>JANCRA010000020.1:9341799-11782807 GCA_024362935.1 Setophaga petechia | reverse complement strand
CAGGGCTGATTCCAGAGAGCAATCAAGCCATGTCTTCCAGAAGCACTTCTGAGACAGGATTCATAACGGCTTCTCATTAGCAGAAACCTGTGTTTGTCCTTGGCTACAGCAATAAAATGTTCAGTGTTATAAAGACACTTTGTTGCATGGAGGACAGGGGTGAGGAGTGTTTTTTATTTTGTTGGTTGTTTTTAAAATTTGAGTATTGCAAATTGTGGAGCGAGGGACAGCACATTTCAAGCAAGAGTACTTGAAGTGAGGCTGGACTGTAATTTCATACTGACTCAGAAAAGATTGGTGTAGAAACCAATGACAGTAGGGAAACAAAAAAAGAAAAAAAACCTTTCTCTGGTGAGGGGCTTTTTACCTGGTTTTTTTTTTTTGGTTTTGGGTTTTTTGGGTTTTTTTTGCATTTGAAGTTCAGTGTATGCATGGGTGTTTAGAATTCCCAGGGAGAGCCTCAAGAAGTACAATACCATGTCCCCTCAGCACTCTGAGGATGACACAGGTAGAGTAAGGTTATTCCCAGAAGATCAGCTCTGTCCTGGAAAAATCAGGGATGCTCTTGAAACATAAGTACAACTACTCTTTGCTGAGACAACTGGGAAAGATGCAGAAGAAGGGAGGTAGAAGAAAGAAAAAAGCAGCTGGAAGAGGGACTTCATGGCCATGATATGAGAATTTAGTGACCCAGGGAGCCAGGGAGGCATTTGACTTTGGTACATTCTGCCTCTAGACTTTCCATAAGGGCAGTTTGTCTTAAGGCATATCCTGCAGTCTTTGACAGTTGTTTGAAAAGCATAGAGCAGCAAAAGAGCACCAGCTGTCTGCTTCACTATCAAGCTGCTGGAGAATGATGTTCTATTTTCAACACTCTCATCAAGAATGAGCTTCAGATTAGAACGAGACTAAGGAATAGCTAGTAAAAAAAATTAAAAGAAAAAAGAAAAAAGAAAAAAAGAAAGACTTGCAAGGAAAGGAAAACTGCTTTATTCATTCATGTGGTTGAACTGCTGGAAAACCTGCATTAACCTCAGATGTTAAGAAATTTACCCCAACTGGTTCACTTTTGATAGCATCAAGTATTTGACTGTAAATAAGTTTTGAAAGGTTGTCTGTAAGGATTGCAGACCTCAGCTCTGCCTTTGGTATGCCTGGAGGTTTTACACCATTTCTGGTTTACTCTGCAGCAACAGACCTGAACTAAGAGATTCCTCAGTGCTGTATGCCACTGTTCTCTTTTCTGTGAAAAACAACAGAATAGCACTTGGTTGTTTCGTGTGAATGCTGAGATGGTTGGGTTGAGCAGCCTCAGACCCTTAAAAAAGGGATGTCACCAAAGTTCTACTGCATTGGTAATATTTTTGTTGATGTTAAAAATTTGCTTGGATACTACAGCAGTGGGCTCTACGGAACATGCTCCAGAAAAAGAAAGAAACCAAATATTTGCACATGCTGGAAAGAGAGTGAGTCAGCAATTGAGTGGGAACATTAATCAAAACTCAACAATGAGCAACATTGTGATGAGCCTTGCTTCATGCCTGGCATTCCCCAGAAATTTCTCCCAAAATTGAAGTGGATTATTTATCTGGAAATTCTTTTGCTCAAAAGAAGAGCAAAAAATAGGTGGTGTAAAATAGTTATTGTTTTAAACTGTAGTTTTATTCAAAGAACTAGAAGGAAAACTCCTCGTTCCCTCCTGAGACCTCATTTGGCTGCATGTATGCTATGGAGAGAGCTTAATTAGCTAAAAAGACTCTTGGGCCATGTTACAACTCCTGCCTGGAAAACTTTGCTGTCCATACAAAAAGAAAGAAGGTAGTGAATGGAATCAAGGAGGGACAAGTCAGGATAAATAATTTTTTAAGAATTCCAAGAGTTTAGACTAATCAAACAACTCAGTTTTTATGGTTATCTGGTACCCATTTTGCCACATTGCACATGCAAACTAGTGAAATTAATTTCTGTTGACAAAATAAAGCCATCAGTCACACAGTTGTGTGTCCAAAAAACAGATAAACAACACTGCTTGAAAATTAACTGGTGTCAGAAATTACGCAGCTTTCTGTATCAATAGAACTCTGGGAGAAGTCCAGACCTGTCAACACGGAAACATGCAATATGATTTAATAACTACAGCAAAAAAAGTTTGTGTCCAGCCCATCTTTGATGAAGATGGAAAACTATTATTATTATTCCCACACAGAATATAACATGTTTCGTTTGCATGTGATTTTATCCTGAAAACACGTATTGTTATTGTGAAATCCATTAGCAAATGTTTGCTAAAGAGGGAGAACATTGTTAACATTTTTACTGTTTATTCACGGAAATTTTCTGGACAATGGTCCTGCTTGACTGATGTGATCTCCTTCTCTCACAAGGTGACCCGCTTTGGAGAGATGGAAGAGAGTGAGAACGTTGTCTATCTGGACTTCAGTAAAGCCTCTTGACACCATTTCCCACAGCATTCTCCAGAAGAAACTGACTGCTCGTGCCCTGGATGTGCTCTTGGCTGGGTAAAAAACTGGCTGCATGGTGGAGCCCTGAATGGTGGTGTGTTGTGTTGTGTTTGTTGGATTGTTCTGTTCTCCCCGGCATAGTGGAACAAAATCCAGCAGGTGGCCAGGAACTAGCAGTGCTCCCAGGGCTCATGAGGTACTGGGGCCTGTCCTGTTTGATACCTTTATTGATGATCTGGATGAGAGGACCAAGGGCACCCTCAGTCAGGTTATAGATGACACCAGGTTGGTCATGTGTGCTGATCTGCTGGAGGGTAGAAAGGCTCTGCAGAAGGATCTGGACAGGCTGGACTGATGGGATGAGACCAGTTGTGTGAGGTGCAACAAGGCCAAGTGCCAGGTCCTGCACTTGGGTCACAACAACCCCAGGTGGTGCTACAGGGGGACAAGAGTGGCTGGAAAACTGTCCTGGGGAAAAGGACTTGGGGCTGCTGAACGTGAGCCAGCTGTGCCCAGGAGGCCAGGAAGGCCGATGGCACCTGGCCTGTGCCAGCAATGGTGTGGCCAGCAGGCCCAGGGCAGGGATTGTCCCTCTGTGCTCAGCACTGGTGAGGCCACACCTTGAGAGCTGTGTCCAGTTCTGGGCCCTCATTTCAAGAAGGACATTGAGGTGCTGGAAAGAGTCCACAGGAGGGCAATGGAGCTGGGGAAGGGTCTGGAGCACAGGTTCTGTGAGGAACAGCTGATGGAGCTGGGGTTGTTTAGCCTGGAGATGAGGGCTGGGATGAGACCTCCTCTGTCTCTACAATCTTCAGAATCTGCCTGAAAGGAGATTCTGGCAAAGTGGAGTTCAGCATCTTCTCCCAGGTAACATGCCATAGAGCAAGGAGAAATGGCCTCAAGTTGTTCCATGAGAGTTTTAGATTGGATATTAGGAAAAATTTCTGCATGGAAAGGGTTGTCAAGCATTGGGCCAGGTTGCACAGGGAAGAGGTTGAGTCACCATCCCTGGAGGTATTTAAAGGATGTGTTGATGTGGCACCTGGAGACATGGTTTAGTGGTGGAATTGGAAAAGTTCCTGTTTTATATTTCAGAAAAATAAGTTTCTTTCTGTAGAGTGGGAAATTGTTTTTGCAGTTTATGGATGAGTATTGCACAAAATCAAGTCTGGAATGGCCTCACAGACAAATGAGAGTAAGCTACCAGAGCACTCAGTGTTACAGTATCTACAACAACATTGGACTTAGCATTAGTATTAGTTTATCTGGAAGTCTCAGTCTTTCTTGTACTTAATTAATCGATTGAAACCCAATTAAAGTGTTTTATCTGAATTTGTATATTGTATCTGACCAAATGTCACTACTGGTGCCTTCTAGTTAACAAGAAACAAATTGAATTATATTCCAAAATCAATTGTGATAAAATATTTCATATACAGGAAATAAAAATTTGGGGAAAAATTCATATTTCCTTATATAAATTTACCATCTTTTGGAAGCTGTAGCTATGTGGTAATGATGTAAAGTGAATATTGATCCATCTCATATTCCTGGCAAGCTTGGTCATTATATAACATTTGGAGAACTACTTCATTATAATAAGGAGATTTTTGCCCTGGCACCTCCCTTTCACAGACATTTCCAAGCACAAGACAGATTTTTGTTGTTGTTGTTGTTGTTGTTGTTGTTATTTTGATTTGTTTGGAAGCTTTTTTTTTTTTTAATTATTATTGTTGTATTGTGTTTTGCTTTGGTTTTAAGAGCCTATGTTTGGCTATTCCTCATTTTCATCAAAACCAGAGCTTCTAAAATAACTTCTTCAAACTTGTAAATGGAAAAAGTACAGCACAGACAATTTTTGATGTGCTGTTACTTTTGGTGTAAAGGAGAAAATTAGAGGCTTGTTACAGTGTAAATCAGATGTCAAGCAAGCAGCTGAAATGCAGACCACTAAGTTATCTAAATTCCCATCTCCAGGAGAAACCAGAGGCTGTGAGGTGTTTTCCTGGGGCTTCCATCCGTGCTGCTGTGACGTGCTGCCCCCAGCACTCACCCACACGGGGAGCCAGAGGCAACTTCTGCTCGTGACTCATGAGCAAAGCCTCCTGTCCCCTCGAGTTCTGTGTATGTGGAATTCTTCTCACAGGAGGATTTCTGATGCACAGCTAAGAAGGGACAGTTCCTTCTCATGAATTTCACCTCCTCCAGCACCTACTCTCCTCTGAAATGTCAGAGGAGGACTCTGATGATCTCTGGAAGATTGCACATTTCTAGAAATCTGATAGAGTTTATTTTCTTACAGTAGAAGGCAAGGCAAGGCAAGGATAACCCAGAAGGGTGGGTGTGAACATGTAACTTCAGAAAAACCCAGTTAAATTTCCTGCTATTAATGGGCTTTGAATCCCATGGGACTGAAACATCAGCAGCCAAATAATTTTGTGAAGTGTATCTTTAATAAGAGGTTAGTATTGCAATGGCTTTAGGGGGTACAGGGGGAAAAATAAGTGACCTGGAAAATCAGAGTGACACTCTTTCAAGTTGTTTGATCCACCAATTGTTTTATTTTACCCAAGGAACTCCAAATATCTCAGCCTTGGCTAGTAAAAGCAGCTATTGAAAAATACTAGCAGAGCTGTGGGAAACAACAAACCAGAGCTTTTTGGCACAGCAGAGGAGGGACAGCATTCTAGGAGGTGTTTTCTGCTTCACTTTATGGAATTGATCACTATGGTAGTTATGCTTGTTGATATCAGTAAAGAGTGGCAGCCCTGATGAGGGAATAGTTTGTATTTGGTTATTTAGGCTGTGCTTCCTAGTGAGACTAAAAGGAGTGCAGAAAAGCAAGGGAAGAAAGACATAAATCCCATATAAGGGAAAAAAAATTTCCACAAATATTTCAGTGCATAAGGAATAATGGGATATAAACTTAAAAAAGAAACTGCAAACAGCTTTTAGTAATGGCAAAATCAGATATGTTATTTTTAGATATAGCTAGTATTTTGCTTCTCCATCATAGGTGCTACTACATTTTCATTTTGATCCTCTGAAAATATGCATGAATGGAATGCAGATACATAACATACATGGTACTGATTGTTTCCAGCCTTTTTCAGGCATTTGTAGATGTGAAACTCTGATTGCCTAAAGCTATATTGAAGGTTTATGGAGCAGAAATAACCAAGAAGCTAAAAGGACTTTTCTCCGTGGTAACCCAGATATTAAAATGGAATGATTTAGACTATTTGTATGTGGAATGTGCCCTCTGCCACAAGCCAATATGCATTAACGTGGTGAAAAAGCACTGACAGAACTTTTGCTGGTGTTGCAAAGAAAAAAAGTTTGAGAATTATTGGTTCAGTATTTTCAACAGACACAGAGCTGGCAAGGTAACAACACCTCTTCTTTGCTGGCATGCTCCTGCCTCAGATAAGCACAGCCCTGTCTGTAACCCCTTCAGGGAAATCAAATTGCATGCTCCAGGAGCCTTTGGATCCTCAGATGAGGACCACCACAGATTTCTCAGTATCTCTGTAAATGCACCTTCTGGCACTCGTGTCTTGTCTGTGCTCTGGATTACAATGCCAAACATGACAACTGAAAAAATTCTGTAATGGTTCCAAAAAGCCAATTCCTGTCTTCTTTTAGTAGCATGACAAATGTAAAAATTAGGCAATACTATAAATAATTACATGGAAGCCTTTTCCATGCCAATCTCATAAGCCCTGTTGTAAGTATCCTCCCAGGATTTTTATTTCCACACTTGCCTTCTCCATGAATTCACAAATTCATAAACAGCAGGGATGAAAGGACAATGAAAAAATCATCTGGTGTACTTTGGCCCAAAGTAATATCAAATACACCTAAATCATTCTAAATGGATACTTGTCTGACATCTGTTGTAGATTTTTATGCTATCCAAGTAAAATATTCCAGTTCTTCAGTGTCCTATTAGAAAGATTTTCAATGTCTCTAACTTACACTTCCCTCTCTGAAAGTCTATTACTCTTACATAGAAGAATTTGTAGAATATGCTACAGATGCCATAGAATTTTTCTTTTTAATATTTATATATTTTTATATTGTGTATCCCATCTCCCTCTGTCTAAACTGAGTCTTTTTCTCTCCTGTAAGTCTCCTAGAGTTCATCTTGTCCAGTTGCCAAACCAAGGAAGGCTCTCCTATATTTGTTGTTTGTGTCATCTGATCAGCATTAGTCTGTTTTCTTCATAGCACAGATTTCATGTTAAGTGAAGTAATAGTTGTGTAGTTTTTGGGTTATGTCTGTTCTTTCCCCAGTAATGTACATTTTGACTTACCCAATGTCCAACAAACACTTCCTGGATCTGTAGTGAAATGTCTCTGCCCACACATGCATCTCAGAGTGTTTTATACAAGGAGGTGTGAAGCTCCTTTACGACTAAATAAGGTAGAACAGGTGACTGACAGGTGTCAGTCACTTTTAATGTAATTTATAAACACCATCAAAGTGAATATGGTATTTTATCTAGGGCCCACTTCAGAAGCAATTCAGACTCTGGATTTCCCTCTCTCACAGAGCTCTGCTACATCACACTGTGCTCATTAAAGAAAAGGCAGTTTTACCTTTAGAGATACAAACCAAATTTCAATGCTTTTGAAAGGATTCCACAAAGAATTTTTCTGTAATTTGTTGTTGTGTTGAAGCCTGACCGCTGCAATTTGTGATGATGGAAAAGCATGACAGTGATATGTGACATATATGGTGCCTTTTGTAGGATGGAGCTGACAGATGGCTTTGCCATTCCTCTTGTATATGCAGCCCTAAAACACAGACAGTCACACAATATTCCTAAAAACTGCTTAGCACCTCCAGTGCCTTCCTGGTAAGTGGGGATAATTAATAAAGAATAAGGACATGGACATACCCTGTCCTCTAGCAAGAAGTTGTAAGAAAATAAGCATTGTTAATGTTGAGTCATCTACAGTAACAAACCATAAAAGAATACAGGCTGGAGAGGGAAAGGACCGATTAAGTCATCCGCTCCATCTCCTGCCAAGGTAGGCTTCTTTTTGGCCATATATTATTAAGTGCTTTGTCCAGTCTAGTTTTAAATTATTCAAGCAATTTGATATCCACTATTTCCTTTGGGAGACTACTCTCTAATTCAATTCAGAGGTATGTTTATTTATTCCTTGCTCTATAAATAAAATGTTCTTTGCCTATCTGCACTACTTCAAAAGTTTCTTTCCAATTTTTTTTAAACTTTATTGCTATTGGAGTTAAGATGTTAAACGGGCAATGTAGAAGACTTTGGATGAGAGAAAAACATGAGGTTCTCCTGGAAAAGTAAATAAAGGGAAAGTGTTTTCTTTGGGTTTGTTTGTTTGTTTGTTTGTTTAAACTTGCATTATATCTTTATACACCTCACAAACCAGAGCCAAATAAAATAGCAGCCTTTGCACATTGTTTAATAACTTCTCCTCCTGCCAGCAGCCATCCTGCGGCAGTAAGCACCCCGAGCAGCAGTGGGGGAGATATTTTGGGAGCCATGCAGGAGACAAGGAGGCAGGAAGTGTGGGAAGTGAGCGCTCTGCCCACGGACTGTCCTCGGCAGCAGCAGCTTCCTGCAGAGCCCTGCATGTGCTGGTGTGGTCCTGACTGGAGTACGCCAAGGGTTTCTAAGCTTTTAGTCTGCTCAGAAATAGAAGATCGTCTCAGGAAAACCCTGCAGACCTTGTTGGGTCCTGTGAATTGCTGGGTGAAGGGTAGCAAGGGGAACAACCGAGCACTAAATGTGCAGGACAGAAGAAAACACAGGTAAATGATTACAAGGACTGATTAAAAGGCATGTGCATGGCATTAAAAGATAAATAACAAAGAAAGAAATTTTTAGTCCCAGGTGTTCATCTGTGCCTTGTCAAGTGTTCCAGCAAGCTCGTCCCCAGCCTTATGCTCTGGTACACTTTACAAGAAGTTTTCAGGTAATGGGAGTTTAAAAATTAACTGGTGCACCCTGTGCTGCACGCTCATGAGCCAGGGCCCTTTGAAGTGGGCAGAAAACTCCCAGTCACTTCAAAGGGCTTTGAAGGTGGCCCTGGGCACTCAGAGACAGGGTTCATTTTACACTGGAGCCCTGCAAGCTGTGCTGCAGTGACGGAAACAGCGACGGCGTCACCTCTGCCACCGCAGCGGGGAGCGGCTGCTGGGGACACGGCAGGGACAGAGCCCAGGCAGGGATGTGGGACAGTCAGCCAGCACAGCACAGGACCCAGCACAGCATCCAGCCCAGCACAGCACAGCACCCAGCACAGCACCCAGCACAGCACCCATCCAGCACAGCACCCAGCACAGCACCCGGCATAGCACCCAGCACAGCACCCAACACAGCACCCAGCACAGCACAGCACCCAACACAGCACCCACCCAGCACAGCACAGCACCCAGCACAGCACCCAACACAGCACCCAGCACAGAACCCACCCAGCACAGCACCCAGCACAGAACCCAGCCACAGCAGCCCCCAGCACAGCCTCCAGCCTGCAGCCTCTGCCTGGCACCTACCCCCTGCCAGCCAGATTCAGGCGATGCAGGACAAGTAGGAAGGACAAGGACTGGACTTGTTTAGCCTGGAGAAAAGGAGATTCATGGGTGACCTTATCACGCTCCACAACTGCCTGAAGGTGGTTGTAGGCAGGTGGGGGTTGATCTCTTTCTCCAGGCAGCAGCAGACAGAATGGGAGGACACAACCTTAAGCTGCACCAAGGGAAATATAGGTTTAATATTAGGAAAAAAGTTTTTTACAGAAAGGGTGATAATGTATTGGAATGGCCTGCCCAGGGAGGTGGTGGAGTCACCATCCCTGGATGTGTTTAAAAAAAACCTGGATCTGGCACTTGGTGCCATGGTTTAGTTGAGGTGTTGGGGCATGAGTTGGACTCAATGATCTTGAAGGTCTCTTCCAACCTAGTGATTCTGTGAATCTTTCCCTAGTAATGTAAATTCTGTAAATTCTGTGAATTCCGTGACAAAAAGGGAAAGTAATCTGCCCTCACTCTAAGTGGTACAAAGGTTGGGTCTTGGGATAAGCAACAACTGCCAAGTACTGCCCTGGGAAGCCACCTTCAGTTGGCAGTGGGAGTGAATAACAAGTTTAGCATGGACAAGCTGAAAGCACTGTGTATACTTAGAAACAACATTAAAGGGTAAACCAGAACTGGAGCAAAGAGAACACAGTGTGGCATCAAACTGCTGCTCTCCTTGCAACTCCAGAAGAAAATGAAAGTTCCCTTTGAGCAATCATGCAGAAAACCCTGAGGTCCAACAGCAGCAGCTCCTTTATCCAGATCTCCTTTTCCAACCTTCTGACAAAAGAAGAAGGGGTCCTCCCATGCCTGGTGGCACAAAAGTACAAGGTGTTGCTCCTGAGCACCCAGAGGGCCCTGCAGAGGGAGAAGGCAGCTTCCCAGCCAGCACTGAGGTGCACACCCAGTGAGGCATCACCCAATGTGGCCATCAGCCTGACACATCCTCCTGCCAAAACAGGTCCTGCCTCGCTCAGCAGCTCCTGCTGGGGACAATCCAGGGAGGCTGCCAGCTGCTGAGACACCCCAGCCTCTCCCTGTGGCTCTTGGAGAGAGCCAGGGCTGCTCCAGTGTGGATGGAGCCCGCTAGGGCAGCCTTGCCATGCTGCTGTGTCTCAGCCCCAGCCCTGCACCCCTGGGGTGACCTCACTCTGACCTGGTGGCACTGCTGAGATGCACAGTGCCAGCTTCAAGGTGCTGCTGAGGGTCTTACCAAGGCCAGGCAGTAAAACCTCAGCATCACCATATGGATATTGTGTTTGGACTCCACTGTCAGAAAGGATTCCTTGTAAACCCCTCCTGGTCCCATTGCACAACAAGAAGGCTGCCCCAGACTCAGAGCACACCCACCTTGAGACTCAAGGCTTTTTGAAAGCTGTTTTTCTTCATTTTGAATCATTTACAGTGTTATAACAAGGTCATTTGCACTGTGTTGTGCTGTTGCTAATTATGTCTGATTGTACTCCTTAAATAGTTTTAGAAGGAAAAACATGTAAGAAATAACATCATATAAAAAAATTAATTCATAGCATAAAATTGAAAGTCACAGGAAGAATTATAATATCTATCTTAAAAATATTCATATATGTTACAAGTTTCCAGTTGGTAAGAAACCACAGGTATTTCTAAGGAACTGGGTCATTTTTAAAATTTTGTGCCTGGGCACAGTAATCGCAATGGTGAATTTTACTCAAACAATATCTTCTTCTTCTAACTCTGTGAGCTCTATTTACCATTATCCATCTGAATCTACACAATTTGGTGTGTGATTCTACAAAGACAGGCGCACCACATGAACAGCTGCATTTAAACAATTCAGCTGGGGATTCAGGAAGGTAAAATTCCCTGAAGAAGGCGTTTCCCTTTCCAGCACCTGGGTTGAAGACTAATAAACACTTCAGGCTGTTTTAACTATACCCACTTCTTGTTTCCTTGGCAACTATTTTAACTCCATTTATGTGAAAAACACCCAGCATAGTATAAAATGGTGGAAAAAATTATCTGGTAAACTGAGAATGGGACTGGAAATAAGAACTCCATGGGAAGCTCACACATACCACATAAAAATTTCCAACATTAAGGGATATATTCAAAGTAGTACCTCAGAAATAGCTTGAGAATAGCTCAGCCTGTCCTGGGAGAGGAAGATGGACAGCAGTGGTGCCTTCTTGGCACCTTGGGCTCTCTATGGGGCACACAGCCTGACAGCACAACCGTGTTCAAGTGAGGGACAGATCAGTGGTTGATGGGCTTTAGGAAAAAATGTAGAAACTTTGCAAAAGATGTTTATTTCTACTTGATCATTAAAACTCTACTCACATGTGTTTTGCTTGATTCAAATGTGTGTAACCCTTTCATCAAAAGAATTACATGAAATGTATTCCTGGATTGGTTAGTGATTTTATATTACTGACAGGCTATCCATAACTTGCTTTGCATTTTCAATATGTAAAGTAAGCACCCTTTAGATGATATAAAAAACATTTTCAGCCACCAACTGAAAAGGAGTTCATATTTGCAGCACTGTGTTTCAAAAGAAAAAACCATTTAGTTCCCAGAGTCAAGATGTGCATTACTTTGTCTTTTATAGTTGGATAAATATTTAGCATTGTTGTAATTAAAGATTTACCTCACAGTATCATCCTTATAACTCTGTGTGGCACCTTTATATCAGCTTCAATGATTTCCTGTGCTATACAAATGTATAGCATTCAGGTAGGATGTGTTTAGGTTTTTGATGATTTGGTCTTTTGAGTAGAATCCTGCTAGGAATGGCGTTCCTATTACAGCGAGGCTGCCAATGGTAAGGCATGCAGTGGTTGTGGGTAGTATTTTTTGGAGTCTTCCTATTTTTCAGATATCTTATTCGCCATTTAGGCTATGAATGATGGAGCCTGAGCACAGGAAGAGCATGGCTTTGAAGAACGCATGAGTTGAGATGTGGAGGAAGTAGTCACTTCTTTTTTTATGGTGTCTATCTCAAATTAAGTTACCAGCTAAAGGAAAATGTTTTAATTATTGTCATTCATTACATGAATGTTAGAACGATGAAAATCTGAAAGTACAGTTTTGTAATCCACTTGCACTTTCCTTGACATCTTTGATGGCAACAATAAAGAGAAGAAAACATCATTTTACTCTTGACTGGAGTCTGCCACAATGCTGGGTAACACCTTGCCCCTGGCACAGGAACTGCTTTCATGTGAAGTAATATTTAATATAACCATTACAAAATCCAGCCCTGAGATTGAGGGAGGTGAAGGTGTACAAATGACTTGGCCACTTGAATACTTCAAGGTATCACTGCACATCACTTTGGGACTGAAGGGCAATGTCTGTGCTGTGCCATATGGAATGGGGCAAAATCCCCCAAACCAGCTCCCAGCATTTCTAATGCAGGGGTGTGGCACCACATAAAGCTCTGTAGCCTGCAACACTGCCCCTGAGCTAAATCAGCCCTACTTCTTAGCACAGCTGATTGACCTGAGCCCACATTGACACCATGCTCAGGCCCCAAAGCCAGCTGGGTTGCTGCTGGCCTGAGGATGTCCAACAGCCATGCTGCATCACAGAGTTTATTTGGACTGGATGTGCATGTTTTCAAATGTGAATATCTAAATCCAGTGCCAGTGTGATTTAGCTGCTGGGTTGGGAGATGGAGCTGAGAGGCTCCCATCAGGCCAGGGGCAGCTGTAGGCTGGGATTGCAGATGAAGGCAAATATTTGCAATGCTATGTCCAGTCACAATAGAAATAATTGATTTTTTTCCTGCAAAGCAATTTATTTTCACCTGGTCAAATGCTTTTATGGAGAGCAAAACAACAGGAGTGTACAGGCCCATGGCTGTCCCTAGCCCAGCACTGCACTGACACCAGGGCTTAGGGGACAGTGGGACCTGCTGTCTGAGCAGGCCCAGCCTTCAGACCAACACACTTCCCTTCCATTTTTCCTCCTGAGTGGGGCAGCTGTCCCAAGTATCCAGGAGAAGACAAACCCAGGCCAGTGGCTTACTTGTGTGCAGCAAGGCCAACCTCATCTGTAAGTTACATGGATGTAAGAATACAGTTAAAGAAAATATACATACTTTGTACCTGGAACAGAGATGCAAATAATTCTAAATGGAAAACATGAGCTGGTGGATTCCACTTAAAGAAAGAGGTTTTCCATTAACAGGAAAGCTTCCAGTTCAATCTAATTCCACCCTCTTCTGTTTATTAAACAGCATTTTCAGTGATTTTGCAGGGATGACTTATGTTCTAAAATATCCTTCTCTCCTTTAACCTCCATTGTAGTCAAATTTGAGACATCATATTTTGCTATAGCAACAGTTTGCTTTCAGAAAAACAAAATTTCTCAGGGATATTTCACTTCCCTACAGAATTAAGGATTTGGTAAAGACTGAAACAGGAACATCTGAAATCACAGGTTAGGGAATACAGAAGCATGATGTACTGCAAACTCCAGAATATTGCCAACTGTCACAATTATTTAATATCTGAAGTCCTCAACCACATCCTTATAGTCATTTGCTTTTCTTATTATTTAAAAAAAATCAAAAAACAGTTTGAGGAGAAGATGAATAGATGATCCTTTGTAATGGAATTTACTGTTTATAGGGAAATATTTGCCTTGTTTAACTACCTGAACAAGCATCTTTGAAGTACTACTATGCAATGATTACTACAAAGTAAAGAATAAATATAATAGAAATGTGTTTAAAAACCTGAGGGCTTGGCTGGGAAGTTGATACATGATATGAGAGAAACTGTTATAATGAATTCCAGTGTTTTATACAAAAACACACAACTGGAAATATGATTCATGCATATAAAATACTTGATGTATTACTTATGGAGAGTTAGTGGGTGTCACACACATAAAATGCATGCCACAGAGTTGAATACCTCAACCTTATGCACCTTTCTCACCCAAAAAATAAACACTGTCTCTATATCACCTAGCGACAGATTTATTTTTTTTCAATTACAAATGTCCGTAAACTGAGCACGGTGTTGGTGTGAGAGAGCTGGAGTGTATAGAGACATACTGCAGGCACTGACAGAGAATGAAGCACATTTGGACTATCATATGGTCATTATGGTCACCTGGTAATCAGTTCTAAAAACCAGCAGTGGAGAAACACCTTGTCTGAGGAAATGCAGCCTGTGAGTGCCAGAGCTACTGGAGGATGGGACACGGGAGCAAGGAATGGAGCAGACACTGGCAGAACAAGGAGCTCACACAGAGCCTGCACAGACCCTGTCAGACAGAGGAGGAACAGTCAGTCCCAGCTGGAATCCCATTTAAAAGCACCACAGCGATGATGACTCATTGCTGCAATATTAAAATATCCACAAACATGTTTTAGGGGAAAAAAAAAAAAACCCCACAGCTAAGAATGGCCATGTGTACCTATATATACATCTATCCACACGTATGCTAGGTTTCATATAAGCATTGTGGACAGGTTCTGTCATGTTAAAAAAGTAAGGAATGAGGTGAAGGAACTCAGAGAATTCAGTGTCTGTGACAGCCTTTGGATACGTTTTACCCCAGTGTGCATGGGCACTGTGATCAATCCTGTATTTAGTTGCATTTGCAAATTGGTCAGTAGCTTTGTTTTGGACTACATGTGTTCTGTGGTTTGCTGACTGACAGTGTATTCTCTAACTTCAAAACCAAGTCCAAAAAAAATAGATCATTTTAAGCCCCAAGCTCCAGACTGTCAAACAGCCTCCAAACTGCCATAGATTCCCCTTTCTAGTAAGGCCAGGGAAAAGCCTTTTCATAATCTGGGTGATGATGGAGTTTTATGTTTTTGAGAAAAATATTCCTGGCTTCCAGAACAACAATACAGCATATGTAACTGAGAGATCTTTCCCCAAGCTCTCCTATTCTGTTTCATTTATATTTCTTTTCATTACTTTTATATATATATATATATATATATATATATATATATATATAACTTCTTTAATTTATGTTTTCTGTATGAAAAAGATCTGGGCAATAAACTTTGGTATTTAGTCTTCTAAGTCCTTCCTCTTTCTGGTTTAGACTACATTCTTTTCTCTGCTGGAAATGAAAAAGATGAGCAGATTTCCAACAAGAAACATTTATTTTTCCTTCACCGTCCTCACATTTGAAGATATGCAATCAATCATGAAGGAAAGTGTAGCAGTTAGAGTAACAGGCGAGGCTCATCTGCCCATGTGGTACTAGAGGGAGGTATGGAGTGGAAACAAGATGCTGCCAAAACCCTGTCAAATGTAGGGACAGAGCCAGGCTGTGACCCAGCAGAGATTGAAGCTTCCCACAATGCAGTGTGGGATCTCCTAAACTGGGATTGGCAGTGGAAGGAGAGGGATAAGCAGGTATCTTCACTCCAGAAAGAAGGGATAGGATGGCAATAGCAGGGAACAGATCTTTTTGGAAATGTGTGAGGGGTTTCTTGTGTTTTCTCTTTAATTTTAATTAGGCTATTCTATCAAAACACCTCCTTCACAGTCCTGGAGAGAACAGAGTGGTTAGTATGAACTAACACTGAATACCTTGACAAAGTTTTTGTTGGTGACTCAGATGAGTTTCACTCAGCTCAGTCTTCATAAGTATGGAAACTTTTCAAAGCCCCTTTATCTACTGATATATATCCATAACTTTTCCACCTCAGTCTCTTCTGGACTTCTTCACTAATATATCCTTTATCTTCTCTTTGAACTGCCTTTTAGTATTCTATTCTTCTTTTCTCTTGACACTTCCCCATGAAAACGTTCTGACTTAACCAGATCTGCTTCACAAGTCTCAGATCCTCTTCACAGAAGACACCTTCATGTAAATAACTTTAAAGATGTGGGAGGAAAAAAAGTCAAGACACAAGTCTGAGAAGAGAGCAGTCAGCACTCCCCCCATTAATTCTCTTGTTGCAGTAGATTTGATGGGAGTGATGCAGCAGGATGTTTTGTCTGGTGGTTTGGTAGGAACCCAGACAGGAATTTTACTATAATGGTTGTTCTCTGACCTAGAATTTATGCATCCCTGGATCTTCCCTGGATTATGTTGCCCACACAGAGATAATCCAAGTTTTTACTTTGTTATTTTTCTGCTGTTCAAAGAGTGGGTTTGCCTTATCTTCCTTTCAAAATAGTATAGGATTTTCATAGTACCAGTCTAGCTGATGGGATTGTTTTTCATTTGCAGTGAAAATTCCTGGAGACTTAACACTCCTAGTTTAATTTCAAATCCACAATATTAAAATTGGCTTTGATGCTAGGCAGGGAGAGTCTGCCCAGCCAACTGTAAATACATGTAAAATGCTTACACTTATTCCATTACAGTACACATTTGTTATTATATTAAACTGTTAATAAAGTTACATTAGAAGGCTTCTAAGAGTGAGACAGAAACTTCCCACAGAAGGAAAATATTGAGTAAGTATTTCTGCTGTCTTTAATTCCTTTTGTCTAGACATCACAACAGCCCTTAGGCTTATCCTGCCAATGTCAATATAGTCCCTTGAGGATAAGTGGCAAACTAACAAATTTAGCAATAAAAGTAATGGGCTGGGAATTACCTAACTCTAGCAATAATACAGCATCTATTAATGAAATACACACACACACACACATACAAATATACATCCTTGCAGGCACACATATCACTTCTGAGCCAAATTCCCCAACTCATACCACAGCAAGTCTGCTTTTTCCACATTGATTTTTACATGCACAGTTTTTCATGGCAGATGGATCTGACAGTTAGGCATTAAAATGGCAATAAATGAGAATAACAACATGGATGTATAGTGCCAGATCAATGCACAGCTATGAAAGTGCCCACATGCTGCAACAGCCACTCTCCTCTGAGGTGACTGAGCCCAGGCAGCCCCTAACTCTCTGTGAGTACCTGCATGAAGGCACCCCATATTCCTATTTTTGTGTTCTGTCCCACCTCTGTCTGAGCTCAGGTGGCCCACTAGTCCCAGATGTCCTCCTTGCAGATGGAGCAGAGTGGCACAGGAAGAGCCCTCTGCCATCTCTGTGGGGCTGACAGTGACATGCCAGGACATTCAGAGGTGACCACACCTTGCTGCCTGCTCTGGGGGGTCATCCCCTCCACAGGTGCTCCTGCAGGGAGGCAGGAACCAAAGAGCCTCTCTGAATGCTTCAGTACTGGCTTGATGAAAAAAGGGAATTGCACCATTAGAGGCTGAACATTTTCCTGTTGGAAACAGGACAGTGCCTCTCACTTCACAAGGAGATACATGGAGAGGATGGGGGTGGGGGGGAAGGGATGGGGCACACAAGTTATTCCAGCAGAGGTTCCCTCTTCAATTAAGAAAAAACCCCAACTTTTTATGGTGAGAACTATCAATCACCGGGACAGCCTCCCCAGGGACAGGATGAAGTACCCATAAATGGAGGGTTTTAACATGAAATTGGCCAGGGTGAGAGATAACCTCATCTGGGCTCCCACTCCCAAGGAAGATTGGGCCAGATGATCTTTCAACGTCCTTTTTAGCCTGGGCTGTGCTGTGGTTCTGTAGTTTGGCTGGAAACCTGCTTGGGTTCTCCTGACACTTCCAGATCTGGGAGTGCCACAGCCAGAAAGAGTTTTTCATGAACAGCTTTAACTACAACACTTTTCTAAACCAAAACACATTAGGAGAAGAAGAGAAACTCTGTTCTGTCACAGTGCAATGGACAAAACCACATTCCCAGATTTTAGCAGTCCCTGAAGTTGGTGAGTGGATTGAACAAAAAAGGCCAAACTCACCTCTAGTGAGATCTTTCCTTTGGTTCTTCATTCCTCAAACTAAACAGGGCAATCTGAGGGAAGAGAACACAATAATCTCCACCTGATACACAAACTCCTCCTTTTCTATAAGAGCCCTAATCACCTTGTGCCCCAAGCTCCATTTCCTTTGACACAGAGCATGTAACAACTCAGCATCCTTGCAGTAACTTTATACCCATCCCATTGTCACTGGATGGTATTTGCAGATCTAAACATTACCAAGGTCAAAACTGAATAATGGACTTGTAAAATATTTTTTCCTCTTTGAAATAATAAATCTCCACTTTTTATAGACAGCATCCCATACTATGCCTTGCTTGAAACTGTTAATAAAATCAAATATTAGAGCAATAATAGAGATAGTTATGACTTTTATTTTTTTGTGAATTTTCAGTGAGTTTATATCTCTCTGAACATATTGCAATGCTATATTTATCCTACATTATTTTTCAAACATCCCCATTGAGTATTATAGTAAATTTCAGGTAATGAAAGTATTGTACATATTTCAGCACTAGATGAATATTATCCACCCCAACAAGCTCAGATTCTGTCCTCACATATCTCTCCAAAAGACAGTGGGATTTCACCAAGTTTAGCTGTGGATCAGCTTGTTATTAGGGAGATAAACTCCAGATTTTCTTGAAAGAATGGCTACAGATAACAGTCTATAGCTTCAAAAAGTTAATATCACAGGAGGAAACATAAATAGCCTTAGGACGATATTACACCTTAAATCTTTTTTTAAATGAGTGCAAAACAAGAAAGTTTTACACTTTTAAGCATGGATGCTGTCATTAAGCTGCTCTGACCAGTCCTGAAAGAGTTCATGATTTTTTTTCTGTTTGTTGGCTTCTGTCACCACAGCAACTAACTGGTTCTCCATGAAGTTACAGTGCAAGCCAGCAAAGCTGTAATGGAATACATTCCTTAGCATGAGTCAGTGCCTGCACTGGAGAGAAAGCACACTGCTCTGGACATGGGCTCTAAAATGGTGTGCTGTGCTCAGACTGGGAATAAGGCAGTGTCTGAAATCAGATTTTTCTCTCTTCCATGTATTTCTAATTATAAGTACTTTAGTTATGCTTGGTGGTGGATTGGGAACCCTGCTCTTTCAGTGTGACTGCAGCAATGGGAAGGAGGGAGCTGAAGCTGAGGCTGTTCAGTGCCCTGCAGGACACACAGACACAGATCCCTATCACTCACAGTGGAGGCTGGCAAATATTTCCTTTGGTGTGGTGATTTCTACACTGTGTCCCACAGACCCCTGGGGATTTGCTGACTGCTTCTGACAGATCTTTCAAGTGAGACTATAAAATACAAGACTACTGGCATTATAATTTAAATTCACTATCCCAGGATCTGCTTTTCCCTTGGAAAATTATAGAAGGTCAACAGCTCATAAAACATTGAAATTCACTGATATGTATAATGGAATAATACCTACTGTGTGAAGTGCATCTCCTTCAGCCAACATAAAACCAGCAGCAGAGAAATTCTTCTTGCACTGAGAATTATACTGCTGCCAAAACTTTTCACTGGATAAGTTGCTTCTGTTCATGTTGTATGAAAAACAGTAGACATTGATTAATAAAGAATCAAATATATTTTGTCGTGTGATTTTCAGGGGAGAACTATGTATCAAATAATTAATTATAGAGGCAAATTTGATGAAAATTAAATTCAAATTATATTCCAAACAGCAAAGCACAGAAATTATTAAAATTAAGTAAATTATTAAACCAGCACATTTAATAAGATGCCTTTGAGGTTATCAGTCTGTGAAGAGAGTTGCATGAATTTTAGATTTTTGTTTTAAAACAATATTGCATTGTCCAGGTTCGTGAATCAGCAACCAGAGAAAACCTAAGAGTGGATTCTTTTTTCACTGGTGTAATTCTCTGTACAGTCAAAGTTGCTTTGGACATTTTTTTTCCTGAGAACAGAATGAGAGCTCACTTTACATCATAGCTATTATGTCATCTGCTTTAAAAAACATTTTTCTAGAACTCCACCCACATGTTGGTAACCCAAATGTAACCTGTCACATTTGTCCCAGTAAATACAGCACATTAATTATCAGCAATTTAATAATCTTTTTTCTTGGAATTCCTTTCTGTAATATGATTTAATGTTACTTTCTTTCAATGTTTCCTTAAAAACATTTAGTATAGATTTCTTAAAATTAAGCTGTAACTTCCTTATAATAAACCCAAATGCCAAAATACATTTCTTCCTTTAACAGTGAGGCTTACTAAAGGTTTATGTGAGATATCAGAGTTAGAAATAAATTGGTCAGGATATATTTTAGTTCTCAGTTTGAAGTAACTGCTTGATTTTATTTTCTGGTGCCCTCCCTTCTCCCCAGATATATTTTCACATAAAACTATAAATCTTGACAGCCGTGAAGCCTATTTTTATCCTATCACTAATGGGTCAATTGCAACCACAAAAATCTCATTAATATTTTCAAGCAGACTTACAGGGGCCACCCTAACAAACTATGATTTATCAACATTCACAAGCAGAACACTTGCTCAGAACATGAAATGCAGTGATCACTTTGCCTTCTCTCTTACAACAGAGTACCTAATGCTAAAGAGTAGAAAATATTTTGTAATTTGTTCCTGTCACTTTGATAAATATTAATAATGATATTGAAATCTTCAAGGAGGCACACAGGAATAGCAGAGTTAGGCTGATAAAATCTTGTAGATTCATAGATTAGTAAAATTATTATACCACCAGCCTAATTTCCTGCACAATGTCACCTGGGGAATAGTATCCAGCAATTCATATATGGAGTTTAACAACTTGTGCTCAGCTCTGGAATCACTTCAGACAATTTCAGTTAAAAGACAGAGAGTCCCCTACTTCTCTTGGTAATTTTGGGTATCATTATCACTATTAAGCCTATGTGATATTTTTTTCTAGTAGCTCAAATTTTCTGGCCATTGTTCTTGTCAATCATTTTCTCGGTGAGATTTCTTGGGGTGAAAGTATCAAAGATGATATTTTATGTATGAAAAGCTTATTTTGTGTATATAAAAAGGTTGTATGCTTTACATTTATGACTTTATTATAACTATTTTGAGACACTTGTGTTTTCACTTTCTACAAAAGAGTTTCAGAACAGTACACAGTACTCCAGTATCTACACTATAAACAAAGATAAAATCATTTTCCTGATTCTTCACACTACTTCCCATTTTATACAAGCATGAATTATTGTAAGTATTTCACAATACTTACCTGTATTTCCACTTTAATGAATGAAACCTCACTCAAGACTTCAAGGTCACTGCCCCAAAGTATGAAATTTGCAAGAGTAACAATCTTCTAAAACCAACACAATTTTCTCATACATTAACAGTAGTTCCAAGACACGACATTAGCTTTGTACATTTCTTTGCTTCTAGAAAGTGGTTTAAAAATCTGGATTCAAAGCTTTGTCTGGACATGCTAAAAAGTACCAGATATTCCCACAGTTCTGCCCAGTCATCCAAGATGATGCTTGAGTCCATTCTGTACCAGTTTCTGAACTTTCTCTTACAAAAGGCAGGATGTTCCCTGTTCACAAGGACAGCTGGCTCTTCTGTGTATCAGAAAGTGAACACTGTATCATAACTAGATGGGAGCTCTCCAATTGTACACAACTTATTTTTTCAGGTAAGAACACCAAATGCCAGGAGTTCCTTAAAGAAAGTTACCTTGTGCCAATCCACACATGTAGAACAAACAGAAATTCTTAAAGGTGTTGAAGAAATTAATCCTGTTGCAAATTAGACCATATGACACATGAAAAGTTCCCTCCAACCCAATTTGTAAATTACACACTGAGGGGGACTGAACCAATTTAGGATTTCATTTCATCCTGCCTCTCTCCTTCCCTGCCACTGTGCACTCACCAGACTTACACTTGGTTTTGCTAAAATGACCAGGCCTGTAATGGAGTCTGCTTTGCTGCATGTAAAACTTAACTAATGCAAAACTATTTGCAGGATTGAACCCAGTTTGACTGGCAAGTAGAAAACTTTGCTCTGATTTCTTTTATACTTCTTATTTACCAGAGGCTGGAAACATAAAGACTTTTTTAAATGGTGTAATCATCAGTTTAAAAATTGCTGGTAGCATAGCTTCATCAAATTGGAAAGTCATGAACCAGACATATCCTGCTCTCTTGCTTACTGGCCCTCTGTGGCTGGAATTACTTTATTTCACAAAGTGCAAGCCTAAGGAGCCAGATCCAGATTCTAAACAGGAGAGTTACCAGAATAACAGTGATCCAATGTATTTATTTTGGAGAGGGAAACCTTCGGGTTGTAAAACATACTTCAAGAATATCTCTACTACAAAGTGCAAAATAAAAGCAACAAGTTGGAGATAAATATAGACTCTTGCCCTGGGCTACATGGGAAAGAGACTGTTTCAAAAACAGTGCACTTAACTCCAGGGAACCAAGATTACCTTAGGTCAGCCTTCCATAGATCTATTTTCCAGTATGGGTTGGATATGGAGGAAAATTGCAGTAATATTTTTAATTATAATAAAGAATGAACAAGATTTCCATATTATGGTTATTTTAATTATAATAAAGAATAAACAAGATTTCTAAAAACTAAGCCAAACTCCTGTGCAAATTTCAGCCTGTGTAGCGTTTGGCAGAGTCAGAGCAGGAAGCCATGGCAAAATTCCCCCCCTTTTTAGTATGCATTAAAAAAATCCACTAGAGGTATCTGCATTATTTCAGCACTGGCCACACCAAGGAAAAATAATCTCTTAAATCCATTTGGAGTGCAGTTGAAAATTTATTGTGGGTTTTGCTTGTTTAATAGGAGCTATGGAAAAGAAAATGAAAATGAGATTTCAGGAACTGTCAGAAGAGGTTAAAGATTGGTATCACCAAAATTGTGGATTTGTTTTCTGCTTCTGTTTCTCCTTAAATGAAAAATAAATTGACAGCAAAAAATGTAATATACTCTGATACTCTAATGGGTTCAAATGCATCAATGAACTGAGTGTGGGGAAGCACTGGGGCATGGTGCCCAAAGAAATGGTGAATGCTACATCCTTGAAAGTGCTCAAGGCCAGGTTGGATGGACTTTGAGCAGCCTGGTCTACTGGAAGGCTCCCTGCCCATGGCAAGGGTTTGGAGCTAGATGAACTTGAAAGTCCCTTTAAACCCAAATCATTCCATAATTCTGTGATTCCCCCCAACTAACCTTTCTTTGCTCTGAACTTGCATCCATTCCCAGATGCATCACAGGCATGCATTGCTTTGAAGATATTTGTTTTTGTGGTGGAGAAGGTCCCTCTAATATTTGCTGATTTTATTCTACATAGTACAAACTAACATTAACACATGCCTTTCTTGTCTGTCATGATCATTGTTACATGCGATTTTTCTCACCTACATGTGACTGTTTCAGAATAAGTACATATTCAAAGACAGTCCACAGGTCCATTTATTTTACTGGTTATAATCCTGTAGGATTGTTTACCTCTCTTCAGTGGCTGTGAAATCTAAATAATGAGTTCAGACAGCATGACTCACTTCTATGTCTCACCTCCTATAAATGAAACTATGAGAGATGACCCCCCCATTTTTCAGGTAAACCTCTGAATCCTTTCATTTGACCTTACTATTCTGATTTCTCATTTGCATGCCCTTTGTTCCTATTCTTAAATTATTGTCTGTAAGTTATTTTGAATTTATTTTATATTTCACTCTATTTAAATATTCATTCTAGGGTGAGCTTCTGCATGAAATCACAGGCTTTCACTGTCCATAGTGGAGGCTGTGTTCACAGGATGACCCCAAAGAAAAAACATATCACCACTGTTAACCTTTTGTCCTTGGAGGTGCTCTCTGATTCCATGCACCATACGCTGCTGTCTGGCAGTGCAGCATCTCCTGTGCATGTTTCTCCTGAGGAATATTTTGTAGATGGTTTTCATACTGACATCCTTTCTGTTTTGCAGGACTAGCATGTAATAGAAACCTGCTCTCCCTGTGCCTTTGCTCTTACTTTCTGCTCTGTCTGGATGGGACCCTCTTCTTCCTTCCTTTTTCTATTTTTGCCTGCATCGAATACTTCTTTGAGAAAATTTGTTTACAAAAGTTGGAAATTCATCATTATTTAATTAATAACATAATGACACCTTCAAACTTAATTTGTTAGAGGGAGGTTTATACTGTTTGTAAACCATTTTATGTACACACACTTGTACAGACACATAAAGCACAGCTGCTATGCAAAAATGCCTGGGCTAACTCAAACAAGCAAGACAGAGAACCATTTTATCACATCTGAATGTCTTCTGGCATGTAGACAACTCCATAAAACTCTAGCTCAGTATCTCTGCATGATGCTGCTTTTCCATGACAGAAGATCTTTTTAAAAAAATCTATTCAATATGGATTTTCTAAATTATTTTTAATATACCTCCATTTGAAGGAACAATATAAATCAAGACATGCCAGCATTACCTGCATAAAATTTCAAAACACTTATTCCCACCAGCAAAAGTCCAAAAGCATTCCCCTGAATGAAATTGGACAGATGTGATACCACCAAAAGAAAGAACATCTAAAAAATCAATTTTCATTAAGATCTTAGTTTCTCCTTACTCTCTGAAATATGTGGATTTGGGTATGCTGCTTTTACTTACCCAGGTACTCATTTCTCCTAGAACGGGTCAAATTAGCATCATTATGGCCTTAATTGCAATGGGGCTGTTGCACCAATGTTACTACCTGATTATGGCTTTCCAAGACATGCATGGTCACTCTTAAAATTGCTTTTAATTATGTCAAATTTCAGTTTGACAACATTAAATGTTCAAATTCATTAAGAACTTAATCAACTGGCTGCCTAGATATTTTTCAAGAAGCCCTCAGGGCAGGCTGACAGATCCACAGCTTTTTTTTTTTTTGTATACAAACATCCCACAGATAACCATGCAGCTTTTGCATGCAAAAAGAGGATTGTTTTCAGAATTAATGTCCTTGTAACAATGGCCTGCATTGAAGTATTATCAGAAACTCTCATGTTGAGGTCCTTGAGATTCATTATATTCTAATATTGGTGATCTGGTACTACAAAGGGATACAACTAACTGCAACTTTCCTAATGCTGAATGATAGTCTGGTCAACTGGTATCTTTCCTCTTCCACTCAGTTACAGCAGTTTTCCAGCTATGGAAGGAATAACAGCCTTGCAGAAATGAGGTCTGGTCAGAAATAGTACCAGAGTAACAGTCCAGACCAGACAAAGCAACTGGCAGCCTGTGGGGTGATTTTACTCAGCCTCTGATGGTTCAGACTTCTTCTACTGTGGTTGCAAATGCTTGGACCCTTTCTTTGATCAGCAATAATTCCATCTGAATTGAGAGAGCAGCACAAATGGACACAGATGTGCCCAAAACTGACATCTGTCCCACTGTACTGTTAAGAAGCCCTGATCTAAGTGTCAGTGAGCCTCAGAAGGTGACATTGTCATTCCAGTTTTTATGGGGCCAATATTTTATTTTTTAAAAAAATATAATCAGTTCTTAAATATAAAATACTACAATAGCTCAAGTGCTCAGTAAAAACAGCTCAAGTGCTTATTTCAGTGTCATTGTGGGACTTACATTAATTCTAATATATTAACAAGAAAATTAATTACTCCTATGAGAGCAAGATGCTACCTTTAATGTCAAACATTTCATTAGACACAAGGCATACTGTTCCCTGAAATTTTTTTGGTCTTCCTAGTGATACATCTTTTGCTGGCATGGGCAACCTGCAACAGAAGCATGGCTGAGTCCAAACTACATGTACTGGGAGAAATGAAGAAGTTATTCCTATCTACTGTTCAGGAAAAGTCAATCCAGAAGCAATTTGTTAAGTATTTTATTCAATTTCCTTCCATTTATGCTCTTGAACATTCTTTAACATATAGCTAACAAAAGGCTTCAGACTACATAAGACTTTATAAATATTTCAGTTATCGGTAGGCCGAGTGCACAATCTAGTTACTAAAATCAGCACCATATTAAAGTAAAACAGAAAGAAAATCAGTTGAATACAGCTGCCTGAAGCACCACCATTTTATATTTCAAACTCTGGCCTTTCCTCTGCTGTGGAGGAAGTGGAAAGAAATGTGCAGTGCAAATGAGGGAGTTCTTAGCTGACTGAATGTACGTGTTCAAAAAAATTTGGAAAAATAACAGGAAAACTCACACTGGCTCAAATTTCATTTGCTTCTATTTTCTGATCTGTTCCTTCCACTAAACTTCTCCTAGAAGAGCCATAAAAAAATCCACTCTGGAAATCTACAACATTCATACCACTTTGGGTCAGCCAGCTGGGTCACTTGTCTCAAACACTTTTCCAGCCATTGAGAAATGTTCTCTCACAAATTCTGTTTGTCCATCTTTCCAAGCCTTTTCTTCTGCTGTCCAAGTGAAAAAAGGTAAAAATTAGATTCTAATATTGTGTATCCCTTGGTCTCATGGCTGCCTATTCCTCACAAGTCCCCATGACTACCATCACTCAGTTTCCCTCTTAAAATTCTCTCTGGATAAATAGTAGTACTGGAAATTGATGTTCAGTCATAATGGTTCTGAAATGTGCTTACCTAATTCTTTTTTCCAGCATAGATCTTCAGGTTCTTTAAAGCATTGATCAAGCTGAATATCTAAACAGCTCACTATATGTTGCAATTAGAATGGCTTAAAATCCTTTAGGAGTTAAATTCTGAAGAAGAAAACAACCCATATAAGTGTATATTAAAAACAAGGAAAATCTATCCAGCCATCCTGCAATCTTAAAAATGTCTATTCAAGCCTTGTAGAAACCAGGTACTCAGTCTGTGTGTCTACTGAAAAAATGAAAAATTAATGCAAAAAGAGAACACACTCCACAGGAAACTAAAACAAATTGCTATGAATCTTGCTGAAAATTACTGTTACATGGCAGTATAAAAATTTAGCACATGAATTTTCCTTATCTGTACCCATTACATCCAACTTACACTGTGCCTTTCCTCAGCAAAATGTACTTGCTTTAGGTAAATGGGCAGGCAGAATTTTGCTGGTTTGTTTTAATTGCCTAATATATACATTGAAATAGTTGACTTGATGTATCTGCTTTGTTTGAAGATTAAAAAAAAAAGCCACCTACAAAAACAATAGGAAACATCCCAGAAAACAGAATTTGAGTTTTGACTCTTGAGGTTTGTAATGGAAAAGAAAATTTGCTGTTAATTGCATTATATGGCATCAGCTAGAGAATACTGGATTCTAGCTGGTGAGGGATTGGGAGGACACTGCTTGTCATATGAAACAGGAGAGAGATGATTAAAAGAGAGCCAAGGGAGGTGGCATCACAGAGTAAAAAGATCCAAGTCATAACAGTTGTATGAAGTTCATGGGACTCTAAAGCAGTTGAAGTTAGTCAGACAAAAGTAAATAAATTCTGCCTTATTTGGCAGAGACTAAAATTAATGAACACTTAAAAATAGTTCCAAACATGAACTTTCCCTCATGCTTACTCATTGTTTAAGTGCAGCTGAAGTTAATCATGTTTCCAAATTCTGAACATAGGATACACAATCTTCAGATATTTTAATGATTTTTCTGTTTTCTTTCTAAGTATTATAGGCTTGTATTTTTTACTCCAAATGTGCATATATTGATATATTTGAAAGCTAATACACAGTGGGGCTGACTATAAACATACAGAAACAATAGGAAACTTCTGATTGATTTTGATTGAGTCTGGAGAAGATCAGTGATCTGAAAACAGGATGACAAATCTTGTTCTCATCAGGATGGTAGATACACAGACAATCCTTCCTAGCCTCCCCCAGCTGCTTTCTGGAGAGACATTCCCCTTTTCCTCCCTCTCCTGTGGCTTTACAGTGAATTACTCTTCTGCAAATATTTCTGCAAGCACATCTATATTTGCAGCACACCTTGGCCCAGAGTAAAGACTCCCAGATTTTGCAGGCAAGATAAACACATCAAGGAGATAGACAGCTGGAATAAAAATCATCTCTGTGCAGGGTCAGCCAGAACCATGGGCAGAGCTGGGGTTTGCCTCGAACAGCTAACAGACTTGATTATTTATTTTATTTTATTTTATTTTATTTTATTTTATTTTATTTTATTTTATTTTATTTTATTTTATTTTATTTTATTTTTTAAAATTATGATGGCCCTACTGCTTATGTTGCCTGGAAAGATCCCTGGGAAGTCCTGCTGGTTGCTGCTGCTGCCAGAGAGGTCCTTGGGGCTGCAGCTCTGCTCAGGCAGGCATGGTGTCTGTGCTCCCCACCTCCCCCCAGGCTCAGCAGCACAAACCCAGCTCCACACAGCTCTCCTCACCCCTTCCTGGCCCAGGACACAGCTCCAAATTTTGCTTAGCAAGCTCAGCCTCCCCAGAACTACTGAGAGGATTTGAGCCAGTGTTACCTTTGGCCTCTTGGTCAGGACTTGCCTGTCTGACAGCAAAGCAAGTAAAATCTAATATCTGAATGTAAAGGAATAAGACAAAGTTAATAACTCAAAGTTAAAATACTTTGAGTTTTTAGGACAAAAGTGCATGGAAGAGCCTATTTAATACCAAGAGAACAACATTTAGAAAAAACTGTAGCCAGTAGCCATTGCTTTGTAATGCTCAGGACCAGGTGACACTGAATTGAGCTCCAACAAAGCTGTACTTAATTTTAAAATCTAGGGACAAAATAATAATACAGGGTTCATTCTACTCATGCAGATTAACAGAAGAGATTCAGCAGCCTGGTGAAAGTTAGCCATATTTCCTTAACAAATATTTACATTTAAACATTTTTCCACCTTCCTCAAGAAAAGAAAAAACCTGGATGGAAGGCTGTCAGGCTGAGGGGACTACTCTTCACCTCTCTGAAGGCTGTTTTTTTAAAAAAAAATTCCATCCCTCATTCTATTTGAATGCATTTAGAGCAGTCTTAGTTGCATAATTGAACATAATTTTTAACACCCTTAATCACATGGAAGAAAAGAATTTCTGAAAATGTGAGATTAGAGAGATAAGTCTTATTCCACAGTCTTCCACAAAGGGCTAAGAGGATATTTTAGTATCAAAGCTCAGGAAGCCAAATTAAAGAATGTCCTCAATTCTGTAATTTGATTGCTCTGCTTTCATAAGTGTTCTCTCCTATAATTATTTGCAGGGTTTCTGCACATGGATCCAGATGCACACATGCTAAAGCAAGCAGCATCTCATGTCATCCCAAACTAGAGGAAGGCAGGAGTGAATCACAATCCACTAAGGGCTGTCAGGATTAATGCAGCTTAGTGCAAAATGGCTTTATATAAGAGTTTGGTATAGAATGGCCATGACACATCCCTCAGGGTGGGAGTTTTGTCCTTTCTGTACCCTTTCTGTACACCACAGCACTGGTTTGGATTTTGCAGAGGTTAAAAAATTCTGCAACCAGTGCTGCTGCGTTGCTCTGGTGCAGGGAGGAGGGTGGTATAGATTTGATTGCAAATGTATGAGCTTCATTCAAATCAGATAAATACTGAAATTATTAAAGAACAGATCTAAACTAGGCATTCCTGCCCCTGAGGGAGCGAGGGTACTGAGGGCAATAGCAACAGACCAGGTACTGAGACATCCCCTTCCTTGTGCTCAGGGAAAGGAAATAATAAACACCACAGACACAACTGGAGAAGCAATACTAAGTGGTCACACCCATTCTAGAGTAACCAGTTTATTTTCAGTTTGTTCCCTTAATGTTATCCTAACATAACTTTTCCAAGTAACGAGGCAGCCTCCAGTGGCTCCCTGCTGAAATGGTTTGCTACTGAGTGCCGGGGAAAGTGCAGAGGCACTTCCACCCCAGGAGAAAAGCGCGGATGCGCTTCCATCCCGGGGCTACACTGCCGCCTCACGGCCCTTCTGCACACAGCTCCCATCCCACCCTCTAAAACACCAATAATTGTTATCTAGGACTCTGCTGGTAACACCATTCTGACAAACTGTGCCTGTTCTATTCACCTGTGCTTTTAGGACAAATACAGAAGCACGGGATCTCCCATTTAGTTCTGGAGAGACACAAACCTGAAGGGGCAGAGGATTAGAACTCAGTTATTTGTAAAATTGTGGTCTGAAAGCCAGGATGTAAATCAGTGGTTTACAGCTAGCAGCAGAGAGCAGAACCCAGCAAAGAAAAGGCAGGCAGTGAGCAATGGAGCTGACAAAAATCCTGCAGGAAGGAATTTGCACTGAGGCGGCTCATAAGGGAGTGTTGTTCAAAAATATTCTGGCACTGTGAAAAGGAGGGTGTTACATAGAGCTTTTTCAACAGAACGATTATCTCTAAGGTGCTGGGAAATACAACATAGCAGAAGAAGGATGCCTGTGTAAAAAAGATTAAGTAGAAACGGTTTCTTTATAAAGCTTTCCATGAATTTGGGTTTCACAAATGTTTGTTTTAAGCATTTGCTTGAGCCTTCTTGACACAAAGCCTAAGATCTCAATTTTGAATAAAACTATACATTTGTATACACCTGAAAGACATTAATGAAAATATCAAAATGCAGAAGGACTGAACTGAGCTTCAAACATAACTATTCAGTGAGATCCAGCAACAACAGAAAATATGTCTGATTTCTTTTGCTCACAGTTTTCAAGCTGATCAATGTTACATTCAAGTAACTCTACAGCAGCTGGGCATACACAGAAGAGTAAAGCAGTATCTCTTATCCCATGGACTTCAGTATGTAAATGGGTAGAACCTTTTCTACAGCAGTGCTTCTCTGTATGTTATAATACTAATTATTCCTGACTAAAACCCCAAGAAAATTAACATAACAAGAAGCACTGAGGCACAAAAAGATAAAAAATTCGAGCATGAAAAATGACATTATAACTTCATTATTGTCCTTCTCCTTCAAGATGTTGATGTTTCCCAAATAATAATGCAGAAAAGCAGTCAGAATGAAGAACAGAAAATACAACTTCTTAATCCATTTTCTATCCCTACTAGAAGCAAAACATCTGGAAGATCCTAGAAAACTGTCTCTCTTCCAAACTCCAGTCATTCCAAAGAAAGCAAATCATCTGAAGGATTTTGACAGTACAATTAAGTTTCTAATTCCCCCATCTATGTTGCCATCTAAAGCCGAAACTCCTAGAACTGAATGGGAAGTAGTCAGAAGGGATGGGAGACATAGATGAAAATAGAGACATTTTCAGTGAGAAATGCAGAGGAGCAATGTGGACCTCAGAAAAGGTCAAGAGGAATACTGATTAAAAATGCTTGGATAAGAAAATAGAATGAGCGTGGGGAGGACAGGAAGAAAAATGGGAGAAGAAAAATAAATGGAAATGCAAAACAAAGAATAATGAGGAAAAAAATTTGTTCCTGCTGACCAGTTTAAAAGGGAGTATAGTGTATTTATTAATATTTAGAATGGGAGGATGCATCTGGAGTGAAGCTGGTGGTCTAGATGTTAATTATGGAAAAGGAACTAAGACTACATCAGTTCTGTTTGTAACTTAATTTCTTCAGCCCAGTCCCAGGATCTGGTCCCTTGTCATTGACATCTGAGTATGTTCATCCACTTGTGTGCTCTCACTCGGAGTTAATTGACTGCTTCCCACCAGGAAGAAGTCAGAGCAGGGTCCTGGAGGCTGCTGTGTGACCAGCACAGAGAGGACTAAGGCACCATCCTCCCCCAGCCTGTCCTCCAAAATGAACAGAGCCAGCTCACCATCCACCCCAGAGATTCTCAGACCACTGAGCACACAGCAGAATCCCCCTGTACTGCCATTCCAATGCCACTCAGAAGGGCTGCTATCAGCCTCAGTTGATTTCAAGCATTTTGAATTAAATTAACATTAAGAACAGAAATTACAATGCAAGGGATCACCATATGGTGCCACCCAGGGGACCTGGGGAATTGTGTCCCAGCATGGATCCTCCCATGGAGGAAATGAGGCTGAAGCAATGTGGCCACCAGCTGTCCCCTGGCAGCCACCCTGGCTGCCTGCTGACTTCGAGCTACGGTGGCACAGGAGCAAGAAAAATCATGCAGCAAAATTCTGGCTCCTGGAATGAGGTGGGGATTGCTTTCACCTGGACACAGACAGTGAGCTGGGGGAGTCCTGGATGCTCCCCTCTGCTTTCAGTCCAAGGGCAGACATTTGTAACAGCAGCTGCAACCCAAAAAAAAACATTTTAGGATCACACCCAGAACAATAGAACATGATGAATTTTGGACAACAGCCACGCAACACACCCTTGATGTAATACTAAAGTCACACATGGCAAGGTACTCCATTATGAAATCTTACATAATCATCTTTCATTTTAAATTATTTTCTAGTGTCGTTCTCTGCTTATGATTTTATTTTGTTTTCCTCTTCATGTTTACCTCATTCATGAATTAGCTTTCTGCATTAGTTTTCTGTAGGACAATTTAATAATTTCAGGATGTTTTAAGAGTTTTTAATGAAGAAAACAAATGAATATTAATAAAATACTATGAAAAGTAAAAAATTGGCAGAGGTGATATAAATCAATGTTTTGCTGTATTTCCAGTGAAGACAAAAATGTATCATTTTCTATATAAATAACTCTTTCCAATGACCATTAGAAGTGTTGATAACATCTGTCTATAATTGTGTAACTATAAAAATTGCTCTGCTTTTTTTTCTTTCATTAGGAGAAGGGACAGGTAATGACACTGAACTTGAAATTAACATGACTGGATTATTTTGTAATAATAATAATAGTAATAATTTTCTTTTGAGCAGGAGCAATTGTCCAGTTAACAATTGTTCAGTGATCTCTTGAACCATTATTTCAACTGTTGCTTGGTGAAGTTGGCATGTGAGTTTACCAGAAGCTTCCTGTCTCACATGCAGATGCCAGTACACTTCATTCTTTTGATGAACCTCATTTGGAGAATGTGAAAACTATTAAAAGCAGAAGGTGAATCCTTGTTTTGCCATGCACTCCAGGAAATTCTGACAGCCTCAGCATCCTCCCACGAGCAGGTCAGCCCAGCCCAGGTGCCCCTTGGCCTTGCTATAAACCTGAGTTGGGCAGGACAGTCCTGTGCCTGCTTCATGAGCCTCTCAGATGTAACTGGTGTGTGTATGAGCAGCATTGATGTGCATGAATCCATCAGCAATCCCTCCAGGAATCTGCAGGCTGACTGATAAAAATGCAGGCTGCACGTTTGCAGACTGATGGCTACACCATTCAAAAGTGTCCTGGAACCTCTGGGGGTGTCACAGCACCCTGGAAGCCCCAGGGAAAATCACACACAGTCCTTCAAGATAATGTTGTCTTTAGCAGCAGAGCCACTGCCTGCCTGCAGAACAACATCTCCAGCAAGTCTGCTGGAGACTGACAAGTACTTGCTTTCCAAGCACTAAACTGCTACAGACTAAAGGCACCCTAGGAAAAATGCCTTTTGAAACAACTCATCAATATTTTCATTTTGCCCTTTATTTTCCTGGAGGTCACCTGCTGTTGCTGATGTTGTTGCCTCATGAAGGAAGCCTAAATCTGCTTAGTAGTGTGGAAATGACTTGCAAAATTCAAATTTCCAACATGTTATGTGCCAATAAAGATTCCACAAGAGGCTCCTGTAGAGACTTGCCTTTACCAATGTGTTAGCAAGAACTGATTCATCCCTTGGGACACCGGAAACAGCACTATCCAGCTACTCCCAGATGGATTTCATGATTGCAAAAGTGATCATATTTTCAGACTTTTTTTTTAGATGTGAAAACCAGTAGTATTATTTTGCTTCTTTTATACATCCTAGCCTATCTAAAGGCAAAGCATACATCAAGGAACTTGCAGGGCAGCAGCACAAAGGTAGATGCTGAGCACTGCCAGTGCCCTGCACTGTCACCAGCTCTTGAAGCTGAAGAAAGTTTGGTTAATTTTCAGTCCTCCAGCAAGCTGATACCAATCCTGTGTTCATTTTTCTGAGTAAGAACTAACCAAATATATGGAAAGTTAGGCTTCTTCAAAGCATCTTTATGAGATGAGAGATGGCTACCTCCCTTCCTACTCTGTGCTACAGACAAAGTGAGGGAAAAATCACATAAGCCTTGAGTATCTTTATTAATGGAATGGGGGAAGCCAAGGAAGAAAGTGGACAGTACAGTGGGGATCCAGATGAGGCTGTATTTTGGAAACAGATGGCATCTTCAGTCCTCTCTGATGGAGGTGAGGTGCAGCTTGAGAGGCGCATTTTCACTGGAAATTATGCCTTTAACATTAATCACTCGAGCATTTGCAACCTGCAGGACTCAGCAGACACAAGCTGCCAACAGGTGAACAAGATTTACTTTCTGGGTTTTTTGGCGAGGAACAGGGGAGCAGTGCTCAGCCCATCAGCTGAGTCTGTCCCGTGTCCCGCTGTCCATCCCCGCACGCCCTGGGGCCAGCGGCAGGAGAAGGGAGGTTGGCTGGAGAGATCAGCCGGTGTCACACGGTGGGAGGGCCCTGCAGCATTCAGTCAAATCTTAACTTGGCTGTGTATTTCCCAAGGGAGGGATGCCTGTGACGTTTAAAGGGAAAACATTTCAACACTTTGTGCATTTAAAAACCAGGGCTCACACGGAGCAGCACTCAAACCTGAGCACAGAATCGATGAGGCTGGAAAGGACCTCTGATACCTTCGAGCCCGACCCCACCACGTCAGCCGGACCACGGCACTGAGTGCCACGTCCACTCTTTCCTTAAACATCCAGGGACGGTGACCCCACCAGCCCCCTGGGTAGCCCATTTCAGCGCCTAACCGCGCTTTCTGAAAAGAAATTCTCAGAATTCTGAGAAGAAACACGCTTCTTCTGAGAAGAAATTCCTCAGAGGATCCAAAATTCTTCCTAACGCAGGGGCCCGTGCTTGCTGCCCGCCCGGCGCGGCTCTGAGGGGCAATCCGAGCTTCCCCTCACGGCTGACCTTTAATGACCTTTAATGACATTTCGGCTCCGGCGCCCAGCAGGGGGCGTTGCCCGGGCCGCCGCAGCGCAGGCCCGCGCATGCGCAGGGCGCGGGGACGCAGGACAGGCGGCGGTCGCGGCCGAGGCGGCGGCGGGGGCTGAAGGAGAGCCGCGGACGGGCCCCGCAGGCGCTGCCCTCCCTTCCCGCTCCATGCGCAAGATGCTGCTGGCCGCGCTCTCCCGATTGCTGCAGGGCCCGGCGGCCGCCGGGAGGACGGTGAGTGCGGCGGCCGAGCGCGGCCGGTGCCGGCCCGGCCGGCAGTGGTGCGGTGTAGGAGGGGCGCGCGGGGCGCAGCTCCAGGAACAGCCCGGGAGGGGCGGCGGGAGCTGCCCGGGAACGGGGCTCCGGCGGCAAGGGAGAAAAACTGATGAAAAATTAAAGAAAAAAAAAAAAAACACCCTTGGTTTTTGCTTCCCCCACCCTGCGTGATGATCCCAAGTGACAGTAAAATGGTCGTCTCGCTTTTTAAGCCCTTTATGGCGCAGGGTTTTGATCGATCTTGTTCCTACACACTTGGACTGCACAGGTCCGTCTGAGGGATCTGCTCGGCCCGAGTGGAGTTCATCCTCTGACTGAACTGCTTGACCTCCCTTTGCTTAGCCAACAGCCCCTGTCAACTTCTGCATGAATTTTGTTTCAAAGTTTGTTATTTTTTTGTTATTAGTGTGAGTCATTTGATGTATTTTATCTTTGCTGTGTGAAAATTCGTGCTTTTACCACTTCATGCTGCTTATTGCACTGTAATGACTATGGCCATGAGGAAAAATTAACCCTGCTGAAGAAAACTTGTTGGCAAGACCAGAGTTAAAAGGTACTTTTAGGTAACTGGAAATCGTGTGCCTTTTTGCTGTGGAGAGCAGATGTGTTGCTGCACCCCCATTCTGAGGCAGATCTCTCACCCAGGCATTCACTGCTTGTGGATGACTGGATCCATCAGAAAAACACAGGGCAGAAGATTTACTAGAAGCTCTCACTATTTGTCTTTGGACTGCATATCTAGGAGTATTTCCTGCTTCACAAATAGAATCTCTAGATTAAATTCTGCAAATACGGGTGCCTAAAATTTGTCCCTTACTACAGGTACTTGGCCTGCTCTGCAGATGCTGTGTTCTCCTGGGATGCCAAAGTAAATCTGGTTCAGATATTTCAATAACGGCTTACCAAATATGTAAATATTTGTCTTGAATTGTTCCTGTACCTCTGTAGTGAAGACATAAATTACCAAATAGAGGTAGACTTAGTCCATAAAGCAGTATCTCATATATGCTTTGAGCATTCTCCAGAGTGTACAGATGGAAACTACCACTTGCAGTGTTCTGGCTGGATAATAATATGCTGACTTCTCCTCCCCTCATTATTTGATACAGCTACTTACTCTTCATTTTTTTTTCCTTCCCAACGCTGCTAACCTAGGGAGCTGTTAGCGAGGTAAGGCCTCAGTCAGTCTTGTCAAGGTTTACCTTTGATAGGTGTACAGCCCACAAATGAGGGCTTTTGTCCAGACTCCTCAGTCTGAACAGAGCAGGGAGTTTAACCAGGTGGGCTAAAGAGATCCTTCCCAACCCTGGCCATTCTATGATACTGTGAATCCAAACTGTGGATTTGCTTCCAGCTCTAGAAGTAAAACAGCTTTTCTTCACTGATAATACTGATGCATTGTAGTAAATAGTGTAGCAACTGTGTTTAAATTAAAACTTCTAAATATTTAATCTGATATCAGGGCAGGGCGAATGGGGGCAGTGTTCCTGATAAATCTGATTGATGTGCAACAGAGGAGGTAACCAGGATGGGTTGAGAATTTTCTCCCAAGCTTCACACGTGTCAGTCAGAACTTTCTTGGAGATGGTGACCTGAACATTCTCAAAATTTTGGTGGAATCTACCTTCAGCTAAATGTATGGGGATCACCTGGCTGAAGGAGCTGATCAAGTTTTTGTGTAACTTAATAAGCAGTACAGTCTTGCCACTAAAGATGTAGTGTTCCTTATGCTGTAGCCACAGAGCCTGCATGGACACAGGCCCATCCTGTCTGATACTGCAGTGAAACTTGCTAAAGTCATCTAAAATCACCACCATTCACTGGTTAATACCCTGTGTTCCTTCAAGAGGGACCAGTAATGTATTTTTAAACATCTTTCCTATCTCTCCCCTGCCATGCCACCCTTTCTGTTGTTCTGTATTTCTTGTATCCTCAGGAACCTTCTGTGTTTCCACATAATTTTTAGAGTAGTGGCCATGCTGTTACTGAAATGATGCTTTCTCTCTCCATTGTTATGGCTTTGAATTCCCCCAATTTCTCTTCCTATTAAAAAGAAAAAGTGTGAGTAGTTTATATTTCAGATATCTGCTGGATTCCTTTTGTTTGGTTGGTTTTGGATTGGTGTTTTTTTTCTATCTAGTCAAAATTCCAGTCAGCACAGAGTCAGCAATCAAAGTCTGCATTGGCTGTCTCTCCTTATATTGTCGGCCTGGCATGTAAAGGGATAAACAATTTATTTTTATGGTTTTGGTGCTCTTCATTGTCAAAAGTTTTGAAACTTACTGGGTTTATTTTAGATAATCAAGGGTATTACCAGCTTAAATTCTCTTTTTCTAATCCTAATTTTAAGTAATGGGTTTTAAAGGACTTTGGCATACAGAATAAAAGTTCCCAGGTCTTATGGGATATGCAACTGCTGTGTCTTATAAATAAGTTATCTCAGTTTGGGAGTACTCTTAGAAATTACTTGAAAAGAATACTCTTATAAATTACTTGAAAAGTCACATACTTTTACGTGATAATTACATTTAAACACTGCTCAAGCTTTGGTTTTGTCTTTTTTTAAGGCCTCTCGAGTGATGGTCGCATCCCGTAACTACGGAGACTTCGCAAAGGAAGCTACGTTTGAGATTAAGGTGAAGAAGAACACTTAATACTGGCATTCTTTGTAAGCATTTGTTAGAGATCTTAACCTGATGGACTGGTCCCCAAATCTCTTTTCAGTTAGAAAATATGGTGTGAATTTCCAGAACCAAACCCCTCACTATCTGACCTGATTACTAAGTGCAGCTGGAAGTACAGTGTTGGCAGTGTGTGGTAATGTTACTTGTTTCTTAAGAATGTGAGCTTGTGATTTTTTGCAGCTGTTATATTACAATGCAGCTGTGAGAAGAGAGTTAGAAAGGAGCTAAAGAACCTTTTCTGTTCTGTTCTGTTTCCTTAATGCTTTTCAAACAATTAGGTGTTTGCAGTCTATCCCAAAGATGCAGCTGGTTGAAGTCTGTATGGGTTTTTGAGGAAATAATATGGCATGCTTTCAATGTTTGACTTGGTGCTGCTCAGAAAATGTGTGTTATATTCTGTCAGCTTTCCACTCTGGCTGAGTCTTAGGAAAATGTGATGTTTCTATTGGCAGTAGCTTCTGGGCTGGTGTTTCATTCAGGAATTGATGAAGGAAAATCTGAAAGAAATAATTTGTGTTGTTTTCCACCCCCTCCCTGTTTGGCTGTGCCTGTGAAGTATGAAAATTTTTTCAGGTGGAAGGGAAGGAATATATGTTTCTATGAAGATTCTTTTTTGAGTAGATATAAGGTTTAATATTTGATCCTGTGTTGATAACAAGACTCCAGAGTTTCTGTTGTTCTGTGAGCTTTGAAGCAGGGTTGTCTTGAGTAGTGTGCCCAGGTGTTATATCCAGTTCATCAAGGTGTCAGTAGATTTGCTCTGGAGTGATTTTTGATTTGATAGAAACTGTCTTTAACCTATATAAAAGTATTTTGGCTATTAATTCTGCACTGACACAGTAACTTGTTTAATCTCTTCCACTGAACTTGCTGTTTATTTATTGCAGAGGTAGCAGAGGTGATGGCCAGTCTTAGGGCCAGATCTTACAAACTGGTTAACAGAGGAAACTCTTAATCTTTCTTATCTTTTCACTAAGCCTCTGTAGCTCTTACCTAGTATTTAGTGTGCAACAACCATGGAAATGTGCTTTTTGCCATATTTCTGGAGGACTTTAGTTCATCTTCTGCTTCTAGGAATAATGAGGCTTTATTTTCTGAGTAGAAATCTGTCTTTAATAAAAGTAAGGGTTTTATTTCCCTGAATTTTCAAACAGTGCACAGTTGTCCTGACCTATTACACTCTGAATTTTAAAATGGCAGATGATTAAAAAATTAAGTAATATTCATAAGTAGGATGAATGATTTTGAGGAAACGATGACTTGTTTAACGTGCAGCAATGTGACCTCCACCGGCTGGAGGAAGGGCCGGGCACCACGGCCGTGATGACTCGGGAGGAGGGGCTCCAGTACTACAAGACCATGCAGACCATCCGCCGCATGGAGCTCAAGTCTGACCAGCTCTACAAGCAGAAGATCATTCGTGGCTTCTGCCACTTATATGATGGTCAGGTAGGAACTCTTGGCCAGGAGGTTTTATATTGTCTTACCTTATTTAATGTAGGGTTTTTAACACAGTGGAGAATGTAGAACTGGTTTATCTGTGTGCATTGTGAGAGAAGGAGAGGGACGAGATGAGGGAGGAGGAGAGACACCTAAGGGAAGGGCACAGTGCAGCTGAAGATCAACTCAATGTGAGGAATGAGCACATTTGAAGGCCTGCATTTTCCCCCTCAAGTTTCATTAATTGCTTTTGTTTCTGTATCTCGTGGATCATGTGCCCACTAAAAAGCAACAGCCAGGAGAACCTGTGCTCATGCTAACATTCTCCGCCTGCGAAGCAGGCACAGGGCTTGCCCTACTAGTAGCCTCCACCCGAACCCACAGCTCCGACCACCTACACAACTTCAGCCTCCTACAATGCTAAAAATTATCCCTTCATCTGCAATACTCCTCCCCTTAACCCTCCTCTCCTGATGCAAACACCTGTGAACAAACATTGTATTATACAGCCACCATCAACCTCCAGTGGCTTACACCAACATACTACCCAAATAAAGGCCCAACCCCTGAACATCCATTGACCAAATCTCCTCCCCTCTGCTAGTCCTTCGTGGACTTACTGAAACTTTGCTGCCTGTCCATTATCCCCTGATGTTTTTGAATTGTGATTGTTGATATACTTCATTGCGGGGCAGGGGAGGGGGGAATTCTTCAGATATTGGTTCCTCTCCCATGTGCCTTTGCTAGTCAGTCAGGTTGGAATTTAGAGCCCAAGGCTGTTGTAGCTCCAGGCCTGTTACCAACTCTTAGGATTTAAGTCGGTCTCCTGTATCTGTGCTCCTCCTGTGACCTGCCACTATTTGGTGTGTGTGGGATCAGCAGTGTGCCACAGTGCTGCCTGTGGGAGCTGTGTGCTTTTCTTCCTTGCTAACGTTGCCTGTCCTGTGTAACAGGAGGCTTGCTGTGTGGGGATTGAGGCTGCCATAAAGCCCACAGACCACGTGATAACAGCGTACAGAGCCCACGGCTTCACCTACACCCGGGGAGTGCCTGTCCGGGAGATTCTCGCAGAACTTACAGGTGTGTGCTCAGCGGGGTGAGGTCACATCTGCTGTGCTTGTGTCAGAATTCTTCTCTCAAATTCAAACTGGTGTCAATGCACAAAATCTACTGGGCCTTCAGAAGCAGTTTAGTGACATAGCAGAATGGATTAGTTGTTTCAGTTTTATGAATCAGTGACTTTTACTGTGAAAATTAGCTAATTAGGGATATTTAAGTGCTGGTACTTCTAAAGAACAAATTCCTAAGATTTTTCTGGATACCATATGCTTTATTCTTTGTGCTGTAGCAGCTGCTGTATTCTTTGTGCTGCCTATTGCTGATGGTGGGCATCTGCTCTCAGTGGGACAGGGCACTATCCTTCCTAGGAGAAAGACCTGGATTTTCAGAATTATGCTGATGAAGTCTTAGGAAGACTGGAAACTTTGCCTGTAATGATAAACTGAATGATTTGGGGAAATTTGACTGTAACAAGAATATTAAGCAATAATCAAGCTTTCAGAAAGGAGAGATGCAAAAGAGTAGGGTTGAGGATGGAACAGGGAAGAGAGGATCAGCCTGATGAACTCTTATGAGATCTGTGAACAGATGCAAGGAGCTTGAAGGCCTTTATGCATCACTGATATAATAAAGACTTGATCCAAGAATCTGCATGCTTGAAATGTTAGTATAGGAGAGCCTGTTTGGGGGTTAGATAAGTGGTATGATTTTGTAAACTAAGAACTGTGTGTGCTAAGAATGCATATCTGTAATGTGCACAAAAACCCAGAATCCAGTGGTGACTGATTCGCCAAGTGTCACTGGATACTGGTCAGTCAGAAAGTAAATGGGAAGATTGTCATGACTGAAGCCAACTATGGACCCCAAAACTACAAATATGAGTCATAATGTAGTGGATTTTTTTACATTTCATGACATATAACTTTCTTTAACATTATACTTGACTTCACTGGGGCTCTTTTTGGGAAGGAGTGGCTGTGGTAAAGAGACAGTTATTCCAGAAAATGACACTTGGAGACCAAGTTCTTAGAGCTGCTGCTAGAGCCCATTCTTGCAAAAAAGATCTTAACTACAAATGCCAAACTAAAAGACAGCATGAGTTACAATGACAGAATTAAAAAATCTTTGAAGGAGAAGGAAGCAGAGTTGCCCAAAATAAAACCAGTAGATAAGATCCTGGGGGCAACAAGCTATAGAAAAGGACTTTTCAGGAGAATTGACAATTACATGTGAAATGACTTTGTGTTCTAAGAAAAGTAGAAAATGTAGCAAAAAGTAACATTGGTTAATTAGGAATTCTTAAATACATTCTAACATACAAGATGGGAGTGTACAAAAAGTGGATGGAGCTTGATAAAGGTAAATTACACTTACTCGGAAAACTATTTTTCTTAGAATTAGACTTGTTTTCCTTTGGTCCTAGCTGGCAAAATCTGTAACAGCTCCCACAAAGCCAGTTAAGCAATCCATAAACATAGGAAAGGTATGAGAAATACCAATAATAAAAATGATCCACTACAAAGTAAGAAAGAGAAGTACAAATTTCAGAAGGAGACTCACTTCTAAAATAAACACGAAGGCTAATGTAAGAAAAACAGCCAGACAAACTGTGCATATTAGAAATAAAATACAATCTTCTATGAATAGTAACAAGACAGAAAAGAGTAGGAAAGAGAATGGGCTGATGAGAAATTCTGTGTTCTTAGATGGGCTCATTTAAATAGGGTTTGTTTTAATGCTTCATGGATCACTTGTTATCTTCAAACTACACCTTGAATATAGCTGGGCTGGGTTACTAACGTTTATACTGGGGTGGAATGGGGAGCTGGTAGTGGTTGGGGTTTTTTTAGTGTCCTGTTGGTAATTTTTACATGTGGTTATTGTCAAAGGGAAGACAAGTCTAAATTATTGCAACTAATTTGGAACATTATTCTTACTTTTCTTGCAGAAGCCGAAAGTAATGATATACTTCTTGCAGATTAAGATATGGGACCTTGTTGTCTATAAAAAAACACCTCATATTTATCTGAAAGTGCTTTTGTATAGTAGGACACTGAAACTTTTGGTTGGTTTTGAAATGTCGTAATCTCATCCGTATTTCCAGAATTAAACTTTTATTATTGTTCTCTTTTCCCCCCCTTGTTTTCTGAGATGTTTAAGTGTAAACTTGTGTGAGAGAGGCCATCATGTCCTAACTCCACACAGGTCATGGTCTTAGTGTTATTGCCTTTAGGAACTGAATTAGATGTTTCCATTTTTATAGTATTTTTCCTCCAATACAGAAGATGCTTGTTATTCATGTTTCAGGTCGAAAAGGAGGATGTGCAAAGGGAAAAGGAGGTTCAATGCATATGTATACCAAAAACTTCTATGGTGGCAACGGTATTGTTGGTGCTCAGGTACGTACATTACTTCTGTTTTAAAGCACAAGCTCAATTTAGCTCATGTCCTGTTGCCTCTCAGTGTTTCCTCTTAGTTTTTGTGCTGTGTGAGCTTGTATGTAGATACCATTGCTCTGTGGCTGGTATGTCTTACTCTGGTGTTCTCACCGTTTTGTAAACTGTAGCAAAAATAATTCAAATTGAGAATGCCGTTCATGTTTATATTTTGGCTGCAATAACATTTGTAACAAAGGGAAGCGGGTGGGTAACAGCTTGTTTGTTGAGCAGGTCTCTAACAGCCTAAATGTCTCCTTCAAGATCTCAGGCTGCCTATCTTCAACTCCTTTAAATGTTGTTCTAAAATGTTTTGTCCTGTACTCTGTGGCAGGTTCCTCTTGGAGCTGGGATTGCTCTGGCCTGTAAATACTTTGCTAAAAATGAAATCTGCGTGGCCTTGTATGGGGATGGTGCAGCCAATCAGGTAAAGCAGCATGGCTGGGGGGAATCCATTTTCCTTCTGTGCTCTGTGAGCTCTGCCTTTACTCCAAGGGGTGGGAGAGCACATTTTGCCCTCCCTGTGTACCTGCAATCCAGGCAGTTGATGAACTCCATGGAGGTGGCCAGGCATGTTGCAGATTTTGGACATGGCCACCTCTTACTTGAGTTGTCTTAGGTGTTTGAGCAGGGATGTGTTCCAACAACTTTGTAGTCCTCAGAGGGGTGATGCAGGTGAACAGTTTAGAAGTTAATTGCTAGCTACTCTTTATATATCAGGAATGTTCCGTGTGCCTGCAGTGTTTTATAATTTTTTGGACCTGTGTAAACATCTGTCCTTCCCCACCCCTGTTTTGAGTTTGGCCCTTGTAGCTGTAGAGGAGGGAAGGGTTTTTGGCTCCTTCTGTTCTGGAATGCAGAGAGTGAATGAGGCTAATGGTTAATTATGTGAATGGTACATGAGTCTTGAGAGGAGGGGTTTCCAGTTACTCTTTACCCTCTTTCCAGTTGTGCACAGCTCACCTAAGTGTGGCACCCTGAACTGTCTGTGCTGTAAGGAGAGCTCTGAAGGATGGCAGTGAAGATGACAGTGCTGCTGGATAGGGAGAGAGAGATGTGTAAATCATGTTTCTGAAGACTGAGAAGAGGACAGAGCATTCTGGCAGAGCCAGTTACTATTGATATTCCAGCCAAGATATTCCAGCCAGACTCTTCATGTTATCAGCTGAGACAATAAGCCAGATAAGCAGTTGGTGATTTGTGTGTACCACTGATGGTTTCACACTTTCAGAGCACAGGTGGAGATCTCAGTTCATGGTTTTCCCTGAATTTGACTCAGAGCAATCAAGGCTGACTGCAGTCAAACTTAACTTTGCTGTAGCAGCATCCTGCCAGGTAAATCAATTGTCAAGTATTTTTTATGACTGTTGCTGAAATACCTGAGTTAAGTTACAGGGGAAGGTTTTCTGGTACCCTAACACAGATACTGATTCAGGCTTAAAAATTAACTTCTGTAAACTACTGGTTGAGATGAAAATTACCTTATATAATGTAGCTTCTCTTTTATTCCTTCTGACCTGTAGCAAATGGCTGCTTTCAGATCACTTTTAGTATTACAATTTCTAGATCTCTGCAACTGAAGGATTTTCAGTAGAGCCTAATGCTTGAAGGCTGAGCTCCCTGATGAGATGTAACTTAATTTTCTTTCAGGGCCAGATATTTGAAACATACAACATGGCTGCCTTATGGAAGTTGCCTTGTATTTTTGTCTGTGAGAACAATCGGTATGGAATGGGAACATCAGTTGAAAGAGCTGCAGCCAGCACTGACTACTACAAAAGAGGATACTTCATTCCAGGTCTCAGGGTGAGTACAGCTTTTTTTTGAGGGGGAATGTGTGTGCACATACCTACACAACACATATGTAGGTATTTCTTTTATTTGTACATCTCTTTACTTGAAGCTGAATTCTGTTCCACTTGTGGAAATACTGAGATTGGAAGTTTGGAGGCTGGGATGTTTTTGCCTTAATGTGTCTTTTCTCATTACCAGGTGGATGGCATGGATGTGCTCTGTGTCCGAGAAGCAGTAAAGTTTGCAGCTGAGTACTGCAGATCTGGAAAGGTAAGTCTGTTATTTGTCATTCTTTCTCCATGGGTAGAATTCTTGCAAGCTATTGCTGCATAAGTAGTTCATCAATTTGTATTAACCAAACACTTATTATTTATACTGTCATTTTTCCTATTTCTACCACAGTTACTGTCTGTTGTGAAGGGTGTTATGACTGTCAGGCAGTTGTGATCTCTATGTTTAGTTAGGGGAAGCATCAAGGAAGGTAATAATTATTCTGTATTTACAAGAAATGGAAAGTGGAATAAAGGTTTTGTGAGTCAATGTTAGTGTCTGTCACCCAAGTACAGTAACACTGGTTTTGAAAATTTTCAATACTTGAAGTAATGAAGGTTCTGTGAGGTAATTTGAAATATTTTGAGTAATGGTGGAAGGAAGGAAATTGTAAAGCTGCTCAATGAGAACATGAAAATAAATGCTTACAATATCAGCACATGCTTTCATTTAAAAAGAATTAGGTTTCATTTTACTGTGTGAAACTAGATGTGCTAATATTATGTAAATTAAACTGAGAAAAACCTATTGAATAAAAAGAATTGATCACTGGTGCAATTCAGCTGAAGCAAATAGTTGCTGCAGTAACAAGTTGGTCACTCATGGTGGCAACACTCAGTATTTCTGTTCATTTCAAGGGTCCTCTTGTGATGGAGTTACAGACATATCGTTACCATGGCCACAGTATGAGTGACCCTGGAATAAGGTACTGTCACATTCTTTCTTCTTTCTTTTCACTGAAAATAAGTACTGATGGTCAAATTCTAAGAGATTAAACTGTGAAATTCAGTGTTTAAATCAGATGTCAGATGCATTTAAAGGTTACAATGAAATTGCTATGAGTAGCCTGCTCACTCGTCTGGTTGCTCAGCTGATAATCTGTAGCCATGTAACACACACGTTTTAATGCAGAATTAAAAGATGTGGGTTTAGAACAAGCACAAAGTCAGTTAAACTTCTGTGCTCTCTATTAATGAATTCTGCTTACACTGTGTCCTAATGAAGGTTTGGTTGAATAGCATCATGCTTTTCTGGGGTTTTAAAAAGATTAAAGTCCTGTCAGGTCAAATTACAGGAACAGTTTGGACTGCCCAGACAAGTAGAACACATCCTAGAAGTACAAACATCCAGGTGCTAGAGAGATTTGGGCATTGCTCTAACTGATCAAGCTGCATGTGTCTACATGTAGTAGAGGTGTATCCCAGCTCTTCCTTGGAAACTTGCAGTGACTTGGAAGCATGTCATGCAGCCCCCTCCATAGGGGGGAAGGATTAGGAGGAAGTAAGGCCCCTATGACTGTTTCAGGCTGGGTTTGCTCCCCTTTTCCTTGAGTCTGGAGCTACTTCTGCTCAATTGGTATTTACAGATCTCTCTGGAGGCCTCTGTCTCTTGCTATGCCATCCTTTGGGTGATGAATGTTGTGTGTTGTCACTGTATCCCTGTCAGCTCTTTGGACTCTTTTTCTAGAAGTGAGCTGTGTCCAGACCTCACTCTGCTCCGGCGTTCATGTCTTTGCCTGTCTTGTTCTTAGCTATCGTACTAGAGAAGAAATTCAAGAAGTGAGAAGCAAAAGTGATCCCATTACTTTGCTGAAGGACAGAATGGTCAACAACAACCTTGCTAGCGTTGAAGAACTAAAGGTATGATTTTAGTTGCTATGTAAGGAAGCTCTGGAGCAGTCACACACTGATGATCTCCAGAAAGCACATCACTGGGCAGTATGCCATGCTTTTCTTTAAAGTTCTTTAAGGTTTGCTTTAACATAACTTTTATAGGTGAAGGTGAAGTTTTGTTGCAGACCAGCTGCTGAAGTTGTGTTCTGCTGGAAAGGCCTTTTGCTTTTGGGTGCTAAGTAAGGCTGGGGGGTGTAATTTGCTAACAGATAGAAATCAAAATTACCTGGGCTTTCTTGACTCCCCAGGAAGGGGATGAGTCTTGGAAAGGGAAATGACCAAATGTGAACAATCCTGGTGAAGGAGTGAGGAACTCTCTAACCCTGAGGAGCCCCCTAGGCTCAGTGGGGTCATGTTCCTTGGTCAGTAAGGTACCAGTACTACCCAAAATTATGCAGTTTAGTAGGGAAGGAGTTTTAAAACCTTTTTGATTTTATATTTCTAGTCATTGTTAACTGATTCTGACTGATACTTTATTATAGCCTTTACATTCAAAATCATGATGCTTTTTCTGAGCTGTCTTCTAATAAGCATGCATTTCTGGTTTAGGAAATTGATGTGGCAGTAAGGAAGGAGATAGAGGAAGCTGCTCAGTTTGCTACCACGGACCCAGAGCCTCCCCTGGAAGAACTGGGTCACCACATCTACTTCAATGAGCCACCCTTTGAAGTGCGTGGCCCAAACCAGTGGATAAAGTACAAGTCTGTCAGCTAAAGGCCTTTTTATTGGTGTAACTTATTCTTATGAATAAGTGAATGCATTTACAGGAACTATAATAAACAACTCTTAAGCTTATTTAAGAGCTCTTTCAAAAGAGGAAATGTGTAAGGAAATCCATCTGAGTATGGAATTTCTTTAACCTGCTGAATGTTTCAGAAGAAGCTAAGTCGAGAGAAAGTGGTTTATTTAAAGTACTATATATTTGCTTTACTGACTTTCTTTGGATCGCTGTATGTGTTAAGTACAGTGTAAAAAGAAAAAAAAAATTAAACTTTACCAACCTTTATCTAATGGTCTGTATTGTTTCACGAACTCTTTCCCAGAAACCCCACCAAAAATACAATTTACATGCTCTGGTTTTGCTGCAGAAAAGTCACTAATTGAAAACACAACCCCAGGCTTTTCTCAGTAGTTCAGTGAGAGTAGCTTTAATACAAAAAGCTGTATAAATCCATCGACAGCGAGGTGACATGCTCTAGCATATCCCCTCCCTGCTCAAACCATCAGCCAGCAGAAGTAACACATGTTAAGTTCACAGTTTTCACAGTGCTGAAGCCAATTCAGGTGGGTTTTTTCTCTGCTAATGTTTTGTATTACATCGACAGCATCATATGCTTTAGTCATGTCATAAATAACTTACATGCATTGACTGACTTAAATGCTGTTACTGTTCACTGTGCATTACACTGATGGTCAAACAAGCTACATAACTGTGCAAAACCTGCAATGCCACTGTACATACAAATATATACATCTAACAGTTTAGGTGCTGGGAATGTATTTCATTCACTTATTCCCTTTCTGTGTTCTTCCAAAGCATTGACCTGCACTGAGGTCTTGCCGGATGCTTGTCGGTGGTTCAGGATTGCATTCCAGATTCTGCAGCGCAGACCCCCCCTGCATGAAGGGAGATGGAGATCAGTTAGGGAGAGTCCCTCATCTCCACTGCCTTAAACTGAGCAAGAAGCAGAACAGGGAAATCCCAAGGATCGACTGGTTATGACAGTACATAACAAACTACACTGTTATGGTTATAGCTAAAACTTCAGGTTAGCCAGGTGTTAACAGAATGATGAGAAAAGGACCTGAATCAATGGGTAGAAAAAATAAATTCTTTATGCCCGTTTTTCACATGATTACGTATTAATTATTTTCATATGATTTCATTGTAAAGGGTGCAAAAATAGGTCCCAACCTGGAGAAATGCCAAAGCAGATGGCTCAAAGCATCCTTGGTGTAGTTGTGTCAGTTGTGAAAACTTTAATCAGAAAATCTGAGAGGAAAGTGATGGCAATTGCCCCTGAACTGTCACTGACCTATTTAAATAACCAAACTTTAAAAGGTTTTTAACAAAATATGTTAATTAAGTTCTTAACAGTGAACAAAAAAGTATTTTCTTACCGCAGCTGAAGATACCACAAGTCATCTTTGGTGATATCATTAAGGACAGCACTTAGTGTGTAATCTTCTTCAGCAAACTAAAAGGCAAATTTATTCATAAACAAATATTCCTTATTTGAAACCAAACTGTTAATTATGACTAAAATTATGAGGTATTTTTTAAATGTGATTTATTTTTACCCTCTTAATGGTATCCAAGTCTGCTCCTTGTTGTTTCAGCCAGTTCATGAGTTCAGGGTCTGCATTCTCTCTGAAAGTTGCTGCAGACCGCTGGGAATCTTTAACAGAAAACAAAGGTTAATACACCTCACAACTAGGGCAAAAGTAGTTGTTTTCAGGTAACTGAAGCTTAAGCTGTATGGTTTTGCATCCTTTCAACAAACACATGATTTCATATGTTTTTGTGTAACTGCAGTGTCTCCTCATACCTTTGGGTTTAAGTTTTAATTGAAGCAATTGTAATTCCTGAGTCTTCTGCTCCAAAGATTGTCGTAAGAGGGTCTGATACTCTTTCTCCTTCTGAACGAGATTTTCCAAAAGCCTTGTAAAGTATAAGAAAGATCAAATGCAACCACACTGAGTATAAAACTAATGGAAAAAAAGATCATTTTTAATGAGTACCACAGGACAGAGGCATTTGTGAGGGGTACTGTCATAAGTAACATCTCTAATGGCTTAGAGATTTCATTTTGATTGTCTGAGACTCAGGGGTGCCACTTGATGGCCTTCACCTGCAGAATTTAGTAAATAGCTCATAATTTCTGTTCCTACTGTTTTGCAGCCTCCCTGGGCAGAGTTGCTGCCTTTATACTGTAATTTACTACTGAACAATGTAACTTGATGTTTTACCAGGGACTTTCTGATCACAGATTTACATCACATGCATAAAGAAGAATGGGAACTTCAGTTGTTAACATGCTGGCAGCACCCTACACATGTAACCCGTGAGATACAGAGCAGGGCTCTGCTGAGCTGGTGCTAATTAGTGGCCAGCCTGTCCCATGAACCAGGACAGAGCTGCTCTGGCCTTGCCTTGCAGGAACAGCTTTGAGGCACTGACACCAAGTCAGGGGGCATCCAAGGAGTAGGAAGGAAACTGGCACAGTTACACAAACCAATTGTATAAAACAATTACTTCTCTGTAGAAATCCAATGTGACATTCTGTAATTAACAGATTAACTACACAGAAACAAAAGCTGTACTGAATGATGTTCAGTTGCCATACTGTACTGCCAGGGAATTCCAAATCCACCTGTGTTCCTGGAAGGCTTTATTGCAAGGCAATAGGTGAGCAGTACTATGGGTAAGTATGTACCCATCAGTGTAGCTTTTCAAAGACTGCCTGAACATACATCCAGAGTCTTTACAGGAGATTTACCTTAAGGTGTCATGTTTAAGTCTGCCCAGCTCCTGGCTGAGCTGCTGCTGAGCCTTGTGTGACACCTCAGAACTGAGGCTGCTGACCCCCGATGTGATGGCAGCGTCCTCAGCCCCGTTCTGTTCAGAGGGCTGGAAACTCTGCTCCACTTCATCAGTGTCCTTGTCCCCACCTTCAGTTTCTGATACTGGCTCAAAGTGAGTGCGAAGCTCTGGTAAAAAGAATGAGGGCAAGAACAAGATTCTTTTGGTAATTGTGTCTTCAGAGGTTGTGCAGTTTGTTCTTCACTACTGTGGGTGGGGAAGACTTTGCATAATGTGCTTTATTGCAACACTGAGCAGGGGAGTAGTGAAGCCTTGTGTGAGCTGGAGCACAGGTTGTCTGGCATTGGTTCTAGAATGAGCAATGCACCAACAAAGGCAGAGCTGTAGGTGATAGTTCTAGTGGGGGCAATTATCATGAGATGAGTAATAAGACAGTCAGTAAAATATGTTAAGGAGAAACCCCTGAAAGCTTGCATTTTTCCTAAATAGTAAGAGAAAAAAAAATAGTGATTTTCCCTAATGCCCTGGGCCAAAGAGGAAGCATTCCTCTTCTCCAGGGAGAATTTCTAGCCACACTTCACAAAACTTGCTGCAGGTGGCCACCCTTATTACCAAAGAACAGCTGCAATTTTTCTTGTACAAAGTCCTAAAAAATTTGGCCAATTTGGCTTTAAAAGCCATGGCAACTTTGGACTGAAAGGGCTCACTGTTTACTAAGTCTCTCAGAACATTCCTATATTGGAAGGGGTGCTCAGCACTTTAAACAGCTACAAAACTACTTAAATATTTCCAACTTAACTCATTCCTAGACAGCACTTTGACATTTATCTTGCTGGTGGTTTTCCCCATTGTCCATCTATGGGCCAGGATCATCCTCTTCCTCATATTGATGCACTCCCTCCTACACATCTGCTCCATAGCTCATTAATAATTTTTCAGAAGATATAACCAGACCTGTGCAGTGTTAACCACACTGGATGTCATTAATGTATACAGAATAATTTTCTTTCTTACTAGAAAATATCCAGCTTGGACTGAATTTAATTTCCCTTTTTTTGGTCATGTTTGGACCACTCTGGGGGTGCAGAACCACTGGTTGTCTCATTATGTGATTTTGTACTGCAAGTACAAAATTAATCCTCCAGATCAACACTTCTTCCTCTGCAACACTCTGACCCCATGTCTTTGATGAGTGGCACATGGGGTGCAGTTAATGGCATGCTGAAAGAGTAAACATCTGAACTGTTCCATTTGCTACAGCTCTTTGATATGCAGAACACCTTTAAAAAAAAAACAAAAAAAAAAGGATTATTTTCAGCTGCTTTGATTTACCTGGAATAAGAATAGTGACTGCTGCTTGGACTGCACGGCGGATGATGTTATCCATTGCAAACATCCAGTGGGGTCTTATTAAGTGATTTCTTAACACTTTGTTCACCTGAAAAAGTAAACACCATTTGCTCACACCTTAGGAAAGAGAATCTTATTTTCCAATAGTCATAATAAGCTTTATATGCTAAAAACTGCATGCAGCACTAAAAACCTCCCACCTTTCAAAGTCTAAACAACAGATTTGACAGTTTTAGGCTACAGCTTTCAAACCAGACTGTGATATTCAAACTCTTCCACAGTGCAAGGAGGGAGAGGAGTGAGGAATGGTGGGGAAGCTGCAAACTCCTGGCATAAGCTTTGTCCAGGAGCAACCTGATGTAGTGGAAGGTGCCTCTGCCCATGGAAGGGGGGATGGAAAATAGATGATCTTTAAGATCTCTTCCAACTTAAACCATTCTGTGATGCTTCAAAGAATTCCTCTGCCCCTACACCAGGAAAGGAACTCACTGCATCCTGGAATCCAAACAGCACCAGATGAATCTGATTGATGGAAGTGCTGTCAAAGTCCAAATCCATTTTCAGCTTGGATATTGTAGAAGCCATCACTCTCTGCTCAGGAGAGTGTATGAAATCCCTTAAAATCCCAATAATCTGCTTGATGTGGTCCACTGAAAGTTGCAGTTCTTCAGAGCTCTGTAGAAAAGATAATGAATGTATATCAAATGAATCCCAGAGTCATTAAACATCTATTTAGTAGCATTCATATTCTTAGAGTTACATAGTTCCGTATATTTCATATTGATGAACAGAATCACAGAAATTTTGTTTCTGCAAAGTCTCTAGTTTTTATCTTTTCTTAAAAAAAAAAAAAAGTTATTTCTGTTTTCAAAAAATCCCTGTAAATCTACTGCTACTGTGGTTGTCAAAAAGGGAAGAGGTTCCAAATGATATCTAATCTATGCATTCCTGCAACGTACTGCAGAGGGCAGCTCTCCTCCATAAAAACAGCAAAATGAGTCCTTAAGACACCCAATTGTTTTATCCTTTCTCAATCTGGATTTCTCTCTAGTCATGCAGATATTTGATTTCCATAGGAAAAAAAGTATGCTTATATATGCATTTATCCCAAGTCAAAAAAGGGCTAAAATGACACAGTAATTCACCACTGTTTATTTTATGATTTTTAGTCCATAACTCCCACAGTTAAAGCCATCCAAGCGTCTGCAAGAACAACCTCTGTAATTAAAAGGTAAAGGGACTAGTACATAAATTATGGAAAAGAGATGATTATAGCAGTGCTACAAAACAGCTGGAGACTGAACCAGCACTTGCTGCTACTAAATAATCCTTCATTGTGGAAAATGCTGGGAGCCCTGATTATTTCTGACTCTGAATTTTAATTGTTTGTAAGGCTAGCAGCTGTTTTGCACTTTAAGCTCAGAGCAGAAATGTATCCCAGTTGCTTCCCCAGCCTGGTTTGTGGTCTGTGGAGCCCTACAGGAGCCCCTGAGGTGCAGTTTGCTGTTGAAGGGAGCACAGGGAGCAGCAAAGCCTGGGCTGTGCAGAGCTGACCACGGAGCAGCAGGGCTTGACAGCTGAGCCACAAATGCCAACAGCTGGCTGGGGACACCACACCAAGAGTCAGCATGGTGCCCTTTATGGGAGTGCAGTCCAGGTGAAAAAACAGAGCTTTAATAAGAATAAATGATGGGAGAGTGTCATGAACAAGTGTGCTGGAGATTGCCCAAAAATCACTGATAAGGGTATGAGCAAAAGCCAGATTCACTAGAGAGGCTCATCACAAGCAGATTAAGAAGGAAAGGCTGTTAAAGGTGTGTGGCAATATTTGGCTGTGCATTAACCATTCCATTACTTTTTTCTTGCTCCTCTTCACAGTAACTAAACCTTCCCACCCAACCTTCCCCTCTTCTATCTACCTTGGCTTTCTTAAGATTCATGTACTGTGATCTTGGCACCTAGTTAACAAATATTTTCTTTAAAATTGCTAATCAGGTCTCTACCTTTAAAGCAGAATATACCTAACACCATGTGGTATTTTATCTCCATGTCCTTGAAAGGCAAAAGAAAAGACAACATCAAAACCACCCAACCCACCAACCTCAGCTATCCACGATCCCACATCAAATGCCCAAACCTCTCCCTCATATAAACCCAAGAGCCCATTAGCAGCCAAAAGGTGGTGTTTGCTACACATTCATGCAACAGCAAATAGCTCACACAGTTACAGGTCTCAGAGATTAAAGATACTCAGAAGGAACAATCCAAACACCTTCACATATTCAATATATCCAAACACCTTCATTTATTTATTTTCAGAAAAGGAATAATATAACTTGGCTCATTATTTTCCCTTTGAGATGGGAAAAGGTGAGCTGAAGTGAAATTACCTGTGCAATACACTCCTGCAAATTGGAAGCAACTTTGTCCTGCTCCTCCTTAAGGATTTTGTAGAGGATTGCTCGGCGCTCGCTGTCCTTGCGCAGCAGGAACAGCCCCGAGTCCTTGTCCTCCACGGAGGGCGAGGCGCTCCTGTCCTCCGAGGCCGAGCCCTCATCGGGGACGCTGTGGCAGCCATCCAGCACAGGCACAAGAGAGACCTCAGCATTAGCAAGGCACCAGAACTGCCAGAAGGGAGCAAGGACACTTCTGGGGTTAAAAACTCAGTTCAAACTACAGCAGCAGATCGATCAGACTGGTAAATGCTGTTTTTGAGACAGAAGGTGGCTCAGATCCTCTGCTGACTCAAAACCCACATGGCTGATTTCGCCCTGCTAAGAAGTTGGCATTAATGTCAGCTTTGGGGAGGAAAGCTGAAACCACTCATTTGTTTTCTGGACCCATACTATAACACACTCATTTGAAAGTATTGCTTTCTACTTTGGGAGAAGCAGAACTGCATTTCCACTGCCCATTTTATCATGAGTACATGGAAGGGTCAAATCCTTATTTAACTCCTAAATCCATATCCACTCAATCAATAAGACCACTGACATTTACTCACTGGAGGAAGAAAAGTGTAAAAGTACATGGAAACCTTAAAGGAGAGGAATGATTGTTAATCATTAAATATAGACAATATTTACATTAACTGGTAATCTGTCTATGCAACTTCCTGATTAACAGGTGTTTACCTAACCATTATGTGAAAAAATTGCCATCAGATAAAATAAAATGTGAATTATATCCACAAGATCCCTCAAGGGTGTCAAGTGAGAAGCAAATATTTTACCTTAGTAAATGAGAAATGGGATGCTTTGTCTGAATCTCTGAAATGGATCTCTTTGGCCTTTCAAAAAACACCTCATGCTGTACATCAGAGTCTGGTGAAACAGAGCCGTGCTCACTGCTGCTACTGCCAGCCTGCTCCCCATGGATGGGCAGTGGCAGGGATGTGTTCCGAGTATAATCTAGGAACAGACATGGTAAAACAGATGACAGAACTAGGCCAAAAAGGGCAACATGCTTTAAACGGCTGTGATCATCTTCAGTGACTTCAAGACCTCATTTTGCAAAATGGCTGAGGGAGAAGTAACCTTGTTGATAAAAAGCAGAAACACCATTAAAAATCATTGCATGAGCAAGCAATAAAAGGTTTTAACAAGTTAACTGCTAAACCCAAAGACAGCACAGATACTCACAGGAAATGCTGTTTTGTTATGTCTCTCACACATACACACAAACCCCCTTGCTGCTGGCCCCACAAAGTGGCTCAAATAGGTATGAGCAGTTTGAAGAGCCTGAATTGAACCAAGAGGTTCATCTGCCTCTCCACCACAGCCAGGTCTCCCTAAGCAGAGCCCACTCTATTACGTGCCCTCCTCACCTTTAATGGGCATCAAATTGCCCTCTCCACACCTGAGATATCTGCCTCACTCACATGTGCCCCTGCCCTTAGCAAGGACCCTCCCTCTCAGAACTGGCTTGAAGGAAATCTCCTCTCTCTTTCCAATTCATCTTAAAAGTAAGAAAAAATTAAAAACAAAACAAAACAAAAAACCAAACGAACCCAGATGTTGGGAGTTTACTGTAATCCTGATTGCCAGTTTGCAGCTGTGTGGCAGAAAAGGTAAAGAAGCTCTCTCAACCCAAGGTGAACATAGCCATGGAGCTAAAACATGACAAAAGCTTTTGATGCTCGTCACTACAAATTCTTGGAGGTGAGGGAAGGAGGAGAGCTAGAAGCTGAAAGTTGTTCAGAAAGCTCTGAAATACTCCATGGCACATGACAGGTGTTCAGATGGCTGAGGTTAAACAGTCACAGAAATGAAACAATGCATGGCACCTCATGAAACCTGGTGCAAAGCATCTCAGCAGATTGATTGAAAATTGAGAGCTGCTGTCCCAAGAGAAAGGGCTGAAAAATAGGAAGAACTTCAATTTGCATTGGGAGTGTGTGTGTGTGTGTGTGTGTGTGTGTGTGTGTGTGTGCAGGTAGGTGAAGAAGCAGCAAGACCAATGACTTTCCCTGTTTTGAAACAGAAAGTTCCTTCATATGATTTATTTGGCAGGTCTATATTAAGCTTCCTTATCTTATCACTGAGAAATGGCTGATATATTTGGGGGGAGGGAAGAAGAATCATGTGATGCAGATAAAACAAAACAACCCATTAGACAGCTACTTCAGCACCTTTGTGCCAAATTTCAATGTTGATATATCAAGTTTGAGAATGCTGACCCAAACACCTAATAGACCCACATTTTCAGGTGTCAAACTCCATGAAATTCAGACCTCTGAACTGTATATAATTGCAAATCTAAAATGCAGAACTGCTTTGACATTTGACAAAAGTCTTTGTCAAATGTCACTCTTCTAATTTTAATTTACTACAAATGAGGCATTTATTTCTGAAGAGAGGAAAAATTACCTTGGGAGGTTTTAGCAAGCAAAATACAAAATAAGCAAGGCCCTTCATTTTCTGGGAATTATTAAATTTGAATAGATATAATCAAAAATCACGGACATTTTTAATAGCTGAGTTCCTGCTGTTTCCTGGCACAATAAATGTCCTTTGCCAAAGAAAGTTCTTAATGATTCCAATCTTTTATATAACACTTAATGATGATGTTTACTTGGATTTGGCTGATAATTCCTTACCTGAAGGCTTGAATGCAATTTTGCTTTTCTTGCCCTTGTTCACTTGCTTCAGGAAAGAATCTCTGAGCAAATCAGATGCTGTAACACGTTTACTAGGATCAGGTTCAAAACAGAGCAAAATGAAGGCCTTTGTTTCAGCAGACACTGATTCTGGAATTTCAGGATGAATCTTAAACATCCCAACCTGCAAGTAAAACACAAATACTAATTATTTTTATGAAACAACTTCAAGCAGACCATGGGCCTAAGCTCTTATAATACAGTTGCTCACACTTCTCCTGACTCTTGGAGTGATCCAGGTCCCACATAAAGCAGTGAAGTGACAACAAGGTTCTAATCCTGTTTTATTTCATGGCCAAACATGGTGTAAATATCCATGTGATATTACATAAATGTCAAGCTATGGATGTATATAATCATCTGCTTTCAGGCAATCTTGGTATCTGGGCATAATTGACACCAAGGGCTTCAAATACTCCTCCTCTGACCAGCCACTAACCCCTCCAGCTATTGCACAGGTTTCCATCACCCCTGCTCAGAGCTGTGTCTCTCAGTTGCTGACTCCTCCAGCACATTCATGCCCAAGAACAGCAATAATTTCCTCCTCTAGCACCAACAGTTTGGAGCTACACCTTTTCTGCTCCTGCCACAGACAAATTTCCTTGCACAAATAAGCACATTGACCTTGCCAGACCTTGTCACCATCCCCCCTCTCAGGCCAGATGTCTTCCCAAGTCTTTCAGTGTTATTTAATTAAAATTCACATGATGTCCAAAGCTTTAGCAAGATCCTTGTTAATCCATTCTTTAAGTAATGACTCTTATTTTAAGTCATTACTTAAATGAGTCTCTTTTAAGACTCTGTCTTTAAGTAATGAAAAATGTGCTTCTACAGGTTGCTCCCCAGTGATTTTTCCAGCTCCTTGCTGCCTTCTTATTCTTTAATGTCAATCTGGCAGAACTGTTTGGAAGTCAGAGCTGTATAACCTTTGTGCACTGTATGCACATGTCTGGAGAGATTATGGTTTGTAGTCTCAGCATCTTTACACAAAACACATCCTGGAGAACAAGCACAAAGGTGGTGTCCACAAGGGAGACAGCAGCCCAGCAGTGAAGTGCCATCTGCTTTCACATAATCTCATTACAGAGCTGCATTAAGTGTGGCACTATTAAGTATTCACAATACTGGTTCAGCTTGAATAGAAGCTGAAGGGAAAAATGCTGAGCAGTCCTGCTCCTGTTTGAATGACAGTGCAGTAATAAAATGCTAACAGGGCTTTAAGGCCCTCCAAACCATGACCTGAGCACATTCAAGACTCAGTGTCACAAACTGGCAGCACTCTGGTGCCAGGTTTCACTCTTGTGCACTAAGAAAAAATCTAGGAAAATTTTAAACCAGGGCCAAGAAGTTTGAAAGCAAGTGTTAATCTCTGTTGCTCAAGGGGACTAAGTTTTGTCACAACCACCTGCAAATTCTATGGCAACACAGGTGTACTTGGTCTCCACTGAATGCCATTTGTTTGCACTCTCTCACACAGACACAGATGCACACATTCTGTGCTCATAGAACAAATACCACACAATGCCCACCCAGCCAGGACATATCCAGTTCTTGGTTTACTGGCCCCTTTCCTTTACTTTGCCCACCTCTTTGGTCATTTGCAATTTCTAAAGTGACTTCACAGGGAGACTTAAACCTTCCCTCTCCTCACCTGCCCTAAGCACAACAGAGCATTCATGTGTGGAGGTGGGGACCTCAAAAGTTCAATATTCCAAGCTTTCCAGATTTCTTTTTACATGTTTGCCCAGCCAGCCTGTTTCAAATCCAGTTTCCAGCTTGCTTACTTTCATTACACAGAAGAAGAAAACATGGTTTGGAACATATGGTGCCTAGAAAGACAAAATTTCAAACAGGTCCCAGCAGAGGCAAGAAACAGGAAACAAACCCAAATGTCTGCCTGTAGTACATTAATGCAGTCTGCAATGAGAATGCTAAAAACTTCCATTAAACAATGCTGAAAATAAGATGTGCACTGAGCAGTCACAACTACATGCCAGGTACACAAGGTTAAAAGGCATCTGCCAACAGAATTGTATCTGACATTTACAGTGATGTGGAAAACAGTCTCTTTCCATGGCTCCCTTAGTGCACCAAATCATGTTCACCCAGGCAGCTTCTTTTGAGGTATGCCACAAGTTGACAGCTCCAAGGTGACCTATTATACCATTAAAATAAGTGTATCAAACCCCATAATCATCCCTTCTGTGCCTTTTAGCAGTGGTTCATGGGACAACTCACAGGCCTAGTATGATGTATGACATCACATGTCATGCTGAACTGCAGCCCAGATTTCTGTACCTATTGATAAAGGCTTGATTTTGCCATCATGGTTGCATTAATGATGCTACTAAGCTCACATAGTGGCTTTCAACAAGATACATGAAAAAATTACAGCATTGGTAATTTCAAACAGTTTGCTGAATTATGGATGGGATATTTTCCCCACTATAAGAATGAGAATTCTCAAGCATAACTGAAAAATTTAGTGCTTTACTAAAGATCTACTGCAAGCCAATGGAAGAACCAAAAATTTTCAGTCTACTTATTTGAAACATCATAGTTGTTACACTCTTGTTAGTTATGGGTATAGAACAAGACACTTTTAAAAAAAATTTATTATCAAAACTATCTGAAGGATTCTCAAGTGTTAATTTTTGCATTTGAAAACAGATACACTACGAGAAACAATGTAATAGAGGAAACAGCTTACTGAGGAGGAAGCTATGACCTGAAAAACTTGGAATGCAAAATACAGAGTATTTTACTCCTTTAGTACATGCTGGAGACCTAATCCCCTGCCCTTTTCCACCACATCTTCCTGCATCCCTGTTGCAGAGACTGGGTCTTTAAACATTTTCCTTTGGGAAGGAGGCTTACAAAAATTACTTAAAGAAGCAAAAATAACTTGGTTGTGGTTATTGGGGAGACTGGTTACAAGAAGGAAGACATAAGCCAAGAGCAGGAGATGAAAAAAGTAACACAGGGGATATTAGTTTTCATAAGCCTTCACTCATTTTTCAGATTGCTGCTCTGAGTCATGACCTATTTTCATCACAAAAATAACTGATCACCCCCTAGAGCAACACAGCTTAGAGAAGGGAAGGATCTCTCAGCAAGAGTTAAAAACACAGGTCAGACTATGGCTTTGTGCAAAACAACCCATGTAAGACAAGGTTATTATCAATTACTATTATGAAATTAAGTTATAATTGACAATTCATCAACTCCAAAGCAAAAAAAACTGTATTTACTTTAAACATTGCAGCTTGAGGCTCCCCTAGTTCATGAAAAGGAGGTTTGCCTGTTGCCATCTCAATAATGGTACAGCCCAGGGACCAGATGTCAGCAGGAGCACCATATCCTCGTGGTCCTTTATCAATGATTTCTGGAGCCATGTACTGCAAGGTTCCTGGTCAGGACAAAAAGAGCTGTCAAGTGTACATTCTTCATTCTTATTAAGGAGGATTAACACAACACTCAACAAGCCAAAAATTGTGAAATGCAGCCTGTATAGCCAAATACATTATCTCCCATATCAGCACTGAAAACTAAACAAAAACTTATGTTATAGCATCTTTTTTTAAAACTATCTTTTTGCCCCTCCTTTCTAACACAAGGTTTCAAATGCTGAAAGTCTGTACACCACATAATCCAATAGCTTTGCCAGAAAATAAAATTATATCAAATTTTTGCAGACACCAACTTTTAAAGATTATGCATGTTAAGAGATGGCAAAATCTGAGAAGTGACAGATAGTCTTCATGAGAATAATTTTTCGTATTTTACCCCAATAATGAGAACACTAGTGACAGGGAATTTCCAACAGTTTGTTTGAAAAAAAGCTAGTTTTGCAACTCCAGGGCAATAACTAAGGCAATTATCATAATTTGTCTAGAATTCCAGGATGCCTTGGATGTGCTTGGGATTTCTGACATCTAAGGTTAGCAAAAACAAAAACCCCAAACAAAAACCCCAAAAAACCAACTAAACAAAAATCCAACCCAACAAACCAACTGGTTAGAATTTCTAAAGTTATACAAATTGACAAAATAAGATCCTGCTTGTAGATAGCCTGAGTGTAATACTAGTAATAATATTGATAAAGAGCAGTACAGTAAAAAATTAAATAAAATATGATCAATTGGGTATCACTGTTATTGAACCATTCACTAACACAGCTAATGAGGTCTTTACAGGAAGAGTCCACACCACCACCAGCAGAAAACTCTATAACCTCAGACTGTTTTGAACATTACAGTTCTTTCTCCACCTGAATTTCTATCAGCTCTGTTGTAACATCTTTAAATTGAATTATTTTTCTTCTTAGGAATGCAATAAAACTATACTGCCACAGAGCTGTGAACTATCAAGTAATGGACATATGGTGAAGGTACAAGGGTATCATCTGCTCATGGAATGTGACTGCTGCAGAATGAAAGTTCAAGCCACAGCTTTCCTCTCAGGCTGTGACTTGAATGGAGGGATGTCATGTTTACACCATCAGAAGTCTTGATCTTCAAACCATGTGATTTTATTACATAATGCCTAAAATCTAGGGTTTGTGTGCTGCATTACAGAACAAAACCAATTTCTTGAGACCTTTTAAGGTCCTCTGGGGTATAGCTACTTGCTTACTGATTTAAATCCAAAATGATAACTTTAAGTATTTATTCATAGGGCAAATTACACCTCAAAGGCACAAACAGGGCTGAAAATTTGCAAGAGAAGAAAGAAGAAGGCACAAGGGAAGAGTTACCTCCTTTTATTACAGTATGGTGACTTTTCTTAAGATATCATTTCTCCATATATCATCCCTACTGACAATCAGTTGCTAAAAAAGTCACTGAGGAGCATGCAAAATACAGGCAAAGAGAATGATAATGAGTAATAATGAGATAATAAGTAAAAATAACTGAGAAAGGTGAGTTACTTCAGAACCTTAATTTTATTTGCATGGCTTCCTTTGTAAGAAAGCTGGAGGAGCTGCAGACATACAACCAGAGACGTAAAGGGAAGTCTTGATTTTCACTTAAGTGAAGTTTGTTATCTCTTGTCTTCCACTCTGAAGCCATCCATGACTAGTGGCTTTGTCTGTGTACCCTTTACTTAAACTGCAGGCAAGTAAGAGGCTTGTGCTATCAGCCTTTGCATAAGGCTATATAACAAGCAAAACCACCATGCTACCCACATCTACTGATCACAGAAACTATGTGGCCACGTATTCTTTTTTTAATGTGGAGTTTCCCCTCTTGCTCAGCAATTTTTGTTTTCCCTGAATATTACAAGTCTTTAAAATGTTGTTGTATTGAAAGCTGTTCTGTAACACATCAGCCTAAAATTTTCCTGTAAACTGTTTTTTTTTATTGTTGTTAGCCAGTTGGATGGGTTCTATAATTAGTACCTCAAAACTGAAAGTGTTCCTAAGTTTGAGTTTGGTTTTCTGCACTTTTAACCATACATCTAGAAAGTGTGCAAGTGTAAGTTACTAATACCAAGATTGTTAAATGAAAAAATTGCTAAATTCAAGTGTTTCCAGATCTAATTTTAACTATCAATTGCTACTTAAGGAACACTTTAAGAAAAACTTTTACTCCCAAAAAGTAAAATGAAGAGAGTTAAATTTATTAAAAAAGTCAAGAAAGCTATCAAGCCTATGTTTATGGTGACCACATTCACATTTACCCTGCCCTGCAAACAGAGACCCAAGAGTGTTTTCATCACTAAGCCAAAGAGCCTCTTGGCTCAAATGCTAAACCTGTCATGAAAACCTTTAAACACTCTGCTAGATTAATCTTACCTGTAAAGGTTTCAGTGCATGGATTGATTCCTGCCAGCCGTTTGGAAGTACCAAAATCTGATATCTTAACCACGCCACTGTAGGTGTTCACCAGAACATTGTCCCCCTGGTTTGGAGAGGAGGGGGTGAGGGTGCAGGAGGAGAGAGGGAAGGAGAGAGGGAGGCAGCAAACAGGGAGGGGGAGACAGAAAAATACAGATTCTCAATCTCAATACTCCTTCAAGTTTGCACTTATCTTTGTTATACACCTTTCTACAAAGCAATATTCCTGGAGCACCAGGAGAAGGAGGTGGTTTATGCCTTCCTTTTGTTTTCAGCTTCCATGAAATCCCAGTAAAAAATCTACTTCAGATTAAAACAAAACTAACAGAAGTAAAGATAAAAAGCAAATCAAAGAAGACACTTGGAAGGAAAAAGTTACCTTTATATCTCTGTGCACAATCTGGTTCTCATGGAGATACTTGAGGCCTTCCAGAATCTGCTTGGTGTAAAATTTAATTGTAGGTTCTTTCATTGGGCCCCACTTGGATCTTAAGAGAGCTGAGAGGCTGCCTACAGGAGTTTAAGAAGAAAGCGTATCAAGATAGCAAATTCTCCAAATTAACATGAAACATGTAAGTCTGGATAAAGCCTTTGCTCAACATCCTAATATAAAAGGAAAGCAGTACCCATGATTAAGCAAAATTCTTGCTAGATTACTTATAGCAAGTAATTTGCTGCTGCTCTGGAGTGATTATTTCTTATTTGCCAGGTAATGTTCTACTCCCACAACAAGAATAAATGTTCTGACAGAGCTGCATCCATCCCTCTCACTTCACTGTAACAACTGCTGAGACTACAACTAGCAGCCATGTAGCCCATAATGAAACAAGGACCTTAGGTAACATTCTACCATGTTGTGCACTGTACTTCATGAACCACAGGTATGGGCAAAGACAAGCTGATTTTCTTGAGGCAGGGAGGGTAGAACCTGTATCAGAAAAAGCCTTCTCTTTACAAATATGGCATCAACTTCTGGCAATATTCAGAGACACAAAAGGAAGCTCCTGAAAAAACCCTGAATGGATGTTCAGAGTAGGAGATGGGCCATCTACCCATCCCCAGTTCTAATAAAACTAATCTTTAAAGAACACAAATATTTAAATGATGGGGCAAAATAAAGAACAGTTTTACTTATTCATCACAAAATAAACTAAGTACAATAGGTCTACTTAAGACCAGAAAAATTCAGCTAAAGGAATCAACAACTTTCTAAAATAAAGTTTCCTCAAAGAATCTCATATAATCTGAACAGCTGGTTCCTTTTTAAGACTGGCTGCAGAGTTTAAAATATCTAAATTGGTTCAGTAATATCTTGCCATTAGCAACTAATCACAGCACACTTTACTGTGCATGTATGAACAGGAAATAACACCAGCTGACACTGTGAACAAGTGTGGGAAAACAAGTGGAAGTGTTGGTATAATTTCATCACATCTGTATGAGTCATGCAGGTCAAAGTGTCTCAGCTGTCAGGTAAGAAGGTCACAAAGATTCAAAAATGAAATAATTTCCCCACATCCCTTAATGCCCTGGGTGCATTTAACTAAACTTTGAATGTTTGTCTGGACCTTTCTTAGAAAATCTGAACTTTACCCTATTTTTCTTATTTCTGTTTTTACTTTGCAAATTAAATCAATGCAAAATCTAACACTCATTCTGACACATCCTTGGCACTGAAGAGTAAATAGCAAAATGGAGATGGAAACAAGGTAGAGAGGTTACAAAGAGATTTCACATCCTCTTCCTCCAGCAGAGAAGGCTAGAGGAGTGAAACTGGAAAATATGAACAAGGAACACATCTCACTTTAATCTCTAATTTACCTAGGGAATAGCAGTCCTTTGTACACAGCAGTTAAATAACAGCACTTAATTGTTCTATCAGTGCTACTGCTCAAAAAGAAACTTACACTGAAAGCTCCAGTCATTGTTCAGACACTTGAGCTCAATGGACTATACAGCTCTAACTTCACTATTTTTTAACACATAAGTATTTGAAACCAAATACTTTTAATGACTTCTCTCTAGGTTTAGAATTATTATAGAAAGGGGAGAGGGTACTGGGACCTGTGCTCTTCAAATTTACTCCTTCTATAAGCAAAAGGGGTTATACAGTAAATGTCCCAACAGAAAAGCCATACAGAGTGCACAAACACATTAAGTGCTTATCTATTGACTTTCAGTCAGTTTGGAGTCCCAAATGCTTTTCCTTTGGCAGAACAAACTCAGCATGATACAAACCTCCTGGCACCTGCTCCATAAAAATCTTAATGTACCCATTTTCTGAAACAGATCCAAGATACTGGACAATGTTGCGATGCTTTAAATATTTGTGCAGTGCTATCTCTTCATGAAGAGGTTGAGAATACCTATAAAAAAAATAAAAGAACCAAGGATTATTTCATCATGCAGGAAAAGGTCCTAGGCTATGCTTAAATGCTAATTTGACAACAGAATGGATTTTAGGGATACCACTCCAATTCTCAGCAAACATCTTGTCCATGACCTTAAAATGCAGCATCATTCACTGCCTATTCCAAAAAAGTACAGAGACAGAGTTCAGAGGAACTCTGGTGGAGAAACGTGCCCCCCAAGAATTTATATGTGTGTCTTCTGTATCAATACATAGCACTGCCTTTGACTCCAGAGCTCCTCTCATGCTTTTCACCCTCCTCAAAAAGAATACAAGTGAGATACAACTGCAACCTAAAACCAATGTCTCCTGAAATGTAAGATACACACACAGGTTACTAAACTGTCATATTTATGATATATATAATACATTTTCCCCCAAAAATACAAAGTGTTTATTCTCAAAAGGTACTTATGAATAGTAGGAAGAAATAGTAATTGAATTTCAGTATACTGGCATTTTATAAATTAACCACACAGAAACACATGCTAAGAGCAGCCAAATTTTCAAAAACCAACTGCATTTTTGTTCACAGTGTGTATGTAACAATGGACTAGGTCTTACCTGCTGTCTCTCTCAGGTATTTCTTTGATGGCTATTCGGACCTGGTTGCTAAGGTCTCTTCCAGCATAAACTATTCCATAAGTGCCTTTCCCTAGAACTACCCTTTCACCATTCTCATCGTAATCATATTCGTACTGTAAACAGAAAAGATAAACAAAGCAGCACAGAAATTGTTATCACTAACATTTGACATTACAGAGAGCCTTAATGCCAGTTTAGCACAGCACAAAGGTGTTGCTGCAGTGCAGCTGCAGGACAGCAGGTTACCCACCAGTCTTGTGCTTTACACAACATATAAAATTTCTGCCTTACTTGCTTTGTAATACAATCTTCCTTAACCAGCTTTGAGAAAGATGCAATCATCCAAACAGGGAACATACCAATAAACCAAATTCAATGAAACATTGCTGTCAAAAGGAGCCATTCATGTATTGTCTCTAAGAACTGCTGACAGAGCCTTCAGAACATCTAAATACATGGAACATAACCTAAAATTTTGAAACCAGTGGTTTAATGAATAGATAAAAGTAACTGGACCATATAGTCACCCCAGGACATCCCCTCTCACAATGAGATTTTTCCAAAGGGCCAAAAAAAAAATGTTCATCTTGTCAACCAATTATTAAATATAATGGTGGTTTCCACTGCTGCTGAACTGTGCTGGGTCATAGTTCCAGCTGAACAACGCAATGCTGGTTCACTGACTTCAGTAAAGTTACACTAATTTACACCACCTCATATAGTGACCTTGTGACAGAACCCTCCTGCTCTAAAGGAGTGAATGATGCTTAATGGAAGTGTACCCCAGACACTATATAAAACCAAATTTCTTATGGAAGTTGGGTTGAACAGCAGATCCATTATTCAAATCAGGGAACTGATAAAAGATGAAAGGAACTAGACAACTTCATAGTCTCAGATATTGTCAGGAGTACACAGATCTCCCCTAGTACCTTCCCATATCCAAGAGGATGTCCCATATGGGAAAACTGCAGGGTATTCTCTGTGGCCTCATGTGATTTCCCTATTAAAAAAAACAAACAATAAAACTTTTTACAATGGCCATAACTACGGACTTTTCTGCCAACGACCACTTTTTCTGCCTTGCCTAATGCAACTCCATGAATGCAGCCTTGGAGAATTCCTTTGATGTGCCTTCCCAGTTCACATCGCAGCTCTGCTGCCACAGTACCCACACTCCCCCTCTTCACCTCGGCAAAGATGGCAAGTTTCATGCTGCTGTATGGAATGTGCTAAAGGAAACCCGTCTGTCACTTATCCTAACAGCATATTCTGCTCAGTGGAACTAAACTGGAGCAAGCACAGCTTTACCACAGCTCCATTTACCACACTTCAGCACTTCACGGTTCACAACATAATCTCGTTACACGATAGGCATAACTGACCCAAAACGCCATATGCAAAACTTGCCAGGTTCTTTGGTAGGAGCACATGCAGCTTTCACAGCTATCATATGACATAAAACTGTGCAAAAAAAAAGACAGCAGTCACATTGCAGAATTTAGGATTGACAGCAACCCCATCTGCAGAGCACTAGTCCTAAGCCAACCCTTTAATTACAGTGGAGAAATCTGTGTTCTCCAGTCTGGGTCCCATGATACATGAAAATTGCTGGTATTTAGAGTTCAGTGCTAGCCAGTAAACAGTTTAATAGACTTGTATATACTTGATGTCACTTTACATTTGCCTCTTCTCATCCCAACAGCTACAAATATTGAATAAGCCACTGTTGGTTGCCAAAAATCTGAATAAGTGATCCACCGGCTGTGAAATCCAACCAGTAGGTACAAGTAAACAAGTGTTCATATCTGACCTGTAAGGCAGAGTGTTCTCTAGACTATCCAAATGGGGTACAGCAGGTATTCTTAAAGTGACAGGAACTTCTTATCAATATATGGAAGTGAATACCCCAAGGCTGAAGGAACTGCAACATTCACACTCCTTCAAAATACTTGCAAGCTGTAAAATTAGACTGCAGTTTATACATAAAATATACAACCCCTAGAGACAACATGCTGTTAAGGATTCTGACTCAAATCAGATTTTCTTGTCCCAGACTTTGCAGGAGGTTATTTCTTTCTCTTCCCCAAATATAAACAACTGTTTTATTAACAGTAAGAACTGTTTTCTCTGTATTAGTGGAGCCCATCAAGACCACATAAAGCTGCATTCTCATAATTGTCACTTCTTAAATATAAGATCTCAAGCTGCAGAAAGGCATTAAGTGTCCTTCTTCATTTACACACTAAACTAATTATTTTTCCCCTTCAGAAGTCCTGATTTCTGTTTCACTGTCATAAACTAAGACAACAAGTACAAGGTGACAACTGTGAAAACTTCAAGATAGGTGGTATGATATAAAGATTTAAAATTAATTTCTGTAGTCACATCTCCACGTGTCATTAATTCATTCACTATTGCTTCCAGCTATGCATTGTCAAGTGATTTTTCAGTTTAGTTTTTAAAAGACTCAAGCCATGATGAGCTCACATCCTCTGAGAGACTGTTACACAGCTGAACAGACTGTGTTGTATGGAGATAGCCCTGCTATTAGATGAATACATAATTATGTAATATAAAGATCTGCAGCTCTGGTTAATACCCTGTCTGTACCAAGGCAGAGCCCTGAAGCTGTGTCAAGACCACAGATGGATGCACTAAACTGGGCTTAACAGATGTGTGGATTTGTCCTTTCCGCTCGAGGAAAGAATTTCGTGGTCAAACAAACCCCAGTGCAAAAACTCATCTCTCCCACTTTATGAAACTATATTTAGCAGTACAGCAGAGAGTTCTATATTTTCTTTTTTGTCCCCTGAAGTCTCAAGTCCTACAAAGCTCACTACCATGAACAGCTGCTCTGAATGGTTGGCCTAAGTGAATTGCTGGAATGAGACACAATCAAAAAGAAGCCAGCTCAAACAAGCCACAGGAGGGTTTCCATGCTCATTAATTGATTGATTAAATTTGCTTCTCCACAAATAAAACTTACAACCTACCTTCTATGGTGGCTTTTCAAATTTCAAAACAAATACAAAGAAGAATAATAAATACAGGGTTATGTATTTAATGTGGACATCTGCTATGAGTCACTTTCTCTTATGAAGACATGGATTCACCTATCCCAACATGAGGCCACATGAAATGTGAATAACCCTTTCCAAGTTAGTTGCTTTTCCTTTTTTTCTCTCTGTACTAATTAGAAAGAAAGTCTACAGCTACTGGATTCCTAACGTGGATGTTACAGTGATAAGAAAAAAGTACAGTGTATTAACCTGATCCTAAATACCTGCAATATCTCTGGGACAGAAGCCTGTCAAATAAAATACTTGGAGTAGTAGTGGTATCAAGTACCAGGCAGAAAAACGAAAGTACCTTTGTAATGGCTTTTTTTAATCATTTATTTAATATTTTATCTTTTTTATCCACTTGAGCCAGCTGATAACAGTTGATTCTTATCTATACATTGTTTACAAGTCAATACACGCACAGTAACATATTTCATTAAGGATTTATGCAGTTTACAGTAGTAACAGACCCACTTCATAAAAAAAGTGTTTTTACAAATGAATGCAAATCTCATGTACAAATAATTTTCAAGGAATTTAAATTGCACATACAATTAAGGAGTTAAAATGCTGTTTATATTTCTATTTTACCAATACGAAAGTGCAGGGAAGACTAAGAACAAGTTACAGAGTTCTCAGATCTTTTATCCTTGACATACCTCTAATGTGTCTCCATCTATTTCTCCTTCTAGTTCCAAAGTACTACCAACTGCATCAGACAAAATTTCTTTCACTAAACCACAGAATCTAAAAAAAGAAATACAAAGGACAAGATCAAAGAAGAATACCCTTTTGGAAGCAGATTAAACAGATTCTTGCAAGCTGGGCATTGCTTTCAAGCTAATAAACTGACTAGCATGTTCACAGCTTGCTTTCATTACTGACTTTCTCCATATTTATCCCATTTTAAATGATGAAGAACATCAAACACAACAGAAAAGCCTCATTATTTTTATATAAAATTATTATGTTTGCTGTAGCAGAACCTGATAGTTGCTCGTTTTTGCAATTGCATAGTAAAATCTTGGTAGATTCAACTCAAATACTTTTTCAGTACATGTTTGGCTGCAAGTGTAATTACTCAGTATTTCATAAAATCAGATGTTGTAGCTTTTTGTCAGGCATTCAGAAAGCCAAAAGTATAAAAGTAGTAATGTAGCTAGAAGAGCAGAGTTTTAACTAATTTCTAGCTCTCTGGGGTGGAGATACTTAAGTCCAAGAATATTTTTTCCTGTAGTTCTCTGCCTGAGCCACTCATTTTTTTTCCAAATTCTATAAGAAATTGTTAACAATTACTTAAATTTTTAAAAAATATTAATAATTTCATTTCATACATCTCATTCATTAAATAACAGAGGCATCTCCTGATCTGACTCCTGTAGCACACTGAATCTGGCATGAAAAATGTGGCAATGTTTCATGAGACACAAATTGCACTGCCAAATTAGGGCTGAGAAGGTAACATTAATTTTAGTATTTCCTACCTTTTATGCAATGCACATTGCAAAGCTAGTAATTTTCTTTAACCTGAGTTTATTCCATGTAATACATAAGTAGTAATTATTGCAAGAAATAGTGAATGTACCATTATGCTCCAAAACCTAAGTGTATTAACAACTCCCTCCTACATCATTCAGAAGGTGTATTTGCAACTACCTGTCATAAGATAGAATTTAGTCTGTAAAGATTTAGCCTGCTTCCTTTTTAGAGACAACAGATCATCAGAAAACATTTAACTACAGGTACAATCTGTAACATGGATCTCTGACACAGTATAAGTTAGAATTTCTTGTTACACTTAGATACTCTTATTTAAATCAAACTGAACAGACACAAAAAGGAATATGAAACAATGCAGCACCTTACATGACAGGGCCAAGATAAGGAAAAATAAGATAATAGCTGTAATTTAGATTAAACTGGTTAAGCCTTTTCCAGACATAATGATTTGGAGATAAACGAACCAGAATCACAGAGGAAGTATAGTGGGTGCTCTAATCACCTTAAGCATCACTGAGATTACATTGCTTCTTCATCAAGAAAAAATAAATGAAGAAATAAATCATCTGTTTCTCAAGCAAAAGTATTGGTTTTCAATCTTTATGAAATCAATTTTATTGAGGATACAGATGAGGCATGCAACACACACACAAACTGAACTTACCTACTACATTGGTTTTCTGTAGAAAAGTAGATTTGAAAGTCATCATAGTTATCATGGACATAAAGAAAACAGCATCGTTCATCAAACTTGGAAATGCTGTAAAATTTACATTAGGAAAACGTTATTTTGAATATAACTATTGTAAGGAATAGGGCAATGAGGAGGTTTTTTTTTAATGATGAACACTTAAGAAATATATTTTCACAGTTAATTACCTCAGAGAAGCAGTATGTAATTATACATATTCTCCTTATAACTAGAAGTTTTCAGCTTATTTATATATTCTATAATCCTACCTTCATTGTGATAAATAGGCTTCTGCTTACATTGCTAAAATATTGACTTGTGTTGAGGTTGGTTTGTTGTTCACCTCCACTTCTGCTTTTGCACAATTCCATCAGATTCCTTGATACTTGATGACATCTCAATGGAAAGTGAATTGTTCTGACACTAATTCAGCTTTTAAAAGATAACCTTTCCTTAAAGATTGAAAAGTACTTTTATAATTCCATTACTTCTACAAAAAAACTGAAGTGGGAAATACTAACAGTGTAACAGATCCTTCTCAGTCTATGCTTTTTACGGCCTTAAAACTGATAAACTAGTTTAGGGATGACCAGTATTTACTCCAAATTGCAGCAGTAATTCTGAAAAAGGGATTATTTATTGCATATTGTGTTGTGTCAGTGTCATACATATCCCATATAAACACATTGAAGCAAAAAGTGAAATGCCATAAAACACAGTATCAATATGAAAATAAAGGTAAGAATTAACCTCTTACACCAACCATTTGCACTGAAGTATTTTGCTACATAATCCCAAATTGTTAGGCCTCTTAAGGTATTTTTGTGCCTTAAGTTACCAAAATTTCTTAGATTCTTGCCGGATCTGTTCAGCCAAACTCTTCTATTTTGTGTATCTTCTGCTGAGCCAGTTACTGAAAACACATGACAGCACAAAGCAAAGTTGCCCCATGTTACATGACCAATTGATGCTGCCTGTTGAAGCATCATTAAGGGCTACCTCAAAAATGTTCCAAAAAATCCGAATTTTGCCTGAAAACTTTTCTAGAAATATGTGAAAATAATAACTATGCCATTCTTTAGTTTCATTTAGTACATGAATTTCCAGTCTAACAAGTCAGACAAGCACACAGCAGACTTGAGAACTAAGAGACAAAGCAAGGTGACTCTTCCAGGGGCAAATATAGGACAGACAAGGCAGTATCTAAGTAACAATACTGCATTATAAACACTGTCATGTCTGGGGTATATAAGATGAACTGGTTAGTATAAATACAGTTTAAGAGTTTTGATAGAGTGTGTTTTAACTGAGATCATTTTCTTTTAAAGGAACGCAAAAGTATAGTAATTTGAAGTTGTCACATACAAAGCCAACATCTAACTCCAATAAATTTTTAAAAGATTGTCTCTTTGGGTTTTGTAATACAGTGATTTTTTTATCACTCAGCAGTGATTAAAAATCAAAGCAAATGAAATTAATTGCTTGCATCCTTTTAATTAAAGTTATCTTTCTCAAAGATTAATTTCTGTGCATTGTCTTGACTGAAGGTAATTAATATGGTACAGAAACTTTATGCTGAATTATTCTCAATCAGTTCCACAGACTTCAGTAATTCACATTGCATTGGAGTAACAGAACAAAATGCCATGTAAAATTCATTTAAACCAAAGCCTGCTCTTTTTATTTTAGAAGAAAGCCTGAAGTTATGATAGAATTTATGTTCAAATCCACAGTTTCAGGTTTTCAACCACCTCTCATATTAATCAGAGAAATACTTCTTCACTGAGCTTACTTGCTTAGGCAAATTATGTAATCTCAGGGAAGGCAAATCTGGGACCTAAAACTTGAGGCACTCTTAGTCAAGACCAAAGCCTAGACGTCCTCTCCTTTCAGAACTACAAAACCCATTAGGTATCTGAATTTCTTCTTGTTCTTGAATCAGAAGGTTTGTAAAGCACTTTAGCTTATGCAGCCACACAAGTGACCCCAGCCAACAGCAATAGATGTCCCTAGAAAGGCCAAATCCACCAGTGTAGAGACTCAGGAGCTCAGAGAGAAGGCAAAAGCCCACCTGGTGTTCCCTGTACCATTCCTTGAACTACCAGTTCCTCTGGTTCTTAGCTGCAGCCTGCATAATTTAGAGAGGAGACAGGTTTTTTTCCCTTTCCTCTCCTGGTGTTGTGTCTCTCAGCCCTCCAGCAGCAAAGCAGCCCAATTCAACATACATAATCTACTTTCTAAATGTAGTCATGCATTTTGCAATTATTAACACTAAATGTGAATATTTTCTATCCTTTCAGTTCTCAGAACAATCTTGTTCTTTCTATATAATATTCTGATCTTTTTTGGTACTAATACTTTGACCCATTTACTTGTGACTAGTGTTTTCATTGATCTAAGCATCACAAAACTAAACTGTCTTAACTATTTAAAGGTTAGTCCTTGAGAAACTCCACTAGCAGTCTACTTACAGCTAAAGAACTATTTTCTGTCCTTAGCAAAAACTACATCTATGCCTCATTTATTAGTTCTCTAATAATTCAAGTTTTAGCTAGCAGGTATTTAAACAAAGCCATATCAGCAGCATTTCTGAATTCCAAACAGAGAACAGATACTATGGTTTCATTTACTTAAAGGAAAACAAAGTCTTCTTCCTTCTCTGGAAGGAAGCAAGAAGCATTAAGGGCTCTTCTTCCTTCTGCTCTCAATGTTTTTAAATGCAGAGATGGCAATAACTTCAGGGAAACATTTAGAAAATCTACAAAAATCAGTTACATAATGGAAAACAAAAAAGTCTACCAGAGAATACAGACACCCAATAACCCTCTCAGATTTGGGTGTTCCTATGAGAAATGTACAGCTCTGCCCATGCATGGAAAGGAAAACTCTTCTGTGACATTTCAAGGCAGGCTGGACAGAACAAGCTTTTATAACAGGATATTGAAAGAGAGAGATTTAAGGTAGAATCCAGATTTTGCACTTAGGGAAATATAAAACACACACAAAAAGACACTGAACTGTTTACTGACATACCAACCTTATTCCCCTAATGGAAGAAGCTGTAAAATTCCATTCATGAATCTGTTTCTGTAAAGAATAAAGATATAAAATCAACCACAGTTTAATGACTTCATATTGAAAACAAAGTCACAGCATGGTAAGCAAAAGAAAGGCTTTCCAACATGTCTCTGTCTTTCCTTCTTTCTCTCTCTCTTTATTTCTTCTCCCCCTGCTCCCATATTTTGAAATAAGATTAATAACTGGGTAAATAACTTATACATATAATGCTATTTTACTTAATTTTCAGGAAAAAATGAATATAAAGGGCACAGGGTAGAAGCAAAGGCCACATTTCCTCATGTAAATTCAATCTGAAGAATAAGTTGTGCAGCACAATTTACCAGATATTATGTTTTGATGCAATACATCTACATTTCACATTAAACATTAGCAGACTACATGCCACTCTTATCTAGGCTCAAAGGGAAAGGCAAATTCCCCTGTGTCCCTAAGAGGTTTTGAGCCAACAGCTTTGGCCCAGGGAACACACTGGAGGCAAAACAGAGGAAGGACAGCCTGTCTCTAGGACTGCAGCCCTCCATAAATCTGATTATAGCTATGAGGAGGATCTTTCCTAGCAATGTCAGATATGCACCAAAAATTTGTTCCACAAAGCAAATTTGTGTCAGACACATTCACCTGAAACAGTGAAGTAGAAAAATGTACAGGAAAAATTTTCACAGATCCAGGTAATTATGTGGTCTTGTCCTGCTCCAACATGCTTCTTTTACACTTTGTCACTCTGCTTTTGATCTATTCTCCATCTATGTTGTTCTAATACTAAGAAAGTGTAGCAAAATACATTGCAGATTTCAAGTCTTTCAATGTGAAACTGAAATTATTTCTCATTTTTAAGAGCTGACACTGTCTATAACTATGCCTATTCCTTTCTTAATCCCCTGTGCCCTATCCAATAATCCAAGACAGTAAATATTCTATTTCTTGACACTTACTTGTCACAGGTTGCCATTTTTTCTAGTTTCAAATATTACAGTTGTAAAAGTTTAAAATGCCTAAAACATTGAACAGAATTCTGGGCTTTATCTTTACTTTTAATCTTTGACCTGCATCTTAACTAAAATCACAGAATTCTAATGAGAAATACTATGAGCAGACTAAATAACCCATGCATTTCTAAGAGACATGGTCAAGAAAAGTTAAATCTGAGTGACCTCAGAACCATTTGATTTCTAATCATAGTCACTCCTTTTACTTTCTCTGTAAAATGTCAACTTTTGTATCTGCACAAGATATGCTGAGGCTTGGGCTTCACAGAAATGTAGCAAATTTAAAATTATTGTAAAGTGCTCCAAAGTCTACATGTAAAAAATTACTTCATGTAAAATGAATCAGTACATTTAACAAACTTGCTGACAGTTTTACCATTTCAGGGGGAGAGACATGCCACAAAGACAAAGAGCTCTCATCTGCTTCACTGTTGATTGAAACATAGGCAGGCTGGTAGACTTTAGTTGGTTCTATCACCAAAACCTGAAGACAGAGAGCATTTTTCCTTAATAAACCAGTAGCTAATTCACTACAGTATCTTTAGATGCTCAGATATGGACAAAAGGTAATTTTGAAGTAAGACCTAAAAAATTTTCAAGGGACACAGGTGGCCAAGGCAAGGCACAAAAAGTCTTTGTTCTTATGAACAACAGAATAGCAGCATCACAATTTGTTATAGGAGACTTATAAGTATTTCTTAAAAAGCTTTTAAGTTGGTGGGTTAATTTTTTTATAGCATAAAGATTAAGAAAGTACAGGAGTTTGGTTCATGCAGTGAAACAACAGGCAGTTAAATTTTTAAGTATTATGTTTAGAGTCTTCCAATTCTTGTAATATCCTATCCAGAAACATAAAACATACAAAACTTGTTTGGACATAACATCTTACTGGAAATCTCAGTCCATTAGTTGTTTCTTTCGTTGCCTCAAAAATTATATCTAGCCAGAAAGTCAATCTTTCTTGTTTAGGAGAATGTTCTATGGTGAGTTTCTTGAAACGCTGAATTAACATCAGATTCTGAACTAATGATTTCAAGTACCTAGAATGTATTGAATTAGTGAGTTAACAGAGAGAAAACAAAATTCAACCAGATTCTAAAACCACTTCACTGACTTAGACATCCAAAATGAAATAGGTTTTAAAAGCTACCACAATGGAAATGGCAGTGTTGATTTTTACAGATTTCTGGAAAGAATAGCAAGTTTAGACAAAGTCTTGAGTCATAAGCTCACATGGATGTTCATGGATAATGGCTTATTGCAAATGGGTATGGTTACACAAGTAGTTACATGGGGATTAGACAGATATGATGAACTAGAAGATGGTGGAGGGAAGCAGCAGCTATCTTAACTCTGAAAACAATGGTTTCACAATTTTTCACAATTATTTCACAAGGAGTCATTACTAATATCCAAATTCTTTCTTATAAAATACATGCTTCAATGAGATATAACCTGACAATGTTGGATAATTTAATTTTTCACCTTCCCCCTTCCTCTCTTAATAAAAGAACAGGGCATAAACTAAGAGTTGCAAACAATCTAAGATGGAAAAATCCAGTTAAGTTATCCATGCAACTGCAAGATTTTTTTAATTTGTGTATTTCCCCCCAGTTTAGTACTTGAGCAACAGCCTTCTACCACATACCACACTGGAGGTTTCAGCTTAAAAAGCTTCTCTGCTGCTTGTACTGCTTTACCAACATCATTTGCCAGCATGCTCACGCTGAAGAACTGTCCCACATCCCAGTAATTGTTCATTTTTTCTAGGCTTCCTTTTCTTCCCAATAAACTGTTTAACCGTACACCTGTAAAATTTCAATTGGAAACAACAATTTTCTATCAGTAAAACACTCTTTTGTGTTTTTTACTTGTAAGTTGATCAGTAAAAGACTAATTTAAATCTTGATTAAGCATTACTGATGAAAATAAAGAGGAGTAAGTTTTCCCCAGAAAATAACATTGCACAATACAGAGGAAGGATCTGCAAATTAGACCTCCAGGAAAGAACCCCCACAACACAGGGCTGAAAAACCTCTTTTACTTCCTGTCTGGGCTATCTGCCTCCTGATTCTCAGTGTAAGATGCACAAATCTGTGTCCTCATCTGCATTTACTGCAAGAGATCCATGGCTAGAGGTTCACACAAGTCCACCCCAGAGCAGGGTCAGAGGAATAACTTAAAGTCACCTTTGCACTCTTAATATTTAAGGCTCAAATATGCATTTCAGACAAGACCAGATTCCAAATATAATAACTATCATCTCCCTAGGAAGATCTGCATATCTGTTTCTATTATGGGATTTCTTTGTAAATGTAAAGTGATGTGTTTTAGTTAGCACATACAGAGAAGATGTGACCGACTCTAGGGAGACAAGTAACTCCTGGTAGTTCCTTCTAGGCAATAATTCTTGTGGATCTCTCAACTCAGTGACAACAGAAACCCTTTCCTGGCATTCCTGAGAAGAACTGGGCCACACTGTCCCTTCCTGTTTTTTGTGCCCTGTTGGTTCTGCAATGGGATAATCTCTGTGGTGCAGTAAAGGCAGTTTACAGGTGGTGCTGAAGCTGGTCCTTTGCTGTTCTCCAATCTCTGGGGCCCTTTAGATGGGCCATGATACCAGAAAGCTGCTCCAAGGCAGCCAGAAGGAAAATGTGCCTTTGAGATCCCTGTGCTTTAGGCTGCCATCCAGGACCCGCCACAAATAGCCTGAACCACCCTTGTGTCTATGCAGCCCATCACTGTAAGTATTTTGTTTTCTTCGTAGGGAGAGAGGCAGAAAACCTGTCTGTGGCACTGTGTGTGGATATTTACCTATTTTTCTCAGTTCCATTGAGCTTTCAAACTGCTGTCCTGCAACAAGCAGCAAAACTGCAAGGTTAATTCCAGAATAGAGAGTTGGCTGGAGTTCAAATCCTTTGCGATACCTGCAGAGAAGAGTCAAGAACTCAAATCTCATTGTTTAGAAGAACTGAAATATTGCAAAATTTTGGTAGGTATTTTAAGCTATTGATTTACTGTAAGGATTATATGGCTAGCTGGCACCAATGTCCCCAAACCCTTTGTCTTAAAGCTTCGTATTCATTAAAGGTAAGTAAGACACAGCTGACACAGGCTGAGTGCCTGCCACCAGCTGGTGCAGGATCAAGAGATCCCCCTGAAGCTTCCACTTCACTGGTATCCACCCATGTTGCATGCTGGGGAAGAGGGGTGGGAGAGAATACTGCACAATTACAGTTCAAACCCACATTGCTAAAACTACTGTACTCACAAATATGATTACACAAACACACCTATATGAACAGTATGTCAGTGAGAGCCTGCATGCATATGCATGCATTAATGTCTTAAGAAAATTTATAACACAGTTTATCACTGTTTTTCCTTATGTACAGTAGACCATTGCACTTCCTGGGAATCCAGCATGGACAACATCCTTGCACAGAGGGCTAATATAACTCTGTGATCTTATTTGCATTTCATTTTGGCCTTAAGACACATCAATTATATATTTCCTCAATAAAGACACAGGTTAGTCAACATCCCTCCCAATAAAGTGCATAATTCAATTTCCAGGCTAGTTTATAAAGAGAAGCAAGGAAAAACATGTACAAAGACTTGATGCTGAGTAAACCACTTATTCAAAGGACCCTGAAAAACAGAGATAGATAGAAAAACTGATCTTCTAATTATTACAGCCCTGCTTTTCATATCCAGAAGTTAAAAGTCTGAAAATGCTTTTAAACAGATTTTTTTGGTGTTTTTTTTTTTTCTGTTACCATTCAATGGAATGATCTCGACTGTTGGTATCTTTACAGTCAGAATCAAGAAACATATCCTTGTAGATCCTCCCACATAAGCAAAACATGTCTGGAGCAGGGTGATCACACGTCTGCAGGACTTGAAGCATAACTTGTAGTGCCTTCTCTCTGTCACCTGCATTATTTCTTCTGCAATCAAATAAAGAGAATAAAATAAATGAGTTCAGACCTGAAACAGTAACTGCAAGATGGGAGAACAGTATCCCTCATCTACCCCACAATCCATCCACCATACACACACTTTATTTAGACTGATGCATGATTGTTGGTTGACTGATGAAACCCAAATTCACTCTCCTGTCATTGGTCTCTATGTGTAGCTCACATAAGAACTGAAGCAAACCCAGAACTCCTCTTTGGCAAAAATTTGCCAATCTAATTTGGTTCCTTCCTGTGTACACAAGCACACCCTGAACATCCTGCAATGAGAAAAAAGTGCCTGTTAAGTGTTCATTCCTGACAACACTAAACAAAAATGGCCATTTTCAGCATTCAGTGTGACAGATCATTCAGCTATGTCCAAGATTTGTCATCTTGAATCCAGAGGATCTAGAAAAGATGCCAGGAACTACCAACTAATTGCAGGAGAAGCCAGCTCAATCCAATTTTATCCAAGAGAATGACAGAGCTCAATAGGGAGCCTTTGAACTCCAACAAGAATAGAAGGGTGAAATTGAACTGTATTTCTTAATTAAAATTCTTCAGATTGCAAAAGGATTTGGAAAACAAACAGCTGGGATACAGCATGTTTTGACAAACATTTAAGAACTGTGTTAATAAGAAAATGGTGATTAAACAACATTTCCATTCCTTATTATTATTAAACAGTCAGAATTTTGGCCTCCATTTACCTTACTGTTTTTCTAAGTTCCGAACTCAATATTCACTGCAAAAAGTCACTTAGAACAAACAACAATGTCTATTTGCAAGAGAAATGCAAACACAGCTGAAGAGCTTAATAGCCTCTTCAACACTTTTTTCCATCACCAGAGAGATTTAAAATATTTACACCCCTTTTTAGAACTGTTTACAATTTTCCAATCCCCACCTAGGTATCCATGACCAGGCCTACAAGGACTATGACTGCTTTGTCAGCAATACCAGTAGCAGATAATGGTTTCTGGTAAATGTATTACTTGCATGCCCCAAAAGGATTAATATTTACTGTAAAGGGGTTCTGCTCCTTAGGTAACCAGCTGATGCAATAAGACCAGTAACAGCACATCTGTAGCAAAATTCAGGCTTCTGTGCATGTTAGGTGATGGAGAACATCTAATAAGATTAAACAGCTTTGTAGCTGGTTGTGAAGGCTTTATCCTGCCTTTGATGTCACTGGCAGAGCATAAAATTTCACAGTACTTCAATATTTTTAAAGCATTTTTTCTTCAGATTAACTGCTCTGAAATAAATATGGTCTTCTCTAATAAGCACACAAGGAGAAATTAGGTATCTTTTTTCAGTTTTACAAGAAATAAACAGGAGGTAAAAACTGTGGGGGTAAATCCATTGCAGGTCAGCATGCTCTAACCAAACCTCCTCTGGACAAACCAGATTCTTTCACTAGGAGTACCCAAGTTTCACTGTTGTTAACATTAAAGCACAAAAAATTGAGTAAACAGAGCTTAGAACAAAATTAAGCCCTGATATTAAAGTCCAGTAATTCCCGGTCTTGTATATTGTGATCACAGAAGTTGGCATGTGTTCTGTGCTCTTCTTGAAAACACAAGAAATGCACAACTAAAACCTAAGATTTCACTTTAGCATGGAAACAGAAAATCTAAAAAGTCACTGCTTTCCCAGACTTGACTTAAGTCTGTCCTCTGTGAAATAGGTTATTTATTAATGTTGATATAAAGAGGTGTTAGGTACTGATTGAAAAAAAGCATAACTAAATAAAAAATACAATGAACAAAGTAAGACACTGCTTAAAATGGGCCATTGTGCAAATTAACATTTCTGGTCATCAAAGGATGAAACCTGTACATACCAAATACAATCCTAGGAGATGACTGTTAAAAAGGACCAAACTTTAAATAAACACTGTACTAAAGAACTTAAAATGAAAGATCCCTCTGTCTTAAAAGGAAAAAATTATTGTTAAAAATAATTAAATTCAACAAAATTTAGCACATGACAAGTACGCACTCATCTAACAGGATATAATTAAATAATAATCAGTTTAGGTATTTTTATATTAGACCCTATTTTTCACTGCAGCAGACTTCAATGCCCATTGGATGATACAAAACCCATACACCAATTATAATAATTTACAAATCTTGGAACTTATCAGCTTCTAAATCCCAAAAAACAGGGAGCAAACAAAGAAAAACACCCAAAAAACCTGAATGATCACATAAGCTCCAAGCACATTCTCTGAAGTCAGGATGAAAATACTGTGTTGGATAATATGCAGAAACTGTTATGCTTGACCAAGACAGATTTTCATTTCTTATTTCAGACCCCACACTTTATCAGGTCTGCATGCCTGACAGCTCATCATTTGTTTAAAGGTGCCTTGACACAGATCTGTGGTGTTATCAATAGAGTAGAAGAGATTACCTTAAACCCTTAAGGCTTAGCATTGACTTTTAGTTTTTTTAAACCAATCTCAACTATGTTAGCTTCCCCATGCTCCCCAGCCCTCATTTAAAGCCACACTAGAACAAATCACAAAAATCCATGTCATAAAGGACTGCTGGAGGTCATCTAATAGAATCCTCCTCTCACAGCAGGTCCATGGCCCAGCACTAGACCATGGCAGCCTTGGCTGTGTCTGAAAAGCTGAATCTATTAAACCTCCAAGGATAGAGATGCCACAGCCTCTGTGAACAGGGAAAGATGAAATACTGTATATGACTGCATAGGCATGAGAAGGAATACAGAAAATGTTCTCTTTATGGATTAATTTGGTACACCAGGTAAGATTTGCAAAGTACATCCCCTGAATATGAAGTTTTATAAGCCAGAGCAGAATCTTAGTAGGCAGCTAAAAAAATGACCATACCAGGTCATTTTACTGCTCTTGGTGCTTCCAGGCCATCTTGCACTGAAATACAAATGTCACTCATGATATCACACAAAGAAGTCAACTTTAGGAATGAAATAGAATTTTGAAATAGGCAATTTTCAATGGTGCTCTTCAACACACAATTAACAAATAATCTGTTAAACTCTTCACATCTAGAAGAAGATATGTCCTACCTTAAAGAAGTTTGCATACACATTCACTAAAAATAAAAGCTACTTTTCATATTTTTGGGGGGTTTAGGGGGTACAGTTTTTAGAATCGCTACTCACAATATGAAAATTCTTTCAAAATATAGTTTTAATGGTCAATGAGGTAAGAAAAAGGAGTACTACTACAATTTAGTGAGAAACTATATTAAAAAACCCCACAGGTCTTGGAAAGTGTTTCATAAAACTACTTTTTTTTTCCTTACTGGTTTCTTTGTTAGCACATTTTAATCTTCTTACTGCAATTGTTACCTTGTGAGAACTTGCAGAGAAACCAAACAGAGAAAATGAATCTACATTATCTGAACTTGACAGCAGCAGAAATTGCTGCCAGTTAAGAAAGAGATCTGCAAGTTACTTCCAAAAACAGGGCAATTATGAAAATATCCCAGTGCTCAATAAAACACTGCCAAGTCTCCTCAAGCACAATGTTAGGAATTAAAAGGAAATGATCACGGAATAAAAATTAAAAACAAAAAATCATGATGTCTTTAACAAATACCCAGCACATTAATTGTCAGTACTGTGAACAGTTTTAAGCTTTATTTAAAAAGGAAACTGAACTATTAGGATTAGGGGAAAAAAATTCAAATTGAGGGAATGATCAATGACACAGAATTGTTTCTGGATGAAGAAATCTTCAACAAACGAAGGTTTTTCTGACAGAAATGGCTACATAGGAATTCTTTTTCTTAAAACAAAAGCTGTCCTGCTGGGTACCTTCATAGCCTCTAATCACTTCCTCAGAATTTGTGTCAGTGTTCTGCTGCCAGTTTAGTTTTGTCTGACAGCAAAACCAAATCCTCCAGAAACTGCTGGCTGATTCACTTGCCAATTTGCCAGCTTGCTCACTCACTGCAGTTCTGCCACGTGGTTTATCTGTCTGCAGACCCTACCATGCTTCTTCAATCACAGAAGCAACCTTCTCACTTCCCTGGTCTACACAAGTCTCCCTGTCTTATCCAACTATCTACTCCTCCTTTACCTCCCTGAATTATTCTGTAGGGCATCAAACTCCTATCACAGCATCTCACCTGGAACACACAGTAAAAAAAAAAAAAAAAAAAAAAAAAAAAAAAAAAGGTAGTTTTTTTCCTTTCTCTTTGATATCATAGCTCCTTTCTTGCTCTCCAAAACCATCTTCTTGACAGTGAATCTTTCTCTACACTTTAGTCTTTATAAGGAGACCTAGTTTTAAACACTCCTAAACAAAATCTTCCTGCTTCAGAGACTGGTTTTACCAGCTTTAAAGAACTGGCATGGTTACAGAGCCAGAACTATACTCAGTGAACCAGGCCTTTGCCCAACAAAGTCAACAGGAGCAGTGTGTGTTTCACTGGGACAAGAATTAGCTCACTCTGTTGGTGACAGGTAGTGTAATCTTTTTTTTCTCAGCTTTTTGTTCACATTCCCCCCTGTATGGTTTGCTTCAATCTAGCTAGATGGAGAAGACTATATAAGACAAAAAACTCTTGTATTAATGGAAAGTATTTTCTCAAGGGAATAAACATTTGCTTTCCTTTTTACTTCATGTCTTAATGACAGCAAAAACATTTTTTAAAAATATTAATTATTAAGAAATATGAGAACTCATTTTACTTAAGAGTTAGTACACTTGCATTCTCATTTAAAACCAGAATCTAATTTTTGAGTTGATACATTTCACTGAGGATGTAATTTGCTTGTAGAATCTTCAATATTTGAAACAGTGAATGAGGAAAACAAGACCCTAAATTAGGCTTTGACAAGAACTAAATTTCCAAGCCTCCAAACAGATATGACAAAGAAAAAAACTAGCTTTTTTTCCTCCATCATATACACCCCAGGTACTTCATGAAAGCCAGGCATGTAAAAGGAGGAGGCCCACAACATGTTTTTTCATTAAATTTGAGTAATCACAGAACAGAACATTTTAAATACCCTAGTGCTTAACAATGGGAACAATTTTCAGTGGCTACTATTATTCACAATTACTAGTATTATTCACAATTACTAGTGATTTTCTACTTGCACCCTATTACATCTTCACTTGTTAATTGCCTTCTTTTATTATGGTACTGGAATATGTTGCTCGTTAAAACACAGCATGCTGAGTTAAATAATAACGACTGCAGCTGTCCTCATCTTTAATATAAAGGAAGATAGAAGTGCTCTGGAAAGAGACTAAAATTTTCACAGTTCTGGCCTCATGCCAGGACTGGGTTTGGTTTTAAAGTCTACTCTGCTTTGAACAGAATTTGCCATACCCTTGGGCTTCTTTGCAAGTTTCCAGGACATTATAACTCCAGCTCTGGTAAATAAGACCAATTAGAAAATTTAATTGGTCTTAAGCAGTCCTTACACAGTGCTTGCCTCCCAGGCAAGGTGTCCCAGCCATGGACTGAAACAAACAGCCATCCACATCTGGAACACCCAGCCCTCAATTGCACAGCATCTTACTTCATACCCCAGCTGTGAATACAAATATTGAAAATACTCATGCTGCACATTTGGACTGAATTTATACCTAAAGATGTCTAATTAAGATACAATTAGACTTACATCTCAGCTAGGAGGCAACAAGGAACAATGTCTTAAACCAGCCTGTGTCTGTACAGAAGGGAGCAGTGTCTGCTCTGCTCCTATGTTACACCCAAATTATTTAGCTTAAGACACTGGAGAAGCAATAGCCCTTTGCTCCATCACCCTAGGATGGTGATATATTAGATTGCCCAGGCTTGGAAACAAGCACAAGGCTGCCACTGCAAACATCCATTGTCAGCCTCTGATAACAACATGAGAGATGACAAATCCAAGATGCTGTCAGGCAGCCAGAGAGGAAGACAGCAATCTAGGAGATTAAACACCTGCCACATGAATCAGGGCTCCAGAAATCAGCATGGAAGTGTCTGCCTGCCCTACAGATGACAGTACCTGTCTGCTCAGTACTCATCAGTGAGGCCCAGGCTTGCTTTGCTTATGATCCAAGACAAGTCAGACCCAGGGTGGCTCTGGGCAAAGGACATGCAGCTAGGCTGGAATGGCACAGAAGCTAAAGTGAAACATTGCTGTCCCTTGCCTGAGCACTACTTGTTAACCTGGACCTACACACAGCTGTGCTTCAGGCTGGGCTTGTGCCCAGCTGCTGCAGCAGCAGAGCCCTGAGGAGCCCAGAACCAGCCCTGCAGCCCCTCCTGCCCTGGAGCTGGATCTGGGCAGCACCACAGTAACTCTGACTTGACAATGCAAGTGACACTAATGGCCAGGAGAACTCAGTTACAGAGTCCTAGAGGAAATGAACTAATTTACTCTCTGGATCACAGTTCCAGTACATGTTTTTAAGAAATTAAGCACACATTAACATTCTGCAGGGTCACATATTCTTACAGCTGCTCATTCTGTTCTGCATATGATGTATTGTTTTCCTGGTAGGCTCAATCAGCTGTACTTATCAACATTAATAGTGTTCTGTATGTTGAAATTAATAGAATATGAACTGAAAATACAGTTCTTTATTTTAAAGGTAGTTTCTGATAGAAATCACTAAAAATAATTTGTTTTTAAAACAGACAAAATTAGAGATTCAAAATTTTCATGCAAGTAACATTTTAGGGGTCATTTTGAACTAAGTGGACTTGTTAAAAAATGTTTAAGTCTCATCTTTTGAGTTTTGTCCATTATTTTGTTTGAAGAAGTCAAAAACATCTGTAGAAGCTAAATTCTGCATTCCTACCAATAAAAACCAGTCATTTATTTCTGAAAAACCCTTTCTATAGAAATGCTTAAATAGTTCCCAAAAGAAAACATGGAGCGTCATGCTGGATGGGGCTAATAATCATTTTAATGAAAGCTGTTGACAGGCAAAGCAAGTTCATGAGCAATTAATTTTATCTTGTCTTACCAGGGTGCTATTGGCATTGTCAAAACAGAAGATTTAATGGCAAGGATTGCACATGCTGCTCAAAATACAATGAATTTGAAGACCAAAACAGTAAAGGAGCTCACCAATTTTGTTATGCACATCTAAATGAAAACGTTTTACAAACTGATTATATTAAGACATTACCTAAGGACAAGGCATGATTCTAGCATTATTCTTATTGGCAAATTTAAACATTTTGAGACAAATCCCTGAAATAATTTTTTAAAGTTCTGAAAAATACGGCTAAATCCATATGCAGTATTTTTATGAGCAACAGTTTGGAGTTTTCTCTTGTGTCTGATTAAACTGTCAGATAGGACCAGATTTACTACCATTTTCCAGAAAATGCCATAGGAACTGCACTTCCAGATATATTATTAAGTTCTTAATCTCTTTGATTTATGCCATCCTGATGTTGTCCAATGCAGATTTTTATTTAGCTAATTCACAATCAGCTAGCTAATTTAGTTTAGCTTTAGTTAGCTAGGTCACAATCTTTAATAGTATGTGGATTGCATCTAGCCAGTTACTTTTATTATTACATGTGATTTCATTTGTACAAGATCTATTTTCTCTGGCAATCTTAATGTAAATTCTTTAGAAAAGGAGTAATTATTATACACAGGTACTACAAAAGTCTGTACCTAACTATAAGAGTTCAATAATATTTCAGTATTTGCTAAAGTAATGATATGCCTGCAGGTCCTGATGACCATCCAGCCTTCCAAGGAAACTCTGTCATGAATGTGTATTCATGGATCAAGCAGTGCTTTTTACCTATTACTTTAAAAAATCACTCATAACTCTATCACACTAAACATTTGAAGACATTCAGAATAATCAGTGACTCAGATTAAACAATCTCAGAATGACCAAGAACCCCTTGGTATCACTGGAGTCTTCTGCAGTTAGTCAGGATGCCTTTGGAACAGATCCACTGTCTCCTGGTTATAAGCATATTGTTGACAAAACAATGGTTGTTGGAAAACAACAATTTCAAAAGCTACACACCGTCCTAGTGCACAGTAAGTGTGGCATTAAGGAGAGATGACTGTGATGAATGTGTGCAGAAAGGGAAGGGAATTTGATATTATCTGCACTATAAATTTACATATCAGCCCCTATGGAACAGCACTAAATGAAACAACTTCAATCAATCACCCTCACCGATTCAATGCAAAAGCATAATGAAACTTGATGTTGTGTTGATCAGCCAGGTCACAGGTAGGAAGCATTTCCAGTGTTTCTACCAGCTTCACCATAGCATCATAGTCCTGGGATGAAATTAAAAAACAATAAAAAGGATTGCAGTAGAATAAATTGAAAGGAGGAAAGCATTACTGAGCTAAAACTTATCATGATCACATGTATCATAGCTTCTCAGGGGACTGCTCCTAAGAGAAACAGCCAGGAAGACTGTGTAGAAACACACAGGGATTTTGTCTGTCCGTGGCAGTGCTTGCCTCTCCCTCACCACAAAGCCCAAACTACTGAATCCCTGTAGCCAGTGTGATCAGCTGCTCTCCCAGCACCAGTAAAGAGATGACAAGTGTGGCTTTTTCAGGCCTTATTAAGATCTTCTGGTGAATGACACCTCACCAGGTCACCATGGACTCAACCACAGCTGTCTCTGACATACATCAGTCACTTGTGCACTCACTTGAGTTTCTCAGGGGTAACCCACATCTACAGTGCTGAAGAGGCCAGTTTACTGACATATCAAAGGGCCTTGTGTTACTGAATCTTTTTGTTCAAAACATGTTTTGATATGAGTACATTTCTCAAGGGAGATCTTTCATGATCACCAGAGCCAATCCAAATGAAGTTGGATAAAGTGCTGTAAGGAAAATATACATTTCAGAATGGAAGATTTGGAAATGAAGATTATGTGGTCACCCATTCTCCCACAACCCATTTATACACAAGATATACCCAACTTAGTTCCTGATGGGAAAAAAAAATCTACAGAATGGTTGAAATTATATTTGAAAATGGATGTCAAACATGCAGACTGCCAATTTGGAAAAATAGCTGCTTTAGCAAAAGCAGAATTTATTTTAAAAAAATTAAAAGAAGAAAAAAGGGTGCAATTAGATTTTGAAAGCAAATTAATGTTTCATTGAATTATAGTTATTTGGGCATCTCTAGCCAATACAATGGTCATAACATAATCGTTTTCTTCACTTCTGAATATATTTAATTTTATGGGGGGAGGGACGAAAGGTAGAGGAGAGGAGAGCAAGGCAAGCCTCTTGATTCAGTAGGGATTTTTGCCTTTTTTTTTTCTTCTTAAGGAAGTTAAAAATTACTAAAAGCAAAGGGAGAGACCTCGGGAAGTGACCTAATCTGAGTCTCTTGTTCACAGGCAAAATAAGAGTCTCTATCACCTTAAATTGCCCAAAAGACAATCCAAACTTAAACAATGTAACAACTGCTCCCATTTAGTGTCAGCTTTGAATCACTGCTTAACAAACAAAGAGGCACAGGAGAACAAACAAGAGCCAAAATGGCACAGTAAAATAATCCACCTTAGTCTTCAAGCACATACCTGAATGTCTCTGTAGGAAAGAAGCAGGTTTATGACAATGTCAGAAGTCAGCACTTCAGTATTATCCATACGCAGCTTAATCCTGGCCAGCTCCTTAGCCAGTTCATCTCCTTGGTACTTCTCTCTAGCTTTTCTAATGTCATTTAGCAGTGTTTCTTTATAATAGGCACTAAAGAAATAGAAGTTAGACACAGGGGAAGAAGATTGTTAGACACTTCTTATGAAACATGGCTATACTTCTAATAAAAAGTATAATTTCTAATAAAAGGTATCATTTCCTCATAGTGAGGTCCATCAAATGTTTCCATATTTTTCAATAACTACTTACAAATATTCCACCTTGCCTCACCTCAGACTGTAGGGGTATGTATCAATATGCTTATAACCAGGATCCTGAGGCAATTTTACCAACACAGGAAAATTAGAGCATTTCTTTGCCCCATTAGGGACCCTGACAGATGTGGCACTTTGTATTATAAAAGCTGCATCTAGGATAATGAAGTGACACAGAGAAGAAACACCAGTGTGATGTAAAGAGGAAGTATATTATTTTATCATGAAAGATGGAAGGAGACTTTCCAACACAGAAACTAAAACAAAAACAAGCCAACAAAAGCTGATTTAGTTGCAATCTCTTTGATGAACGTAATACAAAATATGGGCAGGATCTCCGTAAAAGCCTCCAATAAGTGCATCTTACTTACACTAATATCAGTGCACAACCCAACATCAGCACTTTTGTAAATTGAAAAATAATATATATATTGCCAGCATGACAAGTATGAATGGCCTCAACCAGCTACTTAGGGGTAAATTTATCCTGGAGCAGGTTATGGAATCTCTAGTCTGGAACTTAGCAGGTGCCACCTGACAGATACTCCAGTGCATGCAAGCCCCTTCTTGTTTACAAGTGAGTCTTTCAAAGTATTAAATCTTGTTAGCATAAGCAAAGAAAATTAAGTTCTCTGTCTCATACACATTATAATCAAAGCAGCAAGGCCACAGTAAGCACTACTGGCAAGCACAGCCTCATACAGTGCAAGCACAGAAACAAGGCTGAGAGCAGGTGCAGACTGCAAGGTGGGATCAAGACCACCCAATAACCCCCAAAGGCTTCAAACCCATTTCCAGAAAGATCTACAAGAACAGACTGCACATAACTAATTTGCATACACAGTGAGAATCTGACCTCCAGTGCGGGGAAAACTTATTTATAAAAAAAGAAAAATTCCCAAAAAATTCCAGGGTGCCTGCCCTGCATTTGCATCCCAGGACCATGGAAACCCCAGCTGGATTGACACTGGAGCCAGGATGGGTGATCTCTCTTTCTGTCTTTCCTCCTCTCTGCCCCTTTAATTTATCTCTCTCTTTCTCCCTTCCCTTTCACCCTACACCCTTTATCCAAAACCCTCTGCTGTGCCTTACACTAAGAGGCCAAGGACTAAAACACCAATTTCCATGCCAAGTGTGTAATTTACTAATAAAACTTTGCAAACTTTTGCAGACCCTCTGACTTTTGTCATTCCTTTCAACCACGAGCATCTAAGAATCTTAGGTGTTCCCTTCCCCTTCAGGGGAGGATGTCACAGGAGGGTCATCCATGGGATTGCAAGGATGGGGCCACAAAAAGAATAGTAGTTTTTTAGACAAGCCTTTCACTTGGGTGGGATGGCAATGGGGAAATAAATCTGAGGGCCCTCGGTGCTACCTCATGCTTCAGACAGACGTTAGGAAAATTAAAAACCAGAAACTCAGTCTCTGTGAATGTTTTCCAAAACTACATACCAAACAGGAATAGCTGCAGAATACAAAGTGAGCAACTGAGAATGAAAGAGCAACTGAGAAAGAAAAGACCTCCTTCTTCAGCACCAATTCTCCAAACTCCAACAGTCCCTTGTCGAAATGGCTAAGCAGTATCATGTTTATGAAGTGACACCAGAAGGTTAATACTTATAAATAAAAACAAATAATGAGAATTACAACTGAATGCCCATTGCTACAATGTATATATTTTATCTGATGACAGAAAAGAGCAATTTTTGGCTTTGAATTCTATGAAGAATCTATGAGCTTAGCTCCTATTATGACCTTATACACTATAAAACTTAAGCACTTTATCTTATCCATGGACTGCCTTTGCTTTCTGGAAAGTAATTATAAATCAAATTCTAGCACAACATGGTTAATTAACTGCAACAACTGCAGGCCAGAAATACAAAAACCAGCAAAATTGGCAGCTTCTTTTAACACTACATTAAGTGCAGTGGGAAAAAAAAATTGATAATAAATGCTACTAGAAATTCTGTACATTCTTTTTTCATAATACCAAAAAGAGATTGTCAAAGGTTCTGGAACTCTATGTGTTGTAACATTACCATGATGTAACATGGACATCCTTGAGAAGGCTGAGGAACTTGTCCACCAGTGGGACACAAAATGGCCCCAGGATATTGTCCCAGCTGGGCTGCATGTACTCAGAGGCTCTTCGTTGGGCATCACTTTCACAGCAAAAGTAGTCAGCACAAGGTGTGACAATGTATGGAATAAAATAATAATTGCCACTTGAAGCCTAAAATAAAAACAGCAAGAGTTTAGAAAACAAATGGAAGTGGAAATATATTTGTGTATACACAGAATCTTCTGCTGACAGAAAAAACAGCTAGAGTAGAGCTGGTGTGTAAGAAGTTTTAGTGCACTGTTTAATACAATATTTGCAAGCATTACATTCAAGGAAATTTGTGTAGAAAAGTTACAAATATTAACAAAGCTGATGAATAAGGGTCCAGGTCTGTTAAGCGACAATACAACAAAACTGTTCCATTTTTCCTTTTAATGTAATGCACAGATCCTAGTAAGGTCTGACAGTTACCAGCTGATATTCTGCTCCCAAATTTTTGGCTTCAGAGATGTACTTGCATCCTCTACGCTGACCCTGTGCTAGGAAAGATATGATGCAGTGCTCTCCACAATGAGAGGAATACAGAAATATAGACACTGGAAGGACTTTATAGAGATGTTTAATCCAGAGAAGCCTACAAATCATCTGCTGCATGCTACCATCAAAAGCCTAACCAGCCAAATCCCAAAACTTTGAAATGTTTTGTAACAGTCTTTGTAGGACTTGTAATATAAAATTCTAGAAGTAAAACCCAAAAAACCTAACAGGCCACATAAAACGTGTAAATATAATCAAGGTGCTGAAATGGCTGAAGACACAAGAAATGGCCCTTCAGAGCCCAAAACCAGCAAGTTGAAGTTTTCAGCCCCTGAGCAAGACCCCAGAAATCAGACACTGAAGGCTTCCACAGCTGGGAGAAGCACCTGTATCCCCTTCCAGCTATGGCAATTCTTTGCTTAAAAGGAAGGTGAACTTTGTATTTGAGAGTAATTACATGGGAGCACTGAGGCAGAGGTCAACATGATTCACCTGCCATGATCAACTACCACTGTGCTGGAGATAGCACAGCACTGAACAAGTACAGCAAATCATACCTGCCATTTTTTCATATAATCTAAGCATGTAGAAAAGCCATAGCCATTTCCAGTCACCTTGAACAATGGAAGAATGCTGAGATCATGAAAAGAATGGATATGAAGATGGCACATTTTTGAATGTATTAATAAACTAGACAGGAGAAACAGATTGTTCACAGGAACTTAAAAATGTAGGGCATGCAGTTACTAAAATTATAAATAAAAAACCTGTACCAGTACATCCTGTTGCTGATCTGAGCGAGGATTTAGAATTTTAAATTATTTCTAGCAGATAAAGATCAAGTCATATTCCTTCCTTACAAACCCTAAGTCAAATTATCCCTCTTGTAACAATGCAATTATCTGATGGATTGTTATCTTTACTTCCCAACAAAAAACTCAGAAAAACTGCAACCCAAGCCACCAATATGCTAGAAAAGTTTTTCTCAGGTTTATTCAAATATACAGTAAGTTCACTGCAACACAAAAGCTGCTTGTCTATAAAGTCTATTCTTAAATCTTTAACAGCAAATTAGCAATTCCTGCAATAAAAAAAGCCCATCCAATTTGAAAGGGTAATGCATCTTGAGATGCAAAGAGCTGTAGTTATCTATTGAAAAAGCAATGAAATTTTCAGAAAAAAATAATTACACATGTGAAACACTGTATTATCTTATCCTCAAACATTGTACTGTTATCCAGCCAACATATCATCTATTTGACTAAGATTTCTTGTCTCCTTTTGCATACTGAAATCTATGCAAACAAACCCTCCTGTCTTCCAGCTTCTTCTGTACAATATTTACATACAATAAATTACAAAAATCTTTCACAGAGACTGTGTGGCCTAGGAAAGTGTTTCATATCTTCATTATGTAAAACCCAGTCCATCTACTACTCTTATTCTAACAAGAATGAGAGATGCCTGAATGTATCACCCTTGCTTCTTCTAACCTTCTGTTCAGGATGCTGGTCTCTGATACCAAAAGCTAATAATTTTGAAAATTACTGCCTTGTACCAACCACTGCTTTTTAAAGTCAATGAATAAATGTCTTAGGTATATGTAAAGCAATGTATGTAGCAACCCTACCTGCACATGTATACACATATATATAATATCTATAAACTATTACTTATCAAATTGTAATAGAATTATAACTTCATACAGCTTATCAAGACTATATGAAGAGTTGGTTAATTTCAGGATTAGAAGCTAGGATATTTTAACTGTCTGATTTTGTGAAATTTTAAGTTAAAAATTACAGCCAAGTAGACTGAAAAAATCCTCAAAACTCTGAATAGCTCATCTTCCAGTATATAATGCATGCCAGCACTGAAAGTTTTGTATTTAATCACAACATTTTAAAATCACAAAACAAACCACAAATTTAAGAACATGAAAAAAACCCCAAAAACTAGAAAATAATCGCAAATAAGTTGAGAAAGGGACCTGTTTTTCAGGTGAAATAGTTAAAGGAATTAAGCAGAAAGCCACACTTTTGCTGAGAGGCTGAAAAAGTGAGGCCCACAGAAGCAATTTTTAGACTCTAGGCAAGCCAGGCCAAATGTAGAGTGGTTTTGTCTTAAAATATTTTCCAAATATTTTTTTAATGCTGTTAAAAGTAAACTTTTGATCTTAATAGAAGCAGGTTTTTTAGATTTTACTGGTAAAGTTTTTCTGGTGCAACTGTCACTTTGTGACAGAGATGATACACTTGAATTAAAGGTAGGTTTTCTCCCAGATAAGTAACACTGAGTAAAAATCTCTGCACTTTCAAGGAGGGAATTATTCCTGCCAAGCTAACAGCACAATGATTTCACTTGAGCCATGCTATTAATTTTGCCACTCACTCAACTACCAAGAATGCTTACTCCCCCTCACTAAGCAGTTAGAAGGAAAATACAGAAAATAATAGAAAAGGAACTGCATTGACTCCAAGAGATCACAAACTCCTGAGTGTTCAGGGAGTTTAACTCACTGTTGTCTCAAGTGTTAGGGTTTTCTGTGACATCACATTCCTATCCATCCTGCCATATGGGCACATACTGGATTTGCATGGCCAGGAGGGTCTTGGGGGCTACAGGAGGGGCTTTTGTGGGAAGCTGCTGGAAACTTTCTCTATGTGCAGCAGAGCCAATGCCAGCCAGCTCCAAGACAGGTGTGCTGCTGGCCAAGGCTGGGCCAACCAGAAATGATGGTAACTTCTCTGTGGCAACAGATTTGAGAAGAAGGAAAAAAGTTATTGCACAGATGTAGCTGCAGTCACATACGAGTGGAGTGAGACTATATGAGAGGAACAACACTTCAGACACCAAGGGCAGAGGAGAAGGAGGGGCAGGAGGTGCCCAGATGCTGGAGCTGAGATTCCCCTGCAGCCCCTGGTGCAGCCCATGGTGAAGGAGCTGTGCCCCTGCAGCCCGTGGAGGATCACAGGGATGCAGAGATCCACCTGCAGCCCAGGGAGGAGCCCCACACCAGAGCAGGTGGATGTCTAAGAGGAGGCTGTGACCCCATTTGAATCCTGTGCTGGTGTGGGCTCCTGGCAGGGACCTGCAAACCTGTAGGGAGAGGAGTCCAGACTGGAGCAGGTTTCCTGGCAGGACTCGTGACCCCATGAGGGACTCACACTGGAGCAGGCTGTGCCTGAAGGACTGCACCCATGGAAGAAGGACCCACGTTGCAGCACTTTGTGGAGAACTGTTTCTTGAGGGATGGGCTCATGCAGAACTGTCTCCTGTGGGAGGGACCCCACACTGGAGCAGGGAAATTACTCCTCTCCCTGAGCAGTGGGAGAAACAACCTGTGATGAACTGACCATAACCCCCATTCCCTGTCTCCCTGCATTGCTGCGATAGGAAGTAGAGCTTGGAAGGAGAGAGCAGGGGGGTAAGGTGTTTTTAAAGTCTTATTTTACTTCTTATTATCCTGCCCCGATTTTATTACTAATAAATTCAATTAATATCGCTAATTCAAGCCTGATTTGCCCATAATTGTATTTGGTGAGTGACCTCTCCCAGTCTTTAACTCATGAACCCTTTGTTCTATTTTCTCTCTCCTGTCTGGCTGCAGAGGGGAGTGAGAGAGTGGCTCTGGTGGGTGCCTGGCATCCAGCCATGGTCAACTCACTACACAGACTAAGATATTATAAACTTCCAAAAGATATTTCCTCTTCTAACTCTGAATAAATGCAGTTTTTTTAATGTAAAGACTGGGAAGAGAGATTATCACAAGACAAACACTTTAAATTTCTGAGATCTAGCTTGCAAGGAGCAAGTACTCCAATCACCTTGAAGGAAAGACCCCGCCAAGCACTATTCTTAAATCATCCTTACTATTATTATGTTTGCATGTCTAGAAGCACAGTGAAAGACTGGCATATCTATTCAACAGAAAGCAGATTTAAAGTGATACATACTTTGCCTATTAGATTACCACTGTGGTATTCAGGAGGTACTTGAACACGAAGAAAAGCTTTGAGGTTGGCAACCTACTCCAAATTGAAATAAAACAACAAAGAGGAAAACACCACCACAAAACACCATAAGAAACAAAAAGACACACATGACACATGAATAAAGAAATAATTAAAGAAAGAAACAACAGAAAATGAATATAGATATTTGTAGCAAGACTATATTTACAAGGCAAATAAAACAGTTCAAACAGTTCTAATTTCTCTTACCTATCTTATCTTTTGGATTTCTCTTATTTATATGATTTATGTCTATACATCTCCTGTGTCACCATTAAGATGTTTACAGGTCTTATTTTTATGAACCTGTCAGACTCATTATCTGATTAGTTAACTATAATCCAACCACTACATATTGCTTGAGATGGTAATATTTCCATAAAAACTAACTTTCACACAAAAATTTTAAAAGCCTTCGTTTTCATTATCTAAAGTAACAGTGACATATTTCATTATTAAAAGTAGCATTTATGTAGTTACTCATTGCCTTTGTACTATTTTCCACTCAAAAAGAAAAATTACTGAATTTAAGATGTTCCTGCTCTTTCATTCTGTGCCCTTTTACAATCCCTTTTAACATTTCTGCTACCTCAGGCCTTTTTAGAAATATATCATTAAAAGACTGGATCATATAAACTTTTATACATTGTAAAAATAATCAGAAAATAAAAAATAGAAAGCAACTCTGCAATAATACTTCTTTGGACAATTAAGTTCATATAATGTTTCAGAGTTTTGGCTCTCATTACAATCCATGGGGGCTACTTAACTGGAGAATATGAGTCCAAGTGCCAGAATCTTTCTATTTAGTTTTCTTAAATGTTTATTGCCTTTAAACAGTACATACAGTCTAATTTAAATAGCTACTGAAACCTCTGAAGAAACTTTCTGCCAATTACAATAAAAAAAGATTTTTCAACATAAAAATTCCTTGTGGCAAGGATAAATTGCAATCCAGTTCCCTTTGGATCAAGAAGAATTTTTGCTAATGACTCCTCCATGGCCCAGACATTATTCACTGCTTGATATAAGAGCTGCTACAGGATTTAATGAAAAATAACCATTTAAATATCTAAAAATACTTCACCAGGCCCACAGGTCTAAGTATACAATGATATAAACCTTTTGGTTTAATATTCAGCCTACCTTCCTTTAAACACCTTCCCCAAATGCAATTAACAGGGTTATTAAAATTTCTTCAGGCATATTATAAACTAAAGAACAAATAACTAGCCTTTCTCCTTATATTCTGTTCTTGATATAATAAGTTTCCCATAGTGGAAAGTTCTAATTCATATTTTCAATGCCTCATTCAAAAAATGGAATGGATCAAAGTATGCATCTCAAACTATGTGCAACCAACCCTAGAGCTACCACCCAAAGGATTGCACAATTTGCTTCCTGACTCCAGCAGTTTTCTAAACCCCTTTGTTCACTCTTTTCTTCACTTAATCTTGAACTTTTTTTATTCATAATTTCTTAAGATCCTATAACAGCAGATGAAATTTCCGTTCTTAAAAAAAAAAAAAGGATGGTAAAAAATTTTGAATCAAAATAGAAAAACTTCCCGATGGATTTTGTCTACTACATTGGTTTGAGGAAAGATTTTTTTTTAAAGCATTTTTTGCTTTTGAAAATCCTTGAAATTTCACTTCTCCAGTAAACTGATGTTTAGCTGACATCTAAAGAAACTCCAAAGCACAAGCATCTTCCGTAAGTAATTGTTTTTTCTTCTGTCCTTCAGTCCATTATTCCACAGTGGCACCTGCTCTGCAAGACTTCTTGTTTGCAATTTATTTTATTGATAATAATTTTGACAGAAACTAGGAAGCTGTGCAATCTTTATTAAAACTAACAGAAATATCCTTAAAGCTCAGAGGAGCTGTACAGAAGGAAATCCAACTGATGGGACACAGAATCTTGATCTTGCATTTCATGCCAGGGCAATTCTTCCTTGGGAACTGAACTCCCATAGATAATAATTCACATCCAAGTATGCAATAAATTATCAATACACAATTTTAACTGCTTGTTTGGGGAAGTTAAGTAGAACTGAATCACATTCTTCATTCTTATCTGTGAAAACTGCATTGCTGGATGGTGGAAGGAAGGAAGGAAGGAAGGTCTCCTACTCACACTCCTTTTTCAGACAGTAAACTATTAAATCTCTCAGGCTCCCACCACTGCAGCTGTCTGCTGTATAATTTTCACTGTTAGATCAGCTATATTCAAGCCAACTCTCAGTTGAATTGCTGACTTTTTTTCTCTGCATTGTTTTCAGCTTCATGTCCAGTTTGCTTGCTTTTGTCTCCTCCTCAATGCTGAATTAGAATAATGCTTTCTCTACAAGGAAAACACTCATTCTCTTCAGGGCTTTCCTGTGATGCACAAAGGAAATTGCCCAGCTGACACAGCAGACATTCACCTTATCTGCAACCTCAACATGGTTCCATATCTCTCTGCTAAGATTTTTCTGCACCTCTGTAGATGATGTCAGATTTGTAGGATAAATAGGAAAACTGAGAGCAGGGAAACCTCAGAGTAAGCTCTAAGGTACAGCAGCCAGCCCAGAAAGTTTCACTCTTGCTGCTGGAACAAAGGTGTGCTGTACCTGGAAACAATCTGAGTTGTTCCCCTTTCCTTACATCCTGCAGATGCATGGCCACAGGGCCTGTAGAACAGGGAGAGGACTTCTCCTGCAATGATACTCCTGTGGCTACACTGGGCTGCAGGAAGGCTTAGGAGGTATCTCTCCTCTTTCCAGCCTGCCTCCAGCCCCTGATAAAGAGCATATCTAAGCTCTGCTATTCCACAGTTACACAAGAGTCATACCCACATTTTTCACTCAGGACAAGTAAAAGGAAAACACAAAGCTTTACTATAGAGGAATTAATTATTGCAATCTAATATTCAGCAATTAAACTGAAATGGTTATCTAACTATGTATTTGACTATATATAACAAATTCATGCCACTTATGTACCTACTTAAAAAGCACAGCAACCCTGATTAGCAATTCACTTCAAACAAGACAGTGCCCATACAGTTATAAAATATTTAACCAAGCAATGAAGCAGTGGCTCCATATTGGATCAGTGGTAAACTGCAAGCCTCTCATCACAACTCACTGGATCTGAAATGAGGGGAAGGCAATTGGTTATTTGAAGTCAAATTTGACTTAAAAAACCATAGTTTTATCCTGTGAATTATTTAGCTTGCTCATTCGTTTGTCCTAATTTCTGAATAAAAAATACTGATAAAAGAATGAAATATGGAAGCACATTTATCTAATAATAGAAGGTATGAACAACTTCCAATAGAAAGAAGAATCCATACTTGGCATTTTAAGTCATTCATTTTTTACCTCATGTATTTTACTCACAGGTTTTTTTTTTTATAATTTAAGCACTTGAAGAAAGTGGGTTAAACAATTCCTCCTTTTTAAAGGAGGAATCAGGATCCTATCTTAGGAATGTCTCCCTGCCCCTTTGTGAGCCACAAGGTGTTTACAGGTCCCATACCAGACCCCACCATAGAAAAACCATGTCACTGGAACCAAAGTTATGGAGCTGAGTCAGCAAAGGTTTGGATTGGATATCAGGGAAAGGTTCAACAGGGAACAGACACCCCAGAGAAGTGGTCACAGCAACAGCCTAAGAAGAGCTCAAGAAGTGTTTGGACAATGTTTTCAGCACACAGTGTGACTTAGGGATGTCCAGTGCAGGGCCAGGAGTTGGACTCAATGATCCTGGCGGGTCCCTTCCAACTCAGCATATTCTGTAATTCAATCTTCTCTTCAGTGTGAAGGGAAATACTCCCCCTTTCTGGAGAAAGATTCTGCCAAAAGAAAAGACTGTAGGCTGCTAATCTCATTGCACTAGGTTGAACTTGTCACCCTCTCCTTTGTCGTTTACTCCATGTCTGGTATTACCCCCAAACAGCTCATTCACAATTCTCCCTCTTGCTCTGAAAGGGAGAACATACGCTCCTGAAATTGTGGTCATCCACCAGTTGATGGATAGCAGCATTCACAAGCAAATCTGCCACATTCTGAGTCCCCCTTCAGAGAGCCACAGAGGAGCAGCAAATGCAGTTCCCACCACACAGGTCAAACTGGCTCAAAGATGCCTGAGACAGCCAGGAAGGATGATCTGCATTTGCATGTGCTAAACCTGATCTATCTTTAGCTCATGTGGAGCACTGTGGCCAAGTCATAACAGCAGCTCAAAATAAACTGCTGTGACTAATACATTTTTTCTTCTAGTTCTCTTTAAAATTACTATCAAACTCTAACACCACTTTATTATTTTAATCCTGGTCAATACTGTTTAGAAGAAAATAAAATTATATGGCGAATGGGAGGAAACAGAAAGGATAAATGGAAGTGGAAGAGGTTTGAAAAATTAGTCATCCTCAAAGCAACAGTGTGGAAGGTTTAATGGAAATAACCACTGACATGGTGTGAACTATGGCAAAATCTACAACTATATAAGATATCGTGGCATATTTCAAAAAGCCTTAATAATTCCTACATTTTATCTTGTTTCAAACTTATTTGTTTGGCTTTATTTGCACTAAGTGTAAGAATATTTTTACTTTGGTAAATAAGTTTTTCTAAGGCATAAGCATTTCTAAGTAAATCTGTGAATTTTTAAGTTAGAGGACAGGAATATAGAAGCCAAAGCTGTTTGGGATACAAAACCAAACCCCCTTAGGGCATCACAAACTTCTACATTTGCACAAATGGGTCATAGTGGTGGAGGGAAAAAGAGACTTTGAATTTCTGAGTTTATATTTGGATCTGTCAACCTACATATAAAACTTATATCTACTGGTACTTTTCTCTGTCTTAGAAAGGAATTGATAAGGAAAAGTAGCTTTAAACTCTAGTGCTACTTTGGAGTGTCAACAAGTTTTCCAAAAGTCTGAATTACAGATGGGTAAAACAACTGCCTTTAACCATACAGAGCACACGTATGCTTGGCAGCCTTGGTATTAAAGTTGCTTCAAATGTAGGATCTTCATTTTGTGTTTAAAAATGAATGTGGATTTAATACTTACTGTGTTTTTCTGAGATACCATATCCTGTGGGGGGAAAAAGATAATAGAAATGTTTATTGTTTTTTACTGGGAATAATTATTATTTTCAATAAAAACCACTGCTATACATACACATAATATATATGTGCACACACACACAAATGCATTCTTCACAGCATAATCCAGATTTCCTGCCACAGTAAATTCCCAGTAAAGGGACAGAACAACATCAAGAAGAGTCTCAGCAGTTCAGGTTAGGAAAAAATCAACAATTCAGTGAAGAAACCTACTTAAAAAGTATTCAGAAAATAAAGAAAGTTTTATTTAGGAGTAATTGGAGTTTCTCAGACTGGGCACACTCAGTCACACCGAGCATTTGTGAGACAAAAGCATTCAAAGCTGGAGGGTTAATCTTTCTGAAAGAGCATCCTTCACATACCTAAGCCCCTTTGTTACACAGATTGGTACAGCCAACATTCCTTCTACACCCTAATTCTTCTCACCTCAAAATCTAAGGACAGATACTGAAACAATGAAGCAGATGATAAACTAATGGGCATGTAAACTAGACCTCAGAGACATTTAGTTGCTGGCAAGTAACCTCCTCTCTTGGGTGATGGCTTACATGTGCAATGAACACTGCCTAGTCAAGCTAAAGAGGTCTCCAGGTAAGCCATGCTACAAATATTTGTTTCTAATCAAGGTTGTCAATATACTTGAATTAAATGTGCTCTGACAACCTGAGATTATTCTGCTTGAGCAACCTCATATCTGACAGCCTGAAATCCACTTGGACAACCACTGCACAGCCCATGGCCATGCACCCATTTCCTCAACAACAGGCAAAAATATCAGGGGGCATTTAAGAGGTTTAGCTCTATGGATATGACTCTCTTGAAACCCAGATTACATATTCTTTTATATCCTCAGAACTAGGTTGTTTTGAAAGAATGTTGGTGAAACTGAAGAGACAACTCTTGGGGCAATTTCAAGAGGGCTCCTAAGATAAATTGTATAAAGTCAGGTTGCCAGAACTTCACAGATCCTCAGCAGAAGTAACAGCAGTAACATCAATACTGCCTTTATAACACTCAGACTCTGCACCACTATTAAGAGAGTGCACAGCAACTTAGGTCCAAGTAAGGTAAGAAATTCTGAACAGAAGTGAACAAACCCTGAACAAATTACTCATAAACTTCAGAATAAAGAAACATCAGAGGGTACTACAACCTAAATTAAATTTCTAATTAGCCTAAACTCCCTGAGCCAAATAAAATACTTTATAACAAAATTGATGGAAGACTTAGACAGCAGAAATACTACATATGTGGAAATTAATGTCTATCTAGCTAAGCAAGTATCTCCAATAGAACTTTATCTACTGCAGTTAAATCTTTCTCAATAAGGAGAAATTGACTCTTCTGAAACCATCCAGCACCTATGATGTGAAATGTGTCATGAACTGTTCTTTGCTGAAGGATTCCAAGGACTCCATGAATAGTCCTTGCCTACCTTCTGAAGTATTCCATAGAAAGAAAATTCAAGATCAGCATATTTGAATGCTATCCAGCACTGAACTGGGGTGTGATTGCTGAAGAGATACCAACAGAAAGAGATGCACTGAACCCTGTCTCAGTGTCCAGTTGAAACCATTTGATACACAGGATCTCTCCTAGCTGGTTCCAGGAACTTAAGTCAAGTCTTATGATCCCATCTAAGATATACTAGGAGCCTATTTAGGTCAAGGGAGTTATGCAAACAAATGAGGGACAAGTAAGATATCAGTGCCACTGACAGAGTTTCTAGAAGAAGAAAGGTAAAGGCAGATAATAGTTTTTCTAGCTTTAAGTGACTTAGCACATTCTGGTGTTCCTCAGCCCCTAGACTTGAGAATTACAAAGGCTTAGAACTGACAGTGCAAAGACTTGCAAGGTCTGGAGACAACCAGTCTGAACATGGAACCACAGATGGATGCAATCCTGCAGATCCTTCAACACTCCAGTTATGGAGCAGGGGCTCGAGTATGTGCTATGGCAGGAAGTGCAGAAATCAAAGCCAATATCCTCACTGGGCAGCAACACATAGAAAACAACTAGCTGGTGCTTCCCAGACTTGGGCACATCCTTGGGAGAACCAACTTGATCAGAACATCTGAGTGACAGCATACAGAAAGATAAAAATGCATTAATGAAAAATGAAAATGAAGTATTTCATGGCAGCCAAGTATATTACCATCAGTGGATGAAAAGCTGCATGCATGCCCACCCTGATTAAATGGAGGAAAGGATGACATGCCAGTTATACCTGATAATCTCATGGAGCAAAGAGTGTGACAGGCTCCAGCTTGGAGTCCTTGGGACTCCAGCCATCATGGAATGTGAATGCACATGTGCACCACCACATGAAGAAAGGAAGTATGGGTTATAGACACATGAGAGCAAAATCAAAGACACTGAGAGCAGAGAAGAGGAATGAGAAGCCATGACAGAACAGAACTTTTCTGGTGAAAAAGGAGACTTAAAATTCTTACAGAATCGAGAGGGGTTGGAGAACTCCAAAAAGGATTTTTGGACACTAATGGTGCAGAAAAAAGCAAAGTAGTAAGGGGCAATAACTCAAAATAAGGAAAAAACAACAAAGCATGAACAATGCTTGTCTCAATGAAAGTAGCAAGAAAATGGATTATATTAAAAGCAGTAACAGATGATGCAGAGGACAAAAGTCTAAATATTACGTAAAATAAAGAGAACTTGCATTGAAAAAGGCAGAAACATCCACAATATATGACTTGCATCCAGAACAGCAATTTCAGAACTTAAGTGTATAGCATGTATTATCCTACTATAAAAATGAACAACAGCTTTATAAAAAGATTTGGTGAGAATGTCTTTTCCTATCTTCAAACAGCAATAAAAAGGAGATTCTAGCAGTCTTAGCTAGTCAGCACCTAGGGAATACAAATCTCATCTGACAGAAGGGCATAGGAGCAGGCTGCAATACAGCCCTTGTTCAAGTTATTATTATTCAGGCAATAACTTTTTCTTACATGTACTCTAATTAAAAGAGGGAAAGGAAGGAAAAAATTGGGCCTGTACTGTCAATTCCAAGTCTAACTACCTGAAGGAAAATCAGTACCACACTATGGTTCTTTTCTTACAAAAAAAGCATTTATTTATTCTATTATTACTGTTTTTACAAATAGTTGCTTTTTCTTAGCAGGGTTTAATTATGCAGCTATCAGGAATTACATTAAATGTAAGTTTCAAAAAACCACAAACATCTGTAGGATCAGGTATAAAGATATTTCTGAAATGAAGCAGATTGTGAAGTGAGGACCTTACTTTGAGGGACTGAGCAGTGTCAGCATCAGTGTCATGGTACAGAATAACATTATTGGCCATGTCAAAGCTTTCACGCACGCCAAGGTGGTAGAACAGTGATGGTTGCTTGGAAATATCACTCATGTCCACAACTGCAACATCTGAAATGAGAGAAGTGGAAAAGAAGAGAGAATGCTAAAAAAATAATAATTTTAAACCCAATTTTAATCTTACATGGGATTTAAAATAAATCCTGAAATTACACACATACACTGGACAGACAAAGTCAACACTTTCAAATAAGGGTAATTTTCTTATGAGAGAAGTAGATTTTATCCTTCATATAAAAGATAAGAGCCACTCATGAAATTATCAGTGTTACATTAACTGGGAGACTGAGTTTATCAATCTTACTTAAGGTTTTGAAATCACAGCATCAGGAATGCCTTGGGTAAAAAAAGCAATTTTGCACTTGCTCCCTGAGGCCTGACAGCATGAATACCCATAGGACAGAAGTTTCAAATATTCAGGATGGAACATCTAAAAATAATAATGTAAATTAGAAAACCAGTGAAAACTGTGAGACCAAGGTTATTTTAAGAGGCTGAGGTTTGAAGAATGGGGAATTCCTAAAGAGTAGAAAAAGAAATTACTCTGAAAATTGACTCTAAAAGCTACAGGCAAGATTTTCAAGATGGGGGCACAGCAATGAGGGAATTCAATCATAAGTAGCCAGAGCAAGACTTCCACTGCTCTTCTTCAGTGTTCCAGTCAGAAATAAAAGTCAGAAACACAAGTAAGAACATTTTCATCTGTGCAAGAAGAGCTATGCAGAGAGTTAATGAGAAATATCCCATATTATGCAGAATAGCTGAGATACAGACAAAAGATTCTGAGTTCACCATTTTGTTCTCATATAGACCTAAACAGCAATGCAGGAAGAAGGGGTAACTGGAGCAGAGGACACCTAATGCTGAGTTTTTATTTCTTGAGCCTTATATTCAATATATTCCTAAGAAAATTTTGTTTTAAAGTTTATTAGAAGTCTGTATCTATATGTCTGTCTGCTTTCACCACTTTGGGATACATGGATGAACTGAAATCCAAAGCACTCATAAGAACAGAGCCTTAGCATTGAAACCACAGGGGAGTCTGAGGTTCAAAACAGATGCCAGAGACTCAGTGCAGCTGGGCAGTAAATTCTGTGTCTCTGAAGGGGTAACAGACAGTGCCTGGTACATACGGGGAAGACAGAAGGGTGAGCTACCAGTAAACAAGAAATCTAAAAGCAGGTCTGATGGCTGAGACCCAAATGCAGCAGCCAGTTAACCTTGGCTGCACCAAGGTCACACATCACAAGAATCAATACTCCATACTTAGAAGGCAGTTTCTTGGAAAAACCTGCCATGAATATATGCTCCTGTACAATTCCATCAGCCTATTCTGACACACCACACGGAGGTCAGCCAGTCCCTTGGATTACTATGAGACTCCTGTTAAAGCACAAGGAACATTTTGAGTCTGAAGACCTGCTTTAAGACCAAAACATCACTGTTCAGGAGCAAAACCAGGCAAACATAAAAAACCCCAAGCCCCAAAATATCCCAAACCCCAACAAAACACACGAAAAAGTCCAAATGCACCCCCCTCCCCACCAAAAAAACAAAACCCCAGCACAAAATCATGGCACAAGAAAATCCTCTTATTCATATAAAACTCAAATCCTGCATCATCTACAGATGATCTTTCCAGTTCCAATGTTTAGCCAGCTGTCTGCAGCATGAATAAAATTCTACAGTGTGTATTGCACACTGTAATGTTATGTAAACTGAGAGAGCTTGAAAAGTAAACCCCAGCTCCACAAACTCAACAGAATCAAGATTACCCCAATATTTCCAAATCCTTCTGGAAAACATAAAGTATCTATAGAACAAATCTAAGAGAAACTAACAAGCAGACTGAGAATCAAATACCATCTAGGAAAAAAAAATAGGAGCTTGGATGGTTTTTATTGCTTGCACAAGAGTGTTTCTGGGGATTCAGCATACTGTGAAATAAAAATCATCACCCTGGTAAGGGAACTCAGATAATGCAGTGTCATAATGTACAGATATTGCATTTTACAATACGATGTGAGCAATGATTTGTAACAGAGTTCATTGAAACAGGGCTACACATAGCTCATTGCCACATCTGGTCTACAACTCAAATTTGTCTCCTGTTGATTGCTGCTTAATAGCCATCTAAATGAAATCAAAAATACATGAAATGGACATAAGAACAGAAATAAGCACTTCCATTTAAAAGGGTAGTTATTCATCCCTTAGATATTAATTCACACATGATAAAAAGATTTATGAGAACAGGTTTTCCTTGCTTATTCACACCTCACAAACATAGGCGTGAATAAGATAAAACAAAAATAAATCAAAATGAAGAGTAGCAGAGATGAAGATGCATCACAAAAATATGCATGCAAGTTCAGAAAAAGCTCCAGGAAGATAGAACTGAGTGGATTCAGTTTGAGCATGGGAGTCAAGGAATGACACAGAAGTCAATGACAGCAGACAGAGGCAGAGCATCTGACGTGCTCTTGGCTGTGGGCTAGAGCAGAGATGAGAAGCTGCCATCTTTTGGAGCTCTCCAAGTCCTCCTCCAGGACTAACAGCAGCAGCCTTGGAGCAGGGAGGAAAAAAATCTATTTGCAAAGCAGCTTTACTAATGTGCTAGTGAAATGCAGCATGAGCACAGAGGGCCCATGAAATTAATGCAAATTTGGGTGGAGAAAATATGGCCCACAGTAAACACTTATAAAAGCAGTGGATCCCTGGGATGCACCCAGTGCATGGGGAGCTGAGAGTGCAAAGCTCAGTGTCACTTATGGCTGGGTCTAAGCACACTCCCCAGAACCACTGTTCTCAGGGGTACATATCTACTCTTGGAGTAAGGCAGTTTTGTGAGTCATGTAATGAACTAAGCTAATAAGTGACACCACAAATATTTCTGTTTCAGTTATCTTACATTTTTCTCATGATTTACACTAAAATTCTTCATTTACAGTTCTTTAAAAACAAGACATGAGGTCCTGCACTTCAACTGTGCATTTAGAATGGCTGATAAGACAGATAAGAATTTCCTTAAACTTCCAGAGAGACATTAAAAGAAATAACTTCAACACTAGTATGTACGTTGCAAATCTTGATTTATGAATAGAAACATAAGTCAATCAGAGTTCATTCTCAACTCCCATTCTCCATAACAAAAGAGCCTGGTCAGCCAAATGTACTTCTGGACTTCCCTTGACAAATTTAGGTTCAACCTCCATTACAGACAGGGGTGAAGCAAAAGCCAATGGCAATTTTTATCAAATCTTATCACACATGAGAAATGTTATGAGATAATGAAATATTTCACACAGGTCTAAACCACCAATGGAGAGGGTTTCCTATGCTCAGAAGGAAAGAGAGCAGGGGAAGGTACAGCCTCTCTAGAAGGACAGAAGGCTTCCAAGCGAAAATCTGTACAATGCATCCACCAGATGCAGTAGAGGCGTGGGGATGTGCTTAATGTTGCATATGACCAATTTCAAATTATTCTGGAATAGAATATTTAAACTTATGGCTTCTTTTCTGCATTAGCAAATCGTGTTCAAAAAAGCATACCCATAAAAATGTGTTCTCCCTCATTTCTTCTTAAGCATAGCATATATTTTCAACTCATTTTATCCTCTAGTAGTTGCCCATGAAATTATTTTCATCCTGAAAGTAGTCAATTTTTGTCATGAACCCAAAAACTGATCTCAATTTATTATGTGATTGCAGTTCAACTGTCTAGGCTTTTGTTTCCACTGTAAAATGATTATGGTATGTATGTATTTGCAGAGCATTAAGGTAATTCAGAACCATTGCTTATACAGTCTTGATTAGATCTCTGCATTGTTGCAGCAGATGGCACATACTTCATTTCTTATACTACAGTTTACATACTTCAACACTAGTGTGTGTGTCTTACCAGAGCAGAGACAAATAAGTGTGACAACTGAAATGAAGATTAGAGATCATTAACTGTGGTGAAATAGGAGACTATGAAACTAATAAATAATTCAACATGGAAAACATTATTAAACAGATTAAGACCAGGGGACTTATTTCTCTATTTGGAAATCCACCTGAAGACATCATACAATTAATGATCTAAATAAATCACAAGTCTTCACGTGGCTTTTTTTATGATTTATGGAGTTGTTAGCAAAACCAAAAGGACAATTTTGGCGTCAGATTTTGGGATCTGTAAGTTAAAAAGTAATAAACAGAAGAAAATGAAGAAATAGCCTGCAATATGCTGGTAGTTAAATAGAATCTAGGAGGCCTAAGAGAAGAGAAAGTCTGCGCTGCTTTCAACTTCTAATCTAAGACTCACCTCCATCCAGCCTTATCCATGTGCAGAGCAAGAACCTCACTCCATTATTTCAGATTCATTATTTTTCAGCATTTGGAACCTTTCTATACATAACAGATTTCAAATACACCCCCAAACTTAATGTGCTAATAGAAATCTTATTGGAGGGAAATGCAGAATTCAGCCCTTTGCTATCACTACCATCCTGCAAATTATGAACCTTTACATTAGTATTGCTTCAGTTGATTGGCTACTTGCATCATAGTTAATAAGTAAAAAATTATGTAATTCCTTGAAAACCAGTGAAGAAAACTGTCAAATTCTTCAGAAGAAAAACAATACTCATAAAGAAATTAAAATCCATAATTCAGGATACACATTGATTTCAATTTCTGCACAGCTCTTTAAAGAAGACAATACCAAAGTTTTCACAGGGAAATAATTATTGTAAAACTTGGTGTATCTGAAAACCAGGAACCTTTTGCAGATTTCACTTCAGCTAAAACATAAGGGACACCACCCCATACTCCCAGAAACTGGGAAGCTCAAGGTAATAAAGCGCATTTGTAGCAACTACCAACAGAACTGTTGAGGCGATTTTTCAGCACAGTTTGTTATACCAGCAAAGTGTCAGTGCCCTCCATTAGATCCTAGGCACAAGCCAATGTAAGTGTAAAAATACTGTCAACGTTTGTGATGATATTATGGCTCTCATAATGAATCAAGTTTCATTCAAACTTACTGCTTTATAATCATGGTATCCTGTAAAAATCTGCGTAATTTTCTCAGACAAAATATTGTTCCAATTACAATCTACAGCACCAAATTAAACCCAGATATTGCCTTAGAAGATGAAAGACTCAGGAGACAAAGCTCTTTTTTTAAATTTAGGAACTTCTGGTATTTCAATTCAACTTTTTCAAGTTTGCAATATTATGGCATGAACTTTGCTAACATCACTGGTTTGCTACAGGGCCAGAATTGGTAATAAAAATAAAAACCAATGAATCAGTAATGATTTGTCCAGCAATATAGATCTGTATATGTCATAATCACATTAAACAGCATTTTAGAAACAACTTCATATGTTTCAGGCTACACTTAGCTTCTTGTAGATTAAAACACAGAAGTGCAGCATTAATACTAAAATTAAAATTAACTGTAATAGTTCAGAAATTGCTTAGAAAGCACCTTTAAAAAGAAGATTGTTTTATAAGCTGCAACTTTTGCAAAGGAGTCTGGAGTGGCTGGAGCCCTGACTGCAAATTCCAGCCTACTGCTACCTTAGGACAGGAAACACAAGCATGCATACTGGATGTCTGAAACCTTCTGATGCACAGAGGCACTTCCTTTGACAGGGTGTTTAGTTCACAGGCAAAAGGAAGTGCTTCAAAGGACAGGAAAAATAAGAATTAAATTAGGTATGAATCCTCATACTAGTGTGGGAAAAAAATTTCTTTCTGTTCACATACAGTAAGCACTGAAAAAAAGTGACATTATCAGGTTTTATTAATGATACTGACCACAAATTGGAGAAAAGAAAACTTAAAAACTGGCCAAATAATTTTTAATTCACTATTTTAAATTTATTATTATCTTGAGAAGATAACACAGAGAATTCCAGTTCTAGTACATTATCCATATACTTCAAAATGAAGCAAAATCTAAATTTAAGTTATATCTTATAGTTATATCTTACTTTTCACAGCTTTAATGGATTTGTCTAGTGTTTTGGGAATTCTGAAAACCTGGGCATCAAGTGGCAAAAATTCTGAAAGGTGCTTTTCCATGGTTTGTCTGTTTGCTCAGGAAAACACAAGAAGTGTTGTAAAGTGGTAATTTCTGACTTGCGCTGTTTTAAAAAAATAGAGCAACACCTCCAGTTTTTGTTCCCAGACTGAGATTGTCATTTGCTTTTTTCTTAATTGTGGCATTACATCGGCAACAGGCTTTATGTTATAAAGTGATTTACTAAAGAGAAAGGCCAGCACTCCCCAAAATGTGTCACCTCCTCCCACCAAGCAATATGGAAGGCAACCATGTAGTACCTAACAGTTATAAAAGCCAGCAGCCTTAGAACCACAAACACAGAGAGGAAAGTCATACCTCTCCTTTGCATTTCCTCTTTTTATGTGTCAAATCTTGTTCTGGAAGCCAGTTTCACATCCTTCCCTGGGAAACTGCTCTGCTCAGTGAATGTGAATGCAGAATGCTGAAGATGAACTACACATTAGCTGAGCAGCAGCATTCTTGACTAAGGAAAGTTTGCTGTTAAATAACTTTCCTGAAAGGACCAGGCAAATCCTGAGCTCTGCTATTACTAGGAAACAAAAAAAACTTGAAATTTTTCACATGAGCCTTTCCACCACCCAGAAGCATTACTAACGGTAGCAATTCAAATGATTGCTTTGCTCCACTTAACACACAACACATCAACACTGGCACCATCCCACCTCCAGAGACAATTCTGGGAACAGCTGTGGTAAGCCAAGTGGGCCAGCTGGGCTTTGTGTGGAAAGCAGACACATCCGTGTAAAGGAGGAGGAAGAGGAGGAGGAGGAACAGCTGACAGCCGAATGTGTTTCTAACCATAGCATCTGGGTGATGCCACAAAGTCCTTTCATGTGGCCCAGCAAGGCAGCTCCTCCTTCCTGTGCACATGAAAAGTTTGGAACACTCAAACTCAATCCTCTCAGCTCCCGGCACAAAAAGCTGAAATAATGCACGTTTTAAACCACCAGAATGGTTAAAACTTACCAAGAAAAGCTGTAGTGCTTACAGTCTGATAACAATCTGAAAGTGGAGGTAAGAAAGCTGGAACACTTTTTTTTTGCCTGTACAGATAACAGGAGTGCCTCATACAGTATCCAGTGAAAGCCCTGGGAGAACCCCCAGTGGCCTGAAATGGCACAGGAACGAGCCCTTTTTGGAGAGCCGTGCTGCAGGTGGTGAAATGTGAAGTGCAAAGAAGCAGAAAACAGAATAATCCAGTTTATCAAAAACAGAGGCACATGTAGCACATGGAGTGAAAGTAGTGATGAATTCAACCAGCACAGCACCATGTATACAGAGCCTGACAGCATTTTAATGTAGATAAAGAAGACAAAACCCATGTTTATTTTAAATATTTAGTGGAATCATGACTAGAGGGAAACTTCTTGTCCTTGAGATCAGTTCTCACCTCTAATCCTCTGTCCTTTTGATTTCAAATTCTAACTTCGGCAACATTTGAAAATTAGTCTTAGGCTATCTTAGTATGTACATTATAACATTCACTGGCAATTCCTATCCAGCAAAATCAACCCTCAGATGATACTGTGAAAATCAGACAACCATGCAAAACAACAGAACAGCTGAGACTGAGGGGCCAATGCTCATCTCTGGCTTTTGTAATTCTGTACAAAACCCCCCCCTTCATACAAACAGCTCCACAATAGGGTTACATTCAGACCTGAACATTGCAGCCAGAAATCATGTTAGTGCTGTGGTGTTACTTTACAGATACTGCATCTTTCATCTGTCCTCTGGTACACGGAACACACACTAAAAATAGAATTAGAACATATTTCTCATGCTTCAGTGGTATTTATTGCAACTCAGGGAAACTAGTATCTAAAACAACTCATTTTTCTAAAACACAACAAAGTATTTGTGCCATATTTATAATTAATACATATTCTCTAATAGTTAAACGTCTGTTCCAAAAATTACATCACCCAAGAAACTACACTTTAGCTGAGAGGAACAGAACAAATTACAGCAGGTGAGCAACACTGCCAGTTCTAGGAAATGATCTGTAGCCCAAGTTCTCATTTATTTTTATGGTTTGGGGTTTTCTTATTCATTAGATACATTATCTAAAGCTTTTCAAATTTTTGCCCTGAAATTGCATTTAGGAACTATTTTGTTAAATGGAAACAAGGACTCTTCCAAAAACCTTTGACAGCCAAAGTTTAACATTTTCGATACTTCTTAAGTACTTTAAATTCACAGCAAAACTAAGTTTCAAAGAGGGAAGACACTATTAAAAGAAGAGGGCAATTCCACTTATCTAGAAAAGCAAAAATTGTGCCAATAGAATGCCTATGCTTATTATTTCTTTAACAGATCTTCAGGGAGAATCTTTCAGATCCTGCCAAATCAGAATACAACCAGCACCCACAAGAACTGGCACGGGGAGAAAAGTAATGCAGTTAATGTAACACAGAGGTATCCAAGCTCAGAATGTGTTTTTAATGCTTTGCACAAGTATGAAGAAGAAAAATATTGTATGATTGGAAACACCTGACAATAACCTCTCTCAGAAGATAGCATAATTTGTGACTTTTTTGGGTTTTTTTGGTTTTTTGGTTTTTTTTACAGTTGGCAGTTTGGGGAAAGAAGGAAACAAAGACCTAATCCTCAAAGAACTCTTCTTTAAATGGTGAATTGCAGAAGTTAGGAAATATATAATTCACTGTAAACAGTACATGCCTAGGCTTAGAAATTGCTTAATATTTTCCATGACAAAGCTTTGCTTTCAGTCCTTTTTAACCTTGCCAGTCTTTGCTTCAGGTTGCTGGGTTTTGTTTCTTTCTTTTTTCTTTTAAGAGATTTAATCAAAACCAACTCAAGTCATTTCGAGACTGCATTGGAGAACTTATTTTTCTGGCCACTGTTAAACATCCTCTCATGCCAAATTAAGCAGTCTTCAAGCACCAAAACAGAAATTTGTCAGATGGGTGAAGCTGTTTGGAAGTAACTCCTCTCAGCCTCATGAAATGCTGCTCTCACCAAAGCAAGTTCTGGGCAGTTCTGCTCAGAGTCACAAGGGAGATGTTTGGTCTCAGATGAGCCTGTTGTCACTGCCTCCATTGTCAGCTCAGAGAGCAAAAGCACTTTTCCAGCCCCATTCCCCTGACCTGAGAGAACTTCAGGAGATGAACTGCAGCCCAGAAGTGCCAGTTTCTCTCCACTGCCCATGAGAGGAGTCCAAGCAACTGCAGCTGTGCTGGTTTGGGGTGAGATAGAGTAAATTTTCTTTTTCTTTTTTTTCATTGCCATTTTAAACCCTATGGTCTGGCCCAAAGGGAGCAGGGGTGCAGATTTCAATAGATACACCTTTACATAGCTGCAACCATGAGCTGCCTGTCATAAAAAATAATTATAGCAGGAACCACTGGAGGAGAAGCCTCACAAGAAGCCGTGCAAGTGCAGCAGTGACCCAACCCCAGCTGGCCTTGGTACCAATAACACAACACAAACAACTTTTGCCTTATATGAAACTGTCCTTTTCTCTACCCACGAGCTGTTTCACTTTTACTCTTCCAGTTCTCTCTCCAAGCCTGCTGGTGAGGAAGTGACTGAGTGAGTGGTGTTCAGCTCCTGCTGGGATTACCCCATGAGAACAGCTCAGGGCAGACCAGAGACTGTGGGGTTCATGGGGAACAGAGCAGTTCCCATCAGCCTCCCTGGCTGCTGACATAAGCAATGACACTCTGACAGAGGCTGACAGCATTGCAGGAATAAAAAGGGCATTATCATGGCTTAAGCAGCTGAATGCTTGCCTGTGAAACTGAATTCCATACCTGCTTCTTCCTACCCCACAGCTGCTGTGTGCTGCTAGCTCAGTCACATAAACTGGGATTTCAGAGAGGGGCTTGTTGACCATGCACTTATTAAGATTCTGAGTTTTTGAAGGAAAAAAAAAAGTACCCCACTGAAACAGAAACAGTGATTTTGAAAAACAGAGCCCTCATTTTAAATGTACTTGGTAACAAACCAAATGCCTTCAGAGAGAAGAAAATTTCTAATATTTTATCTAAGCAATTCACTTCTATCATCCTACTGTACCTTGGTATGACTTAGAACTTGAATAGTCTCTGATTCAGCATCTGCAGTCTTCCACGTGCAAAATAGCTAAGCATCTACAGAATAATCAGTATGCCTGATTCATACCTCAAAAAGACAGGTATTTCCATTTTTCATTCAACTTTGATACACAAATGAATAGTAAAGAAGCAGCATTTTAAACTTCTCAAAGAGTATTTGAATAATCCACATTTGTCTCCTTAGTTTTCTGTTCACAGATGTAGATTCCAGAGGTTGCTCATTTCTTGCTTTAAATCTGTGTATCCAGAACACTGAAAAAAACACTTATCAGTCACATATGATCTGAAGACACCTGTTCAATAATTTTCCCTGTTTATATACTCTCAGTATATTAGAAATTTTGATATAGATGTCAGACTGACATAATGAGTAACTGTCTCACATCATGCATACTTTTCACTATGCCAAGTCATTAAGAATAACACTTTTTCCTAATTTTTTTCCAAGCCAAAGAACCTACTAATTCTACAGGACATTCTTCTGCGCTATTTAGTATCAGAGAAGAAAAGAAACAGCAGAGTAAATTAAAAGCAGCAAATTAAAAGCAGGCAGTTCACACTTGCCTGCTGCACTAGGAGTGTGCCAAGGCTCACACGAAACCATTTCCACTGCAGTGCTCTAGAGTGGAGCCACGCAGCCCCAGAGAGCACAGAGAAAAAACACCCCAAGCCTGAACCTAATTTGAACCTTACCCACAATTGGAGGGGGGTGGGTGTGTGGAATGAGAAAGGTGAACTTTATTTAACTTCCCCTGCACCTCTGCACTTCCTACACTGGGTCATCAAAGGGAATGAAGTACAGGAAAAAAAAAAGGTTACATAACTGGATAACATGGCCTAAGTGAAATTAAAGAGAGTATGAAATTCAACAAGGAATATTGTCCCTTTCTCCCCAGCTGCAGTCAAATCAATTTTTAGGCCAAGGAGGTTAGATAAGCTTCAACCTTTTAGACGTTTATCCAAACTAAACCATTTGAGAATCACTCATCATTTAATGTTGAATACCTTGGCTGGGGAACATAAAAAACCTGCTAAATCTGCACATCTTCCACAGGTCATACACTGGCCAACAACGTATATTAAAAAAAATGGAGAAGTAAAATTATGCTGATCTTTATCTTATTATCAAAGAAATATAATAAGAAGAAAAGTAAACAAAATTCAAGGAACTCAAATAGAAAAAAAGTTTCAGTACGCTAAAGCTCATAAGTCAGGGTTAAACTAAGACCTTATTCCTTTGTTTATTTAAATATATAGCAAATTAAAAAAAGTGAAACTTTCTTAGTCTGAATCTCTTATTTTTCCCAAACATATTTCTTAAAAACAAATATCAAGAGATGTCTCCATCATTAGCACTGGGAATTTTTATGTACCAAACTGAGATATTCCACCTCATAACTATATCATAGATTTCCTCTTTATGTTGATGGACTCCCATATTGTCATTTAGGACCCACATAAAGCACAGTAAGTTATGCACAAAAAAAAGTTAATTGAGGAAAGGCAGCATTATTAAAGTGCAAATGGAGATAAAGCTTACATAAATCCAGGGCATCATTTGTGAGCCAAGAGACTTGCACTCACATACAGATACTGAGTCCTTGATATAACACTCCAGATGCTGGGCAGATGTGGATCCACTCTGCTATTTTAATCTTTCCTGTAAACAGTACAAGCTTTATGTGCCAGTCTAAATGACTGTATGTGCTACTGAAAAAATCCTGATGTACCTCTCAATGCTGTAATTTAAAAAATTGGAAGCTTCCATTAAAAATGAGAGAAATCAATTTCAAGACACAATGTAGATATCAATAAAATCTAGAATTTTAGTAGAAGCTGGTCTTTCTAGAGTCATAGCCATTATCTACTTAGTCTTTAACTATTCTATAAATACAGCACATACATAATTCTATGAATTCCAGCATGTAGACAGAGAATATTAAGCATGAACACAGACTGTTTGTTATCACAATAGGGGAACCTATTCCCTAAGATCTCTACAGAATCAGAGTAATGTTAGTACTTCCAAATGGTGATTCAGACAAAATTAATCACATGAAATTGTGATTTTGCAACAAACTTCTAAACACAGTCTCCAGCATTTTCCACCTCAAAAACATGGAATGGTTTAGGCTGGAAGGGACCTTAAAGGTCATCTAGTTTCAACCCCTCTGACATGGGCAGAGACACCATCACTAGTGCAGCTTCCTCAAGGCCCCATTCAACCTGGCCCTGAACACTTCCAGGGATGGGGCACCCACAGCTTCTCTGGGCAGCCTGTGCCAGAGCCTTGCCACCCTCACAGGAAAGAATTTCTTCCTTATATCAAATCTAAACCTGTCCCATTTTAAGTTAAAGGCATTCCCTCTTGGCCTGTCTACAAGCCTGTGTAAAAGGTCCCTCTCCAGCTCTCTTGTAGCCCTGTTTTGGCACTGCACGGCGCCATTAGGCCTCCCCAGAGCCTTCTCTTCTCCAGGCCAAACAGCCCCAACCCTCTCAGTCTGTCTTCATGGGAGAGGTGCTCCAGCCCTCTGATCATCTTCACAGCCTCCTCTGGACTCATTTCAACAGGCACACATCTCTCCTACGTTGGGGCCCACAGATCAGCAGGGATTCTCATCAGAATCCCCTCCCTCTCCCTGCCACACTGCTTGGGATGCAGCCCAGGGTGCAGTTGGCTCTCTGGGGTGCTGGGCCATGTCAAGTTTCTCATCCCCCAACATCCCCAGGCTAACCTGTACCTTGTCATGGTAACAGGATGCAAGAAAGTTTAGATTTAAGATGCTAAATTCTGAATATTCATCTTTAAAATTGTCCAAAATACCCAAACTTACAGAAATTAACGTGTTTTAATTTAATTTAAATTCTCAAAACTTATATTATACCATCACAGAGGGACTACTGCAAAACTAGGAATCTGAAGAGGCATTAAAGGGTAAAAAAAAAATTAAAATAATCAAGCATTCTTTTTTTGACTTGATCACAAGCCAGAAAGCCAAGACAGTTTCTGGTTTTCCCAAAACAATATGAAGAGTTACCTCGTTTTAAACAAAAAGCTAAGTTTATCAGCTCCACAATTTAACTATCATGAAATCAAGAAATCCATCTCAACCATTTTCAGACTTCATTCTGATTTGAATACTTTCTCCAGCTGACAAGATCCCATAACTTGTCAGTTATCTTAAGCCCCATAAACAGCAGTAGTACAAACAAGCACAGTGCCTGGCTTTGAGCTTGGTAATCACGTCCTCTTTTCAAACCGGGTTTAAAAAGACTGAAGCATACCAAACATCCATTAGCAAAGAAAATATCTGAAACACATATCTCAGTTCCAGAGAAGGCAGAGGTGATGCTGATAAAAGCTGACAGTTACTGTGTGAAACAGGACTGTGCACACAGAAGCTCTGCTAAGTAAGGCAGCCCAGAACCAAACAGTGACACAATTGTAAACATTAGCTTTTCTCCTGCAAATTTTTATTATCTACTAAGATTAGCACAACAGCAATGACTGGTCTAGCACTGTTAAAAAGCAACACACAGACAGAATAAAGCCTTGTACTGTTTTCATTTACTAATTCCCAACCCCAGTTTCACCCTGTCACTCTCCAAGCAAAGGCAAAACTAACAACGAATGTCTCCCTCAACACACAAATTAGCAGAAAGAAATTTCTTTCTTCCGCTTCTGTGAGTGAAAGGCAGCAACAATAGAGTTAATGCAGCTAATCTTGAGCTGAGTGAAATTATTATGGGCAGATATTTTTCTGCAATAGAAAAAACCTGCAGCTTTTCTGTGACTAAGGCAAAGACAGACACTTGATTCAGCCCAATTTCTTGTGGCTAATCTAGCTACTAAATAGTTGTAAAAAATTTAAAAGGAAGGAGGGAGAAAGTACAGCAATCAAGTGGCAAATAATTCGCTACCCCAAGTTTAAAAAAGTAACTTCCCTGTTATTTTTCCCACAATCAGTTTCATAGAATCTACCACTACTTTTTGACATGCTTGGAGGCATCAAAGTACCACTATTCATGGAAAGCACTGCTAGCACCAGTAGGAAACTGAAGAATTTTAGAGGAAGCTCATTATCATGCTGATTTACATGGAAGGTTGTTCGTTTTCCAGAACTAGTGTATTTTTGGCATATACTTCAAAAGGTTTAGAAATCATGCGGTGAACATCTATCATGTGATAAACACTTTTCAAATTGTTGAGAGGCCCTCAACCACCCATGGTTGAGCTACAGTTCTGCACAATGAAGGGTTGTTTTACTGAACAGAATAAAAGCCCACAAAATGCAAAGAATCCAGACACATTTCCCTCTATAACATGATACAAAATACAAAAAGATTATACTGAAACAGGGTTAAAAAACCACTTCAAGATTCTTCTCCTTGTGTTTTGCTTTAAAGAGATATTAAAGACTTTTTAAACACAATTTAAGCATAAAAGCAGTATATACTAGAATAGACAGGGCTGTAAGTTCTGCTGTGATCAACTGGAGTACTTCCCTTACTGCTGGATTTAGCTGTACCATCCCACATCAGCAGAAGGTTATGGATGTAGTCCTAATAGTATCATTACTGTTTCATTACATTGCAGTTTTCTGCCTGTCATCAGAGCCCACTGCAGTGAAGGAAAGACTGTGCTAACCAAGGCTGGGATCATTTACCTTCAATGTAATAAAAGCTGGGGTACACGTTTTAAAGTCGTGAATCCCACTGGGCTTTGTGCTCCAATACATAACAGCTGCTGAACTACTGACTTAGACAAAACTTTAAATGCTCTGAAGTATTACCAAAGAATAGCTGAGAAGTTTCAATTCCACCACCTTGAACACACAGGAGAATCATTGATCTCATCAGGCTGAGTACTACGAAGGATAAAAAAAGCATGAGTGGCTTCCCATGACACAGCGATCCAGTACTTGTGTCAGAATTCATGTCTTAGCAGAGAACAGTGATGCAATTTTTGCTTCTGGCACGTTTCTATAACCAGCCCAACCTCCCAGGAAAAGGTGAAGACATGTGCAACACTTCTGAAAGAAGACAGGTGGGGTGAAATCATACTGTGAGACACATTTGACCCATTGGCTGCCCGTTGAATCCCCCTGACCTCAGCTGACACGGGAGCTACGCTGTTTATATCCAGCCTGTGCCAGGGGGCAGGACAAAGCAACAGCTGCAAGGCCTCTCTTGGCTCAGCCTCAGGCACCCTTGCTGCTGTTCAAAGGCAGCCTGAGGCTAAAGCAACTCACAGCCCTCCTGAAATGCATGGCAACCAGAGCCTACTGTGTTCACAGAGTTCAGCTGCAAGCGGCAAACCACACTGAGGCCCTCCTAAGGAAGACCCCACAGGCATCTCAGCTGCCAAATGTTAGCCACATATACCCTTGCAGCTGCTCCTCCACATGCATGGAAGCAGCAGCATGCCCTGAGTATCTCCAGAGCACAGGTTTGCAGTCAGAGTTTGAATTTGAGGTTTGTGATGCTGACAGAAGTTAGTTGGGCCATTGCATGTGACCTCCACACACAGCCTGTGTCCCCCTTTCTGCAGTCCCTGATGGCAATGAGGCTTGTTCCTAGGACTGGAACACCAGGTGAGGATTGCAAGAGGAACTGTCTGAATGCATAATTAGTGCACTCCAGAGATGGGGAGCCAAGATACTCAGGACTGACTTTGGTGCACGCTGGCCTGCAGAAGGGTATCAAATGCTGGCAGAGCCTGGGCCAGCTGGTCTCCTGTGCTGCAAGCAGCTTCCAGGTGGAGCCCCCTCCCACCATGGAAGCCTGCAGCCTGAAGGTGGGAAACACTGACTTTCTGATAGTGAGTGAAAAACACTAAGATCCAGTCACATGTGGAGATAAAATCCAAAAGCTGCTACATAGGTGCTTTGTTGCTTTGGAATGGTGAACTCTCCAAGGCTGAAGACTACTCTTCTAGCCAAACCTGCTTATACTATAAGCCTTCAGACATAAACTGTTGACCAAATCTGAGACAAAGTGGACCTAGCCACACCTAAACTCCTCTGAGTTTAGAAAGTAAAGGGGTCTCACTGAAGCTCATAACTGGAGAGGCCATGACCCTATTGCACTATTATCTGTTTTAATAGATGATAGTTATTTACTTACTGTATTACAGCCTAATTACAGCAGTATTTAGACATTAAATTAGCAATAAATCAAATAATAATCATGCACATAATCACTGTATCCTACTTCTTGCTCCTGGCCAAGAGCTCTTGACGACTCTGACACAAGTCCATCTTGAGGAAACCAAAACATCTTGAGTTTTCAACTAGGTTTTGCACAAGTCCTTACAAGTCAGAAGATCTTTACCTCAAGGCAAACCAGGAAATTACCTTTACTAGCCTGTAAAGGCTACCTTTTAACTAGCATGTGCAGGTGTGTTTAATTACTTACCTTTTAACTAGGATGTGCAAGGTTAATTTAACAATTAAAAAAGCAATGTATAATTACACTGATAAAGGAAGAGCATGACTGCAGAATGTAATATGAGCTACCACATATCTACCATAGTTTGCCTATTTTATAGAGGATGGAAATTAAAGCAATGTAATTAACCCACATAAGCAAACACTTCCTTCATTTTTGTTTAACCTAATTTTGAGACTGCAGGTCTAAGAGAAACAATTCTTACACCTATGAAGAACGTGCTACACACAGCACAGCAAGACTGAGCAAGCATGCAATCACTGCAAAGGATATGAGTAGCTGGGAGTCACTGAAAGTCAACTTGAAATGCAAAAGGCAGAACTGGAGATCTGCTTGCCAGTATCTCACAGTCAAATGGCACAGTAGATTCCTTCAGAGCAAATGAGGAACTACATGAAAAATACATTTGCATATACTTCTTAAAAAAAAATAAATAAAAGGACCTTCAGAATTTGCAGACTAGTATGCATAGCCAGCACAGTTCTTTCCTCCTATCAGAGGAAAAAAAAAACTCTATCAGAAGAACATTCACTGATATGAAGAATTCCAGAAAATTCTGCCAGTTTTATTTTTTAAAAAATAAATTAAACAATATTAAAAACAAACAACCAAAACCCACTTTACTGCAGTGTTTTCAAGAGCCATGTGACAGTAATTGGTCTTCAGAGCTAAGGCAGTTCAATAGATGCAGTTGTTCCTTTTTTCAGAATAATCTTATATATTTGAATTTTTGAAGTAATTTGTAATGGTTGTAATGGGTGTAAAAGCTTCTAAGTCTATTTCGTGAGACTCAATTTGACTTATAATCACACACTGAAAAATATTACTTGCAGAGTAAGTTATAAAAAAACACAAACACACCATTTGTGGTGTATATCATGCAGAATATGAGGTTTGAAACCATCTAAGGAAGATGAAGGCGCATGAATCACAGAATCAATCAATCAATCACAGAATTGATTAACTGGGTTGGAAAAGACCTCTGAAATCATCAGTCCAACTGTGTCCTGTACTTCATCAACAGCAGCACGGCTGGCAAGTCAAGGGAGGGGATTCTCCCCATCTACTCTGCTTTTGTGAGACCCCACCAGGAGTGCTGCATCCAGCTCTGGGGTTTCCAGCAAAACAAGGATGGGGACCTGTTTGAGAGATTCAACAGCAGGACTGTGAAGAGATGATCAGAGGGCTGGAACACATCTCCCAGGAAGCCAGTTGGGGCTGTTTTGCCTGGAGAAGAAAAGGCTCTGGGGAGACCTTATAGCACCTTGCAGTACCTAAAGGAGGCTTCAGGAGAACTGGAGAGGGACCTTTTACAAAGGCCTGTAGTGATAGAGCAAGGGGGAATGGCTTTAGATGAAAGAGGGCTGATTTAGATGATTGTGAGGATAGTAAGACACTGAAACATATTACAGAGAGAGTGGATCCCCTATCCCTGTGTTCAACGCCAGTCTGGACAGGTTTAGTGAAACCAGTGTTTAGTTTAGTGAAACCCCACATCAAAGGGGTTAAAACCGGGTGACCTTTAAGGTCCCTGCCAACCTAAACAGTTTTATGGCAGTAATATGTAGACCTGATGGTTACTGTCACTTATTTAAAACCGGCCTCACACACTTGGATATAAAAGGACTACAATACTGATATATTAAAGGGTTTTGTTACCAGAATATTTGGTTTGATGTCACAATGCAGAGCTTTGCTGGAGACACCTGAAGTCGCTCTAGATGCGCAGTACCACACAGAGATAAAAGATCAGGTCCCAACAGCTCTGCTGCTTTACTGAAGCAGCACAATATCCAGCCCAGCCTCTCATCCACCACCTTCCTGTTCTAAAGATGGCTGGTTTGCTTCTCTTGGTACTTTTGTATTCTGTGGTTAATATCTCTTGAGATTTAAAGCAAATACACCCCTAGCCATTGAGTGACCTTTGTGGGAAAACAAAGGAAAGAAAAGATTTTAAGTGTTCATCAGAAAAACAGCAAACCCTGCCTGCTGAAGTAAGCATCAGAGCACTAACCCTTAACTCCACCACTGCTCCCTGTCACACCCAGGGGCAAAGATAAACTGCAGCAGGAAGGTATGATGAAGTTTGTTTAGAAGTTATTGCCCTCACCTGTCATTCCTGTCAGAGACAGCACTCCCTGCAGCACAGTCAGCAAGGGAAGCTGTGCTTCCAGCTAAGCTACACGGGTTACCATGCTGTATATTATCCTAAAGCAGTGACAAGTGTTTACTGCACCTGATGCACTCAGCCCTCAGGCTGAAGAAGTTGAAGCATCCCTTCCAATTCTGAAGTGGGGACGCTGGCCTGAGGGCAGAGGGTTTCAGGGCAGGCAGCTGAGGAACAGGCAATGATTCCCTCAGCAGGTGCCAGAGCCTGAAAATTAGGATCCAGCAAATTTATTTCCTCCTTCCCCAGTGTAACATGAAGGAAGAGTTTCAGGGACAAGAAAATCGGGTTAAGAGTGGTTCAACTATGGTACAGAAGTAAGGAGGACCCGTGTTTCAGTCTCTGTTTAGGCTCACTCCCAAGTCTTGGCTCTGGATGAAGACAAGTCTGCAGAGACAGGTATCACACCATGCATTTTGGGGCTGCCTTATCACACAGGATATTGATTAGAGAACTTCATATACAGCAAAACAGCAGAAACAGACTTCAAAATATTCCCCTATACTCACAAATTACCTGACAGTTTCCTGGACTGTCAGAGGAATACTCACTTATCTCAGCATTTAGCTCTATTTCTCAGTACACCCCTTGCTGTCTAGCTTGCCTTCCTTTCAGCTGATTTTCATCCTGCTGACTGTATAATTTCTAAATGCTGTGGTCAAATGGTCAAAGAAATATTCCAAGCCTCAAAACAGATTGCTGTACATCCCTCATGAGGTAAAAGTATGATCAGCTACAGAGACAGGACTTCATAAACCAAACTGGGAACACTCAAAACCTGTATAACTGTACTTGGTACACTCCTTCCCTTAACACTGTAGCTAAACCCTATTCCCTGGCACTTCAGGCACTAAGACTTGATAAAGTTTTGAGTGCACAAGGAAAAGCTACATTTTTTCTATCTAACATCACCCTTCCAGATGGTGAGACATTTGACTTGGACATCATGTTTGCTTTCTTAGTACATTCAGAACAGAAAGATCCTTGGCAGCTATCAATCATTCTACCTGTTACATCACTATATCCAAGTCACACTCACCTTTTCATTGTGTCTCTCAAGTTGTTTATGAAGGCACTACAGTGCCTATAGTTTGATTTTCTTCATGGCATAATTCTGAAGAATTCTAAAAATTCTCAATTAGCTCCTAGGCTCACTGTTCCTAGGGAAAATTACTTTTATTCTTTTATTTTCTGCAAAAAAAGCTTTACACTACTTGCCAGTTTTAGTTTAAAAATATTACCTTTTTTTCTTCCCAGAGATACAGTCAATGTGTGCAAGCATCCTTGTTGCTCCTCTATTAGGTAGGTATCATTGCCCATTTTTGGAAAATATAAATTACTTTGCTGACAGCTTGTTTCTAGCCCACACTGAGCAAAGAAATCTTATTTTTTTTCTTTTACCAAGTTTTTAACTCATGACTTTTAAGTTTACTTTCACAAGTGCTATAGCTCTCCTTTAGCATAACAAAACCTTAGAAAGCTGAGAGATTTCTTAAGATCAGGGTCACCTGCATTACCTGCAGCTCTGCAATATCTAACTAAAGGTATCGGTCATGCTTCCATTCACGATAAAATTTCAGATGATGGGAAGTCAGTAATGACTACACTCAAGGTAAAAAACACATATACTCTGATTAGAGAATTTAAGAGGGTTTGCAGCACCTTTCTCAGTGTTCTGCTGAAAAATCATCTACCAAAAAACCTGCCTGCAGACAGGAAAGAGGTTTCTGTTGAAGTTTTTTGTGGCACTCTGTCCTTAAAGTTTGCTGATTTTGTCACAAAAGGTACTTATAGATTCATACTAAGGAAGGTAAATAAACACTTTGGAGGGGGTTTTCTAATGGCTGAATAAAGGCTACAATTGCAGGCACAGGCAGGGAGAAAGGCTAATAGATAACGTCTTTAACAAGGAGCCATCAATACTACTCACAATGAGATGGTCTTTGCTGCTCAGCCATTAAACATTAGAAGATGGTTAAGGCTCCACTAGTAAACCAAGGGAAGGCAACAGGCCAGCCCCTCTTAGAGAACCCATCACTCCATACAAAGCAGGGGGAATTGCTTTTCAAGGTTCTGCCCCCCAGCTACATTAAGTAAAAATACACTGTAAGAGATATCTTCAGTATGGGAAACACCTGCTTAATATCTTACCCAGGCAGCAATAAAACTTCTTTAGACTGTTTTCTTTTTAAAGTAAACACATGGGAACTTCCTAACACAAAGTTCATCGTGAGCCATAGGAGTGTTCACATTAACACTTATTCTTAACGGTGTTCTTCTGAAGAACTGAATAGATGGCAGCAATCCCAGGCATACATTACTAACAAGTTAACAAACTAAGAAGTTGTCCCCATGGCTGATCTCAAATTGTTGCTACAGGAAAGAAATCCACAAAAAGTCTATTTTTAACAGTCTCCTTTGGAACAATTCCAGATTATGGACTATTCAATTACTCTTTAATTGAAAAAACCAGCCTGGATATAAGAGTGTTGAAGGTGTATGCAGTAACAGGCACCTTACTATTACAAAGTGGTATTAATCAGTGATAAAATGATCCTGGTCCAACAAGATGACTTGAATCAAAAATCTGCAAAGTTAGGGCACACTCCTAGAGAAGAAGCACTCACTTCAGAATGCAATAATTTAAGAACACCTTCTAAATAGCTGTTTCAGACTCTCAGTACAACACAGAGCAGATATGTGTCTAATACATTAATAGCACTATTAGCAGAAACAGAGGAATAATTTTGTGTGGATGAGTGCATTACTCTTACCTTCAGAGTGGCTATAAAGAAAATTGCTAGGTTGTGTTGGTGTACTAAGATACACAAAGAATGTAGTACATACTTGTCAACCTTGCTAGCAGAGACATAAAACTCTGACTGGGAAAAATACTAACAAAAAAAGGATGTGAGGTTCCTCAATATTTGGGTGACTTATTGGGATGAAATGGACTCATAATCACATGAGAATTTAAAATACGGCTAAAGTTTTAGGAAATATTCTTTCACACATCTCAGGAGGAAAACAAAGTTCTTATGAAAGATGAACTGTGAAAGATGGACTTAAAGAGTACTTTCCATTTTGGAGTTTGTCAATTTCCGGCATTTCCTCATACAGATAGGAGAAAAAAAAAGTTTGTCTGCACGCCAGCAAAATGCCCACATACTCACCTTGATTAGTTTATAATACCTATTGGTTCAGAAGTTTCCAATGTGTGCTCAAAAAGCTCACAGTTCTGTACCATAGTGCCAAACCAGCCAGGTGTTTTTGAGTAGAGAAGGGACACCAGCTTTCTTTAGAACTGACAGACACCGGTCACCAGCTGGAACCTGAACGGGGTGGGCAATACCCACAATTCTTCCTCAGAGCCCTTGTTCAGAGCAATACAGAGCCATAGACTTTGTACACAGACAATTTCACCATCCAGGCCGGAGAGACAGTGGTGAACATGAAGCTTCTGGCCAAGCCAGATCAGAGGCTGGTGAGTCTTTGTCCTGTGTCTCGCTCTAAGCTCCCCATCAGGCTGGGAGCTGTAAGAGGGTTCTTAGCAAACCACCCCAGCAGGAGCTCGGCTATTCCTTAAGACTCGGTTGGTACTGTAGGATCTACAGTCCTGCTGGGACAACGCACCGTGGCGACTCAATGAGCTGCTCTAAGAGCCTCAACTTTATTCTCTCACCTTCTCCTGCTCCCTGTGCCGGCCGCATTACATGAGGATCCCTTCGCACTCATCTTGCTGTCCCCACACCCCTTGCTAAGAGCCCCGCTCTCCCTGTCCCCCGGCACCACCTTCCCCGAGGGCTCCCCGTCCCCGCCGGCCGTGTCCCTGCACGACCCGGGAGGCGGCGCGGGGCAGGCTCCAGCCTGAGCCCCCGCCCCGCGTCCCGCCTTAGCCCAGCCCGCTCACCCGCGTCGTAGAAGGCGTCCAGCACCACCGTCTCGCCGAAGTCCAGCTCGCCGAAGTTGACGGTGCTGAGCTGGGCTCCCTCGGCCTCGCAGGCCCGCAGCAGGCACTGCCGCGCCCCGGCCTCGGGGCTCCGCACCCCGGCGCCCGCCTTGGGCGGGTCGTTCAGCACGTACACGGCCCTCAGGCAGCGCGGCCGCGGGGCTGCCGAGCCCGCCTCCGCCGCCTCCGCCTCCGCCTGGCCCCCGGCCGCCAACTCCTGCTCCGCGCCGAGGGGCGCCGGCTCCGTGGCCGCGCTGCCGCTCACGGGGCTCTCCATAGCGGCGTCGCGGGGTGAGGGGAGCGGGGGCTGCCGGCAGGTGCTCAGGCGGGGCCGCGTCCCATCGGGAACAGCTGGGCAAACCCCGGCGAGGCGGCTCCCTCCTCCTCGTGCCGGCCCCTCTGCCCGCGCTTCTCTCCGCTCCTGGGCGGGCGGGCACGGAGACGGGACGAGGCGCGTTGAAGGCGGCCGGCACGGAGCGGGGCTCGGCTCAGCTGGGCGCCGCCCTCCCCGAACGAGACAGCCCGGGCAGCCCAGCGCGGAGTCCGGCTCCACCCCGCCGTGCCTTCCCGGGACAATGCGCCCGCTCCCGTCCGCGACCTCGGCGGCTCTGAGAGGGAGCGGCGCCGTCGGGGCGATCGCGCCCCGTTTATCTCCTGCCCTGCCCGCCCCTCGCCGGCAGCAGCGCCCCCGCGCACCGCCCGCGGAGCGAAGGCGGCTGCTGCCCGTTTGTCTTCCCTCTGCTCCATCGCGACTTCTCCCCTGCTGAATCCCCCATCCACATTTAGACTGTGTCAGAAGTTTGGGTAATAGTTCGTCCTTAACTTCCTTCTCTTTTCTTAATCATCTCTCACGGTCATGACCAAATCAGCTTCTCGTAACTCTGTGGCAATTCCTGGCTTCTTTATAAGAACAAAATTATTTTTTATTTTCTAAGACGTTTTTCTTATTAGCTACACTGGTGATAGCAGCCTGGGGTTCGGCACTGCTACTGGTCCAGGCACTGGTGCATGTGTCCCGATTACTTAATATCTCAGCCTTGTACCCCAGCTGACAAAAGTCACCCTACAGAGATCACAACCAACTAGTGATCAAGGGAAGACTGAAAAAGCACAGTCCCCCTGCAAATTTGTGTTTGAAGTAGTAAACCTATCTGGAAAGTTTTTCATTTTATTTTCCTCTCATGGTGACAGATGAGGTTTTAGACAAAGAGTGTCTTCACCTTTTGCTGCAGTGTGAAGACTATGTGGCTCTCAGAGACAATGATTTTACCCCATGCTATAATCATGGAAACGGAGAACTGTTGAGGTTGGAAAAGACCTCTAACATCATGGAGTCTGACTGTTAACCCAGTACCACCATGTTCAGCACTTAACCATAGCCCCAAGTACCCCACCCACTCCTGAACACCTCCAGGGATGGTGACTCAACCACTACCCTCGGCAGCCTGTTACAATGCCTCACCATCCTTTCAATGAAGTTATACAACAAAAGCAACAATCAAAGGCTTACAGCATGGTATTTCCTCTCAAGGTGTCTGTCAGTTTGGGATTAAAATAGATTTACTTATAGAATATGAGAAATGCATAGGCTTAAGTTTAATTGCAACTTGCTTACAACTTAGCACAAATAGGCGCTGCACAAAACACTATTGGTGAACTTGAAATGAGCTCCCTTTGTCAGCATGGCTGGCTCAGTAGGGGAGGAAACAGAGAAAGACCAGACACTTCCAGATGAGGGCCGAGACCTTGATACCCAGTACCACAAAAGAGGGTCCCAAGGCTGCACCAAGCTGCAAGATAAGAGCAGTTAGTGGCCTGTCCATGTGGACATGGATAAAGAATCCAGTGAGGTGTTGGAAGATCCTGGACCATAAATTTCTGTTGGATCAAGAGACACACATAGGGCACATGAAGATCTTGTGCACAGACTGTGAGGGTGTGAAGGCATGGGGATTTCTTCATTCAGAGTCCCTGTCCAGCAGCTTAAGCAAAAATAAACCAAGTCTACCCCAAACCCAGGGTCTGATCTCTGTGACACCAGAGATTGTTAATAAGAATTGCAGTAGCCAGTATTTCTAAGAAACAGTCCAACGTGAGGATAGCACAGTGCTGTGCAGTATTCATGTTTGCTTAGTGGCTTATAAGGATTTTAGAGGGAACGTGGATAAATAATTTAACAGGCAAACCTATTTCTCATTTTGGAAAGTTTGGGGCAAATAAACCTTTGAACTTGGTCCACAGGTTGGGGATGTGTATGTACTTTTTTGACAGAAGCACCAGAATATGAGGCTTTGGAGGAATGACATGGCCATCAGAGATCCCCCCCATTCCTGGCAGCTTTCCTCTTTAGGCAGGAGTGAGCTATTGTAAGACACACCAAGTCTATTAGCCTTGATCCAGTAATGCACCACTTACCTGATATAACAGGAGAAAAATCGAAGTCTGCATTTAGAAGATAGTCAGTGAGCACACTGAGCCTCCCATCAATAAAAAGCACTAGCACATAAGTTTGTGATCCTCCCCAATACCAATCCTTCTTTGTACTTACTGAATTATAAAAAGTTTGTTTGAACAGCTGTTATTAAAAACTGAAAAGTACAGTGCTGTCAAAGTTAAGGGGTTATTTGCACAGGAAAGCTTTTCTCTTATTCAAGAACATTCTTGGGCTTTTAGCAACTAACATAAAAAAAACCAAATTGCAATTAAATGTGTTTGGAGCAATATATACGTGGTGTGGTGCCTTCTCTAATCTTGAAAATTGTTCTAGTGTCAATTTTAAACAAATAGGCTGGGATTGCTTAGTGGGATGCCACTGAGGCATAGTAAATAAGCCTTTATAACCTTTCCAGAGGTTATAAAATTTAGGTTGTTCTAGGTCTAAGACATGTCTTCAGGTTTCATTTAGCAGTTTTTATCATTTGTTACTTCTTTAAATTACTTGTGGAGAGGTCTGTCTCTTGGTCTTGAAACAGAGTGATAGTTTTTTAGTAGATATTTTACATGATGATAAATAAGAAAAGGGTATTTTCCCCTTTTCCTAATTTTGTCTTTCAAATAATATCCTCACTATTCCTTGGACATGTTTCCTAACAATCTATAATTGATTTTCAGTAGTTTATCCTGTTGCAACTTGCTCAGAGTTTGTATGCTTTCTTTCAAGCTAGAAACAAGGACCATTTTTAAACGAAGAAGCTTCATTTTACAGGCTGTGACTGTCGTGAGAAACTGTGGCTCAGTGCCTGACATTTCCAGTGAGCCACAGTATATTCAGATCTTGCAAGTCACCTGAGTGAGAATAACTAGGAGATCAGACTTTGGGGTATTTGAACTGTTTCTGTGCAAATCAAAAAGTGTAAAATGTAGAAGAGAAAAAGCTGAGTCATGCAACACTCTTTCCTCTTTTTGGAAAAGTGTCTAAGAATGAGGTTATAGAAAGAGCCACTCTGCCCCTGGATTTGCCTATTTAAAAGTCCAGGGCAAAAGTTAATATTCAGCTTCTATATCACTATCCAAGACTTTCTGCCTTTACATAGAACCCAGCTTAAAGAAACCAAGCCCAGTTTGTGAAGTCAACATTTGCTCTTGTACAGAACTGTAAAGATGATGGTACAATTTTCTCAGTCAGCACTTTGCACCTGTCAAATCCGCTTAGTGCAGAATATTAATTACCACTTCTGCAAAGAAAATAGATGTCCTTGAAACCACCTTTTTTTTTTCATTTTGCAAATCCCTGAGTAGCATAACTGAGCTAAGGGAAGTGATTCTTTCCTTTTTTTTTCTCCATGGCTAAAAACTTTCAGTTCAAACTGTCAAGGTATATAAATTTCAAACTGTAAATTTATATAAAATTTGACTCCGCAGGCAAATATGCCACCTTTTCCCTAATGCATATAGAGCTACATCCTCCCTTTTTTAAAAAAAAGAAAGCACAGACTAGAACAATCATAAAGGTTAGTCTGCAATTTCATTGTTCTTTGTCATTTTCACCTAAAAAGAAGCTCCTCCCATTTTATGCAGTGTAAGGGAAAGCCAAGCTCTCTTGGCTCAGGTAAGTAGCAAATAAACCAGAAGACATCTGGGTCCATGGGGATCCTGCAGATTTGAGCTGTTCCACTGAGGTGCAAACCCACCTGGCCACGCCCTGGCAACGTTTGCTGAAGGATGCTCACCAGCACAGTGTCCTGGGCATCCATCACACCTGCTGCAGAGGTGCCTGGGAGTCCATCCACAGGCACTTGGCACTGATCACCTCACTTTTGGGCACAGACATAGCCATGGGCACATCTCCCCTGCCCTTGTGTCCCAGGCAGAGAGCCACAGCTCAGGCAAGCAGCAGCATCCTGGACAAGCCTCCCCAAGGAGCTCCATCAGGGTGACAGCTGCCTTGCATGAACATGCATCCTAAAAGCCTGAATTCTACACCCTAGATGTGAGGGTTTGTTCCTGTATTGTGAATATCAGGCATTAGGGAAAATATTTGGATGTCCAGATTGGCAAGCCACTGTACCAACTTTCCTCAGGATAATGCAAGTTGTGGTGTTTAAACTATTCCAGACAAACATTTTGTTAATGGATCTTTTCGTGTTACTGCTGCTAGTGTGCTACTCCATTTATTTTCATTCACAGTGAGCAGATCTCCAGGTAACCCTACAGATAGTGCTGTCACGTGATGACAAGGAAAAGAGTTGATTTCTTTACTGAACAGGATTTTTTTTTCCTGAAGTATGAATCTAGAGAGAATATGTTTTAATTTTCAAAGTCATTATGTAGAAACCTTACTAGCTATTCAATAAAATTTTGTGAATTCTCTCTACGAATAATTCTCCCTAATAAACTGCTTGGATTTTGTTCAAAAGTCAGATTAAAAATACTAACTCTGTATAAATGGAAGCTAAGCAGCAGGTAAAATTATTGAAGAAAAACTTAATGAAGATGACTTAAAAATGCTATAATGTTTTAAAAGTTGACTTGCAGCAAAGCACATCTCTTTTGCAAGGGGGTAGCTTGGATGTCTCTGAGTCATGTGAAGTTAAAACACCTTGGCCACCAGATCATCACTGGAACTGGGCTCAAAGTTCTCAGGGATTCCTCTTGCTTTTACTTCAGTGGGCAGTGTGAAACCTTACAAGCTCATTTGGCCTGATAAAGAATGAAGGCAGAGAAAGTGACTGCTGGGTCTGAGAACATAATCCCTAGCACAGCTTCCTGTTCAGAGCCACTCTTTTGCTCAGAGAAGCATGCTTGTTGCACAGAGCATCTGCTCCTCAGCCCCCCTTGCAAATGAAGGACAGAGTGGCATCCTGTGTGACAGACAAGGTCAGTCAAAGGGAGATCTTTCCCCTTCTTTGCTCTCTTCCTGCCTTGGAGAATAACAACTGTATAGATATGCCTTGTGTGCTCACATGTGCACAGAGCAGTATGATCAGTTCAAAATTGGCTTTGACTCCAAATTCCTAATCTTATTTTTCAGTACATCTGGCGCCCTAATCAAAAAAATCTTGCTTTTGGACTTTGACTAGTTATATGTCAAGACTTTGGGAGCAGGAATGGTTAAGGAATGCAAGGTAGCAGTGAAAAAAGTGTACAGGTATTCTCAATAACTTCCATAAAACCAGAATTTCAATTACAGAGGAATGCCTGCATTTGAAATAATAAAATAAACCAAACCAACAGACCACCACTAAATAACATAGCAAAGTGTAGGAATAAAAACCCACTCAGCCTTTCCTGAATCTCTGTCAAAGCAGAACTCATAATTTCTGTATGTCTGATAGCTGGCATTTCTTTCTATCAGACAGCTAGATCATATCAATGACACGAGACTTGGCCATATGCTTTTATAAAATTTGCCTAAAAGCTTTATTCTGATTTAGGTATCTGTGGCTCTCTGGACTTTCTTACTCAGTTCATGAACCGAGGAGCAAACAGCCAGAAGATAACTCAAGTTCTCTAAAATACAGTTTTTAACCAATTAATCAAACTGAAACCCCCTTATCTCCAGTTTACAACAACAATAGAAGTTATTTCAAATAACTTCTAGTTTTTATATTTCAGATGGCAGAAAACCAAACCAGTCCCCTACTCAGGGTCCCTTGGACCCTGAAATCTCTGAACCCTTACTAAGATGACTAATGTTAGAGAAAACCTCAAGAAAACCTGGGGAAAACTTTCAACTTAGGAGGATGGAGTCTTCATCTGACTGTCTATGAAATTCTGAATATTTGTATTCAAGTACTAGATGTTCATAAATAACAATATAAGCCCTAGATTTCTCCACTCATACAGCATCTTGGCATGATGTTTTCTCCTCTGCAGTTCTTTCCAATTCAGCAGGCCCTGGGGGTGAGAAATACACATTTCCCTAGTGAATAAGAAGTGGCTCCTTACAAGCAGCAGCTTCAAGAGGTCTGGTTTAAAAATTCTGCACGGGCAGAAGATTAAATATTCTTACTAGGACTGATAAATTTTCTTGTTTTCAGCTTGATCAAAGTATCTAGACTTCTTAATGTGCCATGGCTCAGTGTTTTTCATATCATTTTAACAAAATATTGTCACTTTTAGTCATTCTCAAGTTGTTTCTCACTGAAGAAACATTCATGGTAAAAACTACCTGACTATTAATTTTTATTCCAGTTGAGCAGTTGTGTCTACTGATTAATGAAAGCCCAACAAAATTGTGTCTGTGTCAGGGAAGACAGCCGGGTTACACTCCTATTGTAAAAACAATGGAGAGAACTAGAATATGTAGTTCATTTTTATTGACATTTAGGTGATTTTTATATTGCTGTGGATGCCAGATAAATGAGGATACATGGGGTTTAGAAGCCTGGCAAAAGCAAAGGTCTCAGTGCTGTTTGAAAATATTTTAAATCACAAGGATTTTGCTGTCACCAGTTGAGACTGTGACCAGCAAAGGAGTCCTGAGGAGCTGCTTTAAAGTGACAAAAAACTTATCTGTTATGTTGATACTCACTTTTGTAATAGGTAATAATGAAAGTTTCATATATTTAAGCAAGTATGGAAATTTAGTAAAATTTCAGTAAGAATTCTTCAGTTGCACCTGCGTTTCTCCTTGTTAAGGCAGTCAAGAAATCGCAACATTATTAAATATGAGCTTGATATGTGAAGAGAGAAATTTACCAATGTCCAAAATAGGGGCTGTTTTGTTTTCTAAAAAAGTACTATTAAGTAATTCACCTTCATGAAGTAGCAGTGTGAAAAGTCATGGGAGAAGCAGGCAGTAATATGTAGGAGCACAACTGAGGCACCCAGCAAGACAGCAACATCAGCCTGCCTTGAAGTTTCTGGCAACTGTTTTCTCAGCTTGCATGATGCTCATGCTCCGAAGGTGTGAAGGCATTAGCATTGGGTCTGACTTTAATATTTGGCCTTGGCTAGGTGGAGTTCTCAGTACTTTTAATGGTGGAATCCAAATGTGTGTAACGCTCAGCAGGGAGGTCCTGAAGCTCTCCTGGTTACACAGTGAGACCTCGGTGTGATGCCAGACACTTCTCTGCTTTGTCAACTTGCATTACATTTATTCTCTGCTAGAGCAGTGTCACATGCTCGAGACTATTAAAGTTGCTGCCAAATAACACGTCACTCCTGTACAGTTAGAAAATTTAATGGCCAGACACACTGTCACTCAAATGCAGTCCCTTTTTAGACATCTATCTGCCAGAATGATAGGAATCATTACAGAAAATTTTATAGTGCCATAAGCGAGACCTTCAGCCCATCACTGTGTCAAATCAAATTTCTGTCAAAATGCCAAAGAGTTTCTTCCTGTACTTCACAGTAAAAAGCAAGTTAAATAATAACCTGCTTCCTGTTCAATCCAACACACCTAGAAAACACTGATCCTTCCTGACCTTTCTGTAGGAACCAATACATTCTTTGCTAATAACCTTGTAATAGAAACACCTACCTCTTCTTTTTATTTGGGAAATTCCAAGTAATGGTTGTTTGAGGAAAAGACATGAGTTAGTGATAGCAGTAAGATTTCTGGAAGCAGTATTACAAGGTATCCTTTTTATTACTGCACAGACTTTTTTCCTCTAGAAGTTTAAATCCAGTTGTAAAACTGTGAATTATTTCAGTATTGCACTGGAGAGTTCTCAGCTATTCACAGAGCAATAAAGTAGAAAATCAGGTTAGTACTTTGGCACACACAGGCACGTAGGACAATCATCAGATACCCTTTCTTACATCCCCAAATGGAAAGACCAACAGGTTGCAGATTTCCTTATGACACACACACTGCTGCAGCATGAAACCAGCCTGAGGAGAGTCACATTTGTTTTCTGTTTAACAGAAAGAGGCACAGCAACATCTTGGTCCAGCACATCTTGGTCCAGCCTACAAAATTACTCCAGCCAGAGCCTGCAGAAGGCAACCAGCTTACCTGAGCAGCATCAGTGCTTTCATTTAGGCCGAGGCTGTGGGCTGTGTCCTTAAGTGGGCAGCTCCTCTTCTCTGTGTCACAGGGGTACTGGGACATCCATTTCTAGAGCAGGAAGGCGTCAGATTTGGGACAAGAGGAAATTTAGAGTCTGAGATTGCTCCTTTTTATAATTATGCAGGGGAAGGCTAAGGAAGTATGAGGCCTGAGTCAGAGCACACAGAAGGTGAGTGAAAATGGGGATAGGAGGATTCAGGCTTACCCCAGACTTGCACCCAGCTAGAGAGAGTGCACTGGTGACATCTGGGAGTTCTGAATCAGCACTTAGACTGAGTCAGCCCTACTGACTTTAATAGATCTCAATTAGATCAAGTCCAATATTGAAGCCTGTAGTTATTGCAGTAATGTGACATCCTTCTTGTGTTAAGAGCTCCCCAAGCACAGGTTACAGAGCTTATTTCTGAGGTGAGCAGGTTCTTCAGGTTAGAACATAATTTTTCCATTCCCCTGAGATCAGTGACACACCAGGCACAACTGTGTAATCATGGCACAAACAACCTGCACCTCCCACAAGAAACATGCCAAACATTAGTTTTATTTGCTAAATAGCTGCATCTGTGCCTCCAACAGTAAATTTGTCTGAGCTCGGTAGATTTGGCTCTTTGAATCCAGAGCAGCCAAATTATCTAGCAGTAGCAATTTCCATGCAGGTGCACCTTCTTTTCTACTTGCCCCACATTAGCTGTTCTCTGTTTGGTGCTTTGTTCTAGGAGAACGAGCACGGTGCAGATTGTGTGATTGAGCTTTCTCCTTTACTTGGTGTGCCCTTTGCAATGAAAACCATCCCTAGAAGGGGGTAAACCCAGGTAATTGCTCATCCTGTGGCAGGGACAGCTGCCCAACTTAATTTTCACCAGCTCTAAGATAAGCCCAAGAAGTGCTTTCACAAAATCCCAAACCCTTCATTGCTGTTACCCGAGGAGGTGAAGAGCAGCTCAAAGGGCCCCTTTGCTGAAAGGATTTTTGCGGTTCAGTAGCTGGATGAAGGACACAGGGAAGCGTTTGTTGTACTGAGGAATATGATCTCCCATACCAAATGAAAATGCTGGGTCTGGGCTCAGTGAAGTGAAGGGGTTTTACCAGAGACAGTTTTGAGAACAGATGTTTCTTTAATGTCCTGATATTCAAAATTGGTTTTGAAGTCTGCTCATTCTTATCTAATTTGCTTTGGCGCTCTAATTTTCAAGTTTTCTCCTTCAAGAAACAGCCTGTTAGATGTTTTAAGATCATACTGATAAATGCCAATTTTGTTTTCCTGTGATTATCATCAGCTATATTCTCCTGTTGCTTTTCCTACATGAAAAAAGAAAGATAATGGAGTTTGAAACCTGCTTATCCAAGGGGGCTGAGAGACACTGGTAGGCCCTGCCTCTCTATTGTAACCTCTACAATGTGTCAAGACAATTATTCTCATTAATCTAGTGATTTGTCTAGAATTATAGTTAATTATCTTGATAAAATATACTAATCACTCCAGTTAGTAAGGTAAAAATTCAATTTAAAAATTTGCATATTAAAATTTTCATCCTACAGTGCTAACACATTTAAAAATATGATTTAATTTCTAATACTTTAAATGAAATTTCACTGGAGCATGAGGCCATTTTGTTAGTTCAGCTGTTTGCACTCCAGCCCCTCTTCAATAATGGAACTGTGAACACTTCAAGGGGCACCTCAGCTGTATCATTGACTCAAGAAAAGCCTGACTGAAGCAGCATAAAGAAAGTCTCTCAAGCATCTCTTCTTGAGGCTGCCTGAGGTTTACACTTACCACATCTAAAAGTTTGTGTCTGCATTGGGTTGGAAATCTCCATTAAAAGAGAGAACATTAAACAGCAATGTGTGGAGTGGGTGCAATAACCTTTGTTTCCTGAGTCAAAAGCAGAGAGGAGGATGGCCCAGGGCCATTTCCTGGCTGGCACAGGGCTGGTGACACAGGGCTGGTGGCACTGGGCTGGTGGCACTGAGGCTGCTCATTCCCGCTATACATTCAGCACCGCAGCTTCCTGCCAGCATTTAAATGATCTCTTTTGCTTCCTCAGTTGCTCTTTTCCAGGCTGGGAAGGGCTGGCACCCTCTCACCTTCAGGAGTGGTGACCTAAAGAAGTTGGTTATTTTCCAAAGGCAGGGAATTGCTGGAGTGGGGAGGCTGCAGCTCAGGAGGAGGGAAGCAGCTGCAGGAAGCTGGGAGTGAATGGGCCGGGTCACACACAACCAGCTGCTAATTCCTAGGCCAGCTCCAGAGTTAGCTGAGGCAAAAGGTGCCAAGCAAAATCTAAATTCTGGCTGAAGGGTATTAATAACCATGGAGACAATTACCCAAAGTTTTGTGTGGGGAATTCAGCTCCAACTCTTCTGGCTCTTTTTAACTTATGGATGGCCTTGAACAGAAGTCAATGCTTGGAGGACCCTGTCCTTGCCAAAGCCTATGGGAATTGCTGGTGCCCAGCAGCACTGCCACCCTCACACAGTTGAAAAGCCTCCTCAGTACCAAATTGTAAAGTAGCTGTTTCTACTTTAAACAAAAATCCTGCCTGCTTTTGAACCACAACTCTCTGTGTGAAAGGTACCATCCTTCTCACCAGCCTTCCCACTTTCCTCATCAATGCACTTCTGTCCAGTTTCCAGCCCCAGGGTCCTTATTCAGAGGACAAGCAGACACTGGTGAGAGTCCTCACCTCTTCCAGGTCCTGCAGAAACTGCTGATCATTCCTGCAAGCAGGAGCGTTGCCCATCACCCCACCCAGCCATACTCTCTCCTTGGCTTGTGATGCTTGGTATTTATGGGACCCGTGAACTGCAGAACCTCCAGCCACAGCCTCCTGCTCCTAAGGCCGGCCCCTGGAGCATAAACACCCCAGACAGAGGCTGAAAGTGTGCCAGTTGTGCTGTGGCATGGCCAAGGAAAGCACAGGAACACCAGACACCCCTTTGGCCACGCCAGCCCTGCAGCAGCAAAGCCCCATCTGTGCCACAGGCTCCACGCACGGGATGCGCAGGGAAGCAGCCGCCCCTGCAGCCGGACAGGGAGAGGGGAGCGGGGGACAGGGGGCCTGCTCACACCCCAGTCAGCTCCACAGCCAGAGGAGGGAGAGGATTCTGTATTCTCAGCAGAGCACAAACTTCTGAGGGTGTTTTACAGTGCTGTCTCACTTTGCTTCATACGTGCAAATTTCAGTCCTGTCTGTCACAGCGCACAGCATTCGTGGACATTTCATACACAAATTAACCCATAAAAATTACTGCACAGAGTTGTGTTCAGTCTTTTGACCTGTTTGCATAACAAAAAATTAATCTGAACCTTTTGCTCATTCACAAATGAATTAATAAGAACACCACAGAAGATGAAATTTAAAATACAGTTTCGAGTATTTGCCATCTTACTTCCATGTAGAACTTTTTAGAGTTCTAAGTGCTATGATCTCACATTAAGAAATACTTGCTCCTTTTGGAATTGTAAGAACAAAAAGAGAACATAAAACTGTTCTCTTAATAACCAAAAATTTACCGAATCAAGAATTTGGATATTATCATCCAAAAGTATGAGCCTGACTTCTACACATAAACAGAAGTCTGCTACAGGAATGGTATGTGCATGTTAATGAAAATTCATTTTACACAACTCTTCACACAACAAGATTTAATCATTCTCACAGCAAAATCACTTTGTACCTCACCAGTGTTTTCTGATTTTCTTTAAATATAAAACTGAACACTTTTAAAAACAGCGGTTTACATCCACATGTTTAATGTGTATTTGATATTCTTTAGAAAGGGAAAATCCATGTCTTATGTGAAATACCTTGTATTATTATAATGAAATGCAGCAAAAAGAACTTGTATTTCCACAGTGTCCTCTCCCAGAAAAAACCAACTTGCAAAGCAAAGCATTTTCACAAATACTTATTTTAACCATCTTCTACAAAGCATGGTTTTTTGGACTTCTAACTTAGATTTGTAAAATGACAAGCTATCATCTCAACAGGAGGGGGAGAAAAAAAAGAATGTAATTATTTTTTCTTTTGGAATCTAGTTCCAAATTCAGACTTTAATTTTCAGAAGATGGAACACATATATATATATATTTCTGAGGCACAGCTCAGGAATCAATACTTTATTTATCACGGATACAGTAGTTTATCTCTTTCGAGGGAATTAGGAATCCAGAGCAGTTAATTCCTGGGTAAATATGGCAAATGAATAACTATAAACCCAAACAGAATTCTTGTTTCTTATCCCTTCATTTCCTTCTGTTCTCCTAACTCTGCTACTAACTTTACAAAAATCATGGAAGTAATGTAGAAATCCTTATTGCTGGAAAGCTATGGCAGGACTCTCATTCTTTGTACAAAAATATTTTAATGTAGATATTTAGAAATGTTACATAGGAGCATTTCAGTGATAAAATATTTTATTAGTGTTTCTGTTTGAGTACATTGAGCAATGTATTGTGACTTTAAAAAAATTCTCAAGTTCCACTACCCTATCTTTAAATCTCAGACACCACTGTTACAATAAAAGCAGATGCTCTGGAAGAAAAAAATCATCCCCAAGAGTAAGGTTCTGTACTGCCAGCTGAGACCTGTAAAGCCAGATTCGGGTATGGTGGAGCGTGTATTTTATATATTTGTGCATATCAAAAAGATTATGGGAACTCTGCCAACCATATGTGAATGTGACCAGCCAACTTCATACTGCATCTCACCCAGCTCCTGGCAGGCAGGGGGGTTCATGTTGATACAGGGTGTGCTGCTGGAGCCCGCTCTAGCATTTGATGGGATCACAAGCAGATCCTTTGTGTGTGGGGTTTTGTTACTTGGAAGTATCACCAGCATCACTTACCCATTCACTCCATGCTATGCAAAAATATCTGTTATTTAAACACTTTTTAAACTTAACAGAGATTGCTGACAAGATATGAGATATTCTGTGGTTAGTTAAGAACACATGAAATCACAACCAGGAAAATGTGAAATTTTGAAAGAATGAAAGCAAACAGAGAAACTGAAGCAAGCATCTGGTTCAACAAAATGTTGAGAAGACAGTCCTGCTGCAAAAGAAGGACTATTAAGTGTATCAGTCTGTAAGTGTACAATATTATATAGCAAACAATACCACATCAACAGAAATGAAACACTGTCACACGACAGAGAACCTTGTGCATGAAATAATACAACTTTTTATTCATGTTTTATAGATTACTTTTATTTATTTTTGCTTTAATAATGCATATTCTGTTCACTCTGTGCAAAATTGGGGACAGAGGTGGGTGTTTAAATCATCTAATGAAAATCAAGCGGAGATGAACATTCAGGTTGAGGGAGAGGCCTATCCAAACCAGAAAAGCTAAAAAGCCACAGCTGCTCAAGACAAAGCTGCTCTCAGCTGTGCCCTTTTGTCCTGCCAGCTGGCACAAACGTGCTCTCCTGACCCAGCAGCTGAGCACTGGGAAGGTGACCTCTGCCAGACACCGGGGACAGGAGGACACCGGGGACAGGAGTCGTCGTGGTGGCTACATAGGGAGACCTGGCCTCAACCGGCTCCAGTCAGTGTGTGGCAAAGAAAGGCACAAATCATTGCAAAGACCAGACTTCTGTTGGTTTGTTTCCTTCTTGTAAATACATTACTGTACACAATGTAAGTTTAAGTTGTAGGGGATCTGGGGACAAAAAATTGCATATTTAACAGAACTTAAAACCATAACGAAAAGTAGGCTGTTCAATCTCGAAGCAAAAATAATCCCTTCAGCCCCAACATTAACATTCATTCCTGGCTATATGAAGTACAAACATCTTAAAATCTGTGACAAAAGACAATTAAAAACCAAAAGTCAAAATCATAAAGCTTGTAAACAGATAATCTGAAATACATTTTATTTATGGAAAAATATCATCAAAATAGTACCACTATGGACTAAACTGCCTGAGTTTTCATTTCACCTAGGATCTTGAAGTAGAGAGCCTTTAGCACAAGAAGATCAATTTCAGTCACAACTGGTGCCGCACAGCACGGCTTTGGGTAGAAATTTTGTTCTCGTTGGTATTTTTGTTGTGCTATCAAAAATTGTTGTGCTAATCCTTCAAATAAAGGGATGTTGAGGCAATTCTTAAATCATTTGGCACAAAGTTATTTTGGCTGGGGCATAAATTTGAGTCTCAGTCATGAAGAATAATGCAACATTCCACCTATCAAGTATTCACTTTGATTGAAGAGCTTTCTTTATGTCATTAACTTCCATCTAAAAAAAAAAAAAAAAAAAAAAAGTATTATTAAAATAGATGCTTTAGCAAACTGAGGCACAGTTGGTGTCACTTGAAAAGCACGTTCCCTCTTGTCCACAGGTGTCAGCTACAGGTTTTACACCACTCTTATTTCCAGAGATTTCACAAATTGAGGTACTTCTCAACTGTATAAAATGACCATTCACAGCCTCCTCCCTCAGATCCTGACAAGTACAGTCATTGAATGTACTGCAAGATCTTTCAATCTCTTGAAATTACAACTTCTACAAGCCACACAGCTTGGCATTGCTGCAGAATGAGCACCGTGTCCAAGCACCAGCAGCTGCACTTAGAGCCAGCATGGTGATTGCCTTCTACAAGCATCAAGCCTGTGCCAAGGCATCTTCAAGGCTCTGAAGGATGTACAGCCATGCTTAAAAGGATATGGCTGAAACCATCAGCAGTCCCAGCTGTACACTTGGTCCCTCTGACAGACACTGGAAACCCTAAGGCAGGGGTCCTGGGTTTATTCAAACCCACCTGGTTTCAGCCTGTGTTCAAGTGCACCATCATCAAGGCAGTCTTTAATACATAGCCTGATAACTGGGCTACTGCATGTCTATCAGAGCACTCTGAAACTAATGCTACCTTTTTTGTTAACTCTTATCTTCATGTAAAGCTAATAATGCCATCTTATCTAGCATCTAAACATTTACCAGTATAAGCAACATTTGAACTGGAGTAAAAGCATTCAGCTATAAGATCATAATTTTTAACTCATTAGTCCAGGGCATAAAGATGTAAAGTTATCTTTGGGTAACTCTGAATAGTCTGGCCTGATAGACTAAATCAACAGTGGCTATTGAAAAGGTTCCCTGGGTTTTATCTGAATAAATTTCAGTTTAAGCTGAACAAGAATTGTGTATTATTAGAAGCCATGTTGCTATGTGGTTGGACACATAAAGTCCTTTAAGCAGCCCTGGAGTGTAGACATTGAGGATCCCCAGTTCTGCTACCCTTTGCCATGTTCCCAAGTGCTTTACAGAGAGGGAACAGTCCAGTGAAATTACCATTCAATTTTCTATCCCTAGTTTGAGGTACAGTTGCCCTATACCATAAAAATATAAAATATATTTTATACCAAACTACTTATCAAGTACATTGAATAGGAGAGTATAGCACAGCATTGATTAGAATGGAATAATTTTTGTTGGAAGGGGCCTATAATGACCCTTTAGCCTGACCAAGTTAAAGCATGCTGTTAAGGTCATTGTTTAAATCACTCTCCAAAGCCCCAAAAGCAGGGGGCTAAATCAAACCTGCCAACACATCCCCAACATTAAAAATAATTCAAGTACCTGCAATCGTAGACGGATCTTCTTCTCTTCATCCAACTCAGAGAGCAACTGTTTAATCTCTTTTCTGTTAAAAGAATGTAAAAGAAGCTTGGGATGGAAATGACCACGCAAGAAAAATACAAAAGATTATCTCTTGGAGACATATTTACCCACTTCATTAGTTTGGTTTTTTTCCTCTGAACATCTAATTGAAGTCAGCATAGTCTTGTATACTCTAGGCTATAGTAGAGAGAAGTAAAACTCACTATGGGACAGTACCCCGCCCCATCCCACATGGCTAATGACTAATGCCTCCTAACAGCCCTGCATCCACAGGCTTTGCTCTGGCCTAGCTATATCAACACTGTATCAGCACCCAGTTGCCTTTTTCCATCCAAAATGTAAATGTATTGACTGTTGGTGGCTTATAGGAACTGGTAACACAAATCCTGCCCACCCTATCACATACTTAAGCCGCTTAAAAACTGTTTGTGCCAGCAATACAATGTAACCTTCAACTTAATTTATAAGACTTAACGATCCCAAATATGGATTTTCTGCCATTCTTCTTTGTTGGGAAAGGGAACATAGCTATAAGGAGCAGACATGTTCTCATGTTCCCACTGAGTGATCTCACCTTAGGACAGATACCAGTAGGTGGAAGCTGCCCTTGCAAGAAGGGCCGGGGAGACCAGAGGAGCAGGGTCAGCCTGAGAGGCGAGGCCGTGGGGCTTGCTGGCTACATCCAGCTTGAACCATGCCCTCCCGCATCTTCTCCCAAACTCCGCACACCTCTGTTCCGCCACAGGCTCTGCACGCTGCTTGCCCTTTTCCTTTTCCTGCCTGGGCTACACACAACTGACAATGTAAGTGAAGGTTTAGCTTCCAAAGCATTCAATAGTCTCAGGAACATCAAAAGTTACATGCCAGCCCCGGTTTCTCCTAAGAAATGAGCAACTTAAAGAAAACAAAGGTGCCCAAAACTAAAATTGTAAGATTCAAGGCCATAAAATTGTAAGATTCAAAGGCCTTCAGAGGACCTAGTCACAATTCGAGTAACATGAGCTTCCTAGGAAAATGTGCTAACAGTCAAATAACAAATCAATTTAATAACTTCAGGAGCTTGTAGCAATTTGTACTACAACTATAAAAAATGCACCCCTTTTATTATGATCAATGCACATGAGTTCCCAGGTAGTTATTGACAAATAAACCAAAATTCACTGCTTATAGCTTGCTAGTTAACTTTTTAAACTCCTCATAAACATCTGCTTGCATCATAACACAGGAAAAAAAGCTGGTGGATAGTGCAGGTCTTTTTTGTGGAGTTTCTCACCCCTGAATATGTTCTGTCACATGAAAATCACTCACAAACACATATGCCAGCTGTGCAGAGTAACATCCATGAAGGCAAACTCAATCAGAAACTGCCACCACTATGCACGAACAGATCCATCCCACCCACAATTGTGATTTGCAGCACTTACTTTTGCTGGTCTTTCATAGTTTCAATGATGGTTCTTAGCTCCCTAATTTGTGTTCTCAGCTCTTCCAGGGCAGTCTGACCTTGGCTCAAGTGCTCAGTCTTTGGCTTTCCTTCAGTACCAAACAGGGATGGGGAATTTGACCTGTGGCCTGTTGTTCCCATAGCAATTGAGTGAAATCCAGGTGATGGTGAAGGGGATAGTGATGGTTGTACATTACTGCCACTAGCCAGACCTCCTGGTTTTGGAGGCAAGGAAGTTTTGTTATCAGACACCTGCAACGAAAAGAATAACATTTAATGTGTGCAGAAAGCTTTATGAAAATCAAACCTCTACCCAATGCTAAGTATTTAGCCGCTCTTCAGTAATGCTGAAATTCCATCAGTCAAACATGGACAGTCTTGGCAAAAGCATGATAAATATAGTGATTAGTCATCATCTTTGTATGTGTGCTTCAGAGGAGGTCTAGTTGTGATGCAAAAGTTCAGCAACAGCATTTCCAAGATGTCAGACCTAGCAGTGAATTAAACCAGGGACAGATGCTCAGTGTTTCTCTCAGATGTTTGTGAGAACATATCTCCATCCGTGGATGTCTCCCACAGAGCACAAAACCACGTGGCCAAGAATCCAAGTTATATTTTTTGTAAATTAAATTAATAATTTCCCACCAACTATTATACAAATCTTCCAAGTTTTTTCAAAAATTAAAAAATGTATTACATGTCTCCCCTAGCATTAGGGAAGTAGAAAAATATTCATTAGATTCACTTGTCAGTATGACATATATGGAAAAAAAATCCCATGGCTTCAAAATGATATTAATAATAAATAAATGTAGTATACTGTACTCCATTAATCAAAGCTTCCACGAATCCCCATAACTACGAATAGCTCTTTATTCCTCCAGGAACTTGACAGAAAATCACACCATTAACCTATAACCCTAGAATCATGTGGTTAGCTAAAAAGGATTCCATGCTTCTTAACTGTGACCCAGTGCTCTACTTATTACACAAGCCTCTACTCATATATGCTACATAAAGTAATATATGTATATAATGTGATAAAAAATTTTATACTGATTAGACAATTAAAAAATCTGCAGTTTACCAGCCATACATGACCATCTATTGACTGCATACAGAGAGCAGTGTACAAGCACAGGTATCACAATGGCATGTGAGGGGAATCTTTGCACTGTTATTTGTCAGTGCTGTGTGTGCATTACATGACAGCTACCAGGCATGTTTGAAAATCTGATTTGGACAAGAGTAAGAAAAAGCTCTAGGCAACCTTCCAACTCCCTTTGAAAAAGAGATATTGAAGTTGAATGGTAGATAGGGCAAAATACTGAGAATAAATGGTATGGAAACACTGTAAGTGAGGACTTGGAGATTGGCAGGGTGGCATTAGCTGAACAAAGTAACTGAGAGAAAAGTTAGTGATGAGATGAAAATCAGGATAAGTTAAGATGGGGAGAGAAGAGCAGGATCCACCAAGCTGTGCAGAAACAGTCTTCCCTATTATACTGTTGGAATGTTAGGTCATACAACCATGACTGAGCACAGAACCTGGTCTGGGAAAGCACTGGATTCAAGAAATGTTCTGCACAAAAACCAAGTCTGATCATAAGTGTAAAGAAAAATGGTATTATAATCACAAGAAAGCCTGAATCACTCTTGTGCCTTGAAAATTTGACCCAATGACCTGAATAGTATTCTTTTAACATTTTATCAATTAGTTTGTGTATCTGGGTTGGAAGGGACCTTAAAGGTCACCCAGTTCAAATCCCCCTGCCAAGGAAATGGGCACCTTTCACCAGGTGCTCCACATCCCATCCAGCCTGTTCTTAAACATTTCCAGGGATGGGACATACACGACTTTTCTGTTTTGGCACCCATTCCAGTGCCTTGTCACCCTCACAGTAAAGAATTTTTTTCCTAATATCTAATCTAAACCTACCCTCTTTCAGTTTGAAGTCATTCCATCATCCTCTCCTATCACTCCATGCTCTTCTAAATAGTCCCTCTCCATCTTTCTTGTCAGCTTACTTCAGGTACTGGAAGGCCACAATTATTAGGTCACCTCAAAACCTCTCCTTTTCCAAGCTGAACAAACCCAGTTCTCTCAGCCTTTCCTCATAGGAGAGGTGCCCCATCCCTCTGATCATCTCAGTGGCCTCCTCTGGACTTGCTCCAACAGCTCTATGTCCTTCCTGTGCTGGAGACCCCAGAGCTGGATGTAAAACTCCAGATGGGGTCACACCAGAGCAGAGTGGGGTGTGAGAAATATGTAACAATAAACAGATCTTTCATGGATAATAACCCCATATATCAGTAGGTGCAAGTTTCCTTTGGACTGAAAAAAACAGGCTGAGTTCAAATCTGGGGCAGGCAAGCAAGGCACAACTGGAGTCATTGATCTGAGCATCTTATTCCAGAGCTTAACTGGCCATCAACATTAAAGCCTCAAGGAGCTGTTTTCTAATAGCAGCCATCTCATTTTACAGGAACAACATCTACAGTGTTGTCATATAACTCAGAAATGTTGGCCCTGCAGTATTCCTTGGTGCAAGTGCTCCCAGAAGAGGGAGCTACATAGCAAAACATACCCTTATAACATGGTCACAGAAGTGCATGACTTCATCTTTCAAATACTTGTTAAACTATTAGAATATAGTATTTTTATTATTAAAGGTATTCTTACGTACCAAAAAAGACTTCCAACCTTTAAAGCCTGACCTACACACTCCTTTTGTAATACTGATTGTGCTAGTCTACCAATATACAGTAAGAATGGCACAAGCTTATAAAATGAATACAATTATACTAGTATAAAAAGTTATTATTTTTGCAAATTTAAATTAAAATTAAAATATTTTCTCTGCTCACAGACCCTTATAATGTAAACTCAATTTAAAGTTGCAAAAAGACAGGGTCTTTGTTTCTAAAATTTATTTCCCAGCTTCTCTGATTCTGTAAAATGCATTTACACAAGAAGAATTCTTTTCACAGTATGGTTATTTGACACATTTTAATTGCGCAATTCACTTTAGACCTGCCTTTCAAGCACAGAGCAATCTTTAGTAACCTTTATCCTTTTAAGATTCTTTAAGTGGGCAGTTACCAGGTGACTGATGAATTAAATTTTAAATATTTCAGTACTGCTTTAAAAAAAGAAGATGCATGTGATAAGGTTAAGCAGAGGCATTCCAATTAACTTACTTGTGATATTGTAACAGTTCTTGATTTCCTTGACACTTCAAGAGTTTTGTGAGCAATGGAAACATGTTCTTCCTTCTCATCTTCAGGACTTGGTGAGTCAAAGAAATCAGGGCTTGAAAGGGATGACTGTATAGACAAACACCACAAAAGAAGAAAAAAAAAAAAGCACAGATATTTTCATTGTACAAGAACTTTTTTAGCTATCATTTTTAAAGTAACAATACTTAAAATAAGGACTCTTTGTCACCCCGCTCCCCCTTTTTTGCATCTTATTTTCAAAGCTAGAGACTGCTTTCAAAGCACTCAAGAAATAAGGTATGTTTATGAGTCGAATTCAGCACCAATTTAAGCTTTGCACTGCACGATATCACAAGAGGCAAGCAGGCAGGACGCCGAGTGCTGTGCCCTGGGGATGCCAGCTCTGTCACCAGGATGGCTCTGCGGTGGCTCTGCTCAGAGCAGATCTCACCCTGCTGCTCCCCAGAGGCCCCAGCCACTGCCAGGGCACGGTGCTGGCACTGCCTTGGGCACAGCCTCTTGGTAAAGGCACAAAAAGGGAGGGTTCTTTCCACCCCCCTTGATCCTTTCTCATGGATGTGACAGGGGAAGGAGATCTCTATATTGCTCTTATATATTTCTCTTCTTATGGCAGCAGTCATTTTTGAAAGCATTCTCTTTTTTGAGTTCTATTAGTTTTGCAATAATCCTTTTTGCTTCCTTCCACTTTGGTTTTCTTCAGCAACATGGACCCAGGTAACCATCAGTAGTTGCTCTTATTCTGATATTCCAGAACACAAAAAGCATGGAAACAAACAAACCCCAAAGCCCAGAGAAGAAGACATTGAAAAGCTAAGCAGTGATTCCCAAAGTATTATGAGACCAACTTGTCTAAAGATAGATATTAGAGAGTGAAATTGAAATCACCCTTGTATTTACAACTGTGACCTTAATGAGAAGAAACGCATGATAGCTCAGGGAGGGCTGTTGAACACTGAATGGTCTATTTGTCCTCAAAATCTGGTAAATGTCTCCAAGAAACCAAGAGAAATGCTTCTTTTGGGAAACATTTTCAAAATCCTCAATATTTCACACATATTAGTCTATTCCAAAGATTTTTATAAGGGATTTTTTTGGGGCTCAGTCATGTCTGGCAAGGAACACTTGGCAGCACCCAAATAAGGGGGTATAAACCTTAGAAGGAAGGGAATGTTTTAAACATCAGTATTCAAAACACTGGCAGCCTTTTGACAGTAATTTTCCCGATCTGCATCTCTCTGCCTCATTGTACGTGTGAAGGAATGGCTGGGTAAAAGTAGTAAAAACACCAAGGAACATAAGTAGGAGGGGGGGAAAAATCAGAAAAAATATTTAAAAAAATATTTTTTAAAGAAAAGGAAAATTAACTTACAGATGTGAGAGACTGGGAGGGTGGTCGCCTGCCAGTAGCTTTTGGTCTGGTTGTAGTTGGATGATTAAGCTTCTCAGCAATTGGTATTACAGAATCAAAACCTTCCAAGTCTTAAAAATAAAATAGAATCGATTTGGTTTTCTGGCAATTGTCTTCAAAGGGAAAGAATCACATTTTTTTCTAATTTCAAAGAAATGAAATCCCATTTTCCCCACTGTGTCACAGTGTTCTGCACATATTTAGCCACCATGATGGCACTAAAAAAACCTGGAAGTCAAAGGCAGCTGCAATCAGTCACCCTTGCCAAGAACAATTACCCTTCCATCTCAAACACAATAAAGCAGAGGGGGAACGTGTAGAGGAGCCTTTGGCTTTGTTTTCAGCATAGCGAAAGCTAAATGACATCATGGGTTCTACGGCATGGAATAAACAGTTTCAAAATTTCCATCTGGCTACTGAAGGGGTTAGTAATTTTTTTTTCCTGAATAACTGGAGACATAAAACTTTGCACACATTGTTTCAGGAACTGTACTGTCAGCTCTGCATTGCAGTAATCGCTCAGGAGAATGCAGAATGAAAATGATCAAGCTGGAAGTGATCTGCAGGTTCCTGGACACCTGCAGCTGGAGGCACCAGGGTTTCCAGTCACTGCAGGTGAGAGCACTATCTCCCTCCAGTAGCCCAGAGGCTGTGGTAAGTAAAAGCTCTAATAGGCCCTGAAGCTGTACAGAGTCCAGGGAAAGCAGGTCTGCTTGAAAGCTGTACCAACATCTCCATGGCCAGTGAAAAGCTCTGGGGAAGTGTTTACTGAATCCAGCCACAGGGTAGCATGTTTACGTGAAAGAAAGATGTGGAGGCTCAAGGAATACCACAGCTCATGATCACATGGATAAATCAAATGGCTTAATACCATTCATCTATTTTTATGGGTTGTATCAGTTTCACTCACCTTCATTTCAAAATGCCCTACAGCATATGTTGAGCAGGAAGGAGTCAGAAAACACACAAGAGGTACTTTAGACAAGATAAATCAAAATTCTTCAAAATTACTTTCAGATATGAATCAAATATAGGAATGATATTCATTATTCAGAGACTATTTTTCATTACACACATGTAGGAAAAAATAGCTTTTAACTTAATAGTTCTATATACTAGGCACCTAATTTTCCAAATATTACAGAACAATAAATCCCTGAAGATCCGGTTTTGTTGTCATGTTACAACCAACCATTGTACAAAATTATGCAATGGAAAAACAAATAAATTAATGGGCCTGTGCAATAAACTATATGCACTGAAAGACATTTAAACTGATTCCAAGTACTCATGATTTGTCAGCTAGAAGGTAAATGGGATTGTAGCTTCCTTATTCAGCAATATCCTTCCATCTCCAAGAGATTAAAAAAAAAAAGCAGAAAAAAGAGAGCTCTTTCAATAGCCCTGAAATAGTCTAAGGTTATTCACCTCCAAATGCTACTCTATTTTTGGAGTGACTCTTCCTATATATAACCAGTGACCCCACTGTCCTCTACCATGTGTTTTTGTCATTGCTCTTGCTATTGACTGTTGCAGCCTGTGTGCAAAGGTAGATCACCCACCCAGTCTGTCAGGGGGATTTTGGCAATCTGAAGCCTCAGTTGTATCCAACATGTAAGGTGAGGCCACAGTGCTTTAAAAATTAAAATGAGCTAATTTTAGCAGATTGCACAAAACCTATATGGAGTACTACAGAACTTCAGTGTTTCAGGAGAACAGAAGCAGAAAGAAAAACTTGTTTTCTGGGAAAAAAAAATAGCAAGCAACTATAAGAGCTGGTTTCTATTAATATCCAGTTTTAAGCTGAGCCATAAGATAGCCAAATGAGTTAAGATCACAAAACAAATCGGTAATCAATATATTAACATATTGTCTAACTTTAATCTTCACTACTGAGTTACTTTGCTAAATGGTACAGCCAAAATATAATACCATCAAAAATATACACTCCCTCTAAATGGATCACATGAGCAGAAATGGAGGCTGAAGCAATCCTTCCATTTACCCCAGCCACTCTCTCCTGCTTTACTGTTTTTTGCTATTTTTTTTCCTGAGCAAGCTTTAATCCAGCTCATTTTTCAGTGGCATGTGCCAGACCATGCAAACACTTGCACTGAAGGAAGGATCAGTTTCCAGTACCACAGGACTGATTCAGGCTGCCCAAACTGAGGGGAAGAGCAGATTTCTGCTTTGGGGGCAGGAAATTGGCAGAAGTTATTCTGCAGCCTAGGAAAGCTGAGGTGCATGACGTCCCTCTCCCCATTTTCCATTTCTTTTGTCTACACAGGAGTATGAAAGGAGATTGGCAAGATGGGAGTCAGTCTCTTATCCCAAGTAAGAGAGGAGGAAACAGCCTCAAGTTGTGCCTTGAAGTTTAGTTAGGGGAGGTTTAGATTGGATACTAGGAAAAATGTCGTCACTGAAATTGTGGTCAAGCACTGGAAAAGGTTGCCCTGGGAAGTGGTAGAGTCAACTGCTCCTCAAGGTATTCAAAGAATGTGCAAATGTGGTGCTTAGAGAGATGGTTTAGTAGTGCCTTGGCACTGCTGGGTTAATGGTTGGGCTTAATTATCTCAGAGGTCTTTTCCAACTTTAAAGATTCTATCATTCGGTAAGTACCACTGTCCCTTTCTCTGCTCTTACAAAAGGTATCTACACTCAAACGGAAAACAATCAATGAAGAAATAGAGAAGTCAATTAATTCAATATCTTTCTTTGGCTTAAATAAACTAGTAAAAAACCTAGAGTTCTATATTTGATCAGAATAAAACGCTCAGGTTTAAATTGTAAAATGTATTGATAAACAGAAAATGTACAGATTTGCATCCTTGAGACCCATAAGCATTTGCAGACATAATTTGCTCCATGCATTTTATAAATACCATGAAAGACGAACATTTATGTGCAAAACTTATATTATCAAGAAATATTGGGAATCCTACATTTTTTCCACTTCTGAATGCATTTTTGATAGCTAGAAAACTAAACTAAAGCAGCCTATACCTGCACTGAATTTTAAAGAGAGTAGAACAGAGGCTATAAAGGGTCCACAGGTTGGCTCTGCTGCCAAACTAGTGAAATCACAGCCATTCAGTTGATACTCTGAATGAAATTCTATTAAAGTGTAATGGACAACACTTGGTACAACAATAGAACAGTAAATCCACTCCCAGCACTCTTATATGCCCTTTTTCTCTCCATTTGTCCTCCTTATTTAGATGTTGTTCTTCCTCCCAAATCCACTCTGCATCTAAGGCTATCACCACTTCCCACAATCATCACCTGTGGAGATATTCATTCAAGAAAATTCCCACCCAGTGAACTGGTAACAGAGCCACTCACAAAACTTCTGCCATGCTCTCATATATGCTGTGGAATCAGTAATTCATTTGTGCTGGTTATTTGATTATTTGTTGCTGGTGGAAAGCAAGGCTGTTCTGACTTGACTTCTGACTATATTAAACTCACTGAGGTCATTAAAGGCAGGGATTTTGATTTTAGTTTGTATTTCTGCAGCTATCAGAAATTGGGAGCTTAAATGTACATACTAAAGAAAATGCACAGCCTTCCTGACAGGGCCCAAATGGAATTTTACTAAAGAAATAGCCCAGTCTACTATATTCACAGCCACATAATTGTGTACAGCAACAGCAGCATCCAGCAGACCTGGACTCTGCACTGGTCCAGCTTTTTCTTTGTCTGGTAATAACAAACAGTAAAGAAGAGTCTAGTAAACATGTAGAACATAGAGATGGCACCCATCAATTAAGTACCTAATTAAAAAACATTTGATATTTGTTCTACAAATAAACAGATGCATTCATCATTACTACTGTCTCACTGATCAAGCTGGAAATCCATATAATTCATGAGATGGGGAGAAGGGCATCAGAATAATTTTAATATATCATTGTAGCACATAAAGTCTGGCTTACTGAGCAACCATATTTCCTGAATATGAAAAAATGTTAGCTGTGCAAGAATTGTTCCCTGGTATCCTTCCATGCACCTTAAGAATAGAATATTTCTCCCCGTTGCTATGTTCATCTGGAAACATGGCTATTTAAAGGATGATGTTGGTATTTTGTAAAAAAATGCCCAGATCCAGGAAAACAATTATTTAGAGAAAAAGTTCTAAACTCATTAGACTTGTACCTTCCTAGAAAATGACCTTTAGTCCCTGCCCACTAAAAGACCCCAGAAATAAAAAGTTAAGTGGTTATGCTTCCTTCCTTACCCCTCTTATTCCCTGCATTTACTATTCTGGCATAAAATGTAGCTAGGTTTTATCTTCCATTTTGGTTTTTTAGTATTTGGGCAAAATAATTTCTACAGAAATTATGCCAGATTTTTTTTTTTTAATTAGTAGAGAGAATTCCCCTTTTAAAAACTGAAATGGGAAATGAAATATAAGAGAATCAACACTTTCAGAATGCTAATGGTGAGGTTTCGCAGAACAGAAATACAGCAGGGCTGAAGGAAATGAGGCAAAATTGGCATTCAGTTCATTTGGAGAAGATAATGTCACAAAAGCAGAGGTAGATTTCATTCCATAATCTTCTTTAATACATTTAACAGGTTGACAACAGGCATGTGCAATAGTATATATACTGTCTTTAAATGTAATAATCCATGAAGGTGCCAAATGAGACACACACTGCAGGCAAAAACTTCTGCAGCAGTGCCCATTCAATATATAGTAGAAATTTAAAAACTCAAATAATCTGAATGTTAGTTGGAATTTTCAGAAGACTACAATTATTATAACTACTTTGAGCATCCAGATTCTGCTACTCCCTCCCTGCTGAACAGCACTGTACCCTTTGAGGAAGACAGCCATACACCCAGCCAGGGTCCAGGCAGCAAATCTCACCCAGAATGAATCACAGACTGCTTTCTGAAGGTTTGGGTAACGCAGTTTCAGGAGGAGAGCTCCCTGGCTGCAAGGCTCCTTTATTCAGGAGTGCAACAGGGATGTGCCAGGGAGGGCTGCCCACCCAGCTCTGTGCCTTGGGGTGAAACAGCCCAGCTCACCTGGCTTCCCAGGACTGTCACTGCACAGCTGCTGCGGCTTTAGGACAACCTCTCCTAGAGCACACAATTACATTCTCCCATTTCAGTCCTGACTTTTAGCACTTTAATGGCTGAATGTAGAAATGAGTTGCCATAATGAGCTCTGCTAACCACTTGCCAGTGCCCTCATAAGGATTTTATTTTTAACAATTCAGAACATGCCAAGAAAGAACTGAAAGGTCAAGAAAACTGAGGAGCTAGAAGAAATGGATACGCTGTTTTCAGGCACCTCAACTTGATACACATGGCAACCAATTTAAATTTCTAGTTTACTGCTTTTTTCTGGACCCTTCAGGGCAAGAACTCTACTTAAATTATATAAAGGACCATTACCATATTCCTGGTTATATAAAGGACCATTACCATATTCCTGATTACAATATTTACAGTCCAGAACTATGTTTATGGGTGATTTTGACTTGCTGATGTAAATATTGCAACTTAAACCAGTTGTGCAATTCTGTTCCTTTGCTTTGCCCTATTAAAATGAGCATGAATAGCAGCATAGAAAGAGGTTTAGACAGATTTTGATCTTCATTATATGCATCACATTTTGTCCTCCAACCCTTATATTTAAAAACCAGTATTTTCTGATTTTCCAACATTCATTCTGTGTTTTCAGGCAAAATAATTATAATATCTCATAGTAAAATAGCCTGTGGTTTAAAGACAAATGTGCTCCATTCTACAACATTTCACCAGAAATATCCTCCATCTTTTTCCCTAGTGTGGGCCAAATCTTCCTAGGTCACTTTTTCTTGCAGTCAGAGGCACAGCAATCACCTCTCCTGACAAATACAGCTCTAGAACAACTGCAAATACAGTTCAAGGAAACTTGATATACTGAAGATTTTTTTTATTTGTTTATTAGATATTTTCAAGAGGGTATTTTTAACTATCCTTTCAGGCAAGCTACCACCAGTCTTGCAGGAGAGACATAAAAAAGAAGAATGGGTAACCACATGGCTTTGGCCAGTACTCCATGATCCACCAGCAAATACACTGCAGATTAAAGTCTGAGAAAGTGCTAAAAAACAGATTTGCACTGACCAGCTTCCAGGGAAGCTCTTACAATATTTCCTACCATCATTGGATGTTTCAGTAGGAATCAATGATTGCATATGTGCCTTATGTTAGCACTGGTAAAGATTATTAACTGCTTTCATAAATACTAAGCAAAATGTGTAAAAAGCCAGGAAAAATATTGGAAAGATGTGTCCACTTGGCTCTGTGCAACTCAGTCTTTCTGCAAAGCACAGAAACTTCTTTTTGTGGGGATTAACTGATCATTTCCACAGTAGATACATTATTTTTAATTCTTTGTGCTTTATTCCTAAATCACTTAGCTTAAATCCATATGGATTTAAGTATCAGTTGATGCCAAAGCAACCCTGCTTTAGATAGACAAGATTTTTTCAGGATTCCAGAATTCCAAAGTGTGTGTGTGTCTGTGTGTCTGTGTGTCTGCGTGCGTGTGTGTCTAGTTAGAAGATGTGGGATTGATTCTGACTTGCAGGAATAACTCAATACCATTTTTTGGAAAGCATTAGTTTTTGATCCACTGTTTTGGTAGGTACAGTGGCATTTGGTCAGTGCTCAACCCACTACATCCACTAAGCTTTTCTATCTGCTAGATGTTTCTGTCATCACACTAGCCCTCATATACAAAATTCTTGATAAAATGAAAAAGAAACACATCACCTAAAGAAAGGTCAAGTTATGCCATAAGGCATGAATTGAAGCTGTTGAAATCAATGGAGCTCTATGTATGAACAGCAGTTTGTAGAGCAGGGTGTATTGTCAGTGTAGCTTATGTTGCTTTGGAAGCATTTTCAAAGTTCAAAAAGCCACTGCCAGTCCAGACCAGTGTTGGTCGAGATGTGCAGATGCAAGTAACCATTGTGATTTAACCACAGCCTTGGGTACATGACCACACACTTCCCACTGAGTGCCCCTGAACACTCCTCAAATTTTTACTGGATGTTTGCTGTGATGTTTTTCCTCTTTCAGACTAGGAAACCATACCAGTATGTTTCTAAATGCTTTTGCACAGTGAAATATATGCATTACACTTTGTGATGACAAAATCTGTCTGCAAGAACAAGAATGAATCCAGAGCATTGACAAACACCACATGTAAACTGCACGTCACCTTTGTCACTAAAATTTCTTATGATACATTAAATGATAATGATTTCTCATTTTGATACTATGGTGCAAGATTTTCTGTCACAGTATGTTCAATTTCAACTTTCAAATTAAAAAAAATCTGTAATATCCATTTAAACTTTGGCATTCTATGAAATTTTTTTTGGTATTTGCTTGTTATGCATTCTAAACTAAACTAAAGACATGATAGAAAAGAAATGAAAAAAAAAAAAAGCCTTACCCTCATGAAATGAAGAGTTAGCCATGGCAAAGAGATGTAAATAGGAAAAGTTGAATGCAAGATGTGTGGAAAGGAAAGCAAAGACATCACTGAAAACAGGGAAACAGAAAACAAAAGAAAAAGTGAGGAGGAATGGGGAATGGTTCCTCTTAAATAATATAATGCGAAGTTTTCCAGTGGTTTTGTAAAGGGTGTGAAAAAACTAAATGCATGGACAACAGAAAAAAGAGCTGCCATTATATCTACAAGCAGCAGTGATGTTGCTAAGCAGAATTTTTTCTTGTCAGTGCAGTTTGGAAAATTGTAATCGGTACTGAATTACCATCAAGAAATTTACATGTGAAGTCACAGCTCTGTGGAACATGGTAAGGAAACCAAGTCATGAGCTAATAACTTTTTTCCATATGCAACTCACAGAACATTATTAACAGTATTGCACATCACCTCAACCTTGCTCAAGCATTTGTGATTTTCCCGATTGGTAAAGTGGAAGGAGAATGTTTTTAATGGTGTGAGGTTTTCTGGTTAGACAACACTGATCCTCTGGTAGAATAGTATTCAGAAAATAAGCAGGAAAAAGCTATTTACAAGGGACCTAGACAAAAAGCAAGTTTTGAATCTGGATTCCCAATTCAGCTCAGCATATTGCTGCTCAGTTGTTGATGGCATTACTGATTTCATTGTTGCTGATCACTTGTTTGTTTTTTGAGAGATGGCATATGGAAGAGCCCTTTATCTTCTCCTTCTCCATCACAGAGGTTTGGGTATCGTCAAAGAAAAGCAAAGAAAAGGAACCAACCTAGAAATTCTTAAAAAGGCTTCACAGAATAAGGAACTGTTCTCAATCCAGCATTGGTTTGGTTTGCTTTAATAACCAAAACTGTGTCTCCATTGTTTTTTCTCCATCTCTCTGCTCTGCAGGGAAGGAACAAGAGCTTTAGACTGGCTATATATAAGACTAAGAAAGTGACAGCCAGCTTAACATCTCTAGTGCAAAGTAGCCAGGAGGTGCTGTGGTGTTCACTTTCAGTGCACAATTTACCATCAGTACTTAGCAGAAGCATGAAAGAGGGTGAGGCAACTTGCAAGTGATTGTTGCTTTCCCCCACATTCTCCCTGAGAGCTCTGAGTGACTGGGAATGGGATTGGACTAATGGAACAATAAAGAGGAGCCCAGTTACCAGAATGGTCATGCATCCAAGCTGCTACAAAGGCCATTTAACTTCAATTTTTATCAAAGGCTACTGCTAAGTCACACCTTAGCTGTCACATAGGTTCACTCCAACTTGTTGCGTAAATTTGGATTTCTGAAAAGACACCAAATGGTAGATTTAATCAAATCCATTTTGACAGGATGGATGAGCCTCAGAGAAGCTGAGGTTGTCCTTCCTACAGAGCACATGATATAGGGGCAAAACCAGTAAGATATATCACTGTTAAATGTTATCTGGACCCACACAGCCAGATCCAGCAGTGTTTTGGAACACACTGGACAACTCCACTCACACATCCATCATCTTTTCTAATAACTCATGTAGCCACAAGCCCATTGTTCTCTTTGTAAATAAATTAAACAAAATCACACACTTACCATAAATCTCTACAATTACATTGCACCATAAACTGCTCTGAACTCCAAACCTCTCTTCATAGGAAAAGACATTAATACACTCTGAATTGGTTTTCCTTATTAAGCCTTGATTTATTGCTTTGGCCTCTCTTAAAATGCCTTTTATTTATTTGACAATATTTTACACAAGCTGTCAAAAGCTGCCTGAAAATTTATAACAGTTCTGATCTCTGGATCCTCTTTCAATTCAAACCATAATTTATTTATTTTTTCTTTTAACAAGTTGTCTAACAGGCTAGAACGACATGATTTGCCCTTGTAAATGCCATTCTCGTTTGACCCTATCAAGTTATACTTATTTAAGTACTCATACTATTTTATCCTTGAGCTCAATAGGTTCTCTGTGTAAGTGGTAACAGGAGGACATCAGCTAAATAAACCCTTTGCAACATGTTACAGTTTGGTTTATGGATTCTTGTTGGCTCCTATTCTGCAACTAAAAAACCCCAAAACAACCCAAATTCCTCCCTCTGCTACCCTCTGCTCCCCATACATGTTCTGGGAATGAACAAGAATTTCTATAAATCAGATTTCCTGCCTGACATGTTAAGAACAAAACCAAATAAAACCATAACCAACAAAACTTAAAAATACAAAACACTCTAAGCTTTTATCCTGATAGTGATTCCAAAGGAACTAGAACAAGGAATAAGAAAGTTCACCTCCATCACTCACAGCTAGCATATACCTGCACTCATAAATTTCAAGTAAGCAGAGGCTTATGTGCTTTGAAGCAAATTTGTAAACACAGTTAAGAAACACTAAATGGTAGAATTTGTCTGCATTTACATACCATTCCTTTCTAATAGTCTCTACAATAAAAACGTTCATGCAATTTATCATGAGCTTCTAGCTTTCCATGTTCAAGCCAAATGAAAACCTGGGAGAAACATAATACCTGCTACTCCAGAAGAACCATAGCAACAGCAGAAGCTTTACAAAAGGCAGATCTATGTATGCTGGAAAGCTCATAGACCTATGTGAAATGCATTTAGTGTTCTGATGTTATGTTGCAATTAATATTTCTTTATAACCTGAAGTTCTGCTTCCAAATCTGATGCAAAGGCATGTTTGGCCGTTGAAAGGATACTATTGTACAGAAATGCTTTACAAATAGAGGAGTCTGGGTAGACACCACCACACCAAAATGACATTTCATGCCCTGCTGAAAGGTAGCAATGCTTACACAGGCAGGATCCCAGGCTCTGCCTGAGACAAACACGGGTCTGTGTGGGCACAGCTGCGAGTGAGCGCCGAGAGCGACGGCAGCAGCTGCTGGGCTTGCTGAGCAGGGCAGGAGATGGCTCTGGGGCTCTGCCCACGGCCCCAGGACTGCAGGAGATGGCTCTGGGGCTCTGCCCACGGCCCCAGGACTGCAGGAGATGGCTCTGGGGCTCTGCCCACGGCCCCAGGACTGCAGGAGATGGCTCTGGGGCTCTGCCCACCACCCCAGGACAGAGCTCACTGCAGAAGATGGCTCTGGGGCTTGTGCCCACTGCCCTGGGACAGAGCTCACTGCACCCTGCTCACCCAGGGTCACCTCTGCAGCACCCACCCAGCAAACACCATCGCTCCTGCTTTGCCAGCTTGAGGAGGAAGGAGGGTGAGAGAAGACCAAAAAATAACCTGTTGTTGCTCCTTTCCAGGTGACTTCCTGATTAAACGGCTCATGGGTCAGGAACACAAGTTGTTTACAATAGACATTTAGACTGCTTTTAATTTGTGTATGCAGTAAAATTTAGTCAAATTGACCTGAACTGGGTTTCTGTTCCTTTGTATTGGACTGTGTAAAGATTACTAACTGTACCAAACTCACAATCTTTGCAGTATTAAAACCATGGCAGCACTATTACATCAGTTAAACAAGCATGCCTTATTAATGTTGGCCTTCTCACTTGTTTCAGAGTTTTAAACAAAAAGAACAAGAGCCTTCCTATTCAAAATAGCTCACTATTCCATATTCGTTTTAATTCATTTAAAAATAGAAAACACCAACAAAACTGTTTTAAGTAAAATAGAAATGATCTTTTAATCCGGCAATCTTTTAAAATTTCATATAAAAGCACTCACATTCATTGCCAAATCCTCAATCTGCCTCTTGAATCATACAAAAGTCATTAAAAGCAGAAACTTGTACCATAAATTTCTCAGACAAACTGTAGAAAGCACTATAACTTACCGATGTCATTGCTTCTTTCAGAGGAGTCTTTCTCTAGAGTTCCGGATACTGTACTGCCCACTAATTCCACTTTTGGACTATCACTCCTGCATTTGGATCAAGAAGAGGAGATGTTTTATTGGGAGATTTTGTGTGGGTTACAGTAAATTAGTAGCTAACTTGCAATTAATAATGAGAGAGCAAAGTATTCTTCCTTTGCAGCACCAGAGTGACAGCAATGTCAGTGAGAGCAATCTCCAGCAAGTCGACATGCTGTCCGGATTAACCTTATCCCATTTCTCCTTAACACCTGTCAAAAAAGCCTCTTTTAGACACCCTAGTGTCCGGAATAATTCTTCAGATGTTCACAGCATCTCAACACGAAGGAAATCTAAGGGCAAGGGGACATTATTCAACATTTTCCTTGTAGCTTTTTTCTAATTAATTGGCTTGCACAAACTACAGCAGTGGACTACCTGGAATGCTGCAGAAAGTGAGAGATCCTCAAGCTAGCATTGTGCATTTCAGCAGTTCTGAGTATTTACTTATAAATGCAACTCCTCCACCATGTTTTTGCACTTTTCTTATGAGACTAGACTATGAATACTGTTTCCACAGTCCAAAGAACAATGATCACCTAATTTGTCAGAAATGTCTTTTGAATAGTAATGCATCAGGAGCTACAATACTTTACACAGAGGAGCTATTTTAAAATCAAACAGGAGATCAAACAAAAGCTACAAAATTATCCCTGCTTTGGAGCATATTCTATCCCACAAGTTCTTGAGTTTACTAAAATAATTTACCTACTGAAACAATATTAAAAAACCAACAGTGGTAAGTGGATAACTCAGTATTGCACAGTCACTCAAATCTCTGATATTTACTGTGACAACAACTGTTCAGTTAATGCAATCCATTGTACTTGCCATCATTATCAGGTCACTTGACAAATACGCTAGTTTTTCCACAATGACTATTCCCAGTGTAACACTATAAAAATTATGATGTATGTAAGGTACCCAACTTAGGGATAAAGATATAGATCTGCCCCAAAACAACCCAGGCAGATGTGTGCTACACATTGCAATAATTAGCTATTGACAGAAAAATATGTAGTGAGCTCACAAATTTTGTTGATTTTTTCCACTGGTCTCTGCTTTTGATACCATAAGCTGAAGACAGATGGCCTGAACCTCAGCTCATGGCAGCAGCTTATGAGCAAAACACAAAGTGGCTGGAAACCCTATTTCAGACTTCAGGGAGGCTGTGATAAAGAGCTGAAAAATTTTATTAAAACCCAGAGGAGGTCATAGATTAAGTGAATATATATCCCATTAAACCCTGTGACAGGGTGACCAGCGAACAAAAAGAAAGACAATCAGATTAACAGCAAACTAGTCCTCCACAGCTCTCAATATGGCAGGCAGTCTGCACCAGGAAGACACAGAAGAAATTTAACACATGCATAGAAAAATGTATCTATTGGCAGGATAATAAATAAGGGTATTTCCAAGTGATCTCCTGGAACAATTAATTTTCTTATTTTTTAGTCTTTAACTTTTTCTTATATTGCTTATATATTTGTAAACCTATAAGAAGCAACATAGTTTCTTGGCTGACAGAGCAATGAGCATCTGACTACATATTCTGTTCTGCACACACACATTTCCCAGCAATCTGAGAGCACAGTGTGAGTTGGAAGCACTCTAGGAAATGTGTGAGTATGGCTTTGGAGAGATTCGTAGAATGGCATGATTTAGGGCTGAAAGTCACAACATTTACCATTTGCCTACAAAAGATACCAAGATATATGGCAACAGCCCCACAAAAAAAAACCCCAATCCTGTTGTCAGAAGAATCAACAGGCTCATTATGGCACTCTGCATCCATAGTGTGGTGAAAGGAGTGGAGCCCTCCCTCCTCATTCACAGTGTCCCTCTCTGCTTGTGCCCATACAGACAGGCTGTCAGCTTGACCAGACAGATGATCAGCCTGAGAGAAACCCCACACTCATAAAAGTCCCACTGCAAACTGATTAATTGCACCTGGAGCAACTCCCTGACCCATATGGCTGTGCAGCTGCACAAACGCTGGTGCTAAACATAAGGGAGGCTGTGGGAATGGGGTGCCAGGACAAGGAGCCCTGTTAGCAGTGGCATGGACATGGATTGGTTTGAACTGATGGTAAAGATGCATCTTCTATAGGTGTTTATGGCTTGCCTACTCCAGGGAATTGACTTATCTATAAACTGTATGTCTATATATCTTATCTATAAATCATGGTATGTCTAAGTAAGCTGTGAAGCCTTTGGAACAAACTGACAGCTATTCACTGTCCCACACGTTTTTTATCTGTCCTATTGCTATTGAAGCCCTACTCTGCCTCCAGTGAAGGAGGATTATACTTAAATGGAAAAACAATCATCACTACAAAGTCAGTGAGATGCATATGATGCAAGCCACTTATTCAGGACAGAAGAAAACCATCTTTGGCTTAGCAGCTGCCATGGAAATTGCACAGGACCCACTTTGTAACTACAGGAATTTTCTCCTCAGGATCATGTACTGCTTTTGGCTGGGATAGAGTCCATTTTCTTTAGAGCAGCTTGCAAGGTGCTATGTTTTGGCTTTGTGTTGAAAACAGTGCAGATAGCAGAGGGGTGTTTTCATTGTTACTGAGCTGTGCTTGCAGAGTCAAGGCCTTTTCTGCTTCTGTCATCCCACCAGGGAGGAGGGTGGGGGGGACAAGGAGCTGGGTGGGGACACAGCTGACCCCAGTGGACCAAGGGATGCCCCACACCACACGGGGCCATACTCAGCATGTAGAGCTGAGGGAAGAAGGAGGAGGGGGATGTTTGGAGTTATGGCATTTGTCTTCCCAAGTCACCACTGCAGGTGATGAAGCCTGATTTTCTAGGAGATAGCAGAACACCTGCCTGCCCATGGGAAGTAGCAACATTCTTGGCTTTGCTTGCATGTGCATCATTTGCTTTTCCTGTTTAACTGTCTGTCTCTACCCACAAGTTTTTTACTTTTTCCCTTCTGATTCTCACCCCCATCCCACTGTGGGAGTGTGAGTGTCTGCATGGGGCTCAGCTGCCCACCAGGGTTAAACCACAACAGGACAGCAAAAGTTCTGCTGATTCAATTTACATTCTAATTGCTTTAGGTTTTTTAGATTATGGAAATGTATACCAGTAGGTCTTAAAATAATTACTATCTTATTAAACTGAATGGATTTAAAAACAAAACACCTTTATTGAAGTAACTGCTTCCACTTGAAGCTTCATATTTCTTAGTTATCCAAGTAATTAAAAATATGTTCCATTTTTTCTGTGCTAGACATAGCAAAGTTTGGACCATTAAGAATATAAAAAGGTTGCTGTTTAGGTGTGCCTTTTGCCTTTGATAACATGAAAATTGAAATATCTTAAAAAATACATGGTTACTTCATACAATTTTGTAATTAGGGAAAAAAATGGAAACCATAAGAGCAGCAAAGTAACCTTCCAAAATTCTAAAAATTGCTAAAAATTTTTAGCATGTTTAAAATATTTCAAGCAAAGGATAGAACAGAAGAACAGTTACTCCACTGCATGCCTCACCAGTGAACTGAACACTGGGGTATGTATTGGTCTTTCCAAGACATCACATAGCTACATCAGAAGGTTGTAGCAAATACTTGTATTTCCAAGTATGCCCAGGTGATCAGCAGGTATGGACTGTATTTTGGAGCAACTGGGCAAGCATGTTCAAAGCCAAGTCCAAAAGAAGCACCTGGATAGAAGAGTAAACTCTCAGAGATGTACAATCAAAGCATTTTAATAAGATGAAACTGGGAGCCCAAGGCAGGTGCCTTTTTTTCTTTTCATTTGCCCCAGATTCTCACTAAGAGCATTTTTTTATTTAACCACACTTGGAGGATTGAAGGGTATCAATGTCTAGCATTTCACTCTAACCTATACTCTAGTCTGGTATTTAATTCACCATTACTATTACTACTTGAACTCCAGTAGTTCAATAGCAGATAATTTTCCTAACAGTACAATAGTAAAAATATTTTCATGCCTATATTCTAGTTTTTCTGCAAGATGCACAGCTTGCCCATTTTAGGCAACTGTTTTATTCTGTTTTTCATCTAACTCTATTCACTATGCATAAAGGAAATCTACAGTGCACAACCCACTTGCTGATGACTAAAAGGTGGCCACCTAGACCTGCTTAGGACTACAGTGAGGCCTTTAATTTCTGCAACCTTTCCTCTAGCAGAGATAAAATGGACTTGTGTTGGCAAGTCCAATTTCTCAGTGTTCCTCAAAGACCGTAACCACCTCTGATAAAAAGCATTATGTAACTGCAGAGTGACAACCAACATTAGAGAATAATTACTTGACAGCACTATTCTGCAGTGGCACCAGCTAAAAGAGCATTGCAGATGTGTATTTTGCTAAAGTTTGATCTAAAATGATCAAAGAAAGCAGACTGAAACCAGGCTGACAGTATTTGAAATGTGCATTGGCTAATGCTATTCCTCAGCACAATCCAAGCTTTTGCACTGAATTAGTGCCCAAGCTAAGCTGCAATAATTTGAGGTAAACTAAGAAAGTCAAGATCAGAGTAACATTCTGATCCAGGTATTTCCCACACATTCTGCACTGCTGCAGCAACAGTAGAATTTCTTCAGTAGAAATGAACTAGTCATGAACAGTGTAAGACTGCTACTATTGAGAAGACAGTTATGATCCAACCAGGTGACTATAAGGATTTTCTTCTTTCTTATTGTTCTTTAAATACAGCTTACAGTGAAATAAACTGGGATATAATCTGCAAGACCTAAATTCTTTAAATGAGTGTTTTTTCCACTAATCCCAAAAGCATTGGACAGGAGAAAAGCCATACCTTGCATGAGTCACAGGCACAACTGGTCTTTCTGGTCGTCTGGGGGGCAAGGTGCCCGGTCTGCTCACAGCGTTGGCTTTGGGGGGCCGAGGTTTCTTCGGAGGTATAGCAGGAACTGAAGGCTTCTGCAAGTCTAACTGTTTTTGCTCTCTCTCTGATCTTTCTTTAAATCAATCATTTCCAGAAAAAAAGAACAGTGATATTATTAAGTGGAATTCATTTGCACTCACAAGTCTACATTCAAAGAAGAAATCTATAGATAGACTGTATACAAAGAAAAACCATTCCATTTCTGTTCTAAATCATTCTTTATTTGATATATTTGCCAAAAATCAGTTGCTCAACCTGCCCAGCTGTTCTGCCTGAAACTCCTCAGCCAAAACATGTGTGTAGCATCTTGATGGAAATACTATTTTTTATTTTAGTAACTTACTGGCTTCTGAGTGTAAAGTACAAGAATGGCAAGAAATTACATACCATATGGTACAACTTCCCACGAGCACAACTTATATTAAATTTTAATATGAAACAATAGTAATTTAGAAGTTCATAAAAATAATTGTGCTGGATATTCTTAACATCTCTTGGGCAAACAGAGAAATATTATTTTTGAGAGGGGAAAAAACATGTTTCAAGTGAACAACAGTTAAGTGAAAATAAAATACAAGCAGAAAAAATTAAAAATGTCTAGCAGGATTGATTGTAAACCCCTCAGAAAAATCAGACCTATTATTTAGGTTTTAAGCACAGACTTGTATGCTGAATTTTTCAGCTTGCTGATGAAAACCTAGATCATCTACAGAACAGATTATGCATAGTTAGAGAGTGCCACCATGCTAATACCCAATCCCAAATATGCAGTGCCTGTGCATGTGTAAAGTAGAATATACATTAAAAACTCTTCTAAATAATGTGCTCTAGATTCTTAATAGAAAACAAACATGTAAGCATGTTTGCCACACCCCAGAAGAGCTGATTTTTCTTAAAGAAAGGACAAAACTCTCCAAGGAACTAAAGTTCTACTCTTTATATACTACTATTTCAATACTCCATTTCCCTTGACAATGCTGCCTATGATATGCTGTCAATGTTACACCTCTGTATACATCTAAGAGGTACTGGGAATGTTACAGGATATTCCTTAATGGGTTCTTAATGAGAAGCCATTAATGAGGGGATCATGGAATAAATCCCCAGAAAGACAAGGCACATTAGTCCAGCTAGCAGCTATTGTTCCCAGGCAGTATGCTTTGAGCTGATGCAGTCATTGGTCCTCACTAACACTGAAGCTTTTCCAGCACGCTGTGTAATTTTTACACACTTAATCCTATGACAATTTCTACTGCGTCAGTGTCCAAGAATCTGAATTGCATGAGGGACAGGCTGGGCAGTGTGCCAACACACAGCTCAAAGGATGTTCCTGTGCCACCCCTGCTGTCACACCACATGAGCCATTCCAGCCACTCCCTGGTAATCCTGAAATGTAGGCACTATTCCTACAGCCTCTTTTCAATGCTTAGAAAAGTTAAAAAATATATTTATAGTCCAGAAGAGTAACATGTTTAAATTTCCTCTGCTACTTTAGCAGTTGGCTTTTTAAATCTAATAATGGCAAGCAAAGGGTTTTATAGCTAAGATAACCACAAGAAGCAGCACACATAACCAAAAGTAAACCTATGTAGAGAAAATAGCTAAAGCATTTGTCAGATTGCTAAGATGTATATCCAGAAACAGATCTCAGTACAAAGTCTGAAGGTTCTGTCACTAAATTATAACTGCATTTACTCATGTACATACATGTGCCTTTTAAAAGGCTGTAAGTTCAAATACTTAGACATTAAAAAATCCCATAAACAAACTTGTTCTTACAATCTAATAGTCCACTTAACATATGAAACTTGGCACCATCTTCAATTAGAGAATAGATGCAGCTATTTTCCTGAGACTATTCACCATTCACAATGTGCACAATGAAACCATTAAAGGTTTAATTTGCTTGTCCCTGCTCTGTGTGGTACTGTGTCCCATTTCTGCAATGCTCAAACACGGCTTTGAAGGATTTTTTCGTTTCTTTCGTGACTTTTGTGGCTGTGATAATGGGGTGATTCATAAGCATTAATGACTATATCTCCACAAAATCCCTTTGTGATGCAGGAAAACCACCAACCCAGCTTTCAACTAGAGAACCAAAGAAGGCAGATGTTAAGAAAAAAGTACACACACTAATCTGGGGTATTTTACTCGATCGAGCACCTGGGTTTTACAGAGCATTTCATGTATTGAGAGCAAATCTCCCCTGGGCTTCAGTTGTGGCTGCATGTACTCAACAGCTCTGGGTGGGTAGAACTGAACACCCTGAATTCAGTCCATAAGTGACAATGAGAGCCTTTCCAATATGCCTATCATCACAGTCTATCAGAGTGGAAAACAAACATCCAAACAATACACTTAATGGAAACAGAGAGTGGGAAATGAGGATGTGCATTGGTTCCATTTCCCTCATCACTCTGCAGAGAACGGGCAGGAAAGCACATTTCATACCTTTTTCTTCTGTTCGATTAGGAAGACATTCTGGCCTTTCAGGTGGTATCTTCTTGATTTCATGCTTTCGATCTGTGGTCCCTGTCAAAGACAGAAAAACTTGGAATTCTGACCAAGCCAACAAAACAGTGACATAAGATTTAATTCTGCAATTTCTTAGGCTTTTTATATTCCCCAATTTGAAAATGTCTTGCTAAAACTGAACATAAATTTATATAAAATATTTGCCTGTACCATGATGACAAAAAACCAATTGGATATTTGTCTTTATAATCAAGTTTCCAAAGTGTGCAATCCCAAAGAATAGCTACTTTCTGACTACTCTATGGGGAAAAAAAATTCTGTAACTGCAGATTTAAAATGTGAACAAATCCTTTATCATAACAGACATAAATGAAGAGCAACTCAACAGTGTGCAGAAACATTAAGAATAAATCAATTAATTGAGCAATGTCAATAGAATGCGTGATGGAGCTGAATATACAGAGGTTATTTTACATTAAATTAACACATCCCTCCCCTTTTTCTCCACTACTAGGAGCTGTTCACTTCCACATATTAGAAGGAGGAGAAGAGCAGTGCTGGCAGCATTCTGCATGACTATTTTAATTGACAGCTTTTGGCCTGGAGGTGTAAGCCCCTGGCTTCTCCTGCCTCTGTACTGGAGGCCCTGACATTCTGTTGCTTCAAGAAATATGAGAACTTGTGGCACCAACAACGGGAAGATTTTGCAAAAATTTCCTGGCACATACAAGATAAAATCTTCCAATCTCCACGTTATAACAAACACTTTATTGGATATTGGCTTTGCTGCATTGGCTAACCACTAGGTGCTAATGCCATTTCAACTTAGTAGTGTTGAAAACTGCTTTAGGTAACACTATTAGCATTTCAATAAAAATTACAGTAGATGAAATCCAAGAAAAGCAGAGAAGGCAGGATAAGGAGCACAGGGCAATTTTTTGTTTCAATCTATTCTATTATATGCAGTTCTCCAATGCATTTACATTTTCTGAAAGTGCTGTTGGAACTCCCTTCTGCAGCTGGTTCCTAGAAATCAGTCATCAGTAGTGATCACCAGCCATGGTTTCTTTACCAAGTATGCTGTTGGACAGGCAATAGTACCACATACCATGCCAATAAATAATACTAAATTCTCATTTATGGTTGGATTTGATAATATTAAGGGTCTTTTCCAACAGAAATGATTCTATGAAAAAGCCTTCACTCCTGAGAGGAGAAGCTGTTGCTCCTAATCAATTAAAGCCTTTCAAAACTCAAGTTATGCAAAGCACAAGTCAATGTATTGATAATCTGGCACACACTAATATGTTCAAAAAGAAAGACACATAAGTCTGTACCTAATTACAGTATGATTAGCAGTCATCATTAACACACAGAGGGACATTTTCAAGCCAAGTCTAGAAGAATGAGCCTGCAGCCACTGAGGAGCTCCCAGACTCAGTTGCTCTTCCTCCTTGCACTGTGACCCCCAAATTAATCAACACCCAGGCAGGCACCATGATCCTGCATTAGCTCCCAGGTGACAGTCACCTTCAGGGAAGCTTTGGGAAGCCCTGTATCAGCTCCCAGAGGAACTCCAGAGCATTGCCACCCTTCAGTCTGGGCACAGTTGTGTTGCTTACCCAGCTACCCAGTGAAATGCCAATGCTTTGCAATGCCTAGTTCATCAAGAAACTGGTGCTCCTAAATTTGGCTCTCCAGCTCTCACCTTGCTTTGTAAACAGATGTCTCTGGCTGTTTACTGCTGTAGAGATAATAAATTTCTATCTCAACTATAATACAGACACCTCTTCACACATATGCCACTTGTACTACAAAGACAAGTTCTAATTCTCTGCTTTGATTTTATGCTCTGCATCAGAAAATGGTGACATTTAATTATTTAGGCTGCAACTGACAGTTTTAAATTTATTCATCACACTGTGACTGGTCAAATATGCAGAAGCATTATTGAAGCTGTTACCTTCTACCAACAGTAAGACCTGATGTGGAGATGTGGTAAAACACAATATAATCTCAGGGAAAAAATAATTGGACAAAGTAGAAGATGTCAGGTTGATTAATGCTAATAAACATAGGATGATTTTCAGCTTTAGATATGTATCAGAAGAAACTCTTGTGCCTGATCAGCCAGGAGTTGTCAAAGAATGAGTATTAAATGAAACGAAAATAAAATGAAATGAATGAAATGAAAAAAATGCAATAGTCTTGGCTTTGACATAGACTTAAGGCCTTAATCAGATTGTCTGCATCCTTTTTACAACCATTTTTCCTTCTGAAAATGAGCACATTTCAGAAGGAAAAATGCCATGGTGACACAGCAAAGCATCGATGCAAGCAGGTACCTATTAAAAGTGTTATTCTCTAATTATAGCAGTATAAATTGTAATAAATATGAAGTTTTATAGAGTTTTTATAAAACACATCAGGATTTAACATCAGTGGTCACTAAGACATCGTTGCTACACAACCACCACTAGATGGCAAAGTCATACTGCTCTCTCTGGACAGTATTTCTGATTTAAAATCAAATTTATATTTCCTTGAGTCTCAGGACAGAATGAAGAACAAACCAGGGATGTCAATAAGCAACACAAATATTTATGGTCATGATTCTGTAGTCAAAGAACTGCATGACAAATTCAAACTAGCTAAATGATAGCATATTAATTCACAGTAAATTGTATATTGGTATAAGTTGCATTTCTACTAACAGCCTAAATGTGTAGGAGAGGAAAATTTACTTTTTAAAGCACCAAAGGCTGGAACACATCACAGTAACAAGAAAACTATCTGGAGATTGGACACATTTGTTTTGGTTTTTAATGTGTGCCTGCAGTGGGGGAAGCAATAGCACTGCTGCAGAGTTTTCACAAACTGACTGGGCTTAAGGGATTAAAGAATTCCAGCCACAGTTATGTTTCCACCACAACTGCAATACAAATGAAAACTCTGAGAGCATCCCCTGCCTTGTGACTTGTATTTTTACATGAATGGAACTGGAATTTGGTTTCTGAGGTCTGTCAAGTGCACAGATTCTTTAACTGTTTCTAAGTTTCATGACAAAAATAAATAATGCAGGCACTTTTGAAAATTAGTATGAAGAGGTCCTTTTAAAATTACAAATAGAAGTATGTTCAGCTCTCAGTAACTATACAAAATTCAGTATAACAGATCACAAAATCACTTTTGCTAGCACTCCTCTGTTTGGAAAACAGACTCAGCCCCTTAATACTTTTTCAATACCTTTAGCTACACAACCATTCAGGATAATTCCTTTTAGTTTTACACTTAGGGCTATAAAAGTATTGAAAACCAAGAATCTATGGCCTGTAAGCTGGAGCAGCCAGCCAGATCCAGCATTCATGCAGATGTGCAAGACTTGGATTGCAGCTCAGAGGAGGCCACTGCATGACACTATTTTATAGATATTCTAAAAAGCTCTGTGTCTCTAGAATAAATCAGATCTGTCGTGAATGCAGTTTCCTCCTGCAGGTATTGTCAGACTCCACATACTGTGTCTGTACTGAAGGACATGCACACAATCAACTCCAGTCAGGGAACAAAACCAAAACAATTTGAAATACTGAAGTATCACACTTGCTCTGATTTAACATGATTAAGGGGCAAAACAGGTTATTTTGAAATGGTATAGATGGCTGACTGAAACACATTTAAAGCCCACCACAGTCTTTCAGGGTTACCAACTATTGTGATTTATTAGTTTTTGTCTAGACATCTGCTTGTCAATTTTGATACAGATGAATTCTATACAGATTTGAATACACTTAATTTAGACTGAGATGTGCTCACTGACATGTGCTGTAAAAATTCAACTGCACTTTACCTGATCCTTGTTTGATGACAGGAGCTGATGGAGGTGGTGGTTTCTTCGGTCTCTAAAATTTAATAACAGAAGAAATCAGGTTGCTTCAAAAGGCCTGTAAATCTCATTCATACAGAGGTTGGAGTTGATCATAAAGTGCTTAACATTATTAATTACAAGTCATAAGACTACAGACCTGTCACATATTTCTCCTGAAATAATGTCATTAAAATGAATTTGAAGAGAGAAAATAGCATTGACAAATAAAATATCATTTTTATATTTGCAATTGAAATGTCCTGCTGAGGGGTTTAAAAAGTTCATTTTATGTACCTTAAGACTGGAGGAATACATGACCTTTGATCTAATGAAAAAGTCTATTTCTTTAAAATTTAACTTTGTAAATATTTACCCATTTTGGAAAAAAAAAAAAGCTAACACAAAGAAACTCTGAGACACATGTGGCAAAAACTGAGGTATTTCCAGACCTGTAAATGAGGCAAAAATGCAGAACTCAGGAAATACAACAAAGGTTACTCTATCTTCCTACCAGGATATATTTAGAGTTCTACTTGTGAAAGATCAAGATTTTAGATGTTTGGTGAAATGAAACAAATTATTTTGAATAATCTGTCCTTTTAATACTTTTACCTTCTCTGTTTTGATGATTTTGCTTATAGATCTGTAATGGTAAGACTGAGAAACATGACCACCAACAGTTCTGGCAGTGCCAGAACAATTTCTCTTCACCTGAGGCTGGGGGCTGATGTCTTCTCCTCTGTGCTGATGTGTGTGAATGCATGCACAGCACACTGGCAGTCACCACAAGTATGTTGGAATGAGTACAGAACCAGATGGAGCATCATGCTAGGTCAAATGCCATACTCTATCTCTCACTTTGAAAAAACCCAAAAAACCATCAAGATTATTGTAAAGAAATTCTAAGGAAAAAAAAAACCAAAACATTTTCTCCCCATATGTTCTTTTTTTTTTTTTTTTTTTTCTGTGAAGGACTTTATTTCCTTAGCTACAGATTGATCACAATCACTTTCACTACATTTCTGGCTATGTAGCAATGTATATTGTCTTGTGGAACAAATATGAAATGTGCAATGATTTTTCCAGATATGCACAGCTTTGCCAAACTTCAATCAGCCATTTAGACTAGTGTTTTCTCTCAAACTCTTATTGATCCCTGCCCTCCCCCCAATTATTTTCTATCTATCTGCCAAAGCTTTTGAGAAAGATCAATTGCTTTGTTCAGTTGCAGTAATTAGCTCAGTGTCTGCCCAAGAACTCTCAGATCTTGGTCTGAGTGTTGAAAGAGAGCAGATTTGCTGTGAAGGCTGAGTGCTTGCCACATACCCTTCCAAGGGATCTCTCTCAAATCTAGCAGATGTATTCATCTCTGGAGAAAATAACATTTCAGCCCAGACAGGGTAAGCCTAACATCCTGAATCTCAAAGTTGTCATCCAGCAACCTTCAAATTTCTCCTACTGTCTTACCAGACCAGATCACCTCCCATCATCAACCTGAGAGAGCTGTGGCCATGAACGTAGGAAATCAGAATGATCTTGTAAAGCCTGGCTGCCAGGGGCCACTGTCCACACACACTGAGTCCTTTACACTCAGAGACACTTCTACAAGAACTTGGGCAACATTGTTTAAGGTTTAAATGCAGAAAGGTGAAGAAAAAATTGGAAAGGAAATGACAGAGACAATGAATGTCCTGTGATAGGCATTAGGAGTTCTGCCGATAATGGCTGCAGGGGGATGCGGTTGATGCTGAGGACTCAGCAGTACAGTACAGGCACTTGGGGTTTTATTGTGGACTGATCCCATTGACTGACCATACATCAGCAGCTGGAATACAAGAGATGCACTCTCTTAGCACATCTTTTGGCTTAGCTCTCTCCTGTAAGGGCTCCATGTCCCCTGAGATGCCTTCCAACGCATAACAAGTGCAGATGGACAAGCGACAGATTCACCGCGGTCACTCCTGATTAAAACCAAAGCACTTATGAGAGAGACACAAAGGAGAAAGGGTCTTATGGGTCATTTGACAAAGTGGCTTCAACTGAAAGATGAAGAGGGAAATAGATTGTTTCAAAAGGACAGACCAAGGTCAGAAAGGGTGCAGGGTGAAGGAGCCTTAAAAGACTCCTTAGGGGAACATGGAGGAGCGAGAAGGATTTACAAGGGTCTGTGGCTGGATAACTGAGAAGGTGATGGAGACAGAATTTACAGAAAGGAAATCAGGACTGATTGGACAAGAAGAGAACAGAACTACAGAGCAGGGACAAAGAATAAAAGGGGAGAGGGAAAAAAGCTGTATAAAGAAATTTGGTGTAGGGATAGAAAGTAAATCCAGATGGTGATTTGGACTCAGGTAGTGAGCTCAGGGGAAAATCCTGTAATGGAGACCACCTGAGAGGTGGAGATTGGGACTAGGCAGTGAACAGAAAAAAACTGGAACAAATAGGCATGTGTGGAAAAGAGTCAGGCTTGGAAAATTGGGGACTGGACAAGGAGATGGGAAGAGATCCCAAGCTTTTGTTGAACAGACAGAAGAACTACTGCAACAAATACTTTCAGACCATGGGATGGAATCCAAGGTTTCTGGATCACATCAGAAAATACCTGACAAAATCACTGGTAAAGTATTTATCTCCTTCCCTTTTAGCACTGATTCAAGCAAAGACAGATGGTCTATAGTCCTACCAGTTACTTACTCAAGTGGCCAGATCTGTGGCATTTCAAAAATTAATAAAATTTCATTCTCCACAGTTATAGCAAACCTAGCTGTAATTTCCAAGTGTCTGAATATCTAATTTACTTTACAAGCTATATTCAATTGTACTCTAAAAATCACTTTAAAGATACATAATTCTTAAGTTCAAAAAGACTGAATAATTACACCACAAAAAATGGATACCAATAAGGATTTTTTCTTCTATAATAGGGTCACTATGTCTTCAGGTTTTTGATTTCTGCCTCTTCTAGAAATCACCTTCTTTCATTTTAGGCCTAAAGCCAGGATATGCACTTTGCTGTGGAATTGCCTTTTCATCTCCCACAGTTTTTGCTGCTCTTCTCCTTTCCTTTTCAAAAATTATCATGTTAGCCTCTGTGAGTTGTTTAACAGTTGCTTTATTAAGCTTTCCAAGTTATTTAATTTTTGCCTTCAGCATCCAATTTTATTGCCAAAGAGGGAAGCTGGGTGTCAGTAAGTTTTGGTTTTATCACAGAAGGCTTACACTGTCACTGTGAAATACTCATCAAAAGCCTGATTGCAAGCTTGTAATATCCCACTGATGACTCAAAAGGTTCCTAAAAATGGAATGGTCTTTTGGGGGAAGCAATCCATTACTTTATTCCAGGACAACACAAGATTTCTAAATATTGTCTGGCAAATAACAATGCCATCTTTTTCAAATAAACAGGAGCTGAAGAAACTTCTGCATAGGTTATATACCTTCTTTTTTAGTAATTCTGAGAGGTAAAGAAACATACCTCTGAGATACCAAAAGCTTATTATTTTTCAAATTTCACAGTTAAAATCTCACCCTTTTTGTTCTGGAACAGTGCTTGACTGCTGTCCATCAGCATGCAGGTGATACTCTTAACTTTTCATATTCCACCACAAAAACAATGGAGAAAATTAAAGAATTCTGGATATCATTGCATCACATGACTCAGTCCTGGGACCTCTAGTTCTTGTCTCTCTCAGACTTGTAGGACACAGGACAGAGGACTTTCAGAGCAGCATAGTGCAGCTGGGGTGACTGGATGGGCAAATCAAACCCTTCTAGGAAACTGTGTAATATGACTTTGAGTGCCACACATTCTTTTTATGGATGGTTTCTAACCAGAATTCTTTTCCTTTATGTTTTTATGTTATTAGATGAGAAGAAAAACTTTGTCAAAATCACATATCTGAAAGAGGATTTCTTTCAGCTCTTCTTTAATCCTGAATTTTCAAGTAAAAATGAAAGAATATATTGCTTACCTCTTTTTCAAAATCCGAAGGGAGTAGCTTGACAAAGTTATCTGGAAAGACACCTCGTCTGCCATTGAGTTCTCCTTCCCACCAACCCACATCAATGCAATCCTACAAAACAGTAAAATAAAATGAAAACCACAGTGAGCTGGTGCACTGAACAGATTTTTGAGCTGAAGTACTCTCTTGCACAATGTCCTGCCTGTTTGCTAGAATATGACAATTTGCTGGAGTGCCAGGTTAACAGGGTAACCTATCAGACAAAAACTTCAATAACCACCCTGCATTCCATTTTCACATGGAACAGCTAGGAAAGAACAATGAACATGCTGTAAGAGCTCAAGACCTTGTCCGTGTTGAAAACAAAATGCTTGTTCACCATTTGATCTATTAAACAAGTCAGCATTTTGATCATCCATGACCCTATGTATCTCTGACTTCATTCTGCAGAAAGACAATAACTTCATTAAATATCATACATCAGGAGATAAAAAAGCTCCCTTATTTCCCATACTTTCAAGAAAAGCTTGACACTGGAATTATTCAATTTCATCTCGTTCCAATTAATAAGGCATAATGCACCAGATTAATATCTGACATCACCTTCCTTTTCTGCAGTATTTCTGAGCATTGCAATGCAGAGTGTAAAACAATGTACAGCTAAATAGGTGAATAAGTAACAGCAGTGAATATAAATGATAAAAAATAGAAGTTATTTTTGTTATGAATAACAACAGTAACACAAGTCACAACATTTTAGAGAAGGTTGAAACGGTTCTCTAAGTCCTCAGTGCTCCATATTCCCTTTTTTGTGTCTGTGTGCTTGCTACATAGAACACTTCCTGTTGAGATTTTCCACATTCTTTTTTCCTGAAAGCTAAACCTGAAACAGCTCAGCTGTTTTCCAAAACACAATTACAGGAAAGTTACCCATTGTCTGCTCAGTCTTAAAACCACCTCAGCCAATTTTTGCAGTTGGCTCAACATCAGGCTGGCCAGCCTTTCCTGATTTCCATAAAATCTTTTATTTCAGCTGCTAAATGGATGACAGAACAATGCAGGTTACCTTAGTGAGGTGTGCTTAATACCAAGTCTTAAAAATATTGTTCACAATGACTGTGCTTGTTGGTGTTTTTTTGTAAGTTACAGTAGACAAACACTGGATGATATTTGAGAGAAAACAGACTAATATTAAAGATCATTGCTTTTATGCTTTGGGGTGTTTTTTTTACTTTTTTGTTTTAGAATCTTTATTTGGTTTATTTAGTCCTCCTGGTCTCCTGAGTATGTGCTAACTAAACACACCAGCTAAAGAGCCTGGTTTCTTACATCATGTCTGTTTTGGTGCATTTGGTTCTTTCCCCCCACTATCTCAGTATTTTTTCTGCTGTAATGCAGGCACAAAACAATCCTTTCATTCTGTTTTAAATAATCTTTTCTCATGCCTTATCTTTGCTTTTCTATATTCTCCCTTCTCTTCAGCAGGGTGGCCTCCACCAGGGAGGACATTTTCTAGGACTTCCCACAGTTATTTAGGAGGTATTTCCCAGCTCTGTAAGACCTTTGTTAATGACCAGGGCTGGTTCTTGACCAGCTGATGTTTCCAAAACATCTGCTGAGTACCTCCAGGGCTGTCAAGGACTCCTTGGAGGCCAGGCATGGGCAGGCTCTGTGCAGGACTCTCCTCTTGCTGCAGAGCCAGCACCCCCCATTCCTGCTGTGAAGGTTCTCTCCCCCCTGGCTCTGTCCACTTGCACAGGACACTCAACTGCTCTATCACATGGTGTGTTTTATAATGTCCTCCACCCCCTATGCTGCTAAGTTGAAATTCCCTAAACATTTATAACCCAATTCAGATTTTGAAAAATATTAAGAATAATTCAAGCATCCAGAGATGAAAAGCTTGTGCTTCAACTGATTGCACAGCTTAGGACTAGCTAATCATCCTGACTGAACAGCACAAGACATCACATATATGCTTTTTAGGTTAGATTTTTTATGCTCTTAGGGAACATAAATATTACTCCTACTTCTTCACTTCATTAATACGTGAATATTTTCCTTGATTCTTTTTTTTAAGCTCATTTGTTTTCATGAAGCTGCTGTTTGTGTCACACATTCATAAATCCCCAACAGCTGCAGGTTTCCTTTTTTTCCCCTCTCCAGCTTGTCACTCAGGCTTATGCAGCCAATCACCACAGTGGATTTTCATACAGCAAGTAAATCTCTTCAGGCAGTTTCTCTTTAATTTTCTCATTTACTTCACTTGCAAGAGGAGGCTTATGGGTCACTGAGAAAGAACTAAAGAGATTTCAAAAGGTAAAAGCTACTGATGAAATCTGGTGAAGAATCTCCATGGTGGTGCCCTCCTGCTACCACAGCTGCAGGTTTGCCATGCCCCAGAAACCTCTGGAAGCCACCCTAAGGGGCTGGAAGAAGGCAGGTCTCAACTGTGGGACAGAGCAGCACACAAACACATCTGAGTTACATTGCACAAGCTGCCACAAGTACTGACACAGGGCAGAGCAATGAAGCACAATCAAGGCAGAGTGATGAAAATAATGTGTCTGCTTGTGAACACTGAGCAAAAATCACTCCAATTCTTCCAGATTGCCATCAGACATGCAATCTTAACCATATTGTCTTTTTTAAACATATCTTGTGTTCATGTGTTCAAGTACAGTAAAATAGCTATGATTTTAAAATGCAAATTTTATAGAAAAGCTGTCAAGCAATCCAGTATCAAGATTGACAAATCTTTATTAATAACCTAAAATTTATTAACAAACCAAATGGATCTCTGCTTCATCTCCATGTTATCCTGTCAGACTCATATAACAACTTAAACAAAAATCAGATGATGCAATATCCCCAAAATCCTATGAAGAATATGTAACCCAAGTACTAGAAATGCTTTTTGGTTTCCTTTAAGAAAAAAGCCCTCAAAAAATATTTATGAAACTGGCAAAACAAATATTCCAGCTACTGAAATTCATCAAGTTAAAGGGTAGCTGTGTCAACATAGCTACTGTAAAATTCAGCTCCTACCAAAGCTTAATTTGGAGACTATACCCACGTTCTCATTGCAGTGACAGTGCAATCAAAGACCTCAGAGAAATTCACTGGTGCTTCACATTGCCAAGCCTACTGTGATTGTTCAAGAAGAGGCAGACTCATAAAACAGAGAAATTAAAAATCTTGAGGGACATTTTGGTATTTTCTCATTAAAATAGAAATCTTGGTTTTGTCCTCATTTCTAGTGAAGTAAAATCATAAAACAGTTTAGGATGAAAATGACCTCTAACATTACTGAGTCCATTTTTGATCCCAGCACTGCCAATCCCACCTCTACACCATGTCCCTGTGTGCCACATCTGCATGTCTTCTAAATACCTCCAGGGATGGAGACTCAACTATTTCCCTGGGCAGCCTGCTCCAGTGCTTGACATCTCCTTTGGTGACAAAATATTTCCTCACATCTAATCTAAAACTCCTCTGGCACAGCTCAAGGCCTGTCACCTGTGACTGGGGACAGCCTCACACCGACTGTACCAGGGCACCTGGACAGGTGGGACAGTCACAGAGGAGATGCTGCTGCTGTGCTGCTGCCACTGTCCCTGTCCCTTCAGTCCCTTCAAGCAGGCAGAGGGAGGACAGGGAATCCTGCATGTCAAGCATCCTCTCTGCCCATCAGGCCTGCCCCAGGGAAGGCAGGGTGTGATTCCAGCTGTCACATCCATTCAGCAACCATTCTAATTCCTCAGCAGTTCCCAAATAGAGCATAAAAAAACTGAATACACTGGCATAACCAGCAACATTCATTTTGTGCTAAATATTTGGGACAAAATTGGACAAAGCATAGCAAAGGGAAAGACTAAAGTGTTGAGGAATTTTTGAGATGTTTAAACTTTATAAGAAGTAAATATTACACAAAATATACGGTACTAAAATGTCAGCCTGGGCTGGAACATTTACAGAAGTCAGAGGAAAGGGTAAATCTGGGAGAAATGGAAAGTACTAGAAAATCAAAATATAGCTGCCTTTGTCAACATGTTGCCAAGAATGTAAGAGTATACACAAGTGAACTAAAAACATCAGTCCTTTTCTTGATGTGAAGAATAAGAGGAACTATTCTTTAGGGAATTAGCAGTGAGACATGCAAGCTGTGAATAAAACTGGAAGAGAAAATCATCTAGAGAAAACAGACTTTTTTTCCAGAAGGGAACATCAAAAAAGAAAACAAAATACAAGCCTAAACCAATGGTAAAACAAGAAAGGTAAAAACACAGTTCTACTCTGAAACTTTTGTCTGTGGTGACTAAAAGAGTAGAGACAGAGGAGTAGGGGAAAGAGAGAGATACATGAGTAGAGAGACCAGCCAAAAGCCATGGGGAGATATTTGGCAAAGAAAGTTTCCATTCAGAGGACCAGATTTATCACACTGTTACTGAATGGAAGTGAAATACAGTGAGATACATAAGTAGGGTTGACAGCATAAAATCAAGGCTTAGTCACCTTTTAGCAACTGTAGAAATCCTGCAGCCACTCTCATAGTGACAAAGAAAAGTCATAAAATGGTAGAGTCATGCTTTCTCCTCTTCTGGGTGAAAGAATCATGACATTGCTTGGTCTCTTATGCACACAGTATCCTACATTAAAAGGTTTCTTAGCAGAAGAACTACTGCTCTGTATTAGAGCAAACATTGTGCTGTTCCTTCCCTTGGTGCTCTCAATTCAACAGGAAAAAAGCAGAAGATGGTGGAGATTGAAGAAAGAGCCCAGCATAGAGCACCTCATGCACTGCAGTCTGACAAATCCTCCACTCTGTGCTCAGAAGCAGCTGCACCCAGACAGACCCCCCTGACACCACACAGCCCCATGGCATCCCCCAGGGCAGGAGCAGCTGCCACCAGCCAAGAACAAAAACTTCCCTTCAGTCAAACACCATTTCTGGTTTTCTCTGGTGGTAGAAGAGGTGACACTAGAGGTGGATAAGGCAGAGCTGTCAGTCCCTGTCACCATGATATTTTCTGAAAAATCCCTTTGCCAGGATTTTTCTCCTGAGAAGCCTCAGAAAAGAAATGTGAGCAATAATTATCTGATTGCTTGGAATGTGGTCTGGAGGTTGCTTACCAACAGGTGCATCTTTGATTGTTCTATGTGAATTGTTTTTATTTAATGACCAATCCCAGTCCAGCTGTGTCTGACCCTCTGATCAGTCTCTGATCAGGTTTTTATTATTCATTCTTTTCTGGCCTTCTGATGTCTCCTTTCTCTTTCTTTAGTATAGTTTTAGTATATAATTAATATAATATCATATCATAATATAATAAATTAGCCTTCTGAGAACTTGGAGTCAATTCTCATCTCTCACCTCGTCCTGGGGACCCTCACAACACCACAAGTCCCCTTTAGTACCCGATACCACATTCAAAACCATGAAATTAAAAGACTCAAGTCCATGCCTGGCAGGTGTCTCTCATGCCAAGCTGTGTCCCAGGTACAAGCTTGGCTGTGACTGATTACCCCACTACCAAACGTGACTGAACTCTCCCTGCTGGAAATGCTGGCAGCTTCACAGCCTTTCCCTCTGCTCCAAGGAGGCAGGAGTCTCATACACCCCACAGACAGAGGGGTTTTCATTTCATACAAAGTTCTCTCTCTTAAAAAAATAGACTTGGTTATTAGAGATGGGTTTATTTCTTGCCCACACTACTATTTGTACTCTAGGCCTGAGCCAGATAAAAGGAACATAAAGGAAACTAACATTTTTTGCTAAAAATGCAAAGCAGCACTTCTGGTTGTGAACATATTTATAATAAAACTCTACTATTTGGATTTTTTTCATTATTTTACCAAGAATCAATAAAGCATGCAAGATTACTAAAATTTAAATGTCAGACATGCTCTAGTGTATGTCTTCTTCCAACATTATTCTACCCTTTTCCTTTTTATTCTTTTTTTTCTTGAAGCCACTTACAGGAGAATTACTGTGTGCTATGAGACTGTTCTTAATCACTTAAATAAAACCCTGAAGCTACTTGGCTCTGTGTATCCATTATAATGTGTTCAGAAGCCCACTGGACTTGCACCTCTATCATCACTGCAGCCAGCTGCAAGTGCATCAAGATTGCTCTCTGCAGCACTAACAGGCATCTGATACTGGGAATCTACCAACAGCTGAGCAATCCCTGCAGCTTCACCAAAGCACAAGGAAGCCTGAGAGGAAGAAGGCATCCACTGCTGCAGCTGGGCCTTCCACTTCACTTCAGGGACAAAGGTGTTTCCTGCCTTTTCCTCCAAAGCAGCCAGGCCTTCAAGGCAGCAATTTCAGGGAGTGCCATGGCCCAAGTTCATCTCTCCACTCCCTAACCTACCTTCCAAGCTGCCTCAAGTGAAGAGGAAGGCTTTTGTCAGTATAAGTACAGGAGAGATTTTTTCTATTCCCCAAGGTCATAAAATGAGTAATAAGCTATGTGATTATCTTCTGTCCATGACATGAACTGCAGCTGTGTAAACTCTTGAAGAAATACATCTGAAAAAGGCCAATCTTCTCATCTGTAAATAGAACTTCTGTTTTTCTGAGGAGCTGATTGCTGCATAGTCTGGTCCTCTGAACATGATGGTGCTTTGCAATACTGCTAAAATATGAAGCTATAGTTTAGACATCAACCCACAACTGCTCTATTTTTCAGCTCTTTGATTAAAAGTTTTTGATTCAGAATGATTCCATCACAGAGATTTCATCATCACAGCTATGAGAGAAAGCAACACTAAGAAAAAGAAAAAGCAGCCCCCAGTAAAGTATATGTGAAGCTTATACTGTAGTATCTGTACTGAGGTACACAATAATGGTGCAGGGTCTAAGAAAGTATTATCTTTCTGGAACTTTCCACTAGAAGACATAGCTCCTTACAAAATAATAATGGTAGTAATAATAATAATAATAATAATAATAATCATCATCATCATCATAATAGTAGTAGTAGTAATAGTGGTAGTAGCAGTAGTAGTAGCATAAAATCCTGGCAGCTGGCATTTCCATTCATGAAATCTCTGCTTTCCTTCTGCCATTCTAAAGTTGGTTCTCATTAAGAAGAATGTTGAGCTGGAAAAATAGCATTCTTCAGAAAGCCATGAATCCCTCTTATGCTTGCCCTGGGAGCTTTCATGTGTCAGCTCTGCTGTGCTGGCAGCCCCCCATGAAATTACTGCTAACCCCATTGGAAGCATCTCTCCAGAATTCTTTTGACAACAGCTAGCCAACATCATCATTTAAAGAAAAACAAACCACCTTTAATGCAAACAAAATGTGTCTACTGAGCTTTTCAAGACATCAACCATAATACACAAAGAGATACATGCAACATATAAAGGCTTCTGAATTTGAGGATTAAAGGCTCATAGAAAGACAAATCTGGATGACAAGCCCTCTGCATTCAGCCCACCCTCACAGGGCGCCTGTGGGGCCTCCAGGCTTGACTGCAGCACTGGGGCCAAGAGGTCCCAACTCTCACAAACACCAGAGAAGGCCACTGGACAGGCTCTGTGATTGTCAAACCATCATTAAAAATACATCAGATCTTCATTAATGCAACTTGGCTTTGGAGGGAAACAACAAAGTCATGTCAAATCAGGTAAAAAGCATTTTAATAATATTAAAATATGTTTCTTTAGAAATTCTTGCCACATTCAGTGTCATGACATTGACACCAAGACAGATCATTCTCAAAATCCAAGTTTATCTTAAGAGTTAGAAAATAATAGAATCTTCATCAGTTCTCATTAAACTTGGTAAACTATCTATGAATGAAGGAAAGCATCTCTCCAGAGGCTTACATTGCACTCACATTGTGCTACCTGGTACTTCTCCAAATGATCAAGGTTTGTTACTTACTACAAGCTCAGCTACTGAGATTGAGAACTTACAGTACAAAAAAGTGCAAAATTTGTTAAAGCCTGTTAAGAAAATGGCCATGATTTAGAGCATCCAGTTAGTAATCAAGTACTCCTTGGCAGAAACATGATTTTAACATCTGTCAATAAGACAGAATGAGTCTCTCAACAACTACCTAATATGAGATAATTTAGATAAAAGAGACAGCCCAATAGACAATAAATTTGCCTTCTGAAGCAATCCTGGAGAAAACCCATTTTCATTTTACATACTTCTTGCAAATATATGTAGATTATGAAATATTGAAAGAAAAGCATTAAAGGAAACCTCACAGCCTGGCCTCTAACCTCTGTTTGGCCCCTAACCCAGAGGTTTATCCTGCTCAAATCCTTAACTTCTTCCAAAAGCCCCAAATCCTGAATGGATCCTTCCCAGCTCCTATCAGTTCTCATGCCCAAGCCATACAGAACCTCACATCTGATAATGCCAGTTGCATCTTTCAAAGTTTAAGAAGTCAAACAGGAACATTTTTATTTATCTGCAAGCTCCAAGGCTCTGCTAATAAATCCTCATGTCAAACCTCTATGGAAGGAAACAGGAGAGATAGTCAGAAATTAGGCATTATTTCAGCTCTGGTTACACTGCTCTTTCCAAGCTGTGGTTTTTACTGCAAGGCACAACAAGAGGACACCTCTCCAGAAGAAAAAGTCTGTTCAAAAACTGGCTCAGGTTATTGAACCCTGCAAAAAAGAAACTGGCTGAGAATAATGAATGACCTGCAATACCCAGGACATTAGAGCAGAGGATCTAACAGAGCAGGTTTTTTGTCTGTTAAATATGTTTCAGGCTAAGTCTAATCTTTTGACTTTACACTCTGTGACTAAATGGTTTAATCAGTAATGAGGCTAAAAAGCTTTGATGAAATATTTGTACAAACGGGAAGAATTAAGTTGCTTATTGAACAAAACCATCTCTTCTGAGGATTCACTTCATTTGCCATGTTCAGTCAGCAGAATTATTGTGGAAAAATAAATAAATATGTTCCACATCATAAAACTCTAACACTCCAATACTCAAATTAAAACCAAATTAGCCAACACAAACATGAAAGGTGGTTCTAGTAACAGACATAATTTATGCTTCTGATGAGCCAAGATAAAATATTTATGTAATTACATTTTCTGTATTTAGAAAGATTATATGAACCTAGAACAAAACATTTGAAAGATTATTTAATGCTATTACTACTTAGATTGAAGACATCTTAGGACCAGGGTCCTAATTACAATTACTAATTACTTGGCACTGTATGTACATTTTTACTTCCCCTTGAAATAGCTTTCTCTGCCTTGAAAAGGTTGAGCTTCAGATAATACCATCAAACCAGCAGGTGAACCCAACATTCAGAATAAAAGAAGGGATGAAACTAAGCAATGCATCTAAAGCCCACACTGTGAGCAATAATCACAGTTTTCCAGACACCTCAGCATTTCAGCAATATCTCTTCTAAGTAGAAAAAAAGATTCTTTCCTTTTTTATCTCAAAATATGTCACCTTTTTAGATTAGCTTGGCTGTGTTAAACATACTTACAAACAAAACGCCTTTCAAATTATGCAAATCTTGAAGCATTGCACACATGAGGGATCCTGCCACTTCACCTACATAGCTTGGCATGAACTTTGTTTGTCAAAATTCAAATTTGAGACTTCCCATGAACAAAAGAATCACCTTCTTTTGAAGTCACTGTTGTAGCATCACAATTTGTGGTAACAAAACTAGGAAAAGACAACTTCAGTGTGTACTTTAAAAAAATGATATTATAAATATACTACTGAGATCAGCATTCAAGTGCTGGCTGTTCCACTCTCCCTGGACTAATCACAGGCTTTAAAGCTTATTTAAGTGCTTAGTTCAAACACTTGTGTTTCAGTAATATATCTAAAGATACCAATGAAAAGTAACCTGCACCTGGTTCCCGAATAAACATTGTCAGGCTTTGTCTCTACAGAGACCTTAATGCCCCACTGCTAATCACAGCAGCCAAGAAATGCTGCAAGATGTGACTAAGTGTTCAACGTTATTTATGTTTATATTAAAAGTCCTTGGCCAAGGATAAGGTTCAAGCAATAGACTCTACTCAGAGTCTACTTTCCATAATTTACTGAGTATATAACATAATTTCAGAAAATGAAGATTTATTTACTTGATCATCAGTGAGCCCACAAGTTTTATATAACTGCTTTAAATAACTCATTTGAGGAAGCATTCATGCTTCTGTGCAATGACACAAGCTTTATCCCAGGCACTAGCTGCACACACTGGAGATATGTCTAACAGGACCCATCCCAGCTGCCATCCCTCATGGCACCATGGCTTGAAACCCAGAAAAGATCCAAACCTTCTGACTCCTATTAGTCAAACCCTACAGAGGAAAGTTTCAGGTCAGGGAAAAGTGACCCTACTGCTACACCAAGCTCTCAGCAAGCTGCTGGGACAGTCCCCCTCCTCCATCACCTGTCCCTGCTCACACACCCCTGTGTGTGCTGTGGTTGCCAGGTGCAAGGTGAGAGGGCAGGAGATCCATCCCTTTGAGCAGCCACCTCTCATCCATCACGCAAAACTGCACCCTCAGCATGCACCATGTGCAAAATCATTTCTTGTATGGAGTCAGCAGTGTGATACAAGCAGGGTTCCCAATCAGAGGAGGAGGCAGGATGTCCTGGGGGAAAAACTGGTGCCAAGGGAAGTAGTGAAGGGCAGAGGACAAGGAACACAGAAAGCAGATTAGGTACGGCTATTAGGCCTGGCCAGCGATGAATAATTCATGAATATCTCAGGAGCCTCTATGGTATTGTTCTTTCTGAAGGAAGTACCTATTTATTTCCAGAGGCAAGAAGTAAGTGCCTTTATTGCTTACATGCTTCTCTTTAAAGAAAAATATTCATAAAAGCCTTCTTAAAGCTATCATAAAAGCTTTCTTAAAGCTGGGCATTATTAAATGTTTACTTACTTACTTTACTTACAGTATTCCTTTCAGTTTCTGTATGCAAGATTGCTGCAGAAGTTTTGCACAAATGTGCAAACTATCTTGTATTAAAACCCCAAAAAGGGGCATCTGCATGACCAAATACTCAGTGTCAACAAAAGTTCATTATGTTACTCTGACAGAAAGCCATATTTTTATTTTATCATACTTTAACTACATAACCTAAATTTTTTGCATGGTTATATTAGAAAACTATTTTCTAAAAATGAGCTAAAAGCTTGATTTTAGTTGCCAATCAAGGAAAAACAAAATTACCTATCATGAAATGTGACTTATTTTTTCCTTTCTTTCATAGGAAGAAAGAGACAATCTTCAAGTTTATTTTGAAAGTCTTAAGCTACAATAATTCTGCTTGGAAGAATTCTATATTCTTGTCAATTACATGTATTTTTAATGATCTCAGATATTATCACTCTAGTTTGTTTTTACCCATAGAGGTGAAAATAGTGAAGATTTCATCTTAACAAGGAAGAATTAGTGATACCTACCTATTTAAAGAAAATCTTAGAGTTTTTAATTCCTTCACATATTTCTATAGCCAAGGTTTGTAAAATACGTGCATGCTGTTTGTAATTAAAGGCCTATAGAAAAATTCAGCAATGAATAAAACCACACAGAAACAATTTCTGGCAACCCTAGTGACTCCCCAGCCCAGCAAAATGTTTGATTGAGTATCACCAAGTGTCCTTCTCTATCACACAGTCTGTGCTCCTTCCCCTGCTCACGGCCCCAGCTCCCTGGCAGGATCCTTTAACACAGCACTCACTAATTTCATCCCTTCAGGAGCCTCCTGCATCCGCCAGAGCAGCTGTTTTCCTTCACTGCCCTGCCCAGATGAGTTTGCCTTGCCAATCTCTCAGCTAAAGAAAGTGCTCTGGACAATTCCCTCCTGCACCAGGATGAGCATTTAAAGATGATGTAAGAGAGAAAAGCAGGAGAATTGTTTTGGCAAAAGGGCCACGCTCCAGTAACTGCCTATAAATACAGTCAGGGTTAAATGAACTGCCTCGTGGCTACCCTAAGGATTGGGCAGCATTAAAGGCTCTGCACAAGGGCAGATTCCAGGCTCTTACAGGACAAACACACAGAACACCAGTGTGTCGGGTTCAGGACATCCCTCTGGCTGTCCTGAGCAGCCAAGACCCTTGCCAGGGGTCTCAGAGACCCTGGCACAGAGCCCAAAATGCCTCTGTGAGTTTGATTATGGCCCGTGGAGCAAATACCAACCTTCTATGAAAATCAGCAAGCCACAAGAGTTTAAGTAGAATATTAGTGAAATTATCACAGGGTGAATTATGCATTTTGGGATTTTGGTACAGGGGGGTTATGGAGGCAAGATGGAGGGAACTGGGTGTGTCCAGCCTTCCTCCTTCTTCTTCTTGGCCTCCATCTTCTGTAGTGATGTTGGCACTTTTAGATTGGTTTAGAGTAGAAGCTCACTGTCTAACATAGGTGATGGGTATTGGGGAGAAATTGTAAATATTGTACACGTAGTTTGTAGTATAAAGACATAACACCACCCCGGGGGCAGGCAGAGTGCCTGTGGCTGCCCTGCTGAGCAGATCTCTGCTGGGCAGAAAGAAAATTTTTTAGATAAGAATTAATAAATAACCTTGAGACCGAGGGATGAAGAGCTCTGACTCCTTCTTTAAGCGCCGGGCTGGGAAAAGAGACTTTGGAACTTTTCTCGAGGTCACTCTGACAAACAAATGATCTCGGCACCAGTGCAGCAGTGAGGAAAGGATGTAATCAAAGGGACTACCAAGACTGAATCTCATTGAATTGTTTCCTTTCCCTCTTCTACTCACCTGTGCTTACTTGCCTGTCTTATCACTCGCCTGCACATGCTTCAGGGCAGGAAGCTGCTAAATGTACAGCATTTTGAACCACAAAACTTGCAAATCTCTCAATAAATTATTAATGGTAACACCAAAAGCAAAGACAAGCTTTGTAAAAGGTGATTGCCATTATGCTTATTTTTATAACTAGGTTTGTGGCTCTTTGCCTCCCAGCACAGAATTAAGCTCCAAAAATTGGGGTGCCAATAAATATCTCATTAAATAACTAGACCAGATAAACAGTCATGTACATTTTTCACTAATAATTATCCTATTGTGTCTTTCATGATACCAATGCAGTAACTTTCCCAGTACTATTTGAATAGCATCAGCAAAAATCACCTTATAACTTCAAAATTAGCAGAATTGCTGCTGATATCAGGGCTGCCCACTGATAATAAGGGTTCAGATGAGGATATCTTTCCATTGCTGCCAGCTTTTCAAACTTGCAATGATTTTTGAAGCAACTAATTTTATTTATCCAGACCATTTTCACTCCTGGGAACAAAGTGGTCTTTGCTGTCTAGAGCTCAGGTAGATTGATGCACTGCAATGAAATCTTCTTTACATCCTTGCAATAAAACTGCTTTTGAATGAGTGCACAGCTGCCAGTGTGTGCTTGATGGATTTGCTTTGAAATTATGTAGCCATTTCTATTGATCCCTCACACAGGTAATTTTCTGTGTGCCAGTGAAGTCTTCAGAATCCCATGCATTTTGCCATAATTTATCAAAGCTATTAATAAATTTGTAGGAAAGTGGCTTACAATAGCTAGATCTAAGAGGGCTGGAATAAAAAGTCCTGTAAAATTTTCATGATGACAGTTGAAAATGTCACATGAATCTTCTGCTGCTTAGAAGAAACTTTATTTATTACAAATACAATCTTCAAAATGAATATTTGAGCATTATAAAAGACTGGTTTGCCACTGTCCTTCAGCTGCAGTGATTACCAGTGTTCTTACCCACACTCAAATGCTGTCAGGAATATTTTGAAGACACAAAAAACCCCAAACAGACCTAAGGAACACAAATGCTTGACAACACAAAAATAATCTACAGAGTCAATCTCATGGCCTCTTACCATTCATAATTTTAACCTTATGAACATATCTAATCATCAAAATGCACAAACATCACCTTAACTGTACAACTAATATTACTGTATTTTGCTTTTTATTCTCTTTCTTTCAAAGGTGCATATTTCTTAGACTCCCTTTTTGCACAGAAAATGTACCAGATCTTTTAGTTTACTGCCTTGAAGTTTTTTATCTTGTTACAATTCTGACCAATGTTTTCAGGGTTTTTACATCATTCTGCATGAAAGAATTAAAGTGGGGCAAATTACCATTTGCCCACTTTTATTTCCACTTTTTATTTACCCTTGTAAATACCTTTTCTAGGTATTTATAAGGGTATTTGCTTCACTGGGTGAACAAAGGGAAGAAAAACCTTTTCCAGAATATTTTGGGACAGATGTATGTGAAGTTTGTGTTTTTCTTCATCTTTTAGGTACATTTTAACTTAAGATTTGTTTGGACTCTGTCTCATAGTGTATATTTTCCAAATAATTGGCAATTATTTTTGGTTATCAGTTTTGCATAGTGCCATCCTTTATCCTATACCTCCCCAAATAGATACATTCTGACCTGTAAGTGATCAGCCTCTACTGACTTTCTTCAGCACTTAAATAAACCTTTCCAGCACATTCTCCATGTGATTAGGGAGGTCACTTGTGATTTAGCAAATCTGTTCAAAGTATTCTTTAGCTATTTCAAAGAAACCTCAGATATTCAAATTCTCTTATCACAGAGACCTATTGGGAAGTTCTGGCTAGCTTGTGATTCAAGATCTCAACATCCAACAAAACAGTGAGAACTTGAAACAGAGCCTGCTCTTTATATTAGAGAGATATTTTATGATCTTGATTTTATGATCTTGACAAAGGAACTTTTACAACTAATTCAATTGAATAAAAGAGAGAGAAATCTGTTATATTCTTATCCCTTTTATATGTGGATACTTTTAAAATGGTGATATTGAATTCTGCATTTACTGATTCTACACCTTTCCACAAAATTGGGTCTTAGCATTTTAAGATGAACATTAGACAAACAGCTTCCTCCATTGTCACACAGTGTGCACCTGTACCAGGCTCTTGCAGGAACTTCCCATTTTGCTCAATTGATCCATCTCCTTTTGTCTTAGCACCTATCAAGTGTTATCTTCATGGTTTTAAGATTATTGTAATGCATTCTACATTCTTTTCATGAGATTTCTCTCCCATTCTTCTGTCACTCTTTACTTCAGCCACTCCCACACATTTTCACCAATGTTGTTTTCAAATAAAAGCAATTTCAGCATGAGTTAAAATGATGAATCTTCAATGCTCCTATGGATCTAATTGTGAAAAAACAGACTAGTCGAGTGACAGACATTTTATGCTGGGAATCTACATCATTTTTTGGTTTTAGTAATTTCAACAAAATACATTATTTTACAATAATGCATCGGTGGTTGTAGGAAGTACTGTGACTCCCATCTTTTTTCCTTAGAAGCACTGGTCTTCTCTCCTTAAGTCTAGATAATTGGGAAGAATAAATGTTGCCTAATGCTTTCTAGTATAGAAAGCAAAACCTGTAAAACAATTCATTACAAATAAATTAAATGAAACTCTGTAATCTGATAGCAAAGCAAATCAATGATAATAATTTCTGAAGCATTCCATACATTTCTCTTTGATGCCTCTTAGTCAGCATGGCTCACTACCTGGTCATGTAAGTGTGGTGATTTGAGCTCCAGGTCACTCTCTAGAGGAAGCCATTGGTGGGCAGAAAGGTGGGGCTGACTTTGTTATTTCTGACTAAAAGAAAGATGACAACAGACAACTGCTTCAGAAGATCTGGACTAAAGTAAAGTTACTGTATTATGTGGTAAAGCATAAAGGAGACCTTACTATTTTCAGAACTCTACAGCAAAGACCCCCTCTCCACGTGGCCTGAATTTTATTTTTTAAACTGTGTTAAAAACAGATGAAGAAACCCCACAAGTCTGACTGCAATGAGGCCTGCAAAGCACAAAAGGATCTGCAAAGTGACTGCTTGTTAAGCACCATTTCTGCAGTGGCTCAAAACAGTTCTGACAGTGCATAAAAAAGGCATCCCTAGAGAAACTCCAGGATTTTGTGCATTGAGATCCCCCTCTAGAGACATGGGTTTATGTAAGTGTTCACAGATGTGACATGAAAAAAAGAAGAAAAGTAAATAAAAAGTCTGCAATGGCTTGATATCACTGGAGAGCAGAAGGACAGGGCTAGAGAATATTGTATTTACTACTTCAAACCATTCTCTGTGCCTGGCTTGGAAAATTGATCAATGTGGTCAAATCATCAGCTTAGTTATTATAAAAGACAAATATCCTTCCATTGTGGTAGAGGGAAGAAGAAAATGCAAAAAAGCAAGCTAATGAAATCTCACATAGAAACCTCAGTAATGCAATTGCCTTTTTATCAATGCTTGCTGATGAACACAGTTCCACCCAGAGAGCAGCCATCTTGGGGAATTAAATCATTCTGGTCAATAAAGCATAAAGTGGACAGGAAAAACATCTTAAAAGCAATTTTCATTATCAGAAACACTGTTAAATACTCACATGAGAACATTCTAAATCAGGCAAAGCTACACAGCTCTACAAACAAGCTAAACAAAGGTCAATGAGGCCAAGTCATTAAAGGATATTTAATGTACACAATTTGTTTTTACACTTGCAGTTTCTCTTCCTACCACATGTGTGATTACTTTTCTTAGGTTACATGCATATTGTTCAGGACAAAGATGTCCTCTAGGACTGAAATTAGCTTCATATGTGGCAAACACAGCCCCAGATGGACTTCCCAATATTTTGGGGTTTTTTTTCACTCAGTGCCAGATTGTTCAGTCAAGTAACAATTTCTTATGACACATCAATTATTATAGAAGTAATTATTTTACTTTCATATAAGCACAAACAAAAGCAGTATTGTATACATTGCTATGATTCATCTTCCTCATGGAAAATCCACAGCTTTTTCTAGTTTATAGATTTTTTTTCCCCCCACAAATATTTATGTCCAGCAATCAAAAACTTTTAAACAAACTGCAAAGTCTTTAAACAGGAGCAGAAAATTAAGTGCACCCAAACTGTAATCTGTTCTTTGTAACATGGTGCACAACTTTTCTAAAGGAAAACCAACTGTTTACTCACCATCTCACTCTATGACTTTTGAAGATTTAGCATAAATCCTGGCACTGTTTTTTCATTACTAATCTTGAATAATAACACATAATTTTTGAAAAACCACAGATGTAAAGCTATTTCTTTGCTGCTCTGTCATCTTTCTCTGTTTTACCAGAATATTAAGGGTGCCTAAATTTTAAATGTTTAGTTCAGTAGGTTAATTTAGGCACATTACCTCAATCTAAAACAAAAATCTAATTCACAATTCCTACAAGAAAAATAACTCATTCACCAAAGGGAGATATTCAAAGCTGCTGCTTTCCGGAATCTTCCACTTTATTCACTAAGCCATTATGTTTGTTACAGGGATCAATTTACAATTTATGTTGATCTGCCAGCAGATTCAAATTAAAATTAATTGTATAAATTTGAGTACACATTGGCTGTTCTTTGCTTAACATTCATTATCATGGTAAGGCTCTAAAGCACAAGAGGAAGGGAGATGTAGGGCTCTGAAGTCTGCATAATGTTTCAATGTCAAGCTAGCATTGGTTTAGCAGCAACACTATAGGCACAAATACTAATTTTATGGGAATTAAATTATGGAAATTTTAAAAACTGTATCACTGCTTACAGGAGAATAATATTGTTTTTACCTTACTGATAAGTGTGACAACATCACCTTCCCGGATTGTGAGTTCATCGTCGTTCTGTGCTTCGTACGGAAATATCACTTTGCAATACTCCTTGTCTGAAAGGAAGAACATTCACTGTGAGAAATTATCACTTTATAACAACTGCTTATTCAAGGGTGAATAATCTTCATAAAATATTCCATTAGTGTCTCTTTGTGCAGCCTTATTTCCTTGCCATCTTTCTCTTTGTATTTTAGACCTTCACAAACAACATGAAATATTTAAAAAACTGCAGGCTGATAAGCATTCCCACACACGTCATCCAGGGAGTCAGCTCTGTAGCTCCTAGAACCATTATCTCAAACGAAATTGCTCCAGACAGCAACCTGCCACAAGCTCTTTCCCTTAGATTAAGCCTGTATCTGACACTTCCTTCCATAGTTCCACTGGTACAGCCTCCCCCAGACTGCAGAAACTGGAAGCATTAAGGACACAATAGTTTGACATAGCTTACCTATCCCCTTGTGTGCAAGAAAGCAGATGTTTATGAATCTATACAGATGGTACAACAATAAATAAGACATTAATAAATGTTAATCCATTAATAACTAAACCGCCTGTACACTCAGTGTAAGAGTTTTGAGTATTACTCTAAAGTTTCCTTGACCCTTTTTCCTTTACTGTCTATAAATAAGGGCATCATCTCAACTTTCATCTGGAAAATACAGAAGCCAGCACTCCTACTCAGAAATCATAAAAAGCAGTTGTCATGAAAAGCAGTTATTCCATGTTGCTGTGCAACAGATGAGTATGTCAGTGTGCCTTACAAATAAAAAGGGAATATGTTTTACAGCTGTTAAACTATGCATAAAAATACGTGATACTCTAGGAAAGCAGGTCTAAAAGGACTAAGTAAACTACTCTACTGTTTGTAGAAAGGCATGTGATTTTGTAGAAATGTTCACCTCTCTTTAAATAGCTCAGTTTTGATGACTTCTCTGTCTAGTCAACTTCCATATTCAATGCAGAGAAGCACTGGAAGGCCACAGAAATACAAATGAACTTGAAATAATAGGATTTATTATTTTATAATTACTATAAAGAGAACCTGTATTATCACACTTGAGGGCATCTGAGGCTCCTCCAGGGGGTTAGTTCAGCTGCCCAGACACTAAGTGCCTTTTCAGACACTCGTGGGTATGTGAGACACATGCAGAGTATGGCTGAACCTATGGAATTCCCAGGTCCCTGTGGTCTGACAGCTGGAGGCAATTCAAAACAAAATACCCTGGGGGTATCTCAAAGAGCTCAAGATGCAGGCTACTGATTTCAGCCCCCAAGCTTTGGTCTTGTGTCTAAATTTACATTCAGGCATTCAATGTTAGAAACCAACCTGGTCAGTGCACTAAAGTCAGTGGAGATCAAGCCACTAAAATGAGCAAAGCCTTGAGAGCCTCTCCTGACTCCAAGAGCAGACACAACATTTGATTAGCTGAACCATTTGCTCCCTGGACAGCAGTGACAGATATCTAGTGGGACCACCCCCTAAAAAAATCCAGATATCAAACTCATGATTATAACCCAAACTTAGGGCTCTGACACATAAGCTCCCTCCAAATTTCTAAAGTTTAGTGAGAGGAACACCAGCTGTAAAGAAGCAGCCCAGAAATGTGCATCTGAAAAACTGCTCTCTGCAAGCATCATCACCCTGAGAAATTAAATAGTACTAGTAGGGAACAGGAAAGCTCTTCATTTCACACACTGTCACTCAGAAACAGCAAGAACTTTATGTGTCATTGCTTCAAGCAAACAAGAACTTCTTAAGCTTTACAGATTTCTTATTTGAACACAAATATTCAAAATGTTTGATTTACCCGTGACCATTACAGTTGGTTTTCTGGCCATGCCCTGTATTAGGTCTGGCTGAGATAGATTTAATTTTCTTCACAGCAGCCCACATAGTGCTGTATTTTTGATTTGTGACTAAAACTGCACTGGTAACACACTGGTGTTTTCACTGTTGCCCAGCATACCCACACAGCTTTCTTTTTCCCCCTTTTTCTATGCCCCAAGTAGGCCAGAGCAAGCAAGAAGCTGAGGGGACACAGCAGCTGACCCAAGATGAGCAAAGGGATATTCTCTGCCATATGGCCTGCTGCTCAGCAATAAAAATGAATAATGCAATGAATGGCTTTGGGGTGCTGCCATTCCTCAGAGACTGGCTGGACATTGATCCACTCTAGGGGGTGAATGAATTGAGCTACTGAATGGAGGTTGCCTTATTTTTATTTCTCTTTCATTTATTTATCAAACTGTCTTTATTCATTGATTTTCTCTTTTGCTGGCTCTGCTTTCTCCCTTACCGGGAGCCAGTGGCTGGGTGGAGCACAGCTGCTGGGTGGGGCCAGCTCACCACACCTCCTCTGGTGTCGCTGAAGAAACAAAATTCAGATGAAGATAATGAACAAAAGTTTTGAGGGAAAAGAAGTGAGCAAGGGGGGGAAAATCCTTTTCCCTGTTCTGAAAGCAGAGAACACTATGAAATAAACATTTGGTGACTTTTCCAAACCACTGGCCATGTGAGAACCACCAGGTCACAACTCAGATTCAGAGGATGAAAGGAGTGTCTAACTGCTGCTTTACTGCATTCTCAGGAAGGGTTGGGATGTCTCCTTGTGGACTTGACTAGGTTGTTCCACCTGCTCACTGCCTTGTCTTAGAGACAGTATAACAACATTTTATGTAAAAGCTGGTAGAAAGCTGACACACACTAACTTAGGTGGATGCAAAGCAGCATGTAGATAAATATGAGATTCAACACATTTTACACTTCAGTGACATGCTACCTTAAATTATCATCGTGGGGTTTTTTTCCTATTCTGAGTATATCCACACTCTGAAAAGCAGCTGTGCTAAATAATAGTTTCAATGAATTAGCCCAGAGATGATGTAGATGCAATATTGCACTGAAGAAGCTGAGTGCTGCACACCCAGGCAAATCTCTAGTTACTGGGAACAGGCTTAGCATTTCTTTTTTGGGATACAGAACTGGCTGGATTCTCAGAGGTAAACAACACCTGAGCCCAAGAAGGATGATTCCAGAACATCCATTCTCAGACACATACATTGATCCTCCATTCAATAACAGCATCAGCTGAAGATTTAGTGGGAAGCCAAGCACAAAGCACAGCTAAAGAACTGCAAACAGGCACCACAGCTTCACTCTGGCAGGATGTCTGCAGTGCAGGTTCTGCTCAAGGCAGATGAATCAGGCATGTTTCAGGTTAAAAAATGCTTTGGATAGCAAAGGGCTTGGGTATCCTGAGTCCTATAACAGAGAAGCCTCCCTCAGGTTTGCTATTTGAAGACTGGGTATTTGAATTGTCTTTCAGGATGAAGACCCTGATAGACAAGAGTGGAGAGAGGGCTGTGGTTTCAGCATCTGAAATATCAGTAGATGATCAGCAAGTTCTCTGTAGCAGACAGATACACTTCTTGTAATTCTACTTTTGGTGTCAAGAACTCTGTTGTCCCCAACTCTGTCCATTCTCCCCACCAAATTATAAAACTTTTATTTTCTTAAACAAAAGAAAACCTAAATAACAGCAAACCAAGGAATTGAACTATAGAAAATGTCAAAAATCAACCAATTGATGATGTGGTTCCTAAAGAGCCAGGAGAAACTTCTGAGAAGCACAAGAGGGAGCTGGGGGAGGCTCATGGTCCCCCTGTGCTCTGAGTGCTGGAACACAGAGTGAAGGAAAAGCCACGGAAAAAGAATATGGTTTATGTACAGTGGAAGTCTGGACTTCTTGAGTACAATTCAGACAGACCTACACTAAATCACTGAACCCTTTGGATCATGCTGCAACAGAGGTCTCAACATCACAGATGGGTTGGGAGCAATGTAAGCAACTGGACAAAGTCAGCTTTCAAACTTCTAAGGAATGGGTAAACCAACATGATTTAAGCAAGCAAAAATAAAGCCAACAGAACTCAAAATAATATGAACCTTTAAAATCAGATTAATAAAAGCAGAGAAAAATCTAATGGGCTATGACACATCAGGACTAAAATTGTCATCACTCAGCAGGGCACAATGTAGAAGCAGCAGAATGTAGAAGCACTTAATGTCAACAGTCATGTTTAGATAGGAAGGAAGGAAGAAAAGAGAAAAAACTAATTTCAGACACAGCATTGTATAGACCACACTGGAATTTGCTGAATTTGGGATTTTCTGAATGAGAACAAAAAATAACAGAAAAATACTAAAAGTCAAAACAATATGTCCTATTACATGCCTGGCAAATAAACTTAAGCCAAATTAAAACCTCAAATTAAGATACTAAGATCTCTCAGCTGTAGATGATAAACCTCATTTTTACATTTGACATCCAAAGCTGGGTTTATACATTCTTCCAGAAGCCTCATTTTTCCTCCTGACCTGGTAAAAATATATCTGTTAATAAACCCCCAACAGCAGCTATCTGGGAAACACTAAGGGAGGAGAAAAGATGCTACTCATGAGCTTTTCAGTCCTGTTTTATCAGTTCAGCAGCACTTTACTCTGTCAGACCACAGTCTCTCACTGCAAACTCACAGCTCCTCCCAACCATGGGCAATGGGCACTGCTCAAGGAACTGAGTCAATGGATAAACCTAAAGAGAATGAGATATTTTATGGGGGGTGTTATCATGCATCTTTGTCTGTCTGTCCCCAGGTTGAAAATGTGCCCTTTTTGACAAAGTCTCAACCCCTCGAAAAATCTTTGCCTCAAGAGAGGGAACAATAGCAAGAGGCTGCTTCCTTACCCAGGCCTTTGCAGGGACAGGATTTCCCTGACAGAATCCAGTGGCTCAATACAGTATTTACAGTATTTAAATACTCAATACAGTATTTACAACTGCAGGGTAAAGAGCTGATGTCAAGCTGCAGACCTGCTCTGGGACTTGGGGTCCTGCAGTAGTAAATTAGCTTGTTTGTATTTTGAGAGACTGGTTAAATATTATACTGTTCCAAGCAGACCTGAGCAAACTCCATTTACTGTATCAGTGAACCCTGCTGCACTTTAAAGCGTGACTCCTCTGTTTGTTCTCCTGTCACACTCTTAGGATGAGCTGAGACCTTCAAGAAGGCAGTCCACAGACAAACATTCATTCAAGCTTAAATTCCAAAGGGGACAGTGACTCTGGAATTTGCTTTTCCTCTTAGGGCAGGAGGACACAATCTCTTTCTTTTACTTCTATTGTTGCTTCTTTGTATTGTTAATTTTTGAGGCTTAAATATTTCCCCATGAGTGAAGTACAGCAATCAATATGGACACAAACAGTAATACTAAGCAAGAAAAAAAGCAGCATTAAGGTAGTATTCCTTGAACTTAAACTTCCTCTCTTTGACCATCACTCATAAAATATTTCTGAAAATGAAGTAAAACATACAAAATCTAGTGAAAAATTACATAATTATTACCAAAATCACAAATCAGACCAAAAAAATCCTAACACTATATTCAGCAGAATTTGGTTTTACTATTAATTACTACACTCAAGACTCATAAATAGATTGCACTAATAAATATTTTCACAGAACTTAGTAAGATGTAAACTGTCAAAACAATACCTTTTTAAAAAAAATAGAAACAGAAGTAACTATGGTCTAACTAACACATATTCACCATGCGAAAAGATTCGTTGTTTGCTGTGATCTTGGTACTCCTATGCAGTAGCTTAACACAAATTTTAAATAGTGAGTGGAGTAATCAAATTAAGTGCTGTGGTCAAGGCACTCTGTGATTTACTGCCTATGCTATTTTGTTGTCTGCTTATTTATACTCCATTAATGCAGTCTCAGCAATCTGCAATAACTCTCAGATGTTGTGGAGGTTTTTGTTTTGCTTAATTTTAGAATCCAATAGAGCTACTTCAAAACTTAGATACATTTTCTACAACATATCCTATTCACCACAAGCCACTCAAACTAGAAGTAAGCTATTTTATAGAAAACAATATATCCCACCCCAGAAATGGGATTGTAAACAGTCATGCATTAATGTGCCATCCTATCTGCTTGGCAGAGATGGAACTTCAAGAGCAGAATACTCCTCTAAATCTAGGAACCCACAAATCTAAATTAAACAGCTCTCTTTTCAAAGATGCATTTCCTCATTTGTGAAAGATCAGTGATGTTTTCCAAGGGATCACTCAAACCCTGCAAAGATTTGTACCTTCACTGTGCTCTTTCTTTGAGCAAAAAGTTGTCTTTGGCCCTGAAGAATCATCACAAACTCTTAAGCCCATTTTTGGGAGATTTACCAAGCATTTTGTTGGGAGATGCACCTTAGAAACCACACACCTCTGCCTTTTGCTTCAACCAACTCACCCCATTGCAGAGCTCAGCTCATCCTGCATGTTCCAGGAGCAGTTGGCACATTAAGTGCCTCACTGCTGATCCCTGCCCCACCACATCAGAAAAGTTACAGAAAAAAGCAGACTGGAATCAAAGTGTGAGAAAAGTCAGCAACCATCACTCCTTATGAAGCCCCACGGGCAGAGGGAAGATGCTGCTGGTGCCTGCTTCCTCTCTCAGCTGGCTCTTTCTCAATGCAACTGCATTTTTTAATCCAGTTGGCACTAAGCTATAGTCATGGAAAGAAATGAGGAAAAATAAAAACTGGATTATTCCTCTCCCAACATAAGCTCTGTCCTGCTGGCAGCATTCATCTCCAAGAGTAATCCCAAAGGAATCTAAACTAGGTATCCAAAAGCTCCCTCTCTGTACTGAACTTAGACTATGGATCTTCTGTTTCCTGCTGCTTCCTTGGAGAATGGCACAGTATCTGTTCTGTTCAGCAATTAAAGACTCCAAGAAAGACTGGGATATGACCATCCCAGGCAGAAATGAAAGTACTTGAGGTCCAAGGTGGAATGATACATTTGTGCTGAACACAGCAATAGGAACACTCACCAGTTTTCTGAGACTGCAAACTTCCTTGGGATAAATGCTTTTTCAAGCTTGTTTGTGGTAAAAAGTAAAAATTCAATTTTGAGAAATGACAAATACTATACAGACTATAGTCCTGTGGCAAGGTCCAATCATACTCCTAATTTCTGACTATCAGATATTAATTTTATTATGGAGAAATTATTCCTCTGCCTGAATTAAACACCAAACCAGACTGTTTCACTCACACTGAAAGGTTTTTCAATTTAAGTGAAGGACAACTTCAGCTGATTGAAATGTGTCTTCAATGATGTCATTTGAGGCTAAGAAAATTATATATAATTTCATTACATCAGACCTTCCTATAGATGTGCTTCTCTTTTCCAAGCATGAACAGAGATGCCAAGAATTCTACTGAGGCCCCAAAGATTCCAGGAAAGATAAAATAATAAATAATGCAGTTTAGTTAAAATGCAACAAGATACTGTGCAAATAAGTAGTCACCCTTCTCACCAGCTCTGACAAAGTGGATATTGAATGAAGATAGTGACAGAAGAAGGATTTTTCTGGTCAAAAAGGTGTGTCCATGGGAAAAACCAAAGAAGGACCATCCAGAGCCCAAAAATGTTGATGGAAAAGTGTCTCTGAAAAGGGAAAAGTGTCTTCCATACATTCAGCCAGAGCTCAGTGGATCACAGTAGAAGACACAGTTTTCTAACCACTGGTCAGAAGGTTTCTACACTCAGTTTATAAATGTGAAAATTTGAACCTCCCATACCCTGGGATGGGATTTAGTGAGCAGCTTCAGCTGTTGGAAGTATACAGTGATGTGGAAAGAAGCAGCCTGGCTTCCCACACAAGGGTCAAGGCTGCAGGTGGGAAAGCCCCTGGACCTGCACTCAGGTCAGCTTGAACTGCTGAGCCTGCAGGTTGGCAAAGGTAATTCCAAAACACCTTCAGGAGCCCTCTTCTGCATTACCAGTCCACGCATTTTTCAGTATTTCAAGTTTTCACTTCCTCAGGGCAATTGAAATCTTGCAGTTTTTTCCCATTAGAGCCTGCTGGCATGGGGGCACAAGAGGAGAGGATGTAGCAAGCAAGTGATTGTGGTAGGGCTAATGGACAATAACTCACTAAACACTCTTTCAAGCTGCTTTTGCAACTCTGAGCTGAAAACCTGAACAAACCAGTTTGCAACCACACACTACCCTCAGCCAGACCCTGCCTGGCTGATCCAGATGCTTTCCTGCATGTCTGCATGGGTTTCAGTTCTGAGACAAAATGTAATCTGCTAACTGTCTAAAAGGATAAACACCTCAGGGAAGAAGGACTGGGCAATATTTAAAGAAAGTCAACTCTGTTATATTCTGCTTCTTTTCTAAGGTATGGCTATGTTCTCTTCCCTCTTACTCTTTTTCACCAGAATCTGTAACATTTATTTGCAACTCTACATAAATAAAATCAAAAGATGGGGAATATAAATTTATGTTATTTGGTAAGCTGGTTACATATGCCTCCCCAGAACAGCATAGAGATATACCTGAAAGATTTCATCATTACTTCATCATTGGTAAGCACTGAAATGATGCAAAAAGGACTGAAGGTCAGAGAATCAGAGAACAGTTTGGATTGGAAAGAAACTTTAGGATCACCAAGTGCCAGTGCACCTGCCATGGGCAAGGACACCCTTCACTATAACCAGGGGCTCAGAGCCCCATCCAGCCTGGCCTTGAGCAGGGCTGGGGCACCCATCCTTCTCTGGGCACCCTGCTCCTGTGCCTTACTCTGCTCACAGTAAGAAATTTCTAACATCTGATCTAAACCTGCCTTCTCTCAGTTTAAAGCCGTTTCTCCTTGTCCTGTCACTACATTCCCTTGTAAAAATTCACTCTCCAGCTCTCTTGTAGGTCCCCTTGAGGTACTGGGAGGCTGCTGGAAGGTCTCCCTGGAGCCTTCTCTTTGATTTCCCATACAAACTATACCATGCATACAGTTTTGTTTCTGCTACATAAAGAAATAAAAATAAAATAATTACAATAATTTTTTAAAAAAGAGGAAAAAAGCAAGGGTATTTGCAATGAGAGAAATTTTTCTATGACCTACTTACAAGTTACCACTTGAATTTAGATCTTATTCAACTCTGATTAATTCCAAAGTATCCTCAAGGCTTAAAGTTTATCACATAATTAAACTTGATTTTTGGTGGCAGAAGACTTGAGGTAGGGTCACAAGAGCAAAAACAATTCAGAGGATTCTGTGAAACAAAGCATTTTCTCTAGGTACCACCTACTCAAAGTTTATCCTAAATATATCTATCTGCATCCTGGCTTTTTTACATACAGGACACTCTTTTAACCAAAACCAAAGAAAAGCATTCAGCTTGATTTTAATAGCACAAAGTGCAAAAAAGAAAAACCTATGAAACCTACTTTTTGTTCTGCTGTCCACTTCTATTTTTGTTGGCTCCTGAGTTGCTGTGGCTGGAGGTAATTTCTTCCCAACACTCTGAAAAAAAATAATTATTCTTCTTTAAAATTTGCAGGTTCAGTTAAAGGTTGGACAACATAAAAATAGTAATGGAAATACAAAATATAAGAGTAGAAAAGGGACAGTAAAGAAAAAGAGGCAAATTATAAACTATACTTATATTTGTTACTGGGGATTAACTTTTTTTAAAATTATAAAGAATTAATAAAAATGTGTTCCTTTAATTTCCTTCTACTAATGTTTCCAACATTTTTAAATGATCACCCCTTAACATTTCCCTGAGTGTCAGAGAAGACTCACAGAAGTTTCACTGGTAGATTGAATATTAAGCAGTCAATGAAATGACTTAGGGAAAGATGTTGTTCAGTACCAAAAGTAAAGCTGAAAGAAGCAGCAGAGAGGAACCCACTTGACTTCTGTTCATACATGGAATATTCATTTCAGTCATTCTAGACTGAGTGTGATTTTTATATTGACAACATGTCTTTCTTATTTTATTATTTTTTATATCCTTTTAACAAAAGCAGCTAATTTACAGTGAACTACTATAATAAGCAATAATCTGCCTCAGACAGGTAAGCTGAGGTAACTTTAAACAAATACCATCTGCCTCCACCAAAATAAAACAGAATAAAATCAGTGATATTCATATTTATGTATCTTCTCCTATTATATACATACTGTCCTCTCTCTCTCTTAGCTGGTCTCCCTATGAAGAAAGTTTTCTATAAAATCCTAGCAATGTGTAGATGGGAAAATAAGCATAATTGTTGGCATAATTGTTTCTGAAAAGCCCTAGCTGTCATTATTCCCTGCAAGGTCTGCACAAGCACCACAGAGCTCCTCCAGGCTTTCATGACCTCCTGAGGAGCAGCTCAGAGACCAGAGTGCTGAGATCCAGCCTTGCAAGGACCAGAAGAAAACGCTGGAAAATATAAGAAGCAATAGAAGCAGAGCTCTTTGAGTAGCTGAAAAATTCCAAGGTGTATAAAGAATACTGAGAGCTCCATGTTAACAATATGTAATAATGTGCCAAAATCTATCAATGAAAAACACTCAAATACACACAGGGGTTGTATTTCAGGCTGGTAAAAAGGTCACAGAGGGAGGAAGGATAGTTCTGAGAGTTGTGCACAAGACAGTCATCAAATCCATGTTGGCAGCAATGCAGACTACAAATTGCAATACCCAAAAGTGTTCCATTGCAACTTCATTTGCAGGTGGAAGAAGAAACACCTGACCTTCTGTTGAGCATATAACTCTGCTCAGAATCCAGAGTTTGTGAACTGCAAAGGAAGAGAAATAAACTGCAAAACTCTAGAGAACCTCCCAAACTCTTTTCTGAGGTGGGAATGAAAGATAAGAAGCATTAGCTGGAAATAAGAAAAATAAGAGAAGACAGATATCTGCAAATTGAGAGAGAGCAAAACAGAAAAGTTCATGACCTGGTTGTGCTGGAGAAGTTTAAAGTCAAGAAGGATGATTATAAATCTGAGACCTATCTGCAAAGCAGTGAAAATTGTACTAGAAGAGATATAATGAAGAATTTGAAGCTACCAGGCATTTGCATTTACACAGATAAAAGTACAGAATGCCTTCAAGATGAAAGCAAGGCTGGGAAGGCAGCCCCTGGTTCAGAGGCAAACAGGGCAGTTCCAGATAGCTGCACATCACAGTACATGCTCAGTCATGATCAAACCTTTATTCACATTTCTGCCTCATGACATTGTTTAGGAAAATGACAAAAACAGATACTCTAAACTGCACTGCAATATAGACATGCTCACTAAAGGAATATGAAAACCCTTTAAATTAGGGGAGGTTTTGTTATTTTAAAGATTAAATTATTATGCAAGACCAGTTAATTAAAGGACATATTTTAGTAATTGCTTTACCATACATGAATCATTGATTTTATGCAATGAAACCAAACACCATATAAACCCACAACAGGCTAAAATTTAACAAGCTACAGATCACAACAAAAGAATCATGAGCAAAAAGGAAGATATTTGTGTATCCTAGTGGAAAATCCATTATGCAAAGTAATTTCCTAATATATAGAAGCAGATGCAAGAGGAATGCTTGAAAACATTATTTCATCTGTTCATTCAGAACAAATGCCTGTGCAGGTAATAAATCAGCATTGGGAGCCAATTTGTGAACAGTAAAGGGAGTACTATCCAAACAAGGCTGCTCTTTTATTAGGAGCTAGGAGGAAGAATAAAAATAATTTTTATGAGAGTTGCATAGGACCCACTCCAGTGAGAAGGGATACCTGAATTTGATGTGGGACAGGGAGATGAGAAGACAAGTGGAACTGCTATTCTTTAATTGTGAGGGGACTACACTCTGTCATTTCTAGGGATGAAACAAGCATCACTGACAGGAAAAAGGAATAAAATTGATAAATCATGTAAATCTGGTTTCAGGTGGACCTGAACTGCCAAGTTCAATTGTCCTTTTAAGAGGTTCTAAAGGAGGTGGGATTTAAAAATTATTATTTATTTATGTTTCCAATTGGTCTACATTTGCAAGGAAAATAAGTCGCCACTTTCTGAAAACACCTAGATGAAACTTAATATAGTACTTTTTTGTTCATTAGGAAATACTCAAGATAAACTCTCCTCACTCTAAGAGACACTGAATCCTCTGTGATCTGGTAAATCTGATGGTTCTGCTGTAACAGGCTAAAATTCCAGTATAGCTAAGAGCATCTTGGAGACCCAGAGCAAGCATTATTATCAGAGCCACCAATTTTTCTGACAAGAAAACAAAAATGGGAGACAGTGACATCTCCCATATAAGAAATTTCCCTGCTCTCTCTCCAACTCTTCTATGCCACTCACACTCCCATACAGGTCAAATATCTACCAAGTTTTTCAGTGGTGAGGAGAACAAAGCCAGCCCAACTTGAATTCTTGCTGATCCAATAGACATCTGCATGACACAGACTCTTCTTCTCAAAAACAGTTACTACAGGATGTTTTGTTGTCTTCTTCAGTTGAAGGCCCAGTTCAATTTATCAAAACCTTCACTTCTAAACATGGGAGCAAAGAACACCCAGTATGTTGAACTGAAGATTTCAATATAATTCTTCCTCCTCCTCTGTTCTTCCTTTACATAAGAAGATGGTCCAAGCCCTTCTTGAGACATTGATCTATGCTACAAAGTACTGACAGACAGCTCCAGCTTTGCTGTCAGTCTTTTACCTGATTAATTCTTACCTATCAGGCTCAGGATTCCTAAGAAGCAAGTACACCTTAGCCCTTTGGAATACAGGCACAAAACAAGACTTAGAACTTGAAAGACTTTTTGGGAACTTAGACATTCCAAACCCAATAATAGGATCCTCAATCCTGTCAGCAAATCCTGGCATCTCCCAGCATAACCTGTCTCACTATGTTGTTAATAATGTTTGCAGTTAAAAGTCAAATGCAGCATGAACAGAATATCCATAATAGCATCTCCCAGCAGTGTCCAAAATACCAGGCTGCAAAGACAAGTGAAGTTCTGCATTTTCTCTCTAAAGCTATCTTGGATTCTTGGCTGCAGAATGGTTTCATCACCAGCAAGAAGGGTAGCATATTAATCTGTGCCCTTGTATCTCTAGCCTGGTGATACAGAGACACTCCTAAAGACACTCCTCAAGTTTCAGTTTCCATCTGTCCTCCTCCAGCATCCTGATTATCATAAATCCCTTTCCTAGGTGGTGGCAGTGAGCCTTGTTCCACTTGCATTTCTCTGTAGATATCACTCTGACTTGCTCAGTCCTGCCACACAAGAAAAACATGGAGGAAATGGTTTGTGTTTTCTGACTCCAAGCCTAGGTTGACTCCCAAAACAACAGAATATTATCAACTAAACAGGCAGAATCTTATTCCCACTATTTCTGCAAGACAAGCATAATTAGATTATTTAGCTGTCAGACACAAATTTTGTAAATCTCCTGACAAGAGAATCCTAAAGATGAAAAGGGATGAAGTGCCCTCTTGCTGCAGCAACAGCTGATAAAAGCATGAAAAACCACCATGATTTGGTGTTCATATATTCAGTTGATGAGACAGTTTTAGCAGCAATTTTAGCTGGCAGTATGAATGCTTGGTCAATGAAGCCAGCCCAGCACCAAATAACCAGTTCTGTGGGCCTCGATGGCATTTTGGCACACTGCAAATCTGCATCACTGCAGACCAGTTTCCTCTGACACTGAATTAACAGGGACTGCAAAAATGGTTTAGGTGGCACACAAAGTCAGGTGAATGAGGCCATGGTACAATCTGAACAGTCTCATTTTCTTTCATTTATATATTTTGTGTCAACTGCAACCCCTGTAACAGCAGAGACCAACACAAGAGAAACAGAACACAAAATGGACAGCAAACAAATGAAATTTTCTCACCTAAAGATACTGTGGTTGTTCCTACAACTATTGAGCTCTGTCCAGAGGGAGAAAAGTAGACCTGTGACCAAGTTTCTTCCTTCAGGATATTTTAGCATTATACTTCAAGGTTTTCTGTTGTGGCTGAAAACTGACTTGTATATTTACTTTCATTATTCAGGTCTAGTGTGTCTAAAATATTTCATCTGAAAATATGAATTGTCATATGTGCACAGATAGGTCCATGTAGATGGTTCTGTTTCACTTTGCACCAAAGTATCATACTTATCCTTTGAGGCTCCTTTGACAATACAGGCTTCTTGAAGCAATAGATAATTTACTCAGGAATAAGGAAAAAACTATTTACTCAGCAACATTATTTATTTTGAAAAGTGTATTGAGGTATTTATCTTAGATAAAATGTTTTGGAAACTGCTACTTGGAATATAACTCTATGAAGATATTCTTAAGGAATATATCAGATATTAAAGAATTCATAAAATGGGCTGTATGAGCTGGAAACATGAAGCTTAACATAGTTTGTCAGTTTGAATATTGAAAATAGAACAATGTGCACTGGTGCTTTGTAGGATGGAGGAAAAGGCAGTTATGTACCTTTTGAACTTTTAGAATTTCAGAAAACCTCAATGACTGGGTCAGAGGAAAAAATATCATGTTTCTCTGACCACAATACTTCCTCCTAACATTCACCTAAGTATATTTAGATGTGGCTTATATGCATGAGAATTTTCTAATATATAGGTTTATATGCAAATCCAGGGCCACTATTAGTGAGAGTATAAAAGCTGTAGCCTTCAGTGTGTCTTTACACTCCATTGTGTAACTGAGAACATTTGTTCACAAAGAAGCAGAAAAGGTTATTAGAGTCTTCTAGCTCTGAGCATAAACTATTTTCTCATTGACTATGTATAATGGCATATTAATTCTTTTTTTTTCTAATATACATCAAGTGCTTAAGGAGCGTCATCAAGTCCTCTATCCATCCTATCTGTTCTGCCTTAAAATCTGAAAAAGAGAAAAAATATAAAAACCCCAAAGACTTTCAAACGTCAAAATGCTCTCACTCTGTCAGAAACAAAATAAATGTCCAAGATTTCATTTTTTCCCATGCTACCAACATTCAGCTCCACATAAAACCCTTTCTGTGACAGCATGATCAAATATTGCTATCCTGAGGTTTCCCAAAAGGACAGAGTTAACACTTTTCTGAAGGGTCACCACATGGGGTTTCAAAGAGGGTAATGGGAATTTTAAGAAACATTTATAGAGAAAACAAAAAATTCTTGAAGAAAAGTGAACTAAGCAACTGTCCACACAGTTGTTTGCTTCAGTCATCTACAGTAGCTTCTTCCTCTGTAAGTACTTTCTTCACAGCTTTGCTTTGCTAGAAAGACTATCCACATGCACGTGCAATGATTTGTGGTTTTTAACATCAATCTGTTAGGAACATCCACCCAATGCACTCCCAGCTAATACAGGGAGACTCAGTTGCCAAAACTGCACCCGTTTCTACTGCCAGCTCAAAGCCTGGTGCAGGTGAACTTCCTTTGGCTCTGCAGGGGAGGAAACAAAGACTGGGCATCTTCAGATAAGGGTACCCAGTCTCTGAGACCCTGGAGGGCCTCAGGCTGGGAGATAAGAACAGTTAATGGCCTGCCCAGGTAGACATGGAGAGAGAATGCAGTGAGATATTGGAAGACCCCAGACAATAATTCACCCTTGGATCAAGAGGTGCATGCAGGGCATGTGAACATCTTGTGCACGAACTGGAAGGGTGTAAAAGCCCAGGGATTTCTTTGTTCAGGGTCCCTCTCCAGAGGCACCCAGCTTGAGCTTAAAAATAAACCTACTCTGCCTCAAACCCAGGGTTCACACTCTTCTTTGGTAGCTCTTGCCTTTAAATCATTCAGAAGTTGAAACATGAACATCACTCAGCTCTAAATACCAGATGATGCTTCCCTAAAGAATGGTCCCCCTAACCACAGCATCAGATGTAGCACAACTCAGAGAACTTTTTAGTGGGATGTTTGGTAAATATTCCACAGAATGCAGACAACAAAGCAATTAAAGTATTTTAAGCTTCATATTACAATTTCTTTTCACATAGTCAAACTATACTTTCTTCCACCTGACAACCTGAAAAAGGCACATTTTCACACTTTGTCCATATTCCAGCAGATTAAAGGTCAGTTTTTTCCAACTGATGTTTATTTTAGATGACACCTAGACTTGAATGAACATAGGCCTTCTGATTTACATCATATCTTTGTAGAGAAATAAGTCCCTTTTTTAATTTTGAAAAAGATTTTACCTGTGAAAGGCTTTAGCCTTCTGCAGCAAGACTGCAAACCCCTGTATTTAGATGCTGTGAAAGGCATATGAACTGCTAGCATCTCAATTCTCTCTGTCTAGACAAAATCAACAATCTCTAAATAAAAGATGATCCTCCAAATAAGCATCCTGCTGTTTCAAAGCAAAAGACCAAAGCCTTCAACCCACTGGAGCTCCTTGGAAATGAACACAACGAATGAACACAAGTCAAGAGTGAAGGAGTGGAGGCCCTGTAAGTGCTCATGTACATCAGTCCACTGGGAACAACACCATCAGTTCTTTAGAGGAAAGCAATATTCAAGTAGTCAACAAGAATATGCTGCTTGAATGTTAAAGGCTTTTGGAATTAGCATGCATATGCAGAAAAGCTAAAGGCATTTGGGGGAAAAATGCTTTCTAGTGTTCAATTCAGGAGTTATTTCTTGAGAACAAAGAAAGAAAAAGAAAGAAAAGACAAGGTGTGTATAAAAATAGCATGTCTGTCTAAATCCTACTACAATACCCATTGCAGAGAATGGTAAACAGGTTGTGATTACATTGCACCACCCTTAGCTCACTTGGTGCCCTAGAAACACAGCACTGATTGTCAGAGCATCTTACAATTACTGCATCTGTCATCCACTGCCACAGCCCTGGAATCCAAGCAGGCAAGCAAGTAAACAAAGCAAAAGAAACAGAAATTAGGCCCCCAGACAAGGGAAATTTTAGAACAAAACATTATTTTTTTGCTTTTTTAAAATTTATTCATCACTGATGATTATTCTTCTGATATAATTCTTTCTTACAGTTGACAAGAAGCAGAACAAATTCTACTCATTGGTTAAAATGCTTAGACTATTTCAAGCCTAAGAACAAATTTTTGAATGCTTAAGGAATACTTGCATTTTATTTTGATTAAAAATCATTCTATTTTTCAAAGTAACTGTAACTTCTGAAATATTTAATAAAAGAAGTTACTGGTGTTTTACTTAACTACACCAAAAAGTATTTGAAAATCACATAAAGGGAAGTCCTTGAAAGTCACCTGCTGGACAGGGAAGGAATTATTTATATGCTTGTGGCAGAATAAAGAGAAAATGACAAGCCTGTACTACTTTTGGCATAGCACTGTGAAGGATTACATACAGAAGAAAAGGGAGGGAGAAAGGAAAGGCAGGATTATTTAATCAGTATGTGTTGACATGCCCTATTGGCTCACAGTTTGTTACTCTAAAACTAAAGATGAGACTGAGTTCTTTGGTAGGTTTTCCAGGTGTGTATTTTCTTTAGGAGAAGGCATTAGGCCCTGCAATTAAATTCACATTATTGTTTTTATCTTGTACAAACCAAATTTTATCTACTGAATATGTTACTCACAATTGCATATTATTTTAGTGATTATTTAGCATGATTTCTTACTTAACCACTGAAAAGCTAAGAAATCTTAAAATTTAGGGTTTCATAATACCCCTTGCTCAGTTGTGACTACATGAACCTCATAGTTTACATGTAATCTGCTTATACTTCTTAATACAATGACATTCAGCTGGTTTTGACAAGATTTAGTGCTCTGATGTAGTTATTCAAGATTGACTTAACTTCATTCAAACATCAGCTGTGAGCCAGATGCCAGTCCCTGCAGGCTTCCCTTTTGTCATGGGAGGTAAAACAGTCCCTTTGGCATGTAATTCATCTTTGGGATAGAGAAAGCTCCTGTCCTAATAATGCTTTTTAGTCTACAGACTGTGAAGAAAGACTGCTTGCTGTCTACAAGCAACATCACAGACACCTAAATTCAATCACCAGAATCCCATGGCAGTTGCTATTTTTAAATATCTTTGTTGTGTAGTCCATGCATGTTACCTGCCAGGACAGCAGCCAGGTAATCTTTCTAAAGGTCTGTCCTTATCTATCTGGATCTGCATATCTACAGATTAGCAATAAATCTATAAATCCAGCTACCTAATAGCTAAATAATTAGATAATGATGTTGTGGCATACAGTGTTGTCTTTATGCAAGCCCTGTATTATCTTTTCTATTTTGCATAGCCAATTCACAGCAATTTTCATGAAAATACACAAATTTTAAAAGCTCCTGGTTCTGGCTCTTGAAGAAGATTGAAATAGTAACCTCACTGCACATTCAAAACTAAAATTGAGATTAGGAAGAGTTTACTGTTCATCCTTAAAAAAAAACGTATTAACTTGGCTAACTTATTAAAAGACAGAAAACAAAGAGTTTCATCATGGTGATCAGTGGAACTGTTCAGGGATCTAGATCAAGGCTCTTGTTTCCCACACCTTTCCAGATGACCCACCAAAGGGAAAAGACAGAAACTAAATTCAGGTAGAAGTAAAATGACACATTTGCAGGAAAAGTGCTATTTTAAGAGAGAAATGACAGACTTTGAAACCCATAGTTGTTAATACTTTGGAAAGCAATAAAGAGCAATGAGAAGCTATAAAAATGCTGCCTAAATTCATCCAACACCTTGGCCATTGTGTGCAGTTCTCACCTCCTTTTGCCCTCACACACAAACCCCCTGAGTTCTCAAGGGGACTGAAAAAGACAGAAAGTCCCCAAGAATGATCAAACATATGGAACAGATCCCTCATTCTGGGGAAAAAAGATACAGGTGACACAAGTCTATAAAAATCAGGAGAGAAGGTAGATAGGGAGGAGTCACTCATTAACTTTTCCAGTAATAAAAATTAAGGACTCACTCATCTCTTCCATTAACTAAAATTAAGGGCTATCAGATGAAATTAGCAGGTGCCACATTCAAAACAAACAGAGGGAGGTAACTCCTTCCCACAGTGTGTGCTCCAGCAGGCTGGAACACTTTCACAGGAACTACAGGTGCTAAAATGTCACATGTAATGAAGACCTGACTACTTGATTTGCCAAGGAACAAAGATCCTTTATGGTTATTAACACAAATTTCAAAATTATTAGAGGCTGTTAAGACTCCCTGCAGGAATTTCTTCCTTCCCAACATCCCCAGGCTTGCAGTATTGACCTCTCGTGGAGGCACAATGAGAGCCCAGACACAGTCCTGATCTGCACTACAGATTGCCCACGATCTTCCAATTTCCAAGAATTATTATTCTTTAACATATGAAAATGGAATGCTGAATACAGTACTCATCAGAAAGTAAATTTAAATAAAGTAAAGTGATATAAAACCAAAGAGATAACTTAAGGGAAACTTCAAAGGATTACTCTAACTCCTATCTCCCACCCAAATATTATCAAACACACTAAGTTCTTCAGTTAAAAAGAAAGCAAAATCATAGAGAGAACAAAGATATATGAAAAAAATAATTAGAAAAGCCTTCAAAATTATACAGTCCTCTGATAAGACACTACAGAAATGTCCAATGGAAAAATTTCAAAACTAAGAAATGTTTTATGTGTGTAAGTCTTCTTTCCTGGGCCATCTTTCATAGTTGCCACAGAAATGGAAAACCCACTATGAATCTAAAAGAGTATAAAAATCAAATACTGGATTGACAGTCAGCTATTGCAATGAAAAAGACAGATCCACTGTACAGAAATGTATATTTACATTTCCTGTTTAGCCACCTCAAACATGTTATGCCATGTAAGGTGGATTATGACCATCACAACCCCACAAAGTTAAACTTGTACAACTTACCAACCTCCTGAATAAACTCTGATTTATTTCCAGTCAAGCTGTCTGGGCTTTGACTGTTACTAGCTTTTGCTGAGAAATCACTAGAGATTTAAGACATCTTGAGATGCACAATATTTCAGAGTATGAATTTTAACAGTTCTCTCAGTGATGAAATTGATGTTTATGCTGAATTATATAGTCCACATTCATGTAATTTATATTTCTGCATTTAGAGGAGTCTCAAACCTTCATAGTGGGGAAGACTTCTAATTAGAGAGGCTGCTGCACAGACTCCTAACTTCCCATTTGCAATGACAAAACATCTCTTCAGCAATTTCTGAGCTGCTTAAATGGAAAATTTCTTCTGTTCCTGTTTCCAGCTGTTGAGCTCCATTTAGAAATGACCTGAGCCAGCACCAAATGTCTCATCCAAGCACTAAAACTACCAGGTATTTAGGAGGCCATCAATCTTCAAACCACACATGAAGAATATCTTCATTAGCATTATGCAACTCACCAGAGAAATCTGTGCTATCTGAAATAACATTCAAAGAAAAGGGTAGGTAAACCATGCAATGCAAAGTTTTTGGTTTAAGCTCTTGGATGGAAAAGGGAGTAGAAACAAAACCATGAACGGTGAAACATCACTCCCAGAAAAACTCTGGATAGCTTGTAGAGCAGAGCAGTGCACATTTTGCTTTTTGCAGTGTAGCCCACAGTTAAATCTGTTCTACCAACAGGCACGTTTAGACTCTAAAACTGTTGTAACTTCATATTTTAACAGGCTCTTAAAATTTGAAATTGTGGGCAGGGAGGGGACTGGAGAGGCTTTTTCCCTTCCAATATGCTTGATGTGTTGGACAGGAGAGAAACCTATATACCTTAACTTGCAAGCATTAGATCATCAGTATTTCTGTAAAATTTGGACTCCTGGCATTTGATGCTGTCAGGCTGTCAGTTTCAAACCATTAATGAACTAAAAATCTGCCTTGCTAAAAGGTTAATGGTGAGAAAGTGAACAGAAGAGTTTAGATTAGATAGATGCTGCTGAAACAATTGGAGCGAGACATATTAGAATCACTGATGAGTAAAACCATTTAAGAAAATGAAATAAAAGGCAAGCACAGAATGAAGCCCACACAGCATGCTCCCAGCTGCCTGATCTCAAAGCTCTGGAAACGTGCACATCACAATGAGCACGATGAACAAGCTCATTTTCTTTTTTCCTTGAGCTGCAGATTTGTAATGCTAGAAGGTGCTTTTGTATCAAAAGTCTTTTTTTAAGCAGAAAGCCTTCTTTCTTCCCTGCTTTATTTTTCAATCTCTCTTTTAACTTTCCTCCACATAAATGTAAAGGAAACATGTCCCCTTGCTGTCTTTGTCATTAGTTTTACAATTTGCAGGTTGCCATTCAATTTCTATCTCTTCTAGGAAAAATACTTTGGTCAGTCTGCATTGAGTGAATGAAATTCCTTCCTACTCTCCCAAGAGAACCATGCCTGTCTAGATTGCAGCTGGTAACTTGCAGGATCCAGATTGCACCATGCAGCCTAGAAACGTGGTTATAAAACCTTCCTCTTTTACAACAATTATTGAACCTTACAACTGCTACATGAATCTCCACTTCCTTTTGCAGCAGTAAGGGAAGCAGTGCAGCTACTTCCATCTCTGAGAAGAATAAAAAAATCTATGAAAACAGTAAGGAGTGAATGTCTCTTCTTCAATATCATCCTCTTCAAAGTGGCAACAATATTTCTTAGCTCTTTTGTGAAAATTATGATGTTGTCAACAAACTGACAAGTAGCTGTTCAATGACATTTTTAAAATTCAATTAACATAAACAAAAGAACAAACCCATATTGTCATACAGATTATCCCAGATTTAGTGCTGACTGTTAACAAATATTTATTCCATTTTGGAATTATACTTCCTCTTTTATCCTGAGATTAACTTTCATTTTTTTAGATTTAGGGTTTTCCCCTTCACCTTACATCACTTAAATCAGAAGTTACTGAGGAAGAACAGGGAGATATTTTTATTTTAAACATTTACAGGGAAGACTGCAGAGCAACAAGTGACTCAAAACACAAATGGAAAATGACCTTCACCGTGTGTTTCAGCTTCTCTTTCCAGCAAGTGCTTTAGGTAGGAGGCTGCTGCAGAGGGAAGTGTCAGCTGTGCAGGTGGAGGGCTCTGCTCTCTGTGTGGCCAGAGCTTGGCAAAGAGCCCAGCAGCCACCAGGAGCCCCTGCCTGGCCACTGGTCACTGCTGCAGCAGGACCTCCCCAGGAGCTGCCCTCTCTCCCTCCCACTGGCTTCTATTGGGAAGCTTTTATAAAGCACTTGGCCAGCTAACTGTAATAATATGAGCTCACATCTCCAGTATTTAAGGACTATTTTAGAAACACAGAATGCCAAAAATCTCCTATAGAAACACACAAAGAGCATTAAAAAGGCTTATTAGAAACTGGCCTACAGATTTTTTTATCTTACAAATGCCCAGCTCATCTATGATCCTTTCACATTACTTTCCTCCTTCCTCTTTTCTACATTTAAGGCAGAAAACAAGAAAGACACATGGCACATTTTAGGAGAAAAGGCAACTCAAAAAACTTGTTGCTTCATTTCTGCACACAGCTTACTGACTTTTGTTGTGAAAAGCCAAAGTTGAGGGAAATTTATATTTTTGTACTAAGAGCTCCCAAAGTATCTGCAAATAATTAAACAGTTTACTTGGTATATCTCCATTCAGCTTTCTATATAATTTTACAAGCAACAGTTGTTTCTAGTTCTTTTTTTTTTTTCTTGGAGAGAAAAAAGGATAATTTCCATGTAGGTTGTATTACTGCAATATAATTTTGTAAAACACTCATTCATATCCATTTTCCTCACTTGGACAAATGGCACCTCACACAGAAAAGGAATTAGTAAAGCTCTTCCTCTTTTTTCTGACAAGAAGTAGGGTTTTGTTGGTGTATTTAGGAAGGAAAAAACACAGGGTGGGGGGTGGTGAATTTTCACTTACTAAGCAAACATTTGAAAGAGCAACACATCCTAAAGACTTTAAAACTTGTCTTGCTTAACTCTAAACTTGCATTATTCTTTAGAATAAGAAAATTGAAACCACATCATATAGAAATAGAAAACACGTGTGCAAGTTTAATGGCCAAACAGGCAGAAAGGAAAAAATGCAAGCTAAATAGAGCCAGGAGAGAATATGGTTTTCACACAAAAGTAACCCCCTATTCTAATATGGACCTCCATAGCAGGAATGGATTTCAGGATCCTCAGCACTCTTTTTCCTTCTTTTATTTTACCTAGCCAGCATCTCCAAAGTGTGCAGAAGAGCCAGACAAGCCTGCAGATGAAACCTGTGCTATGTAGAGTATATGTTACGATACATTTTCAAACAGCAACAGAGAGAAAACCCCAACTAATTGTAAAATAAATACCTCCTCTCCCATTGTGAAGCCAAGCTGCCTTTCAGCAGCTGGAAGTGTCCAAGAGGAGTCCTGGAGTCCTGGCCCTGCCCTGCATGAGCTCAGCTCAGCCGGAGCCCAGCCCTGACACTGACTCACGGGCCGGGCCATCCCCAGGAAACAAAAGTTCCTCTTGTTTATTTCACAGGAAATCTGGACCTTTTCCTACCTCTGCTCACTCACAGCAAGAAGTTTCCTCTCCTTTCCAGCTTAGACTTCCCTGGCTTCTTGAGACCACCAGCTAAGAAAAGCAAGGATGTGAGTGACAATTTACAGAACTTTTGTGAACAGCCCAGGCAGTAAATTTTGCAAATAACTCTATTGGCAAATGAGCTTATGACAAATTCTGAATGTATTGGTCTTTCTGGTGGGGGGGAAAAAAGGTTGAAATTTCATGTAACTTATGTCTTTGTTTTGTCTTTTGTTTTTAAAGAAAAATGTTCGAGAAACTGAAATATCATGAACATGATGCACTGTTCCATTAAAATCTTATAAATTCTTAATGCTGCCTCCCTAAAAACATTCAACTTTAAAATGTCTGAATAAGGTCAGGGGAGGGAAAGACACAGATGATTTGGAGATGATTTGGAAGAAATTAAAGATTTATATTTAAGTAAGCCACAAAATACTATACACTCTCATTTCCATTTGACTATTAAAAAATAATCCTCAACTAGGAAAAATATAAAGAAAGAAAACATTTCAGAAAAATTCCACAAGTAATAAAGCTAAATAGACAACAAAACATGAGGGCACAGATTTCACTTAAAAGGTTATATTCAATTTGGTTTACATTCATCAGCCTTTTTATTTATGTAATTTTCAAAGTGGTGTAAGTAATTTCAGGCAGATAATTTTTTTGTATAACTATTTCTTCAGTTTTCAAAGGTAATGTGTTCTAAGAATATCAGAAGTTATTTCATTATCATTACTTTATAATCTTGTCAAAGTTATTAAATGTAACAAGTCAGATTCAGTAATTAAAAATCAGAAATACCATCCAACAAAATCCAAATGGAGCAAGAAATAAAAATACATTTTACGAGAAACACTAGGACAGTTTATGAAACTGTTAATCCCTAAAGTCTTCATTACACTAATTAAAATCTTTTCATATTGATGTATATAAATTAATTTTGCTTAGGTAGATTTTATTGCTATTAATAAACAGCAATACAGTGGACAGGAACCAGTCCCCTTAAACTCATCAGACAGTAACTAAGCTCGCTTGCATGTCAATGCCGTCACCTTCTCAAGCATATTCTCTGGACTGTTGAAACATGAGACAAAAGTTCCTAGAAATTCAGTTTATGGCTCCATCAAGTATCTCTGGAACTCAGGAAATCAGCTTTATTGTAAGCTATGTAAACAAAGCCTTTTGGGGTTTTTAGCAGTTCTTATTTTAGGATGCCTGTTGGGGTAAAAGGCCTGGTAATGGTACAACTGAAATTCAGAGATTTACAGTGACTTGCAAGCTAATGATCACCAGCTGGATCCAGAGCAACTTAAAACATATAGACTTTTATTGCCATCCTATTATGAAATAAAATTGCATTAGCTTAAACCTACACATCCTGTTTTTCTGACTGGAGCATCCTAAGATTTCCTAATCAAAACCATGACTGAAATAACAGGAGTTTTCCTTCCCACAGAGTGCTCCTCCAGGAGAACTCAGTCTGGCAGAAGCCCAGTGCTGTGCCCCAGGAGGACAGATCAGACCTTCCACGTTGCTTTTAGGAATAACTTGTACTATCAATATTTCTACACTACTCTGCTTCTATTTTAAGATGTTCTTCGAGCAGCTTGAGTCAGAAACAGTTGAAAATACTTTCATGCATATGTTTGGTGTGTTTCTTTCACACTGACAAATTTTTCCTGAATAAAGTCCAACTGTATACATGTGAAGTCTTGTGGCATGGACAACTAACTTGCAATTATTTAGAGTGAAATAGCTGCTTTAATTAAAAAAAAAGCCTAATAAAACATCACAGGCAGCACAAACCACTGTGTGAGTAACACACATCCCTTGTGTGTTACACACCTTTTTGGCAATCCTTTGCCAAAAACCAGTAGTGCAGGCTGATGTGTAAGCTGAACCATGTCACTGATACCTGGACAACTCTGTTCAGACAGCTTGAACATTTTAGAAACCAAAATGACAGAACATGAAAGCACAGATGGGATAGTATGGAAGGGAAGGAAGCATACAGGGGAGCAGGAGTCACTCTTCACTCACATTGCACAGTTCAGTGACTCAGCAGAGTCACTGCCAGCTGAAGTTAGCAAATTTATTCCTCTCTTTAAACCTAATCTTGCATTTCCCATTCTATTCCCTTAGTGCTAGGTCCTGCTTTGAGTCTGCCTCCCCAAAATAGGGCAAGCTACTTTTCAACTCTCCCCTGTCAATCTTAATTCCCCTACCCCTCCTTCTTATTCCTCCAGAACAGGGTAGTAAATCTTGTAAAGTATTTATTTATAATGTCCATGCTGCCTCATGAACATCAGCCACCATTTGCAAACCTGTACTATTTTTTCACATAATGAAAGAAAAACACAAATCCTGTTTCCACAGTGAACTCAAGGAACAGGAAGTTACACCAGCAAAGGTGAGGGACCCTGCTGCAGGCAGCCCTGCCCTCATGACAGCTGCAGAAGGGGTCAGGGTCCTTCCTCCCCTGCAGCTTTCCTCACAAGATGGCACTAGAAGAAATGCTCAGGACAGGGATGCCAGACTGTAGCAGACAGAAGCTTCAAAGCAGAACATGGATGTAGCTTGAACAGATGAGTGCCTCCTCTGTTCCTGCACAGAATTTGACAAACTGCTGATGCTTGCCACGTCTGCTGCTGCCACTGCTGGTGGCTGTCTCTGAAGAAAGGAAAACCTGTGCTTTCAAGTGCAAAGTGCTGCACACACACTTGGTGCTCCCACTGTGTGCTCTCTGCCTCAGCAGGTGTTTTTAATAGTGTTGCTAGTCAGTACCAGGTGGTTTTGCTTGCATCCCTTTTTAATCTCAGGATTTTGAGCACTGACTCCAACATTTCTATTAGGGGAGAAGCACTTCCAAAGGCATGGGAGAGGCAAAGCAAGTGGCACTGAGTGTGAGCTGCAGACACACGTGGCACACACAGCCAGGGCTGGCCACGCACCCCAGGTGCCACAGGGCAGGGCTGGCAGAGCTCAGGCACATCCTCAGCTGGCTCAGAAACACAGGAGGAGCCTCCAACTTGTGCATCTCAAAGACTTCTCTTTAAATGACAACTGAAAATTAAGGGGCAAAAATGTTTTCTGCAAGCAGGCAGGCACTGTCAGAACAGGTGTGCAAAGACAGACTCTCAGCACAGTTTCTGGGTTCCCTGCTTGCCAGCTCAAAATAGGAACTCAGGCCTTGCAGGCATTCAGTCTCAGAGTTTACAAATTTTTATCTTATTACAAAGGACAGGTAGACTTAATAATTGACAAGAGCTTCTAGCCCTTCTAGCTCTTGTGTCTACTTCCATTAGTTCTTCTCCATTTCTCCTATCCAAAACATACTGAATATATAAAAAAATAAAAATTTCTGTAGGAATTCAGTGCTTTGCAGTAAGGATCCCTAAACAGCAGTTAACTAGATCTCACAAGTTACTGACTGTAGAGTCATGAAGACCTCCCCCTTTATATTAAATCATTACAGTCTGCAATACTCCCTGGGCTGATGGCTGAGTATATAATTTACACTAACTTGTGGCAAACAGTACTGTGATCTCCTCAAAGGATGTTCATGAAATCTAGTTCTAATCTAATCCACCATGGTTAGCCAACAATAAAGGTTTTGCCTGAAGAAAGTTATAAATACATCTCAAGTGGAAAATGTAAAAAATACTCGTAATAGTGTCTTCTGAAGTAAGGACAGTTTTCAGAAAGATAAAAATAGCTTTTAAAGACAGTTTATATTCATCTATCATGGTCTTTAGCATTTCCAAGCTGAATTCTCAATTCACAAATCAACCCAATACAGTTAACTCAGACTAAAAAATGTATTGGTTGAATTAATTTTCCTGTACTTGTAGAGGTTTATTCTTAGATACAAGAGAGGAAAAAATGATAGCTTGTTAGAACAATGGAAGCACATGCAGATTATATTGGAAGGAAGTCCAACCTAGCAACAGAAGCTTTAGATCAGCTACTACAAAATGAAAAAGGAAAAAAAGAAGTAAGCACAAGCACCTGTTTAAATGTGTTGAAGCTGCAGAGCTGAGGTGAGACATGTGAGACAGGCATTTCTATTTGACATTAATATTGTGCTGCTTCAAGAGCATTACCCTGAATTTTCTCAGGACACACAGCCTGTCTGCATGCATACAATAATGCTTCTAAAAATTTCTTCTAAAATTTTTTCATCTGTTGGTGAGTTTGACTATGACTGCACCTGACCACGACTTCAGTCATGTGCAGCACTGTAAATCAGTTCAGTTACATTTATCAGTAATGGAAATTTGTCACAGCCAAGCCTCAGGAACCTCATTCTGCTCACACACTGCCAGTGGTTGACTGGTCAGCACCAACAGGCAATGAAATGGACTACAAAGCACAATAAGCATTTGATTCTTCTATTTCTCTAAAAGAGCAGAGCTCTGATAGTTCTGCTCAAACAAATCTCCCACAACTGCATCATTAACTTCCCTAGGATAATCTGCCTCTGTGATTTTAGAACAAATAACAGCTAAGCAATGAATTCTCCACACCAATAAAACCAATGGGGTTTCAGTCAATTCCTCAGTTTTGCTTTTTATTGAGAGTTTATTGATCATCTTAGAAGGCAAGGGTGATTATATCCCACATTGTTGCCATTGAGCAAACACTTGAAGCACATTGAACTGCCTGGTGATTTACAGGAGACCCTAATGCATCTGCTTCTGCTCAGATGGCAGCAAACCTTTCTGCCTTCATGTTCCTGCCAATATTTGTGTAAAAGCCTTTTTAACACCCCAGTAATTCTGTGTGAAATATGATCTAAGCTTATGATTCATAAAATTGAAAACATATTAGAACACAAAGTGATAACACCAACAAAATAAGACCCTGCTGATTCTTCTGTAAATGGGACTGACATTTTACACGAGAAATATCATGTTATAAATAATCCCACTTTATAAAATCTTCACAGTAGCTTACTGATGTATTTTAAAAAACAACTGTTGTTAGGAAATATTTTAAATCAAAAAAGTTTAAATTATCATTACATCAATAATGTTTCATCAATAACTGTATAAAGAAGCAACAGAAAGAGTTTTAGGGTCTCCAAACTTCAAAAAGCTTAAAAAAAATTAAAAAGGTGGAATAGAGGAAAGCATTTTTACTCCTTCAGAAGTTTACAAGTTATTGAAAAATTAAGGCTACTTGTAAATGATAAATACACATAACAGGGCAAAGATCCCCTTAAAAACTACATTGCTTGAGAAAAATATGCACAATTTGGATCTCTTCATGCATTGCTACACTTTGAACCAGCATGCAGAGCTTTCAGGCTAAATTGGACCTTGCTATAGTGATGGTCACCTTAATGCAGGATTCTCTTACACTCAGCATTAAATGGTTGAGAACATGGCAATGATGAGGGAGAAATTTCTTGCAGCAGGGAAAAATGTGTTTAGTAGAGGTTGGTGGTCTGCAGTCCTGACAGATGTCATGTCTCTGCCCCATGTTTTGGTGCTGGAGCAGGCAAAGATCACAGTGCTGAAGCCTCTGAATGCACCTCTCAAAGGTTAACCTAATCCTAGACAGGAAAAAAGCATCAACAGGAAAGAAGTGCTGCCTTTAGTTATCTACACATTGCAAACACAAATGATGGATTGTGTTTACAAAATGAAGCCATTATTTTCTACTAACTGTGGCAATTTTAGGAGAATCTGAAGACGTGGGAAGGAAGGTCTGTGTTACAAGTTTCCTGAAAATTGTATATCCCATTTTTGGCTGGGTAAAAAACATGTTAGTTGTTTGTGCACAGCAAAGGTAAGACTTCACATAATTATAAACTGGAGTAAGATTTCCTTCGAGAAATGAAGGCCACTACATAAAAACTTTTGAATTACTTCAAATGAAAAGAAATGCTTCTGCAAAGCCCTACATGTGAGTTAGGAAGTCCACCCAGAAGCAGAAGGCAAGCAGGTCTTGAAGAAGTCATTAATGGTCAAGCAGTAATCCAGTCTAGGCTTTTCCTTTATTTAGATTATTCCAGCTCTTCCCTACCCTCTTTATACTAAATGAAAAATGGTCACATACAAAATATTAACCAAGTGTCCCTCAGCATAATTTAGTTCAGAAGTTTCCATCTCTCTCTGCAGGACCTCCTCTTCTCCTGTACTACTGTAATTCAGGGTGGATGTGGGAGTAGGTGCTGTGCTATAAATCAGATCACTGAAATTATCTAGGTTGAAAAAAAAATCTTGCAGGCCAAAAAAGGTAATTGTTGTACTGCCTGTTTCTACAGAGAAGTGGACAAGCATGAATCAAAAGGTGAGAAGTTGCCACACCAGGTATCAAGAGCCCAGGAACTTCCTAAAATCACCTTTGGGGGTGATTAGGGGTGAAATAAAATGCATCATGTAGTTATGCCCATAGCAGAACTTGAGGCTGTGGAAGCCTTCTAACACTTCTCAGCACATCAGTAACTATGCAAATCTGAGTGTTCATTTAAAGGAAGGAATTCACAGATTATTTTTTTTTTAGTCGTGACTTCATTGGAAACCATGGACTTCATTCTTTGTTTCCCTAAAGAACATACCTGAGAGCAATTAATTTTTTATTATTTTTAAAAAATTTTATCATGCAGCTAACCTCACTGGAATCCATTTTCTAGTCTGAGGCAAAAATAAGAAAAAGCAGAACCTTGTCTACAGAAAGATTAGGAAATGATGACCATAAAGCTTCAAGTTTTGGCCAGTGACAGAACTTAAAACTCTAAGATGGAAACTTCTTTAAACCCAAGAGACAATTAAGGAAGAACACGTACCTTATCCACTGGGAGGAAGTCGTTTTCAACTTCTATTGACCTTGGTCGTAGCTTTATGGGTTTGTCTTTGAAGATATCTCCAAAGCCAACACCTTTGACCTTTTTGGGCTGGATTGTCGTGCCTCCATTGGCTCCTTCTGATTTTGTACTGCAAGAGTCACCACCGTCACTCTCAGAGCCTGTAGCATCTTTTAGGCCTGTGAAAAGGAGGGATGAAAGGTGTGAAACTCACTCTTTTAACATCAGATTGTGAGTGGAAAATGATCCCTCCCACCATCCTCTTGAGGAAAAGGAAACCACAAGAAACAGGTAGAGAAGATGTTCTCTGTGCCGTGCACTCATTTTGGCTTTGAAAAATGACATTATTTCATCGCATTGGTGTACTGGTTAGAAATTACACCGACCCACAAATTCACAAAACATGCATACTCCAGCATCAAAACTTCACAAATGAAGATGGTGATTCCTTGAGTACCAAGAAAATCCTCATTCCTCAGGCAAAACCTCTTTGGAAGAGACCTCAATAAAAAAAAGAGTTAAATTCAGCTGTAAGGCTCCTATTGTATAAAGTCACATAAAGCTAACAAGCAGTCAGATCAGGCATGCTGTACCTTAAATCTGTGTGACTCAAGCCAATTATGCAATTAGTATCTAAAGCTACATTACCTAACTGGGAAATATAAAGCTGAAAGCTGTTCAAACAAATTTGCAATCAAATAAGCTGCATAATATGTTCCCTGCTGAAAATTAAACCTCTCTGCAGCATAGACAGCCGCATAAGAAAAGCACCCATGCACACTCTCCTCTAGGAATACAACAGATCAAAACTGATGTTCTGATTTGCATTATTTCTTTCAGTGAATAGGAAAATTTATCTGCATTTATCAGAAAATATCTGCTGCTTGAATTGCAGAGGCACAGATGCAATAAGGTGATGTTTCAGCCACTTTACAGAAGGGTGCATCAGGTCAAACAGCCACAGGCAGCAACAGTGACCCACTGAAGTTTCCTTCCCTAGGCCATTTAAATCTGCCTCCCTGCAAGAACTGTTTCCAGGAAAACCACAGCAATTGCTGCTACTACAGCACTAATTCTACCTAACAATAAGAAGCTCAAATCCTCACATTTGCCTAACAAGCACTCATGATGTCACAGATGTGGATCTTGCAAGTTGAAGAAGAATTTCAAATAAGCTTTTCTTCTTCATCACTTTTATATCAAAGTTGACAAAACAATTGCAATTGATTTTCACCATGAAAGGCTGACAGGACCAATGAACCACAGAAACCAGTGCAAGTCCTGAGGCCCCCAGGTACACCTGCAGGATCCAGGACATGAGAGGCTCATCTGGTAAATGGGATTCAAAGCAGGGTGCCACTAGGAAATGGAATCATGTCAGATCAGGACTTTTAGCCAACAACAGGAAAGCCATGATATGCTGCCCTGATACTTTCTGTATCTTTAACATGAAAGGAGTATAAAAGCAGAATTAGAGAAAGTTCCCAATTAGAAACAAACAAAGACTACAGACTAAACAAAACACTTTGGCCCTCTAGCCTCCTGAGTGGCTGCTGCATCTATTGTTGAACATCAGTAACATTTCTATTTAATTAGGTATTCAGTTCAATTAACACTGAACAAGTTATTTGTTCCAGAAGCTGAGCAGGATTGCAATTTAAATAAATATTAAATAATTAAATTACAATATTCTTCTTAAATATGCAAAAGTCTTGATTTCTTTATGTTTTATTTTTCTAAGATGGGCCTGGGAGAAAACCTCAAATCTTATTATGGTAGCATGCCTACCATCACTAAAGTAAATTCTGTGCACTACTTCTGTTCCAGACCTCAGGAAATCATTAACCAGGGCATTTAAGCATTGACTGTGATGCTGCTTGGGGCTCTGGAGGGCAGGAGAGGAGTGTTTATCTGCCCAGTGCCACAGAGCCACTGCACAGAGTTTCCAGCAGAGGCACTCAGAGGGGCAAGGGTAAATGAAGGGTAAATTAAGCCAGACAGGTATAAATCTCCTTGGGCAGTGTGGCAAAGTCACTGCCCCTGTATCGTTCCCTCCCCTTGCTCTGACTTGAGCAGGAAGTGAGGAAGCTGAAAGTTCTACCAGCTGGACCTTCTCCAGCTTTGCAAATTATCAGTCACTGGGGCTCTGGCTGAGATAGAAGGTAGAACCAACTTTATTTACCACTTCTTACTGCAAAGACAATGGTCAGCAATTGACTATGCTGAGAATAAAACTTCCACAACTCAAAAAACTCAGATCGTAGTGATCGTTGTCTTTTAGCTGAACAAAATCTCTTGATATGGAAAATTAGCCTCTGGCAAAGGTTTCTACTGTCATCCTTGCCAAAATCTCAAACTGTTCTGGGATGGAGGGAAAAAGCAGTGAAGACACCTCCCTCCAGAAGTAACTGATAAGAATCCATGACTGCCACTCCCTGAAATGAACATAAAAACTATCTTTAAAATAGGTTATTAAAATAGGTTCTCTGCATCCCTAATTGTGGAAGAAGAAGAAGAAGAAGATCTGGACTTTGGACAGTGGATGGAATTAAAATATGAAAGTAATTGTGAGAATTACTCAACAGGTCTCACATAGACTTCAGATCTTTGAAGTTTACATGAAAGAAAGATCAGAAACATCAAGGGGATCTAATAAGAATAAAGCTTTTGTTTGTTTCTGGGTCATCACTTGCTTTTCATTATGGCATTTTCAGCTTTTATGACCATTCTTCTGTGATGAGGCACCACACTTTGTATCAGAAGCCTCACCTCAGGCCCACAACAGATTTCCTGAGCATCACCCATCTGTGCTTGATGGTAATCCAAGAGTTGTTTGTTCTCTGTATTGCCACAGAGCTGTCTCAGTATACAGTCTTCAAAATGAAAGCAACATAGGAAATAACAGCATTGCTTCTTTTTCTTTTTTTCTTTCTTTCTTTCTTATTTTAATGAGGACAGAATGGACTGAAGTGTGGCCTGCCCACACTAAATTGCATTTGAGTGATCAGATACAAAGCTCCTTCAAAGTTCAAAAGAGTTCTTCCAGATCAACTGGGAAAATGGCCTAATTTAATTATTTTTGACTGACCCAAACTGAGAAGTTGTCTGTACTTCACTAAATGAATCAGTAAAAGTCCTGCTTGTGCTCTTATCACAACATGATGGGGTCTAGAGACAGAGGGGACAAAAGAGAAGAACTGTATGCAGGGAAACTGTAAAACAAATCAGATGAATTGAGGATCTGCAGTAACATTTAGAAAGAATGATGCATTGCTTGAGTACAGAACAGTCCTGTAGAAAATAGTCTAACATGCTCTTGCTATTAAAGGCATGCTAAGGAGACACACTCTTATCTTCCTGTCCAGGTACAAGAGATACACTCTTCTGATTTGGACAGATAAAAACCTTGGAAGCAAGGATTTGCAACACTATGCCCAACCTTGCCTGATAAACTCTCTCCATTGGGTTGTCCCCTAATACATATATATACATGTGTGTGTGTGTGTATATGTATCAGTATGTATCTATCAGCAATGCTCTTGGTGCACCCGCAACCTGGCTCAGGTGATCTTTCCTCTTAAAACCAGAAAAATGTTCCTCTTTTTTTTGTGTGTTTTAGGTGGCTTTGGGGTTTTTTGGCTTTTTTTCATTCAGGTTTTCATGGAATTTTTTGCCACTATGCAAATAGCTGAGCTGTGTGGCAGAACACAGCTGGCTGGATAGTTTCTCCAAAAGATAAATGTAGCCCATGAACACAGCTGGGATCTAGGCAGGAACCTGAGTAACACAGACTGTGTCCTCAATTGCAGATCCTCAATTCAGATTATGAATTTCAAGTACGAAATTTTCTTCATGAAGAGCTATAACTATCAGGGAGGTCAGGCTGCTAAGTGACCATTAAAACCTAGAGAGAATTTCAGTGGTCACAGTCCCCTCTCTGCTGCCCATCACACCCACTCAGCCTGGGACAGCTGTGCTGTACCACACAGATGGAGTTGAGCACAAGGTGAGGCCAGCAGCTCAGCAAACTGCTCTCCTCAGAAACACTGAGAGCATCTTGCTCTTCTTGTAAGCCTATCAAGTATTTCAAATAAAACCAGTATAGGATAAAAGCTACAGTAGTCATGTTTCTCACTATTTTTGCTGCCTTTTTTTTAAACAGAACTTCTCTAGAATCTGTCAGCTCTCTGACAGTATTTGGAGAGCTGACAAACTAAGAACATAACATCAATAAGGTGCTCACTAACATGATTACTATCACATCAGTCTTAGTAACAGGAAAGTTTTTCAGAATTTTAATATTTCTCAGAACATATTTCTCAAGTCTTTTGGTAATGTCACTTCAAATTTCTGGCTCTATAAGCAAAACTGTTATTCTTTTACCTAGATTTATTGTTGCTGAATCATCTGTAGCACCACAAGGTAGAGCTCAAATCTAAGCACTGGTTGCATTTTTCTAGTAAGCTCCCTGAAGTCTGAACAAGGGCACCATCACCAACAAGGAGTTAAAATTCCCAGGGGCCAACTGTTCCCAGCTTTTGGCTGGAACAAGATATGGGTCTACAGCTCTTTAAAACACTCAGAATTTTGATTCTTTATTGATTCATTCTCCTTAAAAATGCAAGCTCATTTAGTATTCATGAAGATTAAATTTTCTCAAAACTGTCTGGAGGAATTTCTCACTTCACACATTTTTTCCTCTATGGGTATATAAAAGAGATTAGCTTCCTCAAGACATTTCAAACACACCACACTCCTGCTATAGCAGTTACAGGTCTTTTGAGAGCAACATTCTGAAATGTACCAAAACAGATTAGCTCAAACAGGGATTAAAAAGAGACCACAACATCAGACTTAATTCAGAAACAGCCTCTCAGAGCTGGGCTGGCATCAAACCAGATTCTAAATCAGAAGGATAGTTAGGGATGATAAAGGGCTGTGTAACTAAAGCTGTTAAAACAAAAATAAACAGCTGTGGTAAAATTAACTCCATTCAAAGCAGGAAACAAATTATTTCTAAATAGCTTAAAATGGCAGGGCAGAAAAGGAAATACATTCTAAGGTTACCAAGCTTTCTATTTTGAGCTATTATTTGGCAATTTAATTTTTGTTCTTTATTCTGGATTGCTCTCTCTGCTGACAATTTATGGCCCTGGACCACTGACACAGTAAAGGCCAGTGGTGTTCTGGCCCTCTAAGCACTTCTCAGCTTTGCTAAGCACTGGCAGCTGTTCAGAGGCACACACCTGAGACAATGCAAAGGGTCTCCTGATCGGGTCTGGCAGCCAGAGAGAAACACTGCCAACTGTGTTTGATAGAACAAAGACATTTGCAGATGAAGCTTATTGGGGTTTTCTACTTTTCTGGAAGGGAAGGAAAGCAAGGGGAAATATGCCTTTTCCTTCTATTTAGAGAATGGCAGCATCAACGCCCGGGTGACCGATCTGAATGACGAAGGTGGTGAAATTATACATGGTAATTGCAGTAGATGAGACAGGAACTGGCCTTCTTCCTTTTCCTCACATACTGGTGAACACAGAATAAATACCCACATCCTATAAGGTATTAGTCTTGAGCTTGCTTTCTACCAAATCCTGTATTTTGTTGAAGCCATCCCAAACAACATTCCAGTGTCATAAAAAAATCAAAACCAGAAAATTAAATTGGATTCTAAATACTACTGCAAAAGAAAGACATGTTGATTCTGCTTATTTTAAAGATTAATAAATTCATTCTTTCAAAACACAAATTAATGCTTCTTTACCAAGAGTGATTATACATGTACAACTAACTGAGGCAGACTAGCTCAATATTAGTAATTATTTGTAATTCTCAGTCATTTCTTGAAAAAATGTAACTATGTTAGCTAAATATTTTGTCATTTGCTTTCAACATGTTCATTTTCCATTGCATAACAGTTCTTGCCACATAAGAAATGCCCCCAGATTTCTATGCTTGCACAAGTGGTCATGCAAGGGGAAGGGGAGCAGTGCCTGGCCCCATGTAGCAGCATGCACTGAGGGTGATGCAGCACAAGCATCTTCTGCAGCACAAGCACAGAGCCATCAGTACAGAACTTGGTGGCTTCCCCACCTCCCCAGCCACTTCTCCAAGAGCAAACAGGAACAATCATTTGTTTAGGAGCTCTACAACTGTAGACAACCAGTGTTCTCTTCATTTGGGGACTACTTTTTTCACCACCCTCACCAAGTACAGGCAGGTTATCACATGTGGAAGGACAGGTAATCAGCCACAGGCAGCAGGGTCCTTGACCTGCCACTCACCAAGCAGGTCTTTTGTGAAACTCATGGAAAACTACTTGGTAGTGGGAATACCAATCAACAGAAGGATTTCACATTTCACCCCAGTCAATGTAATTTTTCCACACACAGTCCCCAGTCCCATGTCATCTGTACATTTGTTCTCCAGAAAACAGGATGCTAATTTTTAATCATGAAAATTTCCTTCCCCCAATTTTATATTTTTTCTCTCTCAGATGTTATTTTTCATTGCAGCACCTGTAGCAGCTGTGTATTTGATACAAGCTCTTTATTGCAAGCAAGTTGTAACAAGGTGAGGAGAAATACAAAGTTGTAACTGTCCTCTCTTCAGAACTGTTCAAATCCACATTTTGCTCATTCGTTGAACTTTGCTCACATTCCAACACTCCTAAATGGGGTTTAGAACATCATAAATACATCAGCCATATTGATTTCTCAGAACTCTGACCAGCCATAATTCCTCAAGAATTAAGGGGAGACAAAAAAAGGGTAAAAAAAAAGTGGTGGAGCAATAGAAAACACAAAACACAATTGAAGTTACTCACGAATGTTTCTGTTTCAACGATCCTGATCTTCTTCCATTATATCTAATAGCTATTACTGACAGCATTGTGGATCCACATATAAGGAAAGAGAGGCAAATATTTGTCAAATCAAGCACTTTATCTGCACTGTTCCTCACTTATTGCATCTTTGAAGAAAAAGCGAAGCAAGAAAGAGAAACTAAATCAGTAAAAATTAAAAAATTAGAAATCCAAGAAGCATTGTTCGTGGAGGTGCAAGAAAGTTGCAGGATGAGAGAAAAGAGAGCTGTGATCAACAAAATGACAAGTTTTTTGTTGCTGTGTGTCTCTCTTCACCCAGCATATGCAGCAGCAAAGATTTTCTGACAGCAGGTTGATGAGCAGAATGCCAAAGGAGCTGGAATTGTTGCTGAGCAGAGCCTGGCATATCTCATGACCAAGAAAGCCATGTCAGCATATAAAGGCAAGGCTGGGTGTTTCTGCAGGAGATAATCTTGCATATTTCAGTGGAAGGTACCTCTAGAAGCATCAACCAATTCAACAGCTATTACAGGCCTTGGTTAAGTAAGACAATGCCTTTTAAATGCAGCAGTTGGAAAACAGCTTTCAAAATAAAAGTATTTAGCACTGAGCACGTGTTTGTGAAGTAAAAGCTCTAAGCTTGATTGCAAAGTTGAGCAACACTTCATGCAATGTGATACAGGTGAATCCAAGCATTGCCTAGGCATAACTAAAGTTATGAACTGACTCCAGCTTAACTTACAGAGAAATCAACAAGCTGAAATTAGAGCAGCTATGAGTTATTTTAACCAGACATCCCTAAATGAAATCAATTCTGTGGAATGTCTCCAAATGGCTTTCACTGGAGACATAAGCTCATGGATATTTGCCTAAAAATATGGACCATAGAGGAGACATGAAATGGAAGGAGTTGGCTGCACCACCAGTCAGCTTGTTCAGGAAGAGCACGATGAGTAAGTTTGCAGGGAGTGAGCTGTAAACAGATGGAGCAGGGAGAGTAAGAGACCCTCATTTTGATCTGTTAGTTTAGGCAAGAGTATCTCTGATAGTAACAACAGTGAAACCCTTGTTTTGTTTAAGACTTCCCCATTTGACCTGATTTTGTGTATTACCAATTCCTCAGTTCCAGTTCCAGCCCAAAAAGCAAAAAACAGGCCATAAGTGTAGCAGGATATCTGGCCTTCTGAGATTCAGCTTTATGGAGAAAGTAACACACCTCTGCAGCATGAAAAAACATGCAAGTCTCAACCAAATGCAAAGGGAGGTAGAATTGAACCTCCAGGTAAACCAGCTCCAGGTCGTATAAACAGATATATTTTATCAGCTTTAAAAACAAAGTTTAGATGGGTGTTTGCCCAGAGCAATGTGAGACAACCTACTGTGGGTTAAGCTGTCTTCTTGCAGCTGGTTACCAAGCTTTCCTCCAGACATCAATCCAATCCTGCACTCTGAAATCAGTTTGATGCAATTTCCTCTCTTTGACATGGCACAACAATGGGCCAGCGTGATTAACAAGAACTAAATGCAGGGCTCTGGCATAAAAGGTGACTGAATTCTTCCTGGCTTCAGTTGTGCTTACTTGAGAAGAGAGGAAGGATGATTTGGCACTCAATGAGTAACAGGCTGGCCATGGAGAGCAGGCTTTTGGAAAACTTGGAAAGGTAATATTAGGGCAGCACTAACCAGTAAGATTATGAAATTAAAGGCTCCAAAGGCAGACCTTGAATCTGATCTGAAGCTTCATCTTTATGTCTGAATTCAAGCATACTGGAAATTAACTCCATAAACCCTTATCATGCTTATCAGATGGGTGAATTAGAGGACATGATGGTCTAAGAACTCTGCAAGAAGGATGAAATTTGAGTGGTTGATAAGCAGTCATGGAGATACAAGATGAGAAGCAGCACAAAAATTTGAAGACTATCAACCACATGGTCTGCTCCAGCCAGAGCAAGGGCTTGGCTGGGGCTTGTGAAGAGCTGCAAAATGAATTCTGGTAGATAGGGAGATAATTTTCCACAAGAAAATACTCAGAGCTGCACACATTCACATAGATTTTTGTTAAAAAAAAGGATCAGATTTGTTAAGAACAGCAAAAAAAATGTGTAAGGGCAAATATCAGAATAGAATAATGTGACTTCAACTGCTTCATCCTTTGCTGTCAACATGCATAAGACAGAAGTCCTCAGAGGCAGAAGACCAAACACTCCCACCCATTAAGGAGGAAGAAGGGCAGCACAGCATGGATCCTCTCAAGGGAAAGCTCTCTGGGGCAAAAGCAGATGCTGAAGCTAGCACAACATCCTGTTCACTGGAAGACAGAACTGAACACTTTGCACTTAGACACACCAAATGTGAATCTTCCAGCTAGATTTCTCCATGAGGAAACAGGTGGAAGGACAGATTTCTGTCTTCCTTGCTTCCTCTGTCTTGCATCTGATATAACCGTTCATTCCTTTTCTATATTACCAGGGCAGTAAAAGAACATGAAAACAGGATGTGCCCTTCTTTTAAAAAGCAGAAGCCAAAAACCTGAACATGAAATGAAAAGAGCTTTATATCTTTTACTCTCCTTGGCAGAAAAAATGTATCAGCCAGAATGCTGTGAGTAATAACTGTCAAAGACAGAATGCCAAATGAAGAGCATGCAGTAAAAATAAATTTAAAAATCACCAAAAAAATAAAACTTCAAACAAATCAAAATGCAAAGTATCTTTTAAGAAAAGCAAAGCATACTTTATGAGTTCAACAATCACAATGGAAACTTTACTTTTAGAGCAGATTGACTTTTAATTCAAAGATTAGTGGTGATTATCAACAGTCTTCTCGTTTCAGGGGGCAAAAAGTGATGGGACTAAATGGTCTTAAGATTCCAACCATAGCTGAGACCAAAACATCCAATGTAATTCACAATTTGCTGTGGGCTTGTACACAGACATTGTATGGATACAGAACACACACATGCACAGGAGGAACAGGTGCATTCTCATTGCATTAAGGCTGGGCAGCTCATCAGCAGCAAACTGACTTCAGCTTACAGACAGGTAAATGCACGTAGAGTAGCCACAAGTGGGTAGCAGTGGCACAATTTACAAGTGTAGATAAATCAAACAAGTTCAGAGGACTGAAGCTGTTGCTGGATGATTTTGGAGCACACTCACTGTTATAACGTCTGTAGCTGTCAATCTTTGCCGGTGCCACTCTGTACAGAATTGTCCCTTCAAAGGCAGATTTTCCTGACAGCAGGCAAGAGAAGGAAAGACAAAAAAAGGAGAAGGGGCAGGGTGGGGGTAAAGAGATCGAATGATGGTAAAAAGAAGGGAAAGGAAGAGGTTTTAATCTGTATTTTCAGTCACTGACATTTAAAAGCCTCATTAGCAAAATGACGAGAACATTAACAAACATATCTGATTGTACATGAAGTTAAAATATTCTTACTGCATGTATGTCAGATAACAGAATCTCATGATTTTGCTAAAGCTGTTATTTACAATGTCCAACAGAATGCATTCTTCTTAGGTTTGGTCTGTTGTCCATCAAGTTGTGAGACTTGCAAATAAAATTATTTGTCTGGTTTTTGCAGCCTTGCACAGGAGAATCCTGAAAAAATATTATTACTGCAATGATGTACTCACAGTGGCTCAACATTCCTGCTGCAGATGTAGTGCACTTGAACAAGCACAGCTGACATCCAAACAGGGCAATGAAATACTCACATCTCTTTAATGTACCAGGATCCTGTGAGCATCTTTCCAAGATCACTTATTGGAAATATTTTGGACATGGGAACTGGTCTTAAACTGTGCTTAGTAGGAAGGATAGGACACTAAAACCTGAATAAATCAGTTTTTCAGCTAAAAGCTTAATCAGGTGTAACTTGGCATTGACATTACCAAAAGCAAAATTCTAAAATTAAGAGGAAAAACAGTAAAAGTACAAAAACCAAATCCCACTTCTCATCTAAGATATTGAAGATAACATTTTTATTACAAAATCCTTTTTTTTTTCATTGCTAGTGAGATAGCTCATGCTCTGATATTTAGGACATGAAATTCAAGTGAAGGTAAAAGCATGAGCAGCTGAAGTGGTTTGTGTGTCAGGTTTAAAAACCCAGTCAAGCCCAAGAATATACCAATGCCAGCTTGTTCCAAATCCCCCCTAGTTATACCATCACAAAAATTTATGTCTTTAGTAAAATTTTATAGCAAAATAGCCAATCTATGTGAATTGTCACAACACAGAATCACACCCAGTTTGGTACCAAATATGTGTGGGATTTTTTTCTCCTGTATATCATTCTGTTGGACTTTCAGACAAGAAAAAGCCATACTTATATATTATAATAAACTAATTCTTAGTTTTGTTACTGCAGTTTAATTAATACCAGAATGTTTCCATTGTCTTATGCAATGTTTTATGTAATGAGGAAGGAAAAATGCAAGAAATCCATCTTGACACTTTCTTTTTACAGGATACCACTAAAAGAGTGCTATTCAAACAGTCAAACGTCAACCCAGGGCTAAGAGAAATGTAAGTTAAACTTCATGACACTGTGGAGAGCCAGAGAGACAGTAATGGAAATCTAAAGTTTTAAGAACTCAAACCAGAGGAGGTTGCCTGACTGAAGCATCAGCTAATGAGTCTATCAGCAGCAGCCAGGACTTTTCAGGGGTCATCACTAACAGGTTCCAAAAATAGTTGATAGATACCATGGGGCCCAGCTGTACCTTAGAGAATGCACATCAGAGACAGCAAGGTACAAAAGGCCACCTTTCAATGCTGTCATGACACTGCTGTGAATATACTAAATGCTTCTTGAAATAACCTCCTCAATGTGAAATTGTGATTATCTCAAATAGAATTTTTTTGACTGCATGTCAACTTTTTGCTTCTCAACAGGCTGTATTGACAAGAAGTGGTATTGAAAATAGTCTTAAAATTAATACTGTATCTCTGAGAAATATGGGAAATAATCTTATAATCCAGTAATATAGTAATAAACTGATAATGCATACTGCCTGTTCATGCTGTAACAGCTGGCCCCAGAAGTGCAATATTTTCATTTAAGAGCATGCTTTAAAGAGCAAGGAACTGCTGTTTACTCTAAGAGTACCTGATCCTGTCTGTACTTACATTCCAAAATGTGCCTTTGAAGAGAAGAAACTTGGCAATCACCTTACAGCTGGGACAAATACTTTAAAATCAAAGAAACAACCCCCCAAATATTTTGATCTTGCAACAGTCTTGCTTTCCAGCCTGCTGAGCACACACCATCGAGAGGAGGCACAGGTTTCCAAACCTTTCCAAATAAGGATCAAGCTAAGTCCCACAGTCAGGATTCAGAAATATTTGGCACTTCTAAAACTAGCCCCAGGCATTTCAAAAAAGGAAATTTTTGCTCTGAACAAGCTTCTGAGGTTAGTCTATGGCAGAGCATGAAAGGAAACCAAGATATTTTCTTCTGGCTGTTTACTCTGATCTGCCATAAAATTTACATGGACGCAACAAAACCAATAAAATCAGACTTTTCTCTGTCCATTGGGGTTGGTGTAGATTGTAACAGAAGGACAGAGAAATACACGTTTTATTAACTTTATTCCTAAAAAGCCAAGTTATGTAATTTTTCTCTTCTGTATTTCTTTTTCTTTGAGTTCACCAAAATTACATTTGCCCTTCAAAAATTCTCTTTATAGATGGTCAGTAAAATGTGATTTAAAAATCAAGTTTAATTTAATTTAACCAAGATGTTAAATTTAATTATTAACTTCAAAATATTCATGGATTTGCACAGTGCCAGTTCTCCACATATCCTATGCTATTTTCCCAGGTCTCACAGTAAATCTGCCAAGTATTACCTTATCCATTTTACAAGTTGGGCTGAACAGTTCAAGGCTGCTGCTCAAGATTGCAGAGCCAAGCCCCAGCCCTGCCCAGGCCCCTCTGAATGCTGAGCAGAACCTGAGTGGCTGCCCAGGGTCTGAGTTCAGTGCCAGGGTACAACCCCTCACCCAAGTGCCAGCTTCATAATCCAGAATTCACATTCAAGGATTCCACCTTGCAAAGTCCTGTGATACAGATGCACTCAAAGTTCCCAGAGAAACAAAAAGCAATTACTGCAGATTTAAGGTGCTTTCACATCTGGCCATCCATGGAGGAAGGAGCTGACCTAGAGGCATGAATACACAACTTTCTGAGATGTAACCCAGAGCATTTCAGCAGTGCTACTAGCCTGATGGCCAAATCTTCCAGGTTTACTTGTTCAATTTTTTTTAATATGTTATCAGACTGAATGAGATTATCATTCCTAGACAATTCTGTAAGCTTGTTGAAATTTTTGCTATCTCATTACAGAGATTTTCAAATCCATATATTCAGTGTGCCTGAATAGAGCCTCATGAAGCATTATGTGTTGGAGAACAACAGCTGTATCAATCACATAAATCACATACAGAAAAAATTGAATTGGTACATTCCTATAATTTTCCTAGGGAAATGCAAATCTTAAATTTATAGTTTTACTTGAAGAAAAAAATGAATTAAAAAACATTAAAATCCCCATAACAATCTCAGCATTCCTTGAGTCACTGTCTCTCTCTCAGGATGTTTAAAGTCTTCTTTTGTTTTACAGGTATATCTAATAGCTCCTCAGAAAGCCATAAAGCATCTCCAAAGAATTAAATTTAATACAAGAAAGTAGGAAACCCATCTCCCACCTACAGTTACCTTTAAAGATGCAAAAACAATATTTGTGTTATTGCTGCCTTCTCCATAAAGGTATCACAGGTTTGGGCTCCACTAACAGTCAGAACCAGCACACAAACCCAAGTCTGAACAAAGCATGGGCCATAATGGACACCAAAGGTTAATGCTTTGTGGCTGCTTTTGCATAGTCCAATGTATGTTTTTGTTAAAAGCCACTTTTTAGCATGCTTATTATGAAGTAAATATTACCAAATTACCTGAAAAGAATGAATACTCATTCATTCATATAGAAAAAATTGAGATATTCCATTCTGAACATTATCACCTACCTTGTTCACTTATATAGTACCAAACACTACAGACTCCAGAGCTGAAACTACTCTACACAATCAGCTCTTCCAAGACTCACTGTGTTTATAATTAACTAACATAATTCATGAGAGCTTATACAGATTATAGAAGGCAGCTTGCAATCTCACTGAAACATGCACCTTCACTTAATGACCTTTCTCCCTCTCCATCACATTAAAATTTTAAAGTTTAAAATATGCTAATTCCAGTCTGAAGGAATGTTACATTTAAATATCTTGAACTGCACTGACCACCTACTGGTGTAGGTCACCAGTACACATTCACACATGAAAATGTACTCCATTACAAAAAAAGATAAAATATTTCCATAATTGCAAATGTTAGGGCTTTTGGGATCTTATTTTTGTGCTATGGAATAAGGGTGAATAATTTGCCTTAAGTGGAAAAATAAGGAAAACAGAAAAAAAGTGTTATAATTTTCTACCTTTTATTGACAGAGTAAACTATAAAGGTTTTGGTAAATTTCAGCTGAAGTCAGCTTACAAAGGTCCTGATAGTCCTTTGACTTCTGTTTATTCAGAGATCTCAGGAGAATGCTACATAGCAATGAACATCTGCAGCGCTAAAAATAGGAAGACCTTGGCAAGTATTGTGGAATTAGCCTGAAATATGCAAATAGAATTGACTTCTTTTTTTTTTTTTTTTCTGAAAAGTCAGCTTTGATCACTGAATTAGGAAAAAAAATAATAGCTGCTTGAAGAACATAAAAAAACATGAGGACCAACAGCTTTCCATTTAATGTAACAGCACACTTTTGGTTCAGGTTATTCTCCACGAGGAGTTATAAATAGCACAACCCACTCCCATGTTCATACTATTGCAAACTTAGTTACCAAACATGCTTTTCACCTGCAGCAGTACTGGCCCACTGTAAATGAGAGAACAAAGTCCATGTCCCACTTCTGGCCCTTTTCCCTTTGGCTGCTGGGGCAGTGGGTGTCGGAGCTGATAGAAACATGCTCAGCACCTGGAGGGAAAAAGTGCTGCATGTCCCACACCAGTAATTATCAATCCTTCACCTGTTGGAGTTGTTATAGAAAGCATGGCACTTTAATCCCTCCACTTTAAATAAGCCACTTTGTACTTTCCACCTCTGACAAAAATTCCCTTGTAATTAATTCTAGAATACAAATGCAGTCATCATCATTGCCTTCTCTCTTCTCTTGGTCTGTTGTGGCTCAGCAAGCCTTGCACAGCTCAGAGAGCACTGACAATGTTGCAACTCAGGTAGCACTGCAGGTATACATAAATCATCATCTTCTGACCCTTTCATCGTGAATTAAGAACATGGCATTCAAAAACATTTCCAAGCAAGAGATAAGAATGTGCTATCCTATCAATGTGTTATGAGCTAAAGACACAAACATATGTACAGTACATCAATAATAAATTTTTCCTTACTTGACTTTAGTTGCTCCTCCTGTGCTATTCCAACATCATCAGAATCAGAGAGTTCCTTTATGAAGTTGGAAGGAAACATGCCAGTTTTTCCATTAAGTATACCTTCCCACCAGCCCTCTTCCACCTGCAGAGACAAAAAAAGGGGTTTTACATAAGCAACACTTTACTGAGCACCATTACATACATTCAATAAATGACAGTAATAGTCATGAATAGTTTATATTAATTAATTTCAGGTATAAGGAGCACATGGCATGGGCTCCAAGCCAGAACAGCTCTCTTTTTTTCTTCATAAGTGAAAACAAGAGAGATGCATGAACCCATCTGTAAATGTCAGCAGTGCTGACAGCAGTCAGAAGCATGGATGAGCATTAAATAAAAGGATAAAAGAGCAACTAGAGAGCACATGGTGTCTCCACAATTTCAACTTTTATGGATATCCATTCAATCAGGAAATTTTCAGTGCACAGTGTATGGCTATTCAAGATCACCTTAGTGGATGTGATTTGGAGATTCTGTTTGAATTCCCTAAGTAATTAATGGTGAAAGAGAAACACCTAAAAAGGGCTACTCAGAGAATCTAATTTTGTTATCTTAATATAATGAAAACATTCTTGCCTTCCCCATCAAAATCAGAAATTTTGTATTTTAGAAACTGAGAATGCTGCTACATCAGTCATGTGTAAATGTAAGAAACCTGTGGAGAACAAAGAGATTTACGAAGAGGTACTGAAATACATGATAATAATGATAGTGTCAGGAGGAGGAAGGACACTAGCTAGCCAAAACCCAAGAGGAAATATCACTTTAAAATTGAAAATTCTCTCCTCTATAATCCATTCAGGATTGAATGGTGGTGTCAGGCAGTGAAATGACAGCCCTTAGAAATGCCTTTAGGTTATAATGGCACCGCAAGAAATGACTGATTATTTGCATCAGCTAAACACATTCTTGATAGATAAATGTTTTTCATCTGTCAGACACTGTCCCTTCACTAAAAATATGACAGGAGAGGACAGTGAAGGTCTGTGACACATCAGTCTCCAATAATGGTTGACTCATATCTTTCCTGCCTATCTTCTCCCCAGTTATGAGAAGAGAAAGTTAACTTTATTGTTAAAAAAACAACTCCACACTTTAAATTAACATAGCTAATTATCACAGAAAAAAGTCTGTAAAAAGTCTTTTCACTTATCTGTGAAAAACTTGAGTCCTTAGGAAAGAAATCTCATAATAATACAACCAAATATTTCCTTAAAATATAGAAGAATGTGTGTATTTTTCTCAATTTAGCTACATGAGACATTTTAATAAAAAACCACACATTTCTTGACCTCACAAGTTGAAATTTTTTTAATTTGAAAGTGGTTCAGACCAGACTTTCATTTAATCTCAGTATCTGTCCCTGACAAAACTTCCCCTCCTTCAATGCCTCAGTGAGTTGGTGCAATGCACTGGTGAGCTCCAGCACATCTCTGGGAATTATCTTGTCCTTCTTACTATCCTGCTGCTACTTGAGAAGACAGAATGCACACATATCACTCAATCCCTTCAGTGAGGTGGAGGTTTTTCACATCACAGCATCAGTCTCTAAAAGGTAATATTTGTCTTCTTCTCTCAGGACTAATAAAAAGCGATATGGAAACCTGAAACCGCATGATACACAGCACTCAGACTCTACAAATTATATCTCTAAAGACCATCTGATATAAATGTTATATTCCATATAAAATATCATTGTTATATAAAAAATACACAAAATGGCCAAGACTCTTTGAGTTATAAAATATTTCAATTTTTCTAATGCAGTGTTCCCATGTGACTATATTGATTAGAGCTAAATATTAAACCATAACTGCATTAGCTGATTGACCAGAAGATTAATGAGAGGATTTACACAGTTCCCAAGATCCCTGCTTTGCAAGACGCTGAGATTACTTGACAAATAATGTGACCAATATCATTCAGTTCCATCTTTTCCTCAAGTAATTTTCACTTGCTTACTTCTTCCAGAGTTTTCTTACTTCTACTTTCTTACTATTACTTGCTTACTTCTCTTCAGAGTTTTCTTACAGTTAAAACTAGCACTTTATGTGATGTGTTGATCTATGGATCTCTATCTATATGTATAGAAATATATATATATAAAGATCTTTAGACAGCTAAATCTAAACTGCACATGAATATGCTCAGACCATTCATTAGCATATTTTAAGTTTTTCAGCTGACTGAAAAATTAATTGTCTGAAAATACCATGTTGTATGCAATAATTCTATACATTCAGAAAAAAATCTAAAGCAAACCAAGGGGTTTCTTCCACAAGGGAAATGCAGAATCATGTTAGCAAGACATTAGAGATTGAGGTCAAACTGGGCCTCCCAAAGGTTTATTAGGAAATTTTCATCAAAAGTATCAAAGGCTTTAAGTATTTTAAACATTGAAGTTATCTGCTACATATCCTTAAGCCTCAAAACACACCAGCTAGAGATGAATCCATACAATACAAGACACTAAAATACCTCCAGGATTTAGTTATCCAGAACTGGGGCATTCCATTACCATATGGTTTGAAAAGTTGCAATAATTCACAGCCAATATAACCTTACAAATGAAAATCCATTATTCATGGGGGGTAATCCATCTGGAGGCACGAACTCAATAACATTTGTTACCATGCTATTAAAACAAAGTGCTTTCAGAATTTATACGTTTATGTCCTGATTTATGGCCAGCATTCATTCTGGTCAAACAATCTAAAGAGAGGAGGGCTTCATTTGGCACTCGTGTCCCTGTGCTGGAAAAGAAGTTCTACCAGCAGCTCTTGCCAGGAAATCTAGGGCTGCCACAGCTGCTTGCTTACACCTTGCTATATAATTAATAGGCTCAAGTTGTTAAATGATTAAAATGTTCAGCTCTTTTGAATCACTGACCTAAAGTGTATTTCCAATAAATTCCTCTATTGGCCTGTTCCAGAAGATGTTCTACAAGCTGCAGCTTTGCCTATTAGGCTGACAGATTATTCACAGTTTAGCTAAGGCAGATGAGGGAAGCTCAGACTCAGGAAAGGTTTCAAAAGGAAGAAAGTCTCTGGATCATAACAGAGTCTTTCTGAGCTGTTGAAACAAAAACACAATCCCAGGAATAAAAGCAATGCCAGAAGCAGGCAAAAGGAGAGAGAGAAGCTCAAGGTCAACAGATTTTCTTTTGCTTTGAGAGAACGAGAGTGAAAAAAGCTCCCTTAGTTTATAAATTCTAATGGAAAACATTGAGCTCAAAGGACAAAAGCAATCACATGTTAAAAGGAAATTAAAAACACAGATTCCCAAGAGGCAAAATAAACAAATCACATCCACTGCCAATGGGAAAATAAATTTTGGAAGCAAGACCTCAAGAGAAGATGGTGCCTACAGTGCCACTTGATGGCTTTTTCTGGGAGTGCATTCAGAGAGAGCCATGCCCCTAAGGTGTCAGCCATCCCTTGGGATTCTGGTACAACAGAATATATCTGGAAACTGTTTGATAACTCGGGTGCAGAAGATAAAAAATAAAAATGCACAAGTACTTTGTAGTAGGGAATCTTTTCAGCTTCAGGGTTCTTTATTTTAAAGTGTCAAAATGTGCTTTGGGAATTTTTGAGTGTTTGATTTTGTGGTTTGGGTTTTCGTTGGGGTGTTTTAATATCTCTTCTAAATAAGAAACTAAGGGACTGTGAAAGCAATCATGTAGAACTTGGATGACCTTATATGGACTCAGCAGTACTTGCACCCTTATTTCCCCCAAAAAAGTCCCTTACCACATGAACTAACCAAATTAGAAGTAGCCATAGAAATCCTCGTGAACAACCTGTTAGAAGAGAATCTGGAATAACTGGCATAGCATTCAACAGAAAAGTAACTGAGGGATGTGAAACCCCAGCATTCATTCCCAGCTGTTTTCTTGCAATTTATACAGCTCTAAATTTGTGGCACAGACCATCCCCTCACTACAGTTAAATATTCATTCCCCTTTTTATTATACAGATGCCAAGAAATGTCACTATAAAAAAGTCCAGCTCAATCCCCAGTTTATCTTGTTCCTGGACATGGGTTGCATCACTTTATCTGGTAACAAGACCAAAAAACACCCATCCACTAATCTTGCAAATAGAGGCAACAGATTTGTCAGGATTCAGATTGCATTTTTATAACTTAAAAATAGTTACTGATAGGATTTGATCGTGTAATATATGGCAATGTTACCTAAAAGTCAAAAAATAACCTCAGTGGCATTACAGGTCTTGGTCAAAGCCTTGTGAGCTTCACTCCATGCACAACACACTGCCAAAAAGCTGTCTGAGGAGGAGGCCAAAAGGTACAGAGCAGCACAGTGACAGAGAAATCCCAAACGCCAGCAGCCTCAGAACTCCTCAGTGACATGCCAAATGTCCTCACTCTCATGCTGCAGGTTAATTATCTGGCATCCCCTGAAAGTGTAAGGGTGAAGCATAATTGGAATTCAGATATCTGCATTTAATAAGACAATTAGTTACAGTTGCATTTTGGAACAACTGTAATTAGAGTTAGAGCTAATGAGGTAGGAAAATGACAAGCAAAAAGCTATCAATCACACAATAAACATGAACATAAACAATGAAGAAAATGCTTCTCTTATTAGTTTTAAATGTACTTTTAATTTAAGTTTGTTAATTAATGTCTCATGGGTATCAGTGTCTCTGTAGTTATGGAAACCTATTTTAATGACAAGCATTTTATCTATTGTGTTGACTGTTTGATTTTAATATAATTAATTTCTAACTGCTTAAGACAAATAGGAAGGAAATGTGAATTCTGAACACACACAACCTCTAAGGATCTCCATCTGGTGACAAGTTCAGAATTCAACTTGCTGTTGTTTCAATCCACTCTACAGCCCCAAATCACTTCTGCCACAACAGGAATTTCAATTTAACCCACCACTACCACAGGCACAAAAACCCTTTCAAAACATCTTATCCTATCTGTTGGCAGCAGGAGGAAGGATCTGGGTAGCTTTGGATGCTATTACATATGGAGAGGTGGGAGAAGGGAAGACATCCTCACCCTCAGCACGTCCCCATGTGAGTCAGTGTAACCTATTTTCACTGGGAATGTGGGGAAACACACTTGGACATTGTTGGAGGCATCTGAGACTTGTGCTCCCTTCTGTCAACCCCGTGCTGCAGGCAGTGATCTTGAGGAGGAGCAGAGCACATTTCTCTAATAATGGAGTCCAATTAGCTTTTCTCTGCAACAGGAAAAGCTTAATGAGTTGTTCAACCAGAAGCAACATTTTAACATGTTGGCTTTTTTTCTCAATAAGTACATGGAGATATGTAGATGGTTTTTTGACCTAAATAATACTAGTTTTATTTGCTGTAAATCAGTTAGGAATTCATTTATTTTCAACTAAACAGAAATCCATGGAGATTTTAAAATATTAATCCAAGTCAATTAAACCAATGAATTCAACTGATCAACTTTCTTAGGAAGATTCAAAAAAATACTATCTGTGGGAATCTGAGACCTATTCATGCATAAAAAGATGGGACGAGAGAAAAGAGCAACTGGAAATGGAAAGTGAATTACCATTAATGTTCCAATTACACAGAACTTCTCTAAATAATGTGGAAGATATCATGCAGTTTTTAATCCTAAGTAATTATAAACAAAACCTGTATTTTACAAGAATTCTCTGAAATTGTTGCCTATGTGGAAAGGCCTTTTCTGGTTCTTTGGGGGAGTTTTCTACAATAACAGAGCATGATTTTGGCCCTTGCAAAAAACCCCCTCAACTTTCACAACTGAGGAAAACCTATGTTTTTATAAAAAAGTCAATCACCTCAAATATTTATCATTTGAAATAAGAAGCATTGTCTAATGACAAAACCACTATGAATTGTATTTCAATGCAATGACTCTTTATGCAGCATTACTCAAAAGCAGAAGGGTAAACAATTAAATCAGCACATTCACTGGTGCAATTTTCTGCATCAAACAAAGTTCCTGTTTCAAAAGCACATTCTGCTCTACTTTTTCAAGGAATTAATACTGTTATGATAACAGCAGGAGAGGAAGTTACAACAAGTATTCAACATCAACTGCTTGGTATCAACCATAATGGAAAATGAAGGTCCCACAGCAATACTTCCTGAAGCACTGAGAATTTCTATTTAATATCCTATTTTCCCTGTTCTGCCAGCTAATATACTTTCACCCAAAAGAGAAACCTAAGTGGGTTTCAAAAAACATGCCCTTAACTAGAAGCACACACATGCAAGTACATGGAATGTTTCACTACTATAGTTCATCATTTTTCAATTTTAATGCTGATATTTTCAGTCTCTTTTGGATATAAATAAATCAGGTATGTATAATTAAGTTTTTCAAATTTAGAAAGAGATGAGATACATTCCACAAGAGATGCTTAGTATGTCATCTAAATAATTAATCATATAATTCATTCAGTAGAGTTAATTTGTTGGCTGGATACTAGGAAAAGGTTTTATGCCAACAATTTACTCTTAAAGACACAGACTTAAAACTTTTAAGTAGTATTTGCGTGGCCATATGAGGTGAAATATACCTCAAATTGCCCAATGAAAACAGTTCATGTGATGTCATGAAACTCATTATAATGTGGAGTTTACAATATGTTCAAAATATGCTCTTCTAACCTTGAATTCCCCCATTACAAAACTGCTCACAGACAGAATGAGGTTGGTTAAGTGACACATCATGTCTGATTCCAGGGGAAGAATGCTGTGCAGAGCTGGTGTGCACAGCCAGGTTAGAGCAAAACCACTGATCACTAAGCTTCTTACATTCAGATGTGAGAATTTAATCTCTCGTAAGAAAATGCTGGATACCATAAAGATTACAGTAGAATTTATATTCTTTTCAAATTGACTGCTTAAGTGACAGATGCAGGAAAAAGTAAATTAACTATATATCCTAGACAAGAAAATGAATGTTGAATTACTAACTGCTGAGTTATGAGAGAGAAAATAAAATCTTGTACATAAATGATACAAACTGCAACACACATTACGTTGGCTGCCAGAGCAGACTAAGGTCTTCTTTTTAAAGCTAAGTAAATAAGTATAAAAGAGATTAAATGAATTCTATTCAAAGGATGCATGTTATCATTTTGACTTTGGTCCTCATGCTATCAATGAGATATTTGTAAAATCTCTAATGGAACACTGAAGGTATTGGGAGCAAACACCATTTCTTGACCCTGCAGCCAGAGTCACCCATGCAAGGAAAATCTCTGTCCCTCAGTGCAAGTTTGCATCATTTGTTCCCAGCTCGTGAGATTAATTTTTCACATCCAGTTCTAACCAAAATAAGTGGCTCTTGAGTCTCTAAATATTTTGTTGGGGATTTTACTTTGGTTTTAGGGGTTTTTTTTAAACTGATTAAGACCAAAATGAAATTCTTAAAATTTGCTGCCAAAGATGACAAAAGGTGAACTCCAGAAGAGATTCAATTAAATTTCTTAAATGTGTTTAACTTTGCAAAGGTAATTTTTCCCTGGGGCTGGGTTACTCAAACTGTGAAAAGTTTCTTCAGAGATATCAACTCAAGAGCTCTGTAACACAAACTCGGAGCTCTTTCCCTGAACAGAACCCTGAAACATCAACTGATGTAAAACCAACACAAATGCTACAGGGGAAAAAAGTCACAAAATCCATAAGAAAAAATCCAACATCCCCTAATCCCCAACAGTAATCCAAACCAGACAGGTCAGTGTAGCAGAGAAGAAAAATGCCTGGATTAAGTTATACACTGAGGAGCTTAGCATGCACAAGACATGTCAGAAATGCATGTATCTATATTCAATTAAAGATGTGCTCACCTCTCCCACAACTTCAATGATGTCACCAACTTTTAATTCCAATTCATCTTCATTTTGAGGCATGTAACTGAAAGCCACCTGACATCTCCTCCTTCTGCTTCTCTCTCCTGAGGGAAATGAAGGAAACAGGGAAATCATAAAATGAAAATAAAATCCCATGCCAAAGACAAGCCAGGGGAAACTATTAAAGATGAAAAATTATTCTTTGAGTATTGCTATCAGGATGTCAGTGTTTGTGATACTTAGTCTATCTGCCTAGATTTGCCTTACAAAAAGAGCCAAAATTTAAATAATTGTGCTTCCTAACGACAGGATGGACAAACTTCACCCAGTAGATCTTTCCAGGTGGATTCACTACAGTTTCTCTTCCAGGCTATGCTGTATACACATGGTGTAGGCAAATCCAGAAATCAGAGGGATGGGGAAGGGATCCAAAGCTTATAAGGAAATAAGGTCTCAGGTGTATCTTGCCCACAACTCTTTCACAGGTGTACAATAACTCATTAACCATTCTTTGTATTTTTTTAACAGAATCATAGAATTGCTTAGGTTGGGAAAGACCTTCAAGACTGTTTAGTTCAACTGTTAATGCAGCACTCCAGAGTCCACCACGAAACCACATCCCTAAACCCCACACCTGTGTTTCTTCTAAATTCCTCCAGGAATGGTGACTACACCATTTCCCTGGGCAGCCTGCTCCAATGATTGACAATACTTTCTGTGGAGGAATTTTTCCTGATATCCAATCCAGATTTCCCTTGGCACAACTTGGGGCCATTTCCTCTCATCCTGTCACTTGTCACCTGGGAGAAGAGTCCAACTCCTACCCCACTGCTAACACCTTTCAGATCATTCTAGAGAGTGGTGAAGTCCCTGCTCAGAGTCCTTTTCTCCAGGCTAATCAATCCCAGGCCCTCAGCTGTTCCTCACTGGACTCCTGCTCCAGACCCCTCACCAGCTCTGTTCCCTTCTCTGGACACACTCCAGTGCCTCAGTGTCTTTCTTGTAGGGAAGGGCTCAGAGCAAGGTATTGATCTGCTGGCTCACGTGTCTTCTTGCATCCTCATTCCCTGTGACTGGAAGGACAGAGAAGAATACTGCTTGTGCTCCTGATCCCTTAAGCAGGTGTCCCATGGCCCTGAATAATCAACCCCAAGATTGCCCTTGGTCTGCTAGCTGCAACTCTATCACTGCCTACCTGAGAAATCAAAAATGGACAATAATCTGAGGGCTGTACTGGGGTAGGAACCTTTCCATCCACACCTTCAGCCCTGGCCCCAGGGAGACTGCAGAGTTCCCAAAGAAATGGGCCCTGCTGGCATATCAGGATTTCTGTTTCCTTCAGAAGAGTCTTCCACACCGGTGACCTGCCTTTTTTTTTATGGTATCAGTTTGAACAAAGGACATAGATTGACATCACTTTGATGACACTTCCAAGGCAGATGCACCATTGTGCAGTTCCACTTGCAGAGCCTCATACTTGTTATGCCAAGGCACCAGGGAAGTGGGGCAGCCACAGAGATATTCCTACTGCACCAGGCAGGAGCTCACATTTATGTGCCATGCAGATATACATGTGTGGGCTTATGTCTGTGCATACACATATTTGTAAGGTGCACTAATGCTAGGTTAAAGAAATTAGAAGGTAAACCATTGCAATTGAGTTAGTAAGGTTAAGACAGGCTAATTTTGATAATCAGTCAGACACTGGAAATTATGTTAACAGCAATCTTTCTCTTCCAGCTTGGGTGTCCAGGCTGCGAGTCCACAGCTTTGGGTAAGACCCCTAACTTGACACTTCTGCCATCAGAGTTTCAAGAGAGATAAGTGAAAATACTCAGTTCCCAAGGTTCATTTGCCAGATCTGCAGGCTTACATGTAATTATAGTTGTATGAGATGAGAGAGCTTCCCTAAATTAAATTGCTAAGCTGGCTGCTTAGCCTCTGTTAGCTGAAGTACAACTTGCTGATACAAATCATGACTGTGTTGGAATGTGGTGGAGGAGCAGAAGGTAGGAAGAGAGAATTTATTCAAAACACAGAATTTCCTAACTATTCTCTCTTCTCTAGAAGGTGTGCATGGTATAAACCATGTTATTTCATATCATTTATATACATGTATCCACACAAATATATAAAGGCACTCTACACAAGTAAATGTACTTTCTCTTATGCTATTTCTCTTAACTGTTAAACATGCTCAGTGTACACCGAAGTTGAAAGTGTAAACATATTCCAAGCATGGTCTTAATGTGAAATTAAATTACATAAGTAGATTTTATGGTGAGTCTACTTTTTGTTCTGCAACATCTCTTGATAACCCTGCTCTACACTGAATAGTGATAAAAAAGTTACAGAGTTACAAGTTTTTTTCCTAATCTAGTAATTGAAACTAAAGAAAGATGGTAGAAAGGAATCCACTGATTTTAGCTTTCTGGTAATATTTTTCACTGCCACTGCAATCCTGCGTGAGTGGCAGCTTTTTGAATGTTAAAATTGATACCTTAATGCAGTGTAACTAAACTCACTCAAATTGGTTTTTTCCACCTAAAATGCCTTCTCATTCTTCACCATCTAAACTAAAATGGTCCTAAACTGACAACTTTACACAGCTGCATTCCAAATAACCTAAATGTAATAAATACCTTCCATATTGAGGGCTTCTTTCATTGTGCAAGAGAGGCTGGCTATTTGCCCTAAAAATAGCATTCTCACTATGATTTCTAACATCAAATAGCAACTGATATGCTGATGTTTCCTGATGTGACAGAGGGCAGTTGTCATGCTATTTAATAATAGATATTGTGTGACTCTGGACAATATTTTGACATTAAGAAATAAACAAAATTCTGGGTGTTAATAATAGAGCTGTATGAATCTTTCCCCCTCCCAATCCATAAAATTATTTTATTACTGTGTACAAAATCTAGTGAAAGTCTGCATTTATCTCTATTAGTCTCCTGGTCATCTCACCGCTCTCCCTTCTCCTTCCACATCTTTCTCTAAAGGAATACCTACGTGAGGGGTAGCCAGCAAGTGACACATATTCTATGTACCAATTAGCTGTTCTCTCTGATCTAATGCAATACTACAGACCCAGCAGTGAATACCTTTGGTTTTAAGGAGAAGGTGCTGAGGGTCCCCTGTGTGCACGCTAATGCTTGGTGCACTGGAGAAGAACATGAGATAAAGCCCTTTTTCTACTGGTGTGGCTAGAACAGACTAACTTTAAAAGGTCTAAAGTTAGGTCAAATGGAAAACGGAATTATTAACTTATATTTAGAAATTTGTAGCAAATAAGGCAACAAATAAATCTTTGAGGGCACAAATCTAATTTATGGTGTAATCTAAGTGGTGTTTGATCAGATCCTTAAAATTGTGGTTTTGCCTGTGACAGCTGGAGACCACAAAGGGGCTTCCTCCAGCTGTAAACATGCAAGAGAGAGCATTATTTCCATACATTTAAATGCTCCTCTGGCATTAGCAGCAAAGAAGGGGCACTGACAGCACATTGGCATTCAATGCTTACCTTTGTAAGGGGCTTCAAGAGCTGAGGCAATGCTACACTAAAAAAATCCTCACTGGCACTTACTGCCGCCATCAGACCCAGAAACGGGCACGAGCTGACAGCTCATGATTAGCTGAAAACACAGCAGCAGCAGAAGCAACATAGATAGGAAATAAACTATTTCAAAGTTAACTGGAATTCTCAAATCCAAACTACCTTTTTTTAAACTTAAAACCTCTGTCATGAAACAGATGTTTATATAGATGTGTGCATGTGTGAGTGGGTAATATGGTGGTTTCTGTAGAGTCTAATCTTCCCTGATGCCAATGTCTTTGTAGCCTATCTTGTGGCTCTATTAGGACAAAAATGACAAGATGAAGAAATTTCCTGTCTTCTATTTCAGATTTTCCTACACATGGCATCATCTGCCCATCAGTTTCAGTCTGACTTTCGATTCTTCAACCTTTAAAGCTGCATCTGTAACTGGGGGGAACTGGTTCAGTTCAGTGTCTCCTGGCTTTGATATGATTCAGATAGAAACTAGTTCTAAATGTAATGGGTAAAAAGACAATAGGCAACTATTGCATAACTAAAGATGACTTATACACAGATATGTGTATAGATTTTAATCTATACACCTATATACAGCTGCTTTGCACAGCCAGCCTTGGTGCTTACTGTATCACCTTTTTGTTTTTTTAAATAACTGAATTTTTGTCTTGGCTTAAGACAGTTTAAAGTGGAACACTCTAAAATGAGTTTTCCCCGCTTTGATTCAGCCAGTTCCATTCCACCAATAAGCAGAAGTAAAATATGAGTTACCCATGACAACTGTATCAAAATCCACACGTTAAGAAAAAAGGTAGAACTGCAAACTTCCTTCCAAAAGTTAGCTATTTTTAAGAAAATTACCTAATTAAGAGCAAACAGCATAAAAAATGTTAACGTTTTAAATTGCTTAAGTGTACTGAAGATAGTGCTATAAGACTTCAAATAAAGTCTTAGTCATACTAAATTCTAATGTGGACTTTGTCACATTACAAGAACTCCATCCTCTTATCCCCACCCACTAGCAAAAACACCATTCTGATTTTAGAATGCACCAGAATGGTCAAGTTCCAATTTCCTCTTTTCTTGGAGGGCTTTGGCAGTGTAATTCTGACCTATGGTTTGACATGTCAATTCCAACTCTCTCATCATCCACGTGGTGTTAAAGGGTGAATGGCTTTGGATGGATGACAAAAAACACCTGCTGAGGTCTAGCAGAAAACAGAATTGTCTAGCAGAAAACAGAACTAAGATGGGAGGGAATATTGGGTGGGGAAATACATATTGGGGGTGAAGATGTGTTTGTGGGAGGATGTTGTTTAGTTTGGGGTTTCTGGTCTCGTTCAAATTTGTGACATTGATATGCCAGAGAAGAGAAAGATAAACTGAAGGAGGTGAGGAGAGGCAGAATATCTGAGATGCTTCCAGTACTCACTCCCTCAAATGGGTTATGTAAAGCTGCTGTGTTTTTCTACAGGCAGATGAACTGGGAATTGCCCTGCTTTGACATGTGCAGCTAAATCACAGAGACTGCAGGACTCCATTAAGCACAATTAAGCCACAATGCAGAATGGCATCACTGCTAGTGATGCACTACTCTGAGTGTGTTAATGTTCTACTGTTACCCAGGAGTGTTTTCTCTTGCTAGACTCCACAGCAACACTTCCAACTTTCAGCCATCTGGCTGCTGCTCTGGATTTTATGGCCAAGATTTGTCTGTGAGGAACCTGAAAGGCTGGAGGACACCGTTTTTTTTAACACCATCTCATTTTAACACATATGCACTGTCAGAATAACAGCAAGCCTCATTGTTCAATTAATTTATTCTTTTGTTAAAAACATGCAGCAGTAATCAGGCCTTTTAATGGGTATAATTCTTTTGCATAATAGCAGTAATTAACTGAAGCAACTTACAGCAAAAACATAGTACTAGTGGTCAAAAGCTTTTAGGAGAAAATTGCAAATTAACTAAGAAGTTAATTCCATATGCCACAGCTGGAGCCAGGCTTGTGCGTGTGACAGGCAGAACCACAATACTAGTGAGGCTGAGATCATCACTCAGGCCTAACCCAAAGCAGAAGGAAACATTAGATAAATAACTGTAAATAAACTCAAAAGACACTTCCAGAGTTTAACCATACACTGCCAACATTTTTTCTTTCTTAATCTGAAAGTTTTAAAATGTACATAAATGGAATAGAAACTTAATCAAGAATGCAGTTAAATCATCAGCAGCAAATTAGACAAAGCAACTGCAAACAAACAGGAGCCCTAAGACTTTGCATGCAGGCTACATACTTTGTAATCTATCTTTGAGAAAGAAGGTTTAAAATATAGTATTGAACTACATAGTAAACTCAACCACATGCAGAACTGAAAATGTGATTGTTTATCAAATATACTAACTCTAGTACCTGTACCTCTTAAACTTCATCATCTAAATAGCTTCAAGAAATACTGCAGAAAATAGATATCTGTAGCAATAAATTAGCTTTTCTAAAGAACAAGAAGGAATATACAAACCTGAAATATTCTTTCTTGGATGACAGATCAAGTTTAAAAATGCAAGTACAGAAACACAAGATTTGCAAATGGCCCAAACTGGCCTTTTCTCTTGCCATTCTCATTGCATATGCATCATGGGAGAACCCCAAGAAATTTTATCCTCTTAGCTAAACTTTGAGATAGTGGCCAACTGCTTGGGTCTTTGCTGCTTTTTTGTATTGATCTCTTGAGAAAACATCTGAATAAACCAAAAGGAAACACGAGTTGCTGTTGCATCTTTGTCACGTCTCGTATGTTCCATCACATAATTCACATAGCTTAAACTGCCTGTACACATCAGCACCTCAAACATACAGTAAATGACATAAAATAGCTCTAAATTGCAAAACCACTGTGCATATTCAGTTTTTGTTATGTTCTCCTCACTATAACAAAGGCACTTAAATTAAACCACATGGATTCCTACACACTACTCTCCAATAGTATTAGCTTTATGCTACCAGCTTGCTGTCTTGAAGCTGACTTCTGGCCAACTTACCTAAAGACTAAAAATTCACAAACACCTTTTAAAAGTATGACTTTTTCTTAAAGACTGCTAACAACTGTGCTACTTCATTTTGAGATCCCAAAGTATCCATCCTTTACAACAGATTTTCAATCTCTCTGTAAGGGCATTACATTGCAGGTCTCACTCTGAGCTCTGTTAGATCAGTTTCAGATAAGCCTCTCTTAGGAGGGGAAGAAACCCACCATTGTCAACATTTTATTTCCATTCCAAGAGGTAACAACATGCATTAAACAAATGCATCAAGAAATGCTGAAAAGATGCAAAAAATACAGCAATGACTTTTCTGCCTGCTGCAGTCATGAGAGCTATTACAAAATGAACACATGCAATAAATCAACAACTCTCAAAAAAAAACAAAAACTCTCTTTCATATTTGGCATCTAGGACATCAGTCAGATTTTTAATCTAGAATTTTATTTTCCTCTAGACTATCTGTACAATCTGTTCATTTTGCCATTAAAGGCAACAAAATTAAACAAAATTAGTAACACATCCACAAACAACAAACACTTCACTTTCCAGTTCAGCAGTGCTCCTAAAGCCTAGGAAACTACATTAAATTTGCCTTGAAACAGAAGCCCAGACAAATTCTAAATTCTAGAAAGCTAACACTAAGAAGCCAAGAGATGCCCTGGTAAACTGGGAAAATGACTCAGCCAGGGTGGGAACAGGGGTCTCATTCTGCAGCACAGACACGGAGACCCTGAGCAGTGACTCGGGCAGGAGCACTGGGGCGTGTGGCTCCCGTGGCAATCAAGCCATGACATTTCTAAAGCTCATGGAGAGCAGGGCTTTGGCAGGACTCCTCCCTGGGCTGCTGGCACGCTGCAGCTCAGCGGGCAGGGTTATACAACCACCTGTCCTTCAGCTCTGCTGAGAGGAAAGAGCCCCAGGAGGAGCCCTCAATTGCACTCCTCGGGTTCAGATTTGTTATTATTTCTCAGCTACCATCATGAAAATGCTATAATCCAGAATAGCCTGCTGTCTTAAAGGGCATCTTATGCTATACTTTAGTATTTGAGGGCTGCACAAGAATGCAGGAATACATGTCCAGAACAGCAATAAACAAATAGGATAAATTGAAATAAATCAATTATTCTTGCTGCTGCTGGCCCTCTACCACCCCAGGCTCCATTAGCTCTGATGGCTGAGCAGAAGGTAAGTTTCCTGAAAGGCATCTCAGTAATGAAAGTGAAAATTAACATTCTTTGTCCCACAACTTCAAAAATCAACATTGGCACAGGATCCACACAGGATAGTTCCCTCCACAAGTGGAGGAGAAATATTTCTGTATCAATCAGATCAGATGTGCATCATTATCCTCCAAAACTGAGCAACAAATGCAAAAAAAGAAACAAAAGGCTGTTTTGGCAAGTCAGCCTATATTGACAGTGCAGGGGGAGAAAAGCCACCTCAGGCAAGGTTGGAGAAAAAGAGGAGGCAGAGTTTTGCAATACCTGCATCTAGCCAGGTCTGCAGCATTTTCAGTTTTTTGGTCATGAGAAGCTCTGAATGCCACAGAAATTTTCCCATATATTTTTACTTGCTCTCATCAGTTAAAAAAGCCGCTGTGACATTTATAAGCATTCATTTTTACTAAAGTAATGAAATATTAAGAGTGATGGCTCATGGTAAGAAGGCTGCCAGCAATTTAGTTTTTTAATGCAGTGTCACTTTCAAAAGATGTCACAAACAAATCAAATTCTTTTGGTCTTCATCCTTTTACTTTTTTCAAAAGATTTTAACACATTCAAAAAGCTGTAATTTATCAAGAGGGTGTTTAACCAAAAATGCCAAAAGGTATAACATTCAATTCTGCCATCACTGCCTCGTAGCTTTAGTTCTCACAGAAAGCAGGCTTTATTCCTCAAAATCCTCTGCTCCTAAGCACATTCAGAGTGCCTGAGTGTAAGGGATTTCCTTGACTGCAATAATTAATCCTAAACCAACAACATGAATCCAGCATAAATGGAAAACCAAAACCACAGAGCATCTTACAACCTCAAGAAAAGATACTGGTCCAAAGAGGCGCAATAACAGGCCCAATGTGCTCAACTCAAACATTTTTTCACAACTATACAACACCTTATTTGCCCAGTTCTTTTCTCATTGCTTCCTTAACTATTCTGTTTTCCTGCCTGAATAAAAAAGCCCCTTAAATCCTGCAAAGATGCATTTTTGTCTTTATCATAATGAAATATACCAATTTAGACTACCAAGGACACTTGGATGAAAGAGATACAGTCTATTTATGAGGGCAGAAAATAATGGGAGTGAGTTTGAGCAATACATGTATCAATCACAGTGCTTAAAACTGCCAGTACAATAAAATGTTATCCTGTAACAACTTCTCCATAACTAAAAGCAACCACTACTAAGGTATGAAAAAATTAATGCACACAATTTTTTGTAATATACTGCTAGTGCTTTACTACCCACAAGATTTACAACTACTACATACTTTTCCAGTAACATATTTCCTCTTCTGTACGAATATTATTCAATATACAGATTAAGACTGTAGGATAACAACAGTCATAGGTTTAACCTTATTTTCCACCTGTTTATAGAGCCAGAGATATGCATAATCAGCCTACAATTCTATTCCATCAATTTGAAAGAACACTTAAGAATGCTTTCCATTTAAGCATTATGAACACATCAGCTTTTCTAAAAACCTTGCTGCAATCTCAGCCCACTGATCATTCATGACTTTAAAGACTTTTATACTTGTTACATGAAAAGCAATAGTCAAACTTTATAATTGCTCCATTAGTCACTGGAAGCACTGTCATGTCTCAGTATGGTGTTCACTCTAGTGCACACACTGATGTCAACACTCCCCTCTTCAGGTGTTGAAGCTACAAAACAATATAAGAAACAGCCTTACTCAGAAAGCTTCTTGACATGAAGGGAAACAGGAGAGCCCCTGACCAGAAAGGCAACTGAAATATGACATGCTGACAGGCAAGACAGCAGCCAGGGACTCCTACAGTACCATGGGATCAACACTTTTTACAGCCCTTTTATCACAGGCTGTTCATCACTACTGCAGGTACAAATATCCACTAAAATCTTGCTTTAAAAAGATCAAAGATTAATCAGCTTTTTCTGATTAGTCTGTGGTGCTGTTTGGAGAAGGAGAACAGGTGAAGTATGTAGATTCCATTGGCAGCCTCTGAATGATCAAGGAATTTCAAATGACTTTTCCCAGCCACCTCCCAGTCATGCCTTGCACTCAGCTGCATTCCCACAGCACAGCTGCAGCCACAGCCAACTTCCACTTCCAGGCTAATGCTCCTATTTGTCCTCAGGGCTAGAATTATTTTCTGTGTTGTGAATAGCAGTAGCATGTTTGCTTACAGAGCTACTATGAGCCACATCATATCCTGATACAGTCATTTGTAAATATTAAATAATCTACTAATATCAGTCTAAATATCTCTACAAAAGCCAACACCTGAGAACTAATATGAATACTGGCTGTTCTCATTAAGTGTGTGCTGCTTACATCATTGAGTAACGAAATCCAGTAATACAGAAACCTTTATTTAAGCATCTAGCAACACCCAAGAGGAAAAAATTATCAAAGCAAGTCTATGACTCCATATCTCAGAGAAAAATTTCAAATCAAGCACCTCAGAAAAGATACTTGCTGTCTTTATGCTGCAAAGAAAGATTGATAAAAATATTTTTAAGGCTTCGTAATTCAATCTTTTGCCTTGCAAGACAGATGATGAAGCAAGAAAAATATCTTATAACATCTGAGATGATTCATGCTTTTTTATTTACAGAAATAGCCCTTTAAGTAACTTATTATTACTCAACTTTTTTTTTTTTCTTGGAGTAAAGAGTGCTCTTAGACCACTTACCTAGTTTTGTCATGCTGTGGTGTTCACAGACGCTCAGTATCTTACAACCCAGTAAGAGAAATGAAGCCTGCACTAAAACTGCAATTTAAACCACCTTTTATAAAGACAAAGAAAGCATTTATACGTCAAAAAGAGTGCACTAAGGTAGGATGATGACTCTGTAGCAACAGGCTAAAGCAAACACAGCACTGTTTTATATCCTTTTCCACCAGATGAAGTTTAACCCAGAGCTGGAATGACAGCAAATCTGATGACCATTTGGCCTTCACTCTGAGTGTAAACATGCTCTTGTAAATCAATTTGCAATGGATATGGATGCATGTAAAAGACCTCTGAACTCCATACAGCTTAGGAACAAAGCCCAATTTGTGTGGAAACAGAGGAAGACAGAGACAGAGGGTCCATCTAACTGCAGACCAGCACTGCAGTACAGAGCTTAGCGCTTGCAGACAAGCACAGAGTGGCTCTGCAAACACAGCCCCTTGCTGCTGTCACAGTGCTCAGTATTGGCAGCCACTTCAGAGCCCTCAGTTCCTCAGTTTCCATTTCAGTTAGCACAGAGATACACATAAATGACAAGATATTCACCCATGTGTCTAGCCTTTCTCTTAAAGAGCAAGTATATCAATAATCCCTTTTGAGTCAGAATAATTACTTCACATCTTATTCTGCTTCTGATACTGTAAATGCAATGTGTTTTCAATGTAGAAACCCTCAAAGAATACACTGCCATGTTTGTTTTGGGTTGCAAAACTTTCATTGTAACAAGTCTCAGTATTCTTAGGCATCTTCAACACAAACCTGTGGTGGGACTTCCCCGTCCCTGAAGGGATTAGCATATTAATGCAAGAATCCCACCCAGTGAATAGTGACTGCAGAGAAACAGCCCCCTACTGAAGCTAAAAACAGACTGCACTGAGCTAACATTGAAAGATTTCATACCATTAAAGATAAGAGTCCTTTGAAATTAATTCTCACCAAAGATCACAAAGTTCCTTATTTGATGTATAGCACAACAGAAAATCAGTCTTCACTTTTCCCCAGGCCCAGCTGACTTGCCTGTAACCAAAGGCTGGATCACAATGAACAAAAGAGATTATAGTTCAAATACAGAAGAAGCATTTCTCATTGAAAGCCTCATTGAACCAAAGTGCTTGTGAGCAAATTCCTTCCTTAATACAAGAGCTTTTCTAGATTTTGAGATTCAATTGCTGATAAGGTATGAAGAACAAAATATTTAGACTATCAGAATACTGTCTTGGCTGTCCATTGTCTTGCATCATTTTCCTGTAAATTCATAATCTTTAAGACATCTGTTAACTCAAGCTGGCAAAGAAAGGGATCTCAAGGAGGAGGAAAGCAAATGATTCATTTATCATCTGCCTTCTCTCCTCTGACTGATTCTCTGCTGATTTCAAATGATATAGCAACAGCTTCTTTACGAAAGGCATCACTGTTATCTTCCAATTTTGCCTATGTTAAGGTGTTTTCTTCTCATGTGACCTTTCTTTATTTCCAGGGCTGGTTACCTCCTAGTTACCCTGCATATATTCAGATTTCTCATCACTTTATTCTTTGGTCTATATATATATATGGTTTTAAATGCCTACTGTGCTATAAAAGTGAGAAATAAAGGGCTGATAGCACAATCACCCAGGTAAATTTTTGAAGACAGGCAACTGAAAATTAAATTGTTCCAGGGCTGTCCAGCATAGAACTGTGTGGTGTTAAAAGAAATACACATAAAGCACTACGAGCTTCTCTGTTTGAAGTTACCAGTTAAAGGATGCAATGCATTCCTGAGGCCAGCCCAGGGCAGTTTCCTGAGCCATCTGTACTTGAGATGCTCCTCTGAAAGGAGAGCACTGGCAAGAGAGGGAGACACTGCAGCAGTGCCCAACACTGCAATAAAGCAACAAGGCTTGGACCTTCAAGTCTTCTGGCATGGGCTAATGGACTATGGGCAACATTTACTCCTGGTAACCTTTTCACCTGTGCTGTCACCCCACCCACAACATATTCCCCTCAGCCTTCCCTGATATCCTCTTATCCTGTCCTTTTTTTCCCAGGCACAACAACATTTTTAGTAAATATAGAGTAGTAAGTTTACATTTCAAGATACTAGCCTGGGACACAGTGTGGCTTCAATCTGCAATAACTTACAACTTGTGCTCTGAGCATTCAAGACTACAAGCTCCTGTCTGTACAGTATATTTGTATTTGGTCAGCAGCCAGAAAAGTAGCAAAGTAGTGATTTTGATAGACTAGGACTGGATCAGGATCTCTGGTTAATAAAATATAGCTAACATTTTTCTTAATTTTTGTTGTTGCTGTGTTTGTTTAGGTTTCCTTACTGTGTGGATGATCCAACACTGGCACAGGTTGCTCAGGGAGTTTGTGGAGTCTCTGTCCTTGGAGATACTCAAAACCCAACTGACCACGATCCTGGGCAACTGGCTCTAGCTGTCCCTGCTTGAGCAGAGGGCTAGCCCAGAGATGCCTTCCAATCTGAGCTATGCTGTCACCCTATTTTAAGGCTATTCTTTAAAATCCTTGTGCCCCATGACTCTGTATTGTTTCTCTGTCTACAGCTTGACCGCTGAAATCCAACCAAGCCTCCCAAGCTTCTCAAGGCATTTTCCTTCCTCTGAGCCAGCCTTTGACAGGTTAAGACACCAAGAGCAGAGTTTATTACTGCAACCAGGTGTGAGTTGTCAGCAAACCCAAAGAAATCCAATTTCACATATTTGATGCCTTTCCTTGTTTACAAACCCCATGTTACTGTAACCCATCCTTCAGCTTGCTAAGCTGAGCCAAACTCCCTTACGATCTTATCTGCAGCAAATGCCACTTGGGATAAAAAAGAAAATACTAGAACTGTAACTATGAGGATTGGCATTTCACTAGGGAGCTGCAGACAGCTTTTCTTTAGCACTTTTCATTCATCTCTTTCTTCTTATCTGGTAAGACTTCCACTAAGATATCTGAAATACAAGGTGAAATGAAACCTTCATCAATATTTTTATTGTAATAAAAATATTCCAGAACAAATGTTTATTTTTATCATCATAGAGAAGTCAGGAAGATAAACTTCCTCATTTTTGCTCTTTATTTTATTTTGACAAAGATGACATCAGGTGAGTGAAAAAAAGAATTTTTTTGTCTGCCTAGAAAAACTTGAAACTTCTATGTACACCCCCATGTTGTTAAACTATTTCATCTTTGTACAAAGAACATGACATCCAAAGGCATCCAATAATTCTTTCATGAGCAGCAGAACTAGTGAAGCTTGGAGAGCCATGGATTTGCACCCTGTCAGGACTCATCCCCATACAGGGCACCAATTGTTGGCACTGATGCTTGGCACCAGTTCATTATCTTACTGTAAAACTTTCATACCTTCTCTCTGTGAGTTCCCATGAGCAGCTCCTCACAACACTGACTCCTTTTCTCTTTCTTCTGCATGGATAGCTGACTCTTTCCTTGTCCCTTGCACAATTGCCTGACCCTTCCTCCCCATAGCACAACATCCAACTCTCCTGCCAACCAGCTAAGCCACTCTTTTGTAGCACCCATCCTTATTGGACACAGCTGTGGCCTGTTAAGGGCAGGGCTGTTCCTACTCTTTGGTAATCACTGCAGCTGCAGCTCCTCAGGGGTGAGATTGCCTTCAGCCCTCTCTCTATTCTCCTACAATCCACACTCCCACAGCACCCAATGCCTTCTAATCAACTCAACCTGCTCCCACCCCATCTTGCCCCAGCTTCCACTTGTGTCCTACCCCTGCACAGCTGGGAAGGTGATAGCAGATGCTGGGGCTGCTTCAGAGCTGCACAGGCACTGGCTGACTGGCCAGCACACCTGTGTGGCTTGGCCACTGCCTGTTGCCACTCAGAACTGAGGTTTTCATTCAGTTGGAAGCACTAATTCCCCTATTCCACTTTCAATTTAAAAGAACTATTGTGTTGTTATAATTATAGAATAATTATGTTCCTCTACTCTTTTGCCAGCTGTACTGGTGGCATGCAGAGAGTTCAAAAAAATCAAGGGGAATAGGGCGAATAAACAGATGCTCTTAAAGAAGTATTTGTTCCATTAGGAAATTAGAATAAAATTTCTAGTAGCAAAGACCTCCAGAATGTCACAGGACAACAGTTTCTTTGCTGTTATGATTTCAAGGACTCTTCTCTCATATGCAAATCACTATTTGTGTATTCAGAAAACAACATCAGAGCCTTCATATCGTGAAATGAGGTTTATAATAAGTTTCCTACGGGACCTTAACAATTAAGTTTTCATTAAGATATACACCATTTATGAAGAATCTCTTAATGACAAATTTGTCTTTTCCTCTTCAAGGACATAGTTAAATTTTTATTTCAAAAGCAGTTCTGTCTCTCACACTACATTTTTGGATTTGAAAAACAAGAAGAGCGAGGAAGAAAATAAAATACTCATAATTTTCTATATTGTATACTAATCAGTTGTCTGTTTATGGAAAATAATACCCTTCAGTATAGCAGCAGTTTCTCAGTGTTAGATCCAGTATTTACAGCGAAAAGCTGAAAATCTAATTAAACCTTTAATACCTTACATAATGAAATAGCAACTAAATATCTGTCTCCTTTACACTGCAGACTGCCAGAAAGTGGTCCATTTCCACAATAAAGTTTTTTGGTCCCAAAGATAATGTAGCCTGCATTATGTTTCTAAACATTAACTTCACATAACCACTTGAGCAGTGTCTCACTCTTGCATCAAGCATTGAATTTCACAACACAAATGGTGGGGAAGCCCCAAAACACAGCAAAGGCATAGTTCAAACAAACCCATGTGCTGGATTTTAACCACTCTGCCATTCTCTGGAAATGGTCAGTTCACACTTGTTTACCCAGGTTTTGGCACAGAACTTCCTACAACCTGACTGCAGAACATGTGCTGGTTGGGTTTGCAGTCTTCATAATAAAAGCTTGTCTGCCCTTTAATTTCCATAATTCTCAAAATAGCAAATGATGAACAAACTAAACATTCTGTCTCCTATTCAAGGGCTCTATTGCCACCTTTCTAGTGATGTTTACTTACCCTGTATTTTCAGCTTTTTGCTAGTTTTCATAGATTTTAAATTAGACACTGAAAGGCTTCTGTACAGAAGTAACCCTGTCTTAAAACACTGTTCCAAATGCCAACTCCTAAGTTGTATTGAACTTTATGTCAGAAACCTCTGCTGCTTTGCTTGCTGCAAGTTCCTCATGCAGTACTAACGCAGATTTCCCCACTCCATGATACATCTGGGCATGTCATACTTGCATGACTCCTCACCTCAATCCCCTTTGGTTCTGCCTCTAGGGCCACAACCATTTCCACTTCTGCCAACGTGCTGGGGGTAGGGATGACTTCATGTCAGTCCTGATCTGTGCAAGGATGAAACTTCCTGCCAAATTAACCAACTCCTGGAATCCAGCTGCACAGCTCTGCTAATTCTATCCAAGGGTACAATGGCACGCAAGATCCCCTTCTGACCCTGCCACCAAAACTTTCCTTAATCTTTTGTCTTTTCTCCCTCCTCAGCAGCATTACACGAAGTACTTCTCTCCCCAGGTCAAAGTCCTTGGCCACCACCCAAAACTTGCCCCAGAACTCTGCCTAAGATTGCTCAGTATCATGGTAGCCAGAGTGCTGGAGCTCTCCATGTTGAACCAAGCAATTCCTTCCAGTTTACTGTCCCTTTCATTTTTTGTTCTGTTTTCCTTAGGAGATTTCCACACTTTCCAGATGCTGGGCAAGGCAGGCAGGCTGGTTTCATATCTTACCAACTTAGTTGCCTTTTTAATGGCATCAGTACACCCTTCACTACCTCCTTCTGAATCATACAGTCTGCTACAAAACTATTGTCAGCTCTTATGCTGATGCATTTGATCAATAATATTACTTTTATTTGTGAAAGTGGGCAAAATGTTCTTTGTGCATTTGAAAGCACGTTATCAGGTTTACTATTTTTCTTCCATTATTGATTTCCAGCTTTTCAGTGGATTTTTCATACACCACATAGGAAAATACCAATCTGAATAGATATAAAAATGTATGTGGAGGACTACTGAGGCTGACAGGGTTGTAGAGTATGCATTAAGAGAAATTCCTTCACATTAAAATAATTATGGAAGAACAAAACCACAACTGTCTAGGTTTCAAGTGTGTAATGTCTCAACAACATTTTTAGTTTTGCTGGGATAAACACTATCTTTTCCTAAAAATAAATGTTGAGTTCCTCTTGTCTTTTCCATTACTCCTGCTACATGAATGAGAAGTTACTTCCTCAAACTTAAAAGCTGTGAATAAATAGGCCTTTGGCTCCAGTCAGCTGTGCCAGCAACAAAATCCATCTCCAGAACAGTTCTGTGATTCAAAGTCATAGAATTGGCAGGTGAGAAGGCATCTGCATAAGAGGAATTCAGTATGCAACTGCAATGATGGTTTTTCTAGACAATGACCAATGCTTGTACCTTCCAAACAGAAGAGAAAAGTGAAGAGCAATATTCACAATGGAATCTAACAGGAGAGCAATTTTCTTTAGCAGTTGATTTAATTGAATGACTTTGAACCAGCTTTCAAAAAGTTTGACAAACCATCACTCTCTCATAGGACTTTTGGAACTATTTCACCTGCAACCAAATCAAAGGCAATACTAGTGATCCTTCTGCTCCTGCAGGTCCTGCAACACTCCTTGCCACCCTGTCAGACCAAGTGCTTGTGAAGCAGTATGAGGAGGTAGGCAAGGAACAGATCTGCTATTAAAAACAAGCTTTTCTCTTGCTAGTTTAATGCTAACCTTGATCATTCTCCTCATCGGGCCCACAGTGTAGCCAAATATTTGTACCAGAACATAGGAGGAACAAAAAGGGGAAAAGTGACTCTTTTTTTAGTGGCAATGCAAGCTTAACATCTTCATGAAACTACAGAAACTCAGGCTAATATTTACATTTGTTACTTCTGTTTTCCACTACTCTGTTTGCTCGATAACTGCCACACATGTGACTGAATCTTTTGGTTTTCTTAAGGCCATTGGAACTTTTTTATTAAATAATTTCCTGGAGACTTCCTGACCTCTTATGAATTCCCAGAAGTGACTGTAACCCTTATAATTTAGGATAACACTATGCTGAGTCAGTAGTCTAGCAGAGAATTCCTAGGTCTAAAAAACACCAAGTCTTATGACTGCAGTTGCAAAATGAAGCAAAAATGGCTGACACTGCATCTTGCAGCTTTTGCAGAGCTAGATACCAGACTCTATAGATCAGGGACATCTGGAATATAACAGGAGTCTAACAGAAGCCAGCACAAAGTACATCTGGTGCTAAATTTATAGAATGAAACATGTTAGTAGAGGTCAGGACAACCAGCTTGGAAATACAAAGTAAATACCTGAAATCCTTAAAGAGGTCTTAACAATGGCACCAGGCTTGGACACATCATTAATAAAAACATTATCATACTGTAATGAAAAAGGAAATTAACAAATTTGTTTTAAGCAACAGTATTATGATGAGCAGAGTTCATGTAAAGTCAAAATAGTGTGGTATTAATCTGTGAATTGCCACAGTACAGTATTTTCAGTGCTAGGCTAGGCACTCTCTGGGTAGAGAGCTGGTAAAATCTGGTCCCAAGAAAAAACAGTATCAGAAACAGATTCTGATGCAGCCAAGTATTTCTTGGGGGAAAGCAGATATATCCTGGGCTGTCACAGTGGTGCCAGTGGTCTCTGGAAGTCTGTGGAACAGAGTGGCAGATTCACAAATTTGCAGCCACAGAAGATCCTGCAGCAAGAGCTGAAGTCGCGAGGGCCTTCACCAGAGCAATGCAGCTCAGACAGGGGCCCATGCCAGTGGCACAGCACCCCTGCTGACTTCAACAATCATTCCCAGCTAATTTGGGCATCTGCAGGGAGCTGCTTCTCACCACGAGGAACTCTGCCCAGCCTCCACTTCTGTTTCTAAATAAAGTCGGCGCCGAAGTTAGGAAAGAGCGGCTCTTGCTGTGTGACAGATAATAATAACAGCAATAATCCTTCATATCACAGCCTGTGCTGGGGCCAAGAATCAGCCATCAGCCACTTGTCAGCACTTCCACATTTCACTCCCTTGTCAAGCACAACCACCCTACCATTGAGCTTGGAAACTAACCATCATCAGCAACATGCTTTGAATTTTTATAGAGGATGATTCTACAAATTAACTGCAAGAAAGGAAGAGGCACAAACATGTATTTATAATTGAAAGGGGAATGCAAAAAGATATAGAATAGGAGCTAATGCAAATGACTGGTGTATCTTAACTGTGAAATAACATTAGAAAACAGTGACATAACCATAAAAAATCAGGGTTAATGGTACTATACACCACAACACATGACTAATAACAGCACAAGGTCCCATGCTGTGTGCACCTTGATAATGGTAGGGTAGACTGTAAACAAGAAAATTCTGAAATAAGATAAAACGTGTATGAAGTACTCAATGAATAAAATTTGGGAAACCTGAAACCAGCAGAAACTAGAAATATACCTTTGCAAGCAAACTATCTTGTTATTGGAGTTACTGCACTTACATAATACAGGAATTCAACAACTGAACATCTAAATAGCTAAAAATGCCATGTTACTCAGGATAATCCAGGTCATGCATTGTTTAGCACTGTCTGATACCTACATGTGTTTTTAATCTAGTTATAGCAAAGCAAATTTCCCTAATTTCAGGGGGTTTTAACCCTATGAATCAAAGTATTTCACATAGTGTGTGAAAAATAATTAAAACTAATGCAGGAACAAGTTTATTCCGGCATGGTGCTTTACCAGAAGACTGGTTTTAAAGCACGTATCAATTCCTGAAAGTAAAATGTTACATAGAATCTATCATACATCATAAAAGAGCCTGAACCATGTGCCTTATGGGCATTGCTTTCATACAGTTTATTGCCACTTGCAGAGAACAGCAAAGCTCTGCTTAAACCACTCTAGAGATTGCATGTATGCACGTAGGAAAGGGAGCAAGGCAAAAGCAGAGGTGAAAAATGCCTCTGCAAAATGCATTCAGAGTTCAAGCCCCTGCCCAGACACACACTGCTGTCCAAACTCCCACAAGAAGCTGGCTCAGAGGTTCCTAGGACAGCACACTTCTGAGCAGGACTCTGCCCAGCTCTCCTAAACCACCCAAACAGTGATGTGCCTTCCTACCAGCAGCCACAGCTCCTTTTTGCTATGTACATTCTAGCCCCTTTCTGCAGAAGCTTGTTCCAACTTAGGTTTAAAAACACCATTCCATCAGAAGAGGAAGGTCTTGAATAATAATTGTAGTTTCCTGCTGATCCAAGTAGACAGAAATCAATAGGTTTCCTACACTGAAGTGACTCAACAGCAGCAGAATAAGTCACTTGATGCAATGCAGACAGCACAAGTATGGAGCTTTTTTTAAAAAAGTACAAAGGCATATGTTTACATTAAACTTTCACCTACATCCAAAAACCTTTTTTACAGGGTGGCTTAATGGGTTAAAAAAGAAATTCTAATATCAATCATTTATCCAAATTATTTAAGCCTTCAATCCATGTTGCGTGACTGCAATTTGAAGGAGACCCAAGGAAGCTGTTGACAGGCCCTGCTTCTCACCTACAACCCCAGAAATCATTCAAAGGATTTTATGGCTGTCCAGGAGCCAGAGACCTTCAGCTACCTCAGGATGCTGATTAGTGCTGTAACTTACATAGCAGAGCTCACTCTTATCTACAAGCCATGGGGGATGGATGTAAACAGCTGCACAGCCCCAGCTCCAGCCCACAGGAAAGGCTAACACCAGCTCCCTGTCTCCTCAAAATCAACACAGCACCGTCCCCGCTACCATCTCATCAAGCAAGGGTAAGGGAACTCTGAACTTAAGATCTGCCTCTCAGTGTGCTTGCACATTTACAGGGGCATATTTAACTTAGCAGTTACAAATTCATCAAGATAACTGAAGGAACAACAAAAAAAGTGTTACTGACCCAGTTTAAAGTACACCTGCAAAGCTTCAGAGCTCGTGGAAAATATATTAACTTGCACAGTCAAAGTATATTCTCTTGGCCCCAAAATTCAGTCCAGATAGGGTTGTGTTCTATATTCCACAACAGTATCCCTGCATTTCTCCTCTGCCTTCATTGTCTCGCCCACAGAATAAGAAATCCAACTCTCTCCTGTCACAACTGCCATTTTGTCTTGGCACTGGGAAATATACAGAGATCCCAAAGTCTTGCTCCAAGGCTCAGCATCTGGTGAATCACCCTGCTCATCTTCTGCTATTCCTTAATTACAGGTGAGAAGAGACAGGGGAGAAGGGTTGATCTGCTAATTTTCAAATCAAGTTATCCATGTTTTTCTCAAAAATCCCACACTGCCCAGATGAAAGGCTAAAGGAGACAGACACAGACAGCTCAGTCTAGAGCAGAAAGGTCAGGGACAGACCTCAGGGGCAGCAAGGCCTTGCTGGGCTCCAGGTGACTCATCCAGCAGCACTGAGAGGGTCAGAACTGCTGCCTGCAGGGAGACATTTACCTGCAGAACCTCGTGGAAAAATCAACAGCCATTTCTGTGGTGGGCAAAGGTGGTTTTGAGACAAGAGGAGGTTTCCTTGCTGTTGTTATTTCAACAACCACCATATTTTATTGGCTTTTGCATTCTTTAAAGGAGATTTCAATAAAAATTTAAATAGAAAAACATTTTGCACCTGAGTTTGACAACATGTTTGCTCTTGACTAGCACCTTGTGGACAGTTATCACATATTGTGATAAAGTGAGCTTGCAAATGGCTCATGCAAATGATAAATTATATACCTGACAGTTTTATACTTCAGGCATGTAAAATGTATTGCAAAGCTTTTAGAAATGAAAAAATCCTTTAACTGATTAGACACAAGTTTTTCAGTGTTCATGAAAAAGAAGCTGCCATTCTCTAAACTGTTCCTCAACAGCATTTTTGCAGCATTTTTGAGTATGTGTATAAACATAAATTATTTGCAAAAATACTTTCTTCTCCTTATTCTTTCAATAATCCCTGTAGCCCTGTTCCACCACTTCTCTTGTTCCCTCTCACTCTCTTCCTAAAAATTCACTTGCCTCTGTTTTTTCATTGATACAAATATAATTCTGGGTCTAGCTTAAATAAAAATAACCAACAAACTAAATGATGCCCACATCTGTTTCCATAACTACCTCCCTCTGTTTCATCTGGAAGCTGCTGGGAATGCTCAGCAGGGACTGCTCTCCCACATCTCTTTAGGCTCCATATGAAAAGGTCATCTTCTGCCTCTTTTCTGTCCTGTCCAGCACCCAACAGGAAAAAATTAAATTCTAAACCATTGTCCCAATTTCCTCCATACCAACCTCCCAGTTTCCAAATGCAGATCCAGATCTAAATATTTTATTAAAACAAGTGTGCTCTGTCTGCAAGAAACCTGAATACAGCCAGCTAGCAATTGCCCAAATACGGCATCTTCTCTTCTCTTGCATTATTCTTTTTTTTTTTTTTTCAGTTCTCTGTTACCTTGTTTAATACATAATAAATACACACACAGATGTATATATAGTCAGCTCCTTGATGCAGTGGTTGTGTTTTTGTTTAGTGTTTCCCAGCATGGTTCATAAATGGGATTCCTAGAGCTAAATATATGACAGACAAGAGAGCCACTGAGGCAAACAGAGGCCCAGAGGATAGAATTAGCCTGGGATTTCACTTCAAACCCAGAGTGACTTCTTGTTTCTATAGGCTGTTCCTGCACAAAGCATCATGATACTAGCATGCCACACCAGTGGATGGATCCAACTAGATAAAATTGCACAAGCTAAGTAAGGGCTCTGCATTCATGCATTTTGAAGACTACAAGAAAGGAGTAATTGAAAAGAAAGGGTAAGCAATTAGGATTAAAAAAAAAGATGGGGGGCGTTGCACAGTAAATAACAAGAAAATAAATTATCTCCTGGAAAAAGATACTTGAATCTGGATAGATTATGAAACCTTAACTGAATACCAGGGTAGCAAATGACCATAACATAGGAAAATAAATTTAGATTTTAAGTATCTCAAGTCATTATTTAAATTGAACGCATAAACAAAATGTGCTTGAAAAGAATGAATGAGTGAGCACCCATTCCACTCCTGCCAAGAAGACAGCACTGAGATGTTTCTTCCAGCCACGAAAAAAGAATCATGTCAGTGTCACAACCACATGTCCAGCACACACTGGTGTTTTTTCCTGCCTCTCTGAACTGAAAGCATTGACTTCCAGGGCAGTGCAGCTCACCTAAATACTGGGATAATTTTCACCCTTATTTTCAAAAAACAGTACTTTTAAAGGAAATGTGTATCAACTGAGACACTACATATGCATGTGCAGATATGGTATTTAAACTCAAAGAATAAATATTTTGCACATTCAAGTTTCCTGTGCCATTAATTTTTTATGTCTCGTTTTGGGTTGGTGTCATATGTTGCATGCATATTTTAACCTTAATAGGCTGAGCAGTATGTTCTTGTGCATATTTGTGTAAACTGTATACTGATTATATACCAATTAGCTGATCTTAAAAATGAAAGGGATTTTTTTCCCTGCTAGCAATAATTTCTCTGAAGCTGGCAGTATTGCAAGGGAACACCAAAGCCTGTCTGTGGAGAGGGCCTGAGTGTGTAAACAGCAGAAGAATAATCCAACAAAAGATCAATGCCTTCAAACTTACTGTGTTAGAAAGGAAAACCAAAGCTGAGCATACTGAGGGTTAGATACCTTGTCAAGCAGGATGAAGGCAGCCACTTCCACTTCTTGGTAATAAAATATTTTATGAAAAAGATTTTGAAGTTTGCCTTTCTGTTGAAAAATATTACCAGAATCATAGCTTACATAGATTATTTAATAAAAGATTGAGTCAACACATTCATATGCTGAGAAGCCAACAGCCTGGGTTTCTAATAAATGGGGTGTTTCTAATAAATAGGGTGCCTTTCTATATCCAAATAATAAAAAAAAACTATCGAACAAAATGATGAAGCATTTTTCTTGCAAAATACTTTCCCCATTTCTCTAATTTACAAAAATGGACTTAAATCTCAGTTTTGCATATAACAGACTTGTTATTTATTCCTAAATTAAACCTATTATATCACCAAACCTATTTACACAAAACTTCCCTTTTAGCATTGCATGCAAATGCTCTCTATTATTTAAATGTAGGCTGGAAGGTAAATTAAATAATTCTCAAGAGAACTAGAAAAAACTTTCCTTGCTCTCAGTATTTGGCTTTGATTAAGAGCACGTAACACGTGATCAACTGTTCCAGATTTGCTGGCTCAATGCAGCCTGCAATTACAGTTTATAGAAAACAAACATATCTGACAAGGCAATATATCTCTGCCTCAAATATGTTTACTCATATAACAATTGTTGTGAGTTCACTTACAAAATGCAGTCTATCAGTTCCAGTTTTGCAGCTTGACCTAAGCAAGTGGGCTCTTGTTCCCAGACACACAAAACAGCACAATGAATAAGATACTTAAAAATAGGATACTCAAAAATCAGAGCCAAACTAGTCTAAAATAAGTTATAGCTATTTAACACTTAAAGCTTATTGAAGGCAGCTTTTCATTATGTCCCTCTATACCTGAATGAAGATCATACTGAATTTATGACAGATCTGAAACAGCTGCACAACTTTGGATCTTGTTTTAAATTTTGAAAGTTAACTTAGAAGAGATGGAATTTCACCATGTTGGAAAAGCATTTAAGGAAAAAAAAGAGATCTTTCAGTGTTTTTCTGTTCCAGGACCTGGTTGTAATTTTCTTATGTTATTAAATAATTGCAACAATAGCAATAATTTTGCTTTTTTCAAACAATCTGAAAATGTTCTCGGAGAATAAAAGACTTTCCCATCCTGCTATTACCAAAGTGCAACAATGCCAATTCTAAATAGAATAAAAGCTATTTTTTAATATATTTTTTTAAAATGTCAGCTTTATAAAAGTTTTGAAACAATAGTATTATATGCCAACAAAAAAATCTGAAGCAGGGAAAAGTTATACTCAAAGACCCACTCATGGTCAGGAAAGGATTTTCTTGACTTACGAACTATAGGAAGAAGCAAAACAACAATCCCTCCCAGTTTCTGGCAATAAATATGCAAGCCAACCAACATCTGACATTCCTCCAGCTTCAGACAGGTGCCTGAGTGTCACAGCCTTTGTCCCTAGAAGAGGGAATAGACAGGGCTGGCATGCAGCACCTGAAAGAAGAGGGAATAGACAGGGCTGGCATGCAGCACCTGAAAGAAGAGGGAATAGACAGGGCTGGCATGCAGCACCTGAAAGAAGAGGGAATAGACAGGACTGGCATGCAGCACCTGAAAGAAGAGGGAATAGACAGGGCTGGCATGCAGCACCTGAAGGAAGAGGGAATACACAGGGCTGGCATGCAGCACCTGAAGCACCCATCAAACCAGGCCAGAGCTGCTGCAGCCCTGGGAGCAGCCAGGGAATGCACGAGGCCATCGTGCTTCCCAAAGCCCATCCCCACACTCCAGCAAATGGTCCCTTCCTGAGCCTTTCAGAGGTGAAGAATTAACACACTGCAGTGGTAAATTATAATACTCAGTTTCCAGGATGTTAATTGCCATCACTACCATGCTGGAGCAGATCTCAACCTCTTAATGAGGCAGGTATAAACCAGGTTTTGCCAACAGGCAGCCTAAGGCAGAGCCACCCAGAATACATGGAAGTTACTCATAAATCTGGATAAGTCACTGCAATAAATCAGAAAAAATAAAGCCCTGCCTATCTGAAAAAGCAATGCCTATTAAAATACCTGACCTAGGAAGATAAGTGTGGTAATTTGGCCAACAGTTAGTGATTTAGCAAAAGTTCCATAGCATTTCCTAAACTAAATTATGTCCACCACAGCAGTGGTCACTACTGGTTTTTTTCCATTAGGTCACAAATATCTGTGGTCAACAAGAAACATTAAAGGATGAGACATATTCTGGTTTTACTGCCCACAGTGAAAAGCAGAAAAAATTAAATCCTTCCATCTCCTCTTGGCCTTTGTAACAAAAACCTGAGTGATTCACAAATGGTGACGTACAAGCAGTTGTAACCCTCACTATGTAATGGAAGTAATAGCCCAGGTAGGTTACTGCTGGTGGAGTTACACCACCTTTAATTTGTTCCTATGCTACACGTGTAATCCAACACCCATTACTGTTGTGGTTTAACCCCAGTCAGCAAATAAATATTATGCAGCCACTTATTTCAATTTACACTGATTTTATTATTAGAACCCCTAATTTCAATACAGTACTTAGAAATAATTAGCATGAAAAAACCAGGATACAAAGTTGGATCCTAAATACCTTTTTAGTTGAGAAATTCATTATTTTCCTCTTAGTTACTTAGATGTTTCCTACATATAACTTAGCTATTTTCCTTGAATACCACTGTTGGACACTTGTCAATATTACTCAAGGAAAAACTCTCTACAAGCCAGAAGCCCAAGAGGCCAAGATTCCTCTCCTCAAAATGTAAATGTTTGCTAAAGTGCTGACACTTAAATTAGGCCAACCAAGTTAAGTAGTAAAACTACACAATATAACACCACAGCAGTAGAATAGCACTTATTTTCATCATCTTGGTAATAAAAACAATGCAGCAGCACAGAATGCTTCACTCCCACATCACTGGACCTGCTCTGAAGTTACAAGCAGCAGGATTACATTGCCCAAGCAAATAAATAATACTGCCTACCACTTTCACTGCTGAACAGTGGCTAAAGACCTCTAGATGCACCCCTGTCCTCCTCACCTCCTAACAACAAAGAGAACAAAAGGAAACAAACCAACCAATGAACCAAACACAAACATCCTGTCCCCTTTTTTCATGTCTTTCAGGTCATATTCTGTGATAACTAAACAGATTGAGTTAGGATTCAATAAAAATCCCAGGACAAGAACACTTGAAGAAAGTAACACCCATGGCACTCCCTTTTCAATATGGCAACACTTTCCACAAGGAGACTGGCCACACAGATCTTAAAAAACTCTTTTTGAACCCAGCAGCAATTGGGTTTCTCAACTCTCCACACTTAAACAAGGCTACTGTGGCACCATGCTCAAACTGATCCCGGGAAAAACAGGGGGAAGCTCTCTTGCCTTGTGCCCCGTGCATCCTTGGCTGTGGTGCCAGATCTGCTTTTTCTGCAGCAGCAGAAATGGCTGTGGAGAAGCAGCCAACATGAACAGTGCACCAAGCCTGACATGATGTACAGGTGGCCACGAGAAGTGCAATCCCCACCAGCCAAGTCCAATGAAACAACCTCCTCACATGAAATCTGCTACTTCCAAACCTACCCCCTGCCTCAACTTACAAATCCTCATGTCAGACTTTGCTTTTCTCATCTCAGTAAATATGAGGTTTTGTATTCTTCAGCTAGGGACAGAAAAATCTTTCTCTCCTGGAATCCTTTAAAGCTTCTAGCCAGAGGGAAGAAAAAGGAGGAGAAAGTGCTCTAAGATCCATATTTGGAGTGCTATCCCCTTGTGACTGAAACAAATCTCTGTATCTGCCACAGCTATTAGCCTTCTCCAAATAGCAGCAAAAGCAATATGGAACAAACTTGGTCCCTAGATAATTTCCCAACTACTCATATGGTTCTGTATAGAAGCCATGAAAAATAATAATTCTTAGTAATTTAATTCTGCTGTTGCTTGAAAAACTTATGACCCAAAGCAGAAATTTTGGACATGTCTCTAGATTCAAGACAACACTGCAAGCTCAAAAGACAAAGTTTTCTGAGATTTATTTCCAATTTTTTCTTTCAGAGGATATCAATCCTTGCAAAAGAAGTAGAGATTAGTCTGCTTCACATTTTAAAGGAAGTAATACATTTTGCAAAAATTATTAATTCTTCTTCACTTGCAGCTGTAAACCTTAAGACCTCTACTGAAACTTATTGAAACTTATTTATTTCAGACTGCAGCTCAAATAAAATGCTAGCTGATAATACATAACAGGAAATGTCCATAACAGTCCTAAAGGTATAGAAGGCACACTAAAATGGATATTATATTATAGCAATGATTAACGACAGCAGATTATTCTGTATAAGACAGCAAGCAAGGAACCGTTGAGTGAATCCTCCAGAAAAAATTACAGCACATCTCTTGCACAGACCCAATTGTCCTCCTGCAAACAAACAGGAGCGTAAACATAACCTGAAGAAAAATCCAGGTTTTATATTTCCAAAGTTTTGTTTGGTTCTGATAGTTCTGAAAGCAGGGCAGGGAGCTAGGGAATGACACAGGAGATTTGGGGCTTTCATTTCAGCCACCCAAGACCCTACATAGGAGTCTGCATTGGGAGTCAAGCCAGACATGAAGAGCACACATTCCAGTCTCAAATGAAAAACAGTGTGAGACACTTCCCAAGAAACTAATGCATTAAGTTGTATGTTTTCCACTTCTTTTTTCCTTTTTTAGAGCTCTCTGTCCCAGATAAAGCATGAATATGTGAATGTAGACTGACATCCCTGTGCAAAACCCTCCATATATGCAAGCTGCCACTTCCTTACTTTAATAAGCTTTAGCAATCTCCTCATACAACTTTCCTTAATTAAATTTATGGAGGAGGAATTTCCTTAAAAAGAAAGAGATGTCTGTGCAAATTAAAGTGGAAATATTAGACGTGCATCCATATATGCCAGTCCAAGAGGACAAAGATTTTTTTCTATTATTATTCCTGCCATGCCTTTTCAGTTAAACAGACTCTAGCTTTATTTCTAGAAACAAGGAAGGTTTACATCTTGTTCTTTGGAGGGTCTGAATTTAATGTCCATATACTATACCTTTTTTGTTGGTTCTAATAATTGTCTCAGACAACAGTAAAGGGCTTCCATTGGAAACTTCATTTATAGGCTTCTCTGGTGGTTTGTTGGCAGTATTTTCTTTCTTCATGTCTTTCTTTATTTCCTGCAGAAGACAGGTGGAGAGGGAAAAGAAAAAAAAAAAGGACAAGTTTAAAAAAAGGTATTACAGAATATTATAAATCTCAAGCTCCCAAGATTTCTTAAAAGTTCTATATACATACCTCTGCCTGCTCTAATGTTACCTCAAAGACTCTGCATTACAAAGTTGAAATGCCACAAAAAGAAAGCAATTTTCAGTAACCTTTTCCAATGGGCACTATTGTGTTTTTGTTTTTTTTTTTTCAAATAACTCCTTATCTATGCATGAAAATTGTAGGATAGCTTTAAAAAATCTCTTAATAAAGATCACCAAAGTTGAAAAGTGTGTGGAGGGGAAAAAAATGTCTCAGTTAATCAAGCAGTGAGCTGTACATTTGATACACAGGGCAGAACCAGCACAGTGCTCCTGATGTAAAGGCAGCTAAGTCTGCTTCCCCTCCAATGAGAAGACCACAGAAACAACCACCATAGCAGGAAAAAAACTATTAACTAGGAAAATATGACAAATGTTACCATAATTGGCAGAAGCATATAGCAAGACTGCTGTCAGAGCTGTTGCTAGCACTGACACATTTTGCTGCTCGCTACCTTTTAAGGGGATTTACAATATATATCAAAAAGATACATGGTGGGGTTTCATGAAAGTAAATCCACAGAAAACAGCTTCACAGTTACTGCTAGAGATGCACAGACTCTCTCTATCAGCTTCTTAGGCAGACTTTAAAAGCCTCTATTGCTGTCCATACTCACTGTGACAAAGCATCCAAAATATCATCACCTTCCATATATCTTATATGGAAATGCCACTGAAGAAAACAAACAGCATTACTCCACTTTCTAGACAGGTGACTGACACACTGCAGAGGCTGAACCATTTGCTTATAACCACGACCCAAAATATAAAGGAAAAAAAAGAGTTTTGCCTCCAAGCTTTGTCCTAGAGCCACAGTGCCACTCAGGCTGAGAGAGAACTCAGAAGGTCCCTCCTCCAATTCAGTTCAAAGCAGAGTCACCTTGAGTGGAGGTGACCAGGCTGTTCAAGGCTATTTGAGCAGCTGGGTTTTGAAAATCTCAAAGGACAGGGGCTGCAGAAGCTCACTGCTTGACTGACTTTAGTGACAAAGATTTTCTTTATATCTTTCCTAGAACTTTCTTCTCAAGTCCCATCTGCTCTCTCCAGTCCTGCCGACCAGGCAACACTGTGAAGGGTGTGTCACTATCTCCTGGATAACAAATTTTATGGAGCAGAAAGTCCCCCAAAACCCCATTTTCAGGCTGAACAAGCCCACACCTCCTTTAGCATCTCCTTAGGGAGCATGTGCTCCAGCTTCCACAGGCACAGAACTTGCTTTGGCTCATCAATATCTTCCCTTTAGGCAAAATTCTCATCCCATTCACAAAATGGGATGCTGTATTCTGGATGTGGACTTATGTTGTATTCTGGATGTGGACTTATGAGTGCCAGGTAAAGGAGGATTTCTACTTCCCTCAATCTGCAGGTTTTTAATGCAGCCCAGGATGCTATTCACTGTCTCGGTGCCAGGGTACCAGACTGGCACGTGTTCATGTTGCTGCCCACCAGCACCCACAGGTCCTTTTCAGCAGAGTTGCTCCCAAATTTATCAGATCCCACTCTGCAGAGCTGCCAGCATTCCTCCTTCCCAGGGCAAGAACTGGTATTTGTCCTTGCTGGATTCCATAATGTTCCTGTCTGGGGCCCTCTGAAGAGCAGCCCTGCCTTCAAGCATGCCAGCTGCTCCCCCAGTTTGATATCATCTGCAAATTTGATGAGATCTACATTAAACAGGCATTAGAGACAGGTGATGTCTCTTCCCATTACAAAATTCACTACCTCTCCTTCTCTCTTCCACCTCTCTTACATTCACTGGCCTCTTCTACAAACCAGAGCAGGATCAACTTCCACCACCCCACAGCATTGTACATACACAGGAAATACTGTAGATCTTATTTAGATTTTCAGCATATCAGACATGAGCACTAAAGCATAGAAAGCACATTTCTATTTGAAGTTTCTGAAGCTGTCATCTGTGAACAGCATCAAGCAATGCAAGAATTTTTAAGTTATTCTCTGTAAGATGCACCTTAAGCCTGAATCTCATAAATTTTTTTTTATCTTTTATTTCCCCAAAACAATTATTATTTCAAAGCTGACTTCTAAACTATACAACATTAATACAGTTTTCTACATCTGCCCAAAATACTTTCTGTGTATCAGTACATTAGCAGAGATAAAACTTTTATAAATTACTGCCTATGGCAGGTACAGTAAATCCTTTATCTACTGCCATCACACCAGTAAAATAGTGTCTAAGAGACAACTCCTCAGAGTAACCATAATAACTGAAATAACAAATGTGAATATGTGTATGAGAGGTGTGTGATATCTGTGTGATAGATGTTGCTGTTGTTTGAAGAAATATTGTGCATGGTTCTGGTAAAAACTGAACCATGTGAGAATTTAGGAACACTGCATGCATTTAGAGGAATATATCACTTTCTAAAACAAGTGGACTAGACTTAACACATACATTATTCCACAAGCTTCTTTTTCACAGCCTTAAAAATGAAAATGTAAATAAATTACTTCACCCACAGCTTTACATCTATTTTGCAGCTAGGTGACAAACTCTATTAAAAATTATCTACCGTTTAAGCAGAATTTGTGAGTCAAACAGGATTCTCATGTGAACAAGACCACAAGACAACATCCTACGGAAGACCCCATCTTGCCAGAACTTACTTCCTGTGTGCCATTACTGCCTTATTTTTCATTCTTTATGTCAGAATGTAATTAAATCTTCAACTCACAAATTCTGAAACAGCAGTACTATATTTTTAACTGTAAAAATCCTTTTGCAACTTCAAAACTGACAGAGAAAATTGTCTGCTATAAGAGAAAACAATGCTGTACCCTTTAGTCTCCAGCTGAATGATACTGGTGCCTTTGCTGCTGCTGACAGCTTTTTGAGAAAGCCTTGTTTGGCTCCTGAAATAAGCAAAGGAATACAAGACAACTCCCAAACACTGGCATTTGTTTGTGGGGTGGGGAGTCTTGCACTTCCTTTCATCCACTATTTGTGGAAAGAAAACAGGCACATGTGCTGAGTGTCCACTGAGCTGAAATTCATACAGAAGGTTCAGCACCTTGCAGTCACCAACATTGTCCAAGGACTTCTTTTTTTGTGTGCCTTTCTAACATTTGTTTGAACTACTTTTCATTACTGTTGCCTTTGATGCTCATGAGAAGGGCCATAATCTTTCATGGCTACTGCCCAGAATAACATGACATGATCAACCCCAGCAACCTGAAATTACACACCCTGGAGGGAGTTGAAAGGAAAAGAGGAGAATTGTCTAAATAATGAAACAGAAATCAAGTAAAATCAATCCAGCCCTACTATGCTAAAATCTTACCAGAAACATATTCATACTTAGCAATACCCCATGGGAAGCCATATCTAAGTGGCTTAGGATGCATTCTGCAGTAAGCAATGCCAGCTTTAGTACCTTTGCACATCTTTTCAATTCCTGGTCTTAGTCTACAGCATAAGACTAAAATCTTATAAACAAAACCTAACAAATGCCCCAGCCTCCAGCAGCCTCACCCCTGTAGCCTGCAGCAAACACTCACACCAATACTACAGCCCCTCTCCTCTCTCTGGTATGTGTTCTCCTGCCTCCTTGCTGTCTTCTCTCCTGTACTGCTCACCCTTGGGGAATTCAGGATTTCAGAACTTTTCTTCAGCTGTGGCTCAAACACAGCCAGGCACCCTTATCCTCAGGCCAAAGGGACCCTTGGTGCTATTAAATTCAGAAATATTGATATAGCCCTTTACATCTATCCCCACTCTAATCTGATGTAAAAAAATAATTATTACGCTAAAATACCATAATGCCTTACTCAAAATTGCATTTATTCTTCAAAAATGAAGTGAAAACAAACAAACAACTCTGGTGAAAGAAATATACCAAGTAACTTTTTTTTTATTTTTATTTTAAAGCTCACTTTCTTTTACTGTAAAAAGTATACTGAACATGACTACCTGGCATATTTGGTAAATGAACTACAATGGCCCTAAAAGCTTGGTGCTTTATCAGTAACAGTTATAGAAATCTCTCTATGTAACCCAGTCCTTCCAGATCTGCAAGGAGTTGAAGCCTACCACATGAGGAAAGAGTAGGCAAATGAGCTTGCAAATCCACAAAGGTGGCTTGTGAGAACTTTCCCCACTGTATGACAAAATCTATTTCCAGTTCTGATTTAAAGTTAGAGTTTGCAGATATTATTTTTTAAAAGGAGAAATTCCATGTACACTAATAAGTAGAAAGCAAACTTCCAGTTAGAATGGAAGTTGTCAATCTGCCATAAGTAGTTCAAAACCAGCTGAATTTAAATGCTAAAGTAGGATGAACAGAAACTAATAGTCCAGTTTTCAAGTTCAGGAACTGCTGTGTCTTGAAAAAGAAGCTTGTGTAATAAAGGAGAGGAGAAACTAGACAGGTAAGATATTGGACTACATTATACTGGGAAAATATCAACAAATACTGGGAAAAGATCAACCCAAAAATACTGGGAAAAGATCAACCCAAAAATACTGGGAAAAGATCAACCTGCTGCCTGCCCAGCAAGGACTTCAGTGCACCTCCTGACCAAGACTTTTGCACTGGTTTCTGGTTTTTATTTTGGCTACAGCAGATATATTCACACCCTGATCAGATACTCAACCTGCCCTTGGGTGGAACGGGGTGGGTGGACTGGTGCAGCCGGACACGTGTGCCGTGCTGGGTCTCTCCAAGGGACACAGGGTGAGAACCTTCACCAGCAATCCCTGTGCTGACAATATCTGCAACAGGCTTGGCGACCTTGAGAGCCCTCCCAGAATAAAGTTCACCAGACAGATGTCAATGGAAACCCCACAAAGAGCCTCAGGAGAAGGAGCTCAGAGGGATCCTGAGTGCGGTGCTTGGCTCTTTAGCTCTCAGTTCCTGTGAGATGTTTCTGCAGAATGAGCAGCTGTCTCACTCACACAACCCATTTGCAAAGAGGTAGGCTTTCACAGTGCTAACAGCTTCAAAAATATCTCTAAACCCAATCTTTGGGACTCTTTGCTTCTTGGTTTTGGAGCACTGCCCAGTATAAATTTCATGGATCTAAATGATGCACTTCTTTCCTAGCCCACACAGAGATAACTGCAGGTTCAGGTTAATAGCAGATCATTTTCAACAGGCTATGCCTCAGGAACCCAACCCTTAAGTAACCTTGCATTTCAACCACTAAATCTAAAAGATGCTCTCTTGATGTCAGAAATTTTAAGACAGCTCCCACCTCCTTTCTACGTGGGTTTCAGTGTGATTCCAATATGATAAGCAGTTCTTACTGGGAAGAAGCATCCTCAGTCTGAGAAATACTGAAAAAAAGTAATTGTGAACTTTAAAAATAAACTAGGCTTCATTCCATGAAATATTATGATTTCAAAGATGTTACGGGGGCATAAAGGCCCTTAAAATTTGTACACCCCTTTAATACATAAAAAAATACAACTTTTTTGTAACTAGGATTCAACCATACTGCATAGATACCAACAGCCAAATCACTGTGAAAAGATTCTTTTCTTCTAGTAAACTTTGAAATATATTTTCTCCAAAGAAACACAAAATCCTAAACAATACCTGAGCTGTTTTTATTTGGATCTTCTCTAATCCTATCCTACATCAGTATAAGCCACAGGAAATTTGAAAGATGTTATCCCTATGCTCATAGCTTTACAACGTGACAAAACTTCAAATAACAACAAATTACATAGTGTGATGAAAGTCCACCACATAGGAAAATACAATATATTCAAGTATACCTGTACCCTATTAAATGGCTATTCCAACATATATAATGTATAAATTAAACACAATTAAAATTTATAAATTAAGCATCTTATCTTTTGTAAGTAAAAATCTGTTACTCATTGGAATGACACATGCTTTGTCATTTTGAAGAGAGGCAAAAAGAACAGTTAACAGCTTTCAAAGTGAAAACATAGTTTTTCTACTGCTGTTTGCAAGACCTAGCTTTTTTTCTCAGAATTGAATCATTTATTACATTTCAAGGAACAAGTTTCCTCCATTTATGTGCCTTTACATGATGAAGTTTCCGCCTCTCTATCAAAAAGCTTCCTTGAAGTTAGAGCAAATGCTTGAATTAGGTCAGCCATAAAAGTTACAGTTAGGAAAGTACAAGAATTTCTGCCATTTCACTACACCAAAGTTTCACGTTTTTTTACTGTAACAGTTCTGACCTTTACAGGAAACTCAGCTGAAAACATTTGAGGAAATTGCTGCAACCTTTTCCATGACTCTAAATGCAACAAAATGATTTTTTGTACTGCTGTAGGTACAAAATCCTAAAGCAAACACTTCATTCCTCAAAGCTATTGGAAGCCATGAACAATTATGAGAAGAATCACTATCAGACTATAAGATGATTTATCTGTGGCTACCATATGAAGGTATCAACAGTTCTTGCATCCAGGGATCAAGAGGTTTAATAAAAATCAAAGCTTTTGAAAACAAGACACATACATAATGAAAACGTTGAAAGCTGAGAAAGAATGACTCTTTCACAATTCTAAAATCTGTAGCATGTGCTCTGCTTGAAGCCAAATATGGGAGCAGAAATAAGAGCCTGGAATCATACACAGCAAAGAGGAAACAATGCAACATATTTGAATTATCAAAAGATGACAATGGAAATGTCAGGAGCACTTTGAGCCCTCTGAGACACAGAATGCTTTTCCTTCAATCCTTTTTCTCAAAAACCATATTTTACAATTCAAGAGACAACTGCCACCTTGATTTCCTGCAGACAGTGTCTGTAACTTCAAACAATATGAGTTCAATCATTCAATTATTAAATGCCTCGAAATAGAACTCTGCTGCACAGTACATCAATTTAATATTTAGTCCTCCTAAATAATTTCCTGTGACATTTTCACTAAAACTAGTTAAGAGTTATTGAATAATTACAAGTGTCCTTAGTTAGAAATGTGACTCTGATTTTCAAGAATCTTGTAGTTCTAATATAAATAAACAATGTATCCTGAAGCAAGACTGGAACAAACATTCCCAGCAACTGAACTAGAACCAAGATGACAATTACTTTCAACCAGAAAGATGTTACCTGCACTAAAATCCAGTATACTTTCACAGCATGAGCTTTACATTCTGTTAAAAAGCAAAATGACAACATTTCAGGGAGAAATAAGAAACCATCTAAGGTCCAAGACACAGAGGGAGGACATGGGACCTCCAAGCGCCGTGATCAAGGTGAGACCTCCCCATCAGCCAGTTGTGACAGGAGACACTCAGCAGTGGATCTGTCACCAAGCAGAGGGGGAAGGATGGTTTGGAAATTGTGCTTTTAGCAGTGACCCTCAGCTTTTAACAGAGGCACAGATCCCAAACTGCCTCTGCACACATCCTCTGTGCTCATGACAAAGGCTGTGCTCTTGTTTCCCTGCTGCAGGATTCCACATCCGCTCTCCTTTTTTCACTATCAGCTTATCCCAAGTTTATAGGAAACATGCTCCCAGCTGTCAGGCATGTGACAGAGAAAAAAAAAAAACAACAAAAAAACCCCCATGAGTTACAATTCATGAGCCTCCTGGTTTGTGCCAGTACTGCCTAGTTCTCTAACCACAGCCTCCTAAACCTCTCTTTGATTTCTGTATCTGGCCTTTAAAATCAGGTCTATTTCTGTGGCTCACATGACTGCTATCTGATTTACAGCTTGACACAGAAAAGTGCTATTTGCTCACCAAATTTTACATACTGAACAGCATATCTACTCTAGCAGAACAGGTACCTTAAGGATGAGGACTCTGACCTGCTTTACCCTCCTTTGTTTTTCTTGTTGTGTTACATAAAACAGATGCACTGATTTGCTCCCTCCCAGCACAGATAAAGCTTTGAACACAGCCAGAAGTGCTGCTTTCATGGCTGCTCAGCTAAGCCCAGAAATGCTGCTGTCATGGCTGTTCAGGTAAGCCCAGAAATGCTGCTTTCATGGCTGCTCAGGTAAGCCCAGAAGTGCTGCTTTCATGGCTGTTCAGGTAAGCCCAGAAGTGCTGCTTTCATGGCTGTTCAGGTAAGCCCATAGTGCCACCCTTGCTCCTCAGATGGAAAGGCTTTTCCTGTCAGGACTCTGCTCCCCTGCCTACTGTACACCTAGAACCAGCCTGCACAACCATAAATTCATTACACTGCCATAGGTAAAGGCTGCTACAGCCCATCTTTCATGCACATTGTTCTTTGAACATTTAAATACTTATTTTGGTATTAATTTTATTTATAAACTTTACTTATAACAAAGGTCATCCCTCAGATGTTTGAGATAATAGTGGGAAAATTGAAAACACCAATGTAAAAAAATGAATAGGTCAGATTTAATGCAAACAACTGGCAACAAACAAATTTATTATGAAGTGGCAAATGAGCAGTTATTATGAAAAAATTAACTCCTACATCCAGTGTATTCTACATTAACCATGAAAGCACTGTGCACTGAAGGCACAGGGCAGCCTGCTCCTGCCTAAACTGCTGGTACTTCTCTGTGACATCCATGTCTGAACTCTCCTGTTTATCCCAGCCAGAGATGCCCAAGCTACAAGGCCCTCCATAACACAGGAGACCACACTGTGCCACTCCTAAATCCTCTGTTCCTCTTCTACACCTCAGTGACCAGTACTCCACAGCAAACTCAAACTCCTCTTTTAAAGAATCTCCACATTCTTCCTTTTTTGATACTGATTTGTTATGTTATTTGTTACTTTTTTTTACATCCTTCTGATAAGTGAAGTCTTCTGGGTTGGATTTACACTCTTACACATGTAGAAAACCTTGTACTTCTAGAGAGATGAGTGCCTGCTTTATAATAAAATTAAGAAAACTCTCAGATTTGTTGAGTCTTGTGCAATCTTTCAGCTCTGCTTGTCTGTGAACATAAGTGTGTGTTTCTGCATTCAGTCAGCTCCAGAAAATCTTGTTAAATCCCTTAGCCTCAGACTTTGTACTTCAGTTCAAAAGGAGACAGCTCATATTCACCTATACCAATTAGTTTACTGTGGGGGGTTTTTAATTACTAGAAAAGAAAAGATAAAAGAAACATGATTAAAAAAACATGGAGGGGGTGGAGGGGGAAGGGAGATGGAGACTACGAGAAACAGCAAGGAATACAACAGTAAGAAAAGTAGAGAGCACATCTTAAAACAAAGAATGACAAAACACCACCTGTCTCAGAGAAAGCCAGGAAGAAAAAAGAATACACCCTCTGCACATTGTGGTTTGGGTTTTGGAGACATGCTCGGCTACATCAGTGATCAGCTTCAGTACCACCAGAAGAAGCAATTCATTACATCTTAATGCACTTAACAGACCAAGACTGAAAATTATAATTAGAGCAATAAAAAAAGGGAAATAGGAAAACCATGGTGTGCTGGGTGCCACTCCAAGCCAGTCATTTCATCCTGACCTATTTTTTTCAAATGACAGCACCTCTCTCTGAGGCCTCCCAACGTAGGTGTGAGCAAAGCATAACTGATGAGCAGACACAGCAGATGGCAGGAAGCACGAAGAAGCAGAAGTGATTGGCACAGGCCGGGTGCATGAGCACTTAGCATTTTGTACACACTGTGACAAGACACCTCTAAGGAAGACTTTGAAAAACAGCAAGTACATTTGTTGATCTTTATGTGCAGGTTACCCAAAGTAGGTGGGAAATACAAAAGCAGAAGTTTGTTTAAAAATTTTTTAAAAGAGTGAGGAAAACTAAACCTGTCACCTTGTCACCAGAACAGAGGGACACACCATCCATGTATGAGACACTTGAGAGATGATGACCCAAAGACTTTAGGATTTAGAGTGGGCAAGTTGCAGAGTTGACACAGACTTTGAATTTCAGGAACTTCCCAGAGAATCACACCATACGACTGCAGCTGGTCTTTCACCCTGCAGGTGAACTGGAAGCAACTTCCTGATTTCAAGCTGCTGAGGACTGTCTGCCCATGAACCCCTCCAGAACACACTTCTTCCCAGTTTTCATCTGGGGCTGGGAATTTGTTTTGTTTTACCTATTTAGCAACATATGTGAGCAATGGGATTAAGGGCAGAAGGCACTGCTGCAGCAGGGATTGCCATGGGGAAGATGCTCCACAACCAGACTCTCTACCTGGCATTTTCTTCCCCCAGCTCTATAACCTTCATGACAATGGATGGCCAGCCAGGCTGTTATCAGCTGGAACTGCTGCCTTTCAGCTGTGCCTGCCAATAGCACAGTACACCTGAGTGCATTTCAGCTGCCCAGTGTTCTCAGCACACACACACATCTCTGCAGGTGCTCAGAAACACCCTTGTGCTCCTCTCTGCATCCTTGGATACTGCAGGGACATACTGTGGGGAGCACAGAAGGTGCTTCTCAGCCATCCTCTCCCCAGAGCTTAAATTCAGCTCCAGCAGAATTAAATTACTCAAGCAGTTTCAAACAAAATAAATTTCTTCTCACAAAGGTCCATTTTCACCCAGCTATTAGAAGCATTGTTAACTTTGCTTGAAAGTGCAATGTCATTTCTCATTTCTTTGAGTAGAGAGTGGGATATGCCAAAATTTAGCTTGCTAAGAGTTTCTCCCCATAGACACCTGGCCTTATTAAAAAATGTAAGAGGACTACAGTTTTAGACATTAAAAAATGGATATTTTATGTAGTGGAAATATTTCTGCTGTCTGTATAAAAAACCCCTGAGCATATTACCATATATATATATATGTATATAAAAATATGAGATTTTTGTATTTATGTTCCTTCTCACAACCATACCAATTTGAAAAGATGACCAATGCAGAAAAAAAACAACAACATACAGTCTTAGGGAAAAAAAGTGCTGGGAGACATTATCACAAATTTTAACATGTTAGATAAACAGATAAGCTATCTCAGTGACACAGACAGGTTTAGAGAGAGACAAAGTAACATAAATCCTTTATGCAAAATCTTATCACAAACCAGATGATCCCTAACAGCAGGATTTTCTAATGAGAACATTAACTGACTCACCCAGTATCTTGCATTCTCTGTTTAAAATCATATGGAAGGTTTTTTTAAGAAAGGATTTATCTTTTCTAAATTATGTTATACAGTGAAAAAAAAAACAACAACTAAAAATAAACCACACAAACTGAAAGGAAGTCATTGTGCTACACAAAAACATGCAAAATACATAAAATACAGCTGCACATAACTTCAAAATTTTTATTTCAACACCACTTAAAAAACCCTTGGTGATGGTCCAAACAGCAGCATTTTTCTATCCAATTAGCAAGTAATGAAAAATTGTACACATTTCTACAGACATCTTCAAACACATAATTCTGCATTATAGAGTGAAGAACTGTGCCACAAAAAGGTAGGGGCAAATTACAGACACTCCTATTGTTTTTGATAGACCTCTCATCAAATACTCTATTGAACTAACACAATTGCTCAACCCTCTGCAGCATGCAGTTATTAAGGTTATGCAGAGAAGTCCACTGAACCCTGGGGAGGCAAGTGTCAGAGAGTTCCACTGCATGTAAAATTAAAACTGAGATTCTTGAAGATGCATCACTGTTTTAAAAGACAAGTTGAGATTTTTTTCAAGACAAAAATAAAGGACCATGAAAATATTTAGAGGGAAAGATAATTACAGTGTTACAGGACTTTCAGGGCTTTGTTTGTTTGTGTAACCAGTTGTATGAAAGCTTGCAGGAATTAATGAAATAAGATCCTGGATTAGATCAGGGTTAATGAGATCAGGAGTAGATGCATCATTATTCAAATCACACACCATGTGAATAGTGTGCGCTGCCAGACTTGTAAACCAGAGATTAGAATTTAACACTCCTCCTTCTGCAGTCTGACAGTTTAGGACTAGAGGTCTCTTTAGAAATATTGCTGGCATCCACCTGCCACTGTTCACAAGACAATGTATTATGATTCCAGTTATTCCTGGAGCTAAGCACCAGCAAATTCAAGAGGCAGCCAATGGCAGAAGCAGTTCCTCAGCACTTCTGACAGTCATGCTCCTCAAGGCTTGCAACCCTTGTAGGTGTTAAGCAAAATTTCTTGTTTGATTATTTTCCATCTTAATCTGACCCTTCTTCCTGCAAACATTACAGCAGGTAGAGGTTAATTCATGTGAGTTTGGAAGGGGCCATATATCTTATGGATTCCTTTTTGTCTGGTATAGCCTTCTGAGTTCCAGCATGTTGCTGATTTGCTCAAACCCAGAGGTAATTTCTTGGTAGAAGGGAAAAAATGGTATGAAACCAAAAAGATTGAGAACAACAATTTTCATAATCTCTATTAAAAGATGTCCTGGAACCATGGAAATCCCTTAATAAAATGTAGGTCACATGTTTCTTTGGAAGTATTAGACTTAATTCTAGAGATTTGATATTTAGAAAAGATAGCCCTATTCATAAAGTCTTAATAGCTGGGAAAATTGACCCAAACCTTAAACAATGGGTCTCAAAAAGTCCCTAGAAATGCAGCAGCTGTCCTCTACACTTGAGACTGCTTTCTCTTGGTAGAATTAAGGTCTCTGGACAAAGCTTTCCATGGTAGAATTTTCTAGACTCTTCATATGTTCTGTCTGCTCTTTTACAGCTGTGAAAAAGGAAGAAGCAGGGAAAAGGGGATGCATTGGTCAATCTGTTCTAGCAAAACAACCTTCTGTATCTTGGTCATATCCAAGGGAAAAGAGGTATAAAGAATGCAAATAGAAAAAATAACCATGCTCAACACTTATCCAGAACAGCAAAGAGTGTTGCTCAAGACTAAAAAATGTGTGATGGGTGCTAAAACTGCCTGAGAGAGCTCAATATACCATTGGTATTTGCAGGAGAGGTGCAGCCTAGCATCACAGATGGGAGAAGATTTGGTGACCACAATCCTCACCTCAAATTACTCAATCCCATAATTACTCAATGTTTGCAAAAGAGATTGGCATGCTACCTTTGAAGTAATGCTTCATACTGAAACTACCTTTGGAGTTTCTCAACCTAGTGTTTATTCAGCCAGCATGAAACTTTGGACAAACCTTCATGGCTATCAGAGACACACAGACTCATTGGCTTGTATTACAAAAAAACCCAAAACAGTGTAGGACATATTATGGTCAAGTCCACGTAAGAAAAAATGATGTATATCATTAGCACGCTCAGCAGGTTTCCTGTTCACAGATGAGTTGCATGAGAAAATATAATCTTTGTTTGGATAAGTCTCCTTCCAAGCAGAGACAGCTATTTTATGGTTTCTCCCAATGTGCCATGTGGTAGCAGAATGCTTGAGGCTCACTGTTATTGTAAATAAGATAGAGGTAAAAGAAAAGTACTGATTATGCAGTTCTGCTGAGGGGAAATGAAAGTTTAAAGATGACAGTTAAAGAAAGCAAGCAGAGAGCAGGTGCACAGGAGTCATCAAAGATGATGAAATGGTGGTCTGACCATATAAATGTATATTGGAACTGCAGGACTGCATCCTCTGAACTTGTTTGCCTTGCTGAGCATCACTGAATGATGAGGCAGATGATGCAGATTGATTCAGCAAGCAGGAACAAGATTTCACCAGCTACAAACACCCAGGGGAAATTGCCTTCAAATATTTTTTGATTTCAAAACTTAATACTTACTTTTCATTTTTACCTTTAAATAAGAATCAAGAGGGAAAAATTGCATATGCCATACATAGAAGAAAGACCTATTTTTTGATCTAAGCATTAGCAATTCTTTTTACTCACCAATTTATCAAGAAAAGATAAATTCATTTTGAACATTTGAAACATTCCTGGTCTGAGTGTTGTAGGCTGAGGGAAGACACTGAGTGTTACTCCTCTGTGTTGAAGAGGAACTCACCTACATTTCAAGTAGACTTTACTGCAGCTTTAATTATTAAACTGCCATAGATCTCCAATTATATATATATAATGGAGATCTATGCCTTGAAATTCTAAATATTGACTTACACAGTTCTCAGGATGACAGGAAAAATGACAATATATGACTTAGCTTTTGTTCTCCAAGTGCAGCCTACCTTGAAAGTAGCTGCCTGCTCTAAAATATAAATGTGTATGCACAATAAAAATCTTAGAAAATTAAGCCAATCATTAGATAATTAATACAAATATCTCTTGAGAAGAATGGGGAGAAATCTCACTTAGCAGAAGGGAGTACCCTTCAATTTTTGGCAAATATTGCGTTTAAGAAGTTGCAGGCAAAGCAGAATAATTTTCCAGGCAGGTCACAAGAATAGTCTCTATCCAGCCTCCCCTGAGCTGTATTTTTTACTGGGAAGCCAAAAAACAACACTCCTTCTTATAGATACTCCAATATCTTCTAGAAATTGCAATATATTCTAGATGCATCTAGATTTAATGGCCTTTACTGCAAAATGCTTTAAGTTCAGATGTAGGGGTGTTTTACCTTTACAATACTAATTTTGACACCACAGACCATAAGCCACTTGCTTCCTTTGTTTTCATTGTGACCCATCCTTGACACATTTATCTCAGGTCAAGGAGTACATTCACACTCAGGTAGTTCTACTGATTTTAACAAAGAAATCAAGTTTTTAGGCCCATTCCTCAGGAAAAACAAGACCCCATATCTGTCAGCACTTCTTACACTGCTCCTCCCCTCTGTGATCCACTCCATGAAGGAATCTTGAAAAAACAAAAGTTATCTAGGAACACCCACACAGCAGTGGTTTATAGAAACACCCAAAGCATAGGTGTGTTCTACTTTGCAAACAGTACAGTTTTAATCCCAAATCAACTAACAGACTCCTTCAGGAAAGTCATTAAACACTTCAGAGGAGGGCTGTGGTGGACATGTCCCAGAATTCATGGGAGTGGTGGGCTGGGAACAGATATCTCTGAAAAGGAAACAGAGCTGACCACACATCATACTACACTGAAAAGTGTAAAAGACAAAGATATCACTTTTAATCCCAATTTAAAACTGGGAAGAAACAAGGCCCATTGAGGGTGTTCTGCTAGAGGAAGAGGAAGACAAATACAGAGCAAGCAAGCAGCAAAATTAGACCCAAGGATCTGGCAAGCAGCTTGAAATCCACAAGTGAAAGGAAACCCCACACAGGGCTGGGGAGCTGCAGCACAGCTCTAAATGGTTTGGATGTGCCTGCTCTGCTCCACACAGCACACAAGGGCTCAGGGGCAGAGGGGGCCTCACTACCACAGGCAGGGAGAAATGCAGCCATGAAAGGTGAGCAGTGTCTGCATCAGGGCACCTGCTAGAGATGAGAGCAGGTAGCTGTGGCAAATCCCCATTTAGGGAAATGAATTTCACACATTCCTATAACAGTGTCTCCATTCAGCCCTCACTCATTTGAAGAGAATGGGCCAATCCTACACTTGGTCACTTTTCATCCATCTTCTGTCCCTCTGTCTGTAAGCGCTGCGCAGTCAGTGATTCCTGCACTGAATTTGTCAGTATTTACAGGTATTTTCAGACCTAGGTATTTTCAACACATATTTCATTATCTACCATCAGTACTAACACAAAATTTAAGTTGGCACAGACTACAAGGCACAAGGAAAGAACTTGTTTGCTTTGGACTGAATTTTTTCTGAAGTACTGTACAGGGTGTGGGCAATGACAAGAGTCACATGAGCCCCCTGAGCAGCTGAAGTGCTGGGGAAAGAACCTCCACCTATAAGGGGGGGAGGCAAGTAACTAGTCTGGAGCATATTTCATATTTACTAGTTAATCTGATAAGGCCAGGTATTTTAGCAGCTACAAAAAACCTGAACCAAAAACTTAAATGCTCTGAATCCCAAAGAATCATATTTATCTTTCTTACTTAATATGTTTTTTTTAAAAAAATCACTTGCTTCCTCATCTAAATAGGCTTTATCTCACATTCACTGTTGCCAAGTCCACACAAATAAACATTCAATAACTGGAAAAAGTAATTTAAAAAGGCAAAAAGGAAGCTTGAGTATAATAAGTACCATGCTAGCCAAGTACTGGTCAATTCCATACTTCCTGCATTTCAAATATTTATTAAATATACACATAGATCAAAATAAATGGTCTGGTCTCCATTTATTTACACAGCTACACAAATCTTTAAACAGAACCAACCACACCTTAACATTAACACTACTGACAGTTTAATAGGAAGTAATTTATTTGTCATTTAGAAAACAAAGGTTGGGGACACAGGTAATCAAAACAAGTATTTCAGCTTCCTTTCTCCCTATTTATCCCACAATACAATATTTTGTTCTCACAGGTTCTCCTTTAACCCATAACACTGCCTTCAGTATGACAGTTTCACAGATCAGGGATGAAAAATGAAGCAGTTTCGTTTTCAATAACGTGAAATTCCCTCTCATACTTCCAATTTTTTAAAATTAAAATCTATTCACAAGACACATACATACAGTTCTCAGGGAAATCCTTTGTATTCACTTATTTGTCTTAGTTTATCTATTAAGTTCTTCTTACTCAGAGTTCAACTTTCAAAAGTAATTTTATATACAAAGATGCTTCTAAGGTCAGAAAATGAGACTCTTTCATTTAGTTGCTCAGGTTTCCTGGTCATGTCAAAATATTTACCCAAATTTCTGAAGTGCACAAGGGAAACTGGAAAAGCACACTATTCCCTTTTCACAAAGTCACAACTCAGACCTTGTCTTTGGATATTTATTTTCATTCACTCAAAATCCGGGGCAGTTAGCCACAAACTACATTTTTCAACCAAGTATTGTAAAAACACTGCTAACCCTGAATTCAGTAAGAATCTTTGGCCAAATACTTCTACCAGCTGTTCAAAATTTATATTATTTTTAAAACAAGGGAAAATATTCTATTAAATAACAAGAATTATCATGTCTGCTTGCATTCTTAATTCACACACACACACACATACACAATGAGGTTAATAGAAAAAAAAACAGAGAAAATTAGAATCAATCTCCACAGCTTATTTGTAAAAATCATTAACTTTTAAGGTACCCTCTGGAGGACATAGCTAAATTTTAGTTCCACTCGCTAAATTTTACTTCCACTCTCTTCTCACATCATGTTTTTAAACTTCTTTCCTCAATTTAACAATATGAGATGTCCAAAACAAAAGATGCCCTGAAGACTATTTTGAACCAAAATATTTTCCCCACTCTGCTGTTCTACACAGAATAGTGTTTTAGGACATTATTTTGTATAAATGAATACCAAAACTGTTCAGTGTATTTAACAATAACAAAAATCTAAATTGCCATAATATGTGTAAAATCCTTTTGATAATGTAGAAGGCAAGAGTGTAGTCAATTGACACTCATTTATACTCTGTTTAATTTTGTACACTTTATTTCATAAATCTAATATTATCCAGTTAAGCGGACACTTAATGCAATTATTTAAAAAAGAACACTCTGATTGTTTTGATTCTATTCCCCAGCCACTGCTTGAATAGGTGTCTGCTGGATACACTAGAAAATTATCATCCTCACCAGTAGAAATTCTGCCCAAAAGGCTTGTAGGAGAAAGCTTGCAATTCTAGTTGATTCATGACACTTGTGGAAGGTGTCCAGATTTTTTCACATTTTCTTGAAAAAGCTATCCCATTTAAATGGTACTAAACATGGAAGTGTTTATTTAGATTTTAACATGTTTAGCTCAATTTCATGCTTGTGTGACCCAGTCTGAAGCAGAAGTAGCAGCACTGACACCATGAGCATCACCTGTAACCCTGCCCAGGCAGTGACAACAAACAGTACCTGGCTGAAGGAGCTGAGAAGCCTTGGTCTGTAGGACAGGGAGCAATGATTCAACAGGGTTTGACAGTACAAGAAAAACTGCTTGATGGCTCTCACCCTGTCACTTTACATGTGAAAAGCCAGCCTTATATATTTGTAAGGACCTTCATAGCAGAAATGTGTATCAGACATGACTTCTTGCTCTTCAGAGGAAGAAAACTCAGAGTTGCACTATCCAGATGTCACAGGAAACAACAACACAAAACCCAAGAGCACCTGTATCTGACCACAGCCAGATGTCTCTTTGCCTGTTGCAGTGATATCACCACTGTCATTATCTGAACTCATTATCTTCATAACCTTTTATGCTGCATGTGCATCTTGCTTAAATACTGAATCTCAGGAGGGCAAGCACAAAAATCACCATAAGATACTGTACCACTACAGACTGTCAAGAAAATAATAAGCCTCAAAAACTGATATACAGGTTTGAAGATGCAGGTTTTATTCACCATATAACTGTATCAAGCTGATGATCATTTCTAAAGCAGGGGTTTTTTATTACAAACAGCTGGAAATTAAAACTGAAAGATATTAGAACCAGCCCCAAAGCTTGAAATACAATCTAATTTTATTTTCTGTCTATCCCATTTGCTTGGGGACAGAGGAAAAGCCAACTGTGCAACTCTTAGTGCTAGATACCCTAAAGGGAGTGAAATCAGCTCTGCTAACTGAACAGCCATCAAAGCCTGCAAGATTTTAGTTAACATGCAAAAAAGGCCAAGAAATCCTCAAAATGGGGGTGAGATAACACAGGAATGGAGATAAATGAGGGGGGAAAGGAATCTTAGCAACATGTAGTGCAGGTAAAGAGCCCTTCAGCATCAATGTATTCCTGCCTTCCCACACAGCACTCTGCCTCCCACCCTCAGAAACTGCAGAGGGTTCTCAGTAAGAACATAAAACCAACCCTGCTTGTTTTTAAAAGGAAGCACATATGCTGAATTAGAACCAAGGCCTACTGAAAATGTCTGAGACTGGGAAGAAATACTCTAAACACCACAACATTTGTACAAAGTAGTATTCATCTTTTATGCAATTAGGCCCAGTCAGTTTTTTCTCTGGTGTGCTGAGGTACTGTTGTAAATTAAATTCACAGCTAGAGCAACTATGCAAGAAAGCTTCCAGAGAGGCTGGGGGCTGGGACAGGCTGCAAAAAAGCCTCTCTGAATTTCCTGAGACTGCAGCAGAGTCCTGTAAACACCCTTTATTATAACAGCTCCTTTACAGCCTGGGAGTATGCATTAAATAATAGGAGGCTGAGCTGTTGAAAGGTGGAAAAAATACAGATTCTACAATTACAGATGTCTACAATAATATAGCAACAGTTCCTGCTAACAAGTTTCACCTTATTTTACATGGTAGTTAAGAAGAAATAGTTTGCTACCAAAACTCAGTATTTCTATAACAACCAAGACTTTAAAGAGGAGGGAAAGTGGGAAACTCAAGAACTGAAAAATGAACCAGATACTTTGAACCAGGTATTAATAATCCAGCAGGCAGGGCATCAGCTCCAGTCAAAGATCTGGCTGTGGAAAGCAAAACTCTCTCCCTTGAAAATCAAGTCAGTCCATGGATTAAGCTGCTAAATACAAAACATGCCCTAACAGAGCCAGGAGTCTGGCAAACCAGGCACTGGGTCTGGAACAGCAGGAACACATAAATCAGCAGGCACTGGTAGTCTAAAACCCAGTCTATTGTTTACAAAACTCAAAGGGGAAGGGAGGGATTTGCAAATTATTTTTTCCCTAACATAGATAAGTAAATTTAAACAAAAAACAAAACCAAAAAACCTAAACAGATAAGAGACAAATGGCTTAGTAAGGACAAACTACAAACTGTTCCACATCTGTATCTGCCTTGTCACTTTGCTGAGATCCCTGCTCATTAAAGACAGCACTGACAGCACTGCAGGACAGCAGCAAGTTAAAGTTAGCAGCTATACTTTCCTGTAAAAAAAGGTTATTATCTGCAACTTTGTACATATGGATTAGGAGTGGTAAATACATGAAAGCTTAACTCCATTACAGCACAGTACTGCAATGAGCAGGTGTGGCATATTCTCAGCATTTCTCTCCTAGGGTTACACACAGAATATTCTCAATCTGATAATTTCTGTAAGATATTAATTGAGAAAACAAAGGTAGAAGGAGTTAAGTACAGTGAACTACATGGATTACTTCTTAGCAGACCAAGTACCAAGTCACCTATTCAGTAAGCTTTTACTTTTCTTTACTTTTATGTGTACCTTTCCTCTATTAGCATATATAGCACACCTAGTCACAATTGATTACCTGCCTTGGAAATTCTGTTACCCTGTCCTTCTCCTGCACTCTGTGGAGTGTAACCATTGCTATAGTTTTGGTTTGACCTACAGTTTTTCAAGGTAAAAAACTAAATGCAACTCAGCCACCTCCTCTGTCACATTTAAATTATAAGTGACAGCTTAGTTGGAAGACCTAATTTAAGAAAGAAAACAGGCAATTTGAATAAGGCAGAGGAGGTTGGACTTTCTTTTCTCAAAAATTCACAGAGAAAGAGATCAAGTTAGGAGTCACCAACATTAGATAACAAGCCAATTTTCATACAAATAAATGGAAGAAATGACATTTATCTACTCAAAAAATGCAATTACAGGCTACAATCAAGGGCAAGACAGGCACTGGAAGTAAATACTCAAAGTATTCCAATATTCAAAGCATCAAGCCCAGAGCTAGCAGGTTATATGCAGCACCAAAACAGAAAACAAAAATGGTTTAATGGCAATTTTATGCTCCCATTTCGAGAAGTAACAAGAAACACAACACTAAAGGGTCAATTCAGAAGAGCCTGTCCCTGTCAGCTGTCGATTACTGTTGAGTGTTGGAAAAAGGGCACTGGACAAGACACACCAGGACCACAGCAGCTCCCTCATTTCAAGGTGTAACCTCAGTGTCCATGCAGAGACAGACAGCTGGTTGTCTCCACCAGCATTCACTGACTCGAGGCAAGCAGCCTGAGCTTTCTTTGCTCACCTGCAGACCAAGCCTTGCAGTCCTATTACATTACCTCCCTAATGCAACCCTTATGCAAAAATGCAGTGATTATCTGAGTATTTTCATTTCTTTTGCCACAGTCCTTTAAAAGCTGGAAAAAGACTCTGCTTTGCAAAGTGAGCTTGAAAGAAGTGAGAACCAAAATCACCATGCTATATGGAAGAGATACAAAGCAACTTCAATTGGCACAAGAAAGGAAAACAAACACGTATTTTTATCAAAAGTTTTGAATTTAGATTTAAATAGCTGATACCTTTTCCAGCTGCTTAAGCAACACAACAGATGACGTGCAAGCCATAAACCAGGACATACATTTTTAAGCTTCTTTTCAAAATCTGAAAACTAATTTCTTATTCCATCATGCTAACACTCTTAAAGCACACATGTAGAAGTCAAAGGGAGAGCCCTGCCCTTCTCTCTTCCACAGCTGGAATGTTCCCCTATGCCCAAACAGAGCCATGTGTCTGAAGCAGGAGTCTCAGTACTTTATTGGCTGTAGCATGGAGGAAGCAATATTCCAAAAGCTCTTCTGCTGGTCTTCAAGGTACCCATAAGACCCAACTGCTCATGCAAGAAGTTTGCATGAATGGGATAGGCCTTGTCCACTCAGGAATTTTTGGAGGGTTTTTTAAAAGTCTTTATTGCTGGATATGGAGGTTTAGATTCCACAAAGCAAAAAAATTCTAAATCCACTAGGAAATGCACTCTAAGCTTTCCTACTGCACTAGGAGTGGAGCTGCAGAGACAATCAAACTGCTAACACAGACCCAGGAACCCAATCCTACAGCTCAACAAATGTGCTGCATTGGAGAAAGGCTGCCAGACAGCCGGGACCATGGGAGCTGCCACGGTCACCAGCTGGGGTTTCACTCTGCAGGCTCTGAACACCCCCTGATAGAACCAGCTACAGAGTTCATTAGGCACAGAGAAAGGAAAGACTTGTGTGGCAGAAGAGGAATGTCATATGGACAGTCATCTGCAGCTTAACCATATGGACTTTCCATAAGCCTTTAAAACAAGCACAGAAGATATCAAAGTTATGGCCTATCTTTTCAGTTCTTAAGATCTATTTCAGGACATTGTCTCCAGTTTTTCCATCCTCAGACCCCCAATTACTCTACTTCAAATCATTTCTGAGGCACAACAAGGGACATCTCACTGCCTTTTCTTCACACTCCTGTCAGCACATCTGACAAATGCTTTAATAAAATAAAAAAGGAGGGGAGAGGGGGAGCTAGAACTAAAAATGGGTGAAGGTGGAGTTAAACAAAGTGAAGTAAGATCATCATATTTTCAAGAAAGGCTTGTGTAAAAATAACACAAGAAGAAATATCAAATATTTTAAAAGGTCAACCAACAGAAAATGGATTTCATCACTTATGTTCTTCACTATTAACTCATCACAGCTTTGACAAATCCTGCTCAGCTACATCACTTCTGAGACCTTTGCAGTTAACATTAGGCTGCCTCAGGACGGCCTCCTCCTCCTCCTTCTCCTCCTCCTTTTAAATTATTTTCAGAAATACCATAGAATATGCCTAATAGGTGAATCACAGATTTTTTTCTACATGCTCTCAAAGACAGGCAAACTAATTTTCTTCAAAGTAATCAATCTCAGTTAAGTAAACAGACAACTCCAAATGTAATTTTCACATTTTAGGTAAAAATTATGAAAACAGATTTCTTAAGACTGGGTAAGATATCCATAAGTACATTTCATTACTACAAATGAGGAATAGAGCAACCTCTTCTTCAAAATTAAAAAAAAAAAAGTGGTTTTTTTTTTTTTTTTAAAGTGATATGGATGTGCCCAGACTACAAAAGAAATAAGGAAAAATGATGCAGCTTAAGTAGTGTATCTCTGCCCTACCACAAGTTCTGCACTATCACTCCTCCCATACAACCACAGCCACGAATTCTTCACCCAAAGCCGAGCAGGACAAACCACACACATGCTATCACACCTGAGCACTCCAACAGCCTCAACAGAATCTGAACATGTTAGAAAAGGAAAAAAGGAAAAGAAAAAAAAACCCTCGGCTGTCCTTCCAGCGCCACCAGAGAGTCCATAGAATGAGGAGGAATAAGGGCACATTGTAATTCATTCAGTTACATGGACGTAACAAAACTTCACATTGCTACTTTGTAACTTACAAAGGTTACAAGTTGTTTTATTTTTAAATACACTGTAAATGTCCCTCTACCTAGCAGTATACAGTAGAATTACCCTACTAGGTCATAGCATCAGTCTATTCCACTCAAAAGATGTAGTGCTGACACAGTTACCTTGGGTTTGTTTGGTTTTTTTCCAATTGAAGTGGTAAGCTAAGATTCCATATGGATACGAAGGATTTCTCCTAAGTCTCCCTTCTTTACCAAGATGCTTCAACAGATCACAGCTCAGCTGGGCTATAGCAAGGGAAACTCCTCTCCCTCCCAGCCCCAGATTCTCCATTCCCTATGCTGAGCCCTCTGCGGAGAAGTTTACATACCCTGTATTAAACGGCAAAATATGTGACACAGGCCATTGAAGGACTAAAGAAACATAGGGGACTTAGACATCTTTTGTCTCAGAACCAGATGGGGAGGAGGGGGGAGTAGGAGATGACAAACATTCCCAGGCTCCTGGGAGAAACTGCAAGAACGTGGAGACAACAATAATGTGTATTTTCACGAGCAGTAAGAGAGCAGCCACAGACTGTGAAACAACCCTGAACACTTTGTTATGGTGATTCAGGCCCATTCACCAGCTCACGGGAAAAACGAGCATCCTATCGCCACCAGCAAAGAGCAATCACCTCCCACTCCTCAGCCCAAGCACTTTGCACCATTTTGCTCTAATAACATGCAGAGGTTTCCAGAGGGAGCCATTCCAAGCCCAGCTGAAGGATCCAGCAGTGACAATTCTGGTCGAATGAACACACCCTCCAGGACCTTGCCATTGCCAGGTCAGACAGCATGACAGCTAGAGAGGAAAGGAGTATTAAAAATAAAAATATCCCTCATTTCCCAAGAGGAAGCCCTCATAATGAAAAGGCTTAGAGTGATCCCTAAGTCCCCTTTCCACAGCACTCATTGTGATGTGCTCAAAGAGATGAATCCTTATGTTAGGCTCCACACTTGAGAGAGACAAAAAAAAGATTCACAACACTGTCAAAAGTGGAAAGAAATATTTCAGCCGTGCAACCATGTTTACTTTTTGATTACCTTTAACAATCTTTAACACAAACAATTTTGGTTTTAGTTGAAATTAAAACTATTTTGTTTCATAATAGAGAACAGCTGCCAGAGCACACCAAAATTCCTGATTGTAGCTTTGCTTTTTCTACTATCCATAACATCTTTAAACTGTCTGCACCAAGGAGTAAATTCAAGCAGGATATTTGTAATGCACTTACTTCCCTCATAAGTTGTGCACTTCTAAACCTATTGAGTGGGCTCTGGAACAGCACAGATTTGGTAAGGGTGGTTCAGTACTATCTCTGCCAAGCAATGAGCAGATGTTAGGTATTTCAGTCAATACTGTATCTATTTATTGCTTCAGGAGATATTTTTTTCTTATGACATATAAGGAAATACACTCTGCTCTTCTGTGATTTTTTTTCTTCCAGGAAAAAAAAAAGTAACTCAGCACTAAAAACATTTGCATTTCAAGCTGGAGCCCTCATATTCAAGAGCTCACAGCTCAATATATACATGATGCTGCACAAACTAGGGATAAAAATCTACATTATGAACAGGAAAAGCAGTACAATATTTTCAGGAAATAAAATTTTAATTGACATCAGCCAACTGTACAAATATAATATTAATCAAATGTAGAGCAAATAATTGTTAATCAAATGCATGGTGCTCTTTGGCACATGGATACAAATCATACATGGAGGTAAGTATGCCTCTCACTAATAATAAGTTTTATACCCGATAAATGAAATTTCCAGCTAAAAATCCAATTTATCTTTAAATGTTTGTTGATACTTATTTCAAGAATCTTGGATAAAAACAAGGCTATAAAATTTGGCTGAGGTAGCAGTTAAATTTTTATGGTTTTTTAATAGCTTTCTCAAATTAAAAATAGGGAAATGTTTATTTTGTACAAAAACATACTTTCTTTGGTTCTGATTTGCTTAAAGCTATGCTTTAAGTTACAAATTCAACAATAAAACTGACCAACTTATGTCTTCTTAAAAATGTAACTTACACTATACAAATTTCACAGGAACCCTCTAGTACTCTCCATTATTGCAAAAACTCCCTACTATAAAACCTGTATTTATCTAGGTATTATCTTGACAATTCTTTTTAAAAACTACATTACAAAATATTTGATATTTTAAAAAAGCAATTTTAAGGATTCCCTTCTTTTATTTCTGCTTCTGGCGGTGGGGGCAGGAAACTTAGGACAAAGTAGCTGTAACTATTCTAAAATCCTAAATTTTTGAAAAACACAAGTTTCAATATGTCATACCTTTAAATATTACCATGGGTAATATTTATATAATTAATATGCTTTGAGGTATCCACATAAATAAAATCTCACAAATATGGTAAAAAATAGTGATTTCAAAATTTTAAAAAAAGTACATAACTGGCAGATTTAGTAATAGTTGTTATTATCTCCACGGATTTCAGTGTCACTCACTAGTGCCACACATGCTGGGATGCTCAGTGTATTCACTGAAGGCTGTGAGCAGGAGGGCAGAAATCCCCTTGCTGGTGCCAAGGAGTGCCAGGTGCAGAAATTGGCTCCCAGCCCCAGCCCTGTGCTCCCAGCAGCCCCTGGCAGTGCCACAGCAAGAGGGAATCACCACAGATCACACTGGGGGAGGAAGAGCATTTATATTGAAATATAAATGCTTGTAGGAGCACAAGATCACACTGGGGGAGGAACAGCATTTATATTGAAATAAGGACCTGGATCAAAACCTCGCTGGGGAAGCAAACAAGGGTGAAGCAGAGCAAATTCAGAGGGATAACCTGAGATGAAAAACTGGGGAAAGGGAAAGAAAACACAGAGCTGGGGGAAAGAGGAGGACGCCTGGCATGGCTGGAAAAAATAAGACAAACTGAAGAAATCCCAGAGGTGGGAGTGAGGAAGGAGCAGCCATACCTGACAAGGAAGGGAACAAATGGGAAGGGCTGAAGCTCAAGAGTAGAAAGAGCCAGGAGGAAAGGGGGAAAGCAGCTGAAACCAGATAAGGAGTCTGAATAAGAAACTGAAGAGGCTGAATTAAGGCAGGAGCCTCATAAAAATTGTGTGCTACCATGTAGGTAACTCGGTGCCAAGGCTTGGCTGAAGTGCTGCACACAGTTCTGCAGTGAAGGACTAACCACACTCACAGGGCAAAGCAAAGGGCTGGATCAATCAGTGCAAAGGACACTTGAAAGGGGAAATCAAAAGAGCTTGGCCTTTTTGATACATTGAAAATATGTGTGATTATCTTCTAAAAATACATCAGAGGGGAAGGAATAGTAAAATAACAGGAAGAGGAGGAACTTTTTAATCAGAAATACAAGTCATGAGAATAAATGAGCTAAGATCTCCCAGGAATAACTTTATGCTAAGCAGCTGAGGAAGTTATTTGTAGCTGGGTTTTTTGGTGGTTGTTTTTTGCTTGGTTGGGGTTTGTTTTTTTAAATCGTAAGAGTGGTATCTTCAATAACATCTAAAAAGAAGAAAAATAATGTGCCTTTTTTGGATGCACAAAACTCTCAAAGCCATGTCAAGCTAACAAGCCAAAACCCTCCCTCTAAAAAAAATCCCTGCACCAACACCTTTCAGTCCTTCAGAGTGGAACTTCTGTGCTGGTGAGATGAGCTCTCAGAGCTGTGCAAGAGCAGCAGAATACTCACCCAGAGGCTCTGCCCAACAGAGCTCCACGCTGGGGCTGCCTTTCTTCTCCCCCCCAAACAGCACCACAGCTTGTAACGTGCTCCCCTCAAAAATCACACGTGGTTCTGCTCTCTGCCAGCTTCACTTTTAGCCTCTTAATTTCCAATGGCTACAGCCAAAAGCAGGGAGCCAGCAAAACGCAGTTTACTGAGACGAGCACACAAAGACAGCTTTTTGTTTGGTTTTGTTTTGTTTTTAAGCCCTGTACTCTGTCTGACTCTGAAACGTCTGTAATGCTTTTCTGACCTCTGTGTACAGCTCCTCCACAGCTGAAGGAAGGCAGCATGAAAGGAATGATTTTTGCAATATAGAAATGTATTCTGCTGCAAGACCTGTAAACTGTAACAACAGCAGCTCTGGGTCTATTCTGGGATACAGTGCAAGTCAAATGTAACACACACACACGCATCATCTACCTTGACAAAAGCCTTTGTTCTGTTTTTAACTGCTATTCAATCAGCATCCCACTCACATTTAGAGTAGATCTACTCAGACTTAAGGGTGAAGCCCTGTTTCCATTAAATTAAATAGGAATTATAGTACTGAGTGGAGACCAGAATTTTACTCCAGACAAAACATTTACCCTGGAACTACAGAATGCAGTAGTTAAATTGTTTAATCTTTCCATTCAGGAGAAAAAATGATACAATATACCACAACTGAAAACATTTCATTTTTACTTAACCAAAGTCGTTCCAAAACAACTAGACTTCCCTAAAATTATCTAGAAATTAACTACAAGAAATTCATCTCTTTTTTGCTATGAGGAGAAAGACACACTGGCCCCACAACAGAGAACTCCAAAAAACAACTGGTTAATTATATGTTTCATTCAGTACTGCCTGGGCACACTTCTAGTGAAAAAAGGTAAAAAGCCATTTCACTGTTAAGTCTGGCATTTTGTGGGTAGGATAGCAATGAACACTCTTAGTTAGCATAATTACTTCTCCTTTTATTGGGACCTCTAATAAATATTTAAATGCAAGTAAAAACTCCAGCTAATCCATCTCCCAATGCAAGCAGACTCCAGGCCACCCACATATCTATAATCCTTTTTGCCCTAACTCTTGACACCCAGGATATTTTTTGTTATTTATGTGTAAAAAAAAAAAATACTTCCTGGTAAAGTCACATTGTTTACAGATGTCCTGCAACCACAGCTCTGATCATACCCACACCTCAGAGGTTTTGTTCAAAACTGATTATTCCTTTCTTTCTCCCACTAAGAGAATTCTGTAAGCATGACCCTCTCTTAACCAGTTGTTTTGCCCACCTGCACACACAGGCACAGTGACAGAGGTTACCCCAAACTCAGATCTTTGTCAAAAGTGCATATTAATTGTCACATGCCTCCAGACCCTTCCCATACACCACACTGCCCGTTCTTCCAGAGGCTGGCACTGGGAGAATGCAGGAGGCCAAGGGAACTCAGAGACACCCTCTGTCCAGGGCAGCTTCCACCTCTGGCATCAGCACTCTGAAACCACACCAGCAATGGGAGTGTCTCAGTAAGAACATCCAATCACAGTGAAAGGACTGATCAGAGTCCTCCAAACATTCCAAATGAGAATAAATCCTCCCAAATGCACCACAAGATCCTGTGCCCCAGCAAGAATTCTTTGGCATCTACTGTCTGTTTCTCCATCCTCAGTTTCTGAAAGCCATTCCTATGCTAAAAGACACAGCTGCCTAAAATCATCTTTGGTTCTTGGCTTCCCCCACACCTTTTTGTTTGAGATCATTATTTCCCAGCTGTTGCAGCATACCATTGCCCAGGTTTTAGTATAGTTTCTTGCCTTCAAAAATGTGAAACACTCCCCCCCAAAAAAATTTTTTAAAACCACCAAAAAAACCCCACCAAAATTCACCAAAAAAACTCCCCCCAAAAAAACCAAACAAAAAACCCAACACAGATGGAATTCAGATTATCAAATGTTACAAAACGTCCCTTCCCTCAGTAAATGCTGAGAAATAAGTACACTCAAACTTATTATCAATACTTGCCTCCCCACATCAATAAAATTAGTTTGATTTTTTACATTATGACTAGAAAAAATAGAAAGCATGCCTTTCTAAAAAGTACAGTTCAGTTTAAAACATGGCTCAAAGCTTCAAATCTAATAGCAAATTTATCCTTGCCTGCATTACCTCCTTACTGCTGCACTGCTTTTTAAGAAACTATGAAAATATGTATCATGTAGGTAAATTAATAACAGAAAATTAAAAATCACAGTATATTACATTCAGATTCAGTGAGAATTGGAGTTTTCCCTCTTGTACAGGGATTTGCTGTAACACAAAGCAGCATTCAACCATTCCATCTCTCCTGTGATAAACACAAGGCTGTACTTCATGTTCTCACTGTGGGCTTGATTCAAACTGCTCTGGGTTCAGAGCTGCCTGCAGGTGACCACGCTGAGCAGGCTGCAGGCTGTTGCTCAATGGAGTGGTTTCTCTAGAGCAGAAGAGAGGAGAGGGAGGAGGAAGTGAGAAAGGGAAGAAGCAAAGGCAAAGACCTCTCACGGGTAGTAAATGTTAAGATAACACTCTCGGGAAGTTTCTACAAACTTCCGAAGCAACCTGAAGAAATTCAGTGTGTCCAGAAGTGCTGAGGGGCCAAGAAGCCATGGCAGGCAGGGCTCACCACCACCACCAGGGTCACCATAGAGCAAAGCCCAGCAGGCCAGGCTCAGAACTGCAAGTAAGGCAGCAGGAGGACAAGAACACTCCTGGCACACTTATTCTCTGCCTACCACCACTGCTGCAGCACTGCATCTTTGAGAACACTGCCCTGGATACACAGATACAGGCAGGCAGCATCTATGGCATTCCATTTAAGTACTGAAATCCAAGTTAGATTTCCTGTGGCAACACCCAGACATGCTGTCTGAGCTTCCTGGAACCCCTCAGACCTTCAAATCACCCCATTACAACTGGATCCCTATCCTATCAATCTTAAATGCATATTATTTCCCTACATGCCAGGGAGAAAAGGTATTCCTCTTGCAGGAACCTCGTTCATTAGCTGTAGGTGATAGTGATTACAAAGGGAGCTCAAGGAGTCTCATTCACACCAACCACACACAGCATGGTGATCATTTTACAAAGATGCTTGTACAGCTGAAGCTCTCGTGTTTATTTCAGTGTGTGAAGTGGTCAGTGCACAGCAGTAGTAAAACCAGGCAAAGGCATTTCTTACAGCAAATCTCACCCCAAAGACCAGCTGCCACAAGCATGGCCCTGTGTCACTCCTGCACCGAGAATAACACAGGAACAGGCAGGAGGCAGTATTGTAGAAAGAGCAAAGAAGGTTTTATTCAAGAGAACTGTGCAGTTTTTATAGAGTGATATGATAGATTCTATTTGATTGGCTAACTAACAAAAACATCTTCCTCACACACTGTCCTTGAGAAGAACAGAAAGACAAAGTAGAGAAACACCACCTGCAGATTGTTTATACTTAACAAGTTATCACATCTTTACAACTCCTTAAAAATTCTCACAAGCCACTGTGAGAAACACTTGCTGTTTCCCTCTCTCTGTCCTATGGCATCCACAGTTCCATAATAGTTAGAGATGTCATATTCTTCTTGAGACACCTACAGATTACCCTTCTCTTTCCTCTTGCTTCCACCATGGCAGACTTTAGACAGAACTGGCATTAAAAGCCAGCCAACAGGCAAGACTATGTTGATTTCCGCTTTCATCTTTCATGTGTTTATCATTTGTTTGAATCTTTAGTATCTCTTTGTCCACTTTCTTGTTGAAAGATTTGTAGTTTGTTGGATTTGCATTTAGAGAAAAACAATGAATAATACAAAGAAATCTCTTGGCTTCCTTCACACCAAGGGATGAGGTCATAGGGCTGTTGACAATTATTTTTAAACAATCAACCTTTCATTCAGTGATGGGATTGTGCACATTCACACAGCTTGATGAAATACAGGCTTGCTCCTATCTAGAGCCTCAGGATTGCATATATGATCTCAAGTTTTCCAGGGCTGGAAACATTTTCTAACAATTTCACAGACCAACAAGAGATGCTATCTTCCTTAGTACTTAATCCCCAAACTCAAACCATTATTTCCTAGCCTTCACATGCCCTAAAAATGTGGCTTTTAACAGATTATTCATTAAAAATAATTTTTTTTCTAAATTATTTTCATTGATGGTAAGTACTCTGATCATTTCTACAAGACAGCCTCTCCAGCTGCCTTTCCATTGCTCCCCCTTAGTCTGAGGAGCTCAGGCATCAGCTACAGTGACTTTCTGTGGCACCGCAGAGGGAGGGAGAGAGGAGGATGATTCATCTGTGTCTCCAACCAGATCTCTGAACAGGAGCTTCAGCTTGAACGTGAGCAAGAGAAGAGTCATTTTAAAAACAAGAAAAGTTCAACCCTGTCTCCTTCAGCTGCTACCTGGGAGTCAAAAAAAACCCAAAAAACCAGAAGTGGCAAACGAACAAAGTAACTGCGTGAGATCCTAGAACACAGATTAAAGCAGCCGCGCTGGGGGAGAAGTTGTGCCAAAATTGTTTGAGGTGTCCAAGATCCTGAAAGGGCTGTGTCTACCCAAGGAACTTACACCTAGATTTTGGCATGGTCTCTGACACACCTGTCAAAGGAAGGTGTAGGAGTAGCTGAAGACCTGCAGATGTTTGCCATTTCTGTGCAACCCTAACAGTCCAAAAGAAGGAAGAGGAAAACAAGTGACTTTCCAGGTGATGTTTCTCAATTGCAAGGGCAATTTCATAAACAGTAGAAGTAGCACAAAATCTCCACAACTGTGCATTTCAAGATGTTTTCTTCACAGCCAGTTTTAAGGCGTTTCAAAATAAGGAAAAGTAAATCCACAATACTGCATGCTAATTGCTAGTAATTTTCCATGTTCTACCAAATCAGAAGGGAGAGGATATTTTAACTCATTGATCCCTTCTAATTAGTGCATTATGATCCACAGGCTTCTCCATCAGTATCTTGTCTTCCTTTGTTCCAGGGAAAAGAAACTTTATACCTGGTTTCTCATTTGCTAAAGTTGGCACCAAAGGCATGACCTGAAACTACAGCTTCCAGTTTTAGGACAGTGCCATAGTGCACAAGCACACAAATTTTCTTTATAACTCAGTTTGAATTTTTGGGCTGGAAATGCAATCTTTTCAGAAGTCTGAATGCCAGCAACTGCTTCCCAAGCCTGATAAAGCAGGGCCCACTAGAGAATCTGTTCTCCAGTACCATTGGTGGCCACACTCCTCAGAGTGCAGGTGCTAAAAGGATCCTGAGGCTGCACACAAGAAGGAGACTGCAAAGTGCTGACACAGCCCAGTGCCCAGCACCTCCACAGTGAGCAGGAACAGGACCACGAGTGAGGCTGCTAAGCCTGGGTTTGGGACAAATTCCCAGGCACCCTCTGGAGACCTGGAACACTTTCAGACCTAAAAAAGCGCAAGGGTAGCTTGCTGCCATTTTGCAATGGTGATAAACTTCATAAAAACAAACATTTTTTTAATAACTAGAAAAAATTCAGGTTCACTGTTAAAAACAACAGAAAACCACATTCCTGCTTTGTACCCATGTTGCACTCCTGCTAATACAGACAGATATTTCCTCTGAAGAAAACCAACTGCTCTGGTACCTGAGAAGGATTTTGTTCAAGAAATATAATAAATCCCTAGTGTCTCTGCAAAGATTCAAAAGCCCATGTGTAAAAAGTGTAAAAAGAAAAAAAAATATTAAGATAATGATACACTGTTATAGGCTTAGAATTCTAACAAGATTTCAGGAATTAATGAAAAAAGTTTTCCTAACACTTCCACTCATTTCTTGTAACATTAGTAAGAAAAATCCATGCAGCATAACAGTATAAATCCATTGAGACAAACATTCCCTGAGGTATGTACTGCATAATAGCTGTAGTGGAACCTATGCCAGTAACTAATTAAACTTATGCCTCAGGCTTTCGTGATGTCAATTCATCTATTCCAAATTTATTCTGTTTTTAAAGAGCAAGTAGATAATTTTCTCCATGAATTCTATCATTTTTTGAAAATTAAAAATTCATTATTTAAGATCTTCTAAAGTAGAAATACACCCTGGAAATGTGTTTGATATGATAAGCTATCATATTTGAATAAACATGGTAAAATGCCCTTGTGAGTCAGGTGGTCAGCTCATCCAGGAATGTGGCAACTCCTTTCTTCCTGACAAGAAATGAATGGGTACAGAAAGGAGCTTTGCTCTTGGCAAAGAGAGCTTCTAAAAACTCCTGCAGAAAACCAGGTGCTCATCCAAGATGCTAATTTTCACACTATATGATGACTCTTACCTCAAGAGTTACAAATTTTCATTACATTGAGGCATTTTTGGGGCTATAAAAGTCCTCGAGGTTGGGTTATTTATGACAGTAAACTACAACAATAGTTACTCTTCCAATTTCAGCAGAATGGCTATAAAGCTATGTAGAAATAGCTTCTGAAATAAACTTTTGCAGCCTTTAGCTCACCCTTGTTCCTTCTGTCAGCATCTTCTCATGAAAAGAGGACAGTCATGTCAGTTCTTCCCATGGTTCTTCTTACAAGGTTTGCAAGAAAGCAGCAAAATTATGACAGTACTTCTTCTTTTTAATTGCATCAGAATTCAGATTCAGTGTCTTCATAGTTATTGGTAAATTCCAATTGATGCAATTCTGCTTTAAAGGGTCAGATAACTTCTATATAAGCAGAAGTTCTAGTTCATCCTCAAGCTCCACAAAGCTAACAGAGCCCTCTGATCACACTTCTTGCATAATCATTTTAGGGACACTAGGTTCACATAAACATGTTGTTATATGAATCAGTCATGTAGTACCAAAAAAAAAAAAAAAAAAACAAAACCAACATATACCTGAAGCTCAAAGCAGAAACATATTGTCATTAGCTGACTTTGCTTTTGGCATGCTGCACTGAAAACACAGCTACACGTTACTTCTCCTTGCATCAGATCATGTTTGAATTTATGCAAACATTGTGTAAATGGTCCAACTTCACAAAAAATGAAACTGTCGTTTGCCATTTGCATTGGTAGTGTTGCACTGCATAACATTAAGCTTTATTTAGCATTGTTTATGCTCAAAGTGTCCCCAAGCAGTATTGATGAGACTGGTTAAGTGCTGGTGTCAGAGAAGCCACCACAGCAGCCATCAGCCATTAAAGGGCCTACAGGAGCTCAGAGTGCATGTTCCTCCTGAAGGTTCAGCCCTATTCCACTGTGAGCAAATATTAGAAGTGTCATTAAGTTTTACAGGCAAAGGGACATAAACACACAAACAACTTTAAATAATGTGGTCATTAATTAGATATTAACCAGGTATTCAGGAGAAAGAAAGGTTCATTCAGGTGCTCAGTTCTTGACATGCTCAGCACTTACAGCCCTAAGGCCTGAAGCTGTTACAATCAACTGCAGAACAAAGGCATGCTGAGCTGCTCTAGCAGGAATTCATCAGCATGAACAAGAACTGCCTCCTGTACATTCCAGAGGTACTGTTTGCAGGGATCCCAAACACAAGAAATCACAGCTGACTCTGATCTTTAGATGCAGCCAAAAAAGAATGTCTAAATATTACTTGCCACAAAGAGGAAAAGAGGCTTCAGAATGACACTCAGCCTCTGCAAAGGGCTACCTTCTGCCACCTCACCTTGACACAGCAAAGCAGATCTACCTGATTCAACTTTTAAGATTTTGTCTTTAGACAATTAGAATTATTTCTTAACAATATCCTTTTTAAAAGTGAGGTTTCAAGAAAGAAAAAGGCAATAAACCAGCTCCTTAGGGGTGTAAGTTTAAGTGACAGCATTGGTCCGTGCAGTTTGCAGTTTTTTCTGCTTCTCCTTAGAGACCGTGAAAAAACTCAGAGTATGGTTTGGAGATAGATAAGACACACACACATGTACAAAGTTAAATTTTAAAATATTCAAACAACAGTGTAAATTGAAAAATATGCACTTTATGATTAGCAATAGGCAGTGCAATCCAAAGGGAGCCATAAATTAGACTATATGAACCTTAGATTAAATCCATGAAGGTAACACTGCAAACCACCAATAGGGAAAGATTTCATAAAACAAAGATATATAAAGTAACTTCTGATGAGTATCTGTCAAAAGTGAAACCCAAAACCAAAAAGAAAATAAAATAAATTGATTTTGATTACACAGTTTAGTGCAGTTTCAAAGGAGGCTAACTGGTGGGAATCAATATATAGACACCATGGCAAATTCGAAAACAGCACAAGATAAAAATTTATTACGAACACAGATGTGTGTCTTTGCCAGTACACACTGTCACAGGATCTTTAAATCCAAGAACTCATCACTGCCTGTATTTAACCTTGGTAATCTCAGTACAAACAGGCTGAGGGCCAATGGGGTGGCTCCCAAGAGCCATTCTGCTCCACCTCAGGCCTCCAGTTCCTAACTTCCCATCATTCCATCAACTTTTACTTGTCTTGTCTCTCGTCTTTATACCAAACCTCTGTGAAACAGGTGCAGCAGAGATGGTTTACAGAGAGTGTTTATGGTCTGCAGAGAAAGCCACGGGGGTCTGCTTAGTAGCAGGGTGATCACTGAGGAAGAAAATGGAAGAAAAAACACCTAAAAAATGAAAAACAAACAACCCAAAAACCCAAAAGGAAGCACAGCAGAGCTGGTATGCTGCACCTGAGCATTACTCTGCATTTCCTCCAGTGCACTTTCATCTTAGTGCTGTCTGGGGTTTTTTTAACTACATTTACATTTTTCAACACACTACCCTGGGTCACAGTGCACTTTTCAAGCCTTTTAACCCCAACCCACAGCTTCACTCCCTTTCAATCACCCTTGTTAAATTCAGACCTTGTTAGCAATTCAACAGAAGTTTTTACTCTTTGACATCCTTTTATTTTTTTATTTTTATCTGTTTTAACAGAGGTCACCAGTTTTAACTCTTCAGAACAGCAAACATGCCCCAGCCATTACAATCTTCTCCCTTAACCACTCTATCATAATTTCACTGTTCCTCTATTTTCCTAAATTAAGCCTAATATCAACCTAATACCAGTTTCTCACAGGTTTGTCCTAGAGAGGCAAATATTCTATTTCTAAATATAATGTATATAATTTCCTATCCTGGCTGGCCTCTGCCAAGTGTTACTGAACTCAGGCACAAAATTACACTGCAAGATTTTGTTCTTTTTGTACTTCTCTCACACAGGTACAATGTGTTTAGAATATGCCTGCTGAAAATAATTTTTACTTCAAGATAAAATGGGCTGCTCAAACACCCTGTTCTGAAAACATCCTGTTCATACAAAGCTCCTGTCTTATCAGACCCCTCCATAAATGACAGAACAGGAGTGTGATTCATTTGGCAGCCAAATTATTTAAATAGTTCCACAATGGCATATAAAGCCCCATATACATCACAGCTTCTTTTCTTTTTCCACAATAATTTTTCTTTTCCTTTTCACTCAATCATTTTATCTCTGAATTATTAAATTCTTTTTTCTCCCTTTTGTACAGTTTGGGAATTCTGTGGCTGTAAGAACTCATAAGAGAAGATTATAATTAGCAGTAAAAGAAAGGGTTGTAGGGAAAACATGGCTCTATGGAAATGTGAAATGGAGGCTATTTCAGCTAAGAGAAAAACCCAACACTCATTCCATGTATAACTTCTTCAGCAAAACTCATCTCAGTCAGCATCCTGGTTTACCAGACAGCCACAGATGGTTCTCTGGCTGACAGATAAAGTCCACAAATTAACACACACTCTTACCCACAGGCAAGGTAGTAAAAAGCCATTTTGGAGAAAAGGCCAAACTGTATGTGTAGTAGCTAAGGAGAGAAAAGCAATCCCGATGACATGAAAAAATTCAAACCAATCCTTAGTGTACAGCTCAAAAAAAACCCCAATCTTATCATGAGATGAGTTTCAGAGACAGTTTGAGCAATTCTGAGTAGATAGAAAAAGGTATTAAAAGTTTGTGCGATTTTCAAAAGACCACGCAGACTTGGGTTCTCTCATAGTTTTGAGTCCATTTCACAAATACAGGTCCATGAATTGCTTCACAGGTTACTGAAAATGAGAGAAAAAATGTATTAAATGGACAATGGATGAGTCAAACTCAATATAGGGTGCAATACTGAAGTTTAATCTGAGCTACAATGTAACACTCCTTATCATGTCTTGTCTGTCCAGCACATGGTCTAAAATAAAACACAGAGAAGTGCTGCTTGTACTCTCAGGGGAAGGAAAACCTACCTTACCACACTTTCTCAAGCAAAGAAAAGACCTTACAAGGACAAAGAGCAAACAGGATTGATGAAATTCCATGGGGGGAAAAAATCCAAAAAACCACCTTAACTCACATGATGAGGAGAAAGTGTAAAGGAACATTTCTAACCACGAGAGCAAAGAGATCCTCCAGCAGCATTTGCTGGGCACAGCAACAACCCAATGAATCTTCATAATTGTGAAACATGGAGCCTACAAGAGTAAGGGGAGATCTAAGGACGTTTTCCAAACTCCTCCCATGCCCTTGCTCTCTCATTCCTACACCAAGCCATTCACAGACACTTACACACACTTTAAGCAGTTACCTCACCCCTCCCCTCTCTGAGTAATTTGAAGATACTCAGATACATCTTCAATGAAGACTCATATTCATTAATATTCTGATATTTTTATTCCTTTGTTTGCAAGTTTTCTCAGCAGTTACCTTTAACCACTCTTCTCCCCCCAGACTATTTTACATCAGGCAAGTCCTGAACTTGTATTGCTGCCTTTCAGAGAATATGGATGCTCTCTATAGATGCCTACTTTCACAAAGGGTTACTTGTGACTTATAAATTAATAACTCACCTCTTCACAGTTAAAGGTCACTTCAGAAATTGTGACATATGGGAGAAATAATGAGGGAGGAAAAGGGATGCACATAAAAGTAAAGCCTGAAGAAAGCTAGGTTTTATTTTAAAAAAAATCAACTAGAGGCACAGTTCACTCAGCCCATTCAAATGCTTTAAGAATCATAATTTCATAATGTTACTAAAACCTCCTTTTTCATTCTTGGCATAAGTGTGTGTGTGTATGTGTAGGCATATTTTTAATTGCAGTGTGAAAAATGTTGCTCATTGAAAGAAAAAGCATGTAGTTATAATTAGAAATGGAAACTACAACCAACACTTAACTTGATTATGCAGAAAAGGCACTGGTTACTCTCAAGATAGAGCCTCGAGGTGTCCTGTACTTCTACTTACCCTCCTGTTTACTACTCCATAGTCGAGTGATCCCTACTGAGCCACAGTCCTGTGATCCAACTAATTGCTTTTGCAGGCTGACAGAATGGCCAAGGCAGGAAGGCAGCTCTGCAGATTGCTTGGTCCAACCCACTGGCTCAGAGCAGGGTCAGTGAGAGCAGGACACCCAAGGCTGTGTTCAGCTGGCTGTTAAGTACATTCAAGGATGGAGGCTCCACAATATACTTGGACAACCTATTGCAGTGGTTGGATAAACTCACACATTTTCTCTTATGTTTAAAAAATTTTCCTGTATTTCAATTCATACCCACTGTCTCTCCTCCTTCCACTGTCTACTGCCAGCAGGATTCTGGCTCCACTTTCTGTACTCCAACACATCACGTACTCAGACACTTAAAGAGATCAGCCTGAGCCTTCTCTTCTCCAGACTGAACAGTCCCAGCCCTTTCAGACCTTCCCCACATGTCACAGGCTCCAATCCCTCAACCACCTTCACGGCCCTGCACAGGACTCACTCTGCTCTCCCCATCTCTCCCTTGGACCTGAGAACCCAGAACTGGACACACAACTCCAAAGGTGCCTCAGCAGGAAGGAGAAGGGCAGAAGGATCCTCCTGCTCCCAGCACTCTGCCTAAAGCAGCCCAGGCAGCCAGCAGCTGCCCCTGCCACAGGCACACGCTGCTGCCTCGTGCTCTGCCTCATGGCCACCAGCACCCCTGCACCCTTCTCCACAAAGCTGCTCCCCAGACCCCCAGGCACAGCCTCTGCTCCTGCCTGGGCTTGTTCCTCTCCAGCTGCAGCACCTGGCATTTCCCTCTGCTCATGAGCATCCTCTCAGCCCCTTTCTCCAGCCCCTTGAAGCCTCTACACATGGCAGCACCACCCTCTGGGGAGTCAAACACTTGCTGGGTTTGCAGCACCTGCAGCTTGCTCAGACCCCTCTGTGCCCTGTCCTGCTCATCACTGCACACCCTGAGCAGCATCAGCCCCATCTCCCACCCCTCAGGCACCACTGCCAGGGACCAGCCTGCAGCTGGAGCTCCTGCTGCCCTCTGCCTCTGGCATCTCAGACACTTTTTCCCACCCACCTGTACTGCATCTCCTCAGTTTGTCAAGTTATGGGAGACAGCGACAAAAGCTTTGCTGAAGTCAACATAAACAACATTCACTCCACCAAGTCGGTGATCTCATGGTAGAACACCAACAGATAGCTCAGACATCATTTCCCTTTTATAAATCCACACTGATTACTCCCAACTGTCTTCTTGTCCTTCATGTGTTTGGAAATGGCCTCTAGGAGGTAAACATGAAGGCTGAGTTCCCCAAATTATTCTTCTTTTCCTTCTTGAAAAGATGATCGACTTTTGCTTTCTGCTATTCCCCAGGAGCCTTGCCCAAGGTTCTTTCTGAGAAAATCAATTTTCTGTCTCAATTTAGTCTCCTCTGAGATTTTCTTCTGGATGAGGCATTACAGCAGATCTGTCTACACCCTCTTTATGATGTATGAATGAAAATAACACTTGTTTTTCAGGTATCAGGCTGGGTTGCAGGATAATAGAGAATGCCTTACAATGCTTTATACTGTGGAAGCAGATATGACCTACAGTTACTGAATGACATTTCACACAATAAAATAGGTTTCCCAAACCCAAAATACTGCAAATAAAGCTATCTGTACTTTTGAAGTCAATCATAAAGCAGACCAAGCCTTCATCTAAGCTCAAGGATAAGAAATGAAGCCATGTAAGACATAACTATTCAAACAATTCTAACACTACTTGTTACACAGCCATGATTAACTGGAACACCACCTTCGAGACTAAAATGTAATTTTTAGAACATATATACAACCTGGCAGCTACAATTTTAAAAAATTACCATATATTATATAAATCAAGTATCCAACTTTCCTGTGGGGAACTATTAGACCACTGCTTTTTTTGAGATGCCTGAATTTACATGGTTTGTCCTGTGCCCATTTTTCAATGTTTTTTCCTATTTATTCTTTTTACTCCTGATCAAACTTGTGCTTCTTCAAGCTTTGCTTAGTCACACCATCACTACCACTTGCATGGAAGCAATCTAACACAGTACAGGCTGTACAGCTTTTCTCTGCAGACAAGGTTTTGTGCACCCAGCAGAGAGGAGTTTGCAAGGCAACAACCACTGAAAACAACTTTGGTTTTGTGCTATCATAGCTATGGTTTCTGCAGTGCACAAAAATGCTTCATTAACATTTCAAACAATGTAATTTGGTGCCTTAGCTGTATTTCCTGTAATGATCTGTACAGTGAAGTTAGCTTACTATGTGCTCAGCTTAAAGAAGTTTTTCCTGATACCCTGTAGGTATCCTTTTCACTTAAAAAATGCTAGAGAAACTGTTCAACCACTCCTTTCCAGTTGTCTCATCTGCTAACAGTTGAACACAAAACCAGAAGTTAATGCTAATGTTTTATGAAAAAACAGTCCTTATTTGGATATTAAATGCTGTCTGAGTACCTTGCACAGCTTCCACGACTTCATTCTAACCTTTTTCATGAGAATAAAATCTGAATATTAACTACTCTCTTCCAGTCACAGAATTCAAACCTTAAACTTCTTTCTTCCAAGAGAGGCAATGACTGTATCCAAGAGCAGGTACATATAAATAAGGGGCATAGTTGAAAATTCCTTAGAGAGGAGGACAAAGAAAGATACAAAAGAAGGGGGGGGAAAAAAAAGGAAAATACTACAGTGCAACAATGCACTATATGTGTTAAACAACCAAAGTGTAATTTCCTAAAATGGTACCTCTTTGCAAACTTCTGCCAGCATAGCTGAAGCAGGAAGACTAGGGGGTGATCAGCAATTGAACCAGCAGAAGCCCCTGCCACTGACTGGACTGGTTTAGCTGACTGAGCTTTCACTGGTACAGCCTGTTGGCTTGCTGTGCAGGGTTTTACTAGATGGCCCTGGAGCAGGACTTTGCTGTAGAGTGGCTGCATAGCAGGAGCTCCCTGGCTTCACACTAACTTCCTTATAACCATAATACTTCACACTAACACCCTTATAACCATGGAAGAGCACCAGAGCAGGAGGTGCAAGTTCCTGTCCCAAGTGAGGCTGCTCGTCCATAGCATTCACAAAGAACAATTTGGGTTTTGTACTATCTTATGCTTTTTGCTCCTCATCGAAAGGCACACCCGTTCAGAAAAAAAAGCAAAAATAATATTTCAAGTGGCCACTGTTAACAACAAAAAAATCAAGGCCTCTGTTAGTGCTACCAAAGGATGCTTGCCAGACAATTATGTAGGTGTATTTTTTTTGCACACTTATAAAAGCACTTGTAGTTAATCACTCTGTATTGTCACTGAATCATTAGATGTGACATCTTTTCACAAGTCCTGTTTACATGCATTTCCCCTGACAGCAGCAGGAATGCAAAATCTTACTACTTTGAGATGAAGTTCAATAAAATGATAGTGTCACTATAATGGCAACACAGCATCAAAAATGCCATTTCAGGTTTACCTCTCCCCCTGCTACTCAGCATCATGCTCCAAGGACGCAAACTTCCCTTTTCTCTCAAGCAGTCTAACCAGTGAATATTAATTGGCTTTAACTAAAAACAATTGCCTGTAGCCAGTATTTATCTTTCATTTCATTGCTTGTTGCCAGATCTGATGAGGGGATACTGTGTGGGAGCCAAGTCAATTTTTCCAACAACACAATCTAGTAAGAGATAGTAATTTAGTCTCTCCCTGTAAATTCTATTTTCCCTTTATGAATGTCTGAAAACATCAGTAGAAAACAAACACATCTGTTAGCACTCATTAGCAAATGCTAGTGCTGCTGGTTGTCAAAACTCAAATCCCATCTCCCTGTCTGTCCTTCCAGACACATTCTTCAATGGCAGGATGTGAGAATCTCATTTCAGTACAAACAGGCTCAAAAGCATGACCAAGAAAGCCTCCACTAATACAACAGTCTTCAAATAAAAACCTCTCTCTAACACAGCTGTAATTAATATTTTCTCCCTTTATTTACAGTGCTCAGTGTCATGGAGCAGCAATTTGACAGCAGAAGGGCACAGTACAGAATTGGAGAGGCAGGTTACCAACACATTACAACTCCAGGCATGAGCAAGGAAGCCCTGGAGGAGTTCTTCAGCCCTGGAACTTGTATGCCCAGTTTCAGCTTCATGAGAAAATAAAGCCCACACAGAAGCTGTGGGGTGGGAAAGTGGGAAGAGAAGTGCAGCTTCTAATGGAAACACGTGAGCCTGAAAGAAAATTTACTGGGAGTACAGTATACTCACCTTAAAGAGACCAAACAAAAACTACCCTTTTCTAAATATCTGAATGTTCACTGAGGAAACAGTGCAATGGTAAAAATCCCAGCAAAAAGAAATGGGGTCAATATTACAGCATCACTGCAAGTGTCACCAGGGTTCAGAAGGGCAAGCAAGACATGTTATTTCCTTGTGCAAACTCTCATATAGGAGAAAAAAACATCCTTATACAGTTGCTTAGTGGAGTAAAAAAAGGTTGAATTAATGGATACCAGAGGATAAATTTTCTTTCTTTATTTTGTATAATAAAATGCCTTGAAAAAAAAAAATCCTATGCCTTAACTTGTATGTTGTGGTTTTAGACCCAGTGTTTATTTCTGCACAATACACATACATCATGCATGCCTACTGAATGGACATATATATGTATATGGACTTCTGAAAACACCTGGAAAGGGATTACAGATTGAGAAAGAGCTTTTATTTTACAGTTTAATGAGTCATTCTTCTCCCTCTGCTTACTCAACATTTTCCTCTGGTGTCCAGCAGTCTGACTAGCCTCTAAAAAATGTTCACATTGACAGGCTACAGAAGTTCAAACAACCTAGCAAAAACCATGTGGGCTAACAATACAAAAATTAGAACATTTTCTGTGCAGAACCACAGAGCAATTAAGAATCATGAAATGCAGTGCTCAGTCCCACAAGCACTGTTGTGTTCTCCTTGTCATTCTATCAACTTCAGTGAACCACTGAAATGTTTCAAAGTACATATTTTTTCTTCTGCAGGGAAAAATCCAGTTTTATCTGACAGCGCAATAATTCAAATCCTAATTCCTTCCAGGATTTTACTTTAACTTCAGCATTCTGTACTTTTACAAAACATCATCAATAAACCACTTTTTCTTTTGAATTAACTATCACTAGTTGTGACAATCTGTTCGTGAGAGCTAACAATGCCAAGGTTGTGGGTCCAATCCCCATATGGGCCATTCACTTAGGAGTTGGACTTCATGATCCTTGTGGGTCCCTTCCAACTTGGAATATTCTGTGGTTCTCTAACCTGTGAACTCAAGTTCACAACTGCAGGTCTTCATGTTCTCTCAGTTTGAAAGGACAGAGTCAGAGTCAAAGAAAGGTAAATACAGCAAGAACGCCACATGACATTACAAATCAACTGAAGGTCACAAAACTCATAGGTTGTGTGGGAACAAAAGTAAAATCCTGAGCATATGTCCTTCTCTACCTGCACATCACTACATTTCAGGTAGTTCTGCTTATAAGTGGTTTATTTCATGACATAAATTATATAGCAACGATTCAACTAAATTTAAGAATTAGACTCCTCGAAAACAAAACAGGAGAATTTAAAAATTTGTTGAAAGCTCTCTACACTGAGACATGCGTGTAGATTTTTGGTGGGTGAATTTCAGTTAATTTTTATTCAAGATAGATAATGTGGTAGCTCTGAATTACAGGCATTTTCCATTCATATTTCTCTAATTCAATTCTGGAAGGAGAATAACTCAGGTCAATTTAGAGGAACTTTTAAAGGAGGAACAGATTACATTTTGATAGCACAATAAAATTGAGCCATGGGACACTGAGGAAGCATAAAGGAAACATGAAGATTTGCGTTTCACTTTCTTCTACTTCTAATTATTAGGCATTCATTGGGCCAGTGATTTGGCAATGGATGAAGACAGTGTAAGAGCCATGTCTCTGTAGTGCCATGCAGACAACATGACAGCACCATGGGCTGGGACAGGCAGTCTGCTCACCTGCTGCCAAGGTCTTGAGGCACCATGATTAGGAAACTTGGGGTGAGGGAACAAAAACGAAAAGATCCTTCAAGCAACCAAAAAGCTGATAAACAAGTTGGCAAAAGCAAAGCTGAATGATGAAATGCTCTTGGCTCCAAGTAGGAAGAGAATAATTTTCAGCCAGAAGTGTTAAAAGAGATTTTCATTTGGTTTATGTTATCGATTAATAGGTGAATACTTGACAGATAAATCAGGCACATTAAACACACCAAAGCATGTTTAAAATGGAAACCAAGGCTGTAAGGAATCAGCCAAAATAATGGCAGTAGCTTGTATCCTGAAGCAGTCATGAAAATTATTAAAGAAGTTTCTGCTTTAGAGACAGTATCTTTTGGAAGGGTGTTTTTAATCAGGGCTTTAGATAATACTGGCCTATTGCTTCTGGGAAGGCAAATGCAGGCTCTCTGGAAGAACAAGTACTGACTCAATCTTTCAAAAGGTGCAGTGAGTCCTCACCAAGTGGGAAATGGATGAATTAAGGTTTTGTGAAGCACCAGATACATAAACTCAGCACCTTGCACCATCTTGAATGGCTTGGGATGCATTTTTTTCTCTCAATATTCCCATTTAAAAAAATTCAATAAAAGCAAAAGTCATTACCACCTTCTGTAAAAATGAAAGGTTTGCCTTGTTCCTTCTCCCCGGGTGGGAAGTAGCAATGTTATTTTTTAAAATGTGTGCTCTACCTGTTTTCCTTCCATCCCTCACCACCTCCCTTCACAACCACTGGCGCTGAGTATCCATCACTGGAGTCTGAAGTCAGAGCAAATAACCCTATTAAATAACCATCCTATTTCATGATGGTCGTTTACCTGCACCTTTGACTTTTTCCATGGTAACTGAATAACTAGAGTGCCTATATATAAACAATGATATATTTTATTTGGCTGTAACAAAGCCAAAAAATCAGGATTAAGAGGCTTATACACACTCGGCTCTTTCCAGCTCTGAAGAGAACAACACGTTCAGCTCATAAACCTAAACTAATATACTCTGTCATATCATAATTTTACTTTTCACTAACAGTGCCAGTGAAATTCTAGTAGAGTACATAATTAGGTGACAGCAGGAAATGGCAGACCCTTTAAGGACTGTCTTCACCATCAGCTTCCCAAACAGTTCCCAAAAGATTCTAGGAGGAAATTGCAGCACTTACAGGAACAGAATACAGATACCTAATTAGTCAAATGCTACTTCCAATAGCAAATAGTGCAAGTAGTTTGTCATTCCAGTTGATATTCACTTTATAAAAACATGAAAACTGTTACGTGGTCTACACATGGTACTTCAGAAAAAAGCAGCACTTTCGTACATAAGAGTAAAACCTAAATACAACAATGAAAATCCAAATAAATTAAAAATCAACACCACTAAAAAAATTCCACATACACATACATATTTACTGTTAATAAATAACAGTGTTTGATCAGAACTAGAGTATCACTAAGTCATGGCAACACTAGTTATAGCAGCAAGCTATCTCTGATAGCTTTCTTTTTTTTCCCCACATGTTCCTGTTGCTCTCATCTTCATTCTTTCTTACTATCACTGTTAATTCTTAAGTAATATAAACTAAAAGACAATCAGTGGATGAAGTCTGGACACAGGCTGTATTGTTCTATGTAAATGCACTATTTGGCAGACTAAGGCTGAAGCACAACCTTTCACCATTATGACTATTAAATGCTGTAGATACTCCACAGGCTTTCAGAAAATTCATTTAAACTTTGTAAAAGTTTATTTTCTAAACTTGAAGGAATCCATCTGAGTGCTCTTGTAATTAAACTGCAAAGAATGTAGAAGTATTGACAAGTATTCTCACGTTAGCTTCAAACAGCAGTGAGACTGTGCTGCAATTCAATTTCTAGGAGCTTGTGTTTTAAGAATTTTAATGAGGTTTTTGGTCCTGTCAGGAAAAATCAAATACACAGCTGTACTCCCTTCAAACTCATAACTGTAGAAGTATGTTCTGCAAGACATTTGTATGCAAATGCTGCTCAGGGCCTCTACAGATTCTAGCTACAGAGAAGAGTTTCTCACAGCAGCCTCCTCCAACAGAAAAACAATTGCCAGGCCAAGCGTGAAAATGAATCAGACCAAAATACATGGATTACTAACATATCCACCCACACACAATCTACAGAGAAAATAAAAACATCCGGAGCTTGTAAGGTTGCCAGAGGAGGGGGAAAAAAGGAAAGAAAACTGATTTCAGGGAAGACACAATAAAAATTTATACTTTTTTTTTACCTTCTCTTTGCTTCACAAGCTTTTAGGACTAGGTTGGAGAAATGCTGTGAACCATCTAATCCTGCCAATTCTATAATTCCTTATGACTACTTTAAGAGGCTATTGCCAAAACCACATTGACCTCTTTGTATAACACACATTTCAAATAATAATATATAACTAAGTTCTGAATACATTGAAGCTACCTTAAAGAATTATTATGTTATAGCTCCAAAGAAATTATATATTTGAAAAGATGACTTCTAGATGACACGTAGGGCTCTTGTTTCAATCTCTGATGAGATTCTCCTCATGGCTTGGAGCTTCAGGAAGGAAAGAAAGAAGAAATAGTATTTGTTTCCCAAATTCGAGTCTTTGTGATTTACAATTTAAACAACAGCATTTTTTAAACTGAAATGCTGTACTGAGGTTTTCTTAAGACTATGAAAAACAATCTGAGCAAGAAAGGAAACAATTGAGTCTCCTTTATATATTAATTGATACTATCTACATTAACTCTATTAGTAAAGCAGTAAAATGTGTATTTAAATAAGAATGGTTTTAGACCTCAGTATTTACATTGCATAAAGAATGAAAACCAATAAATTTTGTTTTCAAATTCAGGGATCTCCTAAAATCACAGAATGGTTAGAGGACAGAAGGGACGGCAAAGATAATTTAGCTCAACTCCCCCTGCCATGGGAGGAGCTGGATCCGTGGCAGAATTTCTATCAGTCCTATCAGTATATAATTACAAGTAAGCCACTGTCTTTTCAGAAGGTTACTTTTTGCAATATAATGTACTAGTCACTGAGTGAACACCTCAACACTGAAGCTTCACATTACTGTGCACTCCCTACACGGCTGCCGCACGTACTCTAACTTTCACATACTTCATAAAATTCCCACACAACATCCAGCAGCTGACAGACCCAAACCACCACCATTTTTCCTCTTTTCCACACCCCCACAGTCCCCTGAGTAACCCCTCCCTTCAAAGCCTGCCATCAAAACTCATCCAACAGAGTGGTCACCACAGGCCAGCCAAATCCTCGCCTGCTCCCCTGGTAAACGTACGGGCTCCATGCTGCTGACTGCCCCGAGCACGCGTCCATCCGCCTGGGAACAGCACCAGCTCCCTACACAGGCAAGGGAAACAGCTCCCTCACTGCCAGGGAGCTGCAGATCACTGCTAGGCCAAACACCCAGGGCAGCTGCCTCCCTGGAGCTCCCTCATCTCCTCTGAATGCAGATGAACAGGTTGAGGTGTGACATCGTTTGTCACCACGCCCCGGGCATCGAGGACAGCCCTGAGTGCCATCACTGCTCTGTGCTCAGTTCCCTCAGAAGAGAGAACACAGCCAAGTCACAGATCATTGACTGGCACAAGACAATCTTGGTCAATCTGTGTCTTTGTGAGGAGATGGGCTGGAAAAGGGGGAAAGACTTTGTTTTACTAGTTTTGCTTTTACCATTGTAAGAGTAATAACAGCAGCAATAATAAATAATGACAGCCTATGATGTTACATTTCTCCTCATAAAATCTTGATTGCTGTTGACAGGATCAAAACCTCAGAGACAACATTTTCACCTGATTATATTTCCTTGCATTTCATCATAAGTATAGCAAGTTTAATGGCCGTACCCAAAACTTGGAATAAGAAGTTAGTACTCCTGACTCTCATTCAGTTAGGATCCCACAATCTAAAGCAATTTCTGAAAACTAATATCTAGACAGTACTCTAGTAAGATTTCCAAAAACAACAAAAGAAAAAGCTTATTAATTGAGCAAACTCTTGCCAAGTGTGTAAAAAGAAGAAAAAAAAAACCACCACAAAACCAAATCAAAAGTACCCCAGCATAACAATTCACTGACCCATAAAGCAAGTTATCTTTTTAGGTACTGACAGAAATAATTTCCCCAGTCTGCATATAACCTCAGTGCCTCTGCTAATGCCACAACTTTCCCAGAATCATGGAATATTCTGAGTTGGAAGGGACCCAAAGGATCGAGTCCAACTCTTAAGTGTAAGGCCGGTATGGGTAAGGCCATGACAAGTGGCTACTGAGGCAAAGCTGACCCAGACATCCCTTAACTGACAGTGCTCAGACTGCTGAGGAGGGCAGTGGAGGCCATAAGAACCTACAAACCCCAGAGCAAGGGCAGGAGGTTCCAGGGATTGCAAAAGGCTGAGGCAAAGCAGCAGGGAAGGACAGCAGGAGCTGGCAGCTCTCTGCCCTGGCAGGTACCAAGCAGAACCAAAGTGTTCTCAGACATGGGAAATAGTCTCTTTTCCTCCAAGGAGCAAAAAATTCAGCTGCAAAGGGCCCCTGCATGTGCACATCACCTTTTTATGCTTTATGAAAAGTTTTATGAAAGCATGAAAGCATGAACAGAGATAGGTAGGGATGTGTAACAAGCACAAGGGTCTCATCAAGAAATCACTCACAGTCCCTCGACAACCTCTGGCTGGTTGTGATAAAAACAAACAAATACAGAGAAGAGAATTTAACAAGCAACAGATAAGGATCTGTACCATGATTCAGCATGAACATCTTTGACATCCTACAACTAATGTGCACTATTTAAAGATTGTATTCTGCTTGCATAACAAGAAATCCAGATTGCTTTTCTGACCCGAGGCAGCAGTACAGTTACACAAATCCCTGCCCTGTTTCACTGATTCTAAAACACAACCTATACACCAGAATTCCAAAAACAACTACACTACACTTCCTGCTTGAGATAAATTTACCTCTCCTAGTCTGCTAGTAATATTGGCAAGTCCTCTGGAGCACAGAGAAGTTTTCAGGTTGCTCCATGCAGCAGATTCAGTTTACCAGTGTAACACTATTCAATCTCACACAGAATTGACTTTGAAAATTCAAGCCAGCAAGCATGGCTCTGCACCAGTTTCCTGCTCTCTACATCTCCATCCGCCATCAGCAAAGCCTGTCTCAGGCGCCGCCACACTTACAAACAGCTTTACACTGCAGAGCATCTATTTCAAGTTGAAGTTTCCAAGCTAGAAAGACATCGAAAACCAACTTTATATCATATAAATGAACAGCACTGCAATCACACCTGATACCTCCTCTTTGTCAGCTGCATAACTGAGAATTAAAAAGACACCAGGAACAGTACATAATTCTCCATTCCTACTTCTATTTCTCTGCCTGAAAAACTGAAAGAAAACAGAAGACAACAACCAGATACACTTTCATACATCTCTTATGATACATTCAGCACCATTATCTCCAGCAAAAGTAGGCATCTTCAAGTGTTGACAGAGCTAAGTTAGATCTTGAAGAGAGACCAAAGATTTTTCTCATATTTAAACAAACTTTTTTCCTCAAAATCATTCGAGCGGCCATAGCGGCAGACTACTAGGCAATGAAAAAAGAAACAGAAAACAAATTTCAAATACCTTTTCTGTTACACTTTGCATGTTGAATTTCAGAGCCTAAGAAGGGTGTGAATCCGTCTTTTTCGTCGCTATATGTATAAATACACAAAAAATTCAAAGCAGTTGTTTTGTAGATTCAAGAACAGGAAGCACCTCTGCTATAACTTCGTAGAGAAAGTCCCTTGAAAAAAAATAACTGCGTATGTGCTTCACGTATGCCATTGCTACCTCCCCTTTCCTCTTTCTGTCTCACATCTGTCTTCAGACAACTCCTCTTCAATGGTCTCATAATTTGCATCTATTCCAAGAAATTTAAAAATGCTTTTACTACCAGCAACTCCAAAAGTCTTTTGCATATTCACAACCTATTTCACATTCCCCTGAAAAATACGGGGGATTTATTTCTTAAGTAACACTTGAAATGAACGTCTTTTCATAAATATTCATATATTGCATTTCTCTAATTTTTCCATTTCTGATTTCTACTTCTTTTCTTCCAAACTTGACTTCCAGAATCTGTGCAGAAATGTTGACAGAAACCATTCAGTACTCTTTACAGTGTTAATTCCATTATTTCGTTCCAGCCCAAACATTCAATTTCTTGCAAACCCAGATAGTTTATTTGGAACATCATCATGAATTTATTCAAAAGAAAATAAAATCACAGGGAGAAAAAGCTCTTCTCCATAAGAAATTAATCCTACCTCTTGAAGGTGGAATGCAAAGTACTTCAAGAATTTAATTTGTAGGTTTTAACCTTTGAATAACTGTCTCAACTACTCTTAGAACTAATTTTGATAAGAAATAGGAATTTGGAGCAGCATTCAAGTCCATTACTTGTCTGTAGCATCCCTTTTTGCCAGCTTCCCTATTACTTTGTTGACACACATTTTGCCAATGGGGCACGAACTGACTGCATTCACTTACTAAAAATTTTCCATATTCAAGAGAAATTCACAATTACTCATACTGGGCAGAGTGATTATACTCAACACGTTTTCTAACGGGACTGCTGTTTTGACTACATTTCTCCATCTAGGAGATTTACACAAGGAAAACAAGAAAAATAAAGTTTTCACTCAAGAGATTCATAAACTAACTCTACTTTAAGTGTGTATCTTCTACTCCATCTTACCTAGTTTAGAGAGAAAATGCTTGGCTACCAAAAACAACTTTGACTTTAAATTCTTCCTCATCCTCAGCTTGAACACAATGTGGTTTCTACTTGTTTAGAAAACAGCCCTGGATGTTGATGTAAAAAGAAAAAAAAAGGCAGGAAGGAAAGAGCAGGGAGTGGTATTTCATAAGAAGAAAAAACCTAAACCATTTACTGTTGTTTTAGAACTTTCTATTAAGAAAAGGCTATTTATATTTCAATTATGTGACAGGATGCCACAGTTTGAAGTAATTTTGGAAAAAAGAGGCCTTAAAATTAGGTATTAATGATATCAACTTACTAATCTTTAGGTTATTATATTCCTACAACAGACATTCATAGGCTGCATTTGTTTAGAACACTAAATCAAACACCTCCTAAAATCAGCAGCAAATTTAAAATATCAGCCAGGAAAAAGCCTAGAGGAAGTCTGCACTTGTCCCACAGTTCACTTCACCAGAGTTCAAGCATAAAAATATTACCAATACACAATGAATCCCAAAACAGTTTCTTTCCCCTAGCTCAAAGTGTGTATCTTCAGAGATAAGCAAAGACCAGATTATTCACTGTCCTCCACCATGCCCTTTCATCTCATTGAGGCCCTGTCTTGCTCCTCATTTTTGCTGCCAGATACACAGAGCTGCTCCTTCTTTCCAGGGACAGGAGCAAGGATCAGGGTGTGTGCTGACCCCCCCAGAAACCCCCGAGGCTCCCTGTCCACCCCCACAGCCCCTGAACTCACAGCCAGCCACCTCCCCCAGCTACCTGCACATATGCAGCTCTATGGAAGCAAAATGAAATTACTTCATTATGTCCATATGCCTAAACACACAACAGGCTTACACAGTTAGAAGAACTTATTAAAAAAAAAAAGACACTTATACCCTTAGAAAAGCAAAAGTACCAAGGATCCTCAGAAGCTGTACTAAAAGATTAACATAAAATCTATGTGAATTATTGTAGTTCTTGGTCTCTTTTCCATAGTGGAGAGCCAGGTTTATGGAGACTTATGGAAATTAACAGCCTAGGTCTGCAATGACAAATCAAGGAGGCCCAGAGGTACTAATAGCTGGCTTCACGTGTGCAGACATATGTGTGCAAACACAGATGCCCAGTAAAAACTATTATTTCTTTCCAAACCTCTGAATGGCTGTCTTAAAAAAGGATTACTGCAAGTTATTTGGTATATTAGGCGAATACAAATTAATCTTTTTTAAAAAATGTTTTTATAGGGAACTGTATGGATAAATCTAATAATTCTCAACTATTTTAGCCAGGAATAAATATTCACCAAAATAACTTCTATAAAACCTAAGAAAACACTCAGGAAAAGCAGAATCTGTTACAGAGAAGAGAAAATATTTAAAATACAATGGCCTATAAATTCTAGAATAACCAGTTTGTTCTCAGACCACAAAGTCAAGTATTTTCACTGAACACCAGAGAAATGCAGGTGTAGCTTCTTTTATTTTCAGCTTGTCTTTGAAAAGCAAGTAATCTTTTCTTTGTAACATTGTCTCAATAGAACATTGCATTACATATATATGCAATATATGTGTATACACAATACATGTGTATATGCAATATATTATGGGTTTGGATATAAGAGATATTATGATACAAAGGCTGATATTTAGCTTGAACAGCACAGTACATAAAACTTATACACACAACACAAGAACAGTTCCACTTTGTACTCACTCTTACAAAGTTGTCAGGGAACAAACCTCTTCTGCCTTTGAGCTGTCCTTCCCACCAGCCTCCATCATCTTTCTTGATATTGGTGATTATGTCACCTACAGTGATTGTCAGCTCATCATCGTGTTGAGCTTTGTAGTCAAACTCCACTATCGCCTCCACTAAAAAAGAAACACACATATGCACAATCATTTACTACATTTAAGCTTTCCTGGCTTTCAAAGGCATAAGAAAACACCAATGCAATCATATATTCTCAGTGAAAGCAATATATTCAGCTTAACTAAGAGAGTACATCAAAGAGGCAACATGCAATGGTAACGTTCTGTGGGTACCTGCTACAACAGAGGCCAAAGTGAAAAAACACACAAGAAACCCATCATACTTAAGGCAACATGCCTTTTTCTTTATTTTTTAAAGGAAATCAATTTGTTATGTTTCAGCAATATTAATTCTGGCAGCATTACAAAGTTTATTTTTGTTTCTTGGACAAAGTTTTACCTTTTGTTCACAGGGCTTTCAAAGCATTTTATTTTATATGGAAATAAATATGTAAAGGTTCTCAAATTCATAAGCATCCCAAGCCACTGCAACTACCTTGCTAAATACATCACTATCAATCTAAAATGTATTTAACAAGAGTTTTTTTCATCATGATGATTTTGACTGCTGTTTATATAGAAATGCAAAGCTATGCTGCATGCCCTCATAGGGTTTCATCAAAGACAGAAGATTTATTTTCACATGTGATTATGCATCAAAGAATTAAGATTAAATACTTCTACTGCTCTGAATGTCTGTTATCAGAGTTGTAAGCATTATAAGCCTGCTGCCATTACATGGTATGTATGTCTTTTCCCAAGAAGTCACCCCATCTTTTGAAACCATACACACAAGGAAGCCTCTTTAGAGAATTAAGGAAGTCATAAAGACAGAAAAATTCCTTCAGAGAATCAAAAGTAATACACCTGGGGTACTCAACATGGAAGCCATAGTTATATTTAGTGGTTCATCAAACATTTACTGGCCAGATTGGTGAGGTCTGGACAGCCAAATCTGTAAAACTTATTCCTGTTTTCTTCAGTGGAAAAGCTTGTCCCAAGCCATCCCACCAAACACTTAGCACTGCGACCATTGAAACACCAAAATGAGAAATAGTATCAGGCATCTGCTTTCTGCAGAAATGACTGTGCCACGTAAACCCTGCAAGCTCCAGCCTGCAAGCAGGCAATACCAGCTCACAAAGCAAAGCCAACCATTACACCACAGGCAGCAAAAAGGTTCTGCCTGAATAACAAACCCTGCATACTAAACTGAATTAAGTAGACAGGAAAGCAGAGTTACTTCTTTCCACCCCCAAAATGTCACACAGTCACAATGCTGAATATCTCCATCCCTCCTCCAGAGCCTGCAAGTCATAGCTAAAGCAGTGTTCTGACTTTTGGATACATACCAGCCACAAGTTTATGGCTTATAATATTCCTCTATTACTTCATCTGTGAAGTCAAAAACCATTGTAAAACCAGTTTACAAGAGGCCTGCTAAACTACATAATGAACAGCAAAAGAGAAAGACTGGCACCACATACTGTAAGCTGACAAGCAAACAGAACATGAAAAATGTATCAGTGAAACTTAGCTGAAAAATCAGAGTCATTCAGGCTGAGAGGAACTTCACATCTCTAGTTCAGCTTTCTGTTCAAAGCAGGACCAGCTGTGAGGTCAAACCAGGTTACTCAGAGCTTTGCCACATGGGTCTTGAAATCATCCAACCTCCTCCTACAGAGGCAGGTAGGGCATGCAGTAGAATCTGCTCCACTGCTTGACTGGGAGAAAGGTTTTTCTCTACAGTCTGTTGGAGCCTTTCTTGTATCAGTTTTCAGCCACTGGTCTTGTTGCCCCACGATCCACTGCAGGGCATAACTCCATCTTCTTGATAACCCACTAGTAAGATTTGTAAGGCTGCTATTAGGACCTCCCAATTTCTCTTCTCCAAGCTACACAATCAGAGTTCTTCTAGATTCAGGTCCCTTCACTCTTTAACACATGAACTGTTCCACCAATTCCATAGAAATCACAGATATGAGCAGAGTGCACTCCACTGCCTTCTCCAGTATTCAATAAAGACATTAGACTGAAGAAGTTCAGGACAGCCCCCGTGGTACTTCATTTATTATCAGCTTGCACCTGCAGTACAAACCACTAACCACTGCCTAAATCACAGTTTTTGAGGTTGGAAGGCACCTCTGTAGACCAATTCCCTTATTCAATGCAAAAACAGCCAAAGCACAGATTGTTCAGGGCCTTATGCAGCCAAGTTTTGAGTATCTCAAAGGATAGAAATTTCAGTGTTTGATCAGTCCTAAGATTAAAAATGCTTTCAGACACATCAATAATATCAGCCTGAGCCTTCTCTTCTCCAGACTGAACAGTCCCCTCTCTTTCAGACCTTCCCCACATGTCACAGGCTCCAATCCCTCAACCACCTTCACGGCCCTGCACAGGACTCACTCTGCTCTCCCCATCTCTCCCTTGGACCTGAGAACCCAGAACTGGACACACAACTCCAAAGGTGCCTCAGCAGGAAGGAGAAGGGCAGAAGGATCCTCCTGCTCTCAGCACTCTGCCTAAAGCAGCCCAGGCAGCCAGCAGCTGCCCCTGCCACAGGCCCACGCTGCTGCCTCGTGCTCTGCCTCATGGCCACCAGCACCCCTGCGCCCTTCTCCACAAAGCTGCTCCCCAGACCCCCAGGCACAGCCTCTGCTCCTGCCTGGGCTTGTTCCTCTCCAGCTGCAGCACTTGCCATTTCCTCTGCTCATGAGCATCCTCTCAGCCCCTTTCTCCAGCCCCTTGAAGCCTCTACACATGGCAGCACCACCCTCTGGGGAGTCAAACACTTGCTGGGTTTGCAGCACCTGCAGCTTGCTCAGACCCCTCTGTGCCCTGTCCTGCTCATCACTGCACACCCTGAGCAGCATCAGCCCCATCTCCCACCCCTCAGGCACCACTGCCAGGGACCAGCCTGCAGCTGGAGCTCCTGCTGCCCTTTGCCTCTGGCATCTCAGACACTTTTTCCCACCCACCTGTACTGCATCTCCTCAGTTTGTCAAGTTATGGGAGACAGCGGCAAAAGCTTTGCTGAAGTCAACATAAACAACATTCACTCCACCAAGTCGGTGATCTCAAGGTAGAACACCAACAGATTGCTCAGACATTACTTCCCTTTTATAAATCCTCACTGAGTACTCCCAACTGTCTTCTTGTCCTTCATATGTTTGGAAATGGTCTCCAGGATTATTTCTTCCATCATCTTCCAATGGTTCACATGGGGCTGACCAGCCTGTAGTTTTCAGCAAAAATAAAGGAGACTTCTTGCTCTTCCTGAAGACAGGAGGTGCATTCTTCTGGTTTTAATGAACCTCTCCTAATCACAGTTACTTTTTGAAGACCATCAAGAGGGACATCCCAATATCAGTTAGCTCCCTCAGGATATACCATACCAGGGCCATGACTGTGCATGTGACCAGTTTGTTTAAAAATTCCCTAATATTTAAATAACTCCCTTCTCTTCCACTGATGGAAGGTTTACTTCGCCCCGGACTTTTCTACTGGTTTCAGGGTCCTGAACAGGCCAAAGTCTTTCCTCTTCAAGTCCAGGGTTGCAACCCTGCTTTCTGCCTATCCCCCCCTCCTCTCTGGATCCTGAACGTCATCATCTCCTGGTCAGTGCCACCAAGGCTGCCCTCAGCCTTCAGAGCCCCAAACAGTTCATTGTTTGCAGGTATGAGATCCAGTAGACAACACACTCCAGAAACCTCCTGAACAGCTCACACTCAACCCAGCACATAAACAAGCTCCACTATCCCTCCAGCAGATATCAGGGTGATGGAATATGAGCTACCATATTGTATCTTCACAATCCCAATGAAATCCTTACTCTAAAACTGCATGCAGACATGTAATTCCTCTTCTTTGCATTCCATGCTGTCTGCATGAGAACACAGACATTTCAGCTGTGCTCACTTTCCAGAAAGAGTAGCAAAATTTTCCCTGTAATTCTGAAAAGCACTTCCTTGTTGATATGGGTATGCTTGGGAAAGGCCCCCATCAGTCCTGATTTTTTTGATTACAAGGTCTCCAATGTTTGTATCACATTTTGTTTGCCAACCTGGTCCACCAATCACTCATAAGATAGTTAGCAGAGATGCTTTTGCCTCAGTCAGGTGAATCCCATCTTTTCCCAGCAATCCTCAAAAAGACCCTCTTGATTCTAAAACTAGAATTCTGTTGCTGACCTCAACTATGTAACCAGCTTACCCACAGCATCTCTCCACTCATCCTAATGCACTTTGCTCTCACCCAAAGGACCAAGGAGAATCCAGCCAGACTCCCACACTCTTGGTCATCACCCCAGAACCACAGAGTCACAGCTGATAATTTCAGATCCCTTCAGGTGGTATCATTCAAACCTACATGGAAAACCAACAGGGGTAATAGTGTGAAGGCAGACAAGCTCTGGCAGTTTTACCACAGTGTTCCAGATCCAACAAGCCTCTCTAGATGACAGGTCAGGTCAGGTCAGGTCAGCAGATGGGAGTCTCCAACACTCACAGCAGGGAATTTCCCTACTGTTACCACTTCCCACTTTCTCCTGGTGCTTCTGTATGGCTCAGATTTACCAGCTTGGGTGCTTCACTGGACTGAGCACCCAGATCCCCATCACCTACAAAAGCATTGAATCTGTTCTTTAATTGCAGATCTTGAGGTGGAGATTCCTCCTGGCATCAGAAATTATAAATTCATGTTTTCAGGTTTGCCATTCTGGGAGTCTCTAAACCCACCCCAAGAGGCAGAGACTCCATCTGCCCTTTATTCAGGAAAGTTGTGGGTTTGGGCTCTTGAAACCTCAAGGACCTGAAGGTCTGGAAAGCCCAACCCTCTGAGTTTAGCCAACTAACAAATTTTTACACATATTTCTAATATATGAACTAGAGTCCCTAAATTAGCACCAATATTATCCATACATATATATACATACATATATATATATATATATATAATATGTGTATATATATACACACACACATATATATACACATACAAACATACATACATACAGTTTACCCCAGACCAACCAGTGCATATTGATCAGAAGCTGTATTTACACAATAGCTCTCCAAAGACTACTGCAAAGACTACTGGATTCAAGCAGAGGCAGCAAGGTACACACATCAGTGAAAATTATCTCCACAGAACACAACAGGATTGTGGCACAGAAAAGGCAAAATTTAGACTATTCAGCAGGGTATTTCCAGTTTGGTTGAACCCCAGGAAGGATCTTTTGAAAGCAAGGTCCTGTATCTTCATTTTTAAGCAGCCTACTAGGACGTCCTTGCTTTCAGGACTCAAAGTATTTTATGTGTGTCAAGTCATTTCTCCTCCCTGCTTAGGAAGCTTTAAAATCCTATTCTGATTTTGCAGTGAGTGCAATTACAAACAGCCTTGCTCTTCCTAAGCAGCTAGGAGGTGGGTAGAGAGCTGTAAGGGGGAGATGACAATGCAGCAGGGATTCAGGCTGGCTCCAACTACTGATTCTTCAAACACTCCTCAGCATTCAGACTGCAGCAAGACACAATGAAGGAAGACAAACAACTCTCCCACTCTGTAAGTCCCACATTTTTCAAGAGTTCTAGAATCTGTTGCTGTTCTTACAGCTTTCCCTTAAGGAGGCTGCGAAAATGGCATGATTAATGACAGTTTTCTTATTTATTATGTTGTCTCTCTTAAGCTGAGGCACCAAAAGGTAGAATGGGGCTGTTGACCTGACTCTACAGTGGCTTGGGTAGGCTGGAGGAACTGGAGTTAACTCCCTGAAGTTTGCACTAATTCACATACAGACAGCAGCTGCTCAATCACTTTTGTTTTACTGAAAGTTTCTTTAAACAAACAGAAAACCCCAACCCTTCACTGTTCAGACTTTTCTCTGTCTATAAAAGTTTCCACTTATTAAAAAACACATATAAATATTTTTAAAAGCTGCCTCCTCTCAGAGAATCTGATTACTGTAACATAAGTGTGTGTAAGCAGTCAGAGACATATGAGTCACCAAAGTAAGACCATACAATCAAGATGTTTATAAACTCTTCAAAGTAAACCAAAAGCACAGTTTGGAAAGAGAAATAAGAGTACACCTAACAAATGTGCAGAATTGTGACAAACTGATGGGAAGGTACTTCTGAGATCACTCAAAATTCTCATTTATCACACTACTGAGGTTTGAATAGCACATGACAGCCAAAAGTGCTCTTCAATTTGTAGGTTCTTGCAGTTGCAGTTTTTAAATCAAACGCATTTTCTAATGCATGCTAAATCACAGCACCTCCTCAAACTTTGAAAAATTTATTCTGCCACTCAAACTTAATATTTTTTGTTTCTTTTGAGCTGAAACTTGGTCTTCATGGAAGCTGGGTTGATACTAGAGACAGCACTGATCCAGGTTTGTAATGATAAAGCAGATCAGAGTTGTGCTTCACATCTGTAAGTACAACATCCACGATTCCTGAAGTGCTGTGCTAGATTTCTCCTCAGGAACTGGACTAAAACTGTGTCCCAGTTTGCACAATGATTCATGATGTGAGAAAACACTCCTTGGACAGTGAGCTCAAATTAATGTTATTTGTTAACCAACAAAGGTTGGTCTTAGGCCCAGCTCTGCCAAGGTAAACAGATTGTTGCATTAACAGCCAAAACTCAAATCCATTTTAAGCCAAGAGAAAAATAAACGGGCAAAACTGGGACAGGCAGATCTGGTTTCTCTTTTTAGAGAAATATTCTTCAAATTATTGTACCTCATGATGCCTGAAAGTCAAACCTGCCTCAGCCAGCAAACTCTAGCTACTCTTTCTGCTAGAAAAAGGCATTTTGTACATTAGGATTGAAATTCAATATCAAAAGCTATTCAAGTTATTTTGATCTACAAGGAGAACATTTATTCTCATGCCAACAAAATCTGCTATTCCTAGTCTTGTATTAGCATCAATCCAAATTGTAACACAAAAACTCATGAAATAGAATCAAAGCTAGTTATTAAGAGCCCTGCTGGAGACTGGCACAGTACAACTCATTACTGCAATGTCAGGGACAAAGATTTTTTTATTTAATGCTTAGTGGTTTGGATTTAAAATACACAATTTGGATTGCTAATGATATGAGCCAGGCATTAAAATGTAACCTAGCAGCTGTATTTTTAAAAAGTACACCTAGAAAAAAACCTGTTGATCAAAAGTTTAACTGGTCCTACCATTCATTCATTCCACAAATTAGTTTTGCACATACAAATGAAATAATTTTAGTGATAATTACAAATATTTTTCTTACTGTTTAGTTTGTTTCCTTGCCACATTTTAAATTATAAGTTCTTAAACTGACCCAGTCAGAATTTCTTTAATAATGCTACCAATACTTGAAGACAGAAATGTCTTCTGTTTATTCTATTTTCAGTTATTGTACAGTGCCTTTCCAAGCAAGAAAATATAAAGAAAAAGAAACAGAGATTTGCTACTGTGCAACAAAAACTATGTTAATAAATCAGTTTCTTGTGAGACACCTGAAGTGTGTAGGCACAATGGAAATGTTATTAACCTCTTTGGCACTATTCCACCCAAGTAACAGCATCCATATGGCAGCACCACCTTCTGCAGCAGTCTGGTTTCACACCCAAATGTAGACATTAAAGTGAGTAAATACAGTTAGACATGGCAGTCAAGGAGTTAAAAGCTCTAAGTTTTATGTTTTCGCATTTCTAAGTCACTCAACTTCATATGAAGGATAAACATGCTTGTTGCATTGGCTTACCCAAGAAAACCAGAACAGAAACCAGACAGACTACCTGCAAATATTCTGCATTCAAGCTTTCAGTCAAAGCTCAAATTGCATTTCCCGAGAAGAGAGTGCATCACACTTTTGCCTGAAGAAAACATCTTACAACAGGTTAAAAATCTGACCATTGAATTCCATCTGCCTCAACTTCACAGACAAGGTCTTCTTCAAATGTGCTGTTCTGAGACACCTGGGTACAAACTGGTGAGCCTGGCACACTTTCAGAGCTGAGGGGTATCAGTGTTACAATGCCCGACGGGCGGGAAGAGTGATGGGCAGAACTCCACGATATCAGAAGGCTAATTAATTACTTTATCATACTATATTATACTATATTAAACTAACAAGAACTATCACTAACTAACTAGAAAACCCATGACTCTCTGCCCCAGAGTCCTGACACACACACACCCATGTGGATCCAATTGGTCAATGAATCCAAAACACCATCACCAGAACCCAATCAAGCAACCACCTCGGGTAAACCATCTCCAGAACACATTCCACATGGGCACACACACAGGAGCAGCAAATGAGATAAGACTTGTTTTGATCATTCTTTTCTCTGCTTCTCTCAGGAGAAATCCTGAGAAAGCTAAGTCTGTCTCTATTCAGAGGGCATGTGAATACCATATATGGGTATACTTTAAAAAAACCCACTTTTTTCTTTTGCTATATGACAGGTTGCAATAAAACTCTTAGTGAAATATTAGGAACCACCAGGAGAGAAAAAAATCAATACCTTTTATTAGACCAAACAGCAAAGCATGACTGAACAATCTGAACTTAAATTAAAAAACACACAAAAAAATCTCCAATCAAAACCCGAACTACGTTATATTCAATAATGCTGGTGTCCTAAACTAGACCTGGAGGGCCAGAAGGTCTGAAGATCAAATATGACCTACAAGGGCACTGTTTTCTTGACTCTAAGAACAATGAGCAGCTGGCAGGCCAATCACATGAGGGATGCTGTGATTGAAATGGCACTGAGAGCAGAGAAGGAAAACAGATCCATATTAAGTCTGATGTGGCTCTTCTATCAGGGAACAAAATAATCTATAGTTTATAAAGACTCAACTCTCTCAATGTCATTACACTTTATAATATGAGATGAAGGAATGAGTCACTGAACAGGCCTTGGAGCCATCATTCTCCCAAAATGGAAATGCCTTGTAAAAAAATTGATTAAATACCAATATACCTCTAACGTTACAGCTTAAATGTAAATTACAACTGGGATTTTTAAGAAAGCTTGAGCTTTTAGTTTTGTACCATGTCTGTGGCACAAAAAAATAACTTCAACATTTTGTTTCTGCTTGATTGCAAGCAAGATCCATAATTTCCTTGAAAAATAATTCCAAACTTTGCTCAGTATTTAACATTTTTCTTTTGCAACACTATCAGGAATAACACTCCCTGCTAAAAGTATTTGCAAGGATTGCACTTCATGAAAAAGAAAAGCTGTAGGGGAAGGAAAAATCAATACCAGAAGGAAAAGCAGTACTATTTAATCTTCAAGATGTTATATCCATGCTACATGATAAACAGCAACTTCTCCACTTAGAAAACAGCCTTCAGTTTACATTAGATTTTCCTATTTCCCCTTTGCAAACAATGGGGGGGAGCTAAAGGTCATATCCTAGAATAGCACCTTCACTGCATCACTGCTCAAAGGGCAGAGAAGCCACAGAAGGGGCCACCTAAATCAGATTGCCCAGGGTCCTCTCTTGTTACAGCCACAAATCCTCTCCAGCCTGCACCTGGGGACACCCCAGGGAGCCACAGAGAGCTCAGGACAGATGGAAGCACTTGGGGGAAGCTCTGTGGTGTGAATTCACAGTCACACACAGGCACAGCACCAGAGGGGCAGCCAGAGGACCCCAACCAAGTCCTCACCTGCAGGACAGTGAACATTTGGCCTGGCACTGTCCTGATGGGACTCCTCTCTGGGCAGCAGCAGAGCTGAAGCCACTCCAGCTGACAGAGCACCTGAGCTGTCCTCCAAGAAAAGAAGAGAGCTAGTTTTCTGTTTTCAAAGAGGTATGCTTGGTTCCAGTTTTTAAAACAAACAAACACACAGTTATTTGAGTGGAAATCACCCAGTAGGACAAGCAATACTTTATATTCCAGCTAAGCCACTTGGTATGACCACAATCCATTGAAAAAAATCTCACATTTACAGTCAGGTGAAGAACATCAGTGAGTCAGTGGGTTTGTATTTTAGTATTTACGTGGGGCCTTTTCACATAAAAAACACATCTCATAGCAAGTCTGTAGTAAACTACTTCAGGTAGATATTTCTAAGAAACACCATGAATTTAATTTTTTTCTTAAGCCTATCATAGTAGTTGCCTCTAAGTGAATTTATAGTGTCACACCATATCTCTGATATAAGCTTTTTATGCAATATGCCAAAGCACATCTGAACACCAGAAACCATGCACATGTAACTCTGGAATAAACAAGGAAAGGTCACTGTGGTAGTTCTAGGTGGCAGCAGCTACATCTGTGTTCCCCCTTAATGCCACTTTGGATCCACCAACACATGTTATATTTTATTGGGATGAGTCTCCTTAACTGTTTAGAAAGACTGAGATTTCATAGATACTCTTTGGCATTCACGTGGCTGTCAGTCAAAGGAAACATTTCTATTCCATTAACTAATTGATCTTTTCCTGCGGGCAAAATGGTCCTTCTGCCTTGGACAACAAACTACTCAAATCACATTTTTGCTACTGAAAGAGATTTATTTTACTGTGATCCATTGGTCTATCAACCAGAGTGCCTCTCAACTACAGCAGATGTTCCCACTGCACGCAGCATGCACAAACAAATCTACTTTAAATTCACACTGCCAAGTTTGCAGACAACGTGCACTGTGTTAACCTGTAACTAAAGAAATGCAGAGCTTCTCAGAGGCAAAATAGTCTTGAGAGCTGCTCACCTTTGGAATTGCTCTTCCCCTCAGAAATGAATGCGCACAAGGACCCTTTCAGAAGAAGTGGAAAGCATTAGATTCAGAGGAAAACATTTAACATCATCATCTTTACATGAGTCCCTGCCTCCTCCAATATCCATAAAAACAATTCAAAGTTCTGAAGAGTGTAAATTATTATACCCATTGCTGAGAAAAACAGAAAAGGAGAAGAGTACTTAAGGTAAAAAAGGACAAATAAGTCCCATTCGACAAACTATATCTTCATACAAACTTGTTAGTAATGCTTCTCTACTCTTGCAGTTTCTAAATCTCATTCTCAGACAACTGAGAGGACATAGGAAGGATATGAGTTACTTCTTCAGAACAAAAAGGAGACAGATTACATCTAAATACACCCAGAACTATTCGTAAAACTACCACTTGGACAAATTCATGAGAACTGCTACCAAATGAATGTATCACTGTATAAAGTAAACAGGATACAAAATCTGATGCCATGATAATAAATGCTGTGTTAAACTACTCAGAAGTACTAGCCCGGTATTCTAGTCCCAAAGTTGCCTTTCTAATACTTATAGATGCCAATGGATACTGAGGTGGAAAGACAAATGAATAAAAAATTAAAAAGACAAGGAATAAGCACCTTTTCAGAGATGATGTAGCATCATTTAACCCTCAGGAGGATGAGCAGAGATTGTGATCAACAAGTGGTTCACAGTCTTCATATTGTGCAATGCATAGCATTTGTTAAAACTCTGAGCTTCTACACCAGCAGCATCCACCTCATCTCATTAACATCAGAGAGAAGCATGAATGTGATTATGAATATGATCTCAGAGGAGCTTGGAGGATTTCACTAGATGCCTAAGCTGTTACTATCACCACACGTCTTTGCCAAAAGTAGCAACCCTTTTGCACAGGAGGAGGATGGGGAGAATACAACATACTCCTCTGCATCTTAGCCACATTTGCTGGAAGTGCTCATAAAAATGGTGCTACATTAAGTAACCAGACTGAAAAGTGGTGCACAGATACATCCTGTTGAGGTATTCTTGTTTTTGGAAGTGGCAATTTCTGCAAGAGATTGCTGGCAGCAGTAGCCTGACATAGCCAAAATCCTCAGACTGTGCTACAGTCTGAGTCGTTTACTTTTGCTGTGTGATGCCAGCTGCAGACAAGCACGGCGTCTTATACCAATTTCAAAGTTATGCTGTTTTCCCTCAGTTTAATGGAGTTCTATCATTTTTAAGACAGCAGTTGCAAAATATTTACCTCAGCAGCAACTTTTCTGATTCCACCTGTCAAATGCTAGGACTACAAGCCAGTGCTGTGTTTTAACTGATGCATAATAAACTGTCACAAAGACGTGCGCTGTACAACAGCGAGAAGCTGGGCTGGATGGAGAGGAGAAATAATCAGCTTTTTCCTTTCTAACCTCTTCCATAAATCCAAGCATTTCAAGCTACAAAAGTTCACATCCAGAGGAAGGTCAGGCCCAGTATGGAACTTAGCAGTTTCATAATTTATAAGCAAAATTAAAGGACACAGTTATTGTGCTTTCATATGCAACAGACTATTGGGCATTACAGGAGCTGTAACTTCTCTGTGTGTGTGTGTGTGTGTGTGTGTGTGTGTGTGTGTGTGTGTGTGTGTGTGTGTACTGGGGCTCACAGCCCTAAGTACAAGAGCTCAGATGATGGGAAATTTGCATTTTATCACTATGGTACAAAACAACATCTACATACCAGCATCAAGCCATCTCCACTAAACCTCTACACCACACAGAAAGAAAAGCCAACAGCCACCCAGGGTGTTAAAAACACCAAACTTCCTTGATTATGAGAGCACCAATGGAAGGTAGGGTGTGAATATTTGGAGAAAGGACACATGTGGTTAAAAGAACCCCTTTAACACCTATCAATATAATATTTTCTTCATTAATAAAAAATATCATCAAAGTGCTGCTCATCTTCTCTTTTAACACCAGGTTCTTTTATTCTCCTTCAAACTGTGGTAAGAACAATAGGACTGAAAAAAATGCTGTTTTAGAAATCACTGAATATATCAATTTACAAGTTCCAGACGACCCTTGGGCAAATAAACTTCACTACTATATCATATAACATGTGTCAGCTTATGTGCATGAAAAAACTTTCAAATTTCAATTTTAGATTTCAGGATGCAATTCTGAAGTAAAATGTTTTTGATGGTATCTTTAATGCCTCTGTTTTCTCAGCTCAAATCAGTTTCTGCAGATTATATTTTTTGGATGTCACAATAAATGGAATTCACAAACTAACACTTTTTTTTTTATGAACAAAAATCCACATCAGAGGCATTAGCTAGTATGTTTTGTTTTAATGGTGCTTTTCAAAATCCCATGTGTCCATGGTAGGCCTGGGCAACGAGGCACTTGCATTAACATGTTTTAGTTTAATTTTCTCTTTGAGAAATTCTCTTGATTTTGAATAAGGCAAAGCCTTTCAGAAAGCAGAGATTATGCTGCAAGTAGAAGACACAGCTCTTTGAACAGGTATCTCTGGTAGCAGGTTAAAGGTCTCAAGAAGTCTCTTGACCTGAAAAAACACTCTCTTCCTTCCAAGGATCCTCTTTAACTCTTACAATGAGAACAAAACTCCAAAAGGGAGACCCTACACAGAGCTCCTCCTCAGAACAATCCTGAAAGCAAAACCTGATGCAGCCAAAGAAGTACATCTGAAAGTTTATCCCTGGCTTTCATTGTGAGCCAGAACAGCTTGTGACCTGATGATAGCCTTGCTCCAGAAGGGAATCTGAGCCACTCTGTGCTGGCTGAATGGGAATGCTCAGCAGAGCTGCACACAGAGTGAAAGCACAAACAACAGTCAGCATTTAGACAGAAGAACCCATTGCTGCACTGAGGATGGGGGGAGAAAGCAGCAGGATGGCTTTGTGGAACCCAAGGGAACAAACAGAGGCAATAAACCCTATTGTTTTATAAGCAGTTATTCTTCTGCTCCTGCTCCTCTCATCCACCCTCAGTAACCAGCACTGGTACTGTCTGGAACAGAACAAAGTGTGGCCAAGGAAGCAACAACAGGACAGATTCTCCTCAAGACAAGTGGAACTTCCCCAGGTGCTGGCACAGAATCTCTCCACAGCATCCAGGAGGCAGCAGGCAGGTTAAACTGTGCAACCAAGGGAACTGGAGAGGACAGGAATAACGTGGGCACTGAATGTTTTCTACCTTGAGCACTTCTTCCAAGGCTAAGGAGAAAGCTCTACTTTTCCATCTAAGAAAAAGTTTCCTGTACTCCATCCCCTTAAAGAATCTTCTAATGACCTTCCCTGGTTTTGAGTGGTACAGGTTCTTAGAGTTAAGGAAATCGGAAGTCAAAACTAATTGTAGATTTCAGAGGGTCTGAAGAGGCAAAGAGTGTTTCTTACATTCAGTTTCTCTGCCTACAAGGCTGCATTTACATCAGCTCCTCGGTTTTGGTTCAAGAGAGACACTGACAGACTTGAACAGACAGGAACTGAAATTCTACTTAAAATAGCAACATCCTGCTTTAAAGTTCTCCAAATTAAAAAAAAAAAAAAACAAACAAAAAACACTGGATCTTCAGTATGGCTTTGCCAACTTCTACAACCTGTTTTACTCCATATACCATAGGCACCACTTTTCCATCAGAAAATATCAAAAACGTGGCTGGCAAAACACAATATGCAACACACACCTCAGCATTATTCCAGGGTACCAATTTCAACTCTGAAAAATCTTTGCAGATTAAAGCAATAGTCTCTAAAAGACAGTCAGTGCCTTTTCTTCCTGACATCATATTTATGGAATTCCAGCCAAAGCTTTCTTCTGTCCTTAATTTCAAATAAAATACATAAAGGATCACCTGTAATTGTGCTGTATTCTACACCAGATTGCCTTCAGAGTTCTGTATATCTCTGCATCTTAATTTAGGGAATTTTGAGACTCTAAGTGAAATACATAAGGAAGCTTTCTAAAAAGGGAAGAAGTACAGTTGAAAGACAGGTCAAAGAAGGAGAGATGAATTTGAAAGAAGTGCATATAAAAATACGGGATGACAGAGCATCGGGTATGTGAACAGACAAAAAAAAAGGCTGAAGAGCATCTTTCCTGAGAAACAGCTGAGAATCTGTAATGTAGATTTATTTTAAAACGAAAAAAAAAAAGAAAAAGCACTCCAACAATCAAAAACCACCACAACACACAAACCCAAAGCAACAAAACAGCACAACTTACAAAGGGAAAGAAGCATACATGTACTTCTGTAAGTGATGAGAAGAGGTGCAACTGCTTTCTGACAGAATGAGGTGAAGGAATGAGAAACACACAGGAACAAACAAGAATGTTTTCTCCACAACTGTGAACAAACTATCAAATACACTGCAGAGGAATACATATTAATAGATGTCTCATGACTCCAGAACCAGTAGAGACAATTTTGAATTGACAGAAGATAGTTCATCATGAACTAGAAGGTATCTTAATCTTCCACAAACCACAGTCAGATAACTGAGATGTCAGCTAATCAAAAGCACTATTTATAGGTGCTTCATACACAGAAATGGTAGCCTTTAAAATAAGCAGCATGGTTAATGCAAATCAAAGTGAGAAATTCTGAAGGGCACTATGAGCTGACAGAACAAAGACCATTCAAACTGACCTCAGTGGTCAAAGGAAAACTGACAAGTGTATTTCTACTGTTTTCAAATGAAGCTGAATACAGGTATTTGATGAATGAAACGAGCAGCAGGTACAAGGGGCTTTTGTATTGAGTTTCAAAGAAAATAAAGATCTTTCCCATTTTAAAAGAGATTACTGAATGGAGGAGGAAATAGCAGCTGTCCAGGAAGATGAACATTAAAAACAATCATAACCAAAGATAACAGCAACAGCAGCAGGAAGATTTCTCTCACAGTTGAAAGGTTGTTTCTTGCAACAGAAAGAGTTGATCTTACTTGTACAAATTAGCTGGCCATTCAAGGATAAATCTCTTTTCATCACACATTTAGTCAAGCAAGGAAGAAGTCAGAGAAGGATTTTGCTTATTAAGCAAACCTCCCATCAATAAAATAGCAGTTAACTATCCTGGATTAACTGAACACACAAATCCCTTAATTAACCACATGTTACCTCTATGATGTTGGAGCAGTTCTATACAGAAAGACAAATTTGACCCACTGTGATCTACTAGACTTACAGAGAAAGAAGCAACAAAGGAAGAAGCTACTGAGGAGCTGGTCAAATCTATAAGCTAGCGACTTAAAAACCAACAAAATCCACAAAATACTCGGGGTTTTGTCACCTGGAAAATTAACTTTGTTGTTCAAGTCACTAACAAAATTAGCTACAAAGAACACATTTTCAACATTAAGGATACAGCAATTAGCAATGAATCAAGATTAAAAGTAATCTCGTATCAGACTGAGATTAACAACTGAACTAGTTACATGATCAGCTCAGTTCAGCAAATGGCTAAGAACCTTAAAATGAGATGAAACTTAAATGTTACCTTTTTCATTAAACAAATGCAACAAAAGCACAGAAGTGTATCAAACTCCAGATCTACTAGTTGAAGAGGTTTAACTATTTGACTTCAATATCAATATTTAAGTCTGAACCAAATTTAGATTTCAAGACTGCATAGCGATTAACCTTGTCTTTCCCACATGCAGTCTAAAACAGATATAAAAAAATAAAAGCTTGTAAGCTTTCAAATTGGTGTTCTCCACAACTGTTGGGACCCCGATATTTCTCTGAACAAAAATTAAAATCAAATAATAAGGTGTAGCACATGCCATCAAAAAATCTTTAATATAATGAGGATTTATAAATTCGTAGACTTTTTTTTTTTACTCTCCTGGAACTAATTTAATTTTTCATTTTATTAATGAGTGAAGTTACAAGCATTTCTTACTACCAGACCTGCAATTCCTTACTACCATGGTGCAATTCTGTCTTCCCTGCTCGCAGGACCTGCCTGGAAGCACTGCTGCTCCCTCCCAGGTGCTCAGGAATTCCCACTGTCACAAACTGCAGGGTTGTGCATTCAAGGCAAGGCTCTCAAGCTCAGCCTTTACTGGAAGCCTTTCACCCTCTGCACTCATTTCTCCATCCCTTCCTTTCACCCACCCATTTAAAGTCTGATGGAAACAAAGTCAGGTTCCTCTAGGGGCCTTGTGTAAACTTTTGGGGGTTTCTTTAATGTGATCATTTAAGCAGAAAAGTTGGATAGTTGTATTCATGAAATTGGCCGTTCTGCAATTTCAATGAAATTGAAATAGTAACGGGCTATTTCATGGGAAATTCAGGTGGTTTTGTCTAGAGTGAAAGGTTTCAATAGGATATTTTTCCATAAAGCTGTTGATGACAATAAATAAATATTCATAAGAAATGAATCGAAAAAGAAAAGTACTGCAGTAGTCAATCTTCATCAACATTCAAATACTGTTTATAAATAAGCATGGCCACTCTTCCAAAGCAAGCCACTAATCCCTACATTTGGAAACACAAGGCCAAAGCTAAAACACTTTTTTATAAGTGGTACAAATTTAACAGCAAAGAAGTTTTTTAAACCTTGCCATAACAAAACCTCTAAATAAAGGCATCTTTTTCTGGGCACAGTTTGGAAACTGGTGTGCCCTTTGACAGTAGGAAATAGAGGAGCACCAACAGCTCAATAAGAGCTCAGTGAGACCTCACCAAAAGAACAGCAGGAATGAGAAAAACACTGAAAAATTAAGCTGAGGTCTTGCTGCTTGCCAGTTTTATATCTGTCACAAGGACAGAAAATTTTCAATGCTGCACAAGCCTATCAGAAAAAAAAATCAACTCTGCCAAGTTACCAGAGTATGAAAAATGGTTTTTTGCCAGTGGTGAGGATGAATCAGCAACCACAGATAGAGAACATACTTAACTTAAACCTGACATGGAAGTTCTCAAAGAATGGCTTTACAATTGCTCAAAAATGAAAAGTTCTATATGTGTACATTATATTGTGATATGGCTGCTACCTTTAATGAAAACATTTATAAATCCAGCTCATGGGGAAAGACAGGGCCACACACAAAGAGAGCCAGGCCAACACAAGTAGTCCATACAGCACCAGCAGTGTCACTGACCTCCAAGACCTTCTTCCCACAAAACCAACCTAAAACAAGCAAGAAGACACCCTGAAGTGACTTTTGTGTGTGTTTGTTTTGAGACCTCATTATTAATAAAAAGCACCAATATGCTGCTTTTTAAGGTAACAAGCAAGTTCCTGGAAATTACAAGCAGAGAACACAACATGTTATGAGTATTCCTATTTTGCAGGGGTGGTTATTTTGTTTGCTTGTTTTAGGTGAGTTGGGTTTTTTTAAATGTAAGTCACAAATTCATTAATACAAATTACCTGTGGGATATAAACCACTTAATTTTTTAATACAATCGGTGTGACCACTGAAAGCTAATTAAATATTGATAGATCATTTTGAATGCTTTGGATTGGGAGGGACCTTTAAAGGTCTAGACCTAGTCTAATTGGGCCTTGACTTGCAACACATGCCATGAATCTATATTGACAGTTCCAAAAAAGCATTAGCTCCCCGGGGAGCTGTGCACCAATGCTGACTTTGATCTTTGAATAAATGAATAAACTTACACTTTTTTTTACACTGGTTTTGGTATGAGCAGGTTTCAACTGTCAGAAGTGATTTAGCTGCACAGTCTGAAAGACAGAGAATGAGGTAAAGAGGAAATTTTTCCTTCTGTACAACACTTTAATGAAATTCAAAGGCAGAGCTCAAAAGACACCTCTTTATACTGACACCACTAATTAATCAGAAGTTAGGGATATTTCTCTTGTATAAATGCTCAGCTTTCTATAATACATTATCTTTTTTGCTAAAGAGAATTTTTTCAGCACAAACATAATTTCTGATTCACAACTCCACACAACTCTTCATACTAAAACAGAAGCACAAATTCTCAGCAGCACTCCCACTGTAACACAAACTGCTGTAAGCCTGGGAACAAAGACATGCTTTTCCCTTTCACTGCCTGTCCTCCAGGATGCTCCAATCTCTAAGGCAAAGTTATGTTAGGAACAAAGCCCAGCCAAGACCTTGCAGCAGTCATCTCACCACACAGCTTCCTTGTGGATTTACCACTGCATTCTCAAGAGTTGCTTTCTACTGACGCTTCTCAGTTATCAATAATAAAAAGGAGGGGAAAGACAACTTCATTTGATAACACAATCCATGACTACTGAACTGCAGTATTTGCATATTCTCTCACACACAGGGACTTCAAGCTTTTATTGTGTTTCCTCTCAGTGTGAAGCAGACTGTCAGCAATTACTTTTACATTAGCTGAATTACTGAATCCTGATACTCACCTCCTCTACCATTCCCCTCCCCCTAATATATTCTTTCATCATTCCTCAGTGTACAGAATGTAGATATGGCCTGCAGCTACTTCCTGCTTTGGCATCAAGGGAAAACATCCGCTCCCTGGCCCAGGATTTTAAAAACCACACAGATAGAAACCATACAAAATCCATCATCTTTTTTTATAAGCTTGCTCTGTACCAGCAGGATCAGAGCAAAACAACAGATCCCATCTCTGCAGCTGTTTGCACTCCTTTGATCTCATCAGGGCTAACCTGCTTGCAGCACGTCAGTCAGTGACCTCTAACACATCAGACCTGAAATTTCAGCTGCTCATTTCACATTCCCAAGCTCTCCTTTTCCTCCTCCTAACACATGCAACCCTTCCCCTGTAAGCAGGGGAGGAGTCAATGCATTATCTACAAGGCCAACACTGATCTCCTATACAAATCCTGATATACCACCAGCGCTCTTAAAACACCCTCTAACATCCAGTGGATAACAACTACAAAATAAACAATCTTAATAACACCAGAGATAAATTGTATATATTGTATATAATTGTATATTGTATTGATAATTGTATTTATTACATTAGTAGCAGTTTAAATGAAAATATGTATGCACTCAGCATTCATATCAAAACAAAACTGCTTCTCAATAAAGTGTTTTATGACATTACATTGTTATTATTACATGTTCATTACATTCCTTCCTTAAACCCAGGCAGCCAAAAAAATCCTTTTCTAGCAGCTCTATGGTCATTTTCTACATATGAATCTTTGACTATCACAAAAACAAGCAGGAATTTTGTTCTTTTAAGAAACCATCTATTTTAAGTATTATGTTCTTTATCACACTTCCTGAACTAAAAGCAACAGTTAATTTAAAAAACCAACTCTAATGGAGAGTCTGAGGAAAGAAGAGCTTCTGCAAAGGAGCAAGCAGAAGTGATGTCATAATCATAAATTATTTTCATAATATTTTACATATACACACATATTTACATATTTTATATTTATTGATTTCCAGCCCCTATCTTGATCCATATAGAAGGCAGCTCTGACAACCTTTCATGACAGGAATGTCATTATCTCTTGATTTCTAGGGAAAAAAACTTCACACCAGCTATTTTTAAATGAAACTTTATACAGATTACTGAGAGTATTTTATTACAGTTCATGAAAACTCCACTGGAGCTCAGATCATAAGCCATTCACAGGCTGTATAATGCCACCAAACCACTGGACATCTGATCCTGAACAGCTCCTACATAGCTGCCTTCTTGTGAGAAACAAACCTACCAACGACCACAAAAGAATTAAAATCAGTAACACCCCCTATGAGGAGAATAAAGACCTTTTATGAGTTGGGAAGGATTTTTGCACATTTTTTTCCTATAAAGCCACTTTACAGTTGCTTAAAACCTTATTTTAAAAAAGAAATCCAAGTGAAAAAAGTCATGCTAATCACCTTTCTTATTACTTTTCCTTATTCAGCTGAAACTGTTCAACTGCCTTCAAGGATGACTGGAATGGCAAATACTATTTCCATTTTTAAAATCTTACAGCTATTTTACTGAAAGGCTCCAATATCTCCACCATTTTGGAAAGGGAACCACAAGCACACCTACCATCTTCTGTCTACAACTTCTGCTAAGCTCAGGCCTCAAAACTTCATCATTTTAGAAGGGAGAGCAGGGTTGCTGGAGCTCACCAGCTGCACTCCCCAGGTGTCTCAAGCAGGAGTTTGGATGGGGCACAGCCCTGGTGCTGGAGGTCAGCCTGGCCCCACCTGCAGGAAATGTGCTCAGAGCACTCCCTCTGTTGATGCTGTGATAAGAGAGAGGAAGGGAGAGGAAGCAGCAAGTCTGAAATGTGTAAAGAGAAAAACAGGAGGGGGAAAGTTGAGGGCAAGGGATAGGGAAGAATTTAGAAAATGAAAAAAAAAAGGTAAAAACAGAAAAAGGGATTGCAACTAGTACAGAATAAGCACACTCTCACATAGACTGAATTCTTTTGATTGCATTACCTCTTGGTGTAATACTCCTTTGGTGTGTACAAACCAGCTGCAGTATTCCACAGCAAGCACCTTTCTCAAGCAATTATGTAAAACCCCACAGATGACAGCTGTCTGCCAGGGGAAGTAATTTAAGTGGTTCAAAGGGCACAAGGCTCTCTCTGGATCCAAACTCCCAGCTATGGTGGCAGCAGAGGTGATGGATGTGATTTCACTAAACAACAGCAGCGCTTCCTCTCGTCCCCTTTTCAAACAGCAGAGCTTTAACAATATCTTGAAAAACATTTAGATGAAAAAATATTGATGAAGATGGTGGTTAAGCATTGTGATGAAGGTTTCATAGCTTCATTGCAACGTTATTATACAGGACCCACACCTCATTTAATGCACTAAACTGGCTGTGCTCTGAACATGAGCAAAGACTGGACAGCAGAAGAAAGGATTTTCCTTCCTTTACTGCAGAAGTTGGGAGCTGTGCCTCGACTGACAGAAGGAGCTGCACAGCTGCTTCGTGATGATGGCAGTTAAACTCTGCTCTCTAAAATCACACTTCTAATCTTGCATTTTCTAAATTTGATAAGCAGTACATTTCAAACCAGGTTTCCCCATATCTACTTTGTTTTCTGCACCTTCAACTTCAGGACAGTCTGATATGTGGACACCCCATGCTCTTGCAGTTGAGGCTGAGTTCCCTGAACATACTTGAGTCTAAGTAGTTTCAAAACAAAACCAGAACAAAACAAACCCAAAAGCAACAACAAACAAACAACTCTCTCCCACACACAAGTCCCCACAAAACACCACATCTTCATTTCTCAAACATTGAAGGAGAGGGACCAAGCCTGTTTCACTGCATTCATTATTACCTTCAAGATCTTTGCCTTATCCCCCCCTTTTTATGTTGTACCATTATTTCACTCAACTCTCCTGAGAAGTCCATTCCAAGTACAAATTAGTTAATTTTAATGTACTCTGCCTATAATGTCATAGAAGAGCTCATATAAAACACCAATTACACGAGGTATTTCTTGTAAGGTTTGGGGTGTGTGCTGTAAAGAAGCACTGAATCTCAGTATACAGGTATGTGTAACATACACCCAATATACACACATGCACAGGGCTGGGCTTAAAACACCCTGCAGTGCCACTGAGAAAACATAAATGGTTAATATAAGAAGGCTTACAAGTAATCTAAAAAAAAAATTAGGAATCCTGAGTAGGATTAGTACACAAATTCCTAATAAGAATAGTACACAAAGAATTCACCTATTCTCTTCTGCATCTGAGATACCTTACAAAAATGTTAACTATGTTAAAAATGTGCTTAATAAAACTGCTTTCATTTGATATCTCCTGTAAAGATTTTACTTTCATACTATGCATATCTTCACCTCCTTTCACAATTTTTCTCTTTGTTTGCAAACTAAGAATCCCTTATCATTTAAAGATATGAACAAATATTAAATCATATCTACCTTCCCTCCACTCCCATTTTGCAAAGCAAAGTATGACTGAATCATGATGATTTGGAAAAGTCATCACCCAAATGAGCTTTAAAGAAACCAGATGTGTAGGATCACTGCCCAAGAGAGGGATGGGTGAGTAAAAAGAAAAAAGATGGCCTTTACTACCAAGTTACTGTATTAAAAACCTTCCTAGAGCTCTATTAATGCAAATCACTTTGTTGGTTCTTTATTGCTTTACTTAATCTTTCGAACCATGAAGGCTAATATTTGGACTATGGGGCAAATTGAAATCAGAAAAGCCTTATTGTATCACAATACAAAGTTAGTAGGAAATAAATGCATTGGAAGAGCATAAGGAACCAAAAATAATTTTAAAAAATTCCTATGACGTGCCCTACTGAATACAGATTCTGCTCCATTCAGCAGTTACAAACCTTGCCTCTCAATACAACGCTATGTTTAAAACCTTATCTGTTGTGACAGAAGACAGAAGTTGAGAGCCGTGTCAGGGACCGGCAGAGCAGCCCTCCCGGAGCTCCTGCGATGCCCCAGTCAGCTGCGGGAGCCGGGGATGCCGGCCTACCCTCGGCAGCAGCGGCCGGGCTCAGCCGGACCCATGGGGCCGAGCGAGCTGCACGGGGATGAGCCCATCTCAGCCCGAACCGGAGGGATAACCGAAAGTCGATAGCAAAAAGCTTGTGCTTAATCTGGTAACACACAGGTAGAGCAGCTGTGCATCGCTCCCATAGCACCCCTCAAACTAATCTCTCAAAGAACAAAGGGGCGATTTATTTCCTACTATATTCCCAGCGTCGCTGTATTACAACAGGTGAAATTGTGTAAAATGTCCTCCCACATCACGCATTATATTCAGTCGTTTCGGTGATGCTGCTCTTAGGTTTCCCCACAGTCCGACCGCATTTCCGCCGCCGTGAGCGAAGCGGGCAGCGGGGGCCTGAGGACATCCAAGAGCCGCTGTTTCGGAGCATCGCTCGCTGCTGTCTCCAGACACCGGCCGGTGTGTGCACCAAGGCTGCCCACCGACACTGCCGCTTCTTTTGTTCCCGCCATCCGTCATTTTCCGCCGGGCACCGCGCTGGGCAGAGCGAGCCAGGGCAGCCGCACTCCCCGGGCGCGTCGCTCAGCCCGCGCCGGGCACCGCCGCTGCCGCCACCTCGCCCGCATGAGAGGACAATTCACCCCATCCTCCCCGTCTGCCCCTGCACAGGTAACGGGCCCTGCCCAGCCCGGCCCGGGCATCCAGGCGCTGCCTCTTCCCGAAGTCCGCGGGTGACACCTCACGGGCAGCGGCAGCCGAACGCGGCCGCCCCCCGCGCCGCGGCTCCGAGGACCCCGGCAGCGGCCCCGGCGGCCGCCCCCGCACGGCAGGGCAGTGACGGGCGGTGCGGGGCAGTGCGGGGCAGCGACGGGCGGCGCATCCCTCCCCGCCGCAGCCCTCGGAGCGCAACCTGCGCGCCGGGCACGGAGGTGTCTCTTCCCTCCGCCCGGCCCGGCCCGGTGCCACCACACCCCAGAGTGCCCGGGGAGGGCCGTGCCCGGCGGGAAGGCGGCGAGGCCGGGATGCTCGGGAGGGTTCGTAACCGCGTCAGCCCCGCTCGGGAGCACCCACAGCGGCAGCCCCGAGGGGCACCCGGCCGTCGCCCCGCCGCCGCCAACGCCGACCTCTCCGCCTGTCACATGAAAACAATTATTGCCTCGGCCGGGGGAGGGGAGGAGAAGTTAAAAGCCGTGAGGCGGAGGAGCGGAGGCCGGTGGCGGCCACCTCCCTCCCGCCGCCCCCAGAGGCACATGCACCCCTCCGGCTAGCCGGGAGCCCCAGCTGGCCCGCGGCACCGCCACCTCGGTGGCCTGAACTCACCCATTTATGTCGAGCTGGGCTTCGCCTGGCAGCGACAACAGGCTGAAAGTTTGGGGCGGGTGGCCACGACGAGGAAGGGGGCGAGGGACCGCCCGAGCCGCCGCCGCGCGGAGCGGAGGCGCTGACAGAGCCGCTCCCTCCTCCGGCGGCCACCCCGCTCAGCACCCGCCGCAGCCGGGCTGCATCCTGCGTCCTGCGCCGGGGCTCCCTCGGCGCGTGTGAGAAAAAGGAAATATACAGAAATCAGGCGAGAGAAGGGGCTCAGTCTTCAGCTCCTGCAGCCACCTGGGTCACCGCTGCCACCAGGAAAAGCAGCCCAGGGCGAGAGCGCCCGGAGGAGCCTGTGCCGCCGAGCCGCGGCTGGGGCGGGCGGTGAGGGCGGCGGGGCGCGGGGCGGGAGCGGCTCGGGCTCTCCCAGGCGCGGGCAGGGCAGCGAGCGCCGCGGCTGCCGCTGCTGCTGCCGGGGCGAGCGGCGGCTCCGGCTCCGCGCTGCGGGAAGTGTCGCGAGACTGCGCCAGAGCCGCTGCGCCGCCTCGGGCCGGCGGGAGAGGAGGGCGGGGAGGGCGCAGGAAGCGGAGCCGCGCCGCGGTCCCGGCGGGGGCAGGGGCGGCGGGGAGCGGAGCCTCGGCGGCGAGCGGGGTGGCTCCCTCCCTCTCGGGGCAGGACTCCCGGGGCACAGGGAGGGGACGGGGCGCGTCCTCGCTGGGCCCTGGGGGAGGATGCAGAGCGCTCCCAGGCGGCGGGACAGGCACCGAACCGCGCATCCCGGCCCCGCACCTGCCCTGTCCGCGCACGGCCCCAGGCAGCCGCGCCCGGCCCGCCCCGGCCCCCGGGGCGCTGCTTTCTGAGCGACTGACTGGAAAAGGCACCGGCAGCGCCGCAGAGCCCCCTCGTCTCTGCCCGGCCCACCTTCCCCGGACACACCGCTCCAGGTTTGGGTTTAGGAGCAGGGAAGGAAAAAAGGAAGAAAAGATAAAAAGGGAAGATGAAGAGCGCCTTTGGGGTAGTGTTGATGCTTCATTAAAAAGAGCAGCGTCGCACAGGAGCACGGATTGTTCGTACCGCAGGAAGATGCGAAACCCCTGCTACAGTAACAGAGCGCACACATCAGCAACATGTTTGGACAGAAAGGCATGGAAGGAGGGTGGGGAGGCTTCTGCACAGGCACGCCTTCCCACAGGTAAAGACCCTTGGGAAAAAACCTACAATAGCAGCAGAGGAGAAGCGCAGATTAAAAAAAAAAAAAAAAAAAAAGGCAAAAAAAGCTGGTATTAAAGTATAGGTAACATTTTACAGCATGAGCACCTTGACTATTAATGAAACAGTAGCAAAAACAGCCTGTTCTTACCTCAGGTAGTTAATTTGTGCATGAAAACAGAAAACTGCCACTTTCCACTCCCTGCACAAGAGATTTTGAAAAAAAGCTTTTTTTTTTTTTTTTTACCCTGAAAATTACACCAAACATTAATAACTACTGAATCAAATAACTGAATTATTTATAAGTAAAAATTTCGTGAAAACATTTATTGTCTGTAGAAACAAAATTTACATTTATTTTATATAAACTATGTTAAACATACATATAAACATACCTACATCTTACTATATATCCTTATGAACGAGGCTTTTAGATATGGAGTAACATTGTCAAAAGCACCGTCATGGACTCAGAGACTACAGACTTAAAATGCATTTGCATTTAACTCCAGCTTCAGTAGTTTAAAAATGTCATTTCTTATCCACACTTACAAATAATTAAAGGCTTCTCTAACAGTGTGTTTCCATGTGCACATACACGCACACACACACACATTAGACAGTCCTTGAGAAACTACAGTATAAATAACATCAACAATCTATTCCTTAGAAGTGGACATTAGTTCCCCTCATTCAACTGGGAGTAAAAAATTCCTGCTATTCTTAAAACAAAACAATGAGGCTTTTTTTATTCCTTGAAGAACATACTTGAACAACAACTCTTTCCACTGCCTCTTCCCTCAATACTAAAGACATGAGAAGCCAGTCACAAAATGAAAGCCATCTACTACATTATTTACAGAAAATGAAATATTAAAAAGACAACGTGAGATTCAAACTACTTAGACAAAATTCAGAGCAATGAACAGTGAACAGAAGAAAACTGCTTATTAAAAGTGGCAGGCTATTAAACCATGAGTCTAAATACCTACTCAAAATCCCTCCAACAAAAACCACCAGGCATGGAAGGAAGGGGCAGGTGTTATGACAAGAGTTTTCTCTGATCTTGACACTGAAAAATAATGTTCACAAAGCTCAAAACAGAACACACTTAAATGTTCATGGCTATCCTTAGGGTCTGTTAGGGAATCAAGTGTCACAAGGAGGCTTTCAACAATCTTGAAATGGCTTTTATTCTTTCCTTCCTTCGAAAGGAGGCTGAAGAACATCTTATCTTCAAATTCTCCAGCAATGGAATGAAGTCTGTCAAGGGTCAGAGTTACGTGCAGAAACAGCTTTTTTTTTTTCAGATTCATTAGGATGCAAGTCTGAAGTCTGTCTTTCAGAGGGCTCTCCCACAAAGAACCTTGTAGATTGCTGTTCAGATGCTTAAAGAAAGGCAAGAGGTGGATTTCAACACAGTATGGGAAAAGCCTTCCTTTAGGAAAGCAAGGAAATGAAAGAAATCCCTCTGTTTACAGTCTTCTAAGGTAAATACTGAGAAATCAGTCTCTCTTTGTTATGATCTTTTATCACCTTCTTCAAGAGACTCTCATTATCCATTTCACAGACATGGCAGAAAATGACTTTCTGATGCATAACAAGCAAGTTTTGAGAACTCTGCCTCTAATGCCACAAAAGTGTAATCCTGGGGTTTGGTTCTGTTTGTAAAGCAACTAAGCTCATTTAAATAAAACACTCAGCATTTCAGCCTGGGGCCCTAGGGAAGATGGGAGCAGGTAAACACTACACAGCAGGTGATGGATCAGCTGGACTTACTCCTTTCCTCTGCTATTAGTCACCTGAGTTGAGACAGCTATGTTCAAGTCTCAAGACCATCTATATCCATCAGGTAAAATTATTTCAAACATGCAATTATTAGTTAAGGCAGGCTTAGAGAAACCTTGCAAATATGTTGTTTCTTACTGGCCCAGAATTTTGTGAACCTTGTGAACTCAATAATTAAAAATTTAAAATAAGTATTCTAATCAATTTACACAAAAATTAAATGGATCAGCAATATAAATGCTAACATCATAGCAACTTAGTATTTCAGACACTTAAAAGGAAGACTCTAGTCATATTAAACCCATTACATTTTGGATAGCAATTAAAAATAAAATATCACATGTGCACAACTGAAAATGACAGCATTTAACAGCCATTTCAAGTTAAACCAAACAAAGGCAATTCACATTTGTATTTTCAAAGTATAAAACAGAAAGCTAGAAAGCTCTTAAGACAATCACATTTTTAACTTGCCCTTCCAATGCAGTGACAGACTTTACTAATCAAAGAGTCACTGTTTTCCTACAGAGGCTTACACACCTATTTAAAGTAAACAGTTGTTTTAACAAGAACTGCTATCAGTCCATGCTCTCACTAGAAAGATTGCAACGAACTTAAGCCTTTGGACATGTGTTTTCTACAATGCAGTCACAATATTGAAAGGCACCAGGTTATTCAAGTAAATTGACCTTTCTTCTACTTAACCCTTTTCCTTGTGCCTTCACAACCCAAACAGTAACTTCAATACATTGCCCTTAGTCAAACACTGTATTCCAGTACAACAGAATTTTCTGTGCTAAAACAATAAACAAGCTGAACTGGGTATGAGTATATACACACAAGTCTCTGTAATTCACAAAGGTATATCTACATAGCAATGTCTCACATCATATCATAGACTAGATGCTTCTAGCACCTAAGCCATGAATTTTTATAAAAGTCATTATTTCTGTGTGCATTTTTTAGAATATAAGAGGTTTTATCACGACAGAATCCAAAACTATTTAAGTAAAATTATCAGTAAAAATGTGATTTGAGCAAATGGGATCATACAAAAGATAAACCAACTGAAACAGTGACTACATTTCATGACATTCATCTTAGGATCATGGGCTGGGGGGATGAATGTCAGCAAACAAGTCAAAAAACCCACAAACTTCTTTGCAGTATGTTGCTCCCAGTTGCAGAAATGAGCATAAAGCTAAACTGTAAAGTACAAAACAAATTAACCATGCATAGATAAAATAATGCACAAAATCAGGAGTCAGTCATATGTTGAAACCTGGTTAAAGCAGCATTAACTGACTGAAGTCTGACTACTCCAGCATTACTTCCAAACAGTGTTAGCAAAACTACCATGTCAGAAGTTTCTTCATGTATCCACTTTTCCCACTTTACTCAATGAAGAGTTCTCTTCCAGAATTTAATAAGAACACTGCAGGAAGCTTCCAGACACAGTAGAATCCTGCTGAATAAGACAACACAGCCTCAGTAGTTTGTCCTGTATCATAAATGGTTTCATTTCTCACATCTTTTACAGTGCACATTCAGAGCAGTGTGAAGGACTCGTTGGCTTCAGGGTAAACCTGCCCCTCTCAGCAGGGCAGGTGCTGCACCCCCCTGCCAGCAGCCTGATCAGAACTGCAGCTACTCCACATTTGCTTTTGGTTGACTCATTTCACCTGTTGTTTCAGTTCCTTACTTTTATCTCCCAGTAAATCTACACAGGATGACTCTGCCAGATTAATCACTGACAGCATTAAGTAAAAAACCACTTTCTTATCTGCAGAAGGTTGCCTGCCTCTATTTGTCCAGGGAGTTCCTTTCTTTCAAATTCCGATTTTGTCTATGCATTTTAAAGTTACTGAAAAAACTAATAAATTATTAATGATTGTTATTTAAACTGAAAACCTGTGTTTTAGGAAAAAACCATCTGTTATCATGGAATGACCGTGACACCAATGAATGTTGCACTCTTCCTGCCTTATTCCCTATGAAAGCTAAGCAGAACACCCATGAAACTGAAGAGCTCAAGTCACAATAATTTTAGCTGTTCTGAACCATAATTACATTTTCAAACAGTCTCTCTACTGAAGGCATTGTGGAAAAAAAACATTACAAAAAAGCATGCAGAAATCACATCCTGGCTTTCCACCCAAAAAACCAAATTTCCTTTCCTGTGAACATACCTCTAACCCAGAATTGGAATTCTGGTCTACCAGCCACAACAGAGACCAGACTGCATTCTAGATGGAAACACAACTGCCTGCATGTATTGAAGATACTGTGAATTAAATTTTTTCTTGAAAAAGAACATCTCTCAAGACTACGTGCTATGCATCTTTAATTTAGTGTCAATAAGAAGTCTGAACAGATCTGCAATACATACACACAACCCTACCATAGATAATGAATTAAGGCAAGGGCTATAAACAGGAAATAAACACAACACTGTTTATAGCTGCTTATGAAACAGGTCTGGCTATTTGAGTTTTGCACACAGGCTAACAATACTGCAGTATGGTAAACTTTAGAGAATCATTCAGAACAAAATCACCAGCTGTCTGCATTTAAAGCTGTTTCAATTATGAACAACTTCTTTGTTAGAAGACATGCTTTCAAAAACTTACATTTTTTGTTTTTCTTGTAATTTAATACTTCAGGCGCCAATTTTAGAATTCACAAAATCATCAAATCATTTATGATGAAAAAGATTAGAGAACATCTGGCTTGGTCAAGAATCTCATATACTGAAATATGAGACAGAATAATTTTGAATACAGACCAACTAATCTTCTAACAACCCCAAGCATGCTTTCAGTGCAGTTATAAGCTACTGCTACAGTACTTTACATAACTGCCTGTTACCATTAATTTTAACCAAATGCTGAAAGTTTCCCAACATTCTAACAATTTACAAATGTATATACACATCAGAAATCCAAGTGTATTATTAATCCAAAGTAATACAAAATACTGTTTTATGGAAATGACTGAACAGAGGTGTAAAATCTATTGCACAACCTAAAAGGTCATTAATTGGAAAATCCTGAGCTAATGTGCTATTACCAAACAATTCAGGCACTTTTTTTTTGCTTTTTTATTATTACATTAGCAATAAACTTTCAACATAGAAACCTCTAGGTATAACAACTCAAGTTCCATCTGTAACATCATGCTTGGAGAGAAAGTATTCAATAAATAAGACTCCCTTCAATGACTTCCTTACTTGAGACTCGTATGCACACAGAACTAAAGATACATAATATGATGTTTCAATTGAATACTGTACTTTAAAAGCAATTATTAAAACTGTAAAAAAGTTCTGCAGCATTCAAAATAAAGTTATTTTTTAATCAAGAAAGTTATAGCATTAGTTCCTTTATCCTTTTTTAAGTCTTGAGAAAGTTGTCAAAAACTGAACAGATGCTCCCTTTGCTGTGTTATCTGTTTCAACTTCAGGATCTCAGCTCAGTTCAGGTTTCTGTTGCAATATTTAGATTTCCCTACACAGAGAAAAAAAAGAACATCATTACTGTCAGTTGTAATAGCAGAAAAACCCTCCCAGCCTTCCTAAGTGCTGTATGTAAAATGCAAGGTTCTTTCAATTATGGACTCAAACAGCACAACTATAAAGAGTTTACCTTAAAAAATACATATGCATCATTATTACTTCAAATGAAATAAAGTGAAATAAAGATGTTCAGACCTGTTTAACAGATCTCAACAAGTTTTATCATTGCAATAGGCAAAATGCTACAATTTCAGGAACCGTTTTGGTTTTTAGGAATTAGCCAAACAGCAAACAGTATGCTGTTAAGAAAATGGTTGTTACTTATTCTTCAGGGTTTATTTTACTTTAACTCAGACACACTCAAATTCACCAGGTGTAAAAAATCCCATAAAATTCAGAAGTCACCGATTAATCTCTGATCCAGTATCTAGCAGCCAGCATGTTTTAAGTATGCTTTATAGGTTCCAGACAAGAATCTTAACAGCCAATTACAGAAGAACACTGGAAATAGCTCTCAACAACAAAATTGTAACATTGCTATACCCATTTCACAAGGTCATCATTGGGGGGGGGATATCTTTCTCCTATTTTCCATTAATTCCAATTCAATTTAGCCTTCAAAGATAATACTTCTCAGAGCTCATGCAAATAGAAGACATATTTGCCCAGATACTTCAGTAACAAGTGATCTCTTTACCTTGTTTCAAGTGCTTGGTTTTCTTTCTGATAGTTGGGTGGTTTTTATTTGTTTAGTTTGGTTTGTTTTTTACAAGTGTGTTTCCTTAAGGGGTTTTGGGGGCTTTTTCTTCTGCCCACTGGCCTGTAAACTGGAGGAATTTTGCAAAGAGCTGTAAGAACCTGTGTTTTAAGGTGCTTCTGTGCTCCAAGAGCTAAACTCTAATCCAACTACAAATGCTTATTTATTCAAGTGTGTTTACTTGTAGCTGGATGGACACAGAGTCACAAAACAAAAACTCACACAGAGCACAGAGCTGCAAGGGGCTGCGTAGCTCATACAATCCAATTCCCCGATGTCACAAGTAACTTCAGACTACTTTGATCAATTCTAATAAAGGATTTAGTATGTTTTAACTACTGCTCCTCACAAAAGCTGCAACATTTTATATGGCTCAAAAGTTCTTCTGTGGTTCAAGATTATTGTTGGCCCATACACTCTGCAAATCAAAGTTTAAGCTTATCAAACCATTTTACACAAGACATTATATTGTGCAGGAAATTTTGTTCAGAGCAGCACCCCAGTGAATACTTTAAAGCACATAATTAGGGAAACATGACAAAAAAGGAGAAGCACACATGTATTAAAAAATTATTAATATCCTTCTCTTAGATTAAACAGGACAGAATACTTTGTTTCACAAAGGCACAATTTCTGGTCCTGTCAGTAGGAAGAGAAATCAGCTGAGCTTGAGGAAAAAATACTGAAACAGAAGGAGCCACAGAATCTCAGAGGGCACCTCTGATTTGCAGTTACACAAAGCAAGTTTCAGCAAGTTTCCATAGAATAAACAGGGAGGAAACAAGAGTGCACAGTCAAGTTTGCCAGTGAAGCACAAAGAGCCAATATCCCAGGAAATCCCATCCAAGTCATCCCATGGAGATTTAAAAATCGAAATGGATCTTATGAATATGCATATTTTACAAATGGCTTAGTGAAAAATAACTTAATCCAACTTACCTTTTCTTTCCTCAAAAATCCATCTCTGAATTTATTAGTGGCAAATCCCCTTACACCAACAGAACGTAACCGCTGGTACTTAGCCTGAATATATAAACCCTTCTGCACTAAGCCTGATTTATAATGGGATTGCAAACGGCCATCTGCAAAGTTGCTCTGTAAGGGTGGGGGAAAGGAAGAAAAAAGTGTGCAAAATGAGGGCACCAAAACTCACAAAGTTCATATTTACAGCTATACACATGTAAAACCTCCAGTACTCAATGACAGAAGCATGCATTTGCAAGTGCACACCCTTTTCCTTTATGTCCATGTATTATTTCTTAGACCACAGGGCTCAAAGAACTGTTTTATTGCACTTGCTGTTTAGAACATCTGAAATTATCTTCCTTGTAAAAAAAAAAAAATAAATGCATTGTACAACATTTAACATTTTTTCAACCATTAATGAGGCACAGTCCATCAACAAAAACCTTTCAGACAACACCTCACTGCCACTACCAAATTCAGGGATGCCAAGCCTGCAGCAGGCACACATTGAGTCTACAGTGTCACACTAACACAAGTCAGTACACATGTTTTTCCTAGAGCTTTAATGTCCGACAGTCTGAACACACAGGCATTTTCTATGCCTTTGATACCTTCACACTGGAAAACTGCAAACTAACCTAGTGTGGGACTAGGAGCAGAGGCCACTGAGGTATCAGATGACTTAAAGGTCAAAGGCATTATAAAAACACAGAAAGGATGTAGCAAGATCAACACTGATCACAGCAGCTAAAGTTTGAAAAAGATTTTCATTCCTAGGTACTCAGGTCTCCAATAAAATAAGTAGTAAATATCTTTAGAGTAATAAAAATGTCATTTATCCTAATTTTCCATAGTTTTACAACATTGCCGTTTTAAGTTTTCCAACAGCACTCCAAATTCAAACAATGGGTTTTCATCTAAAAGCAGAGAAACCCTTCAGGCCATATAAATTCTTCTTATCTTTTACTTTTGAAGGGCAGGAGAAAACAAAATATGTCACAGAAACAGCCCTTTTTGAGCATGACAAAATTCCTCTGGTGAAATGTCTCATTTTAAGAGAGCAAGGATCACTTCAAGAAAAATCACATGCTCTGAGATTGCAATAAGTTTAGTACCACTTTTCCACAGTGTTTTCCACTGTGTGGCTGGTGAACAATAAAGAAAGAACTGCACAGAACAGAGGCTTCTTTATGCAAATGCAGAGGTTCTGTTATTTCACAAACCATTTCACCCAGCTACTTTGCAGGAGACAAGTGAGAATCTGGCCCCATCATTCATTCCCTCAGGGTTACTCTGATGGAGGACACTTGCAAATGCCCATTCAATGCCAATCACTTTCCTGGAGAGTATCAGAGTGCAGGCACGAGGAACTTCCTTGCACTAGGTTGTATTACATGGGTATGTGCCTATCACAGGGAAAACTGAAGAGCACTTTTAATGCTGGAATAATGCCCTGAACACAGCACTAGAAGTTCCCATTTTCCCATTCCTGCCATGGTTTCCTTGACTTCAGTGACTAGAAAGGAGGCCTTGGTGGTCTGCCACTGCAATTGTATGACAATAAACAAAGGACTAGAACAAGCAAAGGATGGGGAAAAGGTGAAAGGTATTGAAAATTGCCTTATAAGCAGCTCAGACATTTCAACTTAAGCATCTACGTGTTCTGTAAGTGGGGAGGGAAGGACACAGCCATAATATTAACGTAGAGGAGCATCAGTTACAGACAAAGCTAACAGATTATATGTATTTGGCAAATAGGCACCTCAGTCACACACAGCTCAGTCACACAGCAAAACAAGATAATCTAAAGTATGTGGAAAACATCAAAACTTTTGGTCTAGAAATAAGAAAAAGAGTCTGCTGAAGTGACAATCCAGGTTTACATTAGGACTATTATAAATAATGCTAGTGACAATCCCTAGGAGCCTGAAGCTCTAAAATAAGGGTATATGAGTAAATATATATGGCTGCACTGTGTGGCAGGGATGCAGTTAATTTCCTTCACAGCAGCATGCATGGTGCTGAGTTTTGGATTTGTGACTAAAACTGCACTGGTAACACACCAGTGCTTTGGCAATTGCCCAGCAGGACCTGCACAGCAGCAGCACTTTCTCCTCTTTCCCTTCTCTGCTGCTCAGCAAGGACACCAGGGTGGGCAAGAAGCAGGGAGGGGACACAGGCAGGACAGGTGGCCCAAGCTGAGCACAGGGATGTCACACACCATATGATCTCCTATGGAACAGAAACTGGGGAAGGGGGTTTTGGAGGAAGTAGCCATTGCTTGGGGACCAGCTGGGCACCAGTCACCTTGTGACAGATGGTGAGTGATGGCCTTTGCATCACTTTTTTCTTCACTACTTAAAACTGTCTTCTCCTCAACTCATGCCTTCTCTCACTTTTGCTCTCCACATTTTCCATCCCATCCTGCTGGGAGAGGAAGGGAGCTGAGGGGAGGGTGGCAGCAGCTGTGTGGTGCTGTGCTGCTGGCAGGGGTGAACCCACCACAGCCAGTAACACACAGAACTATTTTTAAGCAGTGAATGCAGTTTAGTTTTAAAGATCACTTTGCACTTACTCGCTTAAAGGCTGACTTAGTGATTCATGATAAAGGGTCATTACAAAAAAGACCTTTTAAATTTTGTAAGACTTCTCCAGATCCTTTATAAAATATTTTAGATCAGCAGTTTTTTCTTTTCCCAAAAACATAGTTCAGACCATATTTTTTTTTAATATTCTGAGAAGACATCACTTTTTGCTTATTAAATTTAAATGCCCCTATTTTATATATCAAGAAAAAATTGTGTGGGGCTTGATTTTTTTGGGAGGTGGGGAGAGGGAAGGCAAAGAATGGAATTCTATATGGGATTTTGGTGAGGTTTTTGTTTCTCTGTATGTTGCTGTTCTTTTAAATAATTAGCCAAGAAAATCCTAAGTGTAGAAGATAGTCAAGTCACCTCTATTTCATCAACAGCACAGCAAGAAAACTGTTGTGCAAAAGGAATTTAAATGTAAAAAATTAAAGAAATTAAGTCAAATCAACACCACTGTTTCCATGGCAATGATGAAAGTGCTGTACCCATAAGCAAACTGCAATACAAGTGCATATGCCATTTTCCCTATAAATATTAAAGCATTGTGGGACAGATCACTGGGTACTGCAATATTCATATCTACATGAGGTGACAACTTAAATGGACACTTTCCTGCTTGTACAATCAGCAGAGCTGCAGAATAATGTAAAAGAAAGGAGCATCAACCACCAACACTGCCTCAGGGATCCAGCAGTCAGTGCAAGATTCCTCCATCACCTGGAGGCTGACAATGCAGAGGGGATACAGAATAACAGGCTACCATCTTCTTAGGTGTTGAAATAGTTGTGTCAGGCTTTGAACACTTTGAACTTTTTAACTTAGACAAAGACTTTCTTTGGTACAATCAAGACAGCAGAGTTTATGTTAGTGTTAGCTGAGCTAACACCAACATAAAGCTCAGCTATAGCTCAGTTATCTGACTAAGGTTGGCTGGCAAAGCACACCTAAAGTGGAGAAAAGTCTTTTCATTCAACAGCTTTTATGTTTGGGGTGGGGTGGGAGGAAAAAAGGGGGAAAAAACCCCACAAACCACATTTATAGTTCCCCACCTTTCAAAGTTTCATCCAAAAATGACAGCTAATCACCCATGAAAATTCTACTTCACTATCTACAAAACAGAAAAGGTGACTATCTAGTCTGTGTATTACTTTACTCTTAAGAATGCATTTAAAAATGTAGGGGCAAGTTCAAGGTAGAAAATTAGTGTAAAGTTGTTTTAGATTTGACTTACACTTTTCTCACATCAACAACTCTAACTGGACTCATGCAGAGCATGCCACTGTCAGCAGAACAGGAAATGTTTTGTTTTTCTGCTGAACCCAGGACACATTTTACAATTAAAAGGCATTAGTTGGCCACTGCTCTCATTGAGAAAGAAGCACAGTTGCCCATCTCTTTACCCTCTTGAGGCCCCAAGAATAAAACCTCACTTTCAATTTTTTTTAATGCATAGCTAGCAGTATGCAGGGTATTCACATGACATTATTTCCCCAGAAATCCCTGCGTGAATGGGTTAATGAAATAACAGTAATACAGTTTTGAAAGTAACACAACTCATGTCTTCCAGTCTTTGGAAAAAGCTCAGGCTTCTGTCACGTGAAGGAAAAAAACTCAGCAGCTTGAGTTTTGGATAGATGAGTTTTCTAGCCATTGTGCAATTCCTGCATTTCTTATTCCTGACTCTGCAGTAACATATTTATTTCAACTGCCTGCATACAACACTGGACAGCCCTGCTCAATCCACTGCCAGCTCTCTCACCTACTAAAAGCTAAGCCTCCTATTATTCCAACAGAAACAACTAGGCTTTGATGATACTATTTTTATGGCACTTAATACTTTCATAAATGTCTCCTGTTATGAAACTCAACAGGTTCAACCATCATTTTATATAACAAACATTTTATAAAAACTGATCTGTACCTTAAAGTGCCTTCTGATGGGTGCTGCACTTTCAAGGTGTCCTCTAATACGTCTGTGGTGGTAAGTGTCACTTGATTTTGAAGCATAGTAAGAATTCTAGTAGGAAAACAGTTATAGCTTCATGTTATTAAATTATTCAAGAAAAAATATAAATTGTTCAGGTTATACTAACAAATAATGCAACACATTCAGTCTTGTACTGTTTGACACAATGACACTCTTTGAAGGAACAGGAGTAACAGGAGCACTGAGGTGAAGGGACAGCAGAGTCCTGAGCAGAAGCTGGAGATGCTACAGACCATTCTCCTGGAATGCCTTCCTCTTGCAGAGATCCAAGCAGATGACAACACAATTAAGGTTCTCCATCCCTCCCTCCCAGAACAAATGCATGTATCAAGCAGAGCAGTCATGGCTTGCATCAGGAACAAGGGTGACAGGATTGGTTCTCTGGAGCTCCTGGTTAGCCCATGGCCATCACTCCTTATGTGTAGCACACACACACCTCCACAGCAAACAAACAACGTGTAGCACACTGAGGTCCTTAGAAAATGCTACTTTTAACTCCTTAGTTCAAGGGAACATTTGAGAATTGCTTGCCTGCCACACAAGCACAATTTCAAAAGCAAGTTCAAAAACAGACAGCTAGTATTGAAATTGTTGTGCCAACACACTGAACAGCTGTAATCAAACAGCTGTGGTTGCCTAAAACAGAGCACTCCCTCACTGACCTACCTGCACACTTTGGCTCTTTTCCAACTTTCCCTATGACAGCTACTTCTAGAGGATGTCATTCTCATCCATCATTGCATATGATCACCAATATTTACAGAAGCATTGGCATATACCTGCATATATTGAAGTCCTCTATGCAGACAGAACAAGCATGCTAACAAACTCTAAGCAATTAAATAAATTTGTTTGTTTATGGTCCATTCTTGAATAATCACAGAAGCATTCCAATGCTGTTGAACTCTCTTAATAAAGGAAATTTCATCAGCTTGAAATACATTTTTAAAAGAACCTGAGAACTCCCCTGAAATAGTTCATAAATACTAATCTTTAATAATAAATGCAAATGCATGCTCTGCTGTTCCCAGAATTTCTGTCCTCTAACAACTACCAAACCTTTCTGGTAAAACTGCTAATAATGGTGTGGGGAGAGAGGGGGATATAAATACAATGGAATGATGTTAGAATCCAAGATAACTTTTAAATAGGATTTAAGTTAGCTTTCTTTTTTCTTTTCTAGACTATGTTATTGCCTACAAGTCAATTATTCGGCTTCTTACAATGCCTTGACAAGAAAAGATTCGGAGAACAAAAAGAGAAGAAAAAAGATTTTATGAAGTAAGATCAAAATGGCTTTTGCAAGAAAAAGATAAGGACTTTCCAGTTCCCTTCTTATTCTAAGAAAATAAAGACACTCCACAAAATCAAATTAACTTTCCACATACAACGCAATTAAATCAGGAAGCTCCCAGCTGAAGTACACTCCTCCTTTAAGCTGGGAACCCAGCAAGATGAAAAAAAATTAGAAAAATTTCCTATTATAGTTCAAAATAAACCTCTAGGAATTAAAATAAAGCTTGCCTTAATTAACTCTGGATACAGCCCTCCCCATCCCCACCTTCCTTAAGACTAAAGTATATTCACAGAAATATTAACATTAGAACTACTTGATGCAAAGGTAGAGCAAACCACTTTTTAGGAAGTTCTTAAACCAGAGGTTTAAAAAAAAAAAAAGAAAAAAAAGGAAGAGGGGAAATACACATGCATACTTGTTCTGATTTTCTACTTCACTCTTCAGCCAGCCTCCTTTTGTCAGTAGGGTAAAATCTTACAATTAAGCTTAGATACACAATTGTACCTTTCAGGCCTAAGTTTTTCTCAAGTTTAAGCTCAATCCCCCATTATTGAATATTAACATCACAAATATTATATTTTGATTACTTAACTAAAGTTTTTTACTTTTCTACTTGTCTGCAAACCAGCTTCTGAAAGGCTGACCATTACTGTGACTTTAGGATGTCTTGCATTTTTAATATCTGAGCTTTCACATCTGCTGTTGTTCCAAAGGAATTACTCCCTACTGCAGTGCAAGACTTCCTAAAAATTGCATGTTTGCAGTTCACTATTAAATATGAAAATGCAATCTTCCTGAATCTTCACCACATTCAGAAATAATTCAGTGTCTTTTTCAAACCAACCTCCTTTTTATTTGCAATTACAGTATTACTGTGGTGGCCTTGGCTGGATACCAGGTACCCACCAAGCAGCTCCATCATTCCCCTCCTCAGCAGGGCTGGGAGGGAGAAAATAAAATTTTAAAAACCACATGGGTCAAGAAAAAGGCAGTTTAATAAAGCAAAAGCAAAGACTGCACATAGATGCAAAGGAAAATGCAAGATTTCTTCTCTACTTCCCACCAGCAGGCAATGTGCAGCCACTTCCCAGGAAGCCGGGTTTCAGTGCACAGTGGTTGCTCCAGGAGACAAACGTCACAATAACCAATTACCTCCCACACTCTCCTTCCTTTCTCTGAGCTTTATTATTATTATTTCCTTCCTCTTGACTGAGCAGTTGAGGTCATATGGTCATTTGGGTCAGCTGTCCTGGCTATGGTCTCTCCCAAGATCCTGCCCAGGCCCAGCCTGGGTGTGGGGTGGGAGCAGGAGAGGCAGCTCTGGCACGTGGAGCCCTGCCCAGCAGCAGCCCAACGCTGTGTGCTCCCAGCACCCTCCTGCTGCCCAGGGAAATCAACTCCAGACCCAGTGCAGTCACTTACTGAGCCACTGGCACTTGCTTTGGGACACCTGAATCTTAGTCTTGAACAAGTAATGTTTTTTACCATTAAAAACTTGTGTTTCTTTACACTGAAGGAGGCCCTTTTTTATCTGCAAAGCAGCTACATTTGAGAGTTGACTACATGAAAGCTACTTTTGATGGACCTCAGAACTAAGTTTCATGGGCTCCTGGAACCCTCTCCTTAGGGTATTAGTTACAGTGTATAAAAAATGACAACTTATGTCAGTCTCCTCCTTATTTTGCAGCCATCAGGAAAAAAAAGGTTTAGAATTATACTGCACACATTAAAAAAGCTTTTCTGGTCTCACCAGTTCCCCAGGTTAAACAAGCACAAACACCTGGAACTGATCACAATTCTTTAGAAAGAACTTTCCACAGGAGACAAATTTATTTGTACTGGACCTAATGTTATAATTTGCCCACTTCAGTATGGAAGTAAACTGCAGAAAGATATCTTAAAGAATAATTGTCCAAAACTAGGTTTCATAAATGCAATATTCAAGAGATGTGACATTCCATTGTTTAACATTTCATCCCCAGGAACATTTTTCAGATAATTCTTGTTATTTCTGTGATTTGCTCCTCATTTTTATTTAAAATAAGTGCTTTTCAGAACTTTTATCATAATGAAGAGAAAAGAAACACTGTTTCAGTAACAATACCACCCACACAAGATTCAGGACTTCCCTTTGTAGCACTGACAACTAGAATGCCAGAGAATATTCTTTTTCTCAAACTACTTAACATTAGCTCAGATTATCTGCTCAATAACAAGGCCTCCTATTTTACAATTTAGGTAATTACACCATTATGTGGAAGAAATGTGATATTAGACACAAACTTCTTTTATGAAAAGGAGTGGTATCAAAGTAGTTTTAGTTCAGATGTACTAATCTCTGCTTCAAAAAATACCTGAGGAAGTGCTCTTGCACTTGAACTGTGAAATTATGAGTAGTTTTATTGTTGAGCACAGATAGAAGATAAAAAAGGCTCACTCGAAATTTAAAAGGGCAAGACATCACAGATTGTTAAATTTACATCAGCGTAGACAATGAAGCAAAATATTAATTATACATCAACAGTGCAGGATCTACTATTTCTACATTTAGGCTTACCAGATGAGGTCTCCCAATAAATTTCCTGAAAGGTGGCTTAATGAACCTCATAGGCTTTTGGAAACCATCAACTTGAGATGTCTGCAACTTTGAAAGACTGCAGCTTTGCTGGTTCCTGATGTGTGAGAGAGAGAGAGAGAGAGAACAATCAACATCTAAAGCCACAGCATATCAACACCCTGTATTTAAAACAGCTTCTGTATCACAAATACAAAGTGCCAGCTTATAAGTAAATTTTCCCAGGACAATCAAGAAATCCCTGGTCCCAGCTCCAACTGCACAGAATTCCACAGCAACGCGTATTCTCTTTCCCAAGGCAGAGGAGCGGGGAGGCCGCGCGGGGAAGCCCCGGCTCCGCTCCCGCTCAGCCCGGCCGCGGTCCCTGCTGCCCTCTGCCGGCGGCAGCGCGCCCTGCACCGCGCCCGTCACACGCAGCTCCCGCGCAGGCCGTACTGAACCGCCCTCCCATGGCACTCCCGATCCCACAGAAGCTCCAGATAAACACCCACATCCTCCAGTTTCATCCTCAGCAAGCAGCTGATTCTGGCTTTGGCCTTTTGCTTGCTTGTTTTTACTGTTTTGTTGTTTCTTTTTTTTTTTAACCAAGGATATTACTAATACAAATGCATCCACAAACTTCTAAATGAAGTACCACGAAAAGTAACCACCAGAAGTCAGAATTTGTATTTCACAAAACACACAGGAACAGTTTTCATAGCTCCAAAACAAGTTAAGGAAAAAACAGCAGCACACTTGATCAGCTCAGAGGCACTGCCAGTATCTCATATGAGCTATTAAAGCCTCTCAACCTCAGGAAAATTCTACATATCACTCATGCCATTACTGCCCTCAGCCTGCATTCCCCTGACAGTGGAAGCCCTGACAATAAACTCCAGGACATCCATACCTGGTAGGGAAATTTACACTTCTCAGAAAAGATAAGCAGGACAGTAACTGGGGAAGTGTGCTGGGGAAATGAAGCAATTCCAGGGATTTTGTCCTCCACTTGTTAACTTTAACTTTTTTTTGTTTCAAGAATCTCAAATACAAGAAGTTTCTTCTACAGCTTCTTAAGTCTGTTTTTCCAAATGTGTGTATTGCCATTAGTTGCTATTACAGACTGCATTTAAAATGAACAAGGGACAGCACACGAAGAAAAATCTGCACAAGAAACTATGACTACTGTGTGGATACATTTTATTACACTCTGGAAGTTTAATAATCAGCATTTCTACTAACAGTCCCTCTCTCTAATCAACCAACCTCACAACATCAAAAGTGAAACAGGATGACTGAGGTTAGCAAACACCTTTGGGGCAAAAACACTTAACAAACCTGCTGGAGGAATCCATAGGAGAAAAACGCCATTCCAAAAATCTAAGTTTTCAAATTCTCCAAGAATGAGAAAAATTCCAATTATTTGCTGATATTCCACATTTTATTACCAAACCAGTAGGGCAACAAAACAATATACTCATCCTAGAATGCTTTTACAGAACTGCAAAATACCATGAGAATGTTGTTACATGGCACATTGAGGAGTTTAAAAATCTTAAACTTTTTCAAACTAACTTTGTCCTCTCTTCTCATTCAGTGCTACAGTTTGTGCTTGCTTTTCATTTTCACCCACTGCAGTTTAACCTCTTTAAAGGTAACACCTCATTACAGAGTAATTTGCAATCTATGTCCATTGGATTTCAGCCCCAGTCAAACTTATAAGGCCCAACTGTGGAAAATAATCACCACAAATGTGAATGTAACTGTGCAAGGGCCCTAAAATGAACAAATAAGGGAACTATAGGCTTGGGCCAACAAGATTATTTGCTCATTACCTTGGAGTTACACCATCTACATGAAACACTCTCTCATCTTCATTCTTCAATCTCTCTTTTCTTCTCCTTTCTATATCATACCGTAGATCATTTGGATCTTCTAACACTCTTACAATGTTCTAGTTAAAAGGAAGGGTTGAAGCCAAGTTAGCTGCTAAGAACTCAACACCAACCTGCTTCTGTCCTTCAGGGGCAGAACCCTGTACATAACCTGTTAACACAGTTCAGCTATCTGCACACAGGACAGGTTCACAGCAACCCAAGGATCCAAAGCCTAAAGCAACAAAAAATGGTCCTAAGTAATTTATCCTTCCTTGCACCATCTGCCTTTTTACAAGTTTCCAAACAACAGTGCACAGAGCACTGGAATTCTGCATGGAGCTGCCAAGGCAGAAATATTTATGTAAGTTTCAGTAAATCTTAAGTAGTTCTACTATCCTTAATAAGGAGAATCTTAATGTACCTGTACTATAGAAAAGGAATGGTAACTAAATAATAACAAGTAGAGCTTTAAAGGGGAAGATAGAAAATCTTATGAGCCCAGATGAAAGCATGGGATAAAATAGCATTCTGAGGAATTATGTGGATTTTCAGTCATTGTAACATTAGGGTAGAAGAAACTTTAAGGCTTTTTGTAACCTCAGAGGAAAACCAAGAACCACACATTGGTCAGGGACTCAGTATTTACATTATTTAAAACCAGACAGGGGTTCAAGCTGCAGGAATAATCACACTGCAGCTACTCAGGAGAACACATCTGCATTTTACTGCTCAGTGAACACAGTACCACATACTGTGGTATCTGTAAATATGCTCAGGTGTGCATTTTTTCAAAACACCCAGAATTACTGCTGGTCTTCACAGCATGTACAAATTATGTCCCAACAGCAAGGGGAAAACATTGCTTACATGTATAATTTATCTATAATAGCAACTTACTGCTTGCCAAAAAAGTTAAGCAATCAAGGTACCTGGGGAGCTTCAGATGGCACAGTTCGTTTGTTCTGAAGTTCTGCTAGAGACATGTCAATCCTCCTGGAACACAAAAATACTGCATGAAAACAAATGCCATCACTGTAAAAGCAAAAGCATTCTTGACCGGGCTACAGAATGTGTTAAAGATACAGGCAGGTAAAGGTAATTAATAAAAACTTCACACTGTGTAAAGTCTACTGAAGATTAATTACCTTAATGCAAATAAATTAAGACCAAAAGTTCAACAATTACCTGTGGATTTCTGGATCCAGATGCATTTTCACTTCTTTTGTATTTGCACTTGATTTATCTTGAATTTTTGAGAACCGTTCATGCAGAGTTATGTCAGAAGATGCAAAATAATTTGCTGTGAAGAGATATTAAATACAAGAATGTTATTTGTAGTATTTGAAATGCACAGTGGGAAAATCTATCTTTTAAAAGATTCATTCTTAAGGATACCACGACAACTCTATTGAAATGAAATTTCAAATTATTTCAACTTGCAGTTCAATATTCACAAATGAAAGATTAGGCCAGCCCAACTTAGACCACCTTATTTGATAAGATTAAACTCAATTGTCAGCTCTACCATGGTAGTACTCAAATTACTTGAATCTGTATATAAAGACATTACAGATTCAACACTGAACATGAAGCAGCTGCCTAAACACTAATCTGAAAATTTAAAGGAACTATACATAACTAGAGAGCTGTGATTACAGCAAAGCTCCCTTATTCCTGTCATGTTTTCTAAACAAGGTCACTCTCCCATACTAGCATAAAATCATTTTGATCTTTAATCTCCACAATAATGCCTCAGTTATGGCCTGAGACCTTCCTGCAGTCATCCTCCACCCAACTACTTTAAATCCTCAACCTACATTTTCCTTAAATACAAAAGGAAGCCAAAATACAAACAAAGCCAAGGGCAAACACCTGAGACTTACAGGGAACCTCATATCTAAACCACCAGCTTTGGATTTAGTAATCTACATTTGTAATGTATATATATAGATATATATATATATCTGTAATATATACATAAACACACATAAACATACATATACTTCAAATACTACAGCCACCTTTAACTTGATGAATAATTGTGATTATTTCCTGAGTAAATTCTTTTGAAGGGTCGTTTTCAATGTTTTGTTTTACAGATGCCATGTGCTCAAACACTGGATGAAAATTTTCTTTTTTTCTGCCAACAGCAACCAGATCATGGGACATCTGTCTCTCTGTAGTGTGACTAGAAGCAGTCCTAGAATAAAAAAAAGTAGTTCATTTTAAAGCAAATATCTAAATCTGAAAACTTGAAATAGACAAGTAGAATAAAACAAATTAAGAAGCTAATTTTATGAATAAATGAGATTAAATACAAAAATCTCATTTTGTTCCTTTTTTAAATTAAAAAACTAGTAAGGCCATAAGGAAGAAAATCTATCATAAAATATGAAGAGATAATTTCACTCTCAGGAATCTTTGTTTCTGTGAAGTATGCAATACAAAATTTGTGACTTTTAAATTTAATTCAACTAGATTATAAAATCTAGTTAAAAATTAGGATCTTGATAGACATCTTTAGAATAATTCTGAAATGCAGTTATGCCTGTGTCTTGTTTAGAAGGAACTACCAGGCAATTTTCAAGAACAGTTCAGAGATAAGAAAAAAAGTCTCACATCTTTAGGAAGTGAATCATCACTTCAGCTTGGTGAAACAGCAGTGAAACTGCTTCAGTAGCAGTGTGTGAACTCAAGAACGTGCTCACCATCTTTTTGTAAATTTTACTCATTCTAAGTAAGTTTACACACCAAATGGTTGCACTGCTGCTCAAAAATTATTTTGACAAGAAAGCCAACACTTCAACAACCATACTGTTCTTGCTGCAAGGAAAATGCCTGTCATTCTAAAATATAAATTAAAGACTGTAAGAGCTCAGATAAAAGATTTTAGGATGAGGACTTTTAATTGTTCATTCTGCAAAGTGATTATGTGCCTGGCCACACTGTATTAGAAGCATAGAATAGTAGAATTCCATACAAAAATTGCATCAGAAATAGCCTCTTGCAGATGCCAGAAATCATCTATTTTTCCCTAGCAAACTGGGAATAAATGCATGCAAGAAGGAATCCAAGCAACCTCAGGTTTATCTACCTGCTCCCCAGGTTTATAAAGAAACTATTATTCTCAGCTGAGTCATTTCAAGTCAGGTGTTTCTTAAATGCCTAAAATAATATGAATATTCCAAGTCATCAGCTTCTGTAAAATTAACGTTCTTATCTTGAAAAAATAAAATATTTAGCACTTTTGGCTGCAGAAGCAAACCATCCATACATTAAATTAGTTGTAATCAATGTAGTGGTTTCTTTGGTCTGCAAACAACTAACATGTCCATTGTGCATGATCTTCAAAAACAGCAGCAAGAGTCTCCTAGATAGAGGAATCATCCTATGGGTTTGCAACAAAACCCAACAATTTTCCTTACATTATCATTCAGAAGTCAAATCCTCGTCCTAGCCCAACCATGGGCCATGGGCATTACTCCACCTCCCTTTCCTCAGTCTTTAGTATTAGCTCCTTATAGGCAGTAACTTATCTGTGTAACTCTCCATTGTATTACATATTTTTTAAATAGTGCAAGGAGAAGAAAATTTCTAAAGATGTTTTATTTGGGACAAGAGGCAAAATCCCTTTAAAATGAAGGTTGATCATTTTGGAAAGGAAGGTAATCTCTTCCAGAAGCCATTACTACCAATATAAGATATTCTGGTCTGCAACAGCATGACAACAAGCCAGAAAACCCTGTAAGAACCTATCAAAACCAAGTTGCTTACTCTCTACCATGTATTTATCACCTGAATTTTTATACTACTGCCACTTTTTCTTCCATTGCAGCCAGCACTGGGAATGCTAAATACAAACACAAGTATTACACAGAAGACATTTGTAAGCAGACTCTACTGCTTTTCAGTTCTGATGCCTCAACAGGTTGCCACTTTGTTATAACAATAAATAACAACTCAGAGATCTCTCATTTTTCGCAGTTTTACTGAACTTGAGATCTTGAACATCTGAATATGTGCTTGAGATTTATGTGTTTAAGAAGGGAAAAGAGTTTAAAAAATACTATTGTATTTCAGATGAAAGCACAGGACTACGTTTAACTGCATTTGGGTTTTGGTCTTTTTAGGGTTTTATTTTAAATAAAAATAACACATTGACTTATCATAATCAACTTCCAACTACAGGTTTGTATCAGGCTCTTTCCACTTCCTACATCTCCATAAAATGTTGATTTCTGTTGGTTGGTTGTATTTGTTTATTTTAATAGAGGTTTAATAACTAACTTGCCCAGACAAGAAAGTTACCATTTTAGAAGAAACAAAACTAAAAAGGTACAATCATAGTTTGTCCTGGTTACCTCCTAAAGAAACCATGCTTCCCTCCAATATTCATAAGCTGTAAAGAGACAGGAAGAAAGCAGAGGTGAAAGAAAACCAATACCTGTACTTGGTCACCATTTTCTTCATATCCACTTTGACTGTGAGATGTTCTCTCATACAGCTGGCCTCTGACATTTTCACATCTGAAACACTGTGACTTGCATCACGCTGGCTATTGGAGGAATCTACGTTTTTCCTCAATTCCCCGTCTTTCCTCACTCTTTCATTCAGTTTGTTTTTAAAAGACCTCAGCTCAACATCTGTTTTGGAAGAGTTAACACAAGCATTGCAGCCCTTCTTTGAACTGCATTTAACAGGTTCCTCAACGTGCCGTTCCTCAGTCCGCCTCGCTCTGCCCCCAGGGCAGTAATCCAGCTCCTTGCTGCTCCGGGCACCCTTGGAAGAGCCAGAGCCGTACTTCTGCTCTTCCTGCTTCACGTACTTGGGAGCTCTGTCTCCTGCAAAAGGCTTCTCCCCATCGGGATGCCGGCGCCGTTTGTGGCTGTACTCATAGGCTATCTTTGGGACAGACCCCCCCAGGTGCTCCCTCTCGGCCGAGCGCTGGGACTGCGCACCCGGGTATCTCTGCTCCTCCTTGTCTTGGCAGGGTGGAAAAGAACGTTCTTGCTTCCACTTGGAATTTCTCGCTACATCTCCAGCATCATACCTCTCCATTTCCTTAGCCCTTTTAGACGCGTGCCCATATTCTCTGTAATCGTGATCTTCAGGATACCTGTGTTGACATAAAGCAATTTACACTTGCACTAGAGAAGAAAGCGAGAACTTATATGTGCAGAATGTTGGACAGCAGAATGCGTGGCAAGTTAACCCATAATCCCTCGCGCCAAGGCACAGATGAGCAGGGGCTCTTAAGAGGGAAATATTATCCTTTCATACTCTAGCCAGCAATACGATTTACTTAAAAGACAAATACTTCACTACTACCAGTCGCCCATAATTAAACTACAAAGTGGCCAACGTGTTTCAAGGTGGATATCTTCAACTATAATGAAAATAGACTTTCACTTGAGGCTTTACACCACAATACCCAGGGTTTAATTATTTTATTCCTATACCTCTTCTGTAAAGAGCTCCTTGTCGTAAATTCATCAGAAACTCTTCTGGGTGACTGACCATACTTCTCTTCATGTAACCTCTGGTGCCTCAAGTCATCTTCATGCCATTTTCTTTCAAGTTTGCATGAAGCCCCTAATGGTCTATGAAAAGGTTTCATTCCTTTTTCATTTCCAGTGACTTTGTAGTGATCAAACATGTATCTGTCCTCCATTTTGTGCTGGTAAAACGGACGATCGTGCTCTTTATAAGGTACTTCCGAGTATTTTGGTGGTAACTGGCATCTCCTATTGCTTTCAGTCCTTTCAGATGAATGTGTTCTGTAGGGCTTATGACTGTAAGCATCTTCCATGGGAATTCTTTTCAAGTTTGGTGAAGGTGACCTACGTTCATATATTCTCTGGTGGTTATTTCCATGAGGTGCAAACCTGGAATTGCTTTGTCCATACTTGTCATCTTCTGTTCTCCAAGGCATAGACTTTTTTGGGTCCTTACGAAAGCTTTTATATTCACAGTCATAATTATTATGAGCATGCCTTTGCCTATGGTGCTCTGGAGTCCTAAAAGCTGGAGATAAGGACCTAAAGCAAAAATAAAATCCACTTTGAGCAGTTCCATAAAATTAAATCAATTTCTTAATGAGAACATCTATTTCCTAAGGAAGTAGAGTTTAGTACATAATTTTAATCAGCTTGTAAAAATATTAACACCAAGATACCGAGGTGGCATTTTTCTGGCTGAGTACCAGGCTTACTTCTACTCTGTTGAAAGTTTTCATAGTAAAAATACACACTTGAAATCGCAGCAAGTCAATCATTTTGTCTCTTTGAAGTGTTTTATTTAAAACTAAAAATAATTTCATATACATAAAGTTTCCACTACATTGAGAACAACTGTTACACATATTTTTGCACTTCTCAAGCATTCCCTATCCTCCAGCACAAAGAGAAAAAAGGAAAGGAAAAAAAGTGTATAAAGAAATTTTAAAGGGGAGAAAAATGCTTTTTCACATTTTATTTGCATGCCAAAACAACCTTCAAAACTGAAAGCCTGAAACATTACAAAATATATTTAAATTGTCATACAGGTAAGCTTTTTCCTAAAGAAAAAATCAAGCTTGAGAAAGATGCTTTGACCTTTTGGATAATTGTATATACATGTTCACACATGTATACACACACTCTTCCACACTCACTGCAGCTTTTGCAATTAAAGATTCAATTGCATCACTCAGTTCTGCATTTTCACCTACAGTTACAAGAACGAGGGCAACCCGTTAGTCAAAATCTCCTTAAAATAAAGAAAAAAGAGCAGAGGCCACTAACGACAACCAGAAATAATCGCAGACGTAACAGTCCTGCTTGTACTCAAGTATTCACGGCACACTCTTTACACACTCTTTAATAAAAAACATCAAAGACCAAATTGAAATAAGCTACTTCCTTTATGTACATATTGCAAATGAACAGTTTGAAGAACTATTTTCTCTATTTCTGCAAATGAGTTCAAACTCAGAACCACACATGTTCCTAAAACCATAATGGCTGACTTCCAACAGCACCTACACTGTGGCTGCCATCCCATGTTGGCCTGGTTAGGGCTTGAATTTTAATGACAGCTGGGGCTGCCCTTACTCAAATGACATTCACAACTATCAATCTAGTGTGGACATAGGTAGGATTTCTCTTTTTAAAAACAAAAGAAACAAATGAAGAGCCCTATACATTTTTCGGAGTTATCCAAACTCCCTTGGTCTTGGTCATCACAATTTAAGTCTGTTTTGAAGGGATACCCAAAACCAGCAGTAATTTCACATTCTCAAAACCTTGCAATTGTATTCCACCCTCCTGATTTTAGCACCTCAAATCTGTACTGCAAGTCTTAAAAATGAGGCAGGTAACTCCCAGCATGAAGTAAGCTGGATGTTTTCCTGGTGACAAACGTCAAAGACACGCTACTAGGCTAACGACCAAGGAGAAGGGCAACGACTCCCACAATTCCACATTTTCAATCTCTGTTATGCTGCAAGGCATGTCTAACTGTGCTAAAGATCAGTTTACAAATCAACCCCAAACTTCAGAAAGTCCAGGGTGTTTGAACTAGGAAACTTAAAAAAAAAAAAAAAAAAAATACAAAAAAACCTTTTTTTTTTTTAACAGTACCTCCCTGTAGGTCAAGAAGCAAAACAAAAGCAAGTTACAGACATTCAGTGCACAAGGTGGTGCTTGAGAAAAAATGACCTTAACTAGTCTGGAGCTTGGATTTTGTGCTCAAGGTAGTTGTAAATCTCTGAATACAAAAGATGAAAAGGTTCTTAGCAGACTCAAAAACTGAACATTTCCAGCTTAAGAGAAATTGTAATAAAATCATGACTTGGGAAAAAAATTACAGGTGTTCAGCTGTACAACAAACTAGGGATTACAAAACACACTTTACAAACTGCAATTCTGCGTGCCATTTTCTTTCTTTAATGCATCTTTTAGGTCCTAATTACAAATCTTTACATAGAGCTACATTTCAGAACACAAGTTGTAGATATTTACCTTGGTTTCCATCGTGGTGATCTTGATCTAGATCTTGTCATCTTCTCTCATGTGTTTATCAGTTTCTTGAAGCTGTAAAAATGATATCATTTACTATTTTGATTACAAATTACATCAGGAAGGTTTTTTAACAAGTGTAGTACTAGAAAGTTCACAGTTAGGGCGAGGTATATTTTTAGGATGTTTTACTTCAAAGACAAACCTTTAACACCAATTTTAAGGCAAGCAACTTTTCTTCTCTAGTTGCTGATCTTAAAACACAGTATATTTTCTTTATAAAGATTTAAATATTTGATCATTGTCCCGTTTTTCTCTCCATTTTTAATGCTGTTAATGTCTATTCAACCTGCTGCTAAATGCTAATAAGCTCACAAGCAAGCTGCAGCAATGAAAAACATATTAGTATGTGTTGAATGCTGTAGATCATAGAGGGGACAAACAGCCAGCTTTAAAAATAAAGTGTATAAAGGAAAAGGTTTTTGCATCAAGTTTTTATATCCTGAGCTTCATATATACTGAACTTCAAATTTGTCATATACATCAAAATATTTACATGACTGCAGACTTCTTGCAAGCTTTAACTAAGCCATCAAATCTTAACTGCTAGGTCATCACATACTCCATCCAAATCAAACCAAACACAAAAAAAATCACTTTTTTTTTCATTGTTGTACTTCACCTGTTAATAACCTACTAACTAGACACACACCAAATATACAATGGATGCACTATGACAAAGTGCTGCTCCTGATTCCTGAAGGTACTCCTGACAACCCTTCTCATCAAAGCTATGAAAGAATGAAAAAAAACCCTAGGAGCTTCATAAAAAAGTTATGAAGGTATATACAAACTCACCAGTAATGGACTGGTGAATAGGAATGAAATGATTGTTCATTATTTAGCAAACACAAAGGATTAAAGCAGAATGAAATTATTGAGCAACTGGTTAAAAATTGAAGTTTGGACCACAAAACCATGCCTACAGATTTAGTTACCACAAAATGCTTTAAAGGCCAGAAATATAGATGCAAAACCAGATCTATCAACAGCTCTAAAGTTAATGAAAAACCAACCATTTGAAACTGAAAGAATGCACCCAGGTCAATGCCAATCTATATATGCTATGGTATTTTCTGTAACTTTTTGTACAAACACTCAGGGAGACAGAGAACTAGTCTGAGCTAGCAAGGTATGGTGCTTCTGACACTCCCAGTGCTCAAATAATTCCTTTAACTCAATTTTTTGCCTAATGAACTGAAACTGAAAAGGGAGAAAAACAGGCAAGCTTTAAGGCACTGCCTGAAGTAGTGTGCACCCACATGCCTGGCCCAGCGCCTCACACCCCTCAGTCACACTGCTTGCTCAAAGGATCACTCCTTGCTATACTTGACTTTTTGGTATGATTACCTCATGGCTGAAACAGCAGCATCTTAAGAGAAGAGTATACAGCATATTTCTGCTGCCTACCCCACAAGCAGGCATTAAGACAAGCCACCTCCTAAACTAGAAACTGCCCATCAAGTTGCACTGTAAGCTAACCAGACATTTATTTGCAAGATGCACAGGTCGTGATCGAGCAGAGGTGCCAGGACCTGGCTGCTCTGGGCTCTGAATTTCTCCAAATAGCAATAGCTTAGTTCTGAAGAAAAACCTGTATAACTTATTTTCTGCTCCAAAATCAATCTTCTCATGTAACAAACCACAAGGTTGTAGTTGTTGCAAGGGATAGTGAAGCAAAAAGAATCCAACCCATAAGTATCCAAAAGTATCCCAAGGACAAGATAAAGCATTTTCTCTCTGAACTGTCAAATATGAAGTTATCACTGCCTCTTATAACCTAAAGACAAATATCTGAGGACTGCATAACATGATTAACTTCAGGCCCTTTGCTTACTTGAAGTTATACCAGCCAAAGTTAGATATGATGCTCCAATGCCACTATTCATTATTTTTCAAAGAAAAGTAATATTGTGATCAAAATAGCTTCCTATATTTCACCCATAAAAACACATCTTGCAAAGCACTATTTCAGAAACAGCAACAAAAAAAAACCCCACACAGTCCCTGGGTAACACATTCCAAAATGTGGTACATGTCCAACAAGCTCCAAAGATTCACTACTACCATCTCTTCTGGTAAATTTTAGAAGTGACAGTGTTTGTACATGCCAATCGAATTCTTTCTTCCTACCTTCCCTTCAGTTCTGAACTTTATTCCTAATTTTCAAATGGGTATGTAAACACTAAAAAGACAAAATACCATTAAACTCCACCCAACTACCTGTACAGAATTTGATCTGCCAGACTGATAAAGTAGAAACTGGGCATACATAACAACCAATTTCTTATTTTTTCTGAGACTGGCTAAACAACCATACCTAAAAGCGTGAGAAAGACTGTGACAGCACATCCTAGATCTTGCCTTAGGATAAGGAGGACTGCTGTAATTTCCAATGATGACATTCCTATTGTTTAGTGGAAAGAAGTGCTCATCTAATGCACCTCCTAAAAATGACCCACGCAGTAAGATTTCCTCACAGAGAAACACCCCATATGAAGGCAGCAGACATTCCCCCCCAACAAGTCTCCAGTGTAACACCAGAATTGCAAATTAATCTATACAGAATTTGTAAACATTGCTAAATCCAGGTTTAAGTCACCTTAGCTACACCAGCAATACGGTTCCATAAAAAGCAAGTTTTTTGTAGGATGGTATCAGGTAGCAAGCCTGTCTGTAGCAGTATTACTTGACTCAAGTGAAGGCCCTACAGTTTCCAAGTAAGGCATCCAGGTGCTTCTGAAAAGACAGGTCATGATGGAGCAGAAGTGCCAGGACCTGGCTGCTCTGGGCCCTGAATTTCTCCAAAATGTTCTGCTGTACTTCGGGAGACACCGTCACTATGAAAACATGAAGTGTTGGAATGCTTGAAATAGAAGCCTCTCTGAGTCCCTGACAGAGAGAAAGGAATGCAGGGATTGAATTGGTACCTTTAGAGAAACTGAAAGATATTAAGGCACACAGACATGAAGTAGGAGTGTAAGTTTTAGTTTTAAGTAAGTAGAAATATAGCTTAAGTGCCTTAAGAGACTGTGTTAGCTAGTAAAAAGCCCTAAAGCCTAGTTTAAAGTTCAGTAGTGATACCTTTCAAAGATTAACTTAGCTCCAGACATAATGAAAACATAGCCAAACGTTGCTTACATTTCTAGACAGAACAGACAGAACTACGCACATAGATTTTGTGTAAGAACTGACACTATTTTCGCACGTTAGAATTAAGCTCAGATAGGTGTAGGAAGAATGTTTTAGAATCATGTTTTTAGCTGAATGGGTGATTTATGAATAAAATCCCCCTGTATTAAGGGGCAAAAAAAGGTGTGGTAGTAGCCTCTGCTAGCTGCTCCTGCTGCATCTGCTCAGAACATCGGGACTCTATGCTAGGAAGCTTTTAGCACAGACTTTATTACTCTGAACTCTTCACCTTACAGGCTGATGCATTCCTGCATTCAACAACTTTACAACAATCAACAACTGCCCCAGTCTCTTTAAAGACCCAAGACCCACGCATAACTCGACAATGAAGAACTATTTTTTTAACTAAGCAGCATTATTAGGTTCAGAGTGCTGCTTGTGTTTGTTAGGTTACAATAAGTGACTCATTGGAAGAATTATCAGTAACCGTGCTTAGATAGTTTTTAAATATTAATGGGACTCTCACCTTTTATTTTCTTTCCCTTGACTTTTGGAACTGGACCCAGACAACTTCCCTCTTGGGAGAAATGACCTCAAGCCTGCTACCAGCTCTCCTTTAATTCCACCCTTGGGATATTATTGTTTTGACAAGTACAAAATTCTTTTACAAACCTGAAAGGAGTATCTTGAGACAAGTAAATCAAAAATGACCAGAAATTGTATGCATGTGCCAACTTGAACATATGTTCTTCCAGAAAGGCTGCAGATTTTTCAAAACTAGCACTCCTGAACAGAACAATCTTCTATCTCTTAACTTTCTCCAGCATGAAACAAGAAATCACAAATGACTGCAATCATCTAGCTGAAGGGAACTGGAGCTCTTTCTAATGCAAAGAGCCCCAAATTAGCAAGCCCCAAACAGCCAAAATCCTGCAGGTAAGAGCACAGACTGAGTAGAAGCAGTTAACTGCTGGAGCAGACTATAAATGTGTGTTTTACATGACTTTCTGGTGCCTTCCATCATCACATGGAACAGATAAAGGAAGAAACCTTATTCAGGACACACAAAGGGCAAACCAATACTAATAGTGCTCAACACCAGGGAGCTGCTCCTCAATGCCTTTCACCTACAGTGAAGGAAATGTCCGCCCCCACCCCTTTTGGAGGGATTGCCTGACCACCACCACAAACCCTTCAGAGGAGAGAGGGACAAGCAGGTCTCATAGCCTGGGTGACAAGGAGACTGACACTTGCTGTAAAAACTACCCACATCGCTATTCTCTCTCTCACTTCACCCAAAAAAGATAAGAAGCAGCTCCAAGCTTTTCACTGACTGCCTTCTAGGTGAGGATCAATCAAAAGCTGCAAGAGACACACTGAAGTCTGTATTGCTGCAGTGCCTGTCAAGAAAGAAAAACCAGGAATTGAGACTCAATATCAGGACAACTATGTATTTGACAGAAATACAATCAAATTAAAGGCTCAGCTGCAATCCAGACTTCAAGTTGAGTTTTTTGTTGGTTTTTTTTAGGTCTGCAATACAGAAAGTCATTTACACCATTGTTAAATGAAAAGCATAGAATTGGTAACTTCTCCACTGTGTAGGTTATAAGAGCTGATTCAAAGGCTGTCCCATGCAGTGCCCACTTCACCCACTATCCAAGCAGAACACAAGCCTGGCACGTTCTTGCCCATTCATCTTCGTGGCAAATCTTATCACCTCCAACACCAACTCCCCAGGAAAAAGAATTAAAAGCAGAGGAACATCTCCCAGAAAACCAGTCTCAATGTTTCTGAACCTGCAACAGGATTCCTGCAGTCAATGCTTCCCAGACAGGCTTCAGCACCATCCCCGTTAGCTCTGCCAGCACATGGAGGTGACTCCCATCTCAAGGCACACCACCTCAGGAAGGACAGCTTTGAAAGCTATGAGCTAGAAAAGCCAAGTCAAGTTTAAGTCAAGGGCACACACCCAGCTGAGACAAGTGAAACTTGGCTGAGGGATTTCTAAACCATTCCCTCTTTTAGAAAACACAGCAGGTAACAGATCAATGCAAATGACTGAGAGCCAAATTTCCATCCTCAGTTCTCTCATAGGTCTCTGATATTCAGTAATGGCTCTTTATGATTACAGATCACTTCCCCTGGGCTTTTATCACTCTTGGAGCACCTTCCACCTCTCCATGGATATGCTTTGATTCTCCACAATATTTTGTGACAGGTCTGAGGCGACTGCAGTCTCATAGCCTAAATCCTCACCACGAACATAATGAGGGAGATAACCCTTTATATCCCCCCTCCACTTCTCATGCCATGCTATATTTAAGAAATTTCCAGATCTGGTCCACAGCACCTCCCCAGGCAGCTGTGGCAGAGTAGCTGGGAATGGAGGGCAGCAATGGCAGGAGGCAGCACCACACTCCTGCTGAATGTGTCACCCCTCAAGGTGAGCAGCTCTGATGCTCCAGTTTCTCTGATGAGAGACTGGGCCTCCACAGCAGCAGAAGCACCCCTTCAACCTACCAAAACCACATCCACTGTGGCTTCAAAAGCTGTCCTCCTGCTCAGCTTTGTCCTTGTTCTTCAGCACAAGCTGGGGAAGGCAGGCTTTACACAGGTTGTATCCCAATGCCAAGGACTGTAACAGACAACCAGGGCCTCAAGCCAGCGAGGTAACTGTGCCAGGCAGGGGTGGCGTGTGGGGATTGCTCTCCTCTGCTTGCTACACAAATAGAGATAAAAAATGATTGTTCCACCTTACACTCACAGTAGGATGAAGACTTACTACAGAAAGTACAGTCCTGGCTCAAGCATACAGAATTTCTTAGTAAACCACCCAACAAATTTTAAGTAATTGCTTAAAACACATAGAAAATATTCCCCCATGCCTGCATATTTGATCAAATGAATAAAAATAACTGAGTAGGTCTACAGAGCAGATAACTTTTCAGTGAGTTCTCATTTAAAATCGACCTGTTTAATTTCACTAATTAGCAGGCAATGCCTCACCTTTGCAAAAGAACAGATTAGAATGCCAACTTGGAAAGACTAAGCAGGATAAATCCCTATCACATAATAAATAAGGTATTTCACTCTCAAACTACTATTTTTACACAAAGAAAACCCCATCCATATTAGTGAGTCACTTCTATAACGTGTTGAATTAGAGGCCTTTAACACCTGTTCAGTACAGAACTTTACAGCACCATACCCAGCCACATCTGCTGACCAGTTTCTAAGGGGACACCAGAAGCATGTTAAATCAGCTTGTGTCACTCTTGGAGACAGACCATAACAACTTCCTGCCTACTGAAGGCACTCCAAAACAGAAACCATGATAGGTGCTTTTCACCTTGGTGACAAAAACTACGAGCAAACCAAAACAAGCCCCTCCTTTATTCAGGATCAGTGGTGCTGCAGAGCAGCACTGCCAGGAGGCTGGGAAGTCCAGGCTGCCTTCCCCAGTCACACCACAGAAATGCATCTTTGCTGGAAGACTCAGGCATGCTTCCTTCCTTCCCTGCAGACAGCAAGCACCTGCTGCCACCCGAGAGGAAAAGCAAACCTGTGTGCAGCCACATCCCTCACCAGCTTGTCTGCAACACCAACCTGCCTATGTTACCTCCTGAGAGGTGAACACCCACAAGCCAAGACTGCACCAAAATCAAGCCCATCTTGTCCCAGCACAGGCACATGGAGAGTTGGTTTGATGACTCTTACAAAAGCAGTGGCAGAAATACCAGTTCTTTTGCTGAAGGCAGATGTGGAGGAGTGCATGGACACTCAAGATAGACAGCGGTTTATCAGGATAACAGGGTGTGTCACTAAAGGAAGTTAATTAATTTCAGTTCACCTCATCAACACCAATATTAAAAAAAAAAAAACAAAGCAAAAAAAAATTTAAAAAATCCTCAAAGGCAAAGAGTCATCTGTGTCCTCTGCCCAGCCCTGTGTCAGGCTGCCACAACACGACATCCTTCACCAAAGAGCCCTCCATGCCTTTTGCATATTTCTTCCCCTCCCTTCCTGGCATCCTCTCCCCTGTTCTTCCTCCAGCCATCCACACCCAGCAAGACTTTCACAGAAGATTCACTTTTCCTTGAGGTCCACAAACACACAAATTAAGCAGGTAATTAAAATCTCCCAGCAATTTGAGCAGCCTTTGTTTTAAACCCTTATAACTCAGGAATCTGAACTACATTTATGAGGACTTGAGGCATTTAAGAATGGCACTAGAAATGAGGTGTTGCTGTCCCAGGTGGAGTTGAGCCAAGTGAGGAGACTGCTATCACCAACTCCTTACCAGACATTACCGCCCACTCAGATGTGTATGAAAAAATTGTGCATAATCAACTAAATTACTTAAAGAAGTCTCAAAAACCCCTCAGATCTGTTCAAATCGGCATCAATTCATCTGGCTTTGGCTTAAATCAATCTAGAAAATACAAACACATACTAAAACTGAGCTATGACTGGTACACAAAATCTGTACCATTCTAAGTTTTTATAAAGACTTTAACTGGTGTGGTTCTACGTGCGACAACATATAAATTACTGGAAACAGGGACTGTTGGTATTTATGCATTGCTCACCTCTAAGGTGTCCTTACAGTAACAGTGAGCAGCGAGCTCAGCTCTGCGGTGCCGCTGGCCCAGAGGGTTCACAGCAACACGGCTGTTCTGGAACAGTCACGACTCGGGGGCACGGCCACAGCCCCGCGGCGACTCGGGTGTGTGCCCCTGCCCTGTGCTTTGTCCCTAGGCCTCCCAAAGCCCCTGACGGCCCCCGAGCACCGCACCACGGCACACAGGCTCCGTACAGACAGACAGGCACACGCCCCGTACATACAGGCAGGCAAGCACACACGCGGGGCGAGGCGGCTCCGGGTGCCGCTGCTCCGGCTACCCCGCCTATCCCGCCCTCAGCAGACTCAGGATGGTGCAGCACAGTCCCGGCCGAGCTCCCGGCCCCACAGCTCCGCTCCCACCGGCCAGCAGCGCCCGGGCCAGCGCGGGGAGCGAGGGCGGCAACTACCACTCACCTCCCCCGGGCCGGGCCGGGCTGGGCTGGGCTGGGCCGACCACCGGCCCTCGGTGGGCGCGGAGGAGGACGACGGAGCCCCGAGCACCCCGGCCAGCTCCGTCCCGGCGCACAGGCGGCGCTGACGGGGACAATGACCGCGGCAGCCCCGGCAGCCCCGGCTCCCCCTGCCCGCGGCACCGCCCCCGCCCCCTCGCCGGGCCTTACCAGGCCCCGTCGCGGCCGCGGCGCCGCCACCGGCCCAGCACTCACCGCCTGCGGCGCCGCTCCCGCCGCTCCTCCGGCCGCCGCCGCTCCGCCCCGAGCAGGTGCCCGGCGAGCCGGCGGGGCGGGTCCCGGCGGCCGCGCCGGCCGCGGCTGCTCCGCACGGGCGCGGCGGAGAGAAAGGGCGGGCGGGGGGCGGCCCGGAAGGGGAGGGGCGGCGGGGCCGGGCGAGGGCGGCTCCGGCACCGCCCGCTGACCGCCCCTCTCACACCGGGGCCCCTTGCCCGGAGCCCCGCCGTGCTGCACGGGGTGGGCCCTGGGCAGCTGGGTCTCGGCCGCGGTAGCGCACAGGACGGGGTGCACTGGCCCTTTCCGGGTGTTGACTCCCGGGCAGCCCCTCGCCTGGAATGTCCTGTGGGAAGCAGAGCCCTTGCGTGACACTGGCAGCCAGGAGGGTCAGCCGTGTCCTGGGGCACGTCAGGGACAGCATGGCCAGCCGGGAGAGGGAGGATCTGTCCTGCTCTGTTCTGCACAGAGGCGGCCTCACCTCGAGCGCTGGGGGCACTTTTGGGCGCCATAGTGGTAGAAAGCTACAAAGCCATTAGAGAGTGATCAGAGGAGGCCTACGAAGATGTCAAAGGGTCTAGAGGAGAAACTAAGAAGTGGCTAAAGGCACTTGGCTTGTTCAGCCTGGAGGAAACCTCGTGGTCTACAACTTCCTCATGAGGGGAAGTGGAGAGGCAGCCATTGATCTCTCTGTCGTGACCAGTGTGGCAGGACCTGAGGGAATGGCCTGAAGTTGTATCAGGGGTGGTTTGGGTTGGATATCAGGAAAAGGTTCTTCACCCAGGGGGTGGCTGGGCACTGAAACAGGCTCCCCAGGGAAGTGCTCACAGCACCAAGCCTGACAGAGTTCAAGAAGCCCAGGCACATGAGTGGTTGTTGGGGCTGGCCTGTGCAGGGCTGAGTTACACTCAATTCTCCTGGTCCCTTCTCACTGCCCCTTGGGCCCGAGGAGCAGCTGGCAGCTCCTGTGCAGGGCCAGCAATGGCCAGAGTGGGGCAGGCCCCAAGGACCTGGGTTTCCTGGGCAGGTATCACTGATCTTTCACTGGTCTTGGTTGCACTGTAGTGGGTCAGGCAGGAAAATCTGGACTAAAGCCTCCCCGAGGCCAGACAGGTCTGCCCCTGCAGCTGCACCCACTGTGGTGCTGCTCCCAGCCCGCAGGTAAGGCAGCCATGGCTCCCTTGTCCCAGGCTGCTGCTACTGCGAGGGTCGAGGCACCTGGCAAGGTGTCAGGTAGTGCTCTCCAAGACTTCTTGCAAGTTCCTGGAATTCCCATCAGAACATGCACTAGAGGATGGCAGCACTCTCCTTGCCTGGGATTGAATCAGTCCCAGTGGCGCGAAGGCTCTTTAGGCTGCTGGGATGCATTAATTCCCTTGATTGCCAGTCCTGATAGCCAGCAGGCCCAACAGGTTTGGTGTCAGTTTTTCCTTCAGGAGCTATAAACAACCGAATGACACAGTGAACATACTGTAACCCTTTCAAAACAAAATATCTTCTTCTGGCTGAAAACCACTTGGAAATAAACTTATAGATCACACAAAACCAAGGAGACACTGATGCTATCCACGTTGGATTGGTGTCTGAGGCTGTTGGTCAAGGATCTTGAATACTACTTTGGTGTATTGCCACATCAACTCATTAATATAAATTTGATTCAGCAGAGATGCAGGCACACAATTTTGTTTTAAACCAAGCATGGTTTTGATGTTGGTTTTGTATTTTTACAGTAGCTAAAGGAAGCCTAGATACCTGATACAGTATCATTACAACTGCAAAGGCAGGTGATATCTGATCTGGTGTACAGCTTACCAAGTTAACCTTGTCAACATTTTTTAAAAACAATTTAATTTAAGCCAAAAAAAAGAACCAGACTCATCACTCTCTGTTACACAGTCTTGACATTTTTGGTCCAGCTGAGAGCCATAGTGTTGCATTTACTCTGTCATCAAGCCATGGCCTAAACAGGGTGAATTTATATTCACTGAATAGAGAGTGGAGAGGAAGGGTTGCTTGTTTTTGGCCCCCCTCAAAGGGATGGTCTCAGTTTTCTTATGTTCTGACAACCAGTGTGAGCTGCCAACTTTGGTTGTCCTTTGGACTTTTGGCTGCTGACGTCTTCCTGTCCTCCTTTTATAGGTCTGATCTTTCAGCAGTGCATTATCTTTAATTTTCTGTCTTCTCAAGCCTGGGTGCTGTAGGTGAGACTGAGGGATCCCTTGTCACAGCTATCAATCCATTTGCTGTCTTTGTCTGCAGGATCCTGCTCGGTTCTCTGTGGACTCAAACACAAGGAATCCCACATGATTTCTGCATAAAAGAAATTCCTGCATTCACCAAAACATTTTGACATTCTCATATAAAATTATAAGATTATTTTTTAAATTTAGCTGTAGCATTTTCTCAATTAAAATGGACTGCAGAAGATTTACTAACCCATAGGGCACAGAATTACAGTGACAAGCTGCACCAAGCAACACTTGCTTCCTCTTTGCCATGCAGGAATTTTTGTTAATAGAAGTTCAGGATGAGAACTGGCTCCATGAGCTTTAGATGAAGAAAGTGAGACTGAAGCAGAAAGATGCCATTGATCTGCACTTTGCCAAAAATCCTGGTCCAGCCTGTGTGGCTCTGTCAGATAAGGTGCAGTTCCAGTTTGCCATATGTGGCAGTATGTGGGATAATCACTGTATAGGCAGCCACCTTTTCATTATCAAGATTCAGAAAGTTGAACTAACAATAGAAAAGATTTGGGTTTATTCCCTGCTTCAGCTGGTGTAATGGTTTGCCTGCCTTCTGCATGTAGGAGGCTACCTCTGCACTGAGACAAAACAAAGCAGATTTGAAACTAAAACTGAGCTCTCAGTACAGACACACAGCCTTCTGTGCATAGGGTAAACTTCTACATGACATAAAATAAATTACCAGATTTCATTATCGACCTGTTTACTTGATGTTGCCTCAGATGGTCTTGCTCCAACTCATATGTATGGATAGCAGGCAGGATACTATCCTGATGGATAGCAAGCACACAGGGATCTCTGTGGTTAACACCATGTAGTCTAAGTAAAAAACAACTTACACATACTTTACAAGTTAAATTAATATTTAAATCAGTGTCTATTAGTAGCTCCACAGCATCATTATTCTTCACCTCTAAATTGGGAAGGCCATTCTATTGCACAAGACTTGGCAATTACTGCTTATTAAGACTAATTATTTTAATCTATTTCCATGTTTTATTTCTAATTAAGTATCATTAGAATAGAGAATCACTTTCATATTCCTCTAATGCTTAATTTAGTAAACATTCCCTTTGGAAAGAGCACAACTCTGGTTTGCATGCTAAGTACTTGGAAATGATGAATGGAAGTTACCTAAAATTCAAAAGCTTCAAAAAAAGGAACTAGCCTTTAACAGCTGACAGATCTTATGGATCTGTTCTTTCAAAGAAGCATTTAATTTTCCACATAAAATGTTACTCTTGACACTGACCTTTGCTGAACCATATTATGCTAATTAAAAAAAAAATAAATAGAACATCTCCTTGATTGCTGGCAAGGTCAGGCACAGAAGCAGGCAGGGAACAAGGAAAGTGCTCCCCAGGCTGTACTGGGAGCATCACCTGGACTTTCCTGCAATGCCAGGGCTGCCCACCACAGCAGCTGCTGCTGAACACCTCTCTGCACTGAGGTGCATCAGATAAATGACATTAAAATCTTGTTGTGGAGTGGTTTGGCTTGGTTGTCATACACAATTCATTTTGGTGGCTACAGACAGAGCCTGTAGATGGTGACAGTTAAAAGGGAAGAAACATCTTGGAACAGTGAGAGAGGGCCTGGTGGAGTCAACACCCACACAATGATTTTGATCCACCATCAAGAACTGTCCAAGGTTAAATCATGGTTTTACCAAGCAACCTCTCATTACACCTACAGGGAAATGTTTTCTTTTGTACTTCACTATTTGTTATGCCTCCTGATTAGGTTTGCATGGCTTCATTAACTTGGATCTCTGCTTTTGAAGGAGTTTCACATTCATGCTTTCTTCTTCTGCCTCTCATCCATTCCTACCCCTTAGTGCTATCAGGACTTTTTATCAAAATGCTTTCACCAAACCACAAAGTGCATCTCCTGTTATGAAATGAAAGTGAGCTGCCTAATTCTTTGCAGGCATGTTGGTTGTTTGCTTCCTCTAATAGTAGTAATAAAAAAATATTTCTACCATTCAGTGGAACAAAATTAGCTAAACCTCTAAGTTCCCAGCACAGGGGCATCTGCTCTTTCTCTTCATTTATAAAAAATTAGACACTGGGGTTTAAGTCAATTCCTGAGGTTATTTGTCAAAGGAACTTCAAATCTGTAATACCTTATGCAGACAAGAATATGTTCCAGAATGAAGCAGTAACTCCCAAATTCAGTCATAAGAACTTTCTTTAACAGTTTTCTGTGGAACTGTGACACTTTTTCCAGTCTAGGCTCAAAGCAATAGATAACAACTTCCTCCTTCATTGAGGAAATACATCCTACATTTTTTAGCCTCAAAATTTAAGAAAAGCTGGAAAGTAATTGTTTAATTAAATCCTGAAGCAATGTGAGAGGATGACTAACTGCATGACTTGGCTCCGATAGCATCACTGAATTACTCTTCAAAGACAGCCTCCAGCAGGCCTGGGCTCTCATGACTTAACAAAGGCAGTGTTTTATTTATAAGGTTATCGTGGCTTTCCTGTAACACATGAAAATATGCCATTGCTGCTGGGCATCCAGCCCGTGTGAACTTGGTAGGGTGTTGGCAAAATACCAGTGAAAACAATCTCAGTGTATGAACTAATACCAATGTGTCACATAAATGCAGTTAGAGGATTTTAAAAACAAAGGCTTTGAGCTTATCATCCAAGAGGACAAAGAAGATGAATTTGAGAAGGCAGAGGTGCAAAAAGGCGGCAATTCTTTCCTTGTGCTAGACCCCGGTCCTGGAAAGGTGACAGAAGAAATTGCAGTAAAACAGCAGGATGAAAGTCTGACTGAAGAGAGAGAAAATTTGTAAATGTCCAGCTTGAGACAACATTGTGGGCATGACTGATACTGATTTGCCTTGAATTTTAATAGTAATTATGTGGTAATAAATATGTGTGAAGTGTCTCGGCATTCTTCAGTGACTGTGACCTTCACCCATTCATCAGCTCATTTATTTGCTAAATCCACCAGCAGTTTCATTTGCTACAGGACACCTGCTCTAAAGCCCAACACTGAACATTGGCATAAATTAACCTTGTAAAACTCTAGGTTAGAAATACAAACGTTGCTTGCCAGAAGGGAAGAACTTCTGACCCAGTCTTCAGCTGGGGAAGTTTTAGCCACGTCTGACCAGGACTGTACCTGTTGCCAATGCCAGCAGGGTTTCAGTGCTGGCCCTGACACACTACTGCACACAATCAGTCTTTGAAAGACTCCTTGGACTTCTGTTTCTCTGCCAGCTGTGGTGTGGGCAGTCTTTGTCCAGGAACTGAGAGAACATTTCAGCAGGCAATGGCCAGAATTTGTATTCGTTTGAATTTCTATATTTAAACTGATAAGAGGTTTAAGAAAAAAAAGAGTGAAAATTATTCCTGATTGAGATTTCACACCAGGAAAATTAGAAGTTACTCCATAGAATTTAGTGGTATAAACCCCCCAGCTTAACATATTTAAGGTGCTAAAAATGATATTTCAGACAATGGTACCATCTGTATTTTAAAGGAGAGGTTACTCTGAAAAGGGATTTGTGTGCATGTTAACATATGAGGTTACATGTATTGCCTTGATCCTGCTTACTGTGCTGCTTACTGAATTTGGTGAGAGGAGCTATTATTTCTAGAAAAAAAATACATACTTACAGAGTAATTTCCCAGATTCTGAACATCTCTAACACACATTAATTTTTTTCTTCAGTTATGCAATTTTATGTCCTTGGGTTCATTATTGTAGAATATCAATCACCTACAATTGCAGTGGACTTCCAGTTATTCTTGTGAGCACAGCAAGATCTAAAGTGATATGCAAAGTTGCTGGTTTAAGCTATTAATGTAACTATTTTAAAAACTTACTCTTAGAGAAAGGACTTCCTAAAGCACACAGTTCATTGCTTACTGCTCCTTCTACTCCTTGGATCTCTCCTGCATCATGGTTGGTTTTTCTCTGGAAATCATTAAGGCTTGATTATAGCAAGGATACACATCTATTTTGGTAAAGCTCCCAAGTGAACATGACATGCTAGCTTCCAGAGCCTCTATTTTGATCCTGAAAATTGCAGGCCTCAGGTAATCATCAAACCTACTAGATTAAAAACATTACTAAGCTCAGTTTTGAATAATCAAAATGCTATAAAACATATACAAGCTGCAGAGCTAACAAGGCTGCTGGGAAGAAAACAAGTATTAAAATTCAGGTGATCAAGAAACCATTTTCTTATACTTTAGGTAATAATTTTAAAAGCTTAAATATAATTTCTCTTAGAGTTTCTGTCTGCACTTTTACAGACTTTTCCACTTTACATGCTTCAACAGACACGTTAAATTTGGAGTGAACAGCATCACCTACTCTTCAGCTGTAGGACATAATAAGGATATGATAAATATGATAAATGATTGATGGGGTTAAAAAGTGGGGGAGAAATGAACATTCTGGCTCACTGTGTTCTGGACTGGCATTATTGCACTAACAGCAATAACAAAAATGCATCTGAATATTTTAAGTTTTCTGTGATTTTTAAGTGTATGTATTCTGGAGAGATTGAATTTAAATCCTGCTTTCCTGAAAATTAAAAAGAAAATCCAGAGAAAATTGCATTCAGTCATAATGTACAATATATTTTCCATATTTTAGCATAATGGCTCAGCAGAAATAATACACTTTTCAGAATTTAATATTGATACTGAAAATCAACATTCCCAATGTCAGATAACTGACATTGGCCCTTTAGGTCTCTTTGTGCACCCATGAACAGTGGTAGCATAGGTGAACCACCACTCCTCACTCTGGTTTTGGAGGCAACCAACATTATCCTGAAATGAAAGCAAATGAAGACACTTTTTTCAGTTTCCACCTCGCTCAACAGCCTGAACAACATTATCCTGAAATGAAAGCAAATGAAGAGACTTTTTTCAGTTTCCACTTGCTCCTGAATAGGGAGGGAGAAGAGACAAGTAAGGCAGAAGTCCCACAGGTCACTAAACCAGGAAAAGGAGCAGCATTGTTACCACTGATTCATTTGTACCACTTACAGGACAGTCTCCCTCTTGTGCAGGACACAGGCCAGGCTTAGAGCAAACAAGATATAAACCTCAGAGTCTAGATTTCAGCTCTTGAATATTGAACTACCTACATTTTAATACAGTTTAAACCTTAATGAGAAGGATGTCTTCTAGGGTTTCCAGGCTGCTGTGCAGCACTGAAGCCCAGTTATCCTGGGATCTCAGGCTCCTCCAAACAGCGTGATCAATGCTGAAAGCCACTGTGTCACTTGGGGCAGTAGAAGAGCTGCAGTGCCACACTGACAGTGCCTGAACAGGAGGGGTTGGTGGCAGGGACACTTCAGCTGTAGGTGCTGTCAAGGGACTGAGGTGGGTTGGGAAGCAGGGCAGGGTGCTGCTCTCTTTATGCCAGGGGGAAGATCCCCACTCTGCCAGCCAGAGTAGCAATCTGAGCTATTTCTGCAGCTCCCTGCACACATCTCATTTGTACAATTAAAGGAGAGAGGATGATGCTCCCTGCTTCTTGCTGTTCATCACCAGATGAAAATACAGCCTGAGGGTCCAGATCCACCCCTCACTGATGCAATTTTATTTTGAAATTAACTCCCTGGGGAGACAAGAGGTCTGCTCAGAGCCTTCACTGTGGTCCAAGCCAAGCTCTGGGTGCCATTTCCCTGGGCAACACCATGTAAAGTGCTGAACCTAATCAGAAGGCTGCTGTGATGCCCAGTTACCCCACAGGTGTTATTTACCTTTTAGAAACTTACTAATAGTTATATAAAATAACTGCAGAAAAGCTCTATCAACGACTTGTGTGAATCACTACTGATCCTTCACTGCAGTTGCAAAACCACTGACAAATTCAAAGTAAAACTCATTACACAGTCTTGATCAACAGCAGCAAACACTGGGATGGTGCTGCTGTGAAGAAGTTACATCAGCAAAAGCAAAAAGAAGCAATTTAACCCCTCAGCTGAGAGTACCTACTCCACATAGTCAGATTTGAAAAGTTACATTTGAAAGCCAATATAAAGTTAATACGCAATTTTTTCACAAATACTCATCTTGTTTCCTTCAATCTTGGTAAATAATCGAGTGAAAAAATAACATGAATGTTTCAGGAGTCAATACAAATGAAAATAACTGTCACCATGGAAAGTATTAATATACTTAATCATAAAATCAGATTATCTCATTTGCCATTTTGACTGAAGTGATGGTTTAGAAAACTATATTAAAAAAATCTCCTCAGCATTTCACGAGAGAACTATCAGCAGCTCCAAGCTGGTTGCTTTCCAAGCAGCAGTGTGTCACATAGCTTGAAGAGAAGTTCAGCATTTATGTCATGGGCACTCTTACAGAACAGCTCTTGCACACTAAACAGAAGTGTCTACTTACCACAGCTCTCAGGTTTTCTTTTGCTTATTTTCTTTGTCAGAGAGCAGAGGCTGGGGCTGCAAACTGGCCCTATACTGCCACCAGCCCTCTGGATGGCACAATTTGGAGTCCTGACATTGAGGCTCTTTGGCCACCAGCCTGCACTTCCCCAGTCTATTGGCAGCACCTCAGAAAGAAAATGAATATATGGCAATGGGAACAATGGTGAAATATTCTGAGGTTTGACAACCACTCCTTCATTCAGTATTTTACCCTCCTTCAGAAAATACCTCACAACAAATTAACATACATGTATTTTTAAATCTGTCATATTGTTGTGGGGGAAAAAAAGTGCTAAGAAACAACTCAGATTCATAAATGAAAATGTATTTCACCTTTATACATGCTATACAGGTCATGCAAATACAGAAATCTACAGGTTATACAATGACACCATAATAAAATATAGTATGACATTTGTCAAACACAGTGTATTACAGCAAAACAAACTGTTTCTGCTTGTTTATTATTTAGGAAATAGATGAAGGACTAATTTGGAAGACACAGTACCATGCTACAGCTTACTGCACAGTCAAAATAAAGTATTTCTTTGAAGTACACTAACAGAAATAGAGCTGGGTTGTTGTAGGTATGATTTTTTTTTAGGCATTGCACATCATGTCACTGGTTACTTTCCCACTGCTGACTTTTAAGAGCACAAGAACGGTGCTACAACTGAGGTTGATCTATGCTGTGAACTCTTACATGTGGAAAAAAAAAAGGAAAAAAAAGCCAAACACCCCTTCCCCACCCCAAGTTTTCACATTTTTGGTGTTAGTGTCCAAAGAGAGTTGTATTTGTAATTTATTCTTGTAAGGGACTGGACAAAATATCCTCAAAGCAGCACCTAATCTAGCATAAAGGTTCACCAATAGAAATAAAGTTGACACTGTGCAGCACATGACGCCCTGACCTTGTGCACCGTGCTGTGGACTGTTCCATCCAGATGTTTACAGAACGTCAAGGGCGCCCAGTGTTCCCAGCGCGCATTTTGGCCTTTGTGTTTCTGACACTCACATATTGTTTTGCTGCTGACCAAATCCCATCTTGTTGAGCCTACAGGAAGACAAAATACTTCTCTGTGTGATAGAAAGCCTGCTGGTATCAATCAAGTGTCTGCATATTCAAAGGTTAATGTGTCACCCTCCTGATCACTCACTCAATCTACTACAGCTATACTACACACATATTAAGGGATTATACTTGGCATTTGGCATACTTTGCTTACAAGTGCTACACAAATATGATTTCACACACAGTTGATAGTTGCTTCCAGACTAATTAATATTAACTGGTAAGTGCCACTAGTGACTAAAAGTGTCAACATAATCATAAAGGGATAGCTCCCATACTCCACAGTCAATAAGAAGGCTCTTTTGATTCCAGCAGCTATATGTTTTTCAAGCCTCTTCAGCTACAGTTTTGAATTACACACCTCATAAAAGTTGCCATTAACTCCTTATTAAAGACAAAAAAAGATAGGCACAAAACTAAAGTACAGTATATTATTTTGTTTCAATGCACTGTGGGCAAACCCCATCATTATTTACAAGAAAAAGATGCCTAAATGGATGCATGATCAAGCTTAGAAAAGAATTATTTAAAAATAAAATGCACAGGTAAAAATCACAGTGAAGTGTTGAGATGAATTTTAAATTAAAGAAGAAATAAGTGCTTTATTAGCAGCTAAAGCTCAAATTCTAATGCACGCTCTGTCTTCCCTGAAACCTCAAGGCTCTGGATCATTGGTATCTACCAAAAGCAGCCAGTTATTCAACATACTCCCTGGGAAGACAAGTTATATTCAGCTCTGATTATTTGAAATCCAGTGTTCAAGGACTGCAGAAGCTTTTTCAAGTGACAAGCTCATATTTTACTGCCAGTAGCATCACAGGGATATATATCCTCCAGAATTGTTATCTCTGTCAATCAGAAAGAGAGAGGAGAATATCAAGTCAGCTACACAAGTTAGATGACCTCAGTTTTGCTATTTAGAGAATATACTCTTCCAAAAAACCAGACTATAGCTTTGTACTTTGAAATTGTCACTGAAGCCTACTATGGATTTTTACAATGCTGGCTTTTCATGGTATGTGATTCTACACTGCAAGTTCTACAGCAGCAGAGAAAAGAGAAAGCAGCAGCAATAACTACTATGGCCTAGACTGGCCCCACTTTTAACTGTTTTCTTCATGCAAATAGGCTCCAAAGATATGCAGGAAAGGTATGGTATAAATGAAGAAATTCTGGATGCCTAAAGGCAAAGTTTCCATTTACCAGATACTTGTGGTTGCTATGATACAGTCAGTTTGCATATGATGCCAATTTACAGGCAGCTGCAAATCTCAAACATTATGTTGAATTTTAATACCTAGGAGAATAGCTTTCTTTCTTTCCCCACACTGCCATGTGTGGGGTGAGATATTCTGGGAAACTAGGAAGTAATCACAGTAATTTATCATAAGATGTTTATCACAGTACTGTACCTGTATCAGTTCTGCTGAAAAGCGAGGCTGTCAACAGATAGAATTAAGTGTATTTTCTTGTCCTGGGCTGTTAAATCCCTCAATCAAGTTTTTGTTACAGTCATCTAGACTAAGGGTATCACTGGACATCTTGGAGTAGGTAGCTTGGCCTGTGAAATCCAAGAGGTCTTCAAGAGCCTTGGCATTACTTGTCCCATTTTGGTCCAAGGAAACACCTGGCATGAGTTCATTCATGGGTGAATATTCAGGGATAGAGATAAGTTCTTCTTTTGAAACCGGGCTATGCAAAAGATAAAGGAAGAAAGACACAGAATAAGAGGTCTAAAACTTTTCATTAAGCAACAATCAAGTTAAACCTCTGACTGTTCAGAAACTACCATGCATCTTAGGGCAGCTGCAGCCAGATTTTACCTAGAGAATGTCCTAATCCAAAACAAAAAAAAGATATTGCCCTGTTCAGGATGGAAGGTCAAACCTAACCTATCCTTAATGATGAAGGCTTGTGGTAGCTGTGTGACATGAGCACTCATCTCCTAAACCCACATGTCTGATAATTTACTGATCATTATTTCAGTCCCTGCACCATTCCTTTACCTAAATGTTTATTGCATCTTTCACATTACTGTCCGGATCCTGCAAACACTTACTTAAAGTACATACATTTCAAAACTTAAATAAAAAGTTATTTCTTAAAACCTTATTATATACTTCAGACATAGAAATCCCATCATTAAACTTAAGAAATGCTGTAACCAGCTGCTTTACTGAGTCTAGCAAGGCTAGTGCATTTTAGTTTGGAGAAGAGAAGGCAGAGGAAGGCTTTCACAGATATTTCTTAAACTATGACATGGTGAATGAGTTCAGAGCAAAACTATCATGCATGAAATCCTACAACACAAAATGTAAGGGGTGTCCAATGCCACCAGTAAGAAACTGGGTTTAACAGGGATCAAAGAACATAATCTACCAGTGAGACTGTACTGTACAGACTGCTTCCAGGTGAGCTGGTAAAAAAAAAAGTGTTGGATAAATTCATGGGCAACATGTCAACTAGTGGCCACTTAAAAGGCCAAGGCAGACTTGTGCCCTCAGTATCTCTAAGGCCACTTCAGTGATCTTGGGTTGCAGGAAGTGGTAGGCTCATGTGCTCTCCCTCACTAGTTTTTCTTATTGATACTCTCTGAAAACAAATAATGGGCTGCACAGTCTTCTGGCTGGTCCCAGCAGGTCATTTCCTTTATATTAATGCATATTTGCTGGAAATACTCAGACAGTGTAAGAGGTTCAACTGGCTTGCTGATTAAGGAAGAACAGTATTAAAATTCCATGTTTAAAATTCAGATCTAGCTTTGACTTAGCAGCCTTAAATTGACTGCCTATATATATATATATATATATATATATATATATATATATAAAACTTTAAAATTAAAAATCCTTCATTTCTGCATGTCCTTCCATCAAAATATGAGAGCATTTAAAACCACAAAGTTATTTACTGTTTTTCATACTTGTTTCCAATTCTACTTGCTAAGTACTTTAAATTCTAAATCCATTATTTTCTTTATTCTGTTTGTATGAAGGCAGAAATGCTCATGAATCACAGCTATGCAGCCAAATTAAAAATAGTGACATCAGAACAGTATCTACAGTAGCTGCTTTCACAAAACTGTCTGAAAGGTTTGGGCAAACTTGCATGGAATCCATAAGTAAGGACTGTGGAAGGATTTCAGAGTTCCCTTCCCCAAATATGTGAGAGTGAGATGAGGTTTTGTGGCTCTTGTGCCAAACACCCAGGAGCATCCTGGCAGGAGCAGAACACAGCCAGTGCACACCCAGCTGCCACCATGGGAGGAGGTGAGAAGGAAGGCAGTAAAGCATTAACAAACAAAACCCAAAATCCTGTGTCTCACATGAATCCCACAACCGTGTAGGCAGGTCCAGTCTGTACCTCACATCCATGGACTGAACCTCATCTGTTGAATCTTCCATGCTGTTAGACTTCCCATCAACAGCTTCCAGCTGAATAAGTCCTGAAACTGACTTCAGTCCATTAGCAACTACATCTTGGGAAGGGATTACAGAAGCAGCACTTTCTAAGCTTTTATTTTTCAGGCAGGTCGCCAATCCATTGATCTCTGTAAAAAAAATTAGAATTATGACAGTAGAAACTTTGTTATTTAAATAGTTTTAAGTTACAGATTGAGTAGAAAGGAAGACTGACAATGCATTAGACTCAGTTTAATCCATGACTCATCATACTGTACTGTCATTCCTCTATTCCACTCCAAAACTGCTCTTTATGCTACATCTTTTAAATTTGAGGAACAGGAAGAGAATGTTCTGTCCTCTATGTCATGTAGTAAAAACCTTAGCCTAGGGAAGTAAACAAAATATACATAAGGTCAGATACATTTTATTTAATAATCCTTTAAATGCATATGGAGTTTTTTTATGAAGCGAAATTAAATGTAAGCTTTAGAGTCATACTACAAAAAGTTTGGTTGTGTGCAAAAATTTTCTACCTACAACATTTGAAGGTAGGTTGCAGCAATCAAACCAAAAACCAACACTGGCAGACTAGAACTTTTCATTTACAAAAAATGCTACATCAGGTACTAAAATGGAGGAAAAACTTTATTCGGGTTTTGCTTAAGTGGCAAAGCAAAGCTGTCTCCAGTTTCTAACATTTGTCACTGATGCAAATGCAGCTGTTCTTTTTGAGATGAAAGCAAAGAACTTATGATAATACACAGTGCTCTGCCTCAGATCAAAAAAATCTGAAGAGATTCAACTGGGAAAATAGGTCAGAAAAACATGACAATTTGTACCTGGCTGGTTGAGAACAAGGGCCTTTGGTTGCTTTTCCACATTCAAGGTTGATGGGATCTCCAGTTTTGGCTCTTCCTTCTGAAATGAAGTAATGACTCAGCTGTATTAGAGGGAGGACTGTAACCTTCATGGAACCAATTGGACTCAAAACTTGTGAGCCTGCCCAGGGCCACAGGGTGACAAAGACCAGCAACAGCAAGACAAGACTTTTTTTCCCTTTTTAGTTAGGCATACCATTTTTTTTAAATTAAAAAAGGAAACATTCTCTGAAAGTAACTGAACAGTTTCCTTAGTAGATTAGTGTGGTAACCACATATCCTCTGAACAGAGAGAGACAAAGCTCTCCCATGATTTTCCTGGGAAGTTGTGAGAAGCTGTGAGAAAGCTCAGAGAAAGAATTAAAACAATTATCTTAATCTCTGCACCTGGCAGGCAATCTCTGTTTGTCAAAGATGTTTACAAGAAGGAGTTGTCCCTTCTTGATCAATAGGTGAGAGAAGATTCCTAAAGGCCAACCAGGTCTTGGGCCCACCATTGTTTCTATAAGAACTGTGAATTTCTAATAATAAAGTGCTTTTTGATGCCCTCTGATGATGGAGTCTCAGTACCACCTTTGTCTGTCCCGACACCCCTTTGGTGACAGATTAGAAATGAAAACCTGACTGTCACTCCTTAGCTGGACACAACTGCCTTCTTTCCATTCCCACATTCCTGACAGGGGTAACAGAGAGAGCCCAGTAACTAAATCACTGCCTGGTACAAAGCAGGAAGACACATCAACAGCAGCAAACATTACAGCTCCAACAGGCAGGAATGAGCTGCTGCCCCTTGCTAGGTAGTGAGGAGGACAATTATCCTACCTGCAAAGGCTGCATAAAAGCTGTGTCTCTGGAGCAGTGGCTGTGACACAGCAACAGTTATTCTCAGTTTGAAATTTGGGTCTGGAGTGTACCCAAGTACATGTACTAACATGGAACTACCCTAGAATTTGATTTCCACATATGATAATAAAAGAAAAATAATCTGCAACCACATACTTTATTTCATACCTTTATTTGTTTCATACCTTAATTTCTGGGGTTTCACTCTTCCTTGTTCTCTTCATAATTTCATCTATTCTCTAGAAATCAAAATAAATTTCAGGATGAGATGGCAGACAGAGTATGTAACACAAGAGAAATGGGGAAAAAAAGACAAAGAACCTTTACTGTCAGGACATTCTCTCTGCCTGTCTTAGAAAAGGGAGAACAAATATGAAAAATAAAGAAAATAAAGAGAGAAAACAGCTTGCAGCTGGCTTTAACCTATCAGATCTTAAAGAGCATACTTTCTCAGCAGGTGCACTTTAGAAACAAGCATTTTAATACCAGGTGTTTGCAGCTATGAGTTATGCTCAGTTCTGGAACAAGACATTTGTTTAAAACCAACAGTGGTTATTTTAATCTAGTTGCTTTCCCAACTATTTCCTAACAGTGCCTTTAAAAATAGTTAGCCTTTTTGGAATAGAAGAACAAAATATCTGAAGTTATTCTTGTTAGAAATGTGTAAGGCATTATCATAAGATACTTTTGTTTTCCTTCTTCCTTTATTAAAAAGGAAATGCTATTTGAGATGTTTAACACTTTGGTTTGATGTTCTAATCTGCAACTGTAACATGCCTCCAGTTCAGTGGTGAACAGTTTAAAACATATTGGAATAATATGTACGGACAGATGACTGTAGCCAGAGAGGGGTTCTGCAGCTGTTCTCTTTCTGCCACACAGCTGTAAACAAAGTTAATTTATGCAGCTTCAGCCATTTCCATGTGCAGCAGTGGCCAGACAATCCTGTTCCTCTGCATAATGCAACCAGAGACAGCCAGGTGGGGGGAAAAGCTGTTTGTTAATCACAAGTTTTCTCAATTAATGACATAGAGCTTTTGTTGAACAAGTTTTAAACAAAGTCATTCATGTTTCTCAGTAGTTAGTGATGTCCTGGGTTGGACAGCAATTGACATTTGCCTTGGCATGCCATTCCTTGTTTGTCTCAGGCATTTAACTTTCAGGTAGAGGCTGGCTCTGTGTTTGCTCAGTGCCTAGGAGATAGTCATTTGCCTCAGGCAATTCCACGTTTTTACAAATTTTTATGTCCATGTTCCCCTAACAGGCAAGTAATAAATACTAAGTTTGCCATAACCATTCACCTCTAACCCCTCCAGATTATTGTTATTAGATACTACTAGGTGCTTCCTGGGTTATGTATTTAAACAAGAAATGAAACAATTATCCTGAGATGCAAATACTCACCTTCTTCCGTTCCAGCCTTTCTTGCTCAATTTGCTGCATGATTTGTTCCCTTTCAAGACGAAGCTGTTCCGCTGCCTCACGGGCTTTGAGTTCTGCTTCTTCCCTCTAATTAAAACGTGCAAAATATGTTAGGCCCATTATTTATTTCAGGCAGACTACCAAATATTAAGAAGAATTTTTTTACATGTATAAAAATGTCACATTTCTGTTTGAGATGATACCTGTTTCTCAAGTTTGGCTTGGAGCTCTTTTTCTTGCTTTTCCTTCAGCATTTGCTCTTCCTCAGCTCTTCTCCTGGCTTCCTCTTCTGCCTTTTTTCTAGCTGCCTCTTCTTCACGTTTTCTTTCCTCCTCCTTCTTACGAGCTTCTTCTTCCAGGCGAAGTCTTTCTTCTTCTGCCTTTCTTTTCTGTTCTTCTCTTTCAAGCCTGCAAAAAATGTAACAGAAGGTTTAAAAGGCTTCATCTTGTTTAGCATGAGTCCTATGGAATGTACATCAGTAACTGGTAACACATGCATCAGCACGTATTTTCATGGAAGATGCCAGCATACAGCGAAGACATTGAGCACATGCTCAGAACTTAGGTTGCTATCAAAGTTTTACTCCAATCTTACTTTAAATGCCTAAAATATTTCATAGAAGTTATAATTTCCATTGAAAAAAACCATGTGTGATCAAAGAAAACATTCCTGTTCTAATTTCAATTAAAGTGTCAATAATAAAATTAAGTTTCAAGAACAAAGACAACTCTTCTTCCCCTATACTTGATACCCAGAATGTTGGTATCTATAAACAAGCAAGTACTTTTATCCTTTGCTTCATCTGAAGATAAACAGATGGGATGAGTAGCAGCAAACTCCACAAAACACAGTGGAATACTGGAATGAGTTGGTCTAAATTCCACCTGTGTTGTTCCCTGGTCCACTGAGGGACATCATGCTCCTTAAGAATTGTTTTGTAAGTGATCATTCTTATCATTCTATCAGGGCCAAAATGGCAGAAGCTGGTCATTCCACTCCCACCCTGAATCAAGGGTTTAAAGAAACTGAAAGAGTTAAAAGTTTAACTAAATTTTGTTAGGGGGATAGAAACAATTAAGAATATAGCATAAAGAGTAGAAATAATAAGGCAGAGTTAATTACTGGCAGATAAAATAGTTAAGGCTAGAGTGATGTATCTCCTGCCTGTCTTTACTATGTTTTAAGAAGCAGAATGGGATGCAGATTTAATTGTGAAAAAGAAGAGGACCATAGCCTGCACCTGGGCCCCAAAACCTGAGCTATAGCCAAGGGGTTTTGGGTTTACAGCCAAAACTTGCCAACATGGCAAAAGTAAAAGGCCACTTTGACCTCAGAAGACCATGACCCATTTCAGAACCCACCAACCCATTTGAGGTGAAAGACTGCACAAGCGTGAAGGAACCTTAGATTCAGCTATAAATACATTTTAATACAAAGGGGGGTGGGTGGGTTAGGTAATGAATATGTATTAGGCATTTTGGGAATTATATGAATATGTAAGACTTTTTAGATAAATAGAGAGCCGGAGCCTGTGATTCTTTGGGAATCTCCCACATCTCTGGGAGATGACTCCCCATGTCAATAAACATACCTCTTTCTAACTTTAACTGGCTGGAGAGTTCTACTCCACACTTCAATCCTGCCCACCGTGTCTGTAGTAAGAAAACCCAAAGCTGGCTTTTCCAGACAAGCAGAATTAGTGATTTACTATTAGAGGGCTGAAGGAAGTGCATGGTTTGCTGACACTTGCAGACAGCATCCCATGTGGAGAACCACCAAAAAGCCTGTTCCCAGAACAGAGCCAGAACTTCACTGCTCAGACAGCAACCTTCATCCTGCCCACACACAGCCCTCAACGCCTGCAGCAGAGTTGGGCAGGAAGAGGAGCTTCAGGTTAATTATGAATTATTCAAGTTGTGCCATTTAAAGCATATCCTGCTGCTGCAAGACCATTTCAGCTACGTGATCTAGCTCATTTAAAGCCACCTAAAATATTTTTTTACAGTGTAAAATACTTCAGGTATGCCCAGACTGCAGTGTGCAGTACACTTCAGCATGGACATGCCTGAAGTATTTGGAAAAGTAATAATTTATTCAGGGTTCTTGAAGAGGCCAAATTATTATTTTTTAAAATCACTAATCACAGAGACTGCAAAAAACCACTAATGAAATGAGTCTGAAATTAAAGAAATTAACAAATACATATGAGCTCCCACTTGATTCCAAAACTACCACAGTTTCAAGCATCTTCAGTGATACAGGTTAAATTACTAGGTTATAACTTTCACAAAGCAACAGAGAAACCTTTCTCGTTCTTCTCTTTCCTGTTTCTCCCTTTCCTCTTGTTCTTTTTGCAGGCGGGCCTGTCGTCTTTTCTCAGCTAGAATTTTTGCAGCTTCTTCTGCATCACTTGTTCCTGCTGTGATCTTCCCTAGGAGAAGATAACCAAGGATGGAGAGTCAGGCAGGGAACAAAGAGAGTGCCCAGCAATTCCAGCTTCATACAGAGGCTGAAATGGGCCTGGTTCAGAGTGGTGAGACACCTTTTTAAAAGCACATTTCAGCATTTTCAACAGAAAGAAGATGGAATAGATAAGGGCATCCCTGGATGTCAGCATTTTCACATCTTCCTTAACAACTGGTACATTAGTGAAAACTGTGTATTCACAGGCTCCAGTATATATCCTTACACATTCTCATAAGCCTGTGACTGAGTAGCCTCATGAAAAGAACAGCTCATCATCATTTAAAACTCTCAGGGACCCATCATACCTTGCACTAACATCTTGCAGCAAGGCTCACCTTCACTGTTCTCAGCCTTTCCAGCAGAAGGCACGTGCTTCTCAGGAGCCACATCATCAGTGCGTGCTCCTGGGGACTTCAGGTGACTGACATTTTCTTTCTCCTTGTCTGCTTTCTTTTTAGGTGTTTCCTGGCTGCTGTTGGAAGTGGCACGATGCTTCACAGGAGAAGCTGGATATTGTTTGGTGTTTTTAGGAGACTGAGGATAAGTCTTTGCAACTGTCCTGATGAGGGAAAACAAAAATCAAACAAGGCCAGATGTTACACAGCTTGGAACCAAACTCCATCTTCACATTTCTCATTCCTTCTTGTCTCTGGCTACAGAAGAGTATCAGCTGTTTTGCACAATACTGAAAAGAATCTCCTGGATACAATCGAAACTTAAAATGCATGAAACTGACACAAGAGTGCACATGATTACAGAAAATTCTCATTAAAATAAACCAATAACACTGTCTAAGGTCTAGGTGAGAGATAGGAAATCATGGACTACCTAAACCAATAATTTTAAAAGAATTTCAAAAGAATTCTGTCAACTTTACCATTTGTACAGTCCTTCTCGGCATGTAAACCAAAGCTATGGCTGCTCTCTGTCTGTAGAAATCATAATGAGCTACAGTGTGCTGCTTTCATCTGAACACCACCTTGCCAACCATGGTCTTTTTCTAATCTTATCTGATTTTCCAAAAAAGCACCAAACATCAGTAATATACAAAGGTAAGGCTGGGCACTACTGAATGAGACAGAACTGATCAAACCATTATATTGTCAGCAACACTGAGTTAGTGCTTTTTTCAGCACCAACACTACAGAGTCCAGACTCCAAACTCAGCCCCTGCAGCTGTTCAGAAGCTGCACTTCTGGTGATGGTGATGCACAGCAGCAATATTGCACCCCATTGCTTATCTGGCTGTTGCACACTTCAGGGGAAGTGATAACCCTGAAGTCAGTTCTGGGAAAGTGGAAGGGTAAAGATACCTGATATTCACTGAAAATAGGTACACAGAGAGAGAACAGATTACCAGGAAACATAAAACTACACACGAATGTCATTCATTATTTATGTAACACCAGTAACTAGCACTTGTAACATTAAGAAAGACTGGGATGTGTGACTAAGTAGTGTAAGAATAAAGAGATTACAATCTTAAAATAATGATTTATGTGAGTCTCATTAGAATAAATTATCTTACATTAAAGTGAACATTACACATGTATTTCTAACCTCCTTTCTGGATATGCAATTAGGATATAAATGTATTATCCCTTATCACTTTTTCATCTATACTATATAGAATTTCATATACCATAACATGCTTTCTGGGCTATACACTCATTCTGGCAGACCACAAGCATGAAAAACATGAACAGGAGCTGAAAATCAATGGACTGGGGTGGCAAGCTTTGTATAGATCTAGCTATAGTATTGTGTGGTCAGAGAGTATTATAACTAGAACAGCATTTGCATTACAGAGCAGACAATAAAAACAAGACATCTTTCAACTCCTCCCCAAACTCATGAATTCTGTAGAAAAAAGGGTTCTTTTCTACTATATTAGACTGCTTTTGAAAGAGGCTGAGACATTAGACTACAAGGAGCTCACTCCGAGCTGCCTGGTTTGTGGGGAGGAAAACACTGCAGAGTATTGCACCATCCCTACTTTCTCACTCCCACTGAAGAGCCACCACAGAGCCCAAAAGCCCTCAGGCTGCAGGAACAGTAGCACCCAACTAAATTTGAAGTTCAACTCAGGCCCCGTCACTGCCTGCAGGCCCAGGAGCTCCCTGTCAGCTCAGTCCTTGGCTGAGCTCAGCTGTAGGTAAGCCTGTTCTTCTTGGCTTCCTAACCTGCTGATCCTGACATGAGGTCCTGGCTTGTCCTTGGACTTGCCTCAGTAAGGCCTTTGTTGGCTGTCACTGGGCTCCTGGTTGACCCTGGTCACTTCTTTTGCCTGCCATGGGACAGGGAGCTGTGGGTAAGGTCCCTGTCCTTGTCTGTCCTGCTGCCACCCATGACTCCTGCAGCACCATGACAGAATCAGGTTTTGGAAGATGTAAACAGGCAAGCCTGATTCCAGTTCTTGAAAAAAACAGCAATGGAAGAAGCCAATGAGTTTGGTTGTGTTGACCCAATCTGGTTTTAGCATTGTCTTCAGATTCCTCTTTAGGTTATAGATGCATTTCCAGGTCCTTCTGACAGCAAAGGCAGATTTCAAGGCCCCACCTACATCTGTATATCTCACATGTGCCTCATCACTGCAGTCATTTCCAACTGCATTTCATAAAAATATAATTGGTAAATACGAAACATTTTCCTCATGTTTTTCTGCAGCACAGAGGCTGCTTCTTGCTAATTAGACACTTGTTCAAAGCAGAGTCCCTTCTCGCTGTCTTTGGTTCACATTTCCAACTTTACCACACGCTCCTCGCAATGCTTTTGATTTGACTGTTGTGACAGAAGGAGCAAAACAGGCTAATAACTAAGGCTGAGTCACTCTCAGTGTTAGTACAGAAGGAATTGTTCTCTAATAAACACATGACAATCAAAGAGGTCGGTAGGAAGGAGTCTAGTCATGAGAGCCACATACCTTGCACTGCACAGGCATTAGAGCAGACTGGTTGTACAACTCAGCTGGTGGATTAGAAACACACACTGAATGTATTATTTAGCTACTGCATCTTTGAACTTTTAGACCTACAGTATTTTTTTAAAAAATGCACAGACCAGAACAACAAGAAAATAGTAGAGTTTCATATGAAGTAGTTAAAAGTGAGAAAAACAGAAGACTGATTACTGCAAGGATGAGAATAATGCAGTGTGTAAAAGTGCAAAGCTGAGAAAGTCCATCAGGAATAAGAATATTTTTTCAGAATTTTTATATCATTTACTGGATGCCAGTAGAAAGTATTAAATTAACATTGTATTTTAATTGTATTTAAAACATACTCTCAACTTAGCATCTGTAACATTCCTTGACACAGACAGAATTGTTACTGGGAAAAACACTCCTTTTAAATAGCATTTAAGTTTCAGAATTGTTACTGGAAAAACCACTCCTTCTAAAATGCTGTTTTACCCCAAAAAGAGCCAAACTTGATTGAGAAGGCAGAAAAATGGAATTATTAAGAAAAAAAAACCTTAGTCACTTGTATAGGAATCTGTTTAGGTTTAAACAGAAAGCAGGAAACACAGAATTATGCCTGATAAGGATTAGAGAATTGAGATGACAAACCACTGAAGTCCAAGAAGTGGTAGCATGTCAGTTGTCTGACATCTCACTCATTCTGATTTTTCAGGGGAATACAGAAGCACCTTCCTCTCTCCAAGAAGACATTAGTTTTCTTCCTAACTGCTCTGGGCTGACATGAGGGCAGCAGCACGAAAGAAGCTGCCCCCTACATGCCCCCTATCAGGTGTGAGAATCCACTGATTCTTAATTACCATGGCTCCTATTTAATTTCAAAAGAGATAGTCCATTCTGCAGAACAATGTCTCAGGAAGAGCATATGAGGGGTTCTGAGCTTACTTTTGCAAAGCACAGAAAATAAAGCACACAGAGCACCCAAATCAGAGGTCACACCCAGCTCTGGCCATTAAGAGCAGGGCAGAGAGCAGCAAGCTCTCCTGAAAAGCCAGCTATGTGTGAGGTCACTGATTACAGCTGTTCATGAGGCTGACTGTAAATCAGAAATCTTCAGCAATGCCAGAGCTGCATTCTTTTTCTTCTTTCTCCCCATTAATTCAACAAAAACTCTGCTGAAACCACACCACAAACCTGCATGTTCTCAAGCCTGCTTTCTGACATTGCTCTGATCACAAGCTGTTTCTGGGTTCTGATATTTTTGCTTTATTTGTGACACTTTCTCAAAAGCAGTTTTCTTTCACTCTTAGTTTTGATCTTTTGTAACCAAAGACAGATTCATTTCTCTTTTACATTTCTTAAAAGAGAAAAAACTCAGCATAGGTCTGTAGAATAGATTTTGAATAGCTGCACTATTACAGATGTTTCAAAATGGTGCACTGGCCTGTTATCTAGCTAACTGCTGAAAAATCCCTCAAAATACTCTTGAACAAACCTTCTACCCATTGTTTTTATCTTCCAAGTCAACACAAGAACTAAGAGTAGCAAATGTAGCACGTACAAAATAAAATCTAAAATGGGTCTGCAGAGCAGAGAAGCTACTTCTGAGGGGAATTCACCACATGCAGAAACCTTTCCAATAACTCATTTTTTAAACATTTTACAAGTTTAAATGGCTTTTTTTTGGTACTATACTGTGTTCATATTCCATCACTATTCTGCAATTTGACTGAGCATGCACATTTGTGACATCAAAAGTGTTTCCCCCAGGCTACAGGGGCCTGTCACCCAACAAAACCACCAGGTAAGGGGTTTAATTAGAAACCATGAGCCAAGAACAATGACCTTTGCCTGGATCTGGAAAGGAAACATGAACCACCACCCATCAGCAGCCCCACTTAGCAGTCACCTTTCCCTTCCCCTTTTTCTCCTTCTCTCATGAGGTTATGCTTTGGCAAAAGAATGTGACACAGAGGATTGTCAGAGCTTTCGATTTTATTCACTGACTTACATTATGGCTCATCTGAAGATACTTAAAACTAAATCCTACTTCTTTGATTCAGTCAGGTGCCACTGATTTATTTAGGGACTATCTACCCAAAGACATGTGAAGGACACAGGCTTTATTGCCTTCCTGATCTATAAGAAAGCACACTTACCTATTCTCTGAGGGATACTGCAGGAATAAATTGATTAATGTACAGATCTTTGAAGATAAAGCATAAAACAAAAAATGACCCGAACCTCTCATCCTGTTATCATTGATCCTCTGAGAGATCTGAAGAAAATGAGCACTTTGTGCCATCAGTATCCAGTAGCAATTGAAAAAAATTAAAGACAGTTTCCCAATTGTTCAAACACCTAATCCATTAACTTTCATCTTACCCACATTAAGATTCAAACCAATAGTTTTGGATTTCTTTCTGTGACATTTCTTGACATATTTACTTTTCCAAATAACATCATGTTCTGAATTCCTTCCCTGCTTTTAATTGTTGCTCAGCATATTTTGATTTTTCCCCCTTTTCTCCTTTTTATATCTCTATCTGTTCACTTGTCTCAGATGTTATGTTTTTGGGCTGACCTTTTTTGCTTTCTCAGTAAAATTTGCCCATCAAAAACATTAGTATTTTATTTATGTAATTACTGCAACTCTCTTCTGCCATTCATCACTGGGTCTCTTTAGACTGAGGTTTTATCAAATTGTCTTGTTTGATCCTGTTTCAGTTACTTTACCATGATTAAAAGAGTTTTTTATTTAATAAATAATGAAATAATGTATTAAGACAACAAGTTACTGCCACTCAGAAACCAAGATGACAACTTTGAAAAACTGGTAAGTAGAACAAACCCAAGAAACGAATATGTGATGTGGCATTCAAGTTAAGAAAAGAAATGTATACAGCTAATTGCCATGTAAATCATTGGCCATACTTGATTCTTTCCTCAACAGCTTTAGAGGTTAAGGTGCTATGCAGGATCACTAACTACTACTGCTGTACAATATGCATTCTTATTTCTTCAGGGTATTTTTTCAGTCATATAGAATGCTAGAAGGAGAAAGATTAAACATGTAAAAGATTGCTAGGTTTGCAAGGAGAATGAGTATTTGTATACATATTTAGTCAGACTAAAATTATACTTGAATGTCAGATAATGATCTTGCTGGTCAGTGGATTTCAATACAGGCAGTAAGGCTTTTGGAACCTTCCTTTAGATTGTATAATCTTATCTCCTCAATGAAAATTAACAGTGGAATTTGAGTTGTATGAAAAAAATACATATATTATCACTAATATAATCTATATGTAATAATACAATATGGTCATTAGTATACTTTTCATTTTAGAATTATGAGGGGAAGTTTTAAAAGTGCTGAAACAGAACTCTATTTCTGCAATCAGTAATAAACATGGATTTAAACTCTATTTACTGTATCACTCCTAAGGTCAAGAAGGGTGTTCTAATTGGGCCACGTTAAGATTAAATGCTCAGTAATACATTTCTAGACAGGGTCAGAATCAGATTCCCTTGAGAAAGAGAAGGAGGGGGGAAAAAAAGGGATCACTACTGTGGCTCACAGTCACAGAGAAACCCACCACTAGGCTTCTTAATTTTTCCTTGCAGCATCTGTTTCTTCTTCTAAAAACTGTATCCTTATAGGCATGAAAACATTTTCCTGTACAAAGTTTAGTATAATTTGCACCTCTGGGAAAAAAAATCTCCATCATTTCCTAATCTTTTATGGAAATTAGTGCTTCAAATTAAGACTGGGCATACCTGTTCCATGAAGCACTAAAGAGCTGTCTCCCAATAACTTTTTCTTTTAACCACTGGACATTTCTCTAATGATCTGCACTAACCTTTGCCTGCCCAGCAAGCAGCACCTGACTCTAAGCTAATTCATTTCCCACCCATCATTTTGCTTAACTAAATGTGCCTTTTGGTGGGTCTCTTGGTTTGTCTCTTATACTGGCTGAACAAACTGAAAAATGTATTCTGAGCAGGGAGAATCAGTACTTGCCAGAATAATATACAGTCTTACAGCTCAAACTTTTTTTTTTACTTTACATTGCAGAGTGCCACTAGACAATGTTCTGCTCAAAATTGTACTAAGAAAGCTGACTGTCATTACCATTGCATTTCATTAAATTTTTCATAAAATGGATGTAGTTCATACCACAGAATCTGATGACATTACATATATAATATTGGAAGTCTGAGAATTTGTAGCTTTATAAGAAAAACCACGAAATGCAGTGTCCCAGTTACATGCAAGGGGATGTCTAAACCAGAAAGAATGATGAGAGTCAGATGGTTTCCTTATGTTGTCTAGCATCAGATTCACACACAAAATCATCCCCCACTAAAGGGCTATGCCCTCAGAGCTGAAAGAGAAAAGGAACACCAGCTGGTTTTTCAGGCAGAAGAAATTTGTCAGAAAGGGGATCATCAAGCCTGGTTCAAAATACGGCCAGCTTCATATTAAAAAAGATAAAAAAAAAAATTTTCAAGACAGAAGTGGCACTCACAAACAAGGTCTAAGGGAAAAAGTCCAAACCAATCAACCAGCCAAATAAATTAGGCAAGTACTGTAGACCAGGACTACTTTGGCATGCTCCTACATTAGAGCCAGACTTAATATTCTGTTCTAAGAAACCCATTTGCTTAGACTTGAGTTTCAAGCTGTGGTACACATAAACCAGTTTTCAGCAAAAGACAATCAAGAAAAGCAAGTCAGTTGTCAGTAAGCACAGATATGCTATAGAATCACAGCTCTGCATTAAAAAAAAAAGGAGCAAAAGGCACAACAAACACAAAATCACAGAGGTCTGCAAATGAGCAAAGGTTAAAACCAATGGCTCAGATGACACATAGTTAAGTGTATTTATGGCACCAGATGGTCATGCCAACAATAGGAAATGCATATATTAAATGCTGGAATTTCTAGTTAGCATTCATGATGAGTGCATTTCTTCACATTAGGCAGTTTCCTCAAAATCAAACAACAAAAAAGCATATTTAAAAATAAATGTGAAGTAAAGTTTCATATGAATAATGAAATGCACTGTAATCTCAAGACTGAGGAAAGGTAGAGAGAACTGTCTCTACTGGGTACTACCACAATATTACAGATATCAGATTTGTCATCTACACCTCTCCTCTCACCCATCTGTATATGTGGGTATGTATTAGTAAAATTAACTAGATTTTATACAACACTTCAAAGGAAGTTCCTCAAGAATTTGTGCCTTATTTACAGGTAATGAGAAATTCACAGGATATTTTTCCACTAAGAAAAGCATACTTAGGTGTTGCAGGTGATGCAGATCTTCTGGACAGAGCAGCAGGAGAATCAGACCTTCTCAGAGGAGATCCCATACCAGATGAGGAACCAGGTGTTGCAGGTCGCTTTTCCTTCTTTATCTTCTCAGTCTAGAAGCACAGTTCATTTTCATTTCCATAATTAGGATCAGTAAATCAAAAATGCATTTGATTGTTTTATTAGCAAGCTGGCATATAAAGAGATTTGTGTGGCACACTTGTAAAAGCTTTTTAAACAGGCAGCTCACAAGTGAGGAGCTATTAATAGTTTTTTATTTTACACAGACATAGCACACACCCACCCCTGTCTTGCATGGGTAGAGCATGCAAATTTCAGATAAGTAATACACATGACAGCCTCTGCAAGAGCTCTTGGATGGGGTGGTGGCACTGAGTGGAATCTTCAAAATCATCCATACGCCCCTGCTTAGACATGATCAGCAGTGCAAACAAGCATCTCACAGAAATGTTACTGCATGTAACACTGAATCACACCTAAGAATGACACTACACAAATCTTTATTGCCAGCTTTGGTTCTTTCACTTGCAGCTAATTTAGATGGCATGAATCCCCCTAACATTAAGTGTTACAAGATGCAGGACCTTACATGAATATTATAGCTCTAACACAGATTTTTTTCAAAGCATGCCTTCAGCTGTGTAGACTCAGTGAAGGTGAGTGGCTTGCCTTTTCTTTTCTGGAAACAACAGTGGATCAATAATGCATCTTTTAAGCAAACAGCATTAAAAATGTCCACAGAAAGAGTTAAAGCAATTGGTGTAAAAGAGAGGCATTATCAATACACTTGGGGAATTCCTGAAATATATGAAGCCTGCTCATTAACCAGCAAGCCTGGATAATCATACTCAGAAGGGAATTATATATGTCATCCCCATTCCCAGAAGTTATAAACACAAGTCCAAAAACATACACTTCAGTGCCTCAGTTCTCTGAAAATAGGGGTGTTGGTGTTCCAATACCAGCACTCAGCACTAATTCCCAGGAGGAAGAAGATATTAAAATGCACCTTAACAGGAGCACAAAGACAACAGGTGCTGGCACAGCTCACTTTTCTACTGCTGTTTCCTATAGCAGGAGAAGCACTTCATTTGTATTCATGTAAAGGGAAAGTTAACAAGCAGAAGCTGCATCAGTTTACCCAGCAGTGAAATCAAAACCATTAAAAACTCACCTGAGTAACTTCAGCTGCAGGTGCCCCTTTCATGGCATTGGCAGTGGAGGGTGAAGTTGCCTTCTTCCTGTCAGTGCTTCGGGTGGGGGAAGGCTTGTAGGGAGATTTAAGAGGACTAGCTGGTGCTACACGAGGACAGATATGGAATACTAAAGAGTTATAGCACAATAGCAAGAGCAAAAAGGAGCACGGATAAAGGAAGTAAAGGAGGGGAGAAAACAGCATACTTTTATGTTATAATGTTCAAAGGTAGTTTTTAAGTGGTTTTTAGTGTTTTAAAATATCACATATAATGCATTCAACACGATCCCATGTTTATTAAAAATGTCTTGACTAAAACATTTTATAGGAAAAAATCTCTAAAATATAATACTCTTTTCCTCATATACCTTTTGAATCACCAACTGACTAATATTGTGACTCTTTTTTCTTCTAAGAAGTCCAGCCTCCTTTGCATATGATAAAAAGAGCAAGCAGATAATGCTAACTGGGTGACTTTTGAATGCATACTGTAAAGTAGGAAAGGTGACAAAAGCATGAGGAGTTTTGTCTTTTTTAAACCCTAAACATGCAAAGGCTCCTAAATATGTTAATTACTTTCCAAATAATATTAAATAAAAAAAATTAACAAAAAAGCCCCCAAACCTAAACTAAATGCTGCTATAGGTATTTCAGTTATTGCTGTCTGAGGGAGACATCAATTTGAGTGTGACACATGCATTACAGCTTATAGGGCAACTTTTTTTATTTGCAATATGAACAGGAATTTTTTTAATGGGATATTTTACTCCTGATTTTGTTCATATTGCCTTCTAAGATGAAACTTTCACATACATACAGAACAATCAACAGAGTATATGTTTTACCAATAAGACAGACACTAATTGCAATCAAATGATAGAATGTTTCCAATTTTCCTCAACTAAAGTCAGAAGGGATATTGACTTTGAAAAAGCAGCAATTTTTCACTAATGTAAAGAATGTCACATTCCCAAATTTTTCACTGGAGACAATCCTAATAAGATTTTTATGAAGCCTTTTTGAATACTTTGAAGTTTAACTGGACCTTTGTACTCTTTGACCCACTTTCCAGCCAACTGGCATAAGGTCACTGTATATTAACAAAAACATTCAGAAACTTAAAAGCTGCCTAAGAGAAATATTTTTACTTCAACTGTTAAAAGAATTAATTATGCATCCAGTAACAATTGTATGCCTGATTATCTTGACTTCGAGTGACATTAATAATGTGTTGCTGTAGAGCCTGAAATTGAGGCTCCTCATTTCTAAGCTTACAGAAAATGCAGTAGCAGAGCAATTTTGACCCCAGCATAATGACAGGAAAGGAAGATCCCTCTTCCTTATTCAGAAGCTACTTCTATGGTGAGAAGTACATGACAAATGGGAAATGTCCCTCAACTATTTTGCTGGCAATTACTGACAAAATGTCAATGACCTCTGAGATTGTTGTTTCCAACCTGTGCTACAGCCTGATTGACTTGGGGGAAATGACAAGAGAATGCTTGTTCAAAAAGCTGTTCCCAAAATCAGCTGCCCTGATCAGCTCAATGAAAAAGCAGTTTTCAGAACAAATTGTACCCTTGTCAGACATGCCAGTGTATTACTTTAAAGGTCCTGTGATGAAGAGATAAACCTGAGAGTTTACAAACAAAATGAGTGAGGAAGGACAAAAGTCATCCTTATTGATTTCTTTGATATCAAATACAAAACAGAAAAAATCAACACAGGTGGCCTCAGCAATTCAGCTCAGAATCTTAAGCAGAATGCACTGATCTAATTTTCACTTGGGTTTTGCTCACTCTTGACAGTATCTAGTCCCTGAGCAGTAATCAAATCAGGCACTTTCTCAAGTGCTATATGAAAACATTTCTGCTGCCAGTAGAGGCTGTTTTTAATGTAGAAACAAGGGAAGCAATTTTAGAGGCATTCAGTATCAATGTCCCTATGCACTGAACAGAGAAGTAATGCACAAGGGAAAGTAGGTTTACTTAGCAATTCATTTCTAAATAGCTTTGCATGAAAAACACAGCTACAGAACTTAAGCCTATTTTAACCAAGATGTGTGAAAACGCTCATCATAAAGATGATCAGTTTTTATAATCTAAATAGTTTCATTTTGGAAAAGTGTTTCCTTTTGCAGACAGGCATTTGGGTGCATGCTTTGGAGGGCTTTTTTTGTTTGTTTGTTCTACTAAAAGTAAAAAGGGCTGTTAAACTTTTGTCTTGTTTAGCCAATCTATGACCAGGTATGGCTTTATAAACAGAAACTACTCAAAGTCAGGCACTAGCCCAAGTATTAGTAGGACTGGAAACATTATTTTTGTAGATGTTTGCAAAATATTGGTTTTATTAGTCTACACTTTGCACATAGGAATGGTAACTATCATCCCTTAAAGATCAATAATTTCTGTAACTGACATCTTCCTATCAATAGTCTGGTTTTCCATATGCACATTTACACCTATACACACATATAGGTGTCACATACACAGAGTCCACAGTTAAAGGCAAAAAGATACTTAACAGATAGAAATTGGTACCCTGGTAAAAATAATTAAGTCTCAATGGTGCACTGGGATTTTTGTTCTACACACTATTCGGCTATGACAGGGCTGATGTTAATAAATCAATCAAAGCCTCCGAGAGTTGTCACATCCTTGTCTAAAAACCTGTTTCTTAAATGAATATATTATTTTTTTTGATAGTCTGCAGTTTTTAATAATTTTTTTTTTCTAAAATAGGTATTCAGAATAGCACAGACAAGATAATGTGCTTTTCAAAGATTTTAAATACACTGCTATCTGAAACAACTTAGTTCATCATTGATTTTGTAGTATCCTGTAAATTGCCATTTGTTTCATAGTACTCTGTTTCTTCCAGCAGCTACATAAATGCAGCTAAAAACAAACCTCAGTGGTTTCAAAGTGAGGAAGTCACATTTTTACCTGGAGTATTGTACTGCTCAGAAAGCATTAATGTACTTCTGCTTCTGGCTAAAGATGACTGTGTGGGAGTCAGCAGTCGAGAAACAATAAAGTTTTCCATTGGACTAAGGTGCATGCGGTGAGCTGAAGGATGGGAGCAAATAAAATAAAATTTAAAATGCAAAGAAATAAAACAATGTTACATTAAAATAACTGAAACAAAATGATGAAATGATTAAATGAAAAGACAAAAAATTCTAGAACTTCTTGAGATTTAAAATAATTGAAGATAATTTTCATTCCCTCTGAAAAAACCTTCTAATTTCTCTATTGTTTGAAGTTTCCCCGTTATACACTACACACAGCAGGTGAAGACCATGTTGTATGTTGTTTTTACTCAGAGGCATGTTACATTCTGCAAAATGGTTGCTTTCATGACTCAGCATGAAAAAAGTTTGTCTTCTTCAACAGCAGGAAAGGTAAAACACTTGGTAAACAGAGCAGCTGCTCACTAATGTGCCACCCATGCTGGGACCGCATTTGAAATCTGCCATCTCACCATGTTACGTAAGTCTTATTTATACAATATGCCTGCATTACTTCCTGCTCCATAAATATAAGTGTCAACTATATAAGACATATATAGATGTTCCTATTACATGTATATATAGCCATCTGTCATAATAACCTCAAAGCTTCTGATGAGCTTAAGCAATTCAAAAGTTAAAATAAATTTACCTTCTCTTTTTCATTCTAGAAACAAACCTTCATAATTTATTTCAGTAAATATATTTTTCCCATTAGACTTAAAAAAAAGGGGTAGAAAGAAATAAAATCTAAATAAAACACAAAATAAACCTAAAAAAATCCAAAAAGTTCACAGTGAGATAAACCCTTCAGTCCTCTTTAGTGTTTAGCAACCACTAATCCTACAAGATGATCATCTTTTGTGGAGTCACTTGAGGATCAGAGTTTCGTAAGAAATTAATGGGCTCTACAACTCTGCTCACCAGATTGAAGTCTCCCAGGTGGCTCATCAGATATATCCCTGCATACGGAACATCCCATATCTATGCCAGGCCACACCTTTGCTTTGCTTGTTTTTCCTTATTTTGATAGAAGGTCACAAACAGTACAGTTATAGGAAACTGCTGCAGTCGCAGCCTGTACTTACAACCTGGTTTGCTGAAGTATCAAAATTTGGAAAAGAATCAGTAAAAAGCCCATGGCATTTGTTGCTGGACTATGATCTCCAGCATGGCAGCACAGCCTTGGGACAGGCTGCAGAACCATGTTATTAATACAGAATCTCTCAGATGTTTGAGTTCCTTTGAATAACAGACATAAGCAAACCCCAAAGCTCTATGGAGCAGAAGTGCTCTAAGCAGAAGGAGAGTTTAGCTGATGCTGGCAGGAGACCAGCAGGTTCACTTGCCTCTGTCGGGGGAATGCGTTATGGCCGCTGTGGAGGACGAGAGGCGTTTACTGATCGGCGACTCCATTTGCTTTGGCAGATTCATTGTAGAAGCTGAAAGTTTGTCACATGCTGCAGAGAAATGCATTGAAGATATTTGTATTCACACCACAGTGTTGATAAACTCCAAAAATTAACCTTGCATCTGTACTCACAGCCCTTGCAATGACAGCACTGAACTGGCATGAGATTGTGGCCGCAGCCCTCTTCACAGAGAGCAGCAGGCACATGAGATGGGCTCTTTGTGACCACTGAGGACCAGCACCCTATGACACATGCTTTGGCATGCAACTTTTCTGCTTGTGAATTTAACATTCCAGTTTCACAAAACCCTATTTTTTATACTGACACTGATAAATAATTATATATCAGTACAAGCATAGTTACCCAAAGAAATCAAACTGCATACATGGCAACTCTGAGCTCATCTTCATTCCCCCTCCCCTCTACCTTCAGTCTGGAAGAGCTGAGGTTCACATCAGACACTACTCAAATAAGAAAATGACATAACCACCATTTGTGCATCTATATGAGACCTCACTGCTTGAATGACTGAGCTGACATCAGCCATTTGGCTTTATCTTTCCGTGCTTGAGAATAATTTAAAAAAAAAAAAAGAGAGAAGTTTTTTGGTATTTTTCTTCTGAAATACTATTTGATAAAATCTGCTTGAGCATAATATCCATTTCCTACCTTGGGATTTATTCAAATGGATGAAAGAAATCTTACTCAAGTATTAGCAGAGTATTAGTACCTCATGATCACTGTATGATACTCAGAAGCTAAAAGCACAGACGCTTTATTCCCTCCATTTGAATTTTCTTTCTTTCAAAATCAAAATTATTTTCAGCTAGCGACATCTATGTGACCCTAATTTTGCATCTTCTAAGTTACTGCATTGCCTATTATGTCCATCAAATCATTGCCTTAGTGGGGTTTCCAAGGTTTGGCTCCATCTACTACAGTAAACAATGCATTTCACTACATTTCCTTTTTTAAAAAAGCAGATATAATGCTGGTATGCTGCAAAACATCAGTTGCACAGGCAAATACCTTTGCACATGAACAACAATCAGTAAAAAAATTGGATCTGTTTGCACAGAAATATTAGTTCTGTGAGAACATAGGCAGAACAGTATTTACTGTGAATTCTGCAGGAGTTATAGCCAAACTTAACTCCTCCTTTGGGGGAGAGAACAAACCTACTTCTCAAAAGCACAGGCTGTGTTTTCAAACTACCAAGTACATTTGCAATCAAATCAAATCACATTTTCAATTTGAAATCCTATATGCAATCCATTTGTTATTTTGGAGAACTCGTACTTCAGAGCCCTTTTATGGGAATAATAATTAAAAAAAAAACCCAAAAAACAAAAACCCCAGAAATAAAACCCCACTAAAAATAAAATACAAAAACAAAAACCAAAAAGAAACTAAACCTGAACAATAGAAAACATGACTGCTTAAAGTCAACCACTTGAGTTGGTCATAATTTGTTATAGGAGGCTGAAAACATAACATGGCTGTCTGTACCAAATTTGCTTGTTTTCAAAATATTGCAGAAGAAGGTTTTTGAGATGGAAAAAAGAGGGCTGTTTAGATGAAACATGGTTTTCATAACACATTTTCTTACTGTGCAACTGAAATTTTTCTCAACAGCACCTGTGCACATCCATTAGAACTGTCAAATATACATGTAATTACACACACATATACACACACACACAGAGCACCCACAGAATTAAAAAAAATGAGGATCTGAGCAGTAGAAGTCTACAATCACTTAGAAAACCATGAAATGCCTCTACTATGCTGGAATGTGAGGCATGCACTGCTCCACCATGGCAAAATCAAAAGGAAATTAAAAGACACTGGTCTACATCACTAAGGGTAATGCTGTAGAGTTGCAGATTGAAATGAAAAGAAAACAGTGGTTAAGAAGAACAAGATCAGTGGATGGATTACAGTGATTAGAACAGTTAGAAACGAGACACGATGGTACTGTGATTCTCTGAAATACCATTGAAGGAATCAGCAGGAGCAGTAGAGGTCACAGGGTCTGGAGGAAGGGTGTTGGCAGCTAAACCTAGAACAGGGGGTGGGGTATTTTCTGATTCACCTACACAGCAGAGAAATCAGAGCAAAAAGAGGTGAAAGAAATTACTGAATAAGTTGGGGGAGCTGGAATTAAGCACAAACTGTATCACAAAGAAAACTGGTTTTCTTTCTCAAAGTATGAGACTTCTTTCATTACTATAATTTCCTGGCTTTTTTAACAACATATCATGAAAACTATGATATGGAACAGTTTGTCTTTTTAAAGTTAAGTATACTTACACACAGTTTAAAAGAGAGTAATTGTTATATTTCATCAACACCCAAACATGGATGTTTTTCCCTATCACATCAGTTTATTCAAACCTGATAAATTCAAATATTTTTTATTATTTAAAAGAGAAAACATGCACCTTTCTGAAACATAAAAGCAGCACATGATTCATTATGTAAAAAAAGAATTTCCTCTGAAGCCCAAGCAAAAATAGCAGAAACAGAATGTACGTGGGGAAAAAACCCAAACTATTTTAAACTGCACATGCTGCATAGTCATCTAGAAATTCCCATCAGGTTTTTAGAAGTACTAAACAAAAACAGAACATCTTTTGCAAGCCTTAGACAGCACTCAGTCCTTCGGTGAATATTAAATTTGCTAACTGAGTGCTTGGGAAGACAATGTGGAAGAAGCTATTAAGGGAGACAGTGCACCAATTTTAATTCTAGCATTTAGCATCTTCCAAACTGATTCTGGTTACCCTATTAAAATGATCTGCATTCCTAAAGTTAGGAGGAACCTGTCTCCACAGAAGGTATTAGGGAGAGGAAGCCCGGCAAGCAATTACAAAGCACTTATTCACGCCCCAAGGCAGCGGTACCACCCTGACTCTAAACCCATCATACTTACTATCTCCACAATCTCATGCGTTTTGCACTTCGGGATCTGCAATGCAGGCAGCCTGTTTCACTCACCATCTCTGCCTCCTGAGCCTGCAGCCAGTGCTCCTCCCCACGACCATCGCTTCTGCTTCTGTTCCAGCTGCTGGCTGCGTTCGAGGGACCGGCGCATCATGGCTTCTAAACGTTCCTGGTAATTTGGTACAAACCCCAGTCAGACACGAATCCCAGTCAGCTCTCTGGGGGCTTCCTTCCCCTGCCTGCTGAAACCACGCTAAAAATACACAGTCCCCCTGTTGCTCCACACAAGATGCTTACAGGAGCTTGCTCACAATAAAAGAAAAAGAACTGAATAAAGAAGGGATCAGCATGCTACCTACCTCCAGATATGTGTATCCTTTGTCTGCAAGCCACTGAGGTCACTACAGAGGCCTAAGTAAATAACACAGGTTGCATCACTGCCTAGCATCTGCTCCTGCTGGTGAGGCTGCTGCTGTGCTCTGGACTTAATTTGTATAAGAATAATGCTCACCAAGCATTAACTCCTTCTTGTCTATGCAGACATCAGAATTTTTTCCCATCCCTTTCTGAGCACAGTTAAATTGCTGCAATGCCAGTGGCTCCACCTAGTCACTCAGATAAATGATCACTTCAAACCCAAAGTAGGTTACTTTGCAGGATGCCCTACTTATTTATTTATTTTTACAAAAACTCCCTCCTTTCTTCTTTTATGTTTCTTAAGTCTAGGCATTTAAGACCTTCTGATTTTTTTTCTTCTTTGTATATTTATTTTAGTGCATGCCTACCTCATACTGCTCCCAAGATTTGCTTTTTTCTCCCTGCCACTCCCATGTTCTTCTCCATGAGTTAGGATTTTCACAGGGGGAAGAATAGAATTATTTTTTTCTCTCCCCAAATCTTGCTCTACCTTTAACTTACAGCTAATTATGATTGCTTTATTCCCTCTCCATCACCTCTTGACTCTCAAAAATCTTCACTGAGTTTCATTCCCACCTCCTCCCTCTGCTAGTTTCTCAGTGATTTATTGTTGTGGCAATGATCCCTGCACTTTTTCTTCTCCTCCTTTCAAGCAGATAAAATGTGGTTCTTCCCCACCCACAATTCCACCATCTAACAGCCTCTTCCCTTCCTCCTCCCAGCACCTCATTGGCATCTGGCAACCTCCTCACCCTCACATTTCAGCAGCCCAACCCCTACTGTGAAAGATAAGTCTACTCTTGCTGCCTCCAGCTCCTGCCCCAGCTAGTTTTAGCCCTTTGATCCTATTAGTATTTTTGATGCCATTCCTTATTACCTTTGCTATGTCCCTTTGGTCTAGTATAAAACTCCCACTCTTATCCGCTTCAGACTGGATCCTGCAGGCCCCTGTGATTACATCATACCCATTTTGATTTTTATCAATCCCCTGCTTTATCTCCAATATCTTTTGGTAGCTCAGATAAATTGTGTGAAAAACCCTTTACACATCTCTTGGCCAGATTACTTTCTCTCACTGATTAATGCCTTTGGTCTGTCTTTCCTGAGCTATTTTACCAAAAAATTTCAGTCTTTGTTTAAGTGTGTTTCCTTCAGGCTCTGCACTGGTGGTGAGGCAGTTGTCTCTGATGGGAGCTCCTTCAGCACATCAGATTCTAACATCAGGCACCTCCAGTAATCTCCATACTTTTATACATGTACCTGTAAACTTTGTCTTACCTTCCTGGCTTCTGACCCTGGTCACTGACCTTCTACATTGCCAGATGTCCCCTCATCTACTTCTGGTTATACTTCTGCCTCTTCCACATCTTTGAAGACTCTTTTCTACTGCCATGACTTGCAGGAATTTATTTCTGAGCTTATTTTTTCCACCTCACCCAACCCTGCTACCAGTTATCCATCAGTATCAACAGCAAGCCACTACCTTTTAATCTTTAAGCTCTCTTCTAATTTTATTACAAATCACTTGCGCTATAAAATATTCTATTGCCCTCTATACAAAGAGTGAAAAAAGGAAATTCTTGCATCTTCTATCATTCCCAGCTCTCCTGTCCCTGTTACCTTTTGGCCAGGTGACCCACCCTGCTGCTTCAATTTCTGCTGCTGTGCCCACGAAGATGAGCCTTCAGTGTGTTGCGAGCTCACGGTCTATCAGGTAACATCATTCAAAGGCCACTGAGAGCAGGCAGCTGCTCCCCTGCCCCCCTCCCCCTCCTCATCCCCCTCCTCTGTCTACTCAGTGCCATCAGTGTCCAGGCAGGCATGAAAATGAGAGCTCTGCCTCTTTCCTTCTCCCTGCAGAGCAAATGAAGGAAGCACCACAAGGCTCAAGTGCAGCCTCTTCTGCAAGAGCAGAGAAACCCCCACACAGCCCTGAACACCCCATTCCCTTCTTACACACACTGCCTGTGAAAAGGAAACAATCTTTTTCCATTCTCTGGAATCTGAAGTCAGTCCTCTCTGCTTTAGTTTGTTACAGAATTTCTTTATTCTCTTACTACTTGATGATACAAGTTTCACATTTAAATCCTGTGTGTGCAGGCGTTGCTTACAAGTTTGTGCTTTTTTACCTTTAGCTAAGGTAAAGCCTCTCTAACTTAATTCTGTTTGAGTGCCTTTTGTTAGTCTTTCCAAACCTCACTTATTTCTACACCAGTTCCTTTCTGCAGTGTGCCTCTTTTCACCACTTTCTTCTACTATGCAGCTTGCCCCAGTCTATCTTTCTACCCACATTTTTACCAAGGAAAATCACCTTCCCATTTCTTTCTCATTAAAGTATACTCTTACCCAGAACCCTTTTTTTTTCCATTTCTAATGAATCTTGTTATTCATTAATCAAAAAAGATAAGACTAAAGCAGTCATGTTTCAATTATTTCTGTTTGCTGTCTTGTTTGAGGGTTTTTAACAATGCTTGGAGTAAGCAATATTCTATAGTTTGCAAACCACAGAATACACTTATACCACCTACTATCAAAATATTGTTTCAAGAATAAAATTGGTGTTGAAATAGATTAAAGAAATTAAATTACATTTCATACACATTTGAAAGCCCATGCTACCTACAATCTGAGGTTGAAATCTTCAATTACATTATTTGGAGAGGATCGTTCATTTTCATTTGCAAAGAACCTTTCATTAGAGCACTATAGAATATAATTATTAAAACTCACAAAACCTCTGCAGATATAGGTTAGATAAAGAACAATACGAAGGCTGCTTTACACACAGAAAGGATAGTTATTAAAAAACATTTTAAGTTGGCACAGAGCTAAAAAACCAAAGAAAATAATAAGACATAAGCAAGCATAGCATAAACAACTCATACATTAATAATTTGTTCCATGAGGAAAACTAAACCACAAGACAAAGCTTTCCCTCATCAGCAAACAATGTGGAAAACCCTTCCAGTCTATGTTACAGGTAAAGCACTTTCTTGAAATCATATCAGACTATGCATGTGATCTCATCTGGGAACTCTAACAGCTACAGATAGAGGAAAAATGTCTGCTCTCAAGATACACTGAATTTTCGCAAAAAACCTTATAATGCACAAGCACTGCATGTAGGTTAAACTAAGAATGAAAAAAATCACAATAGAGAGCCATTTACTGCTAACATCTAAAATACACATTACTTTCCAAAATCCAATTACTCATCCAAGTTTTCCTCAGGCTGAGCAATAGAATAAGCACTTGTACTGTCTGAATTAAAAACAAACAAAACCCCACCCCTCAAAACCTAGACAAATGACTTGTTTCCTCACAAATATATTCTTTCCTTTTTTCTGTGTAAAATATAACGCAGATGTGACAAGGAAAAAAACTGTTTAAAGTATTTTGACTTAAAATAATTTGTGCAAATAATTCTAAACCAATCTCCTTAAATCTGCAAGACAAACATCTGAAAGAGCCCCAAACCATCTCTTCCTCCTCGTTTTACATATTGCACTGTATGTAAGTAGCTCACTGTTTCCTGAGATTATCAGTTGGCTTCATCTGTGGAGTGCAGTACAGGAAGTAATTAAAGCTACAACATCTTGAGAGTTTTTCACTCTTTTGTGCCTAAGCACATACTTTTTACAAATGTAACAAATAGTGCACATGCACCAAAACAATCTCTTCTCAATAACCCGTGTACAGCTAGACATCTATTTACAAGGTATTTCCAAGTTACATGGAAGTTCAAGACAGTAAAGGGAAAAGAATTACTTTAACTGGAAAAGGACTAGCTTTATTTTTGTCTAGTTCCCTGTTAAAAGAAACTTTTAAATCGCTTCTGTAGAACAACACACTGCTTTCCTCATGGCTGCTTTTACTGAAAGAAGTGCACAGCTTTAAAAGTAATAGGAAGGGAAGGGCAGTGATACTGAAGACCTCTGTAGATAAGAAAGATGCAGTCAATATAGACAGAATAATTTCTAAACATTATTTATTCAGTTCCTTCTGAAGAATCTGACACTTCCACTGTGCTCTGCAACAACATCCAGCTGCCCCAAAGAACTCTGACAGAATACCTTGATTTCTACCAAGAGAGACTTTAAAACCATCATCCCTTATCTGGCATTGTAGAGGGGGAAAACTAAGCAAAATAAATCAAATTTTAGCCACCAATGTAAGAAGTCCTTTGCAAGCAAAACAGTCAAGCACAGGATGCTCTGATATAGGAGCCAACAAGTCCCCACCAGTTTGTTAAGACCTATTCCTTTCAGATGCAACAACAGTATTTTGTACAGAGAGATTTATATCACCTCTTCCTATCATGAATGTGCACTACTTTCTGCTCTGTTTAAAAGACAAGGAAAAATAATTCAGGGAAACTATAAAGGACAACCAGTAAGGCAGAGAGCAAGGAAGAAAATCTCTCTGCCTGTCATTTCAGATACCTGATGAGCAAGTAAAATGGGTAGTCCAGTACCCAGCCAGGGTTAACTGGTCTTAAAAGGAGAAGCACTGAGAAGATGGTGCAGCACACACTGGCCCTCTGGCAGGGCACACCCACCCCCACACCCCAGGTGGGGAAGTACATGTTCAAAGCTCTTCCAGTAGAGACAGTCTTAAGTGGCCAAAATTACTCACAAGCAGTGAGTAACTCAAATACCCAGGGAGCTGCAAGTTCATCACCATCCTTACTCAGACCTCCACTGGTATTATGCACACAGAGCTTGAGTTCATCACAAGAGAAAGGGCCAGGGAAGGTGGGACTAAAGTGGCAGATCCTTTAGTAGAATTCAAACAGAATTTGAGAAATGAGGGACAAGAAACTGTGAAGGGAAGCTAGGAGTGATGCCTTATCTTCCCATTTTCCTTCTTCTCTCACCCTCCCCTGTTCTACAGATTATTCCCCTGTGTACCCTCTTCTCCTTCAGAGGCTCCTGGACTCCCACAGGTTTAGTCCATCCCCAAACAAGCAAGCATCCTCTCCTGTCCTCCTGCCCACACAGCCTTCTCTCAGGCTCCTCAGCCTGGGCGAGGAGAAGGGTGGGAAGGAAAGGGAAAGAATCCAGACCCAAGCCTGCTTTAACTTCCAAAAAAGACTTTGGACACTTTAAGCATAAAGGACCAGCCTGGTGAGCAGAGCTAGGAGTGGTACTCACATCATGACTGAACACTGGGGATCAGCCTCTCTCTCACCACTACAGAAGCCTGCCCTCACAGGGGCAGTGTCTTGGGCAGCTGGATCAGGCTCACTGGTGCTTGGGAAAAGCATCACAGTGTGCTCAGGCTCTTATTCCATCTCTGGGGAAGTACAGGAGGCCTCTACAGGAGATGGGGTCAGCCCCCACTAAACAGATGCCTTGGGTCTGACCTGTCACTGCCTCTCACATCCAACAACTCTGCTCTCTTTTCTTCAGCAAGGACAAACCATGAATGCAGGGAAAGCTGGTGGATACTTGCTCTTCCTACACCTCTCTACTTTTCTGTCCTGCTCTGCTGAAAATTTTGAAGACAGGGTTTTGGATGTTTTTCTGCCCCTTCCCCTTAAAACCCTCACAAAGGGAATTGATTTTGCTTAGCTGCAGAAGGTTATTACAGCAGGAAATGCTGGGGAAGGAACACATGACTTCAAGGATGTTACCACAAGAGAGAGACCTCCTACCCTTTGTTTCAGTATTTTCTCATTTTTCTTAAAAGAATTTGAAACAAAACACATAACAAAATATTTTTGAATCAATTCTCTGCCATTACATAGAAGCCACAATGAGTATGTTAAAGTGAACAACGAATGACAGGATGCAATCTTCTCTTCAAGTAAAGTGAAAAATCAAACAAAAACTTCAATGAATAGCTGTATGTTATTGTGAAATCATGCAGAAGTGTTTTACCTGTTTTGCAAAGTTATTCTGATGAAAGGACAGGGGGGCTGAAAATTGGAGGTTAAGAACTGTGGATTTCTAAAGTTTTTTTAATCTAGGAATTGAGAAAATATTTTCTTTGGGCTTTTTTTTTTTTAACCACTGCCCCCTTTTCCAAAAATCGTTAATTCTTTATCAGTTGCGGGTAGCAGTGCTAGTGTTCTCCACATAATGTCATGCAGAGATATACACAACACCCTGCATTCAGAGAGCTGCACCAGAAATTGGACTCACTAGAGCAAAAAAAGAACCTAAATGATCTCAGCAGGGAGCCTAGAAGAGAGGAAGAGCTTGAAGATGCCTAAAAATATGTGATTCTGTTTTATGTTAGAATTTGAAAACAGCCTAGATTCTTCACTGCTTTAAGTACAAATTTCTGAGTTTCTGTCACCGAGGAAAAATGGAACAACACATTATTTCTTTTTCATGGACAGCAAACAGAACAGTAAGAGGAATTTTTCCCTTTTTGGAAACACTCATCATTAAAGACTTCCTTCCAGAAAGGTGGTGCTTTATATTTGACAACCAGAGTCCCAGATATGTTAGCAATAGTAGATGACTATTCCAGGAGATCAGACAAAATTTTTTAAAAATTGTTTTGGAAAGTGTTTTTGATGTACAGTGGTAGACTCCTTGGAGCTGTGGTGATGTGCTTTGCAGGTCCTGCAGTAATTGCTCACATGTCTCCAGTCCTGCTCCCACCCCCCATGGTTTAATGCATGTCAATATTCAGCCCTGTTCAGTGCTGCCATACATCTCCCAGGGGACCTCACCTCCTCCTCTTTAAGCTTTTGTCTCCGCTTTTCTTCAACAGCTGCTCTCTTCTGCTCCTCTCTCTGCCTCTGCTCCTCCAGCCTTCTCCATCGCTCCTCCATTTGCTTTTCATACTGAAGTTTTGCTCTTCTCTCCTTCTCCAGTATCTGCTGCTCCCTAGCAGCTTGTGCAGAGAAAAAGGTGCATTTCATATCATGCAAATTTTCTTCTCTTTTAAAATTACTTGGTAACATGAAACAATAGTGTAAAACAACAAATGCAAGTACACAGGGTTTCAGTTGACTGAGATTGAAAATATAGTGCACAGAAGTGCTGAAATAATTAGTAAATCTAAGCAATTTGTTCAATACGTAAATAGGGAAGCCCTTGTACACAAGGTGCCAGTTTGTACCCCTTGCCTATGTAAAAAACTGTGTACAGAATTGTTTAGCTTTTTTTTTTATGCTTCAAGTCCCTCTGAAGCTTAAAGCCAAATTATTTTTTCAGACATACTACTCCTAGTAATCCTTGAAGGAAATCAGCTGAATATGTTGAAGCAAAAGCCATTGGGACTTTAGAACTGTGCTTCTTGTTACAGAGCTGCCTTTAAAATAAACACATGTAAACAACATATGCTATGTTTTCTATGAAGTTTTGAAAATACATCTTTCAGATCATTATTTGGTTCCACATCTTTACCCACTTCTGCCTTTTCATATGAAAAAAAAATTACTTCTGTCACTGAGGTTTTGCCCAGCTGTTTATTCCAACTGGAGCAATAATCTTTATGGGACATTACCCTGATGTTTCAGAAACTCAGACTGCAACCATACATACTGGACTGCTGCTTCAGGTGTACATAAAACAAGTAGCAGGAGGTAACGTGGCAAATTGAGAGGAAAAATTCATTTCCCATGCAAGTGTATTCCATAAAAAGGCAGGAAAGAGGAGTTCTGTAAGCATGCCTATATACACACAATCCTGTAGTGTCACATACCAACATATACACAGCCAATATCAAAGAGGGAATATTGCTAGGCTAAGAACTTGAAAGTCAAGGAAAGCCGGAATTAACACTGTTTATATAAGAGCTAGTCCTTCTTCCTGCTCACTTAGGCCTGTGTTTCTTCAGTTCCTGTTTCCTTTTGCAGCACATCACCCCTCTAACTCTCCCACTGTTCCTAGGCTCTTGTCCAGCCATTCCAAATGCTTCTTCTCAGATCAGCCTTTTCCCCTCAGTTCCTGCCCCCAGGCTGTAACCACAGCTGTGACTTTCTGTCCCTCTTAGCCCCATTCCAGCCTCACTCCCTTGGGTGAAAGCCAGAGTCTTCCCAACACCCAGATCCTTTTCCAACATTCCATTTATTTCCCTTGAACACAGAATCCTTCTACAATACTTCTTCCTCAAATCCAGCCTGCTTTCCAGAACAACTTCTGGCTTATTCTTGTCAGAAATACAGTTGATGTTGTCTTCCCCTTTTGTCCTATGAAAATCCACTCATCCTCCCCACCCAAGACAGGGCAGTATGAGGGGAGTGTCAGTGATGCAGTGAACCTGGATTGAATGCATGAAGTTCAGACTTGTCAACAGAAAAAGCTACCTCAGAGACAGTGGATAACAAGTGACCAGGCATGAATTGTTCCAACTGCTAGCCACATCAGGTAGAGCAGGTGACAAAGCATGCTGGAGTTCATAAAAACCAAAAATAAAGTGAGGTGTCCAGAGATTGTGCTAAGATTACCTTCCGAGTAAGTAGGTGAAACCTGGGACTGATTCTGGACAGAGAAGTAAACAATTCTGTCATCATGGACACACATACAATTCCTGTTGCTTAACTTAGGGATGCTAAACCAGTGATTAATGACTTTTGGCTCGGGTGAAAAAGTTATTTCACATTGCTATAGAGTACCTGCTGACTGCTTAAAGATCTGACCCTTGGAGGAACATGCTGCTTTTTTCTGAACTTCTAAAAGAAAATTCTGACAATCAAACTGTGACCAAAACTCAAAGCTCCCCATTACTGAAATAGTCTTAAGAAATATGCTTCCAGGAGGCATACATGATGTCTGGGAGAAAATTGGAGACACCACCTTCCAAATTCCCTGGGCCAACCACTCACAAAATATCCAGGTTTCAGTTTCTTTTTTATCTCTTCTACTCTGAGTCCTTTCCAATCTAATCACCACATCACTTTCTTGGGAACCAGAAAAGAAGGGATACTCAGAAGGAAAGAAGAGAATAGCCTACACTGAGCATGCCTGGAAGAGAAGCAAGTCCCAGGTAGACAGAAGCTTGGGCAAGGTTAAGTACTAAAGAGCAGCAGATTTTCACCAGAACTACCAAAAGGAATCATGCTGACCAAGCTCATGGTAATGAAAAATCTCAAGTCACTGGTCTCAAGCCCCAGACTTTGCAAAGAAATGGTCAACAGTTTGTTTATTTCTTGCAAGAAAAGCAGTATTTTACATGATTCTTTTGACAGGTGCCCATACTTGTTTAGTTGACATTTCCTCAAAATATATGCTTACCTTAAATTTTGCAAAAATCATAAAATACTGACAATTCCTTCTGCTAGGTATTGTCAGGTTATCTCTAGGAACAGTGCTACTGATCTTTCTTGTCATTACCATGAGGAAAAGTGAAGTTAACTGTTTAACACCTTTTTATATACACAGAGAGATATAGGAAGTCCAAATCAATGTCGAACAGAAAATTTAAATTTATGTATATATATATGCATACACACATATATATGTATATTTTAATTGTGTATACACCCACTCCCCTTAAATATATATTTATATTTTTTACATATCTATTCTACAATTCTCTCAGCATTTCCCTGGTCATAGTAATAGATTAAAAACAAGCGATTGTTTTAAACAAAATCTGAAATCATTGGTTAAAAACATTCTTCAGTTCCTGAATAACATAAGCATTCTCCTAAAAGATTAACCATTTTGCAACTTACAAAAAAGGTACATACTTTATTGCTGCACTTAAAAACTCTATTATATATTTCAATATGGCTAAAATCAAAGAAATTAAAATTGAGGTTGCTTTATCAAATCATCCTACATATTATTCAAGGTTTATTCGGGATTTTCACAAACCAGGATCATAACAGCAGTACCTTGAACATAAACCTATATTCAAAGGCTCACAAATCAAAGAAGAAAGTCAACTTGTAAATATAAAATACTAAATATTTGACTGGAAATGCAAAAATGTTCTTTTTTATAATTTAAGTTAAAAGAAGTGATAAAAACCAAGAACAAACTGAACAAGATTTAAAAATCAGAACACAGAAAATGCTATATTAGTTAGTTAAGCCTATTAAAACGTGTATATAAATAATAGATACACCTCCTGCCAACTTACCAAGGTATTTCTCCCTTTCTTCTCTTCTTTCCTTTGCCAGTCTTTGTCTTTCATCAGTTTTCAGAAATCCATCAATAGCTGAAGACAGAGGGAGGGAAAAAAGAAAAAAGCCATTAAGCAGAACTAAAGAAGGATCCAAAAGAAATTAAAAGAATCCATCAAAAAGAAAACATAAGTACTGCATTTAACAACTCCAATAACAAAACCAATTTTGCTCCTGTAGGTGGGCAGGTTTCGGGCTGGACTCGGCACCTGTTGAGCGCAGCCTCCCAGGCACTGCTGAACGCCACGCACGGCTCCTCAGTGCAAGTGCCTGACTCCTGTTCCCAGAGCAAACAAGCATGCTGTTGGTGCTTGTTTCAGAATCTGAGACCTCCTTGGGAAAAATGGTAAGGATGCAATTAACATGCATTTATCTCTGTTAACAAGATCATTTTAAATGTTTTGGCTAGATAGAAAAAGCTCAGAAAAGCAGTAAGCAGCTATGGATCCCAGCCTTTAGTTGACCACAGCCCCCAGTTTCCTTGTTTGCTCAGCATTTCAACAACCAGCAATTACAGCTGGATGAGGCTACAGAAGCAGCAGCCCTGCTGCCCTCTTTCCCAGGCAGGAAACACTTTGTTTCCTCCTGGAGTTGGTATCTAAAAGATACTTGTTTGGGACAAGGTTGCCTAAGGATGTTTTGTACCTGGATCCAGACACCCCAGCTCCTTTGCACAGCATGAGCAGCTGAAAAGCCCAATTTAAGGAGGCAGGAGGGCAGAGTGTGACACACCAGGTGCCCTGGGGTCACCTGCCCTGGAACAAGCATCAAAGGGACCTAAGATGGACCTTCTGCAACAGCAGGAGAAAGGCCACCAATGAGTGACAGACCATCCAAGGGATGGCATCCTCTTAAAACAGCTGACATGGCCTCCAGTGCCCTCCCTCCTCTCTGCTCAGGATCTCCTGAGGTGTAAGCAGCACAAACAGGCATGGTGTCTCACAGTACAGTTTACATCATTTGCAGTCATTATCTGAGCTCCCTACTGAGTTACTGAATTCTAATTAAGTCCCCTTCCTTTTGCTCTGAGAACTGCACTCGTTAATTTTATCAGATAAATATGAATGGAAAACTTACATAGACTGTAACCCCAACTACCTTCCTAAAACATCACACTTGCAGGATCCTTTCCAAAGGGATCCTGTCTGTGGGAGCAAGGATTTTGCTTAAGAAAATGCAAAATCTTTCTCTAAAATGCACAGTTCTGTAGGAAAGGTGAAAGCCAGCCTCAGTGGCCCCTGGTGACAAAGGCAGGGTCTCAGCTGTCCCCCATCAATAACAGCTTGCTTTTTCCTCAAGCAGCACCTTCAAAGACCATCTCTAATCCTCCTCAGCACACACAGACTGCAATTACCTGAAGGCAGCCAGGCCCCTGGAAAAATGTGATTATAGCTCCCAGCTGGTTAATTACAACTCAATTTCTGGGTCAAATACATATTTATTTATTTATTTATTTATTACCAAAGACTCATCCTACTTCTATACTAGTCCACTTGTTTGCTCACTTGGCTGACATTTATTTTCAGATTTGACGAGGAAGAAGGAGACAAGAGGTGGCAGCTCAGTAAAGCAACCATGGCAAAGATTTGTTACAGCTTTGAAGGGGCCTGCAGTAAGTAGCCAAGAAGGTGAATCAGCATAGGTATTTTACAGCTCCAATGGAAAGCTTTTCAGTGGTCTCAATGTCAAACAAACATGAAACCTACAACTCAGGCTAGAAGCAGCAGATGGATGTGAAATTCTGGTGGATCAAGAGCCCAAAGATGGAAGACTGAGCTTGGGAACAAGGAGGCTGGAGAAAGAGAAAGAAACCAGCAGAGGCACAAGTTAAGGTCTTCTGTGGCAAAGGATGTAACTCAGATGGAGAGGTGGAACCTAAAGTACAGAAACTAGAATGGGGATAAATGGAGGCATGGAGATGAAAAGCAAGGGAGTCTATGTCCATGAACTATGTTCACAAAATCCTGCATTGATTCTCGTCACTCTCCTGGCTTACAGCAACTATCTCAGAAATCCACCAGCAAAAATGCATCCCATTATGCCTATCAATAAAATCACAGCTTACTAATCTCTACTTTGATTGGTTCACAAACACAAAAGTGAAAAGTGCAAAAGTGGATCTAAAAGCCTTGCTCACAACTCCATTGCTATCCAAAGCTGATGCACAATTTTTCAGGTTGGCTTTCTCAACCATTTGAATATCTCAACCCAATTCAGAAAATACTATAAAATGATCAAATTTGTGATGTCACATATTAAAGGAATGAGAATGTATCCAAATTGAAACAGTCTGTACAATTTTCATTTTGCCTATTCTTACATATATATTACATTTTTTCCTTATAGGTCCCTTTGCTTATTCATTCAGTGCATAAGAGTTGAACCAAGTTCAAAGTTATTAGTGCTTCTTGCACTTTCTTTCTGAAACTGGAAAGTAGACAAAACTATACTTGAAGGTTTTTTGGAGAACAGCATTCCACATTTGGCTATGTCACAGGTAAAACTAAAAATGCATGGAATTATGTTCATTACATATGCAATACACCAACATGAAAAAAAAACCAACCCACCAATAAAACAGTGGAGGAAAACTGCATTCTAATAATACATACAGGCATCAAACACAAGATGGCAAGAGTAGCATTAAAATACCACAGGCATCCTCAATGCTGGCATTTCTTAACTCAAGTACTTGACTTTGCAAATCAGCATGCCTGCCAAAAATCAGAAACTTTATTTCAGAAAGTAAATACAGTTTTGAAGGACAGAATAACTGAACACTGGGTGATAGCTTGTACACAGAGATGATTTTCAAAGGCCAAAATGACTGTACTTTATGCATCTTCATATAACATTCAGATAACATAATAAATGCAGTGGGCACAGCAGTTACCTGTGACAAGGAATTTCATTAATGACAGGAATTCAAATCCCTTTGGCAAAGCAGACTGCAAGCAGCAAGCTGGCAGAGGTAACTATCCCGGGAATAGCGTGAGGGCAATCCCGGTCCCCTAGCAGGGAAGTGCCAGCAGAGGGCAGGAGAAGGTCTGAATGAACAACAAAACCCCACGGCAAAGTCGCTCTCACGGAGCTGTGACCTCGGGTTAAGTCTGTATACGCAGCTTTATCCTGAGCCCTCCTCATATTTACAGCTAAGCCTCTGATCCCTCACTTAGAGAGGCGCGTAACAGCTAACAACGTGTTTAAGAGTCAGGATGTAATCGCAGGCTGGCTGTTCTTCTGCCAATCAGAGAAATGAATACAAAGGGATACTGGCGGAAAATTCCCTAATAAATGTTTATTCCCAGACTTGCAGAGGAATAAGGAAACTGCTCAAATAAAAAGATCCAAGATTTTCCTCTCAGGAAATGCACACGTACAAATTGCTTCTGCTTATTACTCTATCTCACAGCCCTCCCCAAAAGTCCTTTGCACAGAGTCCCCACTCTCTAAGGCATGTACTTAGGCACTGGGCTAATTCCTTGAGATTGTGCCTCATTTTTTGATTGAGGAGGGCCAGCTGTTCATCTGGGACTTTAGTACAATGAGCATTTCTAAAGAAAAAGACCATAACATAAAACCAGTTCAAATGCCAGCAGCAGACCTGCAGCAATAATGTAACAGCTGAAGCTGCAGGATTCCTTCAATACTTCCATGTTACCTCAAAATAAATATTCACAGAAGTAAAACCCAACATGTTAATTACTGCTTCAACCCTTTTTTATGGGCAAGGCAAACCTATTTAGACTGATGAAACAGTGCCAGAACATGTTCACACACACTGCTCTGCTCCACATCCTGCTTGTGAAAGACTCCTGGTGGTTGCTCAAGACAGGGGAAGGCTGTCTCTCCTGATGAGACATAGCAAGCTCTGTCCTTTAAAATCCATATCCTGTTTTTGGTGAGAAAACAAGTACCCAAGCAGGACAACGAGGTTAGTGGAAGCTGAGGCTACATTTCAAAAGGACCAACAGGCTGCTTGGGCATCTCCTCTCCTGAAATTCATACCTGAGTAATTGTCAGCAGGTAAGGTCTCTATTATTTTTACTATTTTCTGCTTTGTTATTGAACCCACACCTCCTGTCCTCTCTTATACCCCATGGTATTTGGTTTCACAATGTATTTATACACACAGATATTGAAGCCCTTGCTGGGCACCCTGACAGAAGAAATGTCAGCTGGGTATCTGAAACCAGCTGTACATAACATACCTGCAAAGCTCTTGTGGTGCTCCACACACTGAGACCTTTGGCCATCCTGCATGACCACATTCAAGACATTTACACCTTTGTGCATTCTATCTGGCATTGTCCAACACTTCTAGACCTTGGCCACAGTATGCACTGATGCTGCTGAATTAGTGAAATTTCCCAGTTGGGATGCAGTTCTGCCAGTGGGTGGCCTTGCCTGGGACACCACTGCACTCACACCCACTGTACTGCTGGCAAACTCTGCTGTTTCAAATAACAATCTTCATCTATAAAATTGACATTCTGCTCCCTAAAACCTGCTTTGTCTCTCTTGAGACTGTTCTTTGAGACAATAATGAACAGACATTTTCCACCTGTCATTGTTTCCCTCTGGGTATTCCTGATTGAAGAGATGTTCAAGTTTTCAGCTATTAACTATACTTGAGGGGAAAAATAGTTACAAAGCTGTGTGTGACTGTACCTGGATGGCAATTTCTATTGGCAAAAGGCACTTTTCCTAAATTTTAATTTTAAAGCTGAGAGGCTTTCAGGTAGAGGCAACATGCAAACACCACAAGAGCTTTGCAGGCAGGTTAAGTAAGATTTAGTGAATTGCTGTCCTGTTTGATAATTATCTTTTTCACATTTTCTTTGATTAAAAAAGCTCTTTATTTTATGGCATTCAAAAATCTTAATACAAATAATCAGAATTTCCCCAGTTTCAGATACTTAATTTTAGTTTTAGATTTGCCAGGCTGGATTTCAAATATAACCAGAAAAGAAAAAGGAGCATTGTCCATTATGTCTAATTAAAATACCAGGATGGCTACTTGTTGTTATAAAGATGTTAAGTGGATGAAGTCATTAAAGACAAACAGTTGCCAAACACAGGGACATTTCAGAACCCCAGGCTAATTGTCTGAGAGGTGGCCTGGCAGATAGAACAGAGAAGCTGTTGGGGACTGCATGCTCTGGTTAAACAACTAGGACACCTGCCCTATGCTCCTGCTCCCCCACCCTGGACTTTCAAATTATCCATTTGAATCAAGAACTTCAGCTGTAAAATGTACTTACACAAAGACTGCAGTAGCAAAATATATCCTACTGGAATGTTTATTTAAGTTTAAGTGAAATTGCTCCAAAATGCTGGCCAAATAACCTTGAAATGATACACAGAGTATATATACATCATTTTGTGATCAGGTATATTAACATAAATATCTTAATTACTACATGGGGAGTACAAAACTGCTAAAATATTAATGGCAGACCTTCTCAGTTTTGCACGAGCCCACAGACACCTAATTAGCTCCATGGGATTGTGTACAAATGTGTGTGCAGCCCGAACAGTGCCCAAGGAGACTCTAGTATCAGGCAGACACAGCAGATGCACCTCAAGAGCACTCAGAGAATGGTAAGATACATTAGCAGAATGCTTTTACTTATGAAAACACTATATAATTAATCTAGTGTTATTATTTATTTAGTTTACTGAACAGGTGCCTGCTATACAGCCCCCACACAGCCCATACCAAGCAGCAGCACTGTGTCCACGATTCCTACACTGATGTTTTATTCATGTGCCTCCACAACCTCTCAGGCAGAAAGGAGTCCAGAGGCTTAACCAGTTCTTGACAATGTCTTTCTCACAGATTTAACACACATGAAAATTTATAGCTGTATTTTTCAAACAGCCCTAGACCCCAGACCCATGTGGCATCCATAGGTAGGATCTTCCCTTCTACAGCCTGCCCAGTAACTTTCTAGAAGGAAACACTGTGCATTCTGAAAAGGATAAAAACAAACAACACACACACAAACCCAAACAAACAACAACAACGACAACAACAACAAACCAACAAAAAACCTCATGAAAAATACTGTTTCTAATCCACAATTAACATTCTGAAACTTCTAGGGTTTGCCAAGGTGGCACTAGCTGGAAATTTTACACTAAAACAACAAGCAAACTTATGAACCCCAAAGCTATAAACATTTCAAATTGAAAATTTTTCCCATGGCTGAAATACTTTTCTTCTTTCATTCACTTACTGCCTATCTCCTGAATCAGCAATAGTCCCAACTTGTATTTGCAATTTATGCATTGATAAACTTGCACAGACTAGTTTCACTGACTTCAGCAGAATGACTTCTGTTAAAACAGAAGATATGGAAATACCTTGTTAGGATCAGGAAGCCCATGCTTTTACCCCACCCAAATCTGAAAAAAAGGTCCTATCACTCATGTACTATGATACTGAATGGAAAATTCTTTTTTTTGGAAGGAGAGTAGCTATAAGCACTGTAGACATCACTTGCCTGGTTCACTGTATTTTGACTTTTGCAAGAAAAAGCCTCAGTGTAAGACAACAGACCTCAAGTCACAGTTCTTCTGCCCAAATTATCTAAGGGAAACTTTATAGGATCAGATAAAATTGTTTTTCCCTCCCACTAAATTAAATCTGAACAGCCTCATTTTAGGAACATACACATCAAAATGAAAGAAATTCCCTTTATTTGTAACAATTTTTGTTACCAAAAGGAAAAAAGCTTTGGATCTATAGTGCATAGGTGTAGTCAGCAGCACTCTGTCCAACGTGTATTCTACACTGATGTTTTATTTATGTGCTTCTGTAATCTCTCAGGCAGAAAGGAGTCAGAAGGTTTAACCAGTGCTTTACAGTGTCTTTCTCTCAGATTTAACACACATGAACACGTATAGCTGTATTTATGTGTATAGTGTAGTCTAGCACAATTCAATTTCTAATTAAAAGAGTTTCTGGACTGACAATACACATCTATGTATCAACATCTGCTGAGGTTATATATTGATTATCAGGTATTAGATAACCAGAGCTTAGTGAAACACTAGCATCTCACTGAGAAATTCAGCTATTTTTAGCACGAGCAGACCAGATGGGAACTGTAAGTACCCATTTCTCCCACCTCCACTGGTTTGTAATCCCCAAATGCACATTAAACCCCACTTCCTGCTCAAGTTAATTGGCTTTGCTGGTGTGTGGCACTGAATAGTGATCTCATGCTTTGGTGGTTTTTCAAATGTCACTGCTGCGTTGGGCTCTCCAGTGACAGCTGAAGTGCACAGAGACAGCCAAAGCCAGGGAGCCCTGAGCTGCTCCCCTGTGCCCAGGCAAGCAGGGCTGGGCAAAGCCTTGGGCAGCCCCGTGGGCGAGGAGCTGAGCTGGGCTGCGCTGAGGGGCTGCACTGAGGGGCTGCACTGAGGGGGCTGCACTGAGGGGGCTGCACTAGGGGGTTGCACTGAGGGGGCTGCACTGAGGGGCTGCACTAGGGGGCTGCACTGAGGGGTCTGCGCTGAGGGGCTGCGCTGAGGAGCTGCACTGAGGGGCTGCGCTGAGGGGCTGCACTGAGGGGCTGCACTGAGGAGCTGCACTGAGGGGCTGCACTGAGGGGCTGCGCTGAGGAGCTGCACTGAGGGGCTGCACTAGGGGGTTGCACTGAGGGGGCTGCACTGAGGGGGTCTGCGCTGAGGGGCTGTGCTGAGGGGGTTGCACTGAGGGGCTGCACTGAGGGGCTGCACTGAGGAGCTGCGCTGAGGGGCTGCACTGAGGGGGCTGCACTGAGGGGCTGCACTGAGGGGCTGCACTGAGGGGCTGCGCTGAGGGGTCTGCGCTGAGGGGCACCACAGCTCATTCTCCTGCTGAACACCTGACCCAGCCTCCACAGCAGCACCCCACGCTGCACATTTAAACACATCTAAAACCAAGGGGTGCAGGAGCCAGTACTTGCAAACATTGTCTGTAGAACACAGAGAGCTCCCAGACGTGAGCACCCAGGTAACCTGGAGCACACTGGCTCAGCTCCTGTCCTCAAGCTCTGTGGCCAAGCAACCTCAGCCACCTTCCCTCTGCAGGGGGGGCTGTCCTGCCTCCACCCGCAGGCCAGGCACCCCCACAGCAGCACCCAGCATTCAAATTTAGCTTCACAGACAAGAGGGAAGCTGGAATGATTTTCCCACTGTGGCAGTCACCTGGAACACGTCAAGCTGCCCAGCTCAAGGCACTCAAGTGCACTGCTGAAGGCCATTCTTGTGCTGCTAGAGCTCCTGCTCACAGCACCAGTCCACAGCAGCTGCAAATCTCTAATTTCACCTGACTCAAGGGTCACAGGACAGCATTTTGGAGGAAACCCCAGAAGTCCCTGTACATCCTGCCTTCCACTGTGGCCTTTCTGCAGGCCATGGATCTCTGCAGCAAAGTGACACTGCAGATGGGGCAGACAGTAAAGATTTTTTTAAATCCTATAATCAAACTGGTAATTAACCTCTATGTCTAGGTACCCAAACTAAAGCATGACAAAAATTTACAACTCGCTTCTAAAACAACTTCAGCCAGAAAGTTTTCTTTTGGAGTCTGAAGTGAAAATGAAAAGGATTTGTCACTATGATCTTAAAAACGGTCCTTAAAAATATTTAAGAGAATCCTAGAAGAAATGATAAAACAAAACAGAACAAAAATCTACAAATCAAGGCTCACACTTGGGCGATAGAGGCTTGGTGCATGACCACTTCAGAGGTGGCAATTTGTACAGTGCAACACAGACCATCAACCTTCCACTGCACATGTATGTACAGGGATGGTTCTGCAGATTCCTTTTACTAGGTCTGTTTTCATGTCAAGTCTTATTTAATAGAAACTGCAAAAGTGACACTGGTGCTTTGGGATTTGCTCTGAGTTGCAGCAAAGGTTAGAGAACCAAGAAAACACACTTGGCTCCTAACAATGCCTACAGAGGCGTGAGGTGCTGCCAGCATGTCCTTTATTACTACAGCACATCGACTTTTTTTTTCCCCTAGATAGTAAAATTAAGTTTTTAACATTACCTTCATCTACCACTATATTCTGTCCTCCATGAGTGAAGACTTGGAGAAAGCTCCAGGATGCCTCTGTTGTGCTCTTTGTGGTCCGCAAAGTGAATATAAAGCATTTAACAAAAGAAGAATCCATTTGCAATTTTCCATTTATATATATCTCTCTATCAAAAAAAAGTGTTAATGACTTACTAACATGACATGCAGCTATCAAGGACTGACCTAAATAACCTCCACTTTTCTCTACCCACACCTCATGCATTGCTGAAACAATGTATTATTCCGAAGAGAAGCAGCTACCAGCCTCAGAGTAGAAAGCACATTTTCCCTGTGATTTGGCAAAAGCTTCCAAAATAAAAAAGAAGCAAAGCTGATTAATCCACAGCACACATGATCAAGTGAACTTCATCCTCTGTGGACTTGGCTAAGTACAGGAGCAACAGTTAAAATGTTGCTTTTGCTGAGCTTTACACTAATTATATTTCCCAATCATTTATTTCAGGGATAACGCTCATTGACTATCAAAATCAAAACAATTTATTCTAGGAACACACACAGTGAATCCTCACGGGAAGAAAAGCTTTAACAATTAAATGGTTGCTTCGAAGTTTTTTCTTGTGTTTTAGTAAATGAACTACACCAACACAGCTGAAGTTTATAACGTTATGTATGGACATACAGTCATACAGTTTTAACTATGTTTATGGTCAATGTCAATTCATCAAAGTGTATTCCACACAGCTCCTGGTTCTGCATTCCCCAGTCTTGGCCCCTACACATAATTCTTAATAAAGCACACAATTTAGTGGTGGGCTCCAAATGCCCCTTTAAATCCAGAACATGACTTTTCCCGCTGGCATTTATGCAGTCAGTCTCATCAGAGAATCTAATAATTCTAGGTGTTCCACCAAGAGCTAATGTCCTTGCTGGGATTTCTGCTTACTTTTCTACTTGTGCTTTAGCTGTGAGCTTCTGACACTCAAGGAATTCCAAGCATGAAGCTTTCAGTGCGTGCAAGTCCATCCGCAAGACACTGCTGAGACCTGACCATGTGCTGGCAACCTCTCTGCCCCAGAGAACAAAATATTACATTTACATACATCCTTTTGAACACATGTATGCATCTCTGAACAATCATTTATTATGACTGTTCTTGGTCCAACAATTTAATACTGGCTACTGTGCACACAAAGTGTTAACTGCCTCTGTTAGAAACCAATCAAGCCTCCTGAAAGACAGGGCTCCAAAAGCAAGAACCTCATTCAACTCTTACCATTGAACTATAGTAAAGGGTCTGAGTTACTTGGAGCTTCTAGAAGTCTGGGAAAGTCTAGGAAATATGCCAAAGTAGAGACTGACTTAACTGACCCGGGTAAGCCCATCTGTGCTTGGGGCTGGTGTTGAAGGAGTCCAGGTCAGTGAGGGAACAGTGACAACTGAGACATGCTGGGACCCATCCCTATTGCCTAAATCCTGCTTCATTCTGACAATGCTTGCATTTTATGGAAACAGAAGACCTTAGATCTATTAGGTTAGTACTTGGAAGATTATTTTTCAAGGGCAAGAGACAGCAAGGAGATGGACAGACACACAAATAAGGCTGAACATCTCTGCATCCCTTGAAAGAGTCATGTGAACCAATGTTCTTAAGTGGAATTTATTTGGAGATTCGTTACTTTAACAAATGTAAAAAAGAGTAAGTCTGCCTTTTTAGCACTGCAAAACATACATCTTTGTTTAATCTCTGATTTCTCAAAGGATTATTCAGAGTTCCAGTATAAATTATATTAGCTGTTTATGCAAACTCAGAACACAAATCACACTGTTCACGGAGCTCTTAAACTACAGAATTATAAAGATAATTTACCATACTCAGACTTTCCACACAAGAGAGGTGAGTGGATTATGCATCCACTGATTTTTCAAATCTCAAAAAGAAGGAGGCTTTTTCCGGGTAAGAATTTGAAGCATTTACAAAGATTTACAAAAATCTATAAAATTAACGGATAAATCAGAATATAAAATGACTAAACTGTACACAAAGTGCTTAAATGATTTGCTAAGATGAAAACATACACTGATGCAGGCCTGACAGCACACTTAAACCAACACAAAGAGGCCAATTAAAACACAGTGGGTCACTAAGCTGTGCAGTAAGGAGCATTAGCACAGAGACCAGAGCCTGCATTCAGCATTTTCTGTCAAAGTTCAGCTGAACTTTGGCAGTGATGTGTGGCAACACCACACAGGATGAAGGGAAACTCCACTTTGCACTGGTGTCTTTTACCTTCTTTTGTGACCTTTGTGGCCCACAGAGGAACAGGTCGAGAGACAGAATTAATATTCCAGCCAAGAGCTGCAGCTTTCAGGGCTGTGACAAGTCTGCCCTGCCCTGGCTCAGGGAACCCCTGTGCAGAACAGGAACTGCAGGCACCAGGGAGAACCTGGAGACCCAGCTGGTGTTTCATGGCACAAGCATCTTAGAGCCTTTAGACACAAACAGGCCCTTGCACATACATGTGCACTCTATAAGCACAATGGTTTCTTTTCACTGCTACCAGAACTCATTTCAAAGACCAGCCCAGCATTTAATTTTTAAAGAAAATACAGGTACTTATAGAACAACATTTCTTGGATTTCTGTTGATGCTTCAGCCATCTCAAGAAGACTGACTTGACTCAGGACAAAGTCCAAAGCTGACATGTAAGTGCTAGAGTCAGTAATTCAACATCAGTGTCCAGATGCTTTCTGGGCACAAAACAAGCAGAAGATGACTTTAAATATTTAAGAAAAAAAATGTAGCCTATATTTCTCTAAAATGACAGATGTCTATTAAGAGGCTCATATGGGTCTTCCACCACAGTATAAGAAAAGTTATCTGGTTCAAAGACAAAAATTTTTTTATTACTTTATTCCTTCTGCCTCTGTATATTCTTGTACATGATTTTGTAGCACTTTGCAAAGCAAATTTCTGTTCTCATTCATAAATAAGGGCAGAGCTGGAAATCTGGCCCACAGATTTTTTTTTTTTTGGTAATTTAAATTCTTCAAACAAGTGACTTCAGAAAAGCCTCTACACTAAAAAGCCTAATTTATTACAGGGCTCTGCCTGATTCTACCAGAATCTACCAGATTCTCTACTGAAGTGTTCTCAGAGGTCAGGGTCATTCATAAACAATTCTCTCCTGAAAGTGGTGAATTTTAGCCCCTGTAATATAGGGATGAGCTTTTACTGTGTCCTGTGGCATCACCTGGTTTTATCATCTTTGTGGCATCCTTTAGACTGTCATTTATGACAAATTTGTTTGAAGTTGACTAATGGCTTCAACAGCTAATTATTGGTGAGAAGAAAGAAGAATGGACAGACAAATAGGTGTGATCCTCTACATTTAAGTTATTTTTCAAGAAATACAGACAACTGAGTTCTTGAAATTGTAGCAAGACACTTAAAACCTGCATCAAAATCCTTATTCATTTGCATTTCTCGAGAAATACAGCATATTAAATACACAATGCCCTATCAATAAAGGTCTTCTATCTTCAAGGCCTCAGCTACTCACAACATGATGGCCTTGAATAAAAAACAAACCCACAATAACTCAAAATCTATTAAAACTCATGGAAGTTTCTACAAAGAACAAGTACAGAAATCTCCATATTGTTTTTTGATAACCTAATAGTTCAGAGAAAAATCTGTAGGTTCTCCTGCACATTTTCTGAATAATTCACCTAGAATAAATCTAACAATAAAAATGAGAGGACACAGATTAGCCAAAAAACAAATTTAAACACACAGTTTAAATATTTCAGGAAAAAGACATATGATGTTATGCTATACTGATATTCATCTAATTAACTGCCTGACATTTAAACTGACAGGCTTAAAGAAAGGCAGAGACAAGACATAAAATGGGAACTGTAAAAGAAGCTTAATCCAGTGTCACAATATTAAACTGCCAAGACAAACTAACCAACAATAATGGCAAAATAATTTTCAGTGATAATGTCTTTTGGGTTATTTATGAAAAGCAAAACAAGAAACTGAGTGCTTGCAGTTTATCAAAACTTCACTGTTTGGCTAAAAAAGTGGAGGCTGACAGATGAGTTTGAAAAAAATATTTGCAGGAAACAAAACATACCGAGCTCTGAAAGGAAACAAAGATAATTATTTGCACAAGTGAAGAGCAGCATAAATGTATGAAGGTTGATGATGGCTGAATGTTCACTCAACCTTCTCCTGTGTGAGATGCCACACTGAATCCACCAAATCTGATCACACAGCCTGCCTCTCTTCTGGCACACAGATTTATTTAATGCTATGACATAGTCTAGAAGCACGTGGTGTGGATGAGTTTGTGGGGATAAAAAGCAAGCTCTTCAATAGAGATAAATGCATGATGAATGCGAGGAATTGAAGGTCACACAGGCTTGGCAGACAATACTTTGTTCTAATTCATTTAGAAAGCACTTGAATGATGATTTAGCAATTAAATTATCTACTTGCAATACAACGTAATTACACATTTTGGAAGATGGAGTCTAGTTGGCTTAATTCCTTCTAATGTGTGTTCAGACTTTGTAAGTCTACAATTAGCTTATATATGGATTAGCTGGCATTTTCTGTTTAAAATTTACTTTTTAATTTTCTCTTATTCTTTGTTCTTCCCTCTCCCCCTTTTCTGATGTATTGCAGTTGTGGTTTTAATAAAAAATTGCTGGCAGAAAATTTAACCTGACTGATCCTGCAAATAAAACAAACACAGCTTTTTTTTTGGCAGCAAAACATAGGAATTTACAGTCAAAAGCCTAAAACTTTGCACCACAACAAAATAGTAAAACAATTGGTTTAATTCTTGTAACAACCTGTCTCATCACCTTTCCCTGCCCAAATATCAACACTAAATCCCAAACTAAGTTATTTCCTACCTGATTATTTTTCTTTTTTTACGTCACAAAATCTGTAAGAAAGTTCTAGTTTTAAATAATGCTTCAGGACATTTGCACCATTAAATCTTGCATGTTCAGTAATTCAGTGTCTAAGTATCTATTTAAAATTTACTCCTTATCTTTCCCCTTAACATCTCACTGTGGTTTCCAGTGAGACTGTTCACCTCTCAGGCTGCCAGAGCTGACATTACAGCTACAGAGTAGAGACACATACCAAACCTTCCTCATATCAAGAACATAATCAATTATTTAAAACTATTCCTATTCTGGATTCTACAAAACTGAAGAAGTTTTATTTAAAAAATATCTTCTCAGCTATACCTCAGGGATAAACTGGTGCAAATCTGCAACACAATTATGGAAATAACATATAATTATCAACTGACTAAATTTTTTATCTTCCAGCAATCTACCAGGTTTATTCAAGTTAGACTGTCTTTTCATCACTTTTTTTACTGTTTGCAATATAGTTATTTAGGATTTACCACATATAAACATGTCCTATTGCTATGCTATACCTCAAAAATAAATGGGCTGTATCAAGTAAGTTTCATATGATTGACTGAATAATTTCCCATAAATTATGCAATGCAAACTAAATTACAAGTGATAAATAGTTGCTGAAGGTATTAAAATTACTTGGAAATCCCTCAATTTCAAATTTGTTGGTTTACAAACTGCACAGACAATGGACAACAGAAGGGGTTAATCCAAAGGAATTTGCCAGCAAAACAAAAACCAAAACACACCATGATCTCAGGAGTCCCCACAAAAGCCATGGTCCAACACCCTGACCACCCATGCAGGATCAGATCTACTGGACTGCACCAGGGTTTGGGGTAAACACCGACATTACCTTGCACCCATCTCCCCTCCACGCTCACTCTTTCATTAAGAGGGTTTTACACAGGGCACCACTCCCTTGAAGGCACCTCTGGAGAAGGGGCCAGTGCCCCGTGGATGGACCCAGGGTGAGGCTGCAGACTGGCTGTTCCTCTGGGCTCAGTCACTGGTGCCCCACCTCCAGCCCAGCTCCTGCCCATCCCAGCTGGCTCCCTGATTCAGCACACCACCCTACTGGCCTGGCACTGCTATGGGGAGAGAGCACAAACTGTGCTGCATTACTGCCAATGCACAAAACTCTGAATTACTCCTTTGTTTCCCATGAGAGAACTGCCAAAGTGCTCAGCTCCACACCTGTGTTCCTCACAGCCCAGGAGCTCCCTCCTTGCACACCATCACTGAACAGCCGTGTGAAACCACAGGACCACTGAACACTGATTTTCTCCCAGGCTCCTTTTTATTTCTCATCCCTTTTACTGCAACAGCAACCTGCACGCTCTTTTCCACTTCTGGCTTCCAAGAATCACTGACTGACATAAAATAGGGTGATTTTTCATGACATAAAACAACAGCAATTAAACCACAACAAAAAAAAAAGGTAATAGGGTGACTAGTCTGCCCACTAGATAGATAACAACTGAGTAAAACAATAGCTATGTCAATAGCAAGTAGTGCACCAGGTTTCAGGTATTTTTAAACACAAATGTCTCATCAAGTCCAACTGTTATGTGAATTGGTTTAAAACAAAACAAGGTTTGCATAATGATATTTACTTCTCTCTCGTCTTTTAACAGATGATTATGAAGTGTGAAGTACTTTCGACAGAAAATTAAAGTGTTTAATACTGGCATTATTACATTCTTCTATTTCTGTCTTAATAAGTAACACATGCCCACTACCCATGCCTATGATCATGCTGGGTACTTTATACATAAAAGAGGTTCACAAATAATTTTAACACACAGAGGTGGCTGCTGGTGCACAAGTAACCAGAAGCCAGGAAACCATCCATTTACTCAATGCACAGAGGCCACCAGCTGCTAACAAAAGGGAAGGAGAAGTTCTTCTCATCCCAAGAAACCAGCAGCCACTCCTGCTTAATAAGTGAGAAGTGATCAGATAAAAACAATTTCAGGAGAAAGAAAATGTTAAACCTACACAGCTAAGTTTTGGGTTCCCCCACCTCACTTTGTATTAGCCTCTCACCTTCTTCCTAAGTTCTTGGACATACTTCTCATCAACATTTCCCCAAACTAAAAGCTGGAATGTCAACAAGAATCATCAGTTCTTGACTGATGAAATGAAGTATTTTTATTTTGCCACCTTAAAAAAAGCAAGACTTAGGAGGAAGGGTGTTTTGAACACACATCAGCTGAAGGGCAGATTCTTACCCTATGTAATCCATCATGGCAGTTCAGCTAAAAGATCAGGGCTACTTGCCTAATAAAATCCACAGGTCTAAAAGTCCAAGGTGATAGGTCTATCAAAACCCAGTTAAAGAGCCACATATTAATGAAAACAAAACAAAACAGGACAACCCCATACGAACACAGCAAGTTCTGAAATTGATAAAGGTAGAACCAGGAGGAAATATGAAAGGTTTCAGCTGGAAAATAGGAAGCACTCAAGGTGAAAATGAAATCAGCCTGGTTTGCAAACTCATTATTAATATCATGAAGATCCAACCAGATGGGAGACAATATCCTGCACAGTGCAGCTGAGACAACAGCAGGGAAACAAAATCATTCTTCTTTTCAACTGTAATACCACAGCCAGCACTAAGAGTTGTTTTCAGAAAACACTCTGCAGGGTTTATTTTGAATAAAAAGTAAAGTACAGCCTCTCCTGAGTCTTGTCTATAACTGCCACTGCTGCAGACAAGCCACAATGATTTCTTCTCTGTGTTGAAGAGGAGCTCTCAAGGATCTTTCTGACAACCACTTAAGCAAACAGCATGATAATCTCAAAGACAACATTCCTAAACACTCTTTGAAGAGATCATATATGTTTCCCTCCTCTCATGAATATAAAAATGTGTGACTAGAGGCTATTCAGTTGCATTCAAAATTACTTTGAACAAATACATCTGCAGCTAATGATGTTGATAACTGAGTTTCGTTCCTCTCACTGGAAGTGGATGCAGGTTTTGTCTAAGCACTCTCCACACTTTGTGAACAATTAATAGGTCAATTGCTGTGATTTATACAAAGCTAACTTCTACAGAAGAATCAGTGAGCAGCACTCTGTAAATACTGTCTTTCTAGGCAAAAAGAAATCTACCTTATATAGTGAGCACATAATTAACTTGAGATTACTTTCCTTCATGGCAGAGGCCTGTCAGAAGTTGACTGTTATATGAAGAGCCCAAGCCTGGATTAGCTCTTACTCAGCCATTTTAAAATGATTTACAGCATGAAGAGTAAATAGTGAGATTCAGAAAAAGATATATGTGTGACTAGATAAATAAGATTCCTCCCACATACATATATACGGTTGAAGGGGGAGGACAGAAATTGAAAACAAAATCCATGAAAACTGGAACAGTTTTCTATAAACAGAGTGATAAATAGTAGTGCTGTGTGAATATCTATCTTTTCAAACTCCTCTTGTGCTTGTTTATTTATTGGAGATCTCATGGCAGGCTTATTTAACCTTGAAAATTGGTGAGCACCTTGGCTTGGAAATAGTCATAAGGACAGGAAAGTTCTCTCAAGTATCAATGGAAAAATTATTGCCACAACCTCCTTGTGCAAGGCAGACTGGGAATCGGCCAGATGGACAGCACTGAACATGTTATAGCCATATTATGAATTCTGATGTGTAAAGAACAATACATATATTAAACTTCAGTGGTGGTGAGTGTTATCCTATGCTTATTTTTAGACTTTATTTAGCAAAGAAAACAAGGTGCATTTATATACACCTGAGAAATTCAAATACGTATACAATGCTTCTGAGAAGACACTGGAGTGCTACTAGGATCATTACCTGTTTCCACCTTTATGGAATCTGGCTGTAGAGAGTACCAGTATGCTGAGTTCTGCAATTTCTCCTCATTCTAAGCAGTTTTCCTCTCTTAAAATTAGAAAGAAGAAGAAATAGATAAAGATGTCCTCTCCCTACCTTTCCCCTTCTTTTTTTGAAATAATTCAAATTACATCAAAAGCAGCTCTCTGCCTTCAGGCTCTGCCTATGCATACACACCCCTTTTCTGGCATGCCCTGCACCTTCCCACTCCTCAGCACAAATCTGCAGGAGCTCCTGCCTTCCCTCAAAACCCTGCCCCTCAAAGAGAATGCCATCTGCACATCCAGCCCACTGTTCCTGCAGCTTTCAGCACAACTGTCCTGCCCCCCTCCCCTGACTCACCAAGTGCCCCAGGAAGCTCCTGAGGGACTGCTGGGGATGATGTGCCATCCTTGGCAGGCCAAGTGCCAGCAGCACTCTGCTGTCAGGGGTGGCTGGCACACTCCAGCACACCAGCTGCAAGCAAACCATGCACCACACACGTGCCGGCTGTTTTGGGAAGCTTCAGAAGCCCACAGCCAGAAAACAGACATTTTTCAGGACCATAAAGTCTCTCCCCAGCACCCAGCCACTCCATTCACAAGGGAAGGTAGTTTGGACAGGTCTGTGGGCTTTGCCACAACCTCTGCCAACCATGAGGCACTGCTGGCCCAGGGCAGCTCTAGGCCTCACACAAACCATACACGGGCTTTCCTTACAAAAATCACACATCAGCCCTTACTCCAAAACATCCGTTTGGGTACTGCAAATATTTAATTGGCTTGTTGCTTTCTGGAGTTCATGCTCTGAAGGGTTGTGGGTTCATACAACCACAGCACTATCCGAGGAGGAAAGAACCTCAAAAAACCATCTGGTCCAATATTCCAAGAGAGAAGGAGCCCAGATGAGATTATCTAACATCCTGTCCAGCCCCATCTTGAAAACATCCAGCGACAGAGCCTCCTCCATTTCCCTCAGGAGCTTGTTACAGTGATTACTGTTGTCACTGTAAAAAAAATTATTTTATTGAGGTAAAGCCTCTCCTGGTACCATTCCTTTTTGCTTTCTCCAGGTAGCTACTTGAGAAAATAGAGCTTCCACTCTCTTTGGAGCCATCCTTTAAGTACTGGAATATGGTGATGAGCTCTTGAGCCTTTTCTTCTCCAGCTTAAATGCCTGGTCTCCAAGAGGAAAAACAGAAAAATACAAGCAAGTGCCTGTTGATACCCAATGGAGCAGCAGAAAGCTGTGAGCAGAAACCCAGGCTGCATCACAGATGAAAGGGCAGAAACAAGAGGTGGATGTTCTTCTCCTACTGAAACTCTAGGAACAAACCTGCAGCACAGTCCTGGAGCATTGCAAGCAGGACAGCAGCCTAGTCAGGAGCATCAAAATAATCAGAGCCAATTGCGCTAATTACAAATACAAATCACATATTTTTGCATGTTTGGAACACAACAGAAATACACACTGCTGTTTCTTTCGTCAGTATGCATGAAGACAGGACAGACTCAAAATGAGAGTAGAAAAGAACACTTGTTTCCTTACAGTAGCTGACTAGATTAGATATCACTGTCGATTTTATTTAAGAGAGGTGCACTCATCATTTTCTCCACTGTACCTAACACTAAGAGTCTCTTTGTTTTCCAACAGAAGACAACAGAGAATCAATGCAAACAAATGAATTATACAGTATTAAAATATAAATATTTCAAAGCTCACGTTTTATAGAGCTTTATCTAGGTGCTCCCTGACAAGAATGAGAAAAATGTTTTATACTTAACTGACTGGGAAAATAGGTTTCTTTTTCTTTTTTAACCAAGTTAGCCCAGAAATATTTGATGAAAAAATGTCAGTTATTAATCAGTATCCAGATGTCAATATAAAGCTTTCAGTACTACTTTAATAATAAAATATTCAAGAAAAATAGCCTAAATTTAGAGATGGGATATAAATCCTCTAGTGAAAAACTGTTCTTACTCTATGTTTAAGAATTCTTCTTATGATCTCTCAATCATTCAAACTTCACTGAGGGATTATTACTAAGCTACAAAATTAAAATCCAAACTGACCCTAAATCATATACAGCTTTTAGAAACCATCTGTTGAATTTAATGCCTCAAAATTCTAGAGTACATGATTTCCTATATAAAAAGTGCACACCGATATTTCAACATCACACTTCCATAAAATCAAGTTTTATTGGATCTTAAAATACACATGTCTCTATTTTTAAACTTCCAAGTCATATCTTAATCAAAATGTACATAGGAAGATACTTGAAACAACATCAATTTTTTATACCCAGTTAAACACTCTTCAATAAATAATTCTCTTGTAACTGTAATAGTTAAAGCTATTAAAAGGATATACTAACACCATCTCATCAAAATCAATTGAAATGGTTTGGCTAAAGGAGATGTGGCAATCAGAAGAAGAAGCGAAATTTAACTTGAAGTGTTCTCTGGAAGCCTTGCCTTACACTTCAGGTGTATATAAGCACTGATACTTGACTGCCTAAGGAACAAAAAAATGGTAAAAATGAAGTTTAAACAATTTGAGAGCAAAGTCAGTAAACCAAAACTACCTTAAAGCAAAGACTGAATTAGTTTTTACAAAGTACTTCCGATTATTTCTTAAAACTTAACACACACCCCAACATGACATTGAAGTAATCTGCAAGTATTTGGCATATCTGAATATCCTTGCAATGACCTAACCCAAACTAGAACAACATCAGAATGTTTTTATCAATAAGGATTCAAGGATACATAGATGATGTGCTGGGTATCCCTTTTATTATGACTGAAGTTGGCTTATTTTGTGGCATTACTCAGAATTCTAACTCTATCTGCTTTTATGTTTTCCATGAGAGGTAGAAAGGTACAGATTACTTCTTTTTTTAAGTGTAAGAACTATAACCTTAACTTCAAATGGATCTTCTCAAGTTTTCTCATTGCCTCCTTGGACAAAAGGATTCTCAGTTTGTTTCTACTTATACAACCAGCAAGTCCAATATGTATTTCTTTCTAAAGTGTTCACTGTATTTCATAAAAAAAGAAAAATCACAGATAACAATTCTGAGATTATAAATGGAAACTATTACATCATTCAGAAATAACACACCACTAAGTTTATAACTATGATATGCTGGAAAACCATCTTACTTTCTCATCCTTGGCTAAAGTTCTTTTGACTGAACTCCCTTTAAGGAATATTTCTTCCCTTTTCACACTATCTATACTCACCTGCAAAAACGTTTAATTCTGTGAAGTTACCATTTCTGAGTCCCAAATCTCTCTGCTTTCAAGCTTTAAAGCCTTATTTGCCACCTTCTAAACAACAGCTTGCCATGCGTGCTATGCAGATTAAACAACCATAATTTTTACTTCATACACCACTTTTCAAAAAAAGTCTTTGGATACCAAAGCCACTTCAATGCAATGCTCAGAAACTGAGGGTGACAGGCTTGCTTGAGTAGGAGAGCTTTGTGAAGAAACTTGCCCCTGATAAATGGGATCAGGAGAGGGGAATGGCTCGGGGTCCTTGCGGGCAGGCTGCGGGCGCTGCAGGCTCCTCTTGGCAGTCGGGAGAGCTGAGTGAGCAGAACGATTCAGGGAGCTCATTCCTGCTTCAGTGAGCAAAGGGAGCTAACACACACATCCCAACTTACAGCCAATTGAAAGCTGCACATTACTGCACTACATCACCGAGTGCAAGGTGAAGGAACACAGTCAACTTTGCAGATCTGCTCATTTGTTATAAATAACATCAGAATAAAAATTTAAAGCAACAAAAAAACCACACAAAAAAAACTCACCCACAACAAAAGAGTTCTTTCAGTCACTAGTTCTGCAGCCATCATTTCAATAGAAAAGGATGCCCTTGAGCATCAGTACACGAAACATACACTGTTTTTACTTGGTGAATATTGTGATTACCTTAATGCTGCTAATTTGCAATGAGCCTGCACATAGTCCTTTAAAAAGAAAATTGCCTCTTTGCTAAAGGAATGTTTTCATAGCACTTTACAGTCAATTTCAGAACAAATTCCCCTTTGCAGTGAGTAGTATTAGGCTCTCATCTACTATACATAATTATAGCAGAGATCATTTGGATGCTATTGCTTCTATGCTACGGCAGCTTCAAATTCAGTAACAAAAATAACCAACATACTGGGACATTATTTTCCTAGGGCGATCAAAAGCAGGCACATTTAAGTAGTGATAATCAGCATAGCCACATATCTGATTGGAACCACAGCAGTGTGAGAAGCAACTGCATTACTTTCATTTCAAGATCCAAGCCACAGGAGAGGAACCGGGCCAGCTTACAGCAGCCAAGCAAATGGTATTTTTGATAACTGCCTTCTGGTGCTCAGAATCTAATTTCCATACAAAAATACCCAATTTCTTGCAAGTGGAATGGATCTTCATGATTTTATATATATGCCCTAGTACACTGGCTTGAGGAAGCGTGGATCACACCTATTTGTTTCACAACATGTGGGATACTGATTTGGGCAAACAGGACCTTGTATCTGACTTCATAATTATTAAAATCTATTAGGTTTATTAAATTATGCAATTAAAAAACAAAAAAAAAACCACCCCACCATGATGTGTCCTCCAGTTCTTCCATTATTCATTAAATCAGAAATAAGCAGCTCAACATAAGGCATTCAAGCTGTTATGAAATTCACTTATTTGTAAATGACAAATGAAGCTCATTCGCAGTATAACAGCTTTTCCTGGGGAGTCAATTTATTTAAAATAAATTAAGACATTACTATGCCAGGACATAATTATGGGATTGTATAACAGCTCTGCTTTTAAACTTCTACAGCAAAAAAGGACTTATTATCCACTACACTGTAGACCTGACATATCAGATGTGCTCCAGGAGTGAGGGAGGTCTATAGGATCAGATAATTATGTGCCTTTATCCTACAATGGATCTGTACAGCTGGATTCCCCAGCCCCAATCAGGAAGGCTCTGAAGGAAGGCAGAAATCCATCAGTGGCCACATGCAAGGCTGTGTCTCCAAGAGGACTGGCTTGCTGCCTGTGACAGCTGGAAATACCTCCACACTGCTGCAGCAAGGCTCCTGTTCAGGCTGCCCCTCTGAAATCTATTTGGAAGAATTACCTACTCAATATCCCAGCAGTGTGCAGCTACACTGTAGGGCTGCTGGCACCTGAGAGGCAAAGAACAGAGCAAGACAGAGCCCCTACAGAGACTGTGAATCTACAGCATGCATAATTTAATATTCCAATATCAAGGTGATGAGTATACTATGGAAAAATCATGTAGATTACTCTCCCAGCAAGTCTGTCACACACTCAAGTGTGGTATTTGAAAATACTAGCTTGTTTTCTGACTACTTTTTAAGGCTTAGTAAGAAAAATTTCATCCTACTCACTGTACCAAAATAGCTTCAAGTAGAAATATTTGGCCTTGGGAACAGAATTACTAAATAGTGTGAGTGTGTGTGTGTAGGGACACGCAATCCAGAGTGTGCCAAACCAAAATAGCTCAAGCCTGCAGCAGCAGATCCTATTTGGGGATTTCTACTTCACATCTGCCCAGCAGATCCCTCACCTTCTTGCCTGCCCTTCCATTTGAAGTGGGCAAGGCAGACAGGGGTGGGAGGGAGGGCTACCCTGTGCACTGCTAGTGCAAGGACAGTAAGGGACATCCTGAGCAGCACACCCAACACCTCTGCCTTGAGTGGTTTGGCAGGTGACAGCTGGAGCAGTCTGACACATGGGAGGGAGGTGACATCACAACTCTTTAAAGCTGGGAGGTAAGTGTTGACCTGCCTAAATTAGGGAAGTTTACACCTAAGCCACACAACCTGATGTGCTTGATTTAGGATTTTGTTAAGGCTTGAATTTATTTAATCATACACTTAAATACAGTGCTATGCTTGAGTATGATAACTAGTTTCTTTTAAACTATTTAATCTGTTGCAGTATTTTAACTTTATCCATCCAAATGTATGTCCTTTTCATGGAATCATAAAATTGTTCAGGTTGGAAAAGACCCCAAGATCTGAGTCTAATCTTTGACTGAACACTACCCTGTTAAATAAAGCAGTCATTTCTTGAACACACCCAGGGATGATGACTGCACTGCTTCAGGAGGGAGTCCATTCCAAGGCTTGACAACCCTTTCAGTGAAAAAATTCTTCCTAATATCTAACCTGAACCTCTCCTGACACAGCTTGAGGTCATTTCCTCTACTCCTGTCACTGGTTGCCTGCCAGAAGAGTCCAACCCCCACCTGGCTACAACCTCCTTTCAGGTAGCTTTAGAGAGTGATAAGGTCTCTCCTGAGCCCCCTTTCCTCCAGGCTAAAGAGACCCAGCTGCTCCTCACTGACCTACTCTCTAGACCCTTCCCCAGCTCTGCTGCCCTTCTCTGGACATGCTCCAGCCCCCCAACCTCTTTCTTGTGGTAATGGATCTGGAAATGGATATAGAACTTGAAGTGCAGCCTCACCAATGCCAGCGACAGGGGGACAATCACTGTCCTGGTCTTTGCTTAAGAACATCATTGTGTGAATCAAAACCAAGGGCACAGATGGCTCTGCAGGGCAAGGAGGAAGGGCTTTTACTTGGAGCAACTGAGACCATTGAATTTTCCTTATTTATCTTATTTGTTTGAGAACACCGAGGAGCACATAATAAAGCAGCAGCATCCTCCAGCATCTACACACAAAAAAATCCAGACCAAGCTAACTATTTTGGTATATGGAAACCAGGGAAGAAAGAGCATCACTTTGAAAGTCTCCAGAGGCAAAAAAAGCTTTTAAAAAGAAAAACAAACAAATAGTGTATGTAGGAAGACGAAGTTAGGGTATTATGAAGACTAAACGACATGCTCCTCTAGTCTGCATTCTCTGCAGTCACTCAAGCCCTCATTCAGAATACTTTAAAAAGCCAGTCAATCATTTAGAGTAATCCACTGAAAATTCCCTTAAAGTGCACATCCCAGAGGCCTAGAGGGGTTCAGAGCACTGGTCCCCTTTTTAAGGGTCAAAACTTCAGTTCTTTGATATCAATGTACTTTTGCACGTTGTTAACAGTAATTCTTCTCTGGGTCAAAAAGAAAAGCACAAGAAATAGTCTGCATCATCCTGAAATGAGCCAAACTTAGAGCAGACTGTACAGCCTTAAGCTAAGGTTAGTTAAAACAGGCACAACAGCCAAGCTCAAGGAACCAGGGTTAGGCAGAAGGCTGTCTCAGGGCAGCACAGGGAGATAAATGGGATACACCACCAGGACAGGGCAAAGTGCTGCTGCCTGGGAGGTGGCAAAGCAGGGAAGAGATCTCCCTTTCTCCTTGTCTTGACTGAACAGGCATTCACAAAACCAGCAAACATGCAATCAGGGATGTCAGCATTTTAGACAGTGCTCCAATCCTCTCCAGCTGATGTAAGAATTAGAAGCTAACTTCTGTACCCTACACAGCTGTTTGAAGGGAAAACAAAGTGTCCATCTAATAGACATGTAAGAATGAGATTTCAATAAGATACTCCATCAAACAAAGTTCAGAATTTAAACAGAGCATGCAGATTTGCAGCACAGCCAAGCAATGCTCTTGGCTTGATCTTGAAACCAATAATAGAGCCAAGCATGGAAGGACACGCATGGATTGCTTTCCTTTGCAGAGACCAGTTCTGGACCATACATAACAGTACAGAGAGGACATAAAGAGGTGAACATTTTGACAAGGATGAAAAACAAGCAAATACAATACTGTGGTTGCATTCCTGAAGGTGAGAGACAGAGGGAGAAAATGCATATTAGGCCAGGCCTGCAAATTTACATGCAGGAAACTGATGGGAGCGGGGGGCAGGGGGGGCTGTGGGTGGAAATCAAGAATGAAAAATTAAAATCCTGGATCATGTTAGGTCTTCAATACATTACCTCCACTTACCTTGGAACTTCATTAAGAACTGGTTCATTTACAAGTAAAAGCCATCATATTTGAACCCTCTAAGTAACACCATTTACCTTATTTAAAATGTCAACACAGTAAGAATAAATAGTTTTCTAAAACAGGAGCCAAGAACTCTGACTTGACTTTATACCACGACACAATTACAAGATCATCTGATTACCTACAGGGCAAACAATGTGCTTTTCTGCTCAGTGGCACCAGACAATCTGTGTTCTAGAAACAGCATTACTGCAGATGTTTTGAGACAAACTACTAATAATACCATCATCATCATCATCTTCAAAAAACAAAACAATTTCTGGCTTCTGGAAAAAAAAAAAAAAAGTTGTTCAGTCTTGATTAAAACCATCCTAGGATTTTAAAGGACAACTTTAAAAGTCCCTTTGAACATAAGCAAATAAGAAAGAATTCATTTTGGTATGGAGGATTAAATTTATATCTGATTAAAACAGAAAATATTGAATAAGAAAAAAAGGCAATACTCTCTATATAATTAAATTTTCATTCTCAAAATTACTCCTAGCTTTAACAGATAATTGAAAATCTCTGCAAGCCTACATTATAGCTACATATTTACGAAATGGGATGCTTAATCTGTACAAGAAAAGAAGCAGAAAATACAGAGTAGACCTGTAGATTTTACAAGAGGCAGGCTTGACAAAGCTTTCCTTGCTGCATATATTCAGCAGAAAGCTACCTTTCAAATAGATTTGAGACTTCATATGCAAACAATGGCTAAAGGCATTTATAACAGGCAATCTTTTCACATATGCCAAATTCTGTAGAGAGATCAAGTTTTTAAAATTATTTTAAATTAACATCAATAATTCTAACATGACCGATAACAGTTTCTCTCTAAATAAAAGAAAAATCATACATCATATTAAGGAAATACTTCTATCACAAACTGTTAATTACTGGTATGAAAAAAAGTTTCACTCACATGTATTGCATAGAAAACCTCCACAGAAAACCAACTTCTGAATGATTATTAATACTACTTGGAACAAAAGGTTTTTCACAGCTACAGGCAGCTTCACTAACTGTGAGGACACAGGACCTGAGACCATCCCAGCCAAACCCACCCTCCCAAGGTCAGGAACTTTCTGCAGGGAAGGCTGTCACCCCCACAGACTGGCCTTCCTCCAAGGCTGCCCTCCCCAGCATTACTGGGTAATCCAAAATACCTCATTGTTTCTAAATTGTCTTCCACAGGCATTACTGCTGACATCTCTCTGTACCAATGAACACTGAAATTTGTCTGCCATTTACTGCTCAGTCACTTGGTGGTCATTTTTCTAACAAACTTTAATGACTACTCTTCACATGACCATTCTAAAAACCTATTCAACAGAAAACCCCATCACAGTATTCACACCTTTTTTTCACATCAATTATGAAATCACCAGACAGTAAAGAGCTTTCAAGATGTTTAGTGTCTTTGATGATGCTTTCTACAAACATCTTTTAGAAAAGCCAAGCTTATTCCTTCTGGACTACTCCACCTTGCCTGTTTGCTGACCTCTTGTGAGAAGCCCAGTTGTACAAAATATATTCCCTTACAGAAAGCTCATAGGTTCTTCCCAGTGTATCACAGTTCACCTACTCAGTTTTATGCTTGAAATTTTTAATTTTTCACTTCTCTAGAGTTTTTAAACCTTTGTATTACGGCTAATTTCCTCTAGCATCAAATATAATTTAAGCAATAGATAAAGGTATACTGCATTTTAAGAAAGACTTGGACAAGAAACACCCCTAAGCTCCTCCACACACACAACACTAAAGCAAGTAACTAAGCTTCAGTGATACAGCCTGATGTCTCTTGTGCTCCTTTCACACATGGACCATTTAGCAACCTACCACAAAGTCTGGCAGGGTCTGTATCAAGGGTGGCATGTTCACTGTTCTTTTTATGTCTTTGCCAGTTTGCTCCTCAAAAATATTTGCATTGCAATTTAACATTTTTTTAAATTTTCAGAGATTATGCTCTCTTCCATGGTCTTGTTCCTTTATTTTCAATGTATTCCTTTACTCTACTGTTTAACCATGTTTTAAGGATTCAGACAAAATACTATTTTCATAGACTTTGTTTTTTCTTTGGGAGAAAAAAAATATTCTTTTCTATTGTAGGAAAAAATTTCACAAAGTCTTTAATATTTGGCTCAGAGTTGCACTGTGCATTAGAAACACAAGATAAAAGGCAGTCCCTGTCCCCCAGTGGTTATAGTTATAATAGTAATAAGGCATTAAAAATTACATAAGGCAGCTCTGGCAGGAGAACTGGTCAAAGATAAAATACAACCTGTATTTAGCAAATGATGCAGAAAAAGAAGTTTCATTTATTCCGTTTTGGTGCATCAGTAATGGCTTCATCTCCAAAGCAGGGGGCTACACAGCCTGCTAATCCTGTGGCCTTCTAGTTGCATCTGGAAAGTAATCTTACATTCACCAGGAAGCCCATAATAAGCAAAACATACACCCAATGCCAAGGTCCAATAAACAGAATTAATACAGTATGTTAAGTCTTAATCTTCATGACTACCCCCAATTTAGCAATAAAAATATCCTACATAGATAAACAATTTGTATAATCAAAACAAAACTCAAATAAAAAACCCGAAGCTTGATGATTTTGGGGTTTTTTTAAAATATTTTCAAACCTCATCCCAAATGCTTTGCTGAATGACAGACTTCACAGGAATCCATGTATATATGAGTTGACCTTACACAGACTTTTCTAAAACAGAATCTGGCAATTATCATAACCTCTATCCCACATTTCTATTTAATTACTACATTGCAAAAAGCTAAAATACCACAGTGTTTGCTTAAGTGGCACATGTTGTAACCTCAATGGTCAAAAGTTATAGTGATATACAGTATATATGGAGCAGTGACTTTTGATGATTAGAATAAGCTTTCAGAGCCAGAGAAACAAGAGCATGACATATCTTCATGACACATCAACACATCCATAATTGAAAGCGAACATGCCATGAAATTTGCCTGCCTTCTTAAAAAGAAGAGATTTAAATGAAGTGAGAAGTGGTTTGAATGATTACCAACAACCAATCAGTGGTATCAAACCAGCAGCCTCCTGGCCACATCCTGCCCATCATACAGGGCACACAGGGCACAAGCAGCTTTCCTGTGCCTGGATGGGGCATTTCAAGTCACACACCAGGGAAGGCATAGGGGTACTGAGGAAGACAGCAGCTTGGAAAAAAACTGCTGCCACTGGAAAAGTGCCACTGACTACATCGTTGTGAGACAACAAAAGGCCTCTGAGAAAGGCTGGCTGAGCTGTGGCTCCATGAAATGCCAACGGGTAGCAACACACTGCTACAGGGGGGAAAACATCAGAGCAGACTGGCACTTAACCTTTGCAACAAAAATGGTAAACCTGACTACTTGTAAACAGCACCCATCCTTCTGCCCCTGGGCCCACAGGCAGCAGCTTCAGCAGTGCACAGAGGGGCATAACCAGCCCTCCTGTGCCTCTTGAGCACCCTCAAAGCCTGAGCAGTGCAGAGTAAAGCAACTGCTACAGCTCTAAGCATATCATGAACTGGATAGCAGCCACAAATTGTCTCCTCATTTGCAGAGCTGTACATTCCCAAGTAAACAGACACTCACCTCTGAGAGCCAGCATCTCTCAGCTTCCCTCTCACCCACTTTACAACAAGAGCTGGGGTACTTCTCAGACCTGTCACCTCCTCCTGAGGGAGGAATTTAGAAGTGCCTGTTCTACTCCACTCAAAGGGAGCCCAAGATAACCAGGGCAGACAGATGTCAGATGAATTCCTGCAGAGAACCTAATTGTGCACAGTAATGCAATTTGTGCACTCTCCTGCCAGTGAGGCATTAGGGCACATACAGGAAATGGCAGGATTTTCTACAGGTATATTCAAAAAACCAACTGTCTTCATTTGCCTGCTTATTAACACCTGAAAAATTGCACTGCACGTGTAATAGCAAAGGAGGAAATTTTTATTTAAACTTTTCTTTTTTGGGGGTCAGAATCTCAAAACTCTACATTTTTATTGATGACAAATTAAGAACATTAAGCAGTTGAACATGTATCCCTTCTGGGAAGGGACATTTCATGATGAGTTTTCAGCTAAGGATCAAAGGCTTCTAAAAGAGCTCTAAAATCAAGGTTTCTAACAATTTGACTATCTAAAGCTTATATTTTTCTATTCCATTACATATTACACTACACAGCACCATCAGTGTTTGGGTTTCTAAATGAAGGCAGCACTTTTACATTGTCAGAGAACAGATCTCAAGGAAATTAAAGGACAGAACATCAGGACTGAGGAGAATGAAAGAAACCAGCTAAAGCATCTTAGCAAAGGAACTGAAATACTACATATTAAATTTGATAATTATCTCCTTGGACTGCTAAAGAGATAAAACAACCTCAAAACTGATTCCATGAGTACTGAAACATTTAAGCAGAATCCCTAAAATAGATGAAATGAACCCAGTTCCTGATGTAACACTGATATATCTGCACTTGACAATATCTTTGTAAACTGTGACAAACCTCTATAAATGTTCATTAGCGGGTACTGCTTAGCAGAGTTTCAACAAATTAACCCAGCAATAGGAGCAGCTTTCCAATATTCACTTCCAGGTTCAGCACTTGCTCAAGATGAATGCTCAGAGCAGCATGAAATAGACAGTGCTCATGCCCTGTTAACCTCAGAGATAGGAAACAAATCCAAAGAGAGTTCAGAGTTTTTGTAGTTTAATGAAAGCACAGCAAGAGCGATGCTGCAAAAGGTCACGAGGAAACAACAGCAGTGCAGTAATGCCAACATAAAACTCTCAACCTTTATTTAATCTTAATCCCATTATTCTTTTCCCCATCATGACAATAAATCCCACTGAACCAAAGGGATGCACACCATTTACTCTCCTGTGACTGTGTGTAGAAGAATTCCAAATACAAATAAACATAGTACACTTCAGAAGAACTCTTCTGTGTACATATATAGATGTGCACGTAAAAATTGCAAAAGTTAAACCTGTTACCAGGAGATGAAAAATAACAAACTGTAAGAAAAAAATAGTCTTACTGAACATCATTTTTCCTTCTGTTTACATGCAGAATTAAAGATTACTAAGTCAATACAGTAGATGTTTCAGTATGCAACTTCATACATTGATTTTCTTTTCCAGGAACATCTAACAGAAGCAGGATGCTCTTTTTAAAAGATCCTGTTATAAGCAGAGATTTGACTAAAGGAAAGAAAAAAATCAATACACAAAACCCTTACGTTTTTACATTTATAAGTAAATATACAACAGGACTACAATGAAAATCAATGTAATACTCTCTAATAATGACATTTCTTCACCGAATAAGAATGTATATGGACCCTGTTTATTGTTTAATTAATGTATGTTATTCTCTATTAAACATGGGTTTGCTCAATTTTAGCTTAAGTGTCTTATTTATTCTCCATAGTTTTTCAGAGCTTCAACACTAAAATGATGAGCTTCATTCTTGCTTTTAAGTCAGCATCTCTAAAACCAAAAGAACATACCCACCCACTTTCCAATGTCTTGTATCCTCTCCAACACCTTTTTTCGTCTTTTTAAAATTGAAGTGATTAAAGAGCTCTGTGCCCTTCTAGAAGATCAAGTCTCAGTCACTGATTAGCAAATGTGTCTTCCTTGCAAAACTCAAACCTCAATAAGTAAGCTAAGAAGAAAAGGAAACATCAAAACAAATGTCATGAATTAGTGATTTCAACTAATAAAGATTTTTTTATAGTAGATACTCAATATTGGAGGGAAGAAAAAAAACCAATGCATCTTAAGAAGGATTAAGGAAAGCAATACCAATTACTCATTATTGATAACATATACAGAACCACAGCCATGTCCTGGTAGCATGAGCTACCAAAGCAACATACTGTATGTAAATAGCATCAAATAATACCATTTTCTGTTGTTCCTACACAAGACATCAGTGTGAGCTTCCTACCATTTTCCCCTCATTGACAATGTTCTTCAGAAACAGGCAGCTGCACGGAAAAATCACTGAATAACTTGCCAGAACTTACCCAAGTATAGCTGAAGCAGAGATCTTATTTGGTTTCAGAAGAACCTAGAAGTTTCCAGAGAAAAAATGAAAGAAAAGCTGGATTCTTTCCTTACTACTGACATCAGAGCTGTCAATCCTGGGCATGCCACCTCAATTATGGTTCATGTCAGTCGTGCTTTAAGACTTAGGCTACAGTAGTGTTAATAAAGGCATAAAAATCAGATTACTAATATTTTCATGATATAGTTCAAATGCAGGTTTTTGAAACTGAAATGTTTCCATCATTGCAATAAGTTGAGGTTAACCCCATGCTGCCTTGCAGCTGCTTATACACCAACACAAGATCCATCCACAAGAACCGTGGGTGCTCAGTGTCTCAGCTTTGAACCATAGAGACCTCCCACCTCCTCACTTTCCTGAAATCAGGTACAAGATTCACCTTTGTTGAGGTTACATTCTCTTCACTTATCACCTTTTCTAAGCATTCAGCTACCTTCAGCTTTATGTTCCTTGTCAAAAAAATGTAGTTTCATACCTCTTCCTTCCAACTCTTCCTAAAATAAAGTGGGCTGTTCCTACTATCCCTGCCAACACATGCTGCTCTGTAGCCCACTCCCTGCCTCCACACACATGTATAAGGACAGTTTAAAAACCCCTCTGCCAAAACACATTTGACTACTACTCTCATTCTGTCAGTCAAATGAAACTACACCACCTTTCATCTTGCTGTATTTTAAAAGAGACATGAAAATAGTAAAGGAAATCTCCACCTTTCTCCACAGTTTTCTGTTCCAAAGTTTAACTTTCCATCTCCTCTACGTCTGTGCTGTACACAAAACCCCCTCACTCCTCCTGTCTGCAATTTGTTCTGCCAGCCATTTTAAAAAGCAAACACCCTCATGCTACAAGCAAAGTGTTAAGAGCTGATATTTCTCTATACTTAGCAGGCAATCTGTATTATATACAGGCTATATACAGATATATTATATCCTATAAATAGGATACAATATATCCTATTTTCAAAGGCAAAAAAACTTAATGATATTTTACATAACACACAAAATATGACCTTATTCCCCTCCTTATTTATATGGTACTGAACTTTTTGTCAAGTCAAATAAAACAAAGCTAAATAACAAGAACATTTTTATAATTACTTTGAAAGCTCTCAAATCTGAAACTAAGCAGTTGTACTTGGCCTCATAAATTCCCTTCCCTTCAAATTTGCTGAAAAAAATCTGCCCTTGGGCATGTAAGGCTCTGACAGTGGGTTCCAGTTATGGCTCCCAGTGAGAACCACAGCTCAGTTAAGTAAGAGAAAAGGTGTTTTTCCAGATAACTACAGCATATCCCTAACTATCTTAGTAACTGAAATCCTGAAACACTAAAGGACAGCATGTATGTGCTCGGAACAGATCTGGTATTTGCTGATGCTGTAGGTGGCAGCAGGATCTCTTACTCTCTCCTAGCTCTGGCATCCTCCAGAAAAATCGTAGAGAAAAACAGCAAAGCTGCCACTGCTTTGATGATACAATACCCTTGACACTGCTAAATTCCCTTCTACTAAAGAAATGGCAGAAGCCTGTAACAGCAGAGTCCCTGCAAACAGAGTCACAGCAATGTGCCTGCCTGTTCATTTAGCTCCAGATGTGCCCACAGCCTGGTGCCATAAATCCCACAATACCAAGAACAAAAAAAAAATATCCAAGCTTGCTAAGTGTTATGGCTGACATTTTTACTTCTTCCAGCAAGATTTCATCTGACCTTTTTCCTTGACAAAGGAAGTCTCAAATGAGGAAAGCGGAGACTGCATCATGTTTCTCCATGCAACCAGTAATGCCATTTATCTTTACTATACAGTGCAAACCTAGGTGAAAAACCTAGGAACAAATTAACAGCAGTACAGGAGAAAAGAGTCTTACCTGCCTACTTAAATGCACTCAGAAATTTATTAATGCTCAGCAATTATTGCAAGAGTGCATTCAAAAGATTGCTATCTCCAGCATTTACAAGGAATCTGAAAACTGCATACAATGACTATACACGTCAGCAATTCTCTCTTGGTTTATTCTTTTAAAAATCATGAAGTATACATCCAAAACATACTGGCATGAAAGATACCTCAGAAGGGGATTTTTGTTTGGGTTGGGGTTTTTTGTTTATTTCTTTTTCACCAGTTTTGTTTTCCCTTGCTAATCTGGAATTCCACCATTGCAACTACAGTTAATAAAATGACTCACCAGGGTTGCTTCATTAGGTGAAAGTTATTTTGTATATAAGCACAGAAAAACCAAAACCCATCAATGGGTTGTACACTTTGTTCTAACCCCAAGAGATGTGTCTTAACTTCACCTAGTCAGTTCTAGAAACATAACGGCAAATATTCACCGGGCAAAGCCCGTAACCCCACTAGAATACTTCTCAAAGCAAATTAGACATCTGAATTTTTATTCCCACCCTCTTGTCTAGGGCTTCTCTAGATCCTGGACTGAGTTGACCAGAATCACCCTGAGCAGTGGTTGCCACGCTGCAGCACAGTAGAAGATCACAGGTGCTGTGTCCCAGTGTAAAAGGCTGGACCCCAACATGCTGTGTGTCTGTAAGAGCAGGAGCCAGCGGCTGCCTCAAGAACCTCAGTGCTCGTGCACTCACTTGTCCTGTTCCTCTCTCCACCTCCACATATCATGAACCAAGCTGCTCCTTCTCCAGATCGATGGGCAAGGAACTTTGCTTGTCTGGACTGCAATTGGTTGGTCTTGTAACAAGAGGTTATCTGTCCACAAACCTTGTCTCACTCACTGCAGAGACATTCACTGTAGGATTTTCAGCAAAGGCAGCTGACTGTGGAGCTCCTTGCCAGGGTGATTAGACACAGACTAATTGTGGGCAGAACAAAGTTCAGGACACACCTGTACAAGGAAAGGCTTTTGTTTGACTGTGGCAACAGAGCAGCTCTGCTGAATGTGGAGCCCCATATCACAAACACTCAGGCTGAAAGCCAGCACTTACATGGCAATCCTACACTCTCCCAGAATTTTTTCACATGTAGATACAAATCAAAAGATACAGAGTCAGGGCTTGAAAAACCTGCCTACCCATAGCAAGGGAACAGGGGAGAGGGATGAGTAGGTTGAGTTGGCTGAAGAAATAGAAACCAGCAAATATTTTGGAAGAGGCCAGGAGGAGTTGGGGATGCAATGCATGCTGTCCTGCACATGTAAGAAGTAGTCAGGAAGAAGGGAAATGTAGGTCTACACACACACAAGAAGGCTGCTCTCTAAGCCTCAGCTGACAGCAGAAGAAAGAATGGATACATCTGGGCTAACAGGCAATGGGACAAAGGAAATTACAGATGTCTCATCACAAACAGCCAATTATACCCACCTGCTCTACCTTAATGAGGATTAATGCTATAAACAAAAACCAAAACTAACACTTCTTTTTTCTAGTAGGTCAGCATCTGAACTTCTTACCTGAGAATACAAATGAGATCTGAAATTAACTTCTCCCAAACAAGCAAGCAAACATTTTGGTATTGCTCCTGTGCATAGGCAAGAGGACCATCTAACAGGCAAGAAAGAAATATTTTTGTCTTTGCTTTTAGTACTTTTTTATTGATGCACCAAATATTTCTGAAACAAAAAGAGACAGTTGACTAGCAGCAGAAGATTAAGAGATTCTTGTTCATGATTAAACATTTGAAGACTTAGGGGCAGATTACTTCAGTGTAACATGCTTCATTAAATCCAGAACCAGAAGACAAATCCTGTACCACCTTCTCAACGCAGAGCTAGATGATGCACACTGAAATTCTTTTCCTCTACAAACCTGACACCATCAGTTCCTTACCAGTTTGTATAAACTTTGACACAGGAAATTCCCAAAGACCCCAAACTGTATACTCAAAGAATGTCACTCTAGCTCTACCTACAAATAAATATGTGTATTTATTTATTTCACTATTCCCCAATAAGAGCACTTGGCATCTGTCAGACAATGGTGAAACTACATTTTTTTATCAAACAACACCCAAGAAGAACAAATTTGGTTTATTCTGGCCAGGTACAAGGTAATGGACTAGATTATATAGCTGGAAACAGAGAGGGATGGCTGAATGCTTTCAAATCTAAAATGTTGGAAGTATAGTTAGTTTTTAGTTGCTGAGCAGTTTTCCACATTCCTTTAAGAATTTTATTTCTTGGTGGTTTTCAGTTGTACAAATTTATGAAGGACTGTATAATATAATCAGCTTGAAACATTGCACCTCAGATCCAACAGTTCTCAGCCACTGGGTCAGAATAGGAAAATTACATCTTCTATTACTTTATACCATGGAGGTTTTGACCAGAATTTCTCAAAATGCATGCATCACCAGGAGATATCTGGATTCATTTCAGTGCAAAATAGTCATTAACAAATCATCTTGAGGGCTTTAGGCCCTCTACTTCTCCAAGTCTATAACTTAAGTAAGTATTTCACACTTGCAACACATTAACCAAGAGCTGCTCTGAAGACTAGGAAAACACTCCTCAACCTATTTGTTTTTGTTACCTTTGATTTTCAAAGAGCTCTTTGATATGGTGATTCTCTATTTCTGAGCAGTAACGCCTGAAGCAGAGGTTAAATAGCACGGAATGCATTTTCTTTTCCTTTCCACCTTTTTCCTATTCATGGTCTCTTTGCCTCCCCTGCAGCTGCCACAAGAAAAACTTCAGAGCTACTTCAGCCCTCTGAGGTCCCACTGCAGGAGGCAGGTGGGCTGGTGAGAGGTAAATTCCTGCTGGAGCCCATCTGATGGGCCCAGACTCCTCCATCAGGCTTTTTCTCTTCCTCCACTCCCTAGGCTGGATCGAACGGAGTGAGCTCTGCTGGGGGAGCAAGAGAAAGAATTACTGTGTTGAGTGCAATTATGAAATTGGGGCAAGAAGCAGACTAGAGCATGATAATATGTACATACAGAACATAAAGTCAAGATGTATTTTCTGGATACATCTCTAAGTCCTCTAACCATAATTTGAGGGACTCTAGGAAGCACACTGGATACTTGCTGTAAACACATCCCTCCATTAGTGCCTGTTTCTAGGCACCAGGGAGGACAGCAGTGAGACAGTTTCCCTCACAAGGCCACCCTTTTGACCTTGTAGGCAGGACTGAGTGGGTGAAAATAGGGAAGGAAGTAAACACCATTAGAGAGAAAAATAAAAAGCCAGCTTCTAAAATCTTAAGAGTTATCCTAGTAGGGTCTCCTTTAATCAACAGCACAGATGCACCATTATCAGCAAGTAGGCACCAGAAGGTCTATGCAGTGCAGGGGTTTTCATCAACAGAGAATTTAGTGATCTTCCAGGAGCATCACTGTGCTATTTTAAAGTCCTTTTCACTTGCTACATGGCCTGTAAGCTTGTCACTATGCTTTAGGGAGCACTCACTACAAGGAGGTTGCATGAAGACTTTCCTGATAGTATTCAGTTCACCTTCAGCACTTCAAACAGAGCATGACAAAAATTGGATCTGAAAGTGGATGTGCTTGTACTGTGTAACATGATCTTCAGCACCACTCACACATGATTTGGACAACTTCATCACAGATTAAATATATTAAAATTCAAGGATAGGCTACTTTTTTATTACATCCTTTGGCTGTATGAGACTTAAAAGAAGACTGGATAATGGCAATGAGTCTGTTATAAGAACAGAGATTGCAAAAACCTCAAAGGCAAAAAAACCCCAACCCAAAACAGGGAAAACATACTGCAAGGCATGAAAGAGATGCAAAACTGCTCACAGATTATAAAAATTATTACAAAAACCAAGCTATTTACATTATCTGTAAATGCCTCAATCTGTTCAGTTATTTCAGTTTCAAGTTTTCTTTCGGTTCTGTAACTTGATAATGCCATAAAAAAGCAACCTTTCTCCATAATACACTCTCTAAACCATTTCTTCCAGGGCTCAAACATTTTCATTCAGTGCCATAACCTGGCCTCCACGAGCCATGAAACACATCCTGGCTCACAACCCTGCAACACAGCACTCACACCCAGAACCTCATCCAAAACTCCTCTGTGCCAAGGGAAGGTCACCCTCTTGTTTCACTGCATCATTAAAACCACTTCCTCTGACTAGTGAAAAGTGCCATGTTTACTTGTAACCACAGCACTTAGAGCCACCAAAGCCAGGAAACACAATGGAAATACTCACATCTATTAATAGACCATTAAACATATGGGAAAAATATGTCCTGGGGCTGATGCATGGTATCAAAAGTCAAGACACCAGCATGAAAGTAAAGCCCTACTGGCTCCCTTCCCTTCAGGAGAGGGAAAGGAGGACTAGAACTCATCCTCTATTTATCTTGGAAGCCATAATTTTCTCACTGTTTATCAACATTTTAAGAGGCCCAACAGCACATTCCAGTTCCCTCCCTGAGGTTTCTTTCCCCTGACACAGAGTGGGTCTGCACACACACACACAGATGCCACATTCAACACATACAAGGGAAAGAAAACTGGCAAGATGCAGGCAAGTCACCAGCAATAGGCAAAGGAAAACACTTCCCATTTGTTGATACCACCCTCCCATGGGAAGGGAAACCAAATCCCTTAACTTAAAATATGTAAAAATCACAGTAATGATGTGTGGATAAACACTGCAATGTGTCCTGTTTTCCCGTCTGAGACAAAAGGAAAGGGTGATTTGTCATGCAGCAAACTTAGGAGCATAAAAAAATATTTTTGTTTCACATGGCTGGAGTTTTTTCAAAATTAAGTTTAATTTACTCCCAATATAATTGGGTATTGAAAGTTTATTCCAACTCAACAATCAAAGCTAGTTTATTCAAACTGGAGTATTCCAGCTCTCACTTGATCTATCACTAAAGTGAGAAGGCAGCAGAGCTCTGCCTGGACCCCTTCAGCACTCCTGCTGTGGTTACAGCCCCAGGCACGCCACAGCACCTTTGGAAAGTTTGTCTATTTCTGTTCTGATTGTAGCCACATGAAGAATTTCAGTATTCCACACCCACGAGCAAAATTAATTTCAAACTATAAATATTTGAATGAGCATTTTTCTGAATTAAAGCAGAGCCTTGATGGCTTCTGCTTGGCATGAAACAAGTAATTTGATAATTCATATGGATTGAGCTGGGCAAGGCGTAGTTGCAGATCTTCCTAAGTGAAACAAAACCACAACACATCCTCCAGCATCTGGCAGCAAAACAGACAAAACTGTACTAACTGTAGTAGTGCTACCACTGTTTTCTTCAAGATTTTTTAATATGTTTTTACAGTGGCATTCACAAATTGATATATGCTATCATGTACTTTTATCTAACACATCCATTCCCATCCTATCAAAATCTCAGGTAGAAGTGATAAATTCTCAGTCATGTTATTTATTGAAATCACTACTTGGAAAAAGAAGTATCTAAGAGAAACTATTCAACAAAGAAAACCAGATTTATGAAGCTTCATGTAATTTCTTCTCAACTGGTTGAATGCACAACACACCTGTGATGGTGTTAAGGTTATGGGGCATAAAATCCATTTTCATTTTTGGGCAAGCAGATGTGTTACCATGCACAAAGCCAACAAGGCACCTGGCTCTGGCATGAAGTAACAATGCAGAAGACACCCCAGAGTAAAATGCTCATCATATCACACCAAGTTAATACATATTCCATGGACTGGTCCTCTTGGAAGGCAGATGCAAGCACACAAGAATGCAAAACAACACATGCAATTATTACTGAAGGGGTAGACTTTGAAAGCTCGGACAACTTCATCTATTTCTGTACTCAAAAATACAGGAAACAAGAGTTTACAGATTTTTCACAAACCAGAAAAAAAGATTTGAATGTGCAATACTGCATTAAATGTATATTTACTTTTGGAAGGAAAAACAGAGGTCAAAAAGTCAAACATTATATGATGCACCGGAAACAATCTCTTCTGTTAAATCATTAGAAGAAATTGAGTTCAACATTGCTTTTCCAACTGGTCCAATCAAAAAGCACATACCTGTAACACTGGAATACAAAAAAGTTGCATTTTACACATTGTAAAGTAATGCATGTAACAAAAGTGAAACATTAATACAAGAAGGTTGCTATTGGCATCTTTATGCCAAGACAATAACATGAAAACACAGGGAAAAAACAAACATTTGGCACACAGGGAAAAGCAGTTTAAAGCAAGCTCACACCTAAGCAAACAGCAAGCACAGCACAACTGTGCAGCCCTGCATCAGGAGCATCAGGAATATCTCCTCTCTTCATCACTGCTGTGGAGCTCCTCACCAAAAAGCTGCTAAAACAACAAACACCTGCTGTGAAACTGAAGCTGATGCACAGATCACAGAAATGCTTCATCAATCTCAGCCAAGCAGGCGTTTGTCTGCAGCACCTCAATGCCACAGCAATAATCAGCTCCCCCTCGATCAAAGGAAAGCAGACACAAACACATGAAAGAAGCAGCAAAAGCCTTCAGATATTCAAGTGCAAAAGCAAAATTGATGTCCCAGAATTTAGGGCAAAACAGTTTGATCTGACATTTGGCAAACAAAGATGACACACACACTAATAATACATTAAATGAAAAGAAGCACAATACTTCACAAAACTTCAGATCACAGAGGGCATAGATATTAAATAATTATGGGAAAGTGTAACTACTGTGGATAATGCATTTAAGAGTTACAAAAAGGAAATTACAAAAACCAAGAACGTGACCAACAAGCATTGGAATATATTAGTTCATTACAACTGCAAAAAGCCTGAAATGCACATGCATTATATATGTGCATACACAGAGGACAACTCAAAGCCAGAAGTAATTCCATATGAAACATTTGGATTATTATTTAACTACAACAAGTACTTTACTAAGATTCTTACAACATTCAGATCCACAGAGAGTGCAAGGGTTTTAGGATCTTGGCAGCTTCACGACACAAATGAAGAAAAACAATAGTGTACTATTTGATTGACAAAGTCTGTCAGATGCATTAGTCTTTTAAACCACATAACAATAATCTTGAGGGTTTCTTTAATGGTTAGGTAGATTTCCACTTTGTGAAACCCACTTATCTTTGCACAGCAACACATCATCATCACCATTAATCATTGTGGAGATAAGACACAGTGAAAGGTATTTCTAAATATCCTGTCTAAAGCCAGCCCAGGGTAATGTGACTACCCAAGATTTTAAGTCACTTTTTTCACTGGGGGAGCTGCCTGAACACAAGCATATTGGGAAAACTGATACATACCATGTTCCTACATGCACTAATTCCAGGCACAGAAAATACACCAGTAATATATCAAGTTGTGATGAAAACACCAAACACGAGTCAATTACAGCAAAATAACTCAGAAATTATGTAAAATGACCTAAAATAGACAAATTAAAATTAACCCTGTTACAGTACTGAACTTTGCTTTTGATTACTCCAATGACCTTGGCTGAGCATTACTATTCCTTCCACTATTTAAGCATATTATCCAGATTTTCCCTCTCAACCAGCAGATGTCCACAAGAAAGTTAAATCTGAGTGTGTAATACAAGTAACTAAATGCAGTCAGCATTCCCAAAATTTGCATTAGCTTCCTGATCAGCTTCATCTCTCTTCAATTTTATAAATAACTGTACCTGTACAGTCCAGTTATTTATAAAAACTCCATAAAACAATATCTTAAACAAAAAAGCATTCTATAAATTGATGTAGAATATAAACTGAGGATTACTGCTTCTAGGATCTGCTCAACAGCTTGAGCCAGTCACAAAGGGCTGGAAGCTGCAATGCCCTGTCAGAGAGCTGGTGCAAAAACCTGATTTCACAAGGAGTGGTCAAGGTAAGTAAAAGAGAAGAGGCAAACAAGCGACTCACTGATCCTGACACTGGGACCTTCTTGCAAAGGTGAAACACACAAGAAGGAAATAAGATGTTTTTTCCAGTCATCTAAGCAGTCCAGAATTGAACAGAATTTAAAGCCTTGCTTTATTCTGTAGCCTTAGAAAGCATTTGCAAGTGAATGCCAGACATAACATTTTTTAAGAATTTCCCCTGTCAGTTTTGGTCCACATACATTGACTGACTGATAACCAAAAAAGTTACAATTGTATTTTATTTATTCAAGAGATTTTAAAAAGCTTTACTACATAAATCCTCATACAGTATCATCCCACAGGATACATAGTTTCATTTACATTAAATACATACATGCTTCTTCAATTAGCACATCTAGAAATAATTACCTAATGCTCAAAAAAGCATTCCTGATACCTTTCCACTGCTATGGGTACACCAGCCCCCAAAGCAAATGAAGCTATGTGACACTAGACACAGCTGTCCTATAAACACTAAAGCTTTCAGATGCTTCACTTTCCTGACCTGTGCATTTCAAGGGATACACCTTCCTTTTACTGCTGCAGCCCTGGAACTCAAAGGCAAGACATTTTTCTTCACTGCCGTTTAGTGAACTTTGCTGGAAAGAGGTTTGACTTTGCTTTTTTAAGGACAAAGCCAATACTTTAAATACTGAAACAGTAACCTTGAGATGTATTAAACTGCCCTGAACTAAAGCCAATACTTGCAAATGGTAATAACACATGAAAAGCAGCACATGAATTAACCTTGGGGATAAACAACCTTGAGTATCCATATATGAGAGACAACAGTACAGTACAAAAAGAAGAATGTGAGTACACGTTGGTTAAATCATTTTGGCCTATGAGAAATCACCTGGAAAACCAATGAGAAGAAAAACCCACACGGTATTTTTAAAGGAATCCACACATTAATTCCTCTCACACAAACTGGTTTTGTGATATACAGTCTAGGATGGCAAAACACATTATTTTTTCTCTTAAATTCTTTCAGGCATGATCATGTTTTCTATATGGAAAAAACCTCAACCAACCAACAAACACATCTTACTCTGAAAATCAAAATTTTGTCCAGTATTTCAACCCCCTAACACATACTTTAGGCAAATCTCACCAGGCAGCAAAAAGGAAGACAAGAGATTCAATACTGAGCCACTTGTCCTTCAAATGCTCTTTAGTCATTACCTTTACTACAGACAGCAGCAGCAATAATGCCCACATTTGGTCACCTAACACTCTCCCTGACAAAAAGATTCCTACAGTGTCTTCTCATCCTATTGTTTGCCTCATGCCTTTGATTTTTTGCAAAAGGGTTATAATTGAGCTCTGCAATTATTATTTTCTTGTACCACAGAATTTTGCTCCTTGTTTGCAGAATTAGAAACAATTTAACAATATTCTCTCCTCTAGCAGTAAAGAGATGGAAAAAAAAAGTCCATTATTGCAGACTTGTTTGTTACAGCTTGGTCTGGGCAGACAGTCTGAAGTGCCTTGCTTGCAGTGCCATCCCAGCAATTCCCCCAGCACTGGAGGATCCTACAGACCAAAACTCAGATGCTGCCAGAGAACTACAGTTTGAGAAAGGGAACGGTGGCTACAGTCACTGCCTGTAGGGCAGCACCCTTCTGGAGAACAACACCGTGGGAAGGAGCATTTTACTCTGTAACAGAGGTAAAATTCTTCCTATCCCTATGACCAAGAGAAGGACCCCAGGACCAAGACATACATACAAACATGAACTAAGAGAGCATCATTTCCACATCCACATTAATGATTCACTTTAGTAGCTGTTGTATTTGTTACAAAATTGGCAAGTCCCACAAAAAAGAGCCTCATTCTCTGCTGCAGGAGATCAAATGCCATCCATACTGCTGTCTGTAACACACCCCACACATACACAATCTTTTACACCACATTTATTATCTTCTAGCAGACAATTCAAATAACAAATTTGGCCAAGACCACTGTATATATACTGCCTTCCTTGGGTATTAGTGCTCAAATACCAATGCTTGACCACAAGTAATGACATCTGTCTGTGCCTGTCCATGCCCTACAACACGTGACCCATTTCATACCATCTTTAATTAGAGTACATGCTACCTTTTCTATGGATTCCCAATCTCATACAGGGTAAAAAATAGATTATGTACTGGTCAATATAAAAAGTGAAGGTTTTTTGCAACATTTGCCTCTGAAGTTAGAATGTGTAAACTAAAAAAAAAAAACCCACAAAAAGAAAAATGGGAAGAATGCAAGTGAATATTGGGAAGAATTCCCTGTGCTTTAGACAAGAGGTTTAAAACAATCCTCACAAATATGAATTCTGAGATTAATTTCCTGTTAATGTCTTCCATGTGAAATACTAAGAAATAGAGACCCAAGCCCTAGAAGTGCCTGACTGCTCAACAGCAACAGCCTTCAGCAAAAGCCACAACTGCTCAGCATGTGGAGAAGGGTGAGGAGCAGCACACAGAGGTGTTCCCAGCTCCTTCCTTAGCTCCTCACACTGTGTTACCTCAGAGAAGTCAAAGTCTCAGATTCCCTCTCCATAAATTTGGAAGAGTAATCCCTCTTTATCTCCCCAAAGCAATTGTAAAGCTACTTTCAGTGACTACAGTGGCTTAGGACAAACGGGGAAATTAATTCCCTCTTATGCACCAGGTTCAGATGGTTTACCATCCACAAAGCAGAGGCTCCATACCAGATAATTAAGGTAAAAGTGTAACGAGCACCTGCATAACACCTTAATCATCACCCATCTCACACTGAGCCCAGGGGAAGTCATGTGAAGAAGGAGCAGCCAGACCCACCCCAACACCTACACGTGAAGCCAAGAGCCAAGGTCACGACCACCAGCCTTGGCTCCAACATCTCATGGTGCTGGGGAAATGATCCCATGCCAGGTGCTGCTCCCACATACAGCACAGCAACCTCCACCACATCTCACACACCCTTTTCATCCTCGGAAATGAAAACTTCTCTTCGCCGAGCAGCGAGGAGGGACCTTAAGCAGGAGCCGTGCCTATATAAGCGCTCTGCGTGCGGTGTTCACGCCCGATACCCGCTCAACCAGTTTGTGCCCGGGCTGGGCAGCACCGGCACAGGCAGGCCCAGGCACCGCCGAGCAGGAGCTTTACAAATCGCTGCCTCCCCGCTCTGCACTTCGGGGCACAGCCGAGCTGCCTGCTGCCCGCCCGCCCCGGCAGCACCGCCGGCGGCCGGGGAAATCGCGGCGGCACAAAAGCCACCTCATGGCAAACACCTCCCGCCCCACAAAGGGCAAGGACGGGGATGGCCGGGAGCAGCGGCCGGGACCCGCTCCGCGTCCCCTCGGGAGCGGCCGCCCAGCGCCGGCACCGCCGCGGCTCCCGCCGACAGCGGCCGCCCCATCCCTCCGAGATGGCGGCCGGACCCGGCGGCACCTGCCGGGGAGCGACCCCCGCCTGCCCCCTGCCCGGGGCTCGGGCAGCGCCGGCGCCGGGCGGCGAGAGACGGGACGGGACAGCGCCGGGAGAAGCCGCGGGACGCGGGCGGGAGAGACGCCGTCCCCCGGCACGTCGCGGGGCCGCCCCATCCCTTACCTGTGGCCCGCGGGTGGCTCCGCGCAGCCCCCGGCTCCGCCATCTTCCCCGCCGGTGCCGCCACCGCGTCCCGCCGGGGCCGGCTGGGCTGGCTGCGCCCGCGGCCGCCGCACAGGCGCAGTGCCCGCCCCGGCACCTGACGGCGCGGCGGAGGGAGGGGAGGGAGGGCGGGCCGCGGCCGGGCCCTCACGGCGGGGCGGGCCCGCTGCCCAGGTGGGGCCGCGCCCCGCCCTCAGCGCTCCGGCTGCGGGGCTGCGCTCGGGCGGGGGGCGGCTGCGCGGCGCTTCGTGCCTGGGCGCGTTCACTCGGGTTATCCCTCAGAGCCGAACAACGAGCGCTCTCCGGCTTTCCGGGCCGATCCAGCCGTTTTCTAAGATTTTTCCATCCAGGTGTTTGCGCCCGCTGTTTGCAGCCTCGTGCGGCCTCGGGTGAATCGATGGCACCGGGGAAAGGCACAGCCGTGTCCTTCCCGTCCGGTTGCGGTCGCCGTCCCCCCACGGGGTCGCTTCCTGCCCTGCAGCGGCGGGACCCCTTTGTACTCGGTGTTAGAAGGGGAAAAATTAACATAATCTTTGTTTTTCCTCATCACTCACATACTAGCGGTTGAACTCCCCTCCCCAAAATTTTAACACATACCTTGTGTGCTTCTTTTGCTCCCCCATTACTGGTTTTGTGTTTCCGGACTGTATAGGGACACAGCAGTGCCAGGGGAGCGCACACAGCCCCAGGGCTTGCGGCATTGGGGCAGCTCCTGCACAAAACGTTACCAGAACTGGTGTAAGATGTCAAACACCTTACTGACCCATCTTCACTGCCATTTTACCAAAATTTAAATGTAAGATAAATGTTATCCTTCCACTTTTCATTCTTACTCCTTTTGTTTTCTTCTTTTTGACAAGCAATTATATTACCTTTATATTCTTCATCTGAAAGTACAGACCATAGTCAATATGAGAGAAAGGAGGATGACAGCATTTACTTTGGTTTTCCTGATGTGTCTCCTATTTCCTAAGATTTCCTAATCACTGTTTCCTAGGAGGCAATTATTCTGTTGGGGTGCTGGACAGCAATTCTTCCATCTAGACATTGAAGTGGTGCTGTCATGTGTGGGTTCACACACCTCAATAAAAGTTTAGCCACAAAGATTTAGGGTTTCTGGTGTATATAGTAATAATTATTCCTAATGTTGCTTTATCAATGAAATATGTCATTTTCATTGCTTATAACTCTGCCACATTTTGAAAGTGCCAAATTATGTTTTAATTTCAGCTGTTTCTCCCACTAACCGTAATCAAGGGGCTCCACTTATTATTCTACCTGTCTAAACATTAAATTGCACCGTTTTGGTCACATGACAGAAGAAAAAACCCATCTCTCTTACTGTAGTTGTTCATCCTAATTTCCAGGGGCTCCTTTGGCAACAAAACCAAAAGAAGGAAGAATCTCCTGTGACAGTAATTAATCTTCAGCCTGTTGGTGTCTGATGAACACATGGGAAAGAGCAGCTGGTCTCAGTGCAAGATATATGGGCTTAGTGATGAGGAAAAGGAAATACAGAGAATGAATTTCCAGGACTGGAAAACAGGACAGCAGAGAACGGATGTGAGGCATGAAAAGATGGAAGATTATGGCCAGAAACTGGAGAAAGGGGTATGAGGGAGGGAGGATATTCAGGCATTAGCCAGTGGCTGAGAGGAGAGGGATGGATGGGGGCACTGGAGGATCTGCCCAAGGAACAGGAGCCCACCAGTGCTGGCTCTCAGGTGGTTGTGAAGCCCATAAGCACAGCATGTCACATGGAGAAAGGAGTGTTCTCCTACTACTGTCATTTCCTCTGATAGCTGGTTCTCAGCATTCATACCTGCAGTCATGCCATGGAAAAAAAATAAAAAGGAGATTTTAAAGAAAACTGAAGGAAACTATACAGAAAACATGAGAGCTCTAAAAACAAAGCCCTCCCCTACAGTATTGTATGTTGTTTGTGATAGGAATCAGTTTTTTAATTACCTTTGCAGAGTGGTTTTTTCCACAAGACTCCTGCCTCATTCAATACCAGGATGTCTTTAATTAATGTATAGTTCTTCAATGTTTCTCTTCATTTTCATCTTGTAAAGTGGAATCTTTCATGTCATATTCTCTGTACATTCTTCAAACCTTGCCTTGAAGGCAGGTTAATTAATTTCCATGATGACTTTCCTGTGGTAGTCTTATAACTCCTTCAAAACATTCATAAATTTAACTTTGTAACAGCCTTCTAAGTTGAAGTAGTACTATTATCATATTTTGCACATAGGGAAGAGCTAACGGAAGGTAATGTGTCTGGAGCTGTCTGTAGTGGTTTTTTAATTCTTTTGTGTTGTGGAGGCTGGCAGGTTGTTTTAAAGTAGGGAACAGTGGATTTAATACAGTGTGCATCCACCAGCACCTCAGAAACAAGAGCATAACTGTTCTTGCTCAGGTTTGACATTAAATACTTCATAGATCTTTAAGCACTAGGTGTAGTGGGTTACTTAGGGTAGTCTACAAAGCTTTGGTATGCACTTACACCTGGGAGTCAGGAGCTAATTTCAGCATGTCTGTATGTCCTTCTTTGTGACAAATAGAAGAACTCTGGGAAATTTTTTAATATTCAACCTTCAAAAAGGAAATTATGAACAGTTTCGTTTTACCCATAGTTTACAGAACAAGATTATTTTCTTGACTATAGCAGCAAAAGGGACCTTCCCAGCTGTGCTGGGACTACAGCCAGCATTTGCATGCTTAGAACTGGGGATGTTACCCTGTTCCTCCTTAACTCTGCACAGCCCACCTTCCTTTGATGTCCCTTCCTATCAGCAGAAGGAAAGCATCCTAGAGGTTGCACATCACCAGGAGCAATGGGAGGGTCCACTTCTGAGTGTAGGGGAAGGATTACACAACTCTTACACAGTCCTATAGTCTTTGGTTGCTGAGGGATGGGATTGGAAAATTTCTTCTCATCTCCTGGGCCAGGAGTGTGAATTATCACAGCATTGCCTGAAAGGGCAATGAGACAGCAGGGAGAAGCTGTGTGCTTGCTGGGCATTACCAGTCTCTGATCAGCAGCTCTCTGGCATAAACTATAAAGCAGTGCAGGAATTTTCCCAACACAGAGCTTCATCTCTGTAAGGCACATCACACTGAGCACTCCATTTGAGAAAGTGTTTATTGCAGATACTTTGGTTATTCTGCTTTCTTCATCTGAAGCCCAGTTTGTCCTGCTATGAATGACGCACTGGTAACACTTGTTCTGGATTGTTGTATTTTGAAGCATTTTTCTTTCTTTTAAGGTGTGTTGTGCACTGTTAAAATCAACATCACTTTGGATTTCTTTTGTGGAAAAATTTTTCCTCTCTTCCCACAGATTTTGAGGAGCTTCTTTATTTAAAAAGGTCTGTGCAAGTGAGCTACCATAGGTGGTGGTCAACCTAAGCCTGTGAAAATCTCAGAGGTAAATCTGCAGAGAAGTGAGTTCTTACAGTCAGCTCAGGATGCAGACAGAAAAAAAGCTGGAGAGACTGACAATTTTGCCACCTTAACAGACATTCAGATAAAAACTGTCAAAAGTGTAAACTAAATTTTAGAATCTTGGCTTCTTTTCTCTGTGTTTTTGAGACAGTGGTATCTATGCAACCAAAGCCATCCCACCCTAGGAATGCTTCTGAAGGAAAACAGAACAGTCAGTACTGAGCAAACAAGCCAAATTTACAGTGTTATAAATCTATGTTGGTCCACAGTTTTTGAATCAATAGCCAAGAATTTGAGTGCCCCAAAAAAGTAAGGCAAGTAGAATGGCTGCCTGGGGTATTTCAGTTGGAGCAACTAGCCCAGTGTCATGCAAACGCTGCTTGTCAGAGATGGTAATCCCATTTCTCCCAGGCTCTATTTGTCTGCTTTAACTTTAAAATCATCCTTCCTTTTCTGAAACTTGGAAGTCCAGTGCCTCACAACCTCTGGATGAAATTCAGTGCTCAGACCAAAGTATTTTTACAAGCAGTGCAAAGCCATCTGAAGAGAAGTGCTCCTCTTCATCAGGTGTTCTCTGAGATAAACAGAACATGAGTCAGAAGTTAGAAAGAGTGTTTCAGCACATGCTTCAGAAACTGAAGAAAGGTGGTGGGTATAACTAAATATAGTTGTTCCTGATTGTTGAAATATTAACTCAGCATCTTAAGCCCTAAAATAGATAATAAGGTCAAGGTCACATAGGGGTGAGACAAGGGGGGATGGCTTTAAACTGAAAGAGGGCAAGTTTAGAGCAGATATTAGGAAGAAATTCTTTCTGGTGAGGGTGGTGAGGTGCATGGACACATTGCCCAGAGGAGTTGTGGATGCTCTGTCCCTGGAAATGCTCAAGGCCAAGTTGGATGGAGCTTTGAGCAACCCAGTCTAGTGGAAGGTGCCCCTGCTCACCACAGGAGGGTTGGGCTAGATGAGCTCTAAAAGATCTCTTCCAACTCCAACTACTCTATGGTTCTATGAAAGGACAGAAACACTCATGGGGTAATTGACTGATAGGAAATCTTCCTCATGAGAGATCAATCTTACATAAAAAAAATAATGGGCACTGAGTCAATAAACTGAGGACCATTGTGATAACAGAGAAAATATTTTTTCCAGTATCTTGAAATCTTTCTAAGGAATGTGCTGGTGGTAGCAGTCTTGAAGGTAGATACCAACAGCAAAATGGTGCTCTGTTTCAAAACTACAGTTTTGAAATCAGAACTCATGGTTGTATTTCTGAAGGACTTCTACCTTTTAGTCAAAAATATTTTAATAAAAAATAGTTGAATTTGCCCAGGTGAAATGGCTTCAATTTCTGTTTATCTCTCACTGTTAAAGAAGTCACAGGTACCCACAGGCATCTTCTTCTGATTGAAGAGCAGGAACAATGTGCAACTCAGTCTGGAAAAACTTGAACTACATCTGTCTGCTTTATTTGTGTGTATACATAGATCCAAGAACTGTCATTCAGTGAGTAATATCAGCCTAGTGTTAAAATAATTTTTAATATGAATCATAATGGATTGCTTTTGTATTTGTTATTTGACATGTGAAAACTGTATTTTTGCTCCTTCATGTGAAAGTAGTTTTTTTTTTAACATTGTTAAATGTTATATTGATAAATCACATACCCCAATATCCTGTGCCATATGTGCTTTTTTGTACTCTACAAATGCCTTGAACTAGGGGCATATTTTCACTTGCCTCACACTTTTCACTTTTATCCTTTGAAGTTCAGACATAGCTATTTGATTTGGAAAAGGTTGGCACTAACAGGGTTGATCTCCACAAAAATAAGTGAAAATAGAGCAGGAGAGGAACTCTCTCATCACCTTGTCTTTTGTTATTTGCTGACAGCAGAGGCATTTCAAGTCATGTACAAACATAGCCCTGTATACACACCCTGCTTTGCTGAGCGTGGTTATGGGATAAACAGTAGTGGAATGCAGTACAAACCTATTTCACATTGATTTAAACTGATTATTTTGTCATCAATATTTCATTGAAAGAGTGATATTTATTATTTCTCCCGTTCTCATGTAAATAAGTCCTTAAATATTTGCCAGCAAATGCCTGCTATTCCCCTCCAGATTCAAAACCTTGTGAGCTGTGAATCTTAGGAGCTGTGTTACTAATTGCTTTGCAGATTTGTGGGCAGGTATCATTGGGTAGTAAGAACAAATTAGATTTTAATGAGTTTTGGATTGCTTTTAATGCTGGGATGCAACTAAAGGTTATTCACTGCAGTATTGGGCAAAGAAAAGGCAAAAGCTCTGTCAGCTTTTCACGCTTTAAGAGGATGTGACAGTCTTACCTTTGCTGGGGGGAGCAGGAGAAGATAGGTCTTGCTTTGGAAAGGAAGAATGTCTGCCCTGCAGCCATAGAAATATTTTTCTGTTTCTCTTCACCACCTGCTGAAGTGAGTGATATTTGCCTGAAGGATTTGCAGTTATTTGTAGTACTTTTGTTTAACTGCATCAGGATACTTTGCCAGGAAAGTGGAATATTCTTCCCCCAGCAGTACCTCAACTGAACATGCAGGAGATTATCTTATATAGGAGAGAAGCATGGACAGGAATGTTCCTACTTCAGACTGATAATGAACTGTTCTCAAGTTTATGGAATATCAAACCCTAAAATGTTTCTACCCTGACTGAATGCCTAAAATAGCCTTAAACTAATTAAGTTTAGCTATCATTGAATAATAATTATATTGCATCAGATGTCAGTCAGTCAGCAGAGAATTAGTTTTTTACTTTTTTGGTTAAACTAGCATTCCAAGTATGATACATTCAGTCACTTTGGAGACAAGGGAGATCATGACTACCCTGGGGATGCAAAACCTCTGCAACATATAGACCAGTTAGTCCAAGCAGTCATGTGGTCTTGAGAGTACATAACTGTATGGGCAGCACTGCAAGTGCACAGCCAGAGTGCCTCACAGTCACAGTGAGACCACTTGCTCTGTGCTCTGTGCTCACCACTTCCTAAATGCCTGCCAAGTCCAGTGCCTCAGCTTCTCTGGGCACCATCCACAAGACAGCTCTGGAGAGACATGGTAATTCTAGGAGAGAAGTCTGTGTGCTTTAGGTCTGTTTTCATAACTAATTTTCAGTGATTTATTAAATCATAAACATTAATGAATTTTTACCTTTTAGGAATCTGTGACGGAGGCAGATGTAATTTAAGAAAATACCTGTCCAGCATAGGGAAGTAAAAGTCAAATTCTGTTTGCTTTAATTGAAAGAGAGAGAAAGAACTTCATAAAAAATGAGGATTTTATTTACTCTTATAATCAATTTTTCATTCTTCCTTAAATTCCACAGACAAGGGTTGTGCCACGTGACTTGGCACACTCAGACATAGAGGAGGCAGTGCTGGTCCCAGTGATTCTGTGGCTGCTTCAAAGCATGGTAAATCAGGCTATGCCTGGAGATGTTACAGCATGAAGGCCTCCTGGTTATTAAAATGAGATCAATAATTTTTAAGCAAGCAGTATTTGAAAAATGGTTGAGCAGAATCCAAAATCAATTCGTATTAAATATTATACCAGGCATTTTAACACAAAAAGGGAGGGTCTATTGATAAAACTTGTTCATCAAGAATAAAATGGATTTTCAGACTGAGTTCCACTGCCTTCAACACAGCTACAAATTACTCAGTCTGTCTCTGAACAGAAAAATCAGTTACTGCATTTTATAATGTGTAAACATTCCATAAAAAAATCCTAACTAGATATGCTAAAGAGATAAAATGACAACTTCAAGGAATCTCATGGAGATGCATTTAGATAGTTGTCATGTCTTTCAAACTTGACTAAACATCAGATATAAACCAAACATTAGTTTATCTTAATTTCACAGGTTAAAGGTCACTCTCATGAACAATTAAGCATCCATTTTCTGCCTCCCTGCCAATCCAAACATGCTGCTTCCTCTAGATTTGAATTTTATAGGAATTACAAATCAGCAAATACAGTGTGTGCTTTTGGTACATGTCTGTAAATCTCTGTAGTCACCATAAGAGAGATAAAAAAAAATTAATTGCTAGTTATTGAATAAAAATAAGCATGAGAGAATCTGTGGAAATAGTGCTGAGGATGGTTCCAAATGTATAGTGCTGTTTTTGTAGCCATTTTGTGTATTTTCTGAATCCTAGCTTTTTAGCTTTCCCTCTCCCCCCACTGAAAATCAGAATTACATTTAGCATATATTTTCTAAATTCCATCTTTTATACATCTTAGAATGTTTTTATTTTAAAATTAATTTGTGATATTTATGAGAGAAGTTATTTACTCTGTCTTCAAGCTCAATTTGAAGATACAACTTGATGTAACTATCACAATTAATTGGAGAAAATCATGATAGCTAAAACCAGTGTTTCTATTAAATGAGATTGCTAACATTTCAGAATTTCATTTTATTTCAAATCAAAGTAAAGGAAATTACTTTCTTGCAGTTAAAAATATTTAATAGTTCTACAAATTTCTTCTACAAAGATGAAAACTATGGTGAAGTTTTCATAGCACTCTTGCATATCTTCTCACTGCAGTGTAGAGGTCTGTTAGCACATTTAGGAATAGGTCTTACAACGTTATATCTCCATATTTATAGAAAAACTAAAGGTACTTATTTTCTTTTCCAATTGACATGACAGACATCTACAGCCCTGTCTAATTCCAACCCCAGGCTCCCTTGGATACTGCAGGCTCTCTGATACTCCAGTACAGCACAGTATGTTTTCTAACTTTTTCTAAACAGTCTTTATTTTAACATGACTCCTACTATTCACACCATCCCTTTCTTTTCTCTGAAGTCATTCATGTATAATGGCTGTTTTGCCATCTTTTTTTTTTCTCCTCCATCTTTCCTAAATTATGCATGTAATTCCATCCTATTATTCCAGCCACATTTGCTAATCCTCTGCAGGTATCTGTGTTAGCTAGTTTTGCATTCTGACACAGTAGTTATGGATCCTCTGTCTTGTTTTACCAATCCAATGTCTTCATGTTGGCCACCACAAGAGGCCAAATTTTAGCCAGCAATTTCCTACTCCATATATCAGCATTGGCACTTTCATTACTCTGACCTTTTGATATTCCTTTCTCACTACATTATCATCATGCAGATTACATGAACCTTTCCCAGCTTTGTCCCTTGCTTTAAAATTTAAGCTTTTATCAATCAAATTAGCCTTGATCCCTGTCCAGACCTCAAACTACTCTGTGTGTGCATGCATGTATGATCCTCTTCCAAGAATGTTTCCCAATGGCAGACCAACCCTAAGCCTTCCTACAGGTCATCTGTTGGTTTTCACGATCAAGTTGCACCTTCCTTCTAAATCTTTAATACAGTATCAATAAAATTTGAATGGAATTATTTTATTTTTTAATCTCATTTAACTGGGTTATAATTTCAGACATTTTTCAATGTCTTCCTGCTAGCTGCCAATTGCTTCTGCAGTTGGAGCAATTTTTCCATGTTCATTCATAAGTCTTGACCTACTGGAACAAAAGTGTGCAAGAGCCAAAATGATCATCTCTTATATGTGATTTAGATTAGCCAAACTAAAAAAAACCCCTATTTTAATATCCTAAGTAAATCACTACCACTTGACAGACACAAAGCCACCCACAGTGTGAGGCATTTAATGTCAAAACCAGGAATGCCAAAGCCCAGCTGGAGCTGAGACTGCCAAGGGGCACTGGTTGGAACAAAGCAGATTCTGGAGATTGCTAATTGGAAAAGCAAGTTCAGGGAAAATGGACTTCCACTGACAGAGATCCCTTGTGACAACAAGTATTAACAAAACAGCTGATGAACTCAGTGCCTTTCTTCTGCCTCTGTCTTCAGAGCCAAAGCCAGCTCCTCAACTCCTGCCTGTGGGGAAGGAATTGGGCAGCCACAATGGAAGAGCAAGAGGTTAGAGAAGCCCTATGCATTCAAATCCATTGGGCTGGATGGGAATCACCCCAAGCTTACTGGGAGACCTGGTGGACCTGACTGTGAAGCCACTATCAGTCCTCCTCCTTAAAAAAAGGCAAGAAGGAAGGCAGGAATCACAGAATCACAGGATGGTTTGGGTTGGAAGGGGTTGACCCTCTGGATGAGCCAGTCTGCCACATCTCAGTCAGTGGAAAGATCAGGGAGCACATAATCAGCAGAGTCAGCCCAGGAAGGCAAACCATGTTTGACCTGCTGAGTGCCTGCAGTGATGAAATGTCTGACCCTGTGGGCAAGGGCAGAGTGGTGGCTGCAACATACCTTGGTTTGAAAATGGCTTTGACAACACCTTCCCCACCCTTCCCCTCTGGAAAGAGCAGAAGTGTGGACCGGACAAACCACTGGTTTGGATGAATTGGAAGCTGCAAGGATAGCAATCAATATCTGGTTAGTAATCAGCAAAGCAGCCTGGGACCAATACTGGCACCCATATCCAGGGCCTTCACCAAGAGCTTCTGAGCAGATAACACTGAGGATGGAGAGCAGCTGCTGGTTCAACCCAGAAGGACCCTGAAAAGCTGAAGGATTAGACAGAGATGTCATGATTCTTTTAAGTATGAAGTTCTGCCCCTGGAATGGAATTGCCCCATGTGTGGGTACAGAGTGGGAAGTGGCTGGCAAGGGCACAATTCCATGGGGTACAGCACAGGAACCCATGGCTCTTCTGGAGGGAGATTCTCATGGGGTGCATTAGAGGCATGGGCAGCACATCACAGGAAATTTGCTGATTATCTCTGCTGGGTACTGGTGAAGCCATGCCTGAAATAGTTTTGGATACCTCTGATCAAGACAGGGCAAGATTAGAGAGTGTTCAGTGGAGGGCTGGTAAGAGAGTTATTGAGGAGAGGCTGAAGGCACTGGACTTAGCTGGTAGAAAGGAAGCTCTGAAGTAACATAACATCAACCTGCAAGTGTCTGAAGGATCATTAGAAAAGTGTCAGAGCCAAACTCTTCTTATCACTGCCAGTGGGTCTAACAGAGCAATTGCCTCAGTTTAAAACTTGGGAGGTTCAGACAGAGCATCAGAAAATAAAATCAACGAGTAGCTGGGCAGTAGAACAGCTTGTCCAAAGGAGTGGAGGAACCTTTGTCACTGAGGCTTTTCAAGACTAAGGCAAAGCCAAGACTGACATAGTCTAGTGCTGACCTGGTCCAACTACAAAGCAGCTTGCAGAGGTACCTTTGAACCAACATTTCAATGATCTTGCAGCAGGTCTCAGGTCTTCACATCTTATTAATAAAGCCTATTATTAAAACAATCTATTTATTAACTTGTTTGGTTTCAGGAGTGGTAGTAAAAGATTGTCACCCAGCCTGTTTGGAGAGGGAAGACTCAATAGGTGGGAAACACCTTGGTGAGTTGCCTAACTGGGACAACACCTCTCACCAACCTACTGTGTGGAGTTGGAAATGCAGCGAGAGACTTCTGCTAAGGAATGGCTTTCATGTCACACTTCTGCTCCACCTCCCCTTGCCCTGGCATCCATTTCTTTCCAACTTAGTTGACTTATGCCTCTGCCACTTTAAAATATGAATACAAACTCAGCTGCTCCTTCCAACATGTCTGAAACAATAGTAATTATCCTCTCTGGCCTTCTGTTATCAAATCAGTATTGAACCTCTTTGTTCTGTAGAAAATTCTTTGATATAAATAGACATATTCTGTAGTGAATTATATTGATTCCATAACTCCTCAGCCCAGTAAATTCCCAGACTGATCGCACCACAAACAGAACTTGCTTTTACTGGTTTTTCGGGGAGCAGTAACCTGCTTGTTTTCTGTTTAGAACTGTGGATCTTTTACCCCCTATTCTCAGAGGGTAGTATAGATCCATATATGCCATACATCTGAATCTTTTCTTGTATTGTGAATTTGATTTGGGTCCAGTATTCAAAGTTTCAGTGGAGAAAGGGTAGGATGTGATGTATCTAAACAGGAGGAGCAAAGCAGCCATACTTTGAGAAATTAAATCTAGAATATATCTGATGGAATACACCTAACCCACACGGAAGATAAAATAATGTAACTTTACAGGAGTTTCATAGAGCTGCATTTAGATATTTGTCATACATGTAAAAACTTGAGTAAATATACTATATTAATCAAACATTAACTTACCTTAATTGCAAAGGTTAAAGTTTACTGTCACATACAACTAAGGATGAGGTTTTTTCCTCTCTGCAAATCCTGGAATCCATGGAATGTGTTGCTTCTTCTAGATTTGAATCATGTAAGTTATAACAGCATAGAGCTGGCTGATGTCACTGTGAGGTCACCCTCACTAATCTCTGAAAGGTGCCAGTGATCATAGCAGGTTCCTTGGGACTAGAAAAAAACAAATGTCACTGCTTTCTTGAAGAAGGGCAAAAAGGAGGATCCAAGAACATACAGGGCAGCCAGTGTCACCTCAGAGCCTGGGAAAGTGACGTTGTGAATGATTTCCAAACACATGAAGGAGAACAAGCTGTTGGGGAGTAGGGAGGACTGATTTACAAAGTGGAGATTATGCCTCCCTATGATGAGAGCATAAAGGTGATCTGGCGGAGGAAGGGAGAGCAGGGGGTGTTATCTATGGTGGCTTTCAATGCTGTCTCTCACAACATCCTTGCAGAGAAACTGATAAAATATGTAAAAAATCAGTGGACAGTGGGGTGGATTGGAAACTGACTGAACTGCTGGACTCAAAGGGTTGTGATCAGAGGCATGATTGAGGCCAGTCACTTGTGATGTAACCCTGGAGTTAATACTGCATAACATCTTCATTAGTGGCCTGGATGATGAGACAGACTGCACCCTTTGCAGCTGACACAAAACTGGGAGGAGTACGTGATACATCTGATGAGTGCTCCCATTCAAAGGGACTCTGGAGAAATGAGTCAACAGAATCCTTGTAAAGTTCAAGAGAGGGAAATGCTAAGTCCTGCAGCTGGGGAAAAGAAGTGAAGTACCTGAGGATGGACTGAAACACTATGTCTGATCTCCTTTTTTCTTTTGTTGAAGTCCAAGCAATAGAAATCTCCTTTTACCTGCCCTTGTCACGTGCAGTACCTGATCCAGTAGTTCAGTAAAAGCTGGTGCTGTTTGAACCACTGGTGACAGTTGTTCCTATTCCCCTGTGACAGGGGGTACTCGGCCATGAAGGGCTCTGCACTTCTGACACTTAGAAGATTGAGCTGAAATATTAAATATTGCAGAGAGAGAAATATTAAATATTACAGAGAGAGAACTATTACTTTAGGGGTTGCTGACACTAAGGCAGTGCCAAATAAATAGGGCTTTGGATTAGATAATGGAGTAGTTTGAATTACAAGGGAACTTTAAGATTATCTATTCCAACACCCCCACCCTGTCCTCCCCCTACAATAAGCAGATACATCCTCAGCTAGACCAGGCTGCTCAGAGCCCTGTCCAACCTGGAATGTTTCTAGGGATTAAGTATGCAACACCTCTCTAGGCAAACTGCCCCAGTGATTCACCACCCACTGCCAACACAAAAAACTTCTGCCTTATAACTAGTTTAAAATTAAATTAATTCTGTTTAGAACAGTTATGCCTGGTCCTATTGCAACAGACCCTGCTAAAAACTTCATCCCTATCTTTCTTTTAAGCCCCTTCTAACACTAGAAGGCTGCCAGAAAGTGTCCCCAGAGCACTGTCTTCTCCACACTGAGCAGCCCCAACTCTCTCCACCTCTATTCATAAGGAGAGGTACTTCAGCCCTGGGCTTGTAGTCGTGCCCTCCCATGGACCAACAGGTCCTTGTCCTTCCTGTGCTGAGCACCCCAGAGCTGGATCCAGGTGGGGTCTCACAAGAGCAGAGCAGAGGGGCAAAATTCTCTCCCTCACAGTTGTGTCTGTGCTGCTTTTGGATTCAGCCCAGGACATGGCTGTTTTTCTGAGCTGCAAGTTGCACATTACCCATTTGCATCCAGCTTTCCACCCACAAGTATCCTCAAGTCCTTCTCAGCAGGATGACTGTCAACCTGTTCATCCTCCAGCCTCTGCTGATACTAGGTGTTGCTTCAGCCCAGGTGCAGCCCTTTGCCCCTTTGCATTTGATCTTAAACCTCATGAGATTCCCACAGGCCACTGCTTGAGCTTGTCCAGGTCCCTCTGGATGGCATCCCATCCTTCAGGTGTGCCAACCCCACCACTCAGCTTGGTGTCCCCTGCAAACCCACTGAGGGTGCCCTTGACCCCACCATGTCATTGATGCAGACATTAAACAGCAGTGACCCTGAGGGACAGCCCTTGACATGGTTCTCCATCTGGCACTGAGCCACTGAACACTGCCCTGGAGATGTGACCATCCAACCCATTTCTCATCCACCAAAATCCTCCCATCAAATCCAGATTGATGCAGAAAAGGAGTTTAAAACAGGGCTGGGACAGAGTCTCAGAATAACAACAATTAAATTATTACAGTGGTTGCACTTATTGCCTCAGAAAGCACCTCCTCAGAAGAAAGGCTGCAAGCTAATTAAATAAAAGGATGAAGAAGTGATCCTACAGAATGAACACTCAGACTGATTATAGGCTTAAGGAAAATATTTTGTTTAAACATGAACTTAAAAATAACCCCAGAACCTCACAGCTCAAGCAAGTACACCTTTGAAAGTCCTCCTGGTATGAGAAATGTCCTATCCCCTATACCAGAATTTACTCTTTTGAGCTAGGATTCAGTAAATATGAATTACACCTTTGAAGCTTAGCTCTAAGACTTCCAAACACTTTCAGATCTATCTATCTGTTGTTATGACAGTAACCAGTACCACAGTCTGTGGTGCAGTTTTCAGTAGTTACAGGCACTTCTAATTGTACTGAAGGTAAAAGCTAGTTGAAAAAGAAAATGAAAAAAAAGAACTTCTAAATTTTTTATGCAATACTTCCCATTTGTATTTTTCCATTTCTGCTCAGTCAATCACTCAGTTACCTTCTCTAACAGAGAGGTGAGTCAGGAGCTCTCAGATCCTCGGAGTCAAGTTCTAATCTTGTGATTCAGATCAAATGCTTCAACAGCTCAGCAGTGTACAAAAAATCATGCACCAGATGCCTGGTTCAGACTGCAGTGAAGAACACTGTTATGCTGACACTGCATCCAAAGCACTGTGTCCATTTTGGGGCTCCCCAACACGAGAAAAATGAGCAGCAGATTCCTGAAGGAACTAGAGCACATGACAGTGGGGAGACATTCTATATCTGGACTTGCTCAGCCCAGAGGAAAGAATGATGAGGGGAATTCTTACTCTTTTCTGCAGCTACATAATTGAGATGGAGGGGAAGAGAGAGCCAGACTCTTCCTGGCTGCCTATTGTGGGTGAACAAGAGGCAATGGACACAACCCAGGGCACAAGACATTCCAATGAGATGCAAGGCAGTTATTTGTTTTCAGACTCTGGAAAAGGTTTTCCAGAGAGGCTGTGGAACCTCCAACCTTGAAAATACTAAAAAGGCAACAGGACAAAGCCATGAGCAACCTGCTCTGACATGACCTGCTTTGTACAGAACATTGGACTTCCAACCCCCAGGGGTCCCTTCCAACCTCAGCAATTCTGTGAGTCAAACCGCTGCCGGAGGCCAGGATTTCCTCAAAGCCTCCAGAGGCCATAACAGCTCACAGTTAGCTCTGAGCACTGAACACAGTTATCTGTACCTCCACTGCTCTTCTCACCTCCCAGTGCATTTTTCCTTCAGTTTGGCTGGCATTAATGCAAATGGAACAGTGAAAAAAAAAAAAAAAAAAGAAAAAAGTTTTCTTAAGTAACCAAACAACTAAATGGCCCTGAGATGGCTCAGGCTGTGCTGCACAAACTGTTGTATTGTACACACTGTGGCAGAGGTTCAAAATGAGTATTGACCAGGGAAGGACCTAAAGATCATTTATCCAAAAATATTGTCTTACCAGTGATCATTGTTAAAATTTTTACAGTTTCAGAAATTCTCCTGTTTTGATTAATGTTAGTTTCATCTTTTTGTCTGTCATTTATACCAATGCAACATAATTCTGCCAACACAACCACAGAGAAATAGAGTAACACAAATACTAATATCCTAAAGTGGTCAGTACCAACTCTATTCTTATAAACATAAAACTAACTTCAATATCATTAAAGGACTACTTTTGCAGAAGAATTACAGTGGGGAAATTTGTTGCAAAGATTCCCAGACTACTGCTAATTCAACTTAGCCCAAGAGAGAGAAAGGTTTCTGCAGCTTCTGATTTCTTCTTATTGAATAATAAATAGTACAATATAACATCTGCTGAAGAGATCATATGGATGTAGTACTTCAGCTGTGCAAACCAGGTGCATTCATTATTGTTACAGTGAAAAATATTAAAATATGTAAACAGGCAAGAGCCCCTAATCTGGATTTGAGTGATAGACCTCCACTGAATCTAATTTTCTCCTCACATACTGTGTTCTTCAGCTTGTTCTAAGGATCAATGATAACTCCCAAATTATCTTGAAAGTCAAAGTTTCTCAGAATTCTTGTTTGGGGAAAGATCATTGCTTTACAGCTTACCCTCTTTAGGCATGCACTCATCAAAACAAATCCCCAAAACCTGTTCAAGAGTAAATAATATTTTGAGAACCATTAGTAAGGAAGGCTTGGGTAATAAAGAAGGAAATCATGAAGTGTCCTACACTCCTTCCTTTCCCCTGTTATTTTTGTAATTGACTTAGATTAGATGTCAATATATGCAAGTAATTAGAAACACTCATGCTGTCTTCTCTATATAGTTATTGGCTACTTGGCACTTAAGCTGTTTCCTCTAAATGCCTCCCCATGTCCTAGACCAGACACACATTGATTTTTAATTTTTTTCAAAAAACACACAGTGTTTTTTGATTCTACAACACTTGCTTATGTAACTGTTGATATATTAACCTAAACTGCCTGTAAACACACACAGTCAGCTATTGGCTATATTATGTTCTCTTTCTTTGTAACCATACATTATTTTCTGTATTATCCTATACTAAATATTACAGTTAACCTAGACCTTTGTGGTCCTAAACAGTAGCTTTACATCTGTTTAGTTCAAAACCTTTCATGAAGCCCGAGATCATTCTTTCTACATTTGTGGACAATGCATACACCTGGCAATATGATAGCATCAATTCAAACTGGGGAGAGAGGCCAGAAATGGAAGTTGTTGAGGATTAAAGCACAATTTAATACAAAAAAGCACAAGCTTTTTCCACTTTTCAGCAACTGTTTCACTAGTCCATGCCAGGATAACAATACACCAGTAACAGTGTTTGTTCCACTTAGAGGCGGCACGCTCACACTTCTAATGAGACAGTCCCTAGGCTGTTGCACATTTCCAACACCTTTGTGAAATTGGTGCCCTGTTTTGGGAAGAGGTTTCTGCTCACTCACTCATACTCTGGCTAACAGCAGCAATCCAGACGTATTACCAGGCTGGAACTTGTATAAACTGCTATTAAGGGGATGGGGCTGACAGCCACAGTGAGATACAGGTGCCCATCCTTGGGACCCAGTCCCTCCAGAGGAATACAGTAACACTGGGCAACGTACCAATGAGTATCAGGACATTTTAAAAGATGCTTTCAACTAACGGGGCTGCCAGAATCAGATCTGAAGATCCATCTCTGTATATTCCATCACACAGTTACTTAGCATTGGCTACTTCTGCCATTTTCAGCAAAGTTTATGATCTAGCTGCATATTGTCACTTGTTCAAAACAAAAAGGTCCCTGTGTCAGAGCTGTTGCAAGACTCCTCTGGTCAGCCACTGCTGCAACAGCTCATTACTAACATCCCAATGTATTCCAGAGCAACCTGGCAAGGCAAGCTGGGATAGTCACTATTCAGTGGGTAAAAAGGCAGCAAGGTCTTCCACACCCTTTCAGGGTCTTGGGCTTCTTGACAAGTCTTCAAGACTACAGCTTTAATCATTGTAGTTTCTCTGTACATCTTCATGAGCAGTGTGGATCTTTCTACTGGGTCAGGCAGCAAAAGACTAAAACTGTCTTATGTCGAGGTTTTCTCAGAAACCTCGTTAATGCTCCTTTCTCCACCCTCCACCAATGTCTACTACACTTAGTTTCAGTCTTGTAAGTCACTAGCTGTTTCCTCAACCCCTGTGCAGCACTTGGCTTTCCTCTCCAAGCACTGAGGCTAAACACAGTCCCCACAGTGTCCTGTCACTGTCTTGAGGACCTGTCACAAGGCTGAATCCTCCCTGACAGCCAGCACCACTGATAGTGGAACATATGTAACCTACCCAGTCCTGGGTTTCCCACGGGGATCCTTCAGCATTTCTGCTGCTCTTGGCTGTATTTACTCCAGCTGCCAACAGCAGAGTCCATTGCGTGCTGCTGCCAGTGCCAGAGGTGCACCTAAGCCCATACTAACATGCTTCAATCAGCTGCTTCTTTAGGAAGGTGACCTACTTTGAAAACCCTAAAAAATATTTTCATTGCTGGCAATACTTACTGCAGACATGGGCACCTCAGAGTCTCTGAAAGCCAGGAATAGAAACTTCCTACTGAGATGCTGAGGCACCCTGCTTGCTCCTGTATGTCAGGGTCTGTTTGGTTTTTTGTTTGTCTGCTCCCTCCAGAGGCCAAGCACACAAAGGCATTTAGTTGATCATCTTCCTCAACTGGGAATAAAATTCATTAATTTAACCATAATGAAGAGTAGGGCTGATTAAGGAATACAGGTGCTGGTGACCACCACAGCCTAGACCCACAACAAGAAGCCACCCACTTTTGCAAGAGAGAAAAATGAATGCCTACAAAACAGTGAGAGGGTTTCAAAGGAAAATTCACTGCTAAGTAAGTGATGCAGTAAGAGGCCCCAGGTCTCTCTCAGCTTCTGCTGAAGCTTTCCTTTCTTGAGCTGGCAGCCTGGGTATAAATAAAACTGCTGTGCAAGTGTCCTCTCTACAAACACAGAAAAAAAATGAAGAACAGTCTAATCTGTACATTTTTGAAAGTATTTTTTGTCCCACTAAACTAGCTGCAATTACTAAATAAAGGTACTCACAATTTTCACTTTGTCTCTTTATTTGGTTGTGATTGCATTTTATAATCACAATGTTGAGCTCTGGCATTCAATCTGATGGGCAAGATAGCACAAGCTATAACCTGAATTAATCAATGGCAACTCTGACTCTTGCTTGCTGTGATTAAAAATGTAACGAAGCCAAGGCATCCTCCCTTACTTCTCCCTCCTTCTCCAAAAGGAAGTGCAATCATAGTCCAAGAAGTAAATTCTGAAGACTCGTTTTTGCAACAAAATGAGAAAGCATTGCCAACAGATGCCTGCAGAAAAGCCAGCCATGGGCCTCAAGTTTAAAGGGACAAAAAAAAAATCTGCACTTCAACATTATTTCAGATAATACTTCCTTCTACCCACACATCTTTCAAAAATCTACACTTAATTTTAAGTCTTCTTCTATGAAGCAGTCAACCTGCCTAAGGATAGCACAGTGTCCACAGACGAAAAGCTGGGTTTGAGACCTCCAGGGAACCACAGGGAAACTCGAGTCCCCTGATATTCATATCCAGTAACAGGAAATAATTATGGATTAGATTGGAGCTTGCTCAACCACAGTTGACACCCCAATTCACCTGAGAGCAGGACTTACCTTGTGGCCAGAGGGTCTCAGGGAGCAGCAGTCCCAGCAATATTTCACACTCCAGAGATGATACCAGTCATACCAGTCACCATGAAGAACCTGTGCAGTGTGGCTGGATAGCACCCACAGCAACCTGCCAGCCTTGGTCATCAGCTCACTGCCATCCATGGACATCACCCAGGGGACAAAGCATTCCCTGTGCCAGTCCAGCCTCTGCAGGTTCTATGTGTACACTGATTTAACAGTGTGTGTGCACAATATGGTACCATCCATGTGATTTATGGCCTGTATCACATGGCACTAGCACACAGCACCTGAGACCTGCATGCTGGCACACGCAGAGCACAGCCATGACACCACCCATCAGCAGCAACAAATAAATGGCACAGCTCAGCAGCCATGGTTAGCAGCTCCTCCTCTTGAGAAGGGAACAAGAGGTTGTTTCTCATACACTTTTTTCAGTTGCTGTATCTGGACCGTATTTAAGGATTAGGGTGGAACAGCATTAGGGCTCTCCAAGCAAATGTACAGTTGCCCCTATTGTAAGGTGAAGAAACATGATTTGGAACAATGGACAAACATAATTTCTCAAAATGTTAATCACAGAGAAAACCTTGAAGTGGGAAACAGAGAACACAAAGTTTGTGTTTTAGCTGTGGGAGAATAATTTTTGTATCCCTGCTTTCAATTCTGCACTCTAGGGAAAAAGCCAGCTGCAATTCTCACACAAGAATAATTAAAAATTTATCTAGGAAATACTTTTACAGATGGAAGGCCTTTCACAGCTTTGGAGTCAGCAACCTTGCAATGCTCTAGCTGGCAGCTGCTGCTCTACCACTGTTCTCTGAACACAGACAAGGGAAAGCCTGCTTCTTGTGCAAGCTGTTTTTCCAGTCCCAAATTAAAAAAAGGCAATAGGGATCAAGCTGCCTAGATTGGACTGTGAAGGGAGCTTGAGCAGAGGACAGAAACAAGGTGACCAAGGGTACTCACAAAGGCAATACAGTCCAGCTTATGAGTAGATACCTAAGGGTGTTAAGTTGGTGCACTAAGAAGAAATTAATAGTTAAGTAAGAAAATTCCTTAAAATCTGTAGTTTAGGTTAAGCCAGACATGAACCTGGGAGCAATGAAGACTGGAAGGAACCTCAGAACAAACCAGAACCGATTCTGACAGAACAGCTCCATCTCTGACCCACAGCTGCAGTCTGTGCTACACTGAGAACTGCAGGCTCCCTCCAGCAGCAGTGTGTACGTGTTTCCCCTTAGCACTGACAGTATTTACATTTCACATCCAGAAGATCAGATTGCAAAGTACAGTTCCCACAATACCTGAATCTTCAGTACACGTTTGCTGCAATTTAATCACTCAACTTCCTGCCAGAACAACTGAAAGGACACACCTCAAGAACTTCGAGAGCTTTTAACCATTTTCAGAGCTGCTCAGCCTGCTGAATACAATGAGGAAACCAATGAATTTAGGAGTGATTTATAAGCCTTACTCTGAAACATTACACCATTTATGTTCCTCCACAATTGAACCTTACAGACATACAAAGACAGTAAATTGATACATTTAAGATCAGTTGAGTAAGAATGCTGTACTGGTAGTATCTTTCCCTCAATACTTACCAAGTTTTTACAACAAATAGTTAAAATCCATGAAATAATTACATAATACTAAGAAAATGTTCTTCCTAGGGCAGGGTACCTGATCCATGTAAGGAAAATAGCCACCATAATGAAAGAAAAAGTAAAAGAGAAGACATTTTTACAAAAGCTCTGGATGTTTAAATCGCCTTAAAAATACATATAAAGCAAAGAGGCCACTCTGTATTTAAAGCCATTTTGTTTTTATCTATTGGGGTAGTCACTTTACATCATACCAAAAAGACTGTATAAGGAATACAACTGTCAAGAATCAGATCTTTATGGCACAAAAGGAATTTTTTCATTAACCTGTTTCAGAGTTGTTAAATACATTATTAAAGACAAAGACACTAAGGCTACCACAAAATAATATTTGCATGATGATGTTAGTCTTTATTCAGTTTCTCAACTGACTCCTCCAGTCTGAAGGTGGACAAGAATCTTTCCAGTAGTCTATTTCATTGATTTATTCTGGATGAGAAGATTCTTTCTACTTTTGACACAAACTTATTTTCTTATTTATATTGTTACTCAAAGTTCACATAAGCTTTTATGTTGCACCTTACAATGTATGGAATTTCAGATTAAAATAAAACTCTACTCTTAACATAACCTTTTATATAATGTAAAAATATTCTACATGTTTAACATATCAAGAATGTTAAGCATTTACTTTGGGGAAAACCTATTTTATGCATTTTTCAGTACAAACCCCACTGTGAAGGCTTTGCATTTGTGTCTCCCTGTTCAGTCGGGTGCCACCCAATGTTCGTCGTCTGCAGCTGCAGCTCAGACACCGCAGTTTCCAAAAAATTGCAAATTTGAGATGCTGCTCACTGTTCATCTTTCCTCCTCTCCCATCCCTCCCTCCACCATGGAAAATTGACATCTTTGAAATAATGAGTGTTTTTAATTATCAAAATCAGTATAAAAATAGCAGCATGCTACAAGACACGAAAAGCAGATTCATCATGCATTGTGAGTTTAAATGCAGATTTCTGCCTTCCTCTTATATTATCAAAATCTTTTTTAAAGTTAACATCAAGGCAAGGGTATAAGGACAGACACTGCATAGTATGATTTGATACTAATCTGAACTGGGTTATTTGCCTTTAATCAAAATCCATGATAATTACAGGGTAAAGAATTTTTATTTCAAAATACAAGTTTAACTGGAATTGTAGTGATGAAAGCAGAAGAGGGAAAAATGCAGTCTTTTACAGCCCATGTCACTGTATCTCACTTACATCCAGAGATAAAAGCTCTAATTGGTGAAGAGACAAAATATTTGTGGCATGTCATTGAACCTTTGTGATAATCCAGCGTTATCCATTTCTAAAGAAATATAAATACTTTAAAACAAACATTGAAAATAAATCCTTTTGATGTAACAAACTACACTCTTTACTGAGAATTTTCAGTCTTCTTAAAAGTAAGGGACGTCACCCAAGAAATAATTGAAGTATCAATGTAGAACAATCCTTGGAGGAAAAAAGTTGGAATGTAAACCTCTGCTCCAAATTAGATCTGAAAAGCAAAAACACCACACCATGTATTCCATCCAAGTGTATTTTTCATCAATAACTTTTTAAAAGTTATTTTTACAGTTCAACAGAAGACCTCCTGAACTTAGCGCAGTCCTGTTTTGCTTCAGCTTATACCCTGTTTTCTTAACAAATGAACAATTGCTCCCTGCTTTTGTCCCTGCAAGCCCTGTGACAATGCTATGGTCACACAGGTGGGCAATTCTGCACAACCACAGCATCTGCAATACAATTATACATCACTAGAACAGCCATAAATTAGCTCATGATTCTCACTAATGAAAATAAAACCAAATTTGAGAGTCACTTCCCTAAGCAGTGACCTTCCAATCGTCCTTCTGATACAAAAAAACAAAGGAAAGGATCCACAAAGTTCCTCCTGTTAACAATGACCTTGGAAACTGCACTTCATTCCAGATATATGACAGTGATCCTCAGAGAGGTTACTCACATCTTTTCTTTACATCTTTTACTTTCTTAGAGCATGATATTAATATTTTATTCAAGAGCTGACAAAAGCTTAAAAACAATCATAGCTTCTCACCTAACCCCACACACATCCATTAGTTTGCAAATTTGTCCTACAGCTACTTATCTCTTTGATGTCTTACAATAGCCTCACTATTAAAAGAAGCAGTACTAGTTTTACTAGCTTCAGTGAGCTAAATCTTCAGTAAGCTCAACCACTGACAGGCCCAAAGTGAAATTTTCAGAAGTCTGAAGAAAAATTCTTCAGCATTTTGATATTTTTAAAATACTTGATCTAATGAATCATATATTGATAACCTCAAAAAAGTCAGAATAATAGAAGCATTTAAAAAGAATTAGTCATATTATCAACTCAAGAGAGAGGACTAAAAAGATGAAGAATTAAAGCATAATAGTATTCTTAGAACAGTCTATCCAATTAAGTTAACTCACTGGCTCAGTAAGTTACTACTTATCCTCTCAGCCAGCTGACCCTGCACGCATTCATCTCTCAGCTGTAAATTAAAGTGCATCAACTTAGAAAACATTGCACAGCAGATACTACTTCTGCAATTTACTATAAAATTTGAATTGTAACAATTTTACTACTGTAATTTCAGAGTGTGCATGACCAATTACTACAATTTAGTGGTAAGCAGTAACACAAGTGACTGTGACAGTCAAGATTATGGTTAACTTTAGAAAAACTACTAGGATGCAGCTTTTTGGAGTTTTTACGTAAAGAAAAATGGAGACTTAAAACCTTTATTTTTAAAAACCAAATTCCTTAACTATTGCTGCAGTTCTGGTGGGACAGTGAGGCTGTTAAACCTAGAGGAACTGGGGGTGTCAAATGACTGATTTTCTTTTAGGCACCTTCAGACTGCTCTGTGTGTGTGTTTTAGCAGTGTGACACTAACTGTACCATGGGTTTAGAGGTCAGCACAGCAATGACTGCAGGACAGGAGACAGGACAGAAAGCTGGCATGAATGCACCACAGCACTTCCTGAGGCAGTCCCTGAGGAGCTGCCCTGAACATCCATGTATTCCCTGCTGTAGAACTAACAACAACAGCTTAATGCCAAAGATGAGAGCTTCAAGCATATAATAAAAATATAAATTTACTACTTACATCATCAATATCTTCATCATCATCTCCAATATCATCAAACTGGATTTCATCATCATCTCCAGGACCAAATGTATCTGTTTCATTGATTTTAGCTATGAAGGAATTTGGAGAAGTTAAGGAGTGCACTCACACTGTGCCAAGATAGACTGAGTATTCTTATCCAACATGAACGTCCAATTTGAAGTAAAAAGATTCTTACCATGTTCTGGAAGCTCCCCATATGCTTTCAGGCTTCTGGCTTCATCTGCATTGTATTTTAGAATAACATCAGCCTTGTTATCCTAAATAAGAATTTATTAGAATGTATTAGTCATCTATGAAGGAAAAAGAAAACTATTAACCTCAGCAGACTGCATTATTTATAACAACTATATTATTTACAGTGGATTAACACCTATAATATTTACAGAAGAACATCTTGTTCTTCCTTCCCCTCCGGTTCCTTTAAATGTGAAGTAAACACATTGGAGTATTTTAATTTCTTCTGAGTGACAACTTAATTATCTCCAATTGCTAGTAATTTATAAATTCACTGAATGGTTTGGATTGGAAGGGACCTTAAAGATCATCTACTTCCAACCCCCTGCCATGGGCAGGGACACCTTCCACTAGGCCAGGGCACTCAATCTGGCATTGAACACTGCCAGAGATGGGGCATCCACAACTTCCCGGGGTAACAAGACAAAAGAGAGTTTGAGACAAATGAGAAATCTCGAGTACTCAACAACTTGACAAGCTCAGTTTCATGCCTTTGAAATTAACCTTTCTTCAGACTATACACATAGAGAAGTGCTGAGGTCGATCAGGAATCACAGAATGACTGGGCTGGAAGAGACCTTAAAGAGACTCATTGAGTCCAACCCAGCCCTAACACCTCAACCAAACCATGGTACCAAGTGCCCCATCCAGTTTTTTTTTAAACACATCCAGGGATGGTGACTCCACCACCTCTCTGGGCAGGCCATTCCAGTACTTTATCATTCTTTCCATAAAAAACTTCTTCCTAATATCCAACCTATATTTCCCTTGGTGAACTCAAAACCAAAAAATTCCTAGTTTTATGTACTTTATTATATACAGTAAGTGACAGTATCTTAAATGGTTTATAAACCTAATGAACATTTCAGAAGCAGAATCTATCTTCAACAACTGCTGCCAACACGAACATTCATGAAAGGCATTCACCTAATGAAAACCTGACAACTTTCCATTTTTTCCAGTTTCCCAATTACTGTTTGTATTATGTAAACTTACGCCACTCCATTTTTGGAAATTTTAGTACAAACTAATTACTGATTAATTTCCCTCTTAAGGTAAAAGCCTAAACATAAAGGACCCAAAATTCTGATTACCAGCAATTCTAATTGTCACAATAAAATGTTTGGTACTTGACTCCATCTCCTTTTGAACCACAGGATGCAAGCACCCAACAGCTACATCTGGGAAAAGAACCAGGTCAAGCTTGATGACAATAAGCACCTTCACTCACAAACTTTCAGGGTGCAATTTAAAAGAACAAGTCAAACCAGAATTTGTCTACTCATTACAATCTTCCTGTAGTACAAGGAAACTAGAAATCATGATTTAGCATAACTAAATACAAATGCAAAGTTAGACAGGAATTTCCTCACAACACCTGCTGCAATTTAACAGTAAATAAAGATACTTGTAAGATACTCCTTACAGTGGCACATTATACTGGATTTTTACCTGGTAGTCTCTTAAGCCAATCAATATAATATCAGATGTATTTATCCAGACCTGAAGGAGAAAACAAGTGTTACAAAAATTCAACTTCTGTTGTATTTTATACAATAACCAAACTGCATATTTAGATTTATGGAGAGACAAACCTTTCACTACAGCCACCACCTTCATTTTCTAACCAGAATGTAGAAATGTCCAATTTAATGTTTTAACAGTAAATCCAAGGTCATAAATACTCATAGTTATTTCTACACATTATGGAGCTATTACAGGGCAATCAGAGTTCTTTGAAGAGCTTGTATCCAACAAGGTGTTTCCTAAGCCTCAACATCTGAGAAAACAGAAGGAATGCATCAAGGCACCAGTTGTGAACTCTGTGAAGTGAGCTCTTCAAGAGCAAAAATTAAAGAAAAACCTGATGAAGGGGGTGATGAACAAGAACAGTGAAGAGCACAAGAAAATGAACTGAGTTGTTTCCAGAAACTATGTTAACAAGAAATCTGCAGAAGAGGAATTGCTTTTACATGCACAGGGTGGTTCTATGTGAGTTCTATCCCACATCTGCTTGATTTTTTTGGAGACTGAACTAATTTCAGTTAGAATTTCCTTTCTTTTATACGTAAGGAATAGATAAGTGGTGCTTTTTGTAGCAAGAAATTAATTCTGCAGCACTTAAGTCTTTATTTATGCACATTCTCCACCACCTTCAACAGTTTCTTGCAGGCAACTATAGCACTGCTTACACTGATCCCAAGACACATGCACTCAGTGCTGTCCAAAAATGGAACAATCCAGAATGAAGACAGTGAAAGTCTACTTTCACTGGAAACAGACTGAGGGACCTCCTCCTTACCATATACCAGCAGAGGACAGGAAGATGTAACACCTAACAAGGGCCAGAGGGGACACCATCTGAAGATGGCAAATTAAGGAATGCAAACATTTACACCTGGTATCTCTGAAGGTACAAATCTTTGCAGACTAGCTTCCAACAGAAATATTTTGGGAACTGATGAAGTGGACAATGAAACAATGGCACTGGAGGTGTATTTTCTGAATAGTCACCAAGCTCCCTATCTGCAATTAGGGACATTTTTAGTATTTTATATATGTATAATTTTCTAGAACATGAAAAGCTTGTATTTCATAAGCAGCCAAAAAAACCTTCCCCTGAAAAATGCACATGGAAAGGCAGCCCTTCAACTGTGAGCTTCACCCAAGAGCCAAAGACTGCCTATTCTTGTGCCAGCAATGGAAACAGAAGGACAGACTAGTTTACTATTAAAAAAGTAGTTTAAAATATTAAGTGCAGTAGAAATATTTGTTTTTGTAACAAGCTACATAGGTAAATTTTTACAATTACATATGATGCATAATGTCACTATTTCCTATTGCAGTGCTTCAGAATTACCTTTTTTCTTAGCTTCCCTCTAATGTGACATAACCTCTTCACACCGTCAAAACATAATGCCTCCAGTCTTCCATTGCCTAACATCTTGATCACCTGGGCATATTCTGAAAGAGATGGTAACAGAGAAACACAGAATCATTTAGGCTGGAAAAGATCTTTAGGATCAATAAATATAATCATTAACCCAGAACAGTTAAGTCCACCACTAAGTTACGTCCCAGAGTGCCACAGAGCAAAACAACTGAACAAATCCAGCTTCAAGACACAAGCAATAACTTTCCCACTGTAACCCAAATCTGCTGTAATATTTTATCAAACATGAACTGCTGACAGGGGCTTCGAGCACCCACACAGGCTGCTGAATGTATCACAGTTTTGTATCACTGTTGATGTTAACATTTTCAAATACTGCTCCTTCTTGGTTGCATCCACCCTTTCGTTCCCTCTCAAATGTTTGCTACAGAAAATCTCAGAGCTACTGAGTCACACTCAAAGTATTTAAGTACATGACAACATCACAGCACCTGTCTTAAAGGACAACACCTCAGTGCTGTCACTGAGGCAGGAGAAAGCTGCATGCCCTGTAGAGCACCCACTGAGACTCTGAATCCCTCCTGCAGAGGCTCTGTGGACACCACCTTGTCCTTGAAAGGACAGAACCCTTATCAGACACTGCCTGCAAGGCAAACACCAGACTTCAGCTGAGGTCTGTGAAGCACCTCTCTAACCCCACCCTCAATCTCTTCACCTTGTATTTCATCTTCTCCCCCACGAAGCTGCAAAAAAATCACATACTGAAGAACTTCACACAACTTAGACAGTCCAATGAACCAGGAGACTGTTCATAACTGAGAATAATGTTTCATTAAATAGATTTTCCTTGGGAGATGTAAAGAATTTTAAGTTTCAGATGTACATAAAAATAAACTCCTTTTCTGCTTACAACCAATACAAAATACCAGAAATTTGTTCAGTGGCACTTCTACAGTGATTTAAATCAGTACCCTTCCCATAGTTCTAACCAACAACTGATTTATTGGTTACTAGGAAAGCACTCACATTATGTGAGCAACCACCAGAGTGTGACACACAAGGCAGGGCGAGCTGAAAGGGAGGTGAGCTCACTGTCACCAAAGGCAGGGCAGATGGGAATCCCAGTCAGCCCCCACGAACTCTCCTGTGCCTTACTTCACCACACAGCATCCCACTTACTGCTCCTGTTTCAATAACTGCTACACTTCAGCCCAGGAGCCAGATGAAGCAAACCATCAGGGGACAGAACAGTGAGATGAGCTGCTCTGCCACATCAGTGACTTCAGGGAGCTCAGTGAAGGGTCCAAGAGATGTTAGAGTCCATACAGAACAGAAAGTGGGACTGTGTATCCCAGGGACAATTACTGGCAAAACTGAACCACATCTGCCAAGCCAGCTGCTCACAGACCCTCACACAAAGCTATCAAGAGGTTTCTAGAAAATGTTTAAGTGCTGTTTTACACAGAGCATGCACTAAGGTTAAGAAGAGGAAAATCTCATTCTTAAGCAGTGAAGGTATTGAAAATTCCCCTTTTCCTACTGTCTTTCTCTTACATTCAATATGTCATTTGGAATTCAAATACAACCCCAGTAAGAATACCTCTCTCTATTCTGTCCCTTACAGTATGTGACTGAAAACAATGACATTGCCATACCATAGTTAAAAACTCACCTTGCCCATCTTCTTTGAAGACCAGTTCTCTTTTTTCTGATTCATTCTCATTCTTACCTCGTCGCCTGTTTTTACCTCCTTTGCCTAAATTAAGTGGGAGAAGTAAAAAGCAGGTGTTACTGTCCCTGGATACAGTGAGTGAAAAAAGTCAGACTTATGGAGATTTTTATGCTTGCACTCTATATGGCAATTTTAAGTATCTCACCCAGATCCAGATTTTTTGCTAACTTTTAAGTCTGAATTTTTATCTGGGTAGTAACAAAGTAATTAAACATTGGACTCTCCACTGTTTAAGCTGTTCCTGGTTGTTCTGGAGTGACAGCAGCCTTCAAAATGATTTTCACAAGATGGCCATTTTCAGTTTCTATGATCCCTCCTACCAAATACCTCAAAAATAGCGGTGGGATAGCCTGATGCACGTAATCTTCAAGAGCAGATGAACAACTTCAGTTACTGTGCTACTGAAATCCCTGAAATACTCAAGACGAAGCTTACCCTCCGAGCCAAGCTGCCCTTTTTAAAAGGCACACACGTGGCAACGGGATTAGATGCTCTTCACGAAGAGCATAAGAGCAGCTCATACTTGCCCCGCTGTTAAAATCTGCTGCTCCCTTTCCCTCACGGTCTCTGCGTTTCCTTTCCGGAGTACGAAAGAAGGGAAGCGGCAGCAGCGCTGCCCAGCGAGGGCACGGAGGGGCCCGGCCGCCTCCTCGGCAGGGCCGCTCCTGACAAGCGAGCCGCGGGCAGGGCCTCCCGCTCCCGGCCGGGCCTCAGCGGCCTCCGGAGCGCGCCCGGCAGGCGGGACCGGCCCGGGACCCGCCGGGCTGCCGGGAGGGCCCCTCCGCCCGCGGGCTCCGGCGGCGCCCACGTGAGGGGCCCGCAGGCCTGCCCTGCGAGACCGCGCCCGGCCCCGGCCGCGCCACCGCGGGCCCGGCGGACGGAAAGGGCGACTCACCTTTATTCTTAGGCATGGCGCCGAACGCTCCGCCGCGGAGGGGCTGCGGGAGGGGCGGCGGGAGGGGCTCCGGGCGGGGGCGGCGGTTCGGGCTCGGCGGCGGCTCCGGGCGGGACCAGCGGCGGGGCCGGGGCTGCGCGGGCTCGTGCGCTGCGCTCCGGCCGCTGCGCCGAGCCGGCCACAGCGCCCCCCCGCGGCACGGCGGACTCCGGCGGCGCAGGACGCACCCAGAGCCCGCTCCCCGTCCCGGCCCCAGGAACGGCCCCGGGAAGGGCCTCGGGAACGGCCCCGCCTGAGCACTGCCGGGCGTTCTTTGGTGGAGTGCAAGGAAAAGGAGCAGGAGGAGCAGGCAGTGCGCACCCAGGCAGCCCCGGGACACCGCACGGCGCTCGGGGGCAGCGGTGTTAGGGATAACTCCTTCCAGTACCCGCAGTACCTGCCAGGAAAGATGGGGCAAGACTATTTACAGGCGTTCGTAGTGACGGAACAAGGAGGAGCGGGTTCAAATTGAGAGTAGGTTTAGATGAGACATTCCTGAGAAATTCTTTACCGTGCGGGTGGTGAGGCATTGGCACAGGCTGCCCAGAGAAGCTGTGGGTGCCCCATCTCCGGAGGGGCTCAGGGCAAGGCTGGATGAGGCCCCGAGCATCTGCTCTGCTGGGAGGTGTCGCTGCCACGGCAGGGGATTGGAATCAGATTTTCAAGCTCCACTTCAAGCCAAACTATTCTATGATTCTGTAAATTCAGAGGGTATGAAAGTAAGGAAGGCTGACAGCAGGAGCTGTAGTATACAGTCCCCCTTTCTGCCTTTGCAGTTTCTGGAGGTTTACAAATGATCCAGTTTACTTGTAAATAAATTAAAAAATGTTTTTAGGCAGCCAGCATAAAGCCTTGTGTGAACAAAGGGCTACAGCTATGCACACCTCCGATCCCAGGTATGAATTTCACTGAGGAAATCACAGTATCCATTGCCAAACCTCTCCATGTTACCTGAGGCCTTTCTTCTGGTACACTTAGCAAAACCTCTGGCAACATTCCTCACAAATCCTCTATCACAATTACTGTAATGTTTTGTACACTATGCAACCTTTGAAAATCTCCCATCTTTTCCAGGTTGCAAGGTTAAAAAGAATCACAGCTGTAAGCTTCCAAGTTTTATGAGCTGCTAAAACATAGGCCTGTTGTTTATGGAGTGCTTATGCATATACTATTGTGTTTCAAATGTTTACCAAGTGCATTAATTATCCAACATGCCCATATTTTCAGTGTCTAGAGCAATGCAGCATTGCAAGTGTTATTTAGCAGCCTCCCATTAAGTGGTACTTTAGAGTTGACTGGAATCTGACAGGGTCTTTAAATACAATAAATATCCTTGCACTATAGTCTTGTTGTATGTTAGATCAGGTCTATAAGCACCAGCTGAACAGTTTTTCCTTTGTCTCCATGTTTACCTTCCTCAGCATGCTGCAGTGTCAGGACACTTGCTTTTTACAAACCCCGTCTGGCTGGCAAAGCACGCTCAGCATGCTGTGAAGGTAACTCAGAGTTAGTGATGAACAAGCAATGACTTTCGTAAATGGTCAGAACAAATGATTACACAAAACAACACTTTAAGATGTTTCAAAGTTTATTCATAGTAGAAATTTCAATTTCTTTTGAAGACTACAAAACCTGCCATTAGACAGGAAAACAAGCAATGATACTTTCCAAAACTGTTCATAGTTACATCTGGAACAGTTTTAATTACACATTAATAGCATGATTGGAACATCTCTTAGATCAGACTCTGAATAAAACAATCATTTAAAGTATTCAGTACAATTAATTTTTTTTAACTAGCATTTCATTCTATGACAGCAGTGCCAAGCATCTAACAGATGCTATTGTAATGGTCTAGAACAAGGTACAATACCACTGATTTTCTGGAACAGTACCTTAGACTCACTTACATGCCATGCTGAGAAAACTAGTATAAAGTATGATTGTATAGAATCGTAGAAAAATATTTTATCTGTGATTTTGTAATTTTTTAAAAATTGTTTAAGTAGACTTCCCCCCCCAGCTAGGTTGCAAAATAATTACATCCCTCATAAGTACACCTTCCCTTTGATTAGGTCAAGAGTATCAAGATAAAGCTAATCATTTACATAATTTTCATAAGTGAAAATTCATCTATTAACCACTGCTGCTTAGTAAGGGCCAGCACACTTTGAATCCTTTCCTTCCAGTAATAGAAAAGCACAGCTTTAGTTGGTAACACCACATTTACAAAAGCAAAACACACACACACACACACAAATCCCAGACATGTAAATCTATTTTCTTATGGCCTTGTCTCTTCAGAAAAAAGCTTCAACTATTTTCTTGAAAAACTCCTTTTAAGTTTTACTCAATTTTATAGTGATTATGAACACAGAACTTTGCCATTACTGGACATAGATGGCATTTAATGGGTATTGCAACTTCACTCTTCCCTCTGTTCCCTCATGCTCTCAAGCACAGTAAATGGTAATTTCACACTAAAAAAATTAACAACAAACCATGGTCAACGCATAGAAAAATTCACCTGTATCTGCATTCTCTTTTTTTATCCTCTATGACTCTCTGAGTCACTTGCTTTGCTTTGCAGACCAAGCAGCAGTCCAGCAATGCATGTACACAGTGTGTCACAAACTCACATTCTAACAGAAAAGTGCTGAGACTCAGAGAAGCATTATGTGGATTTCCTTACAGGTTATAACAACTGCAGCTATAAAAACATAAAGAAAAAAGTGGAAGTCATGAACACGGATCCAAACTAGGAAGTAAGGTACATAAACCATGCCTGGCTGAAAATACACCTCCCTGATTAGGCAGGCCCTTTATACCTTGGTTTAGAAAGTAACTTCAAAATATAGTGGATCTAGACTTCAACACATTCAGCTTAGGGTGTGCTAAATTTTCCTGTTTTGCTACAATTTAAAATGTTCATCCTCTGCTGATATATATACATGACTTAATAGCAACATTTGTAAAGTCTAGACTAAATTAACAGCTTACTTGAGAGTGTAGATACATAAATGCAGGAGTTGACTTGCTTCACTATTTGACTAATGAGTTTGAGGACCACAAAATAAGGCTACAATAAAACTACTGAAAGTAATTTTAGATTATTTTAATATGGACATTGCCAATAATGAGGCAGCTTAACACTTCCTCTTTTTGGTCTGTTCTTTGCCAGGTACCTATATTCACACACTAAACAGAGTAGGAACTCCTTCCTGAAGTGAAATGTTGTTACTGACACACTGGCAAATATTGCCATCCTTTTATTTCAACAGCATTTAAATAATTTGGTTGACTAGATATGACAATCTTCTAATTAACACCTTAAAAGCCACCAAAAAGTACAGTTTCCAGATTTTGAGAAGCCCGATATAAAAATTGCTCACAGAGCTGAAAAATACATTTTTTGAGAGGCAAGGTTTTACTAAATTCCTCTGGAACTGCTGACACTGTCAAAAAAAAAAAAATAAAGATGGCCTTTTTCTGCCTCTACTTAAAATTTTTTCTTGAAGGAAGGGTAGATGCATCTGTACAGCTAAAGGGAACTTCAATGTTAGAGCACCAAGTAAGGGAAAAATACTGTTTGCTTGGGAAGAGCTGTGTTTTCAAACTTCTGAGAGCTAGGCTAATTTAAGAATCCTTGTTTATAAAACCAATTTCTTCACAATTATATCACAGATTAAATATTTAGCAAAATTTTAAGGGCAGTAAAAGTGGGATCATTTGCAGATCTAACAAAGGAAGCTTCCCCAAGGAACTCAAAACTTCTGGCAGAAGAAACACTCCCATCCAGAGCAAATCTGTGGTGTCATAAAGATGATTGTTCCTTTCAATTAATCACTGATGATTTCAGGGAAAGAAGCCAATTAATCACCGTAAAAGAAAGTTAATTTCACTAAGCCAAGAAAATACCTTCTTATGCAAAACACAAAATTGCATTGTTCACCAAGAGCCATTCACCCAGATCCGTATTTTATTAAAGCTAGAATTCCCAACAGTCATTTCATATCTGGAAGGACTTTACACAGCCTGTAATTTTGGTGGAATGGAACACTCACTGTATTCAAACACATTCCAGTGCCCCTTCTCATTTGGGAGATTGCATCTTTTCAAGACAAGCCATCAAGATGGGCCTTTAATTACTTTAGATACCAAGAGGCCAAGAATATTAAAAGTTTATACCAGTATTTAAAGTGAGTCTTCCACCCTCATTACCAACTCACCTCCATCTGTGGAAAAGTGAGAATGTTCCCTCTGAATGGCTTCATCTTACCTGTCTGGGATGACACTATTTTAATGGTAAATTAGAATGACCCTTTTCTAACCAAACAGATCTTTATGTCCTGCCCCTCATTTTGCTTTTGAAGTCAATTGAAATTATCAGAAAGAAACTGACAGAACATTAGATCCATCAGTTTTGCAACTGCAATGAATGCAGTTTAAATCTACTCTTTGCAGGCTGCGGCTTATTAGTGACCAGTATGTTCTGCTTTATCTTCAAATGTTGCCTTTCTTCTATAATGCCAACATCACTGAACAATTCCTTTGCAGCTTAAACAAAAGTCATATACAGATAAAATATTAACAATGGATTATAAGAATAAACCATATAGAAATGTCCTCTATCAGAAAGTATTTAGCAATAATTCCTGAGTCCAGAGATTAGATGGGAAAGACTAAAAGGGAGGGGAGGGGTAACAAAGACAGTGAGATATGGAGCAAGTTATCTTTTCTCTGGGTTACATTACCTATAGGATATATAGTATGGTGAGAGATTCATTGTTTACATTTTATAACATGACATGTGGCATCAAAAACACAGAAATGTAGAAAAGACATAGGCAAGGAAAACTACTTATCCATAGTATTACATTCAATAGCTGTTTAACAGTCAGGCTTCTTTTAGAGCTGTCCAACAATACTGATTAATCCAGGTGAACTGTTTAATCAGACTTACTTGTCATAATGATTAATAATATCTAAGTAAAACAAGGCATGTGTACATTAAAGAAAACAGCACAGAAATGTACTGCTTGTGAACTGTTTACAAAAACATACAAAATGTTGGATGGCACAATGTATAGTGCTAATATAAACAGATTGTTTAAGCTAAGTGCTTAACATAAACTGTCCATCTCGACCTGTAACAAAGAATATTTCAGGGGACAAAAAAAATATTCCTTATAAAAATAATGCTATGTGGTGCAGAGTGCTTTATTCAGTGTATTTTTGACAGAGGTGGCATTTGTAATTCTTCTGGTTTACTCAGTCGCGAACACGGTAATTTTCACTGTCTCCACTTGTCACTCCATTTGCAGCTCCAGTAAGATCAGTAACTTGCCATCAACAGTTTAAAGCGAGAGTAGATGAAAGCAGTAGCAGCAGCAGGAGCAGCAGCATTATAGGTACCAGCTGGGACAGAGTGTGCTTGCAGGTATCTGTCAGATATGTGCTACCTGTCGCCATGATTTGTGCTATCATCTTATGCCATGGTACCAAGTGTTTGCTTGAGGTCATTTCACAGGGCTGTTGAGGTAATTTTTTTAATACCTCTCCTCTGAGCAAGAGTGGAACGGCCAACTGGCTCCAAAACTGGTGACTGATTACGATTCAAAGCGGAGTAAGTTGCTGCCATTGCACCCTGTGGGGTAGAGGGGGAAAGAACAGTAAGAGTATGTTGTGACTGATGCACACACTACAGCAGTGCTAAATGCCAGAAACTGAACAGGTTTCAACTTTCAGTCTATTTTCATCTACAAAACAGAAACGTACTACTGCATTACTCAAGTCCTAGCAGTGCTAGGAGTGTGTGTTTTTTTAGGGTACTAAACAGTTTTACATTGCTTGGAGTCAAACCCAGAAGGTATAAGCTAGGTTGCCAAATTAAGTTCTATCACTATGTTGTGTGAAAGAGCTGGGGAATGAAATCCCATTGGTAGACTGTCTCTGCTTATCACTTACATAACTATTTTAGTTTCCAACAAAATATTTAAAAATCACCCACATTATTCAGCACATAAAATTAATTTTAAAAAAATTTAGAAAGTTGTGAGCTCTGGGATAGAACTCCCCCACTTCCCACTTGTGTTTTGGATGCTAGAACTTCCTAATAGCTGACTCAGAGAGAGTGTTAATTATATTCTTCAGATCCCTTTTATGTTGGACAAGAGATTCTTGAAAGTAGGACTGAAAACAAGGTTGAATACAAAGAAGCAGAATTCAATTACTTTTGATTTTTCTCTGCTTATTCAAAGTGAAAAAGTTCCAGGTTGTTTCAGGCAGAGTGCAGAAGTGTGATACTACAGTAATTAACACTGCCCTTTTGACTTCAGCTTTTACTGTGATCACAAAGTATTCTGTTTTCCTTCAGTTACTGGCAAGTACTCTCCTCTGAAATTGTGAAGTTAACAAATGAGTTTACAGCTCCCTTATAGTCACCTGATATTTTTCACTTGAGGAAGAATTATTTAAGTTGGTTTCTAAAAGCATTTAAGCCTTCCAGTGTAAGTAAGGCCAATAGATTGGGCCCAATAGATTTCAAACACAATAAAATTAATTTTTTTTCAAATTTATTAGATTTATCATCTGTAAGTGGTTTCAAATTAAATCCTATTACATATTCCAAGTTCATTTTACAGCTTAGGGCAACATCCACTTGTAACAACTTTTTCACAGTATTTAGAAGACACACATGCTACCCCAAACCTTAAAAACAAAACCCCTTTTGTTTACACTGATTTTGGCTAAACAGCAGGCTGAAAAAATATCTACTTACCTTCACTAAATGGGGAGCATCCTGCCTGTTCAGCTGGTATTGAGGCAACTGGTCACAGTGAACTATCCAGGGGTGACTGAGAACTTGAGCTGCAGTCAGTCTTTGATGAGGGTCAACATGAAGCATTTTTGAAACAAGGTCCTGTCAACAAAGGTCAATGGAAATAACAGCAGAACTTCAACTTTAAAACAGATTAATAGTTCAAACTATAAAAGATTCTAGAGGTATAAAAATATGTTCATCATATCCCTTTAAAACAAATGAAAAACCACCCAGAAATGCTAATGGTGTAACACAAAAGGAAGGTATCCAATTAAACACAGAAAATTTTGGCATTTTAAGCATCCATATAGAAGGGTCATAGAGGATATTGCACACTGAAGTTCAGAGTCTATTTGCTGTCAAAAACAGAATTCTCAAAAATGTTATACTTCATTGGTTTTCATTATCATGATTTAGACTACCTGTATGATTTTTAAATGTCATGCTTCCACATGAAATTTTATCAAAGCACTCCTTACCATGGATAACTGTGTGTATGAACACTGACAGAACACACAATATTTCTAAGGACAGCTGTTAACTGCTACAGTGTAAGTCACACCTGTTCTTTCCTCCTACATGCAAGTGACTGCTGAAACAGGAACAGATCAAAAACAGGAAACAAAATTCTAGGCACATAAGGGATTAGATCGGAATTTTAATATAACAACGGGTGGAACTCAGCCAATCATCTATGATACAACATATACATTATAATCAACAATGTTACATTGCAATCCATCCCTGATTCCCCAAGAGAAAAAGCAAATATACTTGCCTTAGCTGTGTCTGAAACACTGTTCCAATAACCACCACTGAGGGAGAACTTTCCACTTCCTATTCGGGCCAAAATCTCCTCTGGGGTGTCATCAGGACCATTTGCAAAAGGAGTGTAGCTATTTAACCAAACAAATTCAATGTTAGCAACTTCCACAATCTGGGTCTCAGTATTACAAATCAGATTGCAAGTTCAACATAATTATAGGCAACAAATAGTTAAACAGCTGTGAAAATAATTTATTCTTAACATGTGAAAATACATGGCACTGACTATAGATCTGTTCTTATTGCATGTATTTCCTCTGTATCTGGTCTGAAAAGCAGATTTTTTCCTATAGCAGTTCAAATACTGGTGGTTCCTGAATTACAGAAAGTATTCCTTAAAGCTTTCATATTCTAGTGAAGTACTAAACCAATCCATTCTGTTGTAAATCTAAATATCTGAGAAAGAATAAATGCTGGTTTAATGCCAGAGGAAGAAAGGTGCACCAGTTTTCCTTGCTTGACTATACACACTCTGCTGCTATCAGAATGCCCCCAACCAAAAAAGAGATAAACTTAAAACCAGGTATGTTTGTCACTTATTTATTTTAAAATATGAAAATCTTATATGATGTTAACTTTTACCAAAGTGGCAATCTTAATAACCCAGCATCAAAAGATAGTTGCTATTGCATCTGCTAAACAGATTTTATTTTGAACTTCTGGTACTATAGTGGAATTCCTTATAAGCTTTTATACAATTCATTTCTGTTGCATATACAAATGCCTTTCTGTTGAATTTATTATATTCTAACTGGATCACTTCAAACATTCAGTGGCTGGATTTTGCACACAAACATGCCTTAATGCATTGTAATTGTATTTGCAACATACATTTTCTTCAATATATATGCTTAATCTATCTTTTAATTTTCACATGTAACAATAAATTCTTAGTGCAAAATCACCTTTAAGCAGAAATTAAAACCCTAAAATAGAGGAGACAACAGAAGCAAAGATTTTTTCACATCAGTCCCTGAAAACTTGGATTTTACTAAAGGCGAAGCATATTCTAAACCCCAAAGATGAGATTAATTAGTGCTTTGATAGCAACATCTGCAACAGTGGGCCTACATTTATTACTGGTTTTGTTTGCATTGGTTTGGTATTCTACAGCAAAGCAAAAGATAAGCACCCTTACCCAGTGAGCATGGTATAAAGTAGAACACCAAGGCTCCATATGTCACACGCAGCATCATAACCTTGTCTCTTTAAAACCTGAGGGAGACAAATATTGTTTCTGGAAAAAATGCTTTAGAAATGCTTTGATTATGCTGTAAAAATGGAAAAATTTCAGATTTTTACTGTTTACAGATTAATTCTACTTGTTACACAAGAACAACAACAACAAAATCCATGTAGCAAAAAAATCCCAGTAAAATCTATCAAGGCATATGAACTATCCTGGCTTTTACCTCTGGTGCAACAAAATTTGCTGTGTAACATGGAGTCATCAGAAGACCATTTTCTGCTCGCAGCTGTTTTGCAAAGCCAAAGTCACAAATTCGAATTGATTCTGGATTACCAGATTCATCAACATAAAGAATATTGCTAGGCTTCAGGTCTCTGTGAACAACCTAAAAAAAAAAAACCAAAAAAAAAAAGAAACCACAAAATCATTAAATACAACAAGCTAAACATATGAAAAGCTTTTTATTTTAACTGGCAATTCTGCTACTTAAAATTAAGTCTCCCACCATCAGCTTCCACCATCAGCTGCAGTGTTTTGATGCTCCATGGTGTCTGGAGCACATGAATTCCAACTTGGAAACTCTTAACTATAAAACCTCCTGCACACATCCCCTCCCCCCTAATTTATTTTGTGCAGACAGTTCCAGATGTCTCTTCTAATGGCAGAATAATGTATTTCCTTTTTAACATGCATAACTACCAGGTTCCTTAAATCAGAACTTTTGGTTTCTAATATCTTTTGGAGTCAGGGGTGCCCATAGCTGCTGATGTGCCACCTTGCTATGTAACCACAGACTAGTTACTAATGCAGTAACTCTGTATTCCATTCTCTTCATTCAGACAGTCTGAATTAATCTCAGAAAAACACTTAAAGCCTGATTAAGAAGGAATTTTAATAATAATAATAATAATAAAACCCAACAAAGTATCAAAGAGGTATTCTCCAAGTACTAAAAAAGCCTGTACTGGTCCCAAGTGTCTGCTTTTGCAGGGGCTCGAGGTGTAAAATGCTTGACAGTACTGGAGAAGCTGCCAACATTTTGGCAGAATTTGAAGCTATGTTATAACAAGCCTTAACAAAACCCAGAATGCACAAGGACAGTCTTTGAAATCAGACGACCTGCTGTATTTTCTTCACAAGACTAGTTAGCCTACAGCCTCCAGAGACTTTGCTCTCTGTAGAGAAGAGGGTATAAACCACTGTTAGGCAGCAGAGTGTATCTACGCGTCCTCCTTTAAATATTGAAGCAAAACTTGTTGTGCTGTATGTTTCATTAACGTTAAATGCAGCTTTTCATGGTTAAATTGAAACAGAAGAGACTGTGAAATATTTCACATTGTGAGAATGTGAAATAATCACATTAGAACAAGAAGATATCCCCAGACTTCTGCAAGTAAGTGATATCTAGAAATCAAAAGCTCAACACTCATCCAAACCTAGCAGGGTTTCAGGAAAGCAGCATGAGACCAAGGGGTAAGAGTGCAGAGGGTCATGCACATTGCAAAGACATTTAACACATTAAGTCTATTTAGTAGAGACTTCTCCAGCATGCAAAACCCATGCAATTCTCAGATTTAACAAACCAAGTACCTAAAATTATGGAAATAAGCACCTTGTAAGCTGAAACATATAAATTATATTAAAGAATTTGACTTGGAACAGTAGGTGTTAAGGGGAACATCCTGGCCTGAAATGTCAGTGTATGAGAGAATCAGTTCCTGATTGCCCTTGGTTTTTACCTTTTTTCCCTAATAATAAGTGAAACAACCTTTACTGCTCCAAGAGGCAAATAAAAAAAAACCCCAGTTTTAGTCTTGTTGATGTTTTGGGAGTTTTTGAAAGAGATTCTAAAAAGGGTAGAAAAGAAGAAGTGAGCAATGGAAGCAGCACAGAGCTGAGGATTTGGCAGTTTCTAGAACAGTCTGCTTGAGCTGTATGCTTTTTTGGAAGATTGGGAGGCAGGGCTTGAGTAGAAGGGCGAATAAGTCTAACAGTGCAGTTCAAATTAAAACACGATTTCCCAAGCAACCAGAATGTTTATGTCAAAGAGTAAGTGAAACACCTTCCAATGTTAAACTGCTTTCCCAAAGGTAAATTTCCATGAGGAAACTCTTCCTGGAAGGGTTGTGGAGAGTGCACACAGATGCAGAGACTGTCAAACCTGATATGACCTAATACCATATTCAAATAAGCTCCTCCAGTGTCCAAAGGAGTTTCAACAGGAAAATTCACTAAAGATATGAGGGACTCTTCCAAAAAAGAATTAGACTACTGAAGTGCCACTATTTACATATGTGGTCAGCTTTCATGTGGAGGTGTACTTAATGTAAGACTTGAAAATTTACAAAAGCAAACATTCCAAAGTGTGTGTGGTCTAATACAAATTAAAATGCCAATATTTATGGATATCTATGGTAAAGAAAGTAAAACTCCTAAAATCCCTTACTTGATGCAAGGACTCTGGGCATCTTTTAACCACATGTGGCAAGAATGAACCAAGTTATGATTTGTTATTCTACTATCTGTATTTCCATACAGAGGCATCAAGGTTTGATCACAATTCCCATGGGTGCTGCTGGCCAAGGACTACAATCTGTACACACAGGCTCAAAAACCAAACCACACACATGAGAAAGTGACTGGAGTGATGAATCACAGAATGAGATAACAGATAACTTTGATCATAAGTTTTCTGAAATAATAGCTTCCAGTCACGACAGTATGTACTGAATTCTTTGTTTTTTAAAATAATTTGAGTACTATATGTTCCAAAACCAAATTTTCTTGGGCAACAACATCATGTATTAGCAGCTTGGCTTTTTCCTTGCACCCTTATTTTCTGCTTTTTCTCCACCCCCTTTTTCTTGTTTACTTAAAAATGCAACACAACTTGTCTTTCTTGCCATGGAATTATCACACTGTCCTTCTCTATATTTGAACTACTTCCTCTGTCTCCAAATTAATTTGCCAAAGTGCTAATTTTCTGTCTCCTACAAATTCCTGATCCTATGGCACAGGAGTTACAAGTCATCAACCATGTTCTTCAAAACCAAGAAGTCAAAAGAGTTACAAGTATAACAGGTGGAAAATAAATTTTCAGGGTATATCACAGGACAAGACTGAAATTGCATTAAGTCCCATGGCTGTACAACAGCGCTGGTCCTAGCACTTCTTCCTGGACTTTCTTCCCCTCCTATCCTGTTAGTAATTATCTGCATATTCCACAGAACTGCTGACAGACTGCCAAAAGAACAACAGAAACAGTTGCATCATCTCAGTTATCTGAACACATACAGAGCTGATAAGGAAAGTTTTGATTTCAACACAAATTTCTGCTGCAATGTAATTGTTTACCAAAAACTACTTAATTACCACACAGAAGAATGTATCAAGATATAAGTTTATGCTTCTGAAAGAGAAGCTTTCAATAGCAAAAAACATTTTGTCTGAGATGAAAACTTACCCCTTGTGTGTGGAGATATTCAACCGTTTTTGTTATTGTGAACAGAACAGCGCTAGCTTCTCGTTCTGAGAAAAATTTTTGCCTAAGAATTTTATCCAGCAGTTCTCCTCCTTTCATAAGTTCTGTTACTACATATACATATTTTCCATCATCATACACCTGCAAAAAGTACATAAAAATTTAAATTTCAAAACATTTATTCTCTGCTGTCTTGTGTGAAGCACACAGAGATAATGCAGGTGTGTCCACAAGCTGTTCTCTTCAATTGTTTTCTCCTGATTTCATAACCCACATGTTATATCCAAATGTTGTGCATCTTCAGAAGTGAACACAAAACAGTCACAAAAAGGCAATGCTGTACCAAAATAACATAGAAATACTAGCAGGAAAGTTTTTAAAGATAAAAGGATAAATAACAGGTAGCTTCCTCCACACAGGTTCACTACAACAAAGGAAACCAGACATGAGAAATTAAGTAGTAAAAAATGGAAACTAGTCTAATTAGGCAAAACCAGAGCTAGTTCAAGCAGCAATTATTGCATCAAATTAAAAATATAAACAGAGATCATTCCAACAGTCAGACAAAAAATAAAAAGGAAAAAAATTGATCAAAATTTATCTCAAATAGCCACTGTGAACAGTGAAAAACACCTAAAACTTATACATCACTCTGCACACGAAGACTATGCCAAAGTCTAGAAGTATTAAAATAAGCATATTTTATCCCTTACTTCTAGTCATGGAAAATGGCTCAATTTTTGCATGGATTTTATCATCCAGGGAAGCATTTGAGAATTCTTTACATTCTCACCAGAGGGCACTACAGACTGAGTGATACCAAAGCACATTTTAAGGTACTTACACTTTAGCATTACATTTCACTTCCACTTCCACAGAATCACAGAATGGCTTAAGTTAAAAGTGCCCTTAAAGATGATCTAGTCCCAGCCCTCCTCCACAGGCAGGAGCATGTTTCACTAGACCAGGCTGCTCAAAGCCCCATCCAACCTGGGCTGGGAGTTCCAACTTAATCCAGAAACAATTCCTGCCTTGGTGAAATCTTTTACAGACTGTTCCCTTTAATCGTTTCAACCTACTTTTATGGGGATGTCATAATTGTTATTTTCAGTAAAATGTGTGAAATAAAAAAACCCTTGTGTGTAAAAACAATTATCAAAATTATAGCAAAATACATTTAGGAATAGATATCAGCTAAGTAACAGAAAATAAGAATTAAAAAAGAGGTTTTCATCCCAATTCCCTGGTCTTAAGCTACCTGGGAAAAAGTTGCTAATAAAGCTCTAAGCATCAAGATTTTTGTTCCCCTAAAGATACTAAAAGGATTTATTTTCTCAGCAAATTTAAAAAAAAAGAATGCTAAATAATTCTGTAGGCATTACAAGCTTATGATCTTAAGGTGATGAAGACATGATGGGTTTCTGTGTTCTCATTTAACAGGAATTTTTCCCCCATGGAATATAAATGACTGAGCACCTGAATGTGTTTGTATTAAGATTTTAAATATAACACAGTATTTAAAAGCAGAATTACCTAATTCTAGATACAAAATTGGATTTTTTTTTATAGGCATGCTTCCTCTAATCCTGGTGTGACATGAGGAGATCATCTTATTTGATTTGACATGACAGAGCATACACACCTCAGTATTACCAAATTCAAGCAAAATTTGCTTTTGATTACTATTTTATCTGCTGGTCCTGTCTGCCAGCCAAAAAACCCCACAGATAACTCACCCCAAACAAACCATTCCCCTTGCACCAATGGTATTACCAACTTAAGTTGTTTTGCCATCCTCTAATGGTATTACCAACTTAAGTTGTTTTTTGAATAAATACTGCTGAAGTTTTCTTCACAGATGCACAGCATCAGGCTAAGATCACAAATGTGACACTGCTTTTAAAAATTAACTCTGAGCACAAGACACAGGACAGTCATTACGTTTGCTCTACAAGGAAAAGTGGAACAAACTATAGTGAGAAACAGATGTAGGCGTATGAACAAAACATAATGCAAGGGAGAAAGAAATTAAGGTTTTTGCCAAGGGAAGTAAGATTTTACAGACATATTATGAGGTATTTTGAAATAATAAATAAGCATTTGGACAGGGAGCCTGGATATCTTGTATTCAGGTTTCTAAAAGGTTTCTGAAAAGATTCTTCAGGCAATGCTTTAAATAACTCAAAGCAGGACAAAAGTTCTGTTACAGAACAGTAACTATTACATAAAAAGGGTAAAATACTTATAATGGTCTGGCACAGGAAGTTTCTAGGTAATGTTTTGTTGGAAGCTGTGTGCTTCCTCCCTTCTTACACTGTTTCCTAGGCATGCACTAAGGGCCTCTGTCAGAGACAGGATATTGGATAAGAAACATATCTGAATTAGCACAATATAGCTCCTTTTGTTTATATACTGTGTAACTGAAAAAGACCACTGATAACAATCAGAAGGAAAACCCCCAGAGGACTGTGCACTGCAGAAAGAATTTGGTCTCTAGAATATCCATTGTTTCAATCCAAACACCTTCAGAATTAAATTACATAAAAAGGCTGAACAAGAATGAAAAATTCCATCTTAAGCAAAATTCAAATATTACTGCATTTCTTCTTGAAATAGAAGAAAAGATAGAAATTGTTTCTTGCAGAATAATAATTTCCAAAGCAGGCACTTAAATGCTGAAAAATTTTGTTTTGGCACTTCAGATTAGAAACATTTCATTTTTGATGTGGAACTAAATGAAAAAATGAGCAAATCAACAATGAGTTTTATTTTTACAATAGTACTCTAGAGTTTGGTATACAATGGTGCCCTAGAGTTTGACACCTGAAGGCAAAATACTCCTTATCTTCTCTGAAAGCTGTAATAGCACACCACTATAATGTGGGATATGCAAGCAACCTGCCCCATGGGTCTGTATGAGGACAAAAAAAACTTAATGCCAAATTCCTACAGAAGTAGGAATTATTGAAGCAGAAGTGAGTGAGAATGACAGCCTTTCTCCCTTTGTGGGTTTAAAGCATTTTTTTTTGGTAGTCTCCTATTTGTGTGTTGCTGTTGCTGTGCATGAAAGACAGTTCCTGCTGGAAGATGACTGATGATAATAAAAGATTAATTACAAAATGAAATAATTCAGCATATATTGCAGCTGTTTAAGACTGCCTGGATTTCTGTTCTCAATGTAAAATATTCATCATGCTTAAGTTCAGGTTAAGTGCTCACATTTTCATGTTTGTCTTCCTGCTTAAATAACATAAGCTGTGTTATGAATTAAAGCAACACATGAGCCCAGCATGCAGCACTAAATGCTCCATGAATGCTGATGCAGGTTCTGTTCAGCACAGCTCCTTCCAGGTAGTTTTACTGGGACTGTAATTGTGGTATCTTGCTTACAAGAAGGTAAGCTCCCTGGTGGGATTCCCTGAATATCTACCTTATTTTCCCTCTCCAGGAAAGGGCCAAACAGGATGATATCAATAAAGTGAGGACAGCTTATGCAGAGTTCTCTAGTGCTCATCTCCACAGTATTTATGAGCTGTTGTTTTAATGGCTTCAAAATGTCTGACAATCTCCTTTCAGCTGAGCTCAGCTTCCTGGAAATGGTTTGCTGTTTTGCCTGAGGTTTGGTTTGGGGGACCAGAATATTTCCCTGCAGTCTAAGAAAGTCATTAAGCATACGCTTTTTTAATTTTTAATCCTCTTTAATGAATAACCAAGGAGACAATTTTCTTTTTCAGTTAGGTCATCAGAATATACTGTTCACTATGAAAACCCTCTACCTCCCAGCTTCTATTATTCCTTGCTTTTTATGGAGAAAGTGTTTCCATGGTCAGAGCAAATAATACAAGGAAAAAATACCTAGATAGTGTTCATACAGAGGCCAGATAAAGACAAAAAACAGTGAAAACCATGGACATGGAAAGATTTTGTCTACTACTTGTAGTAATACTACTTGAGTAACACTTGCTACTGTCCATGAAAAATACTTTGGGTACTGTGCTAACAGTAAGACCTTTGTTATATAATAAAACTGATTTTGATTAATGTAGGGGAAATCAGATTTAAAGTTAACTAAGCAATCAAAAAACTTCCCTGATCCTTTAAAAACACAGCCAACATTAAATAAATTATTCTTGCTAGGATTTATGAAGGATGAATTATTTGACTCCTTAGAATAACGCTGCACCACAATATATACATCTTTAAAAGAAAACACAGACATCCCAGTGAAAAACTAGATACTACTGAATAATTGCACTGTTTTATATTTAAATACTGAAAACATGAACATAAATCTAAAATATGTAGCTTCTCATCTCTCGAATTATAAGTTATTCAGAATTGTAATACACTAAAGGATGTCTTTAAAACACTACTTACATCTTTCAGGGTGATAATATTTGGATGCTGTCCATAGCGCAGCAGGATTTCAATCTCTTCTGTTGGATCTCTTTTGCTCTTGTCAATAATCTGTAAGAGCACGTGCAGATGTAGGCATAATTCTTTTTGTGGATCTAGTGTAATGCTTTGGTATGCTTATTAGCATCAACAGTGAGGCAGTATTTATTGTTGCAAAAGGCATAGATTATAACCAGAACCAAGTTTGTTAAATTGCAAAAGCAAGGCAAAGCAAAAAATGCTGCGAAAAATGAAAAATTTCTTTTGAAAACGATTTCAGAGGATAAGTGACCTAACCTCTTTGGCTGTGATAAATAATGCAAGGCTGTTCAGCAGATAAGACTTCAGTGATCCATTATTTAATAAAATGGGAAGTTCCTAATTTAACACGAGATACTGGTTGGATGATGCTAATCAACAGATTTTCACAATGCTAATCTCAAACATTTGGTGCAGTAAAAGAAAGCAGGAGAGAAAGAGAACAAAAAAATAGTAAAAATAAAAATTTCTCAGAGTTAATTCAAACACATTCATTACAGAAGTCCATTTGAATCTCTGGCTCTCAAGTTCACCTTGTTCAAACAAGCAAAATAACATTTACCATACTTAAATGTATTCTTGTTCTTCTCACTTTTTTCCTCTCCTGAACTGCAGAATTTTCTATAATGTCTCTTCCATTGTTATGTTAGCCCTCCATCCTTATGCCCATACTGCTACCCATCCCCTGCTAACACATCAGACACTGGTACCTTATTCTTTTTTTCAAGATTCCTTGAGGAAAAAAAATGCCCTAACAGAGACAAAAGGAAAGCAAGTGAATCTTCACAACAAATGTTACAGCTGAGGGAATTGTCAGCTATGCCAGGACCTTCTTGCAGTTTCAAGAAATTACTTCAAATTGAAAGGACAGAAGTCAAATCTGTTCCTGGTCAGAACCAGGATAAAATAAAGTATTTAACTACCAGATTAAAACTGCAAGGTTTAGAGGAGGCAATCAACATACTTAATTCATCTTTTTATTTTACATAATTAAGTACTAAGCTGTTCAACAATTCAAAAAGAGAACTGCCCCATAGAAGAGAATTTAAAGACTGCTCTTTTTTTCACTTATAAAGTCTGCTAATCCATACTCTTGCTTTCATAGTAACCATTTGCTCCTAGGTTATTACACAGGAAGATAAAAACCCTTATCATTGCAGTTCTGGGAAATCTACTGATTCCAAGTGAGAATTTAATGCCTTCATAGAAGTGCTAGAAAGCCCTAGAGAATAACAAAACCAACATTAAATACCTTGCTGAAAACCAGGAAGCCAAAACAGAGCTGAAGTTTATTCTGGAAGTTATAGCAGACTGAAGACTCTTATGAACTCCTTACCCATTTAGGAATTTATGAATTTACTTTTATAGCTGCATATAAAATATTTTTACATTAAAAAAAATAATCTCTGTGTTTCTCTATAGCAAATAAAAGATGCTCAATGCTGAAATCTGAAAAGTGTGGTTTATAACAAAATAATTACCTTTACAGCATATTCCATGTTTGAAGCTTTATGAACACATCTCTTGCAGACAGAATAAGAGCCAACTCCAATATCTTCTTTTACTTCATATCCATCAGTAAACTGAATGCTGTTCCTGTGCAACTGCTACCAAAATAACATTATCAATTAATGAATATTCTTAATGTGTAACTAATTTTTTTTATTAAAATCACTTTTTAAAAATTCCTATTGATTTGCTTAAAATTTTAACTGATGACTCTACTAGGTCAAAGTGGTCTAAATCCCCACTACCTTCTGTTCAAACTTTGTACAAGATAAATTATATATTACACATGCTGTAAATAATGCACACTGTATTTTAGAAACTGATGGCATTACTCTTCTGATTGCTGCTTTACTAATTTAAAGATAGAAACTCCAAACCAAAGAAAACCAGAAGACTTCAAGATAAAATAGTGATACAACAATGGTAAAGAAGTATCACTGTTTTTATTATCTGAATAGACAGAATGGCAGCTGGAAAATTCACACATACTGAATAGAATCAGATTGGCTGGAACTGCATGGAATGGCAGTCAAAAATCCTTTCACAGAAATAAAAAGCTGAAAGGAGGACAAGTGCTCACTCTTGTAAGGGAAGGAAATGGTGTTCTAGTGTATGGAGTTTGTGCAAAGGATGCAAAGCATTTGCAGGAAACCATCTGGGTATCCTGCAGCACAGAAAAGAGGAAATAGGAGTGAGGAAGTTGTTGAGGGGCACAGAGGAAAGGCAGCAGAGGAACAGCTCTTTACAAGAGAAGGAAACCATATACAAAGAGCAATAATGCCATCTACAAAACTACGTGGAAATAAAGCAGCACAGAGAAGCTTTCAGAAACTTCTAGCAAGATGCCAGGCTCAGAAATAATTCTGATGCATATATCAAATCAGAAAGCTTCTTGAGAATAAAAAAGGATCTAAAGTTTATTTTAAAAAATTATTACACAGGAAACTGTAATGTGTAGAAAAGCACGTTTTGACAATTCTAGACATGAGAGTGTTAATGAAATACAAGGGCTATTCACATTCTGGGTTTTAAAAACTTTTCTTAGACATCTGCAAAATACTAGTACACTGAAAAATACAAATAAACCAAATCATACAAAGAAATCCAATAGTAAATCCAATCATTTATTCCTACCTACATTAAGAAGTTTTCAACACAATTTGGATCATGAGTTGGTTTTCATGACTCAGTAATTATTAAAAGAAGAGAGAGGAGGGAGAAATACAATTTTTACATAGGTCTCCTTTTCTAGGTGACAACCTCACAATTATTAATACAGGAGACTCTACTGGAGTCATCCAAACACATCAAGGAAGTCAAAGCTTGAGTGTGCACTGTAACACTGACTTGTAAGATGCACTGATACCAGTCACAAAAAGCAGAGATTACCTAACTAGTGGTTTAGGAGGGACAGAATATGTCCTGGGCCATGGATTCCAGCAGTCCAGAACATCCAGATACAATTCAAAATTGTAGTCCAGTGCCTCCTACTACTGCATTGCAGGAGTCCACTGACATTTTCATGTACGGGGGAAAAAACCAAAAAATCACTATATCTGTTATTCTACTCCCCCTTATAATTATGGCTTGACATTAAAGAGTTAATACAGTACATATGGTATAGGGTTTTCATTTAAAAGCCTGTTTGAACCTGTAGCTGCTCAGTAATTATACAGGTCCTGTACCTTCAGAGATTTTGTTTGGATGAAATAATCTGATCTTTACTTTTCTTGTCTAAAAGATGACAGTGATTTTGTCATGATACTTCATTCCGTGACAAGGAAACAACCCATCCACCAAGGGACAGCAGTGATTTTTTTCTTAAATTAGATGTACTCACCTGGACAATTGAATGCACTCCAACTGTCTGCATTGCTTGGCTTTCATCATCTGATGCAATAGCTACAAAGCTAAATCCCCGAAAAAGCTGATGTGCATTAGCACTGGGTGGAATACCAGGTGAATCTGAAAAATACATCATCTACTTACAAGCAGATTCTTTGACATGTAGATATGAGATTAAGTACTGAAATTTTGGTAGCACCTTGAATTTATGAAGACAACAATTTCTATCAAATTTTAAATGAAAAAATCTAAAATTCAAATTCAATCTTTTGAATATGTAAATTCTTTCATTCATATCTCTTTACCTTTTGGAGTTTTTGCTGTAAATTCAGGGTCAAAATAAAATGTATCTTCAGGCCTGCCAGTTGCAGGTTTAAAAGGAGGATGAATTTCTCTCCGGTACAATTTCTGAAGAGAAGGGGCAAATGGTAAGTGGAAAAGTTACATGATACCGTAAAAGACTTAAACAAGAAATTTACTGGATTGATTTTTAATTACATACTCACATTCCAATCAATTTTGGAAAAGAATGCATGCCTCTTAATTTCTTCTACTCCATCTGGACCTGCTCCTTTTATAAAGAAGAAAAATGTCTATGAATTATTTTCTTCTTGGTCAAAGGAATGGTTAGCAAAATTATATTTCTTATTCCTTAATTTTAGATGTATGACTAGCAGAAACAATAATACTTTGGTGATCACTTGAAGGGCAAACTACATTCTTCCTTTAAAGTCTATTTTACATAGGAAACAAAATTTTAGTTTAATGATCACTGATGTTATGAATATTATGATCATATTTAAAATATTCTGCTAAAAACTTTACCTAATCTGTTTGCTGGGTTTCTTTTGAAGAGCATTCGCAGAAGGCTCTGTGCTTCAAGACTCAAGAACTGGGGCATTCCAAGTTTGGCCCTAGAGAATAAAAATAATTAATAGCATACAAACATATCTAGGTAAGAACCAACTCTGCATTCCCCCTGTCCTTTGCCATTCAACAAGTCCATAATAAATGAAGTAGCATCACTGAGAAATTGCCTTCAGACATCAGACACAGAGCAAAAGTGCTGTCAGTCATGTAAACATGTTTGGGTTTAAAATTTTTCTTTTTAAGTAGTATAGTATTTTCAGAAATGACTCAGGAACTTAAGTGGAGGAAAAGGTGGAAAACGTAGAGAAGAATAGCTGGAGAACAGCAGTTTATAAACTGGCACATTTTCATAATATGCTTTGATCCACTTATAGGTCCAGTTACTAGCAAATGACACCAAACAAAGCATTCTGATAGTTATCTAATAGAAGGACTAAGAAAAGTACCCCACTATGACACACACCAAGATGACCCAGGAAACAAACTAGAATACAGAAATTCAATTAAGGTAGGACAGATCTTGCAGGATTAGCTGGTAGAAAAAAAACCCAAAAAACAAACAATAAAACCCCACTCCTCTTTTCCTTTTTGCTCCCCTCCTCAATCTATTTCAAATAATACTTTTACAATTTGCCAGCCTTGAATTTTTAGATTTAAATTTTTGTACTTTAATTTCATTTTGTTTTGTAATCCTTGTCATATTTTCTTCCTTGTCATTTAATATTGAGCCTTCATTCTCTCAGTGTTACTACGTCTTATTTTTTCTTGTAACTATGATAATGGGAAAGAGGGATATAATTCCCTCCTTTCCATCACTAATTCAACCTGTAGCTTGTATTTTTTCTGTAACTGTCCATGACACAAGCTCTGTGTTCCAATCAGAACTTGATTTGTCTTATATTCCAGGTATTTGTAGACATTCACCTTGGTATCACTCGTCTGAATGCAAATGTGTTGCCACTGATTCACTATTCACTACTTTCACCCTAGAACTTAGTAAATTTTCTGTTCCTTTCAGCATTAAAAAAGCTAGGGCAGGGAGGAGGAAAATCTGAAAAACATTGGCTTCTTTAGACTCTTCAATAACATACTACAGACAGATGAAGGCCACCAGTGGAGGGGAGGAACGGGCAGTGGGCCATCCAGCTCTCCCTGACCGCCATGCACCGCCACCTTCCACAAAATCCTGTACCAGGCACGTGACAGAGGAGAGGGAAAGGCAATTACCAGGTCCTCAGAGTTCCTATATTATGCAAGTACATGAGTGACAGCAATTTTTTTCTGACATTCCTGATGGACAATGGCAAAATTTTGTATGAAGGGATACCTCTTAAGTAAAGGAGAAAAATGTTTAAAAATTTAACTTTGTTGCAGCAACCTATGATTTCTTCAAACTTCCCAGTTTTAGGTAAAACACACAAGAATAAACAAAAATTTCTCTTGATAACGTTGAGAGAAATAAAGAACACTCGAAAAAATTTGTTGTAAGAAGAATGCATTTTCTGTGGATTTTCAGGAACAGAAGGTAAGAAAAGCAATATATTGTAAATATACACTATGGAAACCAGAATTCATATGCACACCTGTCCATTTTAAAGTTTAATGGAAAATTTAAGGAAAAATATACTACGTATGTGGAAAATAAAAAGAAAACAGACCAGAAAAAAAAGTGTGGACTTTATCAGAAAATACTTCAAAATATCTTCTGGTTTTCAGCTGCTTTTATGACCAAAAGAAAAACACTTCTATGCAAGATAATAAGAATATGGAACATTCAACATTCTTTACATCATGGCACACTTTCTGTGTAGCTATTTGAAACCATTAACAATTGCAAAAACTAGAAGGTAAAAAAAGCTGGAAAGAAGTTGTATCTCATTAAGAGATATATTCTGAAATGAAATCTGAAAGTAATTACAGAATCATATAAACCTATAATTGCTTAGGTTGGAAAAGACCTTTAAGACTGTCAAGTCCAACCATTAAGCCAGCACCACCCAGTCCACCACTAAACCATAACCCTGTGATGTGTGCCACATCTTTTTAAAAAACCTCCAGGGATGGTGAATCAGCCACTTCCCTGGGCAGCCTGTTCCAGTCCTTTCCAACCCTTTTAATGAAGAATTTTTTCCCAATATCCAGTTGTAACCTCCCACAGTGCAACTCATGATCCTCTCATCTGGTTGTTTCTTACTGTGGAGAAGAGACCAACCCCCACCTGGCTGCAGCCTCTTTTCAGGTAGTTGTAGAGTGAAAAGGTCACCCCTGCACATCCTCCAGAAAAAACAAACCCAGATCCCTCAGCTGTTCTTCACAGAATCTGTGCTCCAGACCCTTCACTGGCTACACTGCTCTTCTCTGCACTCACTCCAGCACCTCAGTGTCCTCACAGTGAGAAGCCCAAAACTAGACACAGGAGGTGCAGCATCACCAATGAGGTGCAGCATCACCAATGCTGAGTACAGGTGACAATCCCTGCCCTGGTCCTGCTGGCCACACTATTGCTGGAACAGGCCAGGATGCCATTGGCTTCTTGGCCACCTGGCCACACACTGGTTTATGTTCAGCAGCTGTTTACCAACACTCCCTGGTGCTTTTCTGCCAGGCAACTTTGCAGCCACTCTTCCCTAAGCCTGCATCCCTTAGGCTGTTGTGATCCAAGTGTAGGACCTGGCACTTGACCCCACTGAACCCCATCCTACTGGCCTCATCCCATTGATTCACCCTGTCCAGATCCCTGTGTAGAGCCTTCCTACCCTCCAGCAGATCCATATTCCCTCTTATCCAGGTTGGGGGCACATGCAGACTGTCACTCAATCCCCTTGTTCCCCCTTGGGAACACCACTCGTGGCCATCAGCTGGATTTCACCCCATTCAGCACCACTCTCTGGGCTATGAATGACTGTGAACATCAATAACCTGGAGAAAGGCAAGGATATTCTACATGGCAGCTGAATACAGAAGATATTTATAGCAACAGTGAAAAGACTGTTGAGGAACAGGGCAGAGTCACATGCAGGCAAAGAGAAGAGAAAGATATGACTCATGAGACGCACAGAAAAAAATGCATGGCTCCTGAAGCAAGTGAGAGTGCAGCAGAATTATCTCAGACTAGCTTCTTATAAATAGGAGATGGTCAGAAGGAGTTTATGCTTGCTGTGAATAGATAGAACTTTTTCGTTAAAAGACACTGAATAATCATAACATGAAGATTTGATCTCACATAGTGCTGAGGCAGCAGAAGAAACTAGCATCACTAAATACATTTGCAAATAAGATGAAGAAAAAAACCAAAGAATAACATAACATGTACGCATTATGAAAGCAAAAGCCAGGAAAAATAATGAGTATGTTTTCTGGTGGTTTTCACATTCTAATTATTTAGAGAAAAGATTAAAAGTTCCATGTATTTATTTTTCAAAACAGGCTTTTAATGCAAAAAAAATTCCAGCTTTGATATATGGGTAGACAAGTGGCTAACAGGACTGAGAACAATGATAAACAATGAAGCAGTAAACAAATTAGAAAACTAAGATAATCTTATGAACTTCCATGGAAAAAAAATGGTATTAGTTAAAAATAGATGGAACAGAGAAGTGAACCTATGATATGAGGAAACAGACTTGTTTGCACAGTGTTTGGCCACAGTCCCAAAAATGGGGCATTTACACCATAGGTTGTACTAGTTTAGAGAATATGTGGGGAATTGGCAAAGAAAAAAGCAGACCTTCATTAGCAAAAACAAGAACATTAACTGCATGAAGGAAAGCAATTCCCACAATAGAGCTAATGCAAAATCAATGCTGAAAATAGCAAAGGGAAAAATTGGAGCTAAGGCGAGTCATAGGAGAGTGGAGAAGGGAGGAGTATTGGGAAGGCAAGTTGTTGGCAGCACCATTAATATAGAGGTAGGGTGAGGAGCTGGTAAGATAAAGAAGGAAGAGGAGTAAAAATACTTTCTCAAAAAAACTCCAAAAACCTAAAACAAAGGAAAAAAAAACAACAAGGAAAAAATGCATGTTATCAAAAAGGGTAAGAAAGTTAAAAAAATATTATGGAAATAAGATGGGAGAGATCATGTGGTTGGAGAAGTTATTATTACAGATTAAAGAGCTGCTATGAAATCCTTTGTACCTGGTATGGTGGAGGAATAGTGAAGCAAATTAGATAGGCAGCAAAGGGAATTAATAATATGGAATAGGGAGTGAGGATTTACCAGTACCTTTGAAAATGAGGGAGGAGTAGAAATTAGATATTGCAGCCCGGAGGGCATCCCTGTAGAATACCTGATGAGATATATAAATAAGAGTGTACTCACTTGAGAATCATAGTCATGGTTTCTTTTCTGTCTTTCCCTTGGAAAGGTAGAGTACCAGTGAGCATTTCAAACTGTATAGAGTAAAACTTTCATCAATTACATTACCTGGACAAAAACTAATTGTTGACAAAACTACTTAGCATCTTAACCTTCCAAAATTCATGCATGTTAACAATCAAGTCTGAGCAAAACAACTTCATTGTACAGTTTCAATTGCTAAGAACATTGAGCAGCCTTTGCCATTTTTAAAGCTGCAAAATATTTTCCTATACTGGTAACTTGCTTTACATCCTTTTATCTGAACAACTTAGACTATAATGTTCTGTGTTTAATTTCTGCCTAAAAATTTTGTCCTAGAAGACTTGATCTGTTCAACTGTATTTTTAGTTTTAAACAAAAGGGGAGGGGGTAGGGGAAAAGGTTGTCCTTTGAAAAGTTAGTGATGATTTCTCCTTATGCAGAAATTTTTTAAAAGGTCAAAATTTTGAAAATTGGCATGTGCACAGCCTTGGGAAGGGGAAAAGGTTAGCTGATTGACAAAGACATGCATGATGAAAAGTGGTTACTGTATGCATACAGTGGAAATAAAGCCTGAAGGAACATGAAGAGCTACACAGTACGTGCATGCACATTCTACAGTGCCTGGCAGTAAGCAACAGACACTTCTAAAATACTGATTTGTTCTGAAAGTGACTGAGTAAAAATAGATAAATATAAAGGCACTCCTGTTGGACTGCAGTATGCTGCAGGGATATCAGATCTAAGTGAGGCAGTGAAAGCAGTCTGGCAGCCAGCACTTAGGCAGAAATTGGATTTTTTTTGGTTTAAAGATTGCAGAATGATTTAGTTCAATGCAATTTTATGGCATACAGTTAACGACATCAAAATTAAAATAATTATAAAGGAACCCTCGGAACAGCTTATGCAAACTTAAGTCATCCTGAACACAAGGTAACCTCTATTCCCCTCTTTTCTGGTATGACCCAAACATTCAGCCTCCTAAACATAAAAAATGGAGTGGATAACTTGAATAAATAATGTGTGACTATAGTATTTGTAGAGCTACAATAAGAGCATGAAGTTGCACTAGTGGTATTCTTTAAAATACCATTTTATTGAAATAAAATTTGAATTCCTTACTGCCATCTCTTCACTACTGGTAGATGCTTTATAGTCTAGATAATATTTATTACTGATATATTAAAAAAATTAACTTTAATAATGATGCCAACATGAAAAAAAAGACTACTTTTAACTTTAACAGCTAGGACAATTGTCAGGAAGATGTGAGAGGGATAAGCCAGAACTCTAAGTATAAAAAATTCTGTTAGTGATTTAGCAAGATCTTTATAAGGTGTGCGTAAAAAAAAAACCTTTTTAAAAAGGTCAATTTGGAGTGCTCCACTTACACTTGCATGAAATACAGTTTCTTTAACGAGCTCCTAATTTGTCACAAGCACACATATTTGTATTAACAGCTCAACACGTGTATTCTTTGTCACCCCTCCCAAACACTATATTCCAACATTAAGAAGCCAATAGTACTTATAGAATAAGCCAACATTGGCCTTTCCTACTTCTGTTTTATTTCAGGAGGAGAGTACTCGGTGCTTCTGAAAACTTTAAATGAATTTTTTACTTGTATGGCATCTCTTAAAACTGTCACTGTTTTAAAGGACAAATTGGAATATAGTTCTTAACAATGGCTAAGGCATACTTCATGTCTAGCAGCACAAGAAAAGAAGCCAAACGATTTGTTGAAATATCTTTAAAGGCTCAACTTCTATACTATAAATTCTAGCATAGAATTTATGTTCACTCTAGTTTCTGTGTACTTATACCACACCAACCATCACTTGAATTTTTGATCAGCTCAGAAATTAAGAATGAGTTAAAAGTGGATACTTACAAATTGGTTATGAGAATTACAGCAAGCAATATAAACATGTCCTAGAAAAAACTGCATTGTATTTCATATACTACTTTAAAGAATTTGGTTTTCAAGGTCATATTTTTGTATTCAAAGTAGAAGCCAAAGTATTTACCATGCAGTGCACTTAAGACTGTGAAAGCCACCCCAATCACAGCTAACATCTTACAGCAATTTTCAATTACACCATATCCACTTGACAAACACCAAATTGTGTTTTCTATCTTTATAAATTAAAGTTGAAGTTTAATTATGTTTGTGTTATCAACAACAAATATTCTGTAACTACATTGTAATTATCTTTTAATTGACTGCTCTTAATGATAAAATGTGAGGGTACGAGGAGTGTGTGTGCTTGTCTGGAGAGAGTTCAGTTACCAGGTGCTACTTTTACATAGTCAGTTTTCAGATCACAACAGCATTCTAATCATCATAAAGCCATAGGATGACCTATTTTCAGACACAGGAGTCCTTCTTGTACTATAAAGCACACACATTAGTTGTACTGTTACAGTTATGTAGCAGAAGCAGTAAGAAATGAATACATTTATACAATTGTTTAATTCCCATGTAAAAAAATGCACACAAATATTTTAAATGTTTAAAGTCTTTCAGCATTCCTTAAATAACAAACATGATCTATTATCATTTTCCAATTCATATTCCATATGCATATTTCCCCTGACCCTGTAACTTTACAGTAATTACCCCTTGCAGAAACACCATAAGCAACTCAGAACTATATCCCATACCAGGTCAGTGTCATTTAGACCAACATGATGTGTGAGAACAACAGTTGAACAGTTGTCATTATTCCACTAACTTGTAATTACACTGTAGATTCTAATTAGAAAGCTGCCAATCACCTTTTTCCTCTTGAACATAAATTCAAATTTAAAATTTGAATATGAATTTCTACCCCACTTTGGAACAGACAGCCTTTTTCTGTATATTTCCGTATTTCTCTTGGTCCCCATAACATTCAAACTATTATAAAGTATTTGATTGAAATGATAATAAAATATGGCATATTATTGGTGTTGATATAAAACCTAGTCCATGATCTTGGTAAAACTCTGTGGTGCTACTGATTTCTCACAATTTAGACTTCCTTTGTAGTTAAAATTCATGTAAAGCTCAGCTTAGGGATTAGTATTTGATTTGTTTCACCAGACCTTGCAAATCACAATTTTGCTATTATTTACATTTGTCAGAAACCTACCATTAAAACACCAAAAGACCACCAGTCTGCACTCTGTGTATGGCCTCGTCTGTTAACAACTTCTGGTGCCATATATTCCACTGTTCCACAGAAAGAGTAGGCTTTTTTTTCATGATCAATTGACTCCTTACTTAAGCCAAAATCTGAAAGAATAAAAGTAATTCCAAATGTAATTTTTAAAAACAAAAGGTTCATGGTTGATACTTTAACCATAATATGAAGTGTTTTGCTCTTATCATTGGTATAGACAACTGAACACTAATATGGGACTTACAGGGATTCTCCTTCCCTCCCCACATTATCATAGGTCCATAACATCAGATATACTTGTAAAGTAGGTATCTTACTGAAATATTTAGATTTTATTTATTTCAACCAAATTACACTACTTGCTTCCACAGCTAAATTACCGATCAGTTAAAATTACTTATTTTATCTTAGTGGTTTACCAAAAGGAAAATGCAAATATTTTACTATGAACAGAAATGATCCTAGTATTGCAATTTCTTTATTCACCTGTCAATTTGATATGTCCTTCCTCATCAAGCAGGATGCTAAAAAATAATAAAAATAATATTAAAAACTAATTAAAATATCTTAAGTATTATTTCAGAAAACATACTGACTATATTTACGAATAAACAGCAGAGGATACACAAAGACGGGGAGAATTAAACATGCATGAAAATGAATTATTAGAAGATACATTCAAACGACACATTTTGGTTTCCTTCTACTCTTTCTTTTTTAAGATTAAGAAACAGGTTTACTAGAATTTTAATTCAAATATTTTATTAAATTCAGCATGTAGTAACAGTTTTGGCTAACTGCAGCACATGCAGCACTATTGTAATTGATAAAAACAGAGACATAGTTCTATTTTTCTTATACCATGTATGTTTTCATATGTATACATAACAGGTATTAATTTGTAATTACCATTTCAAAAGTTGTTGACCATTTCAAGTAACACTGTAATAAAGTAAGAGTAATAAATAAGAGTAATAAATACCCTCATGTTGTACCAAAGGACAGGACCCACAGGCTGGGAGCAGACCTTAGGCTTCCACCTTTTCACTTCAATCACAAGAAAGGCTACACTTCTCAGAGATGCCAACTGTCCTTGACTACCACTGAATATCACTGCATTGCAAAGCATGCAAAGTATTCAAGAACTCAATTTTGTAACATCCCTTACACAATGGATTTAGTTCCTCCATCTGCATTTCATCCTGGGGGCAAGACATGACCTAGACCCCATTCCCTTCCTCTTTGCCGTTTCCATGGTGGGAACCATTAAAGTCTGTCCTCAAGTGCCACATGCAAACACTGCCTTCCTGCCCACCAGCACATCAACACTTCCACCCAACTTGGTGTTGTCTGTGGGCTTGCTCAGGGTGCACTCAATCCCCTCGTCCAGATCTCCAGTGAAGATACTAAAGAGGACTGGCCCCAACACAGAGGCCTGGGGATCACCACTGGTGACCAGCCTCTGGCTGGATTCAATTCCATTCAGCACCACTCTCTGAGCCTGGTCAATAAATCAGTCTTTTACTCAGTGAAGAGTGCACCCATCTACACTATGGGAAGCCAGTTTCTCCAGTAGAATGCTGTGGGAAATGGAGTCAAAGGCATAGCATCACAGAAGATAAGGGGCTAACGTGTATGTCTCAAACACTGAAAGTCATTTAGCTCTGAGGCCAGCCACAGACTGTTGCCAGTAACAGATAAGGATTGCCTGTAATAAGCAATGATTGCTGGTAATGACACACTGTGAGAAAGAACAAGATGTGCCCAGAGAAGAGGCCATGCAGAGATAGGGCAGCACTTTTCCGGGACAAACATCCTCGTTCTAATTCCTGAAGATAAGCACAACCCAGTACAGTACAAGTGCAGGAATGAGGTTGAGAAACAGACACGGACTGTAGGGGAAGAAATGATCACCCAATATTTCCAAAGACCCCCAACCCATTTTCCAAAAGGTCTGGAAGAACAGACTGTGCCTAACAACTAATTTGTATTGGAAACAAGAAACTTACCTTCATGGCAGGGAAACCTATCTATAAAAACATCTCCCCAACAAGCCCCAGCCGCCACCCCCCAGACCCTGGATGTCCCAACAGTTGGACTGGCAATGTAGCCAAGACTGGTGATCTCTTTTTCTCTCTTCCTTTCTCTCCCTCTTTAATTCACCTTTTCTCTTTTCATCTTACCCCTTTACCTAAAGCCCACTGCATGTGCTTTTATAGTAGGTCAGGGACTAAAACACCGATTTCCATGCCAGGTATATAATTTACTAATAAAATCTTGTGATTTTTTTCAGACCCTCTGACTTCCATTGTTCCTTTCCACCACCAACATTTACAAACTTTGTGTGGTCCTTTCCCTTTAAGGGAACTTTAGGGATGTTACAAAAGGCTTTACTAAAGTCTAGGTTGACAATATCCAGAGCCTTTCCTTCATTCACTAAACAGGTCACCTCATCATAGAAGATGATCAGGTTGGTCAAGCAGGACCTGCCTTGCATAAACCCAGGTTGGCCTGGCCTGAACCCCTGGCTGTCCTGTACATGTGACATGATGGCACTCAAGATGATGACTCCATGACCTTCCCTGACAATGTCAGGCTGACATCCTGGTTTCTCCTTCCAACCCTTCTTATAGCTGGGTGTCACATTCGCCAACTTCCAGTGACCTGGGACCTCCACAGTTGACCTGGACTTCTGATAAATGATTGAAAGTGGCTTGATGAGTTCTTCTACCAACTCCCTCAGAACTCTTGGGTGAGTCCTATCTGGTCACATAGACTTTTGGGGTTCTAAATTGCACAGCAGTCTGCTGGTCATTTCCTCCTAGATTATGGGGGTTTCAGTCTGCTCCCAATCTGTCTTCCAGCTCAGGGGGCTGGGCATCCTGACAACAACTAGTCTTGTTATTAAAGACTGAGGCAAGAAAGGCATGAAGTACCTCAGCCTTTCTTCATCCTTTGTCACTATGCCTCCCCTCATATCCAACAAAGGATGGAGATTTTCCTTTTGCTGCTGATTTGTACAAATTTTTTGTTGTTGTTGTCTTCTGCTTCTGAGATTTCTCACATATTGATATTTCTTTCATCCTTGCTGCTGAAAGGACCTCCATCCCTTAACTCTACCTCTATGGCAGTCCAAAGGACCTTGGAGGAACACGGTCCCTCAAAGGGTGGTGTGCCATCCACAGGCTTACCTCTGGCTCTGCTCCCATTCCCCTTCAAACAGAGTCTAAAGTTCCCTCAACAAGCCCCTGTAAGTCCTAAGCTAAGATCCTTTTTCCTCTGAGACAGGTGAAATCCAACCTTTTAAATGAAAATAGCTCATAAACCTCCTCCACCTCCCTCTGTTCAATTTATACAGTAAATTACCAAAGTTTAGCAGTTGGGAAAAAGTGCACAGGAAGAAGTGCTATAGAAATGAAGTGAACACACTGCATTTCTCACAGAGGAGCCTTACTTTTCTGGTTTTAGGTCCCGGTATATTATTCCAAGACTATGCAGATGGTCTAAAGCAAGTGCTAATTCTGCCAGATAAAATTTAACGTCATCTTCAGTGAACATCACCTGAAAAAGTAGCACAATGTATTTCACACGTGAAATCTGTAAAAGTTACACCAGCACAAACTAAACAACAACAGTGGTGTTTCAGAAGGGTTTCTTACAATACCTGAATTCATTGCTACACAAAACACTAGAAAATTCAAAATTCTTAGTTATACAAAAACTAGGATTTTATAACCCACAATATTTCATACTTGAAATACTTGGACACACTTGAAAAAGAACTTTTAAAGGCAATATATTCTTCTTTCTGCAAATTGAGATATTACTTGTTTTTGATTGTTCAAGAAAACAGACACATTGTAGTGAAACTGAAATACTTTGGAAGCACTTAAAAAATGTAAGTACCTCTTGGTTGGAGGGGATAATTTCATTTACAGACAACAAATGGACCAAAGAAGTCCAAATGCCAGAATTTCATTCACAAAGTAAGAGAGAAGAAAAGTATATGTATCTTGATTTTGGAAGGACTGCTCCTAGGTACTTTGAGAAAAAAGTTACAGCAATAATAAAAGCCTCAAGGTGCAACCTTGTAACTGCAGATGTAACTGCAGAAAGCAGATGAAGGAGTAAACCAACAGGACCTAACAAGGAGTAAAGTGAACAGCCTGCATAAGAGCACAGGGAGCATCCCAGGTAGCAATTCCACTTTTTGAAATAGGAAGATAAACTACTCTCTGTTTATGTTAATTGAAATGAACATATTGTCCCAATTACATCAACTGTTGTGATCCTTGTCAGAATACATTACAATTCAACTCTTCTGAGACTACAGAAAAAGATAAAAATAAAACCAGATCCTGCATGATTTGATTCTATTTCAGTTACTACTCAGTTATTTTACTTGCTTTGTTTTTAGAATCTAAGACTTAATACCTTAAGATAAAACATACAAGTCCAGAAAAAAGAATGGCAATTCTTTTTTATGCAAAAGCATAAAAATTTATTTCAGCATAGCTGAAGATAATTTTAAACAAAAGTTAAGACTGGAGAATATGTTTTCCCCTTAGTAGTTTCACGAGAGAAAGCAATACTAAAGCTTGTACAATAGGTTGTTGCTGATGTTACTTCTACAAAAGAGCCAATATTTAGTGCAGACATACTCAAGAAAGGAAATCTGTATAAGAAACATTTAAAAGCTCAAATAACAAAAGATCCTATGAGGAGGATAATACACCCACACTTAGTTATTTAAAACCATTGCATGGGACTTGCCTTTCCTAACCTTAAACATCTGCAGTGTAGACATCTAGCTTGGAATTAATCACCTTTCCCTTTGTAGACAATAGGAAAAAAGCAACAACTTTGATGTGATCTCTTTCAAAATCACATGGTGTGGTATGAGGATGACATTAATAGCATCCAGTGTGCCCATTTCACTCACCAGTCATGAACCCTGCTTAGGTTCAGGTACCTATAATGAATATTTCTCATCTAACCACATTAAATTTTATAAAATGTGAGTGGCTCAGGATGAAAAAAGTCAGGAAGCAGGAAGCCAATATACATTCTTTTTTGGGAATCAAGAATGAACTACATACTTTAGGAGTATCACAATTTTAGAGCACTAATAACCTATTAGTTACCTGTGGCAAAAGAAATGACACAGGGCAACTTGAAACAGATGGCATCATCAAAACAAATGTAATAATTTATGTGGTCAGCACAGAAGTAAGGGTACATCTATATACAAAATAAATTCCATTCCACTCTTCTCTTAATAACAATAAGTGGTATTGCACTTACTGCAGTGGTAACCCAGCTGCCCCTGATACTGCTGTGGCAAAGGAAAATGGAAAGCAGCTACTGCAAGTCCAGCCTACCAGAAACACACTGGATACAATCTCTATCTATCAGATAGACATTGGATACAATCTTAAATATCTAGATATATGTTGTGAGTTTTTGAACGGGAGTAATGGATAACAAAAACTTAAAAATACGGTGATATATTAGATGTTAGCATTTACTTCAGGAATTATAATCAAATTAAATTGAAGTAATGAAACCTTTTGAAGTTGTTATCTCCTGTATCTACACAGACACATTACTATCGTGACAGAGGCAAAATATTCACTTTTTGAAAATTACTAAAATAAGTGGTATACAATTCTCACTTTTTAAATATTCATACATAATGCAATTTTGCATTCATAAAAAAAGAGAGTATCTTATCTGCCCCTGAATTCTGGATATCAAAACCAGCCATAAATTTACTTTATAAAAATCCAAGTTCTGTCTTATATTTAAACATGGTAACAAAAGAAGATTTTGCCACGTATAAAAAGCAGCACAGAAAGATTGCTTGTCTAAGACTTTTTTCAGAAATAATGTTAATTGCCATCAGCCCTTCTATGAAGTGACTGTGCAAAGAAACCCAAACAAAAAATGCACCTGGTTAAAACCAGGTCAAAATCTTATTAAATGAAAATGGCATTTAAAATGTAAATTCTCCTAATACAGAAAATTTATAGTCAAATTCTATAAACAGACAGTTTTTCAAATTTATAAAGTGTACCTCTTTGGATAAACGTGTAAACAAGTCTCCTCCCCTGAGAAAATCCAAAATAAGATACAGCTTCCCTTCTGTCTGAAAAGCTGAAAAGATCAATTAAAAAAATTAAATATCACCTAACTATCCACGATTAGGAAAATAACACACCAAATCACCTTTCACCCTTATTTTCATTATTAAAATTAATTTCTCTTTTGCCTTTGTGAGAAAATGTATTAAAATGAATCAGGTAACTGATCCTCTAGAATAGACCAAAGTAATTCCCATGCTATATGAAAGTAAAGCAAATCACCAATAAAGTTCCTTAAAAAATAAACTTCACTTAGGTTAACCAGCATTTTATTTCAGATTTTAAAGTAAGAAGCTAGATTTAAAAGGGCAAACTAGAATCAATGAACCTTTTAAAATCAAAAAATCTAAAAACTAAATGTCCCAGCTAAATAGGGACATTTACTATAGTCTGCAAAAGAATGGCAAATAAAATAGTGAAAGGTACATAATTTAAGCCACTTTAAAAAGTGAGAGAGACATGAGTTTTAACTACAGGAAAAAACAAACCCTAAAAGAAAAATATGAGCTGAAAAAACCCCAAACCAAACCAGAAACTCCCCCTTTTTTCCACATGTTAAAAGTACTGATATGCTCCCCTCTTATACCTAAGTATTTGCTACAGCTGTTCATACTATTAAAATTAAAAGGCTAATTTCCATCAATTTCTATGCAAGTGGAATTAATGCCATTGCATATATTCTCTATAGAATAAACAAAGCAATTGTAAGAAATAACTTTAAAAATGTATGTCATACAAAAGATTAGAGGTTTTGGAAAACAATGGCTAGTTACTAATAGATAACTGCTTTTAAATACACAAAGAGCTACAGACTCTCAGTTTTGAAGATTTAACACTGCATGGGGTCAGTCATGTGCTTCTTTTGCATGAGAATTATTACAGTGCAAGTCTGCACCATTGGGACTTAACACCCTAAAGTTCTGTGATTTTCTGAACCACAGAACAAATACTAAAAGCTATTTTGACAAATACACTATGCTATAAAAATGAATTTTTCTGCAACTCACCATAATGTAACTTGACAATGAAAGGATGGTTAACTTCCACTAGGATATCACGTTCCATTTTCGTCCGAACCCGATCTCGAACTGCAACAGAACATGAGCAGGCAAGATTAAAAAAAAGTTACATTGTGACTCAGTATTTCTCATATGCTTCCTGATGTACTTCCCATTGTATAATATCATAATTGTCTGCAGGTCATTATACCACACACAGCTGAGAACTTAGAAAATTTATTCCACATTTTTGTCTGATAAATATGCATTTTGACTTGCTTCAGTTTTTGCTATTGACAAAAAATAACACTATGCAAATAAATTTAACAAAAGCACATGAGACAACACAGCCACCCTTCAGTCAGCTCTGTACTTAGTAAACCTTTCAAACATCACAAAAATTGCCACACCTATGTATAGAAAGCATTCTGCTAGTGAAAAGCAGAGAGAATTAAAGTCGTAGCAAACAGATAAGTATAATCATACTATCATAAAGATGCTTGTATTAGTTTAACTGATTAAATAACTCACACTAATAAAATATTAAGTTCTTTACGATTGGAAGGGACTTTTTTTCATTTCCTTTATAATGAACTTTAAATAAAAATGCCATTGATTCAATGTAGTGCATACTTCAGATTATATTTTTAAGGACATTTACTGAGAGTAAATGTAGCAGGTGCTGCTCAAGCTGCCTGTGCTGTCCATCCATGGTGGCTCTGAACAGGACATGTAAGTGCTCCTATGCCATAGAGAATAAACCCAAATGATCATCACATGCCAGCAATGCAGAAATACAGGCAGGGCAGTCAGCTGAGCACAGCACCTGCTTCAGCTGTTCCCCACAACTTTCCTGCCAGCTCCAGTCAGGGCTTGGTTCCCTTCTGAAGCTCTGAATCAGCCAGGATACAGACAATATTCAGTACTTTGCACAGGGGAGAACTATCAAAGTTTGCTTTCAGTGGTTTAAGATGTTGCATTTTTCTCTTTCCCTCTATTCTACATTTTGCTACTGCTCCTTTCACAAATGTATCTTCCTGGAGGAAGCACCCCAGAGCAATGAAGTCCCATCCAAAGTTTAAGCTGACAGCATTCCTTGTACAGTTAACAAGCCAGAGTTCTCAGATATTAAAACATAACAAGGCAGAAAAAAGAACAAGAAGCAAAATGGTGTTAAGGCATTTATCTATATTTTCCCAGAAACACACACTTACAATAATGCAGACACTTATGAAAAAGTTATATAGATATGTTTTCATGAATGAATACAACCATGAAGTTTCCATCTGCCTGCAGAACACATCCCTAAAAATGGAAGCTTATGAAATAAGTGCTCAAGTACAAAGCAAACACCACATCTGAATGTTGACCTTTGCATCTAAAGCCATTAAAATGTCACAAGTTGTGCAGTTTAACTGTTTCAGCAGTTCATCTGAATTACAAGACTGAAATTCAGAATATCTTTTTTTTTTAAGGCAGGTTCAGGTGAAAAAAAAATTTAAAGACTTTCAAGTGCCTGCAGCTATGTAGCAGTTACATGGAAAGTATAGACTTAAAACTCCAAGCAAAAGAAATGTAAAGAACTGAGCTCATTTCAGATAATGGCATAAGCCATTATTTGACTTTACATCTGATTTTTGACTGTAACTTCCACGTGGGTTGTACTGGAAGTACTGATTTTTCTTAATATATTTGATTCCAAACACTCAAGCAATGTTTTGGCTGTTTTTCTCTCCACATCATAAAAGGGCACTGAAAGATAACACTTTCTATCAGAGTGTATTAATAAACTAGTCTCTGCAGTAAACAAAATGATATGTATATATTCTTGCATTTGCTCTAAACATTACAAAGTTGGACTGCGTAGTTACATCAATGTGTTCTGGCTAATACAGCTGCATTTCTATGAAAATATTTTCTCTAATTTCTCTAATATTTTGATATTTTCTCTAATTTTGATTTGTGGATCAGGTACACTGTTTTCAAGTGTGGTCTTTTTATCTTTAATTATAGAGCACAAAAATAACTTTATGAAATAGATTTGAAAGAGCTAAAGAAACACAGACAAATCAAGTAATATACTGTATTATTTAAAAATACAGTATTACATATATTAAAAAGTTGCAATTATGGAAAATAGAATTAATTCAAGTTAATTCATATTAAAGTTTTAACAGAAATCTTAATTGCTTGCAACTCTGCTCTTCCTAAAACATGAATCACAAGCAAGCAGTGCATGAAAAACATCTGATAATCCAGACAGAAAGGGTTGAGGACTGTGGCATCCTCTTGATGTCATCACCTTTCTGCTCAAGCCTTTTGCATCCTTGAATTCTTAGTGCCTCAGAGGGTCTCCTTTCCCAGTTTAAAGTCATGCTCTCAATTTCAGTATATATCAGTCTCTCCCATTGGTAGGCAAAACTAGAACCACAGCCTGGACTGTAATTTTTACATGAGGTTAAACTGCCATCAAAAGGTGATGAAGAGAAGCCCTCGAACATCTTCAAAAGCAACTGCTGAGTGACCTCTGACCAGTCCTGAGCTATTAACAGGCTGGGGAATGAAAGGCTGTTGAGGATATTAATGTACCTTAAATGAGTGGAAATCAAATTCAGAAAAATAGGAAGTAAATAATGAGAATGCCACGTGCCACAAAACACAAAGGAATCAAAATATAGGAAACTGTTCAAATACACAGCCCTCTGTAAGTGTAAGAACTCTGACATTCAGCACTAGATCTTAAGTGAAAAAATTTAAACATTTTAGCCAAAGTTCATAAGTTCAAAATGTTTTTGTTGTCCCCATCATTCTATAAATATTTGATGATAAAAAGGATTAAAACTGAAATCAAAACATTAAAACTGAAATTCAATATAATAATCGATAACATTGGTAAAGCACTACAGGCTGTTGGAGCCATCCCAAAATTATCATTTCAGTTTCAGCAGAGTCATAAATTAGAAGAACTTCACATAAACAAAACTAAAAAGCAATGACATAAAAGAACAACCATATAATCTGGTCAAGGCATTAGTGCAAAAGATGACTTTCATTTTGATCTGTGGTAAAAAATACCTTATTTCTTTTTTCTTACAGAATTCTCTGAGACAGAATTGAGATTGTTCAGGCTTAGACTTATTTTGCTACTGATAGCATTCAAGATCAAAATCACTGAAGAAACAGATCAATCCACAATTCGTTTTTGCTCAAGTAACCTAGATGATTAACTTAAGATTTTATAAAATACATTCTACATCGAAATCACGAGCCAAGAGTTTGGCCAAGTGCACTGTATACATCTGTTTCAAAAGAAAAGACTAAATCATGTGCTTAAGAACTTCTAGAATAAAACAGTCAAGATAAAGTGCTTTTAAGTATCATGACCTAATTATAAACCAGCAAAAGGCATTAACTGTATCCTTGGCGACGCACAGCAAAGGAAAACGGGAGGATATTAAGTTTCAAATAACAGCTCAGGAGCAAGGCAGGTGGCAGATGTAACACAACCCTCCAGTAACCCGCCATCACCTAAGGAAAGTGGCAAGGGAAGGAGCCTGCTGTCCTCTCGAACTACCAACGTGGCATTGTTAATCCTTAATCCTTCCAGGTTTACAAGACAAAGCAGTGTATTCTGCTATTTCCTGTTTCAGAGAAGAAAGCTGGAGACACAATCTGTAGAGCAGCAGCTGTGTAAAGATCAGGTTTTGGTACAATGTCCCTGACTGACCTTTTTTATTTCTCTTCCCTTGTTCTAAACAATGCTTACCTTTCAAGGTGGCCTTTTTCAATACCTTCATTGCATAAAGCTGTCTAGCATCTGACCCTGAGATTTTTTTGACAAGGAAGACCTGCATTAAAAATTAGAAAGAATTCTTAAAAGAAAATAAAAGCAAGTCAGATTAATGTTTTTTGCTATGAAGTTCAAGTAGTCACTATGACTTCAATGAAACTTTATTTGACAGTTTTAGATTCTGCAAAGCCAAATCTCCTTTCATAATCTAAAAAGTTCATTCAGAGAATACTCTGCCAAATTAATTTTGGTCTAACTTAAGTAATTACAGTGAGTAAAAAAAATAAATTAGATTCTCTCAGAAGTTTTTCCAAACTTGACACACAAAAATCTGCTTTTAAAAATTAATTTCTAGTTTTATCTTATTGAAATTCATAGGATGACACAGGAAATGTGCTAATAAAACAATTTTCAGATATGACCATAAATATGTGAACAAAATTTGATCCAGAAATCTATATAAATCAATGTATAAATATATTTTAAAAATACCCTAGTGCTGCATGTACCAATAAAGAACAACCAGCCTCAATTAAAGGGTGTTTCATTTCCTTCTTCAATATCATGGGATTTCTTGACTGGTATTGTTTTAAATACCCTTAACACAAAATTAATTCCAGTAGAGACAGATTTTACATTTAGGAATGAAAACAATTAACACCAAAACCAACTGTCACAGGTTTTCTGGCTGTGGACATGTATAGACACAATTTGTGGTACATGAGGAAGTTAAACATGTTATGTGAAATTAGTTTGATGTCTGGTTTTGTGCCCAGTCCTCACTTATGTTAACATTCCTTGCATAACCCAGAGACTACCAGATCATTATCAAGAGACCTTGAAAAGCATGCAAATTTACTTTTTTTAAACTAAATGGGAAACAGAGACAGCTTCAAAAATTATTAGAACAAAATGATTTATGGATTTAAAAAAATATTAATGATTTTTGCATAAAGGTCAAGACAACTGAGAACAAGACTGGCATTTTTGCAGAAAACTGTGTCAGTTGGACAGTTTATGATTTTTGCTTTTTAAAAAACACACATTCCCCTTTCTCCCTCCCATTAAAATACTGGATTTAGTATTATCAATAAAAGTGATTGCTGAAATGATCATTTATTAGCTTACTTTTCCTTGCCCTTGAATGATTTACTTCTTGTGATCTGAAGATTTCCAAATAAAAACTTGGTTATGCTTCTGGATTAAATCAAACCTTTGGAATCAGCTTTCCCAGTGAATTCTTACTAGTATGAGTACAAAACTTTATAATTTTTAGGCACCTAGATTTCCAAACTTAACTGGAACAGTAATGTGACTAACAGTAACTTACTACCACCAAAAGAGAATTGGACCTATTTTTCTAATTTCCCACCATATCTAAGGTGGTTTTTTTACATGCTAGAGCTTAACATCATATTCAGAACAGCAGCGGAGGCTGAAAATGGATGGAAAGGCTCTCCTGTCCTGCCTCACATATTCCATTCAGTCTTATCATGTGAACTTAATGTTTTGCTTTCAAGTTGGATTTGGACAACTAAAAGTATAAAAAATATATGCCTAGTAAGACCTCAGTACTCATGAAATGTTAGAAACTTTGAGTCATTAACAGATGTTCAGATAAATATCAAGGTACATTGCCTTAACCAAATTATAACAGATAATGAACATGACTGGAGTGTATCACATTTACTTCAGTAGCCATTATAGCCTAAAATTTGTTCACTACAATTGCACCATGCTACAAAAACCAGCTTCTGTACTGGTGATGTCCTACAGTTAGCAAGCAACAAGGAGTACTCATCAAAAAAACATTTCAATGCTCACCCTCTCAAATAGAGAAGAGTAGTTAAGAGAAGTATGTCATTCCATTTTAACAGTTAATACCCAATTATTTCATATCAAGCCATTTTTTCTATTGAACTTTGAAATCCACATATTATGCTAACATGAAAGAAATTACTGCTTTAGAAAGATCTGCCACAATTACAGTGCCTAGTTAGCACTAATTTAGAAAGCAGTTTTCACTTGCAACATTGCCTTCATGCAAAACTGTGACTGTTCTAAATATTTCACAACCAATGTTCAATGCTATATTCCTGAATAATTGGCTCCAGGAGAGCTCATTTACCAACCTTTCCAAAGGACCCTTGTCCTAGCACTTTCAGAAGTTCAAACTGTGAAGGGTCTGCTTTCTCATGTCCTTCCTTTACATGGTGAGTTATTGCAATTTCTTTGATACTTCCTTCTTCCTGGCAGAGGAAAACAGAGGAATAAATTTAGATTAATGGTTTACAAATATTTACAAATTCACAGTATGTTGGAAAATACCAGTGTCACTGAACCCAATCAACTAGACAATGCCAAATACAGGGAAAAAAACCACTTAGCAATGCTATTTGCATAATTAAGACAGACAGCACTAGTTCAGTAACGATGTAGCTTAAACTTTTAGAGATGCACCAGGATCCAAACAGTAACAGTTGACAGAAGTCGGCAATTCCCAAGATTTACCTCTTCAGGCCAAATTATTGGGTTCATATTTCTGTTCCAGATTCACAACCAATTAATGGAAACCAATCTTCTTAAGAATTTAGTAATCTTAAAACACACCTAGAGTGTATGAAATGTACCACATGTCTTTGGAAAGCCCTCCCTTTTAACACCTGAATAAGGACCACCATGCTGCAGCAACGCCAATGCTCACCTTCTATGACAGTGTGAGACTCGAGACATTTCCACACAAAGTAACTCTCCACCCCCACTTCAGCAGCAGACCCCACCTGTCACTGACAAAATTCTGTTGAAGAAAGTACTCTGCCTTTCTTCTCAAGGAGAGTCTATCCTATAAAAGCTGCCCAGTCCTCATCCTTTCCCCTTCTGTGAGAAAATGGTCATCAGAAAGCTCTAAGCAGCAGTGAATTTTGTCCTCTTGTGCTCTGCACTTAATTTGGTGTTTTCATCACTGAATTTGAAAATCCCTAAAAAGTGGCACTCCTTGCAACACAAGGAAAGAATTTCAGAACTTACACTCATCAAGTAAGTAAAAAACCTGCATTCTTGTTAATGTCATCTGAAGATGATCTATCTAGGCATTACATGCAATCCAAGCTGCTCTAAGTTAATGCACAACTGACTGTCAGTTAACATACAGAAAGCAATATACTATCCACAGTTTTAACTTCTTGTTCAATCTCTTTCTATTTCTTCTACAGGTTATGGTGAACAAAATAAATCTGAGAATATTTTTCATCTGTTTATTGAGGAACTCTTAGACCCATTTCATAGAATTGCAGCCTGGCTGACATTGAAAGGGACATCTGGAGATCATCCTGTCTAACCCCATACCCTCTGCTCAAGCAGGGCCACCCAGAGACAGGACCTGAGTATCTCCATGGATGGTGACAACCTCCCTGTGCAGCCTGTGCCAGGACTCAGCCAGCCTGACAGTGAAAAAGTGTTTTCTGATGTTCAACAGAAACTCCTGTATTTCCCCTTTTGCCCACTGCCTCTGGTCCTGCCACTGGGTAGCAGTGAAGAAAAGCTCTTTGCACCCTCCCTTCAGGCTGGTTGAACATCATTTCACCATTGTGAATCCATGCTGAATGAGCCCAGCTACCCTTTTGTACTCCACATATACAGAAACACTTCGTTTCTCCATGATTTCCCTGGGGATTAAAGCCTGGCTGACCAACCTGTAGTTCCCTGGATCCTCCTTCTTCTTTTTGAAGACAGGAATTGACAATCACTTTCCTTCAGTCCTGTCACCTCTCCCAGTAATTGTGATAATTAGAAAAAAATGAACAGTGGCCTCACAATGAGAGCTGCCAGGTCCCTCAGCATTCAGGTGCATTCCATCAGGGCCCACAGACTCAGATATACTCTGTTTGTTTAAGTATCCTCTAACCTACCCAGGGGCAGGACCTGAGGGAATGGCCTGAAGCTGTGTCAGAGGTGGTTTAGGTTCAATATTAGGAAAAGGTTCTTCATTCATAGGGTGGTTGGGAACTGGAACAGCTCCCCTGGGAAGAGGTCACAGCACCAAGTCTGACAGAGTTCAAGATGCCTTGGTGATGGTGCTGTGCAAGACAGGAGCTGGATCTCAATGATCTTGATGAATCACTTCCACCTCAGGACATTCTATGATTTACCTCTAAGACTATGTCTTCCTTGCTCCAGTCTTTTCCTTCATCTATATGCACCAAAATGTGCACTAATTAGCTATAGTGATAGGTTAGTGGAGGCCAAGTTCTAAAACTGCTTCTGAAGCACTAATTTGTAAGCTTTTCAAGCCTTCTGCAAAATTTATGTGCATGAATTAGTGGTCATAGTACCCTTTTGCATCTGATCATTTCAGTACTGTATATAAATGCAAAACAACTGTCCATCTAGGTCAGCATATTCCAACACATGCTTCTCTCAGACAGACAATTCTTCTTCAAAAGATTCTTATTTTCAAAAGACTACAAAGTTGAAAACGAGCTGCACACAAGACATCCTGAGTGTGTGTGATAGTCAGTATATATTAAAAAACTCCAGCAAATGATTTGGAATAATGCACAGAACATGCTGGCAACTTTTAAAATCAGGGAGTGAAAAAAAGATACTTTAGTGTGAAGAATTTAGTTTTAAGAATAGTTTTAGAAGACCCAAGACAAATCCAAGATGTCCTCTAAGTTTAGGTGGTTGTTTCCATTTTAAGACAGCCAAATTTTGCATGTGTGTGCACACAGTCATGCTGAGTATTCCACCTAATAACCTGAACTTCTGTGTCTTTTCAGGAGAAAATGCTACCATTGTTGATTGCCAGCTGAATCTTTACAGAGTCTGAAAGAAATATTGTTGAATAAATTGCTGGTGGACATTTTTGGTTTTATATTTAATATTATAATGTGATCAGTTGGATTACATACCACCCACTGAATCTTAGAGAATCCCAAGGGAGGAACAGAATAGCTCAGCAAAACAGAGTGCCACGCACACATTACCTCAGATACTTTGATCCATTTCTTAACAGTTTTATCTATTTGCTCCCTGGCAATCTTGGGAAAGTCAAAAACATGTGAAACACAATGTACTCTAATCTTTTTTATTTACTGCCTTCAGGGATGCAAAGCAATCAGGTGGACATAAGAAGGACAGGGAACTGTAGGAGCAAATCCAGAGGGGAGCCATGAAGTTGGTAAGATGACTGGAGCCCCTCCCTATGAAGACAGCCTGAGAAAGCTGGGGCTGTTCAGCCCACAGGAGAGAAGTTTGCATGGAGAGCCCATAGCAACTTCCCAGTATCTGAAGGGGACTCTTCATCAAGAACTGCAGTGACAGGACAGGGAGTAATGGGGACAAACTGAAGAAGGGAAATTTAGGTTAGGTATTAGGAAGAAAGTCTTTACTATGAGGATGGTGAGGCACTGGAACAGGTTGCTATAACAGGGAGGGTACAGATGCCCCAACAGTGTTGAAAGCCAGGCTGGGTAAGGCCTTGAGCAAGCTGATCTAATGGGAGGTGTCCCTGCCCAGGGCAAGTGGGCTAGGATTAGGTGACCCTTCCAACCCAAATCCTTCTATGATTCTATATTGCTTCAAAAGCACTAAAAAACTGAACAAGAACAAGAAAATATATTAACTTGCTCTCTATACACAAACAAAATTATTATTTTTGAATGCTATGCAATTATTATGCAACCATCCTGCCAGTGGTTATTTTGAGCACCCTCTAAAAAACAAAACAAACCCCAAACCACCACTTCACATTCCTGATACCAAGAGAATATTCCCAGGCTTTGCATTTTCTCAGGGCTCAGTTACTCTTCAGTCCATAAAAGGCAGACCTAATAGAACTCTGTTTTAAACTGAAAGGAACTCTAATGATATCCAATTTTAATTTGTCGGTAACTCTCATCTAGGAGCAAGATTTATGATGAGTGGTTGTCCACAAATTTGCAGTTTCCTTTTCTGACATAACTGCTGAATGTTTGTTATTTTAACCTAAACAGTGCAAATGCAGTTAAAAATACAAAAGCTAAGCCTTTTATACAAACACAAATTATACGCAGTGGTAATCAAGCCTCACTATCTACCTGAATTAAAATACAAATCTTACACACTGCAGAAAGAGATGTCTATTCTCAACTAACTGCACTAATTACATCACATCACAGATGTCATCTTGCAGCAAACTGGACGAGAAGCCAGCTGTTCCATCTGGTACTGAATTGCTTGATCATTTCTCAGTACCTGGCAAAAACATTTGTCCCATGTGATGAAATGAAAATAAATGAGATGCTGGAATGCTTGGGTCCTCTGCTCCTTTTTTCCATTCCTTGACACCTTTCACACAACTACAGACAGTCAACTCACCAGCTGCAATGGTGGGGTCTTCCTTCCAGTTATAACTATACCCTACTGCCTACATTTTATTTCTGTTATTCATAAGCTTGGAAAGCTCCCTTTTCTCAGCATTATACTGCAGCAGGGTCTAAATAAAAGTCTCAACATGTGATTTCCTCTTCTAGGCACACAGCTCTCCCAAGGCCTTCTTCACACTAGAAAGTTACACTGCCTCAGAAAGCCATTTAAAAAAATCCCCAAAACAACCATGTGTGTCAACTTTCAAGTGGTTACTAGTGGCTTTCACTACAGTGAAACTAAATGTGGAATACAAGGAAACAAACAGAAGGTAACATTACTCTGAGTTTACTTAACAATGTAATAGTGCTAAATCAACACTGGCCTAGAAAGGAAGTGAGTGACAAACAAGTTTAGGTATGAATTCAAAATACAATATTCTAGAACAATTTCCTGTACTGATCTAGTGTATTCCAGGCAGTATCTCCATATAAGTAAGCTTATAGTAATATATTTAACAATATCTGTCTGTACACAAGAACACACACATACACAAGGAAAGAACACCAAATGGACTATATGGCATGGACAAAATCTGAATGAAAAATTTTATAGAAAAAATAAGGGGGATTCTGCAACACCAAGGGCAGCTCATTTTTATCTTAACTAATCAGCTACATATTGGAATAGGAAACATGCTTGCCAGTAAAACAAACAGACAGACACCTTCTAGGGAAGCAGTGAAAAACTATTTAATCATTATCAGACTATAAAAATCATAGTCTAATCATGTTGCTGGGAAAAAAAAAAACTCCCAATATTTTAGGTACTTAATGAACATTATACACTCATTTTACTTCTAGTGATTGAATTTATGTGAATTTCCTTTACCATCACTTTTTAATTCAAAAGTAAATTAACTCTGCTGCAATATAAATATTTGTATTTGTTTGAGATTTTATTACAGGAACAACTAATAGATAATGTGTTAAAAGAAAACCAGACTTCAAACCCTAAAGGAAGTAGAAACAAGTCTTACTAGGCATATATTTCTCAGCAGTAATGAAAAAGCCCAGAAAAGCAAGAGAAAAACATGAGGTTACATAGACTCTTCTGCAACTTACCCTTCAGAATTCTGAATTTTCAATAGGAAACCTGAAAACTGCTCTGTGTAAAGAAGTGGCCCATGCAGAGCTGGATGGCATAAGCTCATCAGTGCAGAACAAGCTGTGTGTTATCTGCAGACCTTTCTCTGAGCAGTATGGTCCAGGGACAGCTGAATAGCTGCTCTAGGACTACTAAACTGGGCTCTGAACTGGTATTTAGGAAAACTACCAGTAAAATCCACAATATCATTGCAACACTCATTAGTATTTAAATAATAAACATTCAGAAAATGGAAGCATTCTTAAGTCTACAAATTTTACATTAAAAGGACAGAGAAATAATCAACTAAAGATTAAAGTAATTTTTAAAAACATATAAATGTATGCTGCAATATTGGTAAAATCATTCACAAGGAAATAATCCAAATCATCTAATTAGGCAGCACAGGGTCAGATCTGTGCTCTTACTCATAGCAGGAAGTGGAAAGCCATTCAGAATAAGGAATATTAGCACATCCAATCACCATAGGAGTCTCACTGCACCTAAAATTCTCAGCCTCAGCTTCCTGAAAAAAATGCATAAGCAAAGTGTGAACTTGCATGATGACAAGTGCTTGGCAAAGAAATTCCACAATACTGGGGCAGAAATAGGAAATTCGGCAAGAATTTACTCCTAAAGAGGTGTTAGAACTAGATGTGAATTAACTTAAACACAACATCAAAGAATAAACTGCTATGTTACATATGGAATGTGAACTTAGGAAAGGTATTTCTGGAAGGTGGACATAAGAAGGACATAGAACTGTAGGAGCAAATCCAGAGGGGAGCCAAGAAGTTGGTAAGACGACTGGAGCACCTCCCTGTAAAGACAGGTTGGGAAAGCTGGGGCTGCTCAGCCCACAGGAGAGAAGTTTGCACAGAGAGCCCATAGCAACCTTCCAGTATCTGAAGGGGACTGCAGGGAAGCCAGATTTCTCCTTTTCTAGATACTGAAAATTACAGGAGTATGAGTAGAAATATTTTAAACACTTTAATCTTAATGACAGCATATTTTAGATAACAGTTGGTAAAAAATAATTTGTTCATCAGCTTCACGATGAGGGACAAAGACTTGAGTATACGCTTATATACTGAAAGTATAAATTAAAATTATGATATGCATCTATTATTCCAAAGGATAAAAGCAGCAGCTACTTAAAAAATGTGAAGTTTTAATGCAAAAATAATAATGGACCGGTGTACTTATATTGCTCCTACACAAAGGTGACATTTAAGGGGTGTAAAGTCATGAAGTTCCCTCACCTTTTCAATTCATTCATAGAATTGAAAAGGTGAGGGAAAAAAAGCACAGGGAAACATTTACAGCTTAAGATATTCAAACATTAAAGCCAATAGCACGTGACTCTAAAAGTAAACTGGACCCATCCTGAACAATGAGCTGACTGCACAGTCTCTGCTGTTCCCTTCAGCGAAATTAAACTAAATAGAAAACTGACTGAAAGCAAGATGCCCAAAACTAACATTCCTAACAATGACAGGCATGCACAACAAGACTGGGGGGTTGGAAGGGTCCAGGAAGATTTTATCTGATTATGTAAGTGTGGGATTTTAAAAAATCAAATAAAAGAAATCTTTTTGACTAACCATGGAAAGCACAACAAAAAACCCATCAGGTTTTATTTTTTTATCATACCAAGAGCAAAGATAGGTATGTGCAGTACATGCCACAAGTACCTATAGATTAAGGCTTTTTGAAAGAACATTCTATTTATTTTTAAGCTGTTGAACACTTTGAAATGATTGGCATTACTTTTTGGATTATTCTGAGGCTCGTTATTGTGGAAAATGGATGTCCTTATTTGATGACAAAAAAGGAGTAACAGCAGCTAAAGGCTAAATAAGATAAATGACTCCTTCACCATACCAGAGTTCTACCTGGAACAAATTCAGGAACAGATTTCTGAGAAAGTTCTCTTTATAAAAAGTTGATTTAGAAAGTCCCTGAAGTCATTATTGCATGAGACATGTGATGAATAACCATCCTATCTGAGTCCTTTGCATCAGGAAGGGGATATTGAAGATAACACTCAACATCCGCACGCTGTTACAAGAAGGGACCCACAAGAACTGAGTGCAAAACAAGGCTGGCTGTATGTTCACTTTGCCATGAAATGAAGGTGAAAATCTCCTCAGAAGTGCAGTAAATTTCAGCTGGCAGATGACTAAATACTGATCAAAAAGCTTCCCCTCTACACACCTCTTGGCTATACAAAATATAGCAAGAAACACAGCACCAAACCTGTAAAATCTGAATAAAAGGTTTCATAGTTGAAAAAAGTAAAAGGCCACACACCAATCCCTTCTGCAGCTAACAGAGATGGAAGTTATGAAATAAAGGACATAAGAAACAAACAAGAACAAACCATTAACTCATTTTAAATAAAATCTCTGAATTTTACAACACAATTTCTGGACAGAAAGAAACTCCTGTCATATCTTTGCTTTTAGAACTGAGAAAAAACTTGACTACCAGCAGGACTTTTAAATAAACTGCCATTTTCCAATAACAAGCACACATCTCTAGGATAGATGTGCTATACATATTTGAGTTCATAAAAACCCAGTGGGAAGGAAATCTGACACATGCAAAAAATCCTTGGATGGGTTCAGTAATCATAAAAGTTCTTCCCAGACATCAAACATTGTTGACATGCTGAGCAAAATCTGTAAAAATTAGGTTAAGGCTTTGACCTAACAAAAACATCAGATAAGAGGATTAACAAATTTTAACCTCAATAAATAATTAAAACCTTTATAATAGCTAAGCCATCTTAAGCAACTGCTGGAGAAATGAATTTAAATACTGATAATCCTGGTTCCAGCATTACCCAGGTTTCACCTTTACCTGTTAATTCTGTACTGCCTTCCAGAGTAAAGAAAGTACAAAACAGAACCATCTTTGACATGCAGTTACATACAGACATAAGTCTTAGTTATGATTTAATTTGCTTCTTAAAGACTTTTTCAGATTTCTCACTGTAAAGTGATTTTCTAGCTCGTGTTCTTGTAAAGTCTTCACCGACTTTTTTATTTTTACTACTTGATTGTTCATGTTATTATGGAAGCCCCTGCATCACTGATTTCTGCTGCCCATAGAGCAATAACCCCCACACTTCCAGCCACAATCCTCCTGCAGTGACCCCACAGCTGCCGAGGGCCCAGCCATGGGGCTGAGCTCAGTGGGTACCGAGAGCCCTTCCAAGAGTCACTGCCTGACAAAGCCACTCCCCCAAACTGGGCATTTTTTTTCTAAATACACCATTTAGCACTTAACTGTGCCAATATTGTGACTTTTAACATTTCTTTTAAACAGACCTTATGAATACATTAAAAAATGTTGGTGGATCCATCAGAAACTCTTTAGGGAATTATTTAATGAATATGTTCTGCTTAAAATCACATACTACAGTATTTTTTGTATCTATTTTATATGGGGATAATTTACACATGAGAAACAGCCAGAATCACCATTAGGAAGCATCACAGTTCTGGAATTTCAAAATTCGATGGTCAGGAATCAGAATAAGAGAAAAAAAAAATCCTTTTTGATAGCTTTGATCATAACAATTAAGTCAAAACCATTTTGCCAATATTGGCAAACACCTCCCTCAAACTTCAGCTATTTTTCAAGATAAGACCTAAATCAGTGTATCAGCCCTAAAATCAGGGTATGCTGTTGACCATACAATTTTCATAAAAAGCAATCCAAATGTGCAGCAGCCAAGATACTGCTTTTATCATTTTTCATTTCTTAGCATTGATTATGCAGCAACATAGATTTTTTCCATTTTCATTACAGAAGTAGCAGCTTTGCTTTCACCCCTCTTAATCTCTTTTCAGGAATGTTTTGTTTCCTTTAGACAAATGCACTTTCCTGAAGCACATGTACATTTAGTACGAGCAAAGATAAGGCTGAAAACAGAAAAATGGATTCCCCAGCAATTTACTTACCACTGCTCCAACAATGGCTATAGGCTGCCTTTTACTACTTTGTTAGCCTTCACTGTACTGCAAGAGCTCTGCTGCACATGGCTGTGTTTGTCTGTCACAGGCATCAGAATGCTGATCCCCACAATCAAATAAGATTTCTGAAGAAGTGTCTGATATTAAACCTTGGTGCTGAAGTTGCATAAAGCAGTTGTGTCCTGTAAGGACAGTAAGCTTATTGGATATCAAGTGATTTCAAAAGGATGACTCAGTGTTGGCGCAGTGCCCCAGCTCATACACAGAACTTCCTTTTCCTCCCCTCCCTTGAGTCAGGAAGTCTCTGAGATGCATTTTTACTTTCCCAACTTGTTATGAACATAGGATAAATTTTAAGCATTATCTGCAGAAATTAGACCCTCCTTTTGAGTTATACTTTTATAAATAATAAAGAGCAACAAACTGAAAACCAATTACTTTTACCTCTTTTACCAGAGCTTATAGAAATCTTCATTAAGATAAAAACGGGAATTAAAAATGTGAAGAGTGCACCAATCTAGGTGTTTTTAAATACCTTAGACACATTTTATACACATTCATATATTCTATACTTTTTATACTCCTACCCTCAAACTCAAAACTACCCTAAAATAAAACTCACATTGCAACAAGTACTTCACAATCTCCCATCACTTTGGTAAGCAGTGTCAGTGAGCTAAATCATGGACAAAATCCATTCCTTATAACTGTGACTAATATTCAATTTGAGTCACTTATAGAAGTAGCCACTACTTATCTGCTCATACACAAACAGTTGTTTTAAAAATCCTCCTTCTGTAGCAGCAATTACTCCAATACAACAAAAGGCAAAATAGTACCACGGATAAAATTAAGTCAAGATGATCTAAGGATATTCTGTGTATGCTGTCTGTTTTACACTACTGCTAAAGAAAAGTAAGAGTAGAGCAGAAGTTCTAAATGTGGACATCTGAAGTCAGAAACCAAGGCTTTCACAATTTATTCTTTGCTTCTTTTTAAGAGATGGAAAAACCTACAATTTCAACTAATAGCATATCACTTGTTGCAGACAGCATCTATTGTTTTACCTAATAGAAAATAAGATTTCTTAAAGAAAACTTTATTTGTAGATGTTTAGCTTCAGGGTCTGGCTTTTTTTTTTTTATTCTTGAATTTTTAATTCTTAAATTGTTAAGTCCTTTAGAGGAAAACAATTTGTAGAGATAACAAAGAAAAAATTGTATTAATGTATTTATTCCTTAGCCTCTTTCTACTCTTTTTAATTTCTGTCTTTTTCTGCAAGAATTTTGAGATCTAGAAGAATGCCTATGTCTGTATTTGTTTCACACAGTCAACTCACAAAATGAAGATTGCAGACCTGGTTACTGAGACAGAACCCCTCCCATTTTTTTGGTTGTACAGATGAAGCCAGACAGGAGTTTGAAGAATGAATCCTGCCGCAGAGAACAAGCCAGAGGACAGGTAAGGCCCTACGGACACATGTGGTTCACCAGGCTGGGAGTGTAATTCTGAACCTGCTTTCTTTCCTTAGAATGAAAACACAGAAGGACAGGACAGGAGTAGGACACCAACCCTTCCTTCCCAAAGGAACTGTGAGCAGTAGCTTGTTTGGCAGGTGAGCTTTAGAATTCCTGTAAGCATTTTTAAAAGCTCAGTGTCACCAACAGCAGTTTTGCAATGCAGTTCTCTTTTGATCAAGCAGCACAAAATTATCTCATGAACTGAAATGTGCTCATCAGCATTGGAAAAAAATACTCATTGGGTGGAACTTTCATTTCCCAGTAACTCTGATATAAATTTTTTTCCTACTTGGTAAGCACTAACAGATAATTGCAATTAAAAACTAATTAAAGTTAAAAAGCTCCAAACTATTTAGAAGGAAAAATAATCCCTGAGCATACTCAGCACTAATCTATGAAAGCTATGAATCCTGTTTTATTATCATAATTTCCTAAATATATACTCAACTCTACATGGGTTGAAAACCTGTAGTTTGCTCTGCAATAGCTAGCACTTTAAAATCAACAGAATGTTGAAGACAACCTAACCAGGCTGCTGTAAGTAGATAAAACAATGCCATTATTTGACCAAATTTCTGAGGAATACCTTTCATGTTGCCTGTGGTAAAGAACTATAATTCAAGACTATGAGTTGATAAGTATTTATTTTGTAAGGTTTACATTAAAAATTCTCTTGATTATAACACAATCCATGTTCTATTGTTTTACATTAATGTCTTGTTTTGGTGTTTCACTTGTGGCAAGAAAATTTCATTTCATTTTTTAATATGTATTGCAAAAACTAATACAAATTGTTTAAACCACTACATGGGCTAGTAGGTGTCCACAGCTTTTACAAGTTAACAGACCCTCATTTAAGATGTTAAGTCATTACACAAGAAGGTCATGGGGTTTTGGGTTTTTTACCCCCTCAGAGAAAAGTATCTGCAGACCTACAAAAGGATAAATGTGAAAACTGATTTGACTTCCAATGATAGAATGTTTACATGTAATGCTAAATAGCTCTGAAACAGTGCTTGGCACAATACAATACTCCACTAGTAATTTTTCCCAATGTAAACCAAACTTTTTAATGCTTAAATATATGCCCAACAAGACAAATTACACAAATCAAACAATTCCTATGATTAAATTATCATTTGAAATAACCCTAACACTGTTATGCAAGCATCACTACTCCATACCATTTCAGAAGTAAATTTAAGATATGAATATGCCTGAGTTATTTTAACTATCACCACACAGAGCCGTATTTTACAGTTTAAAGCACTATATTAGGATGAAACTATTAAAATTACCAGTAAGTATTAAAAATACAAAGGCTTTTAATACAACTTGACTCTCAGTGAGAAAACATGCAGCTAAGCTCACATTTAACAACCCCCAGCTCCCCCTAAAATAGAAGTGTTACATTATTTACATACAGGTAACAATTTCCTAATAAGGCTAAATTTTATCAGCAGGTACCTTAGAAACTTCTACAACATAAGAACATACCAGAGACATTTTTTATAGAAATACAAAACGCTTTGTATCCAAACAACACTGATCCCTAAGCAACGAAAGACTGAAACTGCTCTGAAATCCAAAGTTAAATAAAAGTAAAACTTTCCCCGTTATTCCCTTAAATAATAAACTAAGCTCACCCGAACAGAGCGAACACGGAGAGGCAGAAACTTAAACATGACTAAGAAACCATGATGTTTGGATTTTCTGACTGAGCGATCACAAGTCTAGCAGGGAAGACCAACCCTGGCGTTTTTGCTGTGACCAGCTGTTCCGGCAATTAGAAAATTTCCTGTCAGGCAAGTCAGACACAGCTGGGGGGTGGGGACAGAGAAGGGGGGAAAAAAAGGTCAAAAAGAAAAGAAAAGAAAAGACATTAAAAAAAAGACATTGATTTCACACACACACACAGAGCTGTGATAAAGACTGGGCAGCAGTGGTACTCATGCTGCTGATACTTACAGAGACCAGCACAGGAAACTTAAGCAGATTGCCTGATAGCAACAGGCTGTTGCAGATGTTACTGATTCCTGCTTCCCAGAAAAGAACAAAAGAGACCAGCATCTCTTCCAGAAATCACACTACTACACAACATTTCACTGATTAAGCACAACAGCAAGTATGTTAAAGTCCTATATGTCATTACTATATTTTTAAGAATTTAACTTTACAAAATGTTTTAAGATCTCAGATATCATTATTATCTTATAGACTTCAATGCAGAGAATGCCTAAAGGTTGTTTTTATTTACTAGAATTTAGTTAGAGGATCAAAATGACCTTGTACCTAGTCCTTTGAAATCCTGCACACAGAAAATGCTACACAGATGTTCTAGGCCAAGGCAAACTGCAGAAATATTTAAATTGGATTGCCCAGCTCAAATGTCTGACTTATGCACCAATATTGTATTGCTCTGTAGAAAGTGAACTTCTTTTTTCTGAAGGAAAAAAGATGCTTAAGCTTTCTTTCAATGTTTAAAAAGTCCCAGACCCTTCAAATGTTTTAGGAATTAGAATTCAATCTATTTACTGCAAAGAATAAGAGAGGAAGTTTTTATTTTGATCTCTCTAGATTTACCATGGGAGCTATTTTCCTGAATATTGACACCATCTTTACCTTTTTTGATACTTGTTACAACAAGGAATTGCAAAGTACATGCTCTTTAGTGAAACAAGATTGTTTTTCAAGTAATAAATAAACAAAGGCACGTAAAAACCTTTAGTCAAAGGCATATACAAGGCATATTCAGCTATAAACATATCCAGGTGATTCCGTTCAGTGACTGTGTATCAAAGGAAACATACAGCAAAATACTCTAGTCCTGCTTGCACAAGACATGAAAACAAACCCGCCCTGCACACAGCTCCCCTTAACTGGGTTCTAACAAGTATCTGGATTTCTTCGTTTTTTGTTATATTTAAATTCCTTTTCAGAAGACAAAGTCAGTAATTTAAGTGACAAACCACATTGCTATCTCTAGCCCACATCCTGGCTTGCTACAGTATCAGTTTCTAGCTTTTCCTTTAAATTGGGATTACACATCTCCTGACCATAAGCCAAGATCCTCTTGTCAAAATGGAGAGGTGAAACAAAGACCTGACTTTAGCCACATCCCAGAAGTAAAATTGTGCCCTTTTAGTGTTCTCTTGTACTCCTCTGGGTCTTTATTTGTGTCACATCTGCAGGGACAATCTTTCAAACTCTGTGTACTGAATATGCACAATCATTATGATAATAAACACTGGCCTTCAGGAACTGCTACTACACAAAGGAGGACTTTGTAACTCAGCTGAGGGCTCAGAAGTCCTCAATGCCAATGTGTTTTTTACAGTCCAGTGTGGTACAGCCCTTTGCAAAGCAGTCCTTCCTACAGCAGCAGTAACACAGCATAAAGAATTATTAAACATTAGTTTCAAGACGAACAAAGCTTCTTCAACACAAGAAGCTTACAGCAACACAAGGATTTAAAATATTTCATAAATAGCATAAAATTACTTGAAGCTTTCCCCCCTTCGTTTCAAACTTGTAGCTACTTCCTCCTTCAAAACTGAAATAAGTATTTACGAACTTAATTTTGCAGTTTAACAGCAATATAGTTATTTGCACTTGGAAAACTTAAAAATTAAATAAATAAATGGGAGACCATTCAAGCTCTCTGCCATTACCTTGCAAAGAATAGATGCAATTACACTAAAAGCAGAGTGACCAGGAATCTTCAAGTCACTAAATTAAACCCCGTTGTACCAGAAAGAGCTAAAGGCAGAAATGGAGAGTAAATGGTAAGAGCAGCTCTAACTACAATATTCCTTAAAGATGAAAAGATACTGCAGGTAAATAATAATTTTCTTATCTTGTATTTGTAAAGATAAGTGTGTATTTTGCTGCAGATATGCTGTATCTGCTCAGGGTGATGGGAATAAGGCATTTTAACTGAAACATTTGTACAATTGCTGACTACTGCTCCCCAAAACCTTTTATGTGACCTCCCAGAGAAGTACAAAGCACAGTGCTCAGGGGTCAGCGGGGTTACTGCACAACAATAGCTCTCCTATAACTGGCATGAGTCTGGCAGGTGGAAGAAATTTCTTGTGCTCTGGGAGAACACAGCCTGCAAAGTTCCCAAAGAGCACCAGCAGCCAACCAGAAACATTAAGAAACAAGCTACACAAGTCTGAGCATCTCTCAGAAGAGAGCTTGCCCTTTTAAATATTCCTTCATATACGAAGGAGACAGGTTAGAGGGCAGCAGTCCCCAACAGGGAAGTCTCTGATAAAAAGAAGAAATTGCTCCAGCAAGTTGCTTCCCTAATTTAAAATCTTTGATAAGGGTTGTATTATACTTGTTTATAAGGAGACACAACTGTCTCCAAAACAAAGGGAATGTGGTGAATCTGTCAGTCACAGTCCTGTCAACTGCAGAACTCCACTTGCACAATGCATTTCCTTCTCCTCCAGTACAGAAACATAAAGTGAGTTCATCTCCCCCCATCCCCTCCTCATTGTTTAAATTGGATTATCTGAGTTTAGGAAAATTAAGAGAAATGCTGTCTAGACTTTCAAGAGAACAGAGCTCACAGACACTACAGAGAGCAGGAAAAATGAAAAATGCCGAGGAACTCTCAGAGCAATAGAGAACATTTGGGAATCCATGAATTCTATTGAATGCTGAAACACTGAATGTAAGTGGAGGCCTTCAGATAAACTGACAATCTCCTATACTCTCAGTTTGAGAAGTGTAACAACACAAATTAAGTCTTTACAGTGCTAGAAAAGCAAGGCTCTGTAGTACGGATTGCTTTCAATTATTTGCAAAAAACCAAAGAAGCAGTACACATATGGAATGAAAAGCCCTTGTTTGACAAAGGTCAACAGTTGAGGAACAGAGAGATAATTTTTTGAGTTTTCAGAAGCAGAATAATATACTTTTCTTCAAAATAAATACATCTGAATAGCCAAAACAGCAATATTCTATTAAACAGGGGGTGTGGCAGCTTCCATCTGTCAGTTTACAGGCTTTGCAGGGCTACCATCTGTTTTCTCTCCATGTAACAAGTAAGCAGCTTGACTTTGAACATTGCTTACACTCTCAAATTATTTAAATTTTCTGACCAAGATCCAGAACATACCCTGCAACTAAGACAGCAAATGCAGAAGAAGTCACTCAGAAAATCCAGTAGAACACATTACTGAAATTTCTGCTGTAATCTTTCCTCAACACCTGATGACATCTTAGGGGAAAAAGGTATTCCAGGGCTTGCCTTCTTTATATATTAAGTTTGACATCTAAGAGTTAACATCTCAGACCAAATGGTCTGCACTGTTTACAAGGATGCTGTAACTTCTTCCATGAGGACCTGCAAGTTTATTCTCAGAAAGCTAAGATGCACCATGTCACAAAGCTGCTAACAAAATTCATGCAAGATTCAGCAGAGTAGAGTGCCTTGGAAGAGAATGAATTTCTAATTTTATTACATTAGACAAAAAACCCCATATTCAGCCTTTTACAAAGCACAGTCTGATCATTGAGAAGGAAATGACTGGATTTAATTTTTACAGATGTAAATTGTTTGCCTAAAAAAACCCTTATTTGTTCCAGAATCAAGTTATTTGATTGTAAAATAAAATTAAATACATGAGTACATATATCTAAGTATATTTAGCAGAATACACTAAAAGTAATGTAAGAATCACAGAACACTTTCAAGTACAAGTTTAGTATTTGCAAGCCAAGCTACAAGTAGCTACACAAGTAGCTGTTTCAGCTAAAATTAAGTATCAGTCTGTAAATAGTGAGAAATCCAAAACTTGGATTATGGATTACGAACACCTGTGAATAATTTAAACATTTCCCTAATGTTTAAGAAATTATAGCTAGGTCTTAAAGCCTCTACCACAGAGCCAAGAATTTTAATCAAAAAACTGACAAACACGCATACACAGAAAATTGGAATGTGAAGGTTGTATCAGCAAAAGTAAAACAAACATCAAAATCAGATATGTCATCATTGTCATGTTAACAGATATGACTGCTCTTAAAGATGGAAACTGTTACTGATCACCTGAGCAGCAATACCCAACAGAAGTTTAGAGCAGTCCTGAAACAGTGCTTCAACTTGCCAAAAGACAAACAAAGTTTCTGAAACATTGAGTTCTCACTAGTACAGAATATTAGAAACTGAGGCTACACTGAAAATCAGCTAAAGCCTCTCTGAAATGTTTTAAAATCTAAAAATCGTTCAGTTTGGTTATGCTTTTTCCCTGAATTTTCCTGAATAATGTTCTCATCCTACATTATTTTCACAGATGAAGACACAACAAATGAGATTACCCCAGATTACTCTGGATTAATATTACTGCTTGAGTGATGGGGGCTGTTTTGCCCATGGCTGTAACTGGCAAATGAGCTCCCTCTCTTAATCTTGACATCCCCACTCCAGTGCTTTACAGATTTAGTGTAAATTGTATGGTATTCATGCATGTAAAATACAGAGTCTCAGCACCAACCAATCAAATGCAATACTTCAACAGAGATTCTATTGTCCACATGCTTCAAGTTATTTTTCCAATGTATGCTGAAGCCTTTTTAAAGATCACGCTTTTCTTATAAACTCTTTTAATAAAAAACACAGACTAGGAAGACAATGGTCTTAATTTTCATCTCTCCTGACTACAAACAGATGTGTTACTTAAATTCTATCAGGAAAACATAAATGAAAAAGACTTTTTAAACTACTGACTTCTCTTTGCAAGCATTTCTTTGACTACCCACTGACTAGTCATTGTTACTTTAGTTACATATTTTTAGTAAGAGGATGACAGCTACTGAGGTTTAATTTTTTATCACCTTGATCAGCATATTTCAATATGATTTGTTTTGATTTAGTTTTAATTCTATGTATGCCTTAATTCTGCTTGTTTAAAAGTAGGGCCAAAGCAAGACCTCAAGGGTAGTAATATGACCCCACCAGCTGCATTGAAGAGAGGTTCATCCCAGGTTTGAGCCTGAACAGGTTCCACTTCTGCCTGTACTGAAAAAAAAACCTTTTAGTCCTTGTAGGTTACCAAAAAGAAATTTTCCTGCAACTTACAAATGAAAACTCCACTTCTAGTGAAGAGAATTTTTTTTACAAATTCTTGGAACCTAATATTATTCATATGTTTAATAATTAGGCTTAAGCTAGTAGAATACAGTGGTGGTGCATCAGTTGCACTAAGTGTTTATTCAGTTACATAGAATCCAGAAAACAGAACATCAAGAACACAGCACAAATATGATATGCTCTTCACATACACATAAAATGGGAAGCCACCTGTTAAACTAGCTGCAGTTTCTGGTTAGCTTTAACTAGCAATAAAGCATGAAGCACGATTTCAACAGCTCAAAACAATTAATTTGCTCAGTTAACTTACTCAATCTCTGTGGACACAGAGGTACAAAAAGCAATGGCAGCACAAGAGTGAGAAAGGTAGCAAATAAAAGGCTTTAAATAGCTTCCCCTTTCAGTAATGTTCACTTAAGTTTTCACATCAGGTTAAGCTTTAGCCAGCTGCTCTTACGCTCATTTCCTGCTGGTCCCAGGTCATTTATGAGATACAGATAAAAAAATGTTGGCAACAAGCTATAAAGTCAGCTATAATCAGCACACTTGTTGCAATAAAACCATAGTAGTGAACGAGTCCCCTTTTAAAAGAAGCAAGACTTTGAACCATACAGCATCTTGGATTCCTTGGAAATGGATATCTTTATAGCTCCTGATTTTCCTAAAACAACTACCAAATTTGAGTCTCAGCCATGTAACTCAGACTTTCTTGTTAATTAACTTTACTTTTGACCACAAAAACATGGATTTAATGAAACAATTTATCTTTTGATACACAGAATACTAGAGAGAGTTCCTATGTACATAGGACTGTACACAGAACTGTGTTAAGTTTTTATATTTATTTCAAACTTTTTAACTCATTTGCATTATCAGCATTCTATCCAACCACTTACAACAGAAAAAGGATGCAGATTTCAAGCTTTCACCTTCTATCTCCATAGAAGTATAGCAACTTTCTGTTCTGAACTTGCATACTTTACACAGCTACCAAAGTATTTTGTCTTCTGACCTGTTTTGCTAGTACACCCTATGCATTCTACTGTCCTCAGTTACAGTTGAGAAATTTCAGAAATTGTTAGCAACTATCTAAGTGCCCCAAGTCCATTTAAGTTCAAAGTTAAACAGTACAATTTAAATGAGTTTCAATGGTAATTTCCAATTGTCTGTATCTTGCACCAAAACAGATTATGAAGCACTGACAGAATCTCACATCCCAGCTCAAGTAGCATTTTATCACCTGACTGACAGCACAGGCTAACTTCCAGCTATAACTGACTGAGCAGCTGAAGTAACATGTTGTTTAAAAACCCCTAGAGTAATTTACACCACAACTGGCAACCTTTTGCTCACCATGGCCTAGAAATAAATGCAAAGCATACTCCTAAAACACCAGTATGAGACATTAAAAAGCTGAAACAATCTTAACCAAGCAGCTCAAGCATGACAGAAAGAATATCAGATTAATGCTTTAACTTTTTGATGGTTATACTGTATTAAAATCAGGTGCTCACAAAAAAAGCAGCAGTTTGGAAATTTCCAAGGGAAATACAGGGAAACATTTGCAAGCATTCTGTAGTTATCAAATACTGAAAGAGAAGTTTGATATATTTGAGGGATAAACCTTAGCTGACTGCCAGACACCCACCCAGCCACTTTCTCAATCCCCCTCCTCAGCAGGACATGTAGGAGAAAAGCTCATGCCCTGCCTTAGAACAGGGACAGCACACACCAGTTACCACCATGGGCCAAAGAGTATCCATTTAGGGAAAAATTATTTCACCTGTTGCCAGGATAGTGAGAAACAAAGATGAAACTAAAACTACCTTTTTCTCCACCCTCCCCTTCTTCTCAGGCTGATACCACTCCCTCTACCTCCTCCCTGTCAAGCAGCACCGGTGGAATGGGAAACAGCTTGGACCATCTACTCACAATCTGAAGACTGCACAAAATGCTACAGCAGCATATAAACCCTGAAGTCCAACCAAATATGTAATTACAAAAATTGTTTTTATTGGCAAAGCCATTTATCACCAGACCTAAGATTCAGCTAGTACTCTCTAACATGAAAGCACAGCTAAACTTCATGTTTGACAAAATTCACAGGCATTGCAACAAGAAAACTGAACTCAGTATCTTCACATTATGAAACTTTGTAAACTGCAAGTCCGACATGAAGACGAGGAACCTTAAAAATTATCACAGTAAAGAAGGTTCACTGATCCTCTCTTAGTAACAATCTCTATTTTTAAGAAGCCAAGGTTAAGAACTCCTTTGATGAATGCTTTTCAATAACCAGCACAATAGAAACTACACTTTCACAGTTGTTCCTCACATTCAATCTTCCCTGAAACACTATTAAAAGCTGAGGAATGAGTTTTAAGAACAGCAGGATACCTAACTAGACCGGAGTCAGTGAGAAAAAAAACCTCTCTCAAAAATATTAAGATCTGAGAGTGCACCCCATGTCCAGTAATATCAAACAACAAAACACTAGTGGCAAACTGCCATTATGAATTAAGAGATGTCAGCGTGCTCCAAAATTGTACTGTTTTTATTACAGCCATCTTTTACTTACAGTTTGTTGATTGATATCATCTTCTCCCATAGGTTCATCCACAATTTGCTGTCCATTCTGTAAAAAAGACACAAAGTGAAAATAAATCTTGAATCCAAGTACAGAAATAAATATATTGGAAATAGGCTTTCTTAGCATGTTCCTGTACTCTCTTCTCCATATTCTACAAAAGCAGGTAATTGAAAGTAAACATTGAAATTGAAAAAATGAAAAGTAACTGAAAGTAAACAGTAAATAGGGAAAATTCCCTATTGCTGGCATGCAATGCCACTCTTGCTTTGATCCTTGTGTATTCTCAACCTGGATGAAGTCACAGTAAGAAATACACAAAACCACCTGGCATTTGAAGCCTCTCTACTACACAGCTAGACATTATTTTCCATTACTACAACTTCTGCAAAACAGTTAAACCTGATGAAGACTAAATGGCAAAAAGCCACACAAAATGAACAGATAAAGGGGCTCCTTCTAAGAGCATGACCTTACACAGCAAGTCAGTCCTTATTCCACCTTAACGAAAATTTATAAGTACAGTACAGACTTAAAAAAATATTGAATGCAATTCTAATTTTACTATCAATTATACAGCATTTACCACTTTCTGTACTTTCCCAAGGGCTATTCTAACAAGCAATACAGAAAAAGGCTTTTGAATTTGAAATTTAGTTATAAAGATTTAAAAAAAAATCCCAAAACCTTGAATACCTTGTTGGTCCACAAAGGCTTTCCTTTGCTTGACAGTGATACCATAATTGGAGAATTTCTAAGAGATATTTTTCCCTGAAAGAATTTGAATGACTTTGCTTACAAAACAAGCATGACCAATAGGAAGTTGTAAGTAGAAGTATGTATTTCCTAAGTTAGGGAACAGGGCATCACCTCAGGCATTAAATCTTAGTTTTGCTCCTAAATTTTAACAGTGTTTCAGCATCATTTTAGAAACAAATGAAAAACTGTAGCCATGATATTTTCTGAAAAATCCTTTCCTTAGGATTTTTCCTCCTGAGAAGCTGAGAGGCCTCAGGAACAAAATGTAAACAATGGTTATCTGCTGCTGTGGAATGCAACAGGTGGATCTGGGATTGGTATCCTGTGGTTGTTTTTAATTAATGGCCAATCACAGTCAGCTGGGTTGGACTCTCTGTCCGAGACACAAGCCTTTGTTATTCATTCCTTCTTTTCTATTCTTAGTTAGCCTTCTGATGAAATCCTTTCTTCTATTCTTTTAGTATAGTTTTAATATAATATATATCATAAAATAATGAATCAAGCTTCTGAAACATGGAGTCAGATCCTCATCTCTTCCCTCATCCTTGGACCCCTGTGAACAGGGTCACAAAAAGCTATTAAAAATGGTTACCATTTTCCATTACCATTGGAGACACAATCTGAGCTCATTTGTGCATTGTTTCCCTAGAGAATCCAAAGTCTAATTAATCAATTTTTTCAAATCCTAATTTACTTAAAAGTTACATACATGTATAAATAGTTACCTTTTAGATGTCAGAAAGTTAATAAAAGCTGTTCAGAAATTCAGGTTTTAGCTTCATTTCACACCTTCCTTCCCACTACTCAGTTTTTCAGCAGAATTCCTCAGAACTTTCCTAACATCTTCTGCAAGCACTTCTGATTAATAGAATGTTCTAGCTTACATATGGCTAGAGGACAGTCTTTCATATGTGACAGATTAAAACTTAACCACTTACAAATTCTAATTTTCAAATATTGCAAGCACACTGAATGTTCAATCAGATTATTACCAGCTCTCTAGCAAGTTTTCTCCTGAGTTGTTTTTTTTTTTTCCTGGAAGATGCAGCTAGAAAAAGCTAAATTATAGGAATCATGGATTTCCCAAATATCACACAGGTGGGCTGGGTTCTTTTGAGGGGGTGGTTTTTAGGTTTTTGGGGGGGCTTTTTTGGTGTTGCTTGGGGCTTTTTTTTTTTTTTTTTGTTTATTTTTCGGGTTTGTGGGTTTTTTTTTTTTGGTTGTTTTGTTTAGGTGGTGGGGAGGGGAAGAAGCCAGGGTTTTCTGATTGCCTTCCAAGTGCAGACATCTGGCACATGGTAGCAGTGCTATTTTCTCATCTTTCCTTCAGGAAAAGCTTCAGGAAGATAGAGACTTCTGACATGACTCTGGTTGACTCTGCAAGTCATCTTTCCATGATGGAAAGATTTCTTTCTAGTAAGAAATTGGTGGCACGTGCTATACATAACTACAGCAGTGAATGTCATCTTTAAAAGCTGTCTCAGCTAAGGGCAGCTAATACAACCTTTCATCTGTACAGCAAAGGGTAATTTGATGATTCTCCAAAAAGCCCACATTCCCCACATTGTAATATCTTTTACTTATAGTGTACAGGCAGTGCATATTGTACTGTACTATCCTTCCTTAAGATACGTAAAAAGTCAATATTATCAAATGGAAGACCAGGAAAAAACCAGCTTAGCTAAGTAACAGAAATGAGTGTTTTTAATAAAGCTTGTTTACAGGGACAAGCTGTATATTGAGTACACATATATCATTACCATCAAGGCCACAAGTCACATACTTCCTCTTTTCTCAAATTTAAGACATAAATTAACATTAGTGTTTTAGCTACACACCTCTACATTCTGTTCAGACCACAACATAGTTTCTTTCAACCTTGCAATCAGAAAAAAAACCCCAAAAAACAACCAGTGGAACTAATTGACTTTAACTGAAAAGGAGGAGTCTGTAATGTCCTAACAGCAACAATGGCTAAACTCTGGGGCCTAAAATAGGGCAATTTGTATATCAAAACCATGTGCTCTATACTGACTCCACTCCACATGCAGATTTTCAGAAATAGTGATTCCTGCTACAATAGCCATTCTGCTAAATAGTAATGTGCATTAACTGTAGGTTAAAAAAGAATTCACCACACAGTAAGTCTAAGTTCTCACATTTACTATTTTAAGACAACTGAAATCAGTTGGAAGTGAAATGCACCCTCAGAAACTTCAGAGAAGCCTCCCTTCAAAGACAAAAAGGCGAGATCAACCTCTGTTTTTAAAAAGGCTCTAATCTTCAACCTCACTGACTTTCTCAGCAGTCAACCAGAAAAACCACAGCAAACTTCTGCAAAAAAAAAATAAACTGTTTTGCACAATCTGGTCTTCCTGTTTAATCCTGCTCTCCTCACAGTTACTTTTCAGCTGAACTCAAGCAAAACACACTCAGTGGAACGAGGAACAAACTCAAGGAATCAGCACGAGCACCATGCAGTCCTGTCTGAGCCAGAGCACTGGCTTAGCAAGATCTTTTCAAACAGGTCCACCCAAGCAATGATTATGCTAAGGGAATCACTGGATGGTAGAACCAGTTTTTCTCAGAACAGTCTGAGCCATGTAAGGTGAAGAAGAATATGTATATATGATTTATGGTTTGCTGGTATATACCATTGAATGGAAAACAGCTGTGTATTCAGAAAGGCTGTGCACTTTGTAGCCTTTCTTAGGAGTTCAAATGTAAAGCCCAAAGCTTCCTGTTGGAAATGGCACTGTTGAAACCAGTGTGGAGTGAGGAGGTCAGCAGCACACTTAAGAGGTGAGCAAATGAAACATGTTTTGTTTTGCAGGGTGTAGACTCCCTCTAGTATTTAAGGAGCACCAAGGGCATGCCTTGATGACATAACAGGCTGGGAGCAGATCTAATAGTCTGATGAACACAGACTAAGAGAAGGCTGAATATATATCTTTCACTTCTCAGATTAGTTTAATTCAAAGGACAGACTCTAGACCTTGATTATTCTTCAGGTGCTCTCCTTCCATAGCAGGACAACTAATTAAGCAGAATTGATCCAAGATTTGGCTATTCCCAGTACTCTGGTTTCAAAAGTAAAACCTATTTCAGATGGCAACACAAGAGAAGTATAAGAAAAATAACAGAAAAGGTCCATAGAAAATTTCTACTTACACCTGAACACATCAACAATCAATTTCTCCTTACACCTGAACAATTTCTGCCAGGGAAAGGAGGGTGCACATCCCTTACAAAGGCAACCTACAAAATGGTCTTTCGATCCATTCTGATTCAGCTTCCTATTCTGTTTTCCAGTGGAAAAAGTCATGTTAATTAAGGTACAAAATTTGTTTCCTCAAAGCTTTTAAACCTGTTGCCATATCTCACTAAATTAGTAGAAATCAATACCTAAACACAGCTGGGCTCCAGCAGTTTTCCTGAAGGCATATGGACAGGAACACAGAGATCCTACAGATTCTCTACAAGGTATAAAGCAGGCAGACACCAGGGAGTCTCTATCAGGCAGCTAGGACATCAATGTCCCCCAAATGATCTGACAGACCATGTGACACAAAAGTCAATCAATCATCAATATTTCTAGCAATCCAAAATTACAGGTTTCAACCCACTGAACTCTCAGAATGTAAGAACTCTTAGGAATTTCCTGGCAGAATGACAGTTTAAAGAAAGCTTTTTTAAAATTCAAATTCTTTCATATCTGGACCAGCAATGCACACCCATAAAAAGCACACTGCAGGGACAATGTGGTCACAAGCAGCATCACATGTTAAGGTACTGGCATCAAGAACACACAGTCATACCAAGCCCTTTGTAAGAAAGAAGTACACCAAGAAATGCAGCCCATATCTCCCTACAATCAATTAACCACTTCCTTTGAAGCACTGAATATCCTGCACTTTACACACTACAGTTACATATTGATCTGCAAGTCATAATGCCACTTTCTTAAAAAAAATTATGGTTCCAGCATTTACTGCAAGAGATCCAATTTGTCTTAGAAGCCTGGCAAAACTCACCTTCACAATAAACCTAATGCTTTCCACAGCTACCTTTCTGATTAGTGCTGGATCCAGATGGGTAATTTTGTGTGTACAATGCAGCACCTAGCATCCATAAATACAATTAGGACTTAGCAATCTGGGGCAGGATATCTTATTTTAATAATAATGTCAGGTAACCATCATTCCCAGTACAGTGTTATTTACATGTATCCAAACCATATCAATTGAAATTTTAAGTGAGCAAATAATTACGTTTCCTATTGTACTAATTTTTCATATTTTCCCCTTAGTTTCTTCAATAATATGATAGATAGTATACACTTGAAGTTTTTAGATTTAGTTTGGCATCTCCATTACAACATTCTGTTAATCTTTGTTGTTTTCTACAGTCTAAAAGGAATTTCTTTCTGAAGGGCACAAAGTCTGTCCCCAGACCTTCTTCGATATTCGACACCTCCTCCCACTCCCAGAATATCTCTCCTTTGCATTTAGACTATTGTTGGACTATTTTGGGATGTCTAAGTATTCTTTCTGGTAAATATTTTAACTTTTTTTCTTAACTATGTTTGTCAGCTACTTAAGAACTCTTTATGAAACTGATACTAATTGCATATTTTGGAATTAAACTTCTGCCATTAAACTCAACATTTCCTAATTATTAATACTGGAATTGAGTATATAAATTAGTAAGCAGTCCTTATACTATTAACAGATTTCAGTAGACTTGGCAACTACTGACTTTTCCATGTAATTGGTGCCTTGTAGCAGAACCACAAAACTCAGTAAACACAAAAAACGTTGTATTCCTAGACTTAGCAATTAATCAAGACTTAACAAGAATCAAGAATTAAACTGTGTATCAATGCAGAATGATGCTTTGAGGACACAAATAAGCAAAAGAGATAAGATGTCTGAATCAGACCCTTACAAATTGTTATGTGAAAGTTTTAAGATGCCATGAGTAACATAGGTGATGGAGGCTCTCTCAGGTAACTCCCAGTGGTCAACTATGAAAACTTCCAGATCTACCCAACAACTGCAGTTATTGGATTTAAACACACATGAGAACTTCCAGTACTATTTAGTCATTAAAACACTGGGTATATATAGACCCAAGCTCCTTCCCTCTGTGTTTTCAAGGGACTCTCAATTGACAAAGCCCAAGAACTGTGAGGCCCTTGGACAGAGTAAAGCTGTGACAATGCTTCTGGCTTGTTTCAAAGCACCACAAAATGCAGCATTGCACTGAAACACTCATAACAAATCTGTGCCACAAGGCACTGTGTGGAACCACATTCAGTAAAAACCTTCAGAACTGTGCACACTCAAAACTGCTATTCTAAGCAATGAGCTACCCTGAGAAAAAATTTGTTGGTCTGCAAAAAATAGTTGAAAATAGACCAAAAAGGACCTTAAGAGGTCAGCTGATCTATCTCCATGTACCAAAGCATGATCAGCTATTCCTACAATGCTGCTCACAAGACATTTATGTCTAAGCCCTTCTTAAATCTTCAGGAGTTTTCACAATCTATTCCAGTGCTTAAATAAAATATAAGGCTTTAATAGGATCTGAATTAATGACTTGTGCCCGAACTTCTGAGCTGTGAAGCCACACAGATCCAAAGCACTTACCTAAATCCTGACCTGATTAAAATTTACTAGATGCAAATAGCAGAAGTGAGCCACCATCTTAGACTTCCCTAGCTGTTCTCTTCTAGCACTTATCCAAAACATTTTACATATACTATTAGAAATAGTACATGCAAGTATTAAAAACTCCTTAAAAAAAAAAATCCCACCAGCACTTTTATATAAAACTTTTTTAACTTATGTTCCATGAATTCTGCAGAATTTATTTTCAATTTTATTGTCTGAGGTGACTGACTTCTTCCTTTGCTAAGTATTAAGAGAAACAACAGGATGTTGAAACTTGCCTCTCCATAGACAAACTGAGATAAAAGCCTTTAACTTGCAAATCATTTAGGTACAAAGCCAAACTTCTTTAAGTTAGGATACTTGGGCAACTTTAACTATGTGGTTTTGTAAACCCTATCTGCTTTGCCACCCTCTTCCCATCTAGTATGGCTCAAGAGTATAGTTGAACAACACAGAAAAGCAGTCCCCTTTCCTGCACTGCAATGCTTTCCTTCACTGGCATTTCTCCAGCACCGTGCCAAGGAACATTAGAAAAGAATAGTAAAAAGGCTTGCAGTTCTCAGCAAGTGTTATTCTCTGAATTAACTCATCTTGAAGTCGAACAAGTGCCACAACATTATTCAAGATGCTGTACATATACTGTTATAAAATCTTTGTCTTGGACAAGCAGGCTGTGTAGCTAACACCAGCTCCAAATCATGTGTGGTCATGTGTTCACAAAAAAACCCCAACCAATCAACCAAAAACCCAAGAAAATGAGAAAAAGACAGGGAAGAGAAAGTCTCAGTTGGATGGGTAGAAAATTATTACACTTAACACATCAATTCAGCAACCTTAGTAAAACAAAGCCAAAAACCCCACAGCACCCAATCTCTGTCCATCTGCTCCAAGGAGGAAGAAGAAACACACACATTATTAGAAATCACCCACCTTAATATATCCAACTACTGCTGCACACCTGAAAATAGAAGAAACTCCTTCTGCTTGAACATATAATCTTAAGAGTGACTCTGGTGGCACCTGAGATTGTCCAAATCTTTTTACCAAGCCTGCATCTGCATGAGAAGGCAGGTGCAGCTCACCCTCCCTGCCTCCTGCAGTCCCAGGCCCCTGGAAATGCCCTGTGCCTTCCTGGGCTCCTGCCAAAGGACTGATGCACACAGGGAGGATGTGCCAGGCCCTGCCCTGTGAGCAGGGGCAGGCAGCAGGCACGGCAAGGCTCTGCACTGCACTCCCCTGTGCTGCACACACACGCTTTCAGAAGTCAGCTAGTTGCTCAGAATTCATAATAAATTCAAAGGGTGAAATTTACACCTTTTTTTACACTTACTTTATAATTTACTATTTTGACACATTTTGCTAAGAATAGAGAATAAGCTGTGGAACAACTTCACTATTTCCTAAAATTCAGGATTTCTGAAGTATAGTTCTGCGTATGCAACAAAAGTCAGCCACAGGAAGACAGGAGAAAGAATCCCCATGGAGCTAAAAGCATTTTTTCACAAGTAAGTCTAACAGTAACTAATTTTGGCAAACATGTTATGCAAGAAATAATTCTGGTAATATTTATTCCTAAAACCACCACCTTTTGAATACGCAGGACAAAGAGGGTTTTATTTTTCAGAGCTATGTATCATTGGATATTTAAAATCACAAAATACCATTTCTTCACATCATTTACATATAGCTAAGCATGTTTCAATAAATTAACACTTGGATTAAGTTATTTAAATATTCTTTTAACATTTATTTTAATTTAAACTTAGAAACTGTCAGGAAACAGACCCAGACCATAATAAGTATTTTAAAGATACATGCTCACACAAAATTGAATGGTTTCACTGAATAAATAAATAAATAAATTAATAATAAAAATTATTTCCTCCGAAAATAGTTAAGTCGAGCATTAAGCATTCCACAGAGGTTACTTGCATCAAAGACAACGTATGGTAACTCTTACTGATAGGAATAAACCAGCAGTAACTTTGTGGTCAAGGCACTGGAGTAGGTCCCAAAAAATCAGACTTCATGTAGTTCTAGAAGAGACTCAATGAATGATGCTAGATGGGGTCACTAAGCTGTTGAGCCTCATTTTCCCATCTGCTACATAGGATTTTTTTCTCCCCTCTACTTCCAGTGGGTGAGGCATTTAATCTTATTTCAGGGAATAAGGAGAGAATAAGTAGCACGGTATCACGTATGCAAGCATACAGCACAGCAATGGTGGCACTCAACCACTTTGCCCAAACTTAAACATTCCCTGAAGGGATTCTAACTTTTCCCAGTTTTACTGATTAAATCGTTCTCCTCTTGAACATCACCAAAATTGAAAAAGCCCCCAGTTATATGAATCTACTCCGGCCTGAAAAACTGCTTAAAAGTTTCACTATCGGTATATGGCTAAGAATTATATAGCTTATAAAAAGAACTCAAACAAAAAAAGCCTCAAATTCAAAACAAAACATCTCCCCACAGAAAAAAACCCCACAATTCCAAACCAGTATCTTGAGTAGGTTCTTAAAGCTGGTAGATCTGCCACCTGCCAAGATCAGTCAACACCCAAAGCTAGTATTTTTGATGTGCAGAAATAATTAAACGCCCACCTCAGTCTATGTTTCAATGTGACTTTAAGTTTAGCATTTCAAATGACAAACAACTACAGTCAGTGTGACAGACCACAACCAATTCAAAGATACAGACACACCTTTAAATGTGTCAATCTGCTCACATCTACTTTGTGTTACAGTTGGGGCAAGAAATATTGCCTACACTCCAACAAACAAAACAATAACAAGATAAGAACTGCCGATGTCCTAAAAAAAGCAACAGAACCATTCAAAGAAGTTAAACTCAACACCTTTACAAGGAAACCAAGAGCTGCAGAGAGCACACAGTAGTGCACGAAGGTACTGAATTCAACTAAGCAAAGCTCCTGCCTTTTCCTGCCCCACTCAGCTGAACACAGGACATGATTACTGTATTACAGACTAGCACTGCATTAACTGAAAAACAAAGCAGGTAAAATGGTACCAATAAGGATATGAAAAATCTGAACACCCCCCTCCAACACTTTTCATGCAGATTATGTGCTTCTCAAGACAGTATTTACATACATATAAGATCTGTTATCTGTCTATCACAACACTTTGTGGAATATAGTGTATACTACTTATTTAAATGAAAATTAAATTTCCAATTCCCATTTTTAACTCAGTACAAGTAAACATCACCCCACAAATCAGTGAAAAATTCAGACTTCAGAATGCACTATGCTGACAGCAGTTCTGCATGAGAAGCAACAGGCAAGTACTGTGCATGATTTTGTCTATAATGGAGAGACAATGCATAGTCTTCAAAACCCCCACAGACCAGTCCATTTAGGTGATTCCACTTTGGCTTTAACTATTTACTTGTGTTGGCTATACCAGAAATGACTGTATATACAGCCTTTGCTCCTGTGGAAGACAAGTAAAACACTGATTACATGGTACAGAATGCAAAGAGACAATCACAACCACAGGCTCAAGGCTACAGGTGGCAAGACATCTGACAAATTTCAGCTTCCAGGCCAGAAATACATATTGACATAGAGAATGCCACACTGACAATCAAAATGAAATTACAAAGCAAAACTTGTATTATACTAGTTACTTTAAAGTATCAGCATGACTGTTAAATGCTAGCATCCCTTGTCTCATGGAAAGTTCAAATAATCCTGGATACAGAATACAAAACAAAGAAATTTGTGAAGGAAGATTCATACCACCTATTTAAACACCTGAACAAGTGACCATAAACTCTGTCAAGAGCAGTGGGAAAAAATAAACTTTCTCCACAGCCAGTCTGGAGCATCTAAATTAAAGCTCTTAATGACAGCTGTCACAAATGCTTACCAGAACACCTAGCAAATGGCATCTCCTTATGATGGCCAGTTCTTTCAACATACTGGTGTCCAAAATTTGGCTGCCATAACTGTATTCATTCTCCTCCAGTTGATATTAATATGCATGGCTGGGAGTGCAGATCAAAGGATCAGGCTAGTTATTCAGGCATTCAAATGCAAACTCAAAGTCATCAATACTTAATTTGCTCGAAAGCAGATGACTTGCAATAGCAGGCATATTCTCACCATGAAAAACAAACCTATGCTTGTTATGAATCCTGAGTAGACCCTGAGTCAGTAAGAGACAGCATCATTCCACAAGCTTTAAAGGTGCTGTGATTTACAACATGAAACTGAAACTACACGTACAGACAAAATATTTTAAAAATAGAGTAACAACTTCACATATTAAAAAAGCTGTCAGAGATGCAATGTGGATCACTGACCCATGTGCACCCGTAGAAATAGAAGTCCTGAAAATCGTAAAAGCACATTTTATCTAAAAAAAAAATTGTCTGCTTTATTTTTTAAGAAAGAAAGACGATATTCTACTGTTCTGCACACCTAAGTTACAGCAGCTCTTTGCGGTTAAGCACACTTCTAATCTAAAGCTATTTAAAGGTATTCTAGTCCTCCTCCTAAATTTGCTCACCCATCACAGAATATCACCTCCCTGGTCGTACCACTGTAACTACAGGATTGCACTGGGAAACAAATGAAAAATCAAGTCAATTAAAAGTTCCATGAGTTGTTAAGACAAGGAAAGTGTCTGACCTGAGTTTTAGAGCTCAAAAATTTGTAATTCCATATGCAGCTAATAAGCATTACAAGAACTGTGTCAGCAAATCTGAGAGGTTAGCAGAAATGCTTTACTCAGAGTTACAGCTAAGACATTATTAGTATCAAACTATGACTGAAATCACAATGAGTTTCAGGCAAATGTAAGAACATTTTTGCCCAAGGATACTCTTGCAGAATAGGGTCTGTAATTAGGATATTGCTATGCTACAGATAAACACAACTCATGCAAATCAAAAATCCAAGTTATGTATTTAGGTCACTTGTCTATGTATTTGAATTAAACTTATCTATTTTTACTAAAATATCTTTTCTTAAATAGTCATTTCACATAAGGAACCTTTCTAAGTAACTTCTTCCTTTTGAATGTCATCTGAGACACTTTTGCAGGTGCAGCCTGGTCTTTTCAAAAACTGTTTATTCTAGGCTAGGGCCTTGGAGTGCAAACCTGTCAGTTCATGCTGTTTCATGTTTTATTATTGGTCCTAGACATCTTTTGGTGATAAACTACTCTACATGGTACACTCATGTCAATAAAGAAGTTTAATTACTTTTAAGGAAGTGATAAAATATACTTGTTTCAAAAAGTTTAGGACAGTAATTTATAAACAAATGATGTCTGAAATATGCTAAAACAAGTAAAGTATAATCATGCAAGTACACACATTGCAAATAACAATCTATTTTTCTACATATCTAGAAAACACACTATTAAGTTAGACCACATTGAAGTTGACCGCATGCAGTGAGCATCAAAGACTAAAGCAACAGTTCTTTTCTCTAAATGATTAATCTGTTTTCCCCTACCACCCTCTGCCCCACCCTCAAGCATCACACTACTATGCAGTTACTTCCAGTTTAAAATCATCTAGGATCACTACTCCAGAAGTCAGTGAATAACTAGCACGAATTTAAAAGTAACTACAGTACCAGGGCAAGAATTAAAAAAATGTATGTGCCTGTCAGATCTGAACTGTACGTTCTTTTGACTCCCTGAGATACAGTGACTTTCAGCAGAAGGATGACAAGACAAAGATCAAAAGGACAAACCCTGATACTGCAGAAACTCTGCATTGGTCCCTCTATGCTCGTCTCACAAAGGAGAGAGTTCTAACCTTGCGACTAATTGTTGTGAGCTGGCCTGGGTCCACACTGCTCCACATCAGCATCACTTGAAGCAGCTTGGCTGAGTATCAGCTGGAGCCAATTCAGGTCGAAGCCGCACTGTCAAAAGCAGCTTTTTCTTTTCAGATGGAATCTGGTCACAAAGCAGCACACGCATTGTGGGCTACTAGGGACTCACGGAGCAAGCACAACTGACCGTGCAGGTGCAGTGTTTACACAGATCCAAACCAAGAGTAGCAGGAAAAAATATTAAAATAGCTGAAAGCTTCTATGGCCTCGGTATCAAGTGACTCCAATTTCCAGCCGCTCTCATTATTCCAGCCTAGGAAAGCTGACACGCGTCCTGCCTAACAAGGACAGGTACAACACGCACTCCCCGCTACCACAGCGGGAAACCCACACTGCGCGGTACCCCGGGGTTGTTCCCGGCAACGCCGCCGAGCACAAAGCTTCACCCATGCTCCACCACCCTTCACGTCCCTGCGGTTTCCCAAATTCTTGCGAAATTGCCGGCAACACCATCCTGCCGAGATAAGGGGGCAGCGGCACCGGGCGGGACCCACACGGGGAGCGGCCGCAAGGCAAGGGGACCGGGCAAGGCTAGGGCACCGGGCAAGGCGAGGGCAGGCCTGGTCCTCCTGCCCACCTCAAGCCGCGCCGGCGGAGGCGGCGGGGCCGCCCTGGGAAAGGAAACTCGCCGTGACAGTAACCAGACACCGCGCTGGAACAAAAGCGCCCGAGCCGGCGGCCACCGCGGAGGCAGGTTACTCCCTCCCGGGAACGGGGCGGAAGGGGAGGGAGCGCGCCGGGAGCAGCCCGGACCCGGGAAACACGCCCCGAGCCCGGCGCGGGCGGGGGGAGTCCCGGCCGGTGCCGGCCGTGAGTCAGTGCCCCGGAGAGGAAGCGGCGCGCAGGGGCCGGCGCTCGCCGCGCTCCCCTACCGGGCCGCTGCCGCCTGGCCCCCGCCCGCTGCCCACCCCGAAACCTCGCTAGGGGGAAACTCTGCCCATCCCCTGAGCGACGGCAGCACCGGGAGTCCCGGTCCCGTCCTCTCCTCACAACTTTCCCCGCAGCACCCCCCCGCCCGCCCCGTACCTCGGTGCTGCTCTCGGCCGTGCTCTCCACAGCCATCTTCTGCCAAGGGTCTGCCAACTGCGCCAGGGGCATCTTCCCCGCCCGGCTCCCGCAGCCTCCGCGCTCCGCGTTCCCGCTACCCGGCGGGGGCGGCCAGGCAGGCAGCGAGCGCTGCGGAGGACGCGGGACAGCCCGGCTGGCTCCGGCGGCAGCTCCTGCGGCGACTGCTGCCCGCTGCCGCCGCGGCGGTGCGCCCGTCCCTCCCCCGCGCCCTCCCCGCTGCCGGGCGGGGCCGCGCTGCCGCCCTCCCCCGGCCCGGCTCGGCTTCCGCTCACGACATGGCGGCGGCCGGGTCCCGGCCGCGCCTGCGCCCGGCGGCCCCGACCGGCGGCGGTCCGTGCCCGTAAGGGGCTGCGCTCTCAGCGCTGCCGCCGGGGCGGGCGCGGCCCACGGAGAGGGGCTGCGGGAACCGGGACTGCTGCCGCTCCCTGGGCTGAGGGGAATTGGAGACACGGAGAGTTTGTTTGCACAAACAAGCGCGGAGGGAGAAGTCGAGAGGCGGGTGAGACGTGGTGTTGTGCAGAATATCATTAGGCAAAGAGGGAAAGGAATTAAGGTGTAGGAATTTGGTTTTGTAGCAACACCGTTTAAGTAGTGGTTGGGCTGCGTGAGTAGGAGTTGCGTCGAAGCGGGAAAGTCAATACTTCCCCGGGCCGAGAGACATGAAGTTAAAGCTGTCAAAAAGCCAAGGTTCTGAAAACGGCCCTTGTCTTACTTTTTTACTCTCAGCTGTTAGCTGGTACGCAAACATATAAACTGAGACCCACAGCCTCTGGGGTGTTACACGGTTCTTCTAAAATGCTAAGCACTGTCATAAACACCCATCGTTTTGCAACATTAGATGCCTTGGCTGATGCTGAAGAATCCTTGAAACATGAGACCAGCAACTGAAGGTGGCTGAGCGCTGGTGTCAGACTTCTTGCTGTTAAAGCCAAACTTTCCAGAACTCTCTGAGAAGGCCACTTAGTTTTCGACAGCCCCCAGTGCCCCGACCATTTCTAGTTTTTGACAGGTCACATGATTTACTCCCTCCTTTATAAAAGTTAACGTTCTTTAAATACTTGGAAGGCTTTTTGGAGTGGGAGAAATGGCAAGAGTGCTAGTAATTAAGAGAGTGTGTGTGCACACGTGTGTGTGTGTGTCCATGTATGTGTGCATCCACACACTGTTGTGATGAGCACAGACTGCTTTTGTTCCTGTTTGGTAGCAGTTTTGATCCCCCTTCATGTTCATGTAAGCATAAGTACCCATCTACAAGGAGGAACAAAGGAGTGGATAGGCAGTTGGTCATAATGAATCAGTCTTCAGTTGGTCCTACAGACACTTCCATATCTGCAGTAAAAGTTGAATGATCACAGTTGAATGATCACCTGAAGCCAGGAGGAGCAGATGTGCCCTCATTTACTGCAGTTCAGTCTGGTCCTTGCATCAGTGTCTCTTGAAGGGGTGCAATTGCTTGTACTGTCAGGTGGTGAGTTACGCCAGGGAACAGATCCACATCAAAACTTACCCTGCTGTACCCTTTTTACCTCCTGTTGTCCTCAAAAAAAACCCCACCAACCACCCAACCAACCAACCAACTAACTAACCAACCAACCAATTAAAGGCTGAAGAGGAGCTGGGACTGCTTCCTTTCAATGTGGTCAAGTTGCAGAACTCTGGCTGGTTAATGATATGAAATGTAGAACAATGTAAACGTTACGATATTAAGCACAATGCAAGAAATAATTTTTCAGAGTCTGATCAGCACGAGGTCACTTCAGTCTCACACTGGCTGCTGGAATGTTGAACATAAAACTAATTTTTTACAGCAGTCATGCATTATGTGGTTGACACACAAATCAGGACTTTAAAAAATATCCCTGAGTTAATGTAAAAATTCGTGATGCTAAAAAAAATGTTACCTTACATTCCTCTAGAAATACAAGTTTCTATTCCCCCACAGGGATATTTCACTTGACTTTATCAAAACTCATGCATTTGTACCTACATCAACTGCACAGTCAGATACATCTGAAACGTGTCATTAGGGAGAAGAACCTGAGAACTGAAAGGTGACAATCACAAGAAAAATACACCAAACCTCAACTTGCATTTCACATAGTTCAACAAGTCCCTCTTTATAAAAGATTTCCTTTCTCTAACTAAAAAACTCCATGATCTCTTTTCCTTTCATAGTTGTCTAGTCCTTTCTTGCTATGGGTACATATTCTAAATTACTTGTTTGAATTTTAAACTCTTTTTAGAAGGGTAGGGGGGTCATAGTTTGGTTATCATTTTTTACATAGATCCTCTTTTGTCCTTCACTGTATGAATCTTACAAATCCTAAATAAAACAGGGACAAAAATCTTCTGCACTAGCAGGTAAGAGGGCTGCAAACAGTAGGAATCTGACCTTTTCTGAAGTACAGAGAGTAGGTAGAAGTATGCCATTTCATTGTTCAGGGGTTTCACCATTATCACACCACACATTTAAATTTTATAAAAGAGAAAGCTGCATCAGGATTTTAGTAGGAGTTACTATGCAAGAGCAGACTTCAGGGCAAGAAAATCATCTGGAAAGTGTCTCCACGGGGAAGACAAACATATCAGTTAATCTCAGGGAGATGCAGGGGATTCAGACTTTCAAATCCTGCTAAGCTCGGAGTTGGATCATCCTCCCAGCAAGAGGTAAGATGCTGAAGATATTTTGCCTCAAGACAGTGGCTCCTATTTTTCATTCCTTTTGTCTTGGGCCAAAGTAAGGCAGTACCTTCACCTGTGGCAGCAGACCTCTCCCTTTACCCTCTTTCCCTCTAGGCACAGCTCTCTCTGCTTGACTGCAGTCACTGCTAATAACTGTCTGTCACCAGGCTCGGCTGTGGGTGTTGATGTCACCTTTGCATAAGTGCTTGCAATTGTGGTGCATCCACACGGATGTTTTATATGCATTGCAACCAAAAATTTGATCACGTTTGTTAGAAAAGGGTAGCATATGGCACTGAAATGACAGTGCTGTATAAAATCCCATTAACTTGTCATATGAATTAGATGGGCTTCACATGCTGCATCATTTTTTTTCCTCTTGTTTCTAACATACCTCACTAAAATGTCACTCGATTGCAAGGGAGGCATCAGCTTAATAGTACTTACCTGTCTTTTCCTGCAGGCAGCCTCTTGATGTATATGTGACAGAAATTAGGGAAGCTTGCTTATGGATGGTTGTGTCTAATGCTTTGCTTAGCTTTGAAGTAGTACCTACTTACTCTTTGCAATTAGTGCAGAATTAATAAATCACCACAGTCATGCCCCCCAAAATAATAAGTATAAACCAAAATTAGTTTACTGATATTACTATCAGAATAATATTTGGGAACTTGAACTTGCATTTTTAAAATACACATAAAAGCGGGGAGAAAATGAAACGAAACTATGGCAACAAACCCCACAATCTGACACTCATCTAGAAGGTCTAGTACTGCATTAGGTGGGAATTATGGTGCAGTATCTTCTGAATAGAATATGAAACAGTAAATACAGTGCAAAAGTGTGAAATTCTGTTTCAAGTACTATGACCACAGCACTGAGGTGTATCATTTGAATTTAATGCACAGGAAAATATACAGAAGGTACTATCCAAATTTATATGGGAAAAAACCTCCAAGGAGTTAAAAAAATAATCAACATTGTTTATTTGTATAGCTGTCAGACAAAGAGAGTCTCTTACTCTCAAGACACCTGGATTCAATTCCTAGCAGAACACAAAGGACAATTGTGTTATTTAGTCAGTCACTTCATATAGATGAGATTCAACTAAGGAGACTTAGTCTATCTTCAGGATCTTTTCAAAAGTGTGAGGAGGCCTTGATTGAAGAAGCATAAATACATTCTGCCAATAAAACTAAGGAAACCTTAGTGCTAGTTAGAATTGGCTCTGTGCTTTAGGTGCAAATATAAAGAATATCTCTTTAACATCATTGGGATATTGGAAGGATGGTTTCAGTGATGTTTGGGAAGCTGACAAAGACCAGGGGAAGAGAGACAAAGTGCTGCAAGAAGTTTCCAGGTGGTATGAGTTGTTGTAGCAGAGATACCAGAAGGAATTGCTGTATGAATCAGAATTATAATCAATAACTAAAAGGGGAAGAACTGAAATGAATGTCTATTGTGTATCAGGATTTAACCTGACCTTTCAAACATCTGCTGAAGGGTGCTTTCAGCATTACAGGCCCCTGGATGATGGAATCATACAGGAATGCAAACATTTCCTGCATTTTCCTCTGGCAGGCTCTTCTTTGAAGTTCTAATCCTGCAAGTGTAGTAAATGTGATAATGACAATAAGAATGCTTCTGAATCCTATATATGTTAGAGATACAATGTCTGACTCACTGCTTAAAACTATAGCTTTTCTGGATGTAAGTATGTTTACATAAAATTGCACTGAAAGGGTAAAACATAATGCATCAGGCTCGATGGAATTACTTATCCGAGTTTTATCTGTGGTCACTATGCTAGCAGGAAATAATTGTGCCTGTGGTTTCTACATCCTGAGTGGAAATCTGGAATTCAATAAAATATGGTCTCATTACAGCATACCTGTCTCCAACATATGTTCTCATTTTAGTGTTTCTGTACATACAGATAGCTCAGATTTATTGTCTGAATGACAAAATTTATCCTGTTCACCACCGAGTATAAGAAACCTCTTTCTGAGCTTTGAGATCTTACATGGAGACCTGCTGTCAAATACAGAATGTAAGTTGTCACCCCTTTGCAGTGGAACATTGAGAAGCAGATTAGAATTTCAGATTGGGGTATTTTGAGACAAAAGGGAAATGGTGGAGTATGAACAAGCATCAGTGTTTAAAGGTCAGGGTTCTCTTGTGTTAAATACAACACAAGATAGCTATTTACAAAAAAAGCAACAAAAACCAACCAACAAAAAGACCCAAAACAAAAGCAGTGGTGATAGAATATGATGCTATATTATACACTATAGCAATATAGCAATGAAAAACTCATCAGCTTCACAAATCATTGCTATAAACACACTGCCTAGAGGAGGCCACAGCATTATTTATGCACCCTACCCCCCACAGATCTAGGACTTTAAGGGTCACAAACCCTTTTACTATTCTTATCAAAGTAAAGAGCCTACTGACAAGCAAAGCCTACTTTATCCCACTTTTTTGCTATTTAACCTTACTACCTAAATTTCCTGATTTTATACCCTCACAATTAAATAGTGCCTTGGTCTCTTTGAAAGCTAGTTACCAAATCTTCTCTAACAATCTTACTCTTCACTTCCTTTTATAGAATATCCAGCATCTCTTAGCAAAGAATCCCTTTTAAATCTAGAAAGCTTCACTTGCTCTTTACTGACCCTTAATTATACTGAACAGGATTCTCCAGACTGAGCTAACAGCTGTCCTTTATCCTACCTGACAACACCTGATGCTCATTCCCAGTAGTCTGGAGATATTTCCGAGATATGTGCTGTTGAAGTGATTACACCTAAAAAAAAAACTTGTTACCTCTACTGGTTTGAAAGATCCATGTATTCTCTCAAGACAGTTCACTTGCTTTTCTGTCAGCATCTCACCTTTGTGCCTTGCCTTTTGCCCTGTGGAGAACAAAGCAATGCCAGAGGAGGCCCAGGTTTGTGATCACGTCCAGAATGTTCTCCAGTGATCAGTAAAACCTGTTATATCATCAGATGTAAATCAGTAAGGATCATAATTGTGTACATTGTACAAGAGGCTGTGTAGAGGTAATATTTTCCTCAGCTCCCTGTATGAGCCTTGGGCCCCTCTGTGATTCAGTGAAATGATGGATTCACACTCCTATGTGCTGTTGATACATCAAAAAGGAACTTCACTGATGACTGCCTTAGCCTGAAGTGTTTTTTCAGCACTCACTATTGGCTAGGAGCTATCAAACTATACTGACACCGTTCCTTGTGTCCTACAAGTGATTTTACTGGTGAGAAGGTGCCTACTCTAAGAATAGATAATTTACAGCCCCAGCAGTCATTTCAGCACCTTGCAATGACACGGTTCCACAGTGAGTGCATGTTTCTGTCCCCCAAAGTCACTGCTTACTGAAGGGAAGCATGAAAGTGATGGAAGACAGCTTTGGAAGTATTATCTGGAAGCAATGAAGAGAAATATGGTAGATGAAACCCTGTTCCCCCCATTAGTACCTTACTCTGCCCCAGCTGTGTTGACCCACTTTGTCCTGTTTGATGGAGAAAAGACATGCTCAAGGCCTTGCTCCAGAGTCCCGAACTTGCCAAAAGGAGTAGCAGGATGAGGAAGGAGGCAGCAACATTTATCCTGTACTGCAGAGCAGCTGAAGACTGTGCAGTCTGGACTGAAGAAGCGTAAATACATTCTGGCATAAATTCAGTCTGGTTCCTTACTTAGAGCTTTAGTGCTGCAAAATGATATATATGTGACAGGTCAGTCAGAAACTGTAAAGTCTGATACCTGTTGAGAGTTCTGGGCTTAAGCTAATGAGTGATACGGACTTGATCTACTACTAGATGGGCAAGATACTGGAAGAAGGGAGTTCGTGGAAGATTTTTGACTTGTTGGTCATTCTTCATTAAGTGCCAAGGAAGGTAATGTAAGATGTAGGATAAAATGGAGAGGAAATGCTGAGAATAGAAGATAGCTTTTTAAACAAGGAAAAGAGCAGAAAAGTTTTAAAGGAGCTTTTAAGTTTATAAGGAGTGGTTGTGTCTTGGAGGTGAATAGCCAGTTAAATCTATATATACTTCAGTATATATTTAGTGAATCACAGAAAATTGTAAAGACTGTTGTGTTCATAGTGATAAGCCAGAGGGATGCTCTAAACATTTGTAGAAATCTGTCAGTATTTTCTTTTTTAAAGTCACTTGATACAAGATTAATGAAACAAACAACCATTCACTGTCTCATTAAGTCTGTTACAGCTGGATACAATTTCCAATGGCTTAGCTTAGTGCTTGCAGTAAGAAGTAAACTTTCAGCTCATGAGTGGACATATAAGTTAATAGAGTTTTTGCTATTACATCATCACAGACAGTGGAAGGGATTAAACGAGTTGTCAGGATTATATTTATCCTCTACCGATTCACTTTCAGCAAACTAAAACTTTGTCTGACTCAAAGAAGCTATTTTAAAAATCAAATTCTCAGGAAGGAATGATGTTATTTTGCCTGCTTCATCAGAATGAATGCTCCTCTGCTGTGCACAAACACACTGCTTGCCCTAGTTGAAGAAAAACTATGATGAGTGCTTTGATCAGTGTAGACAGTGTTCCTGCAGTATTTCAGTGCTTCATTACTTTCTGCTTTCTAGAACCCCTACTAATGACGTTGGTTAAGGGAGAGTGTGAATTGCAATAAGATGGCCATTTCCAGAGAGTGCTGAATTGGTGTGTTGCAAGGCTTCCTTAATTATTAATTTCATTACTCCAGATTTTTTAGGGTTTAATAGTTTCTCAGGACAAAGACATTTCTTATTAGCTCCTTAATAAGAAATAACCACTCATCTGTATGACAAAATTTGTACACTTTAGTCAACAGAACACCTTGTACATTCACGGCATATCATGTCATGGATGTTCTTGTCTGAAGTGTGACATTCAGCACTGGGTTTATTTTTTCCTTGGCCAAAAGCAGGAAATCTGTCACTAATTTCCTTCCAGTGAGCTTTGACTGTCTTTTCTCAGTCCTCTTAGTCCTCTGTACATTTCTTCATTTCAGCTGCTGAAGACAGACCTTCTTTTCTTAACTTCATTCTCATGTTTCTTTCAAGGTTTTCATAATCCTCCTTCTCACACAACTTAAATCTGGCACTTGGCAGAAGATTGCCTGCTCTCATTCCATTATATTAAGTAGATCTGAGTGCCCACCCACCTCATGTACATCTATTTCCTCACATACTATGACTCCTCTTTCTGCCCTGTCATCATTATTTTTTAATTATCTGCATATTTTATGTGGTGCATCCAAAAATTTTCTTCCCCTTCTCTCAATAATTTCCCACTTGCTGCACAAGAAGACAACCTCTCTAATCCTCCTTGTCAAGTCATCAGCTTCTCCCTAAATCATGTACCTTCAGGAGCTGCATATTGGCTATTCAGCATTTCCTTCCTGTCTGTCTTGCCAGTGCCAGGAGTTGCAGTCCTGTTGGTGCAACGTTCTCATCACCTCACATCTCATCACTCACCAACACAGCCAGGCTGCTCCCATCTCCCTTGACACTTCCACACTTTCACTTCTTTCTGCTCCTTACTCAGCTTCAGCCTCATAGCTTGGCAGAGCTCTGCCTTGGCTTATTTCTTCATTTTCTCCTTTGTCTTGTTCATGGGCCTGTATACTCATGCATCTTCTTTTCCACTGCTTCTCAGCCTCATGCATTTTTTATGTCACTCTGTGCTTCAGGCTTCTCATGTAGAGAGGCCTGCTTTTCCCCAAATCCCCTCGAGTCTCCCTGTACCCACCTTAATAGTGCCTCTCAGCCACTGTCCCAAAAAGTCTTTTTTTTCCAAGTTAGAAAACTCTTCAAAGCACAGTTTTTGTACTGTCAAAAAGCAGAATCTCTTCCACCTCCACTTTAAAAGGAAGCAATGCAGTTGAGAGAGAGGTATTTTTGCAGATGTAAAGCTGCATACTATACTGCCCACAGGGCCTGCAGGTTGTGCATCTGAAGAGTGACAGATTTCATATAAGTTCACTTTTGAACATTTTGGGAAATGGTTTAGACTCTTCTCTGCTTTATTTAGATGTAATTCTAAAGTATTTGGAGGACTTTTTCCCACTTCATACAAGGATAAAATTGCTGTAAATCTTATGTTTTGATGCTTCCTAGAGAAAGAAAAATGTCTTATATGGTTACAATCTTCTAAAAAATGCATGTATACTTTTAAACACAGAATGACAAAAGCAAAAAAATACCTAACTTGAGGGAAGGGGTGCAAAACAAATGTATTGATAGTAGGCATGAGTAAAAAATTAATTTTCCCTTTCTCACTTTTATGCTTCTCCTTTACCGGTGCTGTAGAGACTGAAAATAACTCTGCTCTCGGTGATGTCATCACCATTAGAGGCATGCTGTCAGCTTAATTTGTTTTCTGACTTCAACAAAGGAAATAGAATCTGACTGCTGACTCACTTGTTAGGTCTGAAGCAAGTAGTTATGCTTCTTTCATCTATTTTGGCCATGAGTTTGGGTCTTTAAATATCCACCTTCTTTGTAGCAGATAGAGGCACTCTTATTCATGAAGGAAAATGTAAATGAAGACTGAAATAATTTTGCACTTTGTTATCATACAGCAGATGTTGTTGAAAGCAGGAATATATGTGATTTTTTCAGAGTTGTCCTACTGATGAGTTTTTTCCTTCCATACCAGGCCACAGTGTTATCTAGTTGTTGGTTCTCTGGGATGGTTGAATTGCTACCTTCACCTCAGCTGACTCACTGCCACTGGTGTCAGCAAGCGCTGCTTTGGCTGCATATCCACCACTCAGATGCTTTTATTTTTCCTTCCTGGCCTGCCCCAAAATACCTGCAAGCTACATTGAAAATGTCTTATGGAAAATGAGTGTGCAAATGGACCCTCTTTTGTCAGTTTTATTATCTTTTTTTTCCATGTAGCTGCAAGGTTGGGTGGAATTGCTCCTACTCACAAAGAATATTTTGATTTCTACATGACATATTTTATGCACATTATAGGGGAAAAAAAGGTTGCAGTTTAGTTTGGATGAACAAAATAGCAGCAAATGGAGGATTTTCCTGACAGCATACTTTTTTTGGCTCTCCTTCTATATGTAAATATCCAGGGGTCAGATCCTTTGCTGGCAGATGATGAGAGGCACTCTAGCTTTTCTGACCACTTTGCCTTTTCAGGGATGCCACTGACTCACCTAGGCAGAATGGAGTTGTGTCCATAATCAAAAGATAAGGTATATTTGAATGCAATGAATAGCTGTATATATTCAGAGCAAGGAAGAACACAGACATGAAATAAGAATAGGCAAAAATATAGAGATGGTTTCATTTGTGTGTTTTTCTTTAGGATGTTTAAGTAGCATTGCCTTACTTTCACTTTCTTTTTCTGTAAGCCTTAGAAGTTATTTCATATCAGATCTCATCTAATTTTAAAGTTTAGGTCGGAAGCTGCTCCTTGCTGTTTTTTCACCCTTCTATTAGGATGCAGAAGAAAAGCATGCTGGCATATTTCTAAATTCTCACAGACTCAATGAATCATTTTTCAGTTTGTCACACTTTTAATCATATGTGTACATTTCTGTGGGAAAAAAAATCAAGGAATTTTAGAAATTGATGTCACAACAACACTAACAATACTTACAGAATCTCAGAATTACAGAATCACAGAATGGTTGGAGTTGGAAGGGACAACAGTGGGGTCATCTGGTCCAACCCTCTTCCTAAGGCAGCTTCACCTAGATCTGGCTGCACAGGATTGTGCCCAGGCAAGTTTCAGATATGACCAGAGAAGGAGAGATTGCAGTGCTTTGTCACCCTCCAAGCAGAAGTCAAGGTAGACAACATCCACTGCTCTTCCCTCATCTACCTGGCCATTCGTGCCATACAAGGATGTCAGATTGGCCAAGCATGTTTTCCTCTTGATTAATTCACTTTTATAAGTTTCCCTCTAGACATTAATGTCAGTTGTAGAATGTGCTTTCTTACAAAAAAACCTGAAAACTAAGTCAACATTTAATTTAAATATGAGGTCCATGGAAAGGCAATCTCTTCCCGCTGAGAATATTTTATGATTCTCTGATTCTGTAATGTACTAATACAGTAAAAAAATTAATAGAATTATTTTCCTGTTGAAACCATAAGCATAATTCAAATAAATACCTACAGGAGCAAAAATCAATCTGGCTGTTAAACTTTTATTTTTAAACAGGACAGTTCATTTGGTCTTAGAGGATTTCTGCATAGCATCCTTCAAATTAGGAGTTTTCAAAACAGCTTTCTGGTATAACACCATGCATTTAAAAGACATGTGAAGAACTTTAATTTACAGAACCAAAATTTCCATGCTGTGTCATAGACTTCATCTTATTGATCCCACAGTGGCATCTACAAGGTTCATGCTTTAAACTCTCCCTTCAGTTTGATGAATTCTTCACATAAGCTGCTCTGCAGCCTGTTAAAGAGCTTATACTCATAGCTTTCAAAAGGCAAGGACCAATCAAATCTCATGGAAGTTTTGTTTCACAAAGAACTGAGTAAACTTTAGATAGAAACATCAGGTTCTGGCCCAGAGAAAGCTCAAGTAAATAATTCTTTATTGTTACTACTGGCAATTACTGACCTTATTAAACAAGCTGAAGGGAGAGTTCAGCTAAAGAAACAATATCTGGAAAATGAAAAATTATAGAATTAATAAGTAAACAGCAGTGAAAAATTGGGAATTCAGACTTGCTGATTGATATGTGGTTTTTAAAGTATTAAAAACCATTATCATTAATACTTTGTCTACCATAATATTATTCTTTTATGTATTTGATGATGTTTACAAAAATTGGAATAACTGAATTGAATGTCATGCCTTCATAGGCGTGTGTTCAAACTGAGAGTCTAAAGGCTGAGGGAACATAAAGGACTCCAAAGCCATTTTTATGTTTCATTATGTGCATATGAAATACAGTACAATAAAAGTGAAGAAACTATGGAAGGAAAATTCTTACTGCCTTATGCATTGTGTAATTTTGCCATAGAAAACAGAGTAAAATCCAAGTTTTCTAAGGTAATGTCTCAGATCAGATCCTGAGATAAGCTAAGTATTTGTTCCATCCATCCATCCATCCATCCATCCATCCATCCATCCATCCATCCATCCATCCATCCCTCCATCCCAGCACATCTACCCATTTGTCCTGCTTTTTCTCTCTCACAGTTAACCTCTTGTAACAGCAATATTCAAAACAGTACCTGGGCAGCAGCTGATCTGTATGCTTTATACTTGTCAGCAAAGCAAAAGAAATACAAAACTCAACACAAGTTCAGCAAAAGGTAGTTCAGCTTGACTTTTTAGCTGGAGGAGGAAGCTAATACTGGTGTTAATTACACGCCTTTAAAAATGCAAATCTTCATTACAGCTATTGTTGCCAATTCAAAGTCAGTTAGATTTACTGTCTGTCACAATTCCTATCTGCAACTGCCTCCATACAAAAGACTGCAATCAAGAACTTGCCAAAATTAAATAGATGCGTGCATTGACATGCTTATTATAGCATTTATGATGCATTAAGTGCCAGGTGGATGCATGGACTATGAGAGAATAAAAAATACAGAGCAATCCCAGTTTTATGAATTTGTATTGCTTTGTGAAACGTATCTGAGACCCTTTTTGTCAGAGGCATTGAGATCACCTACTTTCAAAAAAAACCTCTCTAGGTTGGACAAGCAGGGTTTATTAAGGTTGAGAAATGTTGGTTCTTCTAGTACATTTTTGTAGTAAGGCAACTGAACTTCACTGTCTGAAAATTGTAAAGTAGAATGTGGGCATTATCACTGACAATTCTGTAATATTGAGACATGCACTGTTAACTTTTAACAGTCTTTAAATCAACCCAATAGAAAGATGGTACACATGTAGCTTACTTATAGCTGTATATTGTGTAAGTGGCTGAAGATGAGCCTAAAAATGTGAGGAAAAATGTCAGTCACTTGAAATCAAGCTCAGCATTCTATCTGGAGGAGGATCTCTGCACTCAGACAGTGCTTTCTCAAGTGGACTTTTGTTGCAGACTAGCCTCTTCCAAGCTTTTCAAGCCCCTGGACATCCACTGGCAAGGCCAATGTCTCAGGCTACTACTCACACACAGACCTTCTTACCACCCTGAATTCCTTTTCACTAGGGCAAGGCAGATGTGAGAAAGAGAGACCGTATCTGGCAGAAACCTCTTCTCTTGCACAAAATCAGTGTTGTACAAGAAGATTATCCAGACACTATAAGGGCTTGTTGGGAATTCTTTAGTGTAGTCGCACACAGCTCTGCTCTGATTTTGAACTCTTCTTGTCCAGAATGCAAGAGTTGCTTCTCCTTTCTCCTCTCAGCCACGTATCAGATGCCATGGCAGGAGATGCCCATGTGCCTTCCAGCCCACCATATCTTAAAGATAGCCTTGGGTGTTTGGACAGGCTTCCCAGAAGCCTCAAAACTGACAGATGAATTAGGGGTCCAAGTGCATCAGTGAGAGCTGACCCTCACTGAAAGCTGCAGATTGGTGGCTGCATCTGAATAGGTCAGCAATACACTGACCAGCATTCACTCCTTACACTGAAATGCCAAACAACAACAATAACACAACCTCAAAACCAAAGAAATTGAAAAAGGGATTTTTAGTGTTTCCAAGTGCCAGAACATTGGCAGTGATAAGAACGGGGGGGTGTGTGGTCAGGGCAAAGGATGGGAGTGGGCCTGAGAGCAAAACTTGGAGCGACAGCTAAGCAAACCACAACAACCAGGAGTTGCTCAGATAAGCAGGTTCAGAGAAAGTCCTGCTTCCCTGGCCTTGGAATGACCAGACAGACCTAGTCCTACCTTACTGACCTGCCTATCAAATCAAACATGACTGCTGGGCTCCTGGGTTTTTCATACACGAAAAAGTCAATTATTTTCTAACCATGATTTTCTTTTAGACAGAAACAACAGCTTTGAAAGAGATAGTATAGGCTTGTCCCATGTCTGTTCTGGCTTCACCCATTTCAAAAAATGAGAAAAAATCTGGCAAGTGTAGCCAAAAGTGGTTTCCCCAAACACTGCTGTGGTCCTGATTGGCCTTCCCATGCTGTACTCAGTAATCATTTGAGAAATAATTGTGGAAAAAAGGCCTGTGCTCAGATCATAAAGAAATACCAATAAACATTTTAATCTTTAATGTTTCTGAGTGAGAAAGGCCACAGTAGGGAGTTTCAGTTGTTTCTTTGATATCCAGGGGAAAGTGTTTTCCTCAGGAGCTCCCCTTACCGCTTTTGCAGCCATGGCTGAGGCTGTCCCATGGTCTGTGCTCTCTCTGGTCCACCAAACTTTAAAGCTGTCTCATGTCTTGGTCTGTCAACACAATTGTTCCAGGAAGATGAGCTGTAGTCCAGTCCTTATCTCCTTGCTAATATCCCTTCCAAGCTCTGTTGCTGTCTTCCAGTTCATTCTACTCAATCCCATCAGGTTTCTGTGAAAACACATCGTACGTATCTCTTTGGTGTTGGGTAATTCATGGCTGAGGGTTTCAGTATTTACACAGAGTGGGTGAACCATGTAAAAACCAAAGCTCCAGTGTGGGAGCTTTGGTTTTTACATGTTTGGATTGGCCAGGGATGGTATAAGCTCAGAGACAACTGGGAAGATGATGGAGGAAATGGGACTTATAGGGCCAGCATGTGACAAAATGGCCCCAATGTATTAGGCAAGGGCTGAACATTTACATGGGAAGATGGCCCATGTGTCCCAGACTCTGTGTGACCTTTGGGTGGAGACATCAAGTTAGTACTAGAAATCTATTGGAGTTAGATGGAATAAATCACAGTGGGACATACCTATCTAAATTGCCTTTGACAGATATTTTAAAGTTGATGAGCCTGACCACTAACTTTCAAATTACTAAAATTGTATGAATGAAACTATTCCTGCAGAAATACCTTTGAGAAAGAGTTGTGAGAATGCCAGGTGGGAATAACAGAGAGCATAAGTGCTATGGGCTGTATTAACTGATCAGAATCAGACTATGAGCTACTGATGAGAAGCTGCCTTGAAGCACAGTGCTTGGATTTGTCAATTGAAGTAATTGTAAGGAAAAAAGAGACATATTCATGCAGGTGCAAGTGACTCTGCCAAAACCTTATCTGGAGTATTGTGTGCGCTTCTGAGCATCAATGACTGAGGGAGAGGGAATTCAGACTGGAACAGGTGCAGAGAATTGGTTACACTTATGGGAAGTGTTTTGAACTAGAGAGCTTGCTCAGCTTAGAAAAGCAAAAGCTGAAAGAGGACCTGGTTGCTCTCTGTGAATGCTGAACAGGTAAAACACCTGGAAGGGAAAGAGCCACTTGTGCTCAAGAACAATACTGACACAGGAACTAATGAGTATGAATTGTCTGTGAACAGAACTAAATTGAAAGCTGGGATGGTTTATAACTACCAGAGTAATAAGGTTTTGGTTGCTTTGAAACTACAGTGGAAATAAGGGATGACAGAATCTACATAGTTTTAAACTAGAACTTGGTCAGTTTATAAAAAGGATGATTCAGGTTGTTTGCCAGTAATACTAGATAGGTAGAACTTGTTGTACTGGGAAATCCCATCCTGTCCATTACTCCTGGGTCAGTCTCTAACCTTTATACTTGGGCAGATATAGCAAGTGCCCATAACAGAAAAAAATAAAGCTAAACTAAAATTGAAATATGAGTGGCTTTCTGTGGAAGGGCAAGTGATTATTTAGGACACAATATGGTCCTGTAGATACTAGAATCAAGTTCCTGCTGGTAGCATTCAGGTACTTAGTCATGAGTGCCAACATGCAAACCTGATTAGATAAAGACAAATAGAGTAAGATAGGGAATAAGAAATAATGCTTTGTGAACAGAGATTACATTACAGAGGTGGCCTAGCAAACACTATTAACCTAGAACCTTGAAAGCAAAGGAATATGACATTAAGGAAAAAATACTTTCTTTTCTACATGGTCCTTAAAACTCAAAATACTCAAGGACTGCAGAGTTTCATTCTACTGCAACAAAGGCAACAAGGAACCACACAACTTCTGAGCTCTGAATGAAAACCTTACTGGTGGCTGATACATATGACTGGAATAAGAAATATTGGGCTAGATGGGCCAAATTGTCTGTTCCTAAATTTCTGTTCTAATTGTCTATTCCTAAATTTATTCCTGAGAATTATTGGCATTTCTGTCCATCTTCAGTGTGTTCTTCATACCCTGGAATAAGGATCTCATTTTAGGATCTCTGATGCTAAAATTAGAGTTTCTGGTAATGACAATCTGCAGTGTGAACCTCAAGGATCAGAAAGAATGGCCAAAGGAGAATATAGATGGCAACAATTAAACCAACACTCTGCACCTTTATTTTTTGGCCCTGCAGACTAAAACTTGCTTAAAACACATGTACCACACTCAGCAGCTGTGACAGAGCTGTTATCTTCTCCTGTAGAAAAAGAAGTCTTGAAATCCTTCAGATGAGAAAAGTCTGAAAGGTAACCTCTTTTTCATCATGTTTTACATTTTTGGACCTAAATTTCAACACTGAAGATTCCAGATGCTGTAAAAACATCACTGAAGTGCAACATGGTATTAAGGTTATGTCTCACTGGTGCAGACTGTACTGGTTTAGCCACCCAGCCTGGCAAACTGCTGCTAGTGCCAAACCAATATATCTTTTTTCCCCCTATAATTATACCATTTTTATCCCTGAGTGAGATTTTTCAGACAAGCTATTGTTGTTGGGGATATAAGACTCCATTTACCACTAATCTGCAAACTTTTCCCTTACCCCCACAGTGCATTCAAATGTATGTTTGTTTTCACAAAACAATGGTTTCATAATCACATATTGAGCAAAGTATAGCTGTGCTTAATAAAGTGGTGAAGTACAGACATGGTCATTTTCTTAATTAGCTCTAAAAAAAAAATCTCTGTACAATACTATTTTGTTTTTTCAACTGTCAGAATCCCCTTCTAAGACTCACATGCTGTATCAAAATTTAAAAACAAGTCTTTGCCTGGAGCATGGTAAGACCTGTGGTTGTCATGCCAGAAAATAATTAAAAATAAAAACAAACTGGAAAGCTGTATTTCATTTGAAACAGTTACTTCAGTGATTGATAAGCAGTAATTTGAGCTGATATTCCTGTTATTTCCAGAAAGGAGTTCAAAGTCCAGATTTTAAAAGAAATACCATTTTCATTGTATTAAGTATCACTGTAATTCAAAGTAAATCTGTCACTTATCTAAAAATAGAGGACCAGCTCACATCTTCAAGGCAATTATTATGGAACATTCTTATGAAGTTTAATAGTGTCTGTGGCTGGCAGTACCTGGCTGTACAGACAGACAGCGCTCACCCGTGGCAGAAAGGTGCTCACTCCTTGGGAACAGGCACAAGCTCCAAATCAGCAGCCCCATCCTGCTGGCAGGCTCTCCTCCTTGGGGTGATGCTTTGACTGAACCCCACTGATTGACACAACCTGCTCCTCACAAACAGGAAAGAGCTCTGGTCACACAGGGCAGCCCAGGATCAGCGACACAAATGCTGGAGGTTGGTGAGCAGAGGACCCTGGTCTTTGGGGAAGCAAACAGGGGCTAGTTGAAGGTTTACCTGACATGATTCCTTATGGAGCTGCTGTGAAGGGGAGGAGTGCCCAGGAAAGCTGGCTGGTGTCTGAAGGTAACTTACTGAGAACTCAGGGATGAATCCCACCATGTGGGAAGACTGAATGTCTGGAGAAGATCTGCATGGCTAGGTGGGGAGCTTCTCATTGAAGTAACTCACAAAAAGGAAGTGGAGACGATGTAGAAAGAAGGACAGGCAGTATAGATGGAGCAGTGTTAGAAACTTAGTGGCAAAATTAGGAAGGCCATAGCCCAGCTGGAACTGAAACTACTGAGGAGCACAGACGCTGGAAATGTTGGTTTCAAAGTAAATTCAGGACCCAGAGATGGATGGAGAAGAAGCACTAGTTAAAATGGAGCAAAAATGGCTTAGGTATTCAATGACATTTTTCCCTCAGTATTCACAAGGAAAAGCTGATTTGGAGCTGTCAGGATGTGGATGGAGAAGGACAGCCCTTCCTCAATGGGGAGAGATAAAACAAGTTAGAGAATTGAACGAAGCTGGATGTACTCAATACTGGCGATAGGGCTAGGGCTAGGAAGGATTTATCTGAAGGTGCTGGAGAAGCTGGCCTGTATAATTGTGAGATCAGTATATGGACAAAACATTTTTAAAAATTTTTTTTTAAGAGCAAAGCTGCTGTGAAGAAGAAAATGGAACAGACATGTGAGCAATTTTAGATGTAGCTGAGCTATGTTAGCTGCACTGGTTATTATAATGAAAGAAATTCCCACAACTGAGTGGGCCATGGGATTTGATTTTCATATCTCTTGTCCTACTTATATGTTTATAAGACATTGCATACTGCAAATTTCATTAAGACCTGGGATTTGGTGTTTAATATTTCTGAAACAAAAATGAAAGATTTGCTGAATTTATCACTGAGGGAAGAGGGAAAAATCCAACACCAGGTGAAATGGTAGTTTTAGAAGCTGGACTTGATATGAGCTTTCACAGCTGGCCTAGGTGAGATAAGCTGGTACCCTGGTGAAATACTCATTTGCCATCTGGGGAGGGAATGATGTGAGGAAGTGAGCTCTTACAGCCACTGGGCCAAGTCCCAAAGTTTCTGCTTAGATTTAGCTCGGCCAAATGCCAAATCCAACTCATGTGGATTCCTCTTCAGAACTTAGATATTCACAAGGACTGCGAGTCATTATCAAACTGATCCCTTCTCAAAAAAATAAAAGTAAAATAATAAAAAAAATAACAGAACATCCAGTTTGTGAATTGTCAGTTGTCAATCTTGATTTCCAGTCTGGCATCCGATCTGCTTAAGGCTCCTGTCAGACTCATCCTGACTCATCCTCCTGTGTGTTCTGTAGTTCCCAGCTATCAGCAGTGCTGTCCATGCTTCCCAAGGACTGCCTTTCCTAGAGGGATTGCAGCCTGGCAAAATGGGGGGGAGTAACAACCCCCCTCACACTGCCACCTTTCTCCTAGAGGGGTGACTGATCTGGTTGTCTCTTCTCTGCTATTTCCTCTGCTATTTCCCCAGAAGGCATAGAAATAAAACCTTTTGGAGATCAGGAGCTCTCTCAAGTTAAAGTACATTAAGCCAGAGGGTTCAAAAGTGAAGGTGAGCATAAAGACAATGTGGTCAGATAATCCCTATCTCCTTCAGAAAACAATATAAATGTATAGTGAATCTAAGAAGGAAGAGAAAAAAGGAAGCTGAAGCTGGGAGTGAAAGATACCAAAATGTCTTATTTTCCTTTTCATTTGCGTCATTAGGTTTGAATAGGAACTGACCTGGACCCTAATTCAGCTATGCATATTTCGAAGAAAAATATTTAATTTGGGCCATAATTAGAAAAGTTGTAATTTAAGCAGAGTAAAGAGGAGACAATATAAAAGAAGCAATGATGCTTGTTCCTTTTTAAAAAAAATATCTGCTTGATATTAATATTTAGGCATCTATTGACACACTAATAACTGCTTTAGGAAACAATTAAAGGAAAAACAGCTCCTTTGGAGCTAGGTGGCAATATAAAATAAATTACTTGATACACTGGAATAAGTAGAGAAATTGAGAGAAATGTTTTATTACCAGTTAAGAAACAGTGAAAGGGACTCATTTAAGATTGAATGCATAACCTCAACATCATTGTTTTCCATCTTGCTGTGCTTAGGCAATTTACATATTCTTTGAATGTATTGCTTTTAATAAACATAGGGATGATACAGTGTCTGTGTATATACTGAGATAAATTCACTTTCACCTTGGCTATCTGCTGTACATTCTGAATGACTGTAATAGCATTATTAAAGAGCTTTGGTCTCCTAATATTTAAGTCTAAAATTTTCTTAGATCTTTTCTAGTGACATCATCCATGCTAACAAATTTTCAACCTGCCTCTTCAGACTCAGCACAGAATGAGCACTGGCTTTGTTAGTCTGACCACACAGTTTCATAACCATTGAGCACGGGGGTTATTAGTCCTTATGCCTTTATTTGGCAGGGTATGAGCTAAGCAGTGGTTAAACATTTAATTTGGGCAAGAGCTTAAAGTTATGTGAATTCTGCTGGACAAACATGCCCCATCTTGGAGTTGTGCCTAGGGATGCTGTGATTCATCACACATATTCAGGCACAAGAAAGAAAAGGCAAAGAGGGAAGGGGAGAAGTATTTCTGAGGCAAACTCATCTTCCTAAGACCCTGGAAGTGGCTCTGGACACCTGCAATGTGCAACCTTCAGATACCTGGAGATGAACCAGGGAGGAACTGACTTTGCAACTTAGTTCCTTGAGAAGCCTGAGACATGGGCTTGTTAAATAAGAATCCATGGAATTTTTCTACATCAGGTTTAATGTGCTTAAATTTGCAGGCTATAATTTAAAAAAAATCAGACTAGGCCTCTTCTGACAGAAGGTTGTCCACTGAGTGACAACCTTCCTTGCTTCTGGTTTATAATTCCTCCTGCATTTTTCCAAAAATGGATCTTCTGTGTTATTCTCTCCAGGTGTATTAGCCAGGGGCTCAGCATCTTCTTATGACATAATTTATTGCTTAGCTATCACTGACCTTGAGTATTCAGAGCTGAAAACTGGTTTGGCCTGGCCAAGAGCCAAGGGTTTCCAAGGGTGGGACATGAAGTGGCTGGTCAGGCTTCACTGTTCCTGTTCACCCTGTGCTCCATGCAAGAGCTGGCCCCGTGTCCTCCCATAGGTTCTGTGTCAGCTGTGAGGGCAAACACAGGAAAGGAGGCAAAAGAGACTCATGCTAAAATTGTTTTAATCCTGGCCTCTGTATGCAGATGCCTGATGTGATTTAAAAGCCAAATAAAAGACATTTCACTGAGGTCTGCAGGACCTCAGGTCGTTGTTGGGCTGCCATACCCCACACAACTTGCAGTCCTGGGCAATAAGCTGTGAAATCAGCTGAAGCACAATGTGACTTACAGGGGATGTTCACTATTAGGATGAGTAACTATATATGGTAGAACTTCATAAGCTTATAAAAGCTGATCTTGGTTATGCAGAAAGAGAATGGCTGGGATCTGAAACAGAACTACTAAAAATGCCACTTTCTTGTCTGATTTATAAATTCCAGTTTTGGGCTGTACTTAGAGCTGTAATCAGTGTTTTGAAAGAAGTTAATCCCAGAGCATGAGGAGTGACTAATACTATTACTCTCCTTTTATATTGCTTGCTTCTCTTTCTGATTAGTAAGAGGAATTCTCTACCCAAAAGTCTCATCTACTTGCAGCCTCTGCTGCTCATAGTCAAGGATTACTTTCATTTAGAAAATTACTTGGATAATTTTCATAATCTGCCTGAAATTTTCCTTTCCTATCTCCTATTTTTTCTCTTGCTTATATTCTTCTCTGTCTTGCATTTCACAGAGGGCTATCCAAAAAAGAGAGAGGTTGTTATGATCTTGCCTCTTTTGCTGCAATAGTTTTAGAAGATTTAGCATGGAGATAGTTTCAAAATTACCCCACTTTTGAACTTCCAGCTCTGTTTTCCTTCTCTAAAGAAAGGGATAGCCTCTATTAAAGAGGCTATCACCTCTGTAGTCAGCAATTCATAAGCAAACAACAAAATCTCAGCTCTTCTGCTGCTCAGGAGTTTTGCATTGGTTTAAACAAAGTTAACAGTCAAAATGATGCACAGGCAGAAATCCAGTGATGCACCTCCACACATCCAAAGCCAGCCTGAGACACCAGTGACTCAGAAAAGGGGAAAATCCTCCTTGTGCTGCTTCTTTCCAAGACATTACCTTGTCTGCTTTTCATTAGGTCCCTGTTGATTGCAAGTGGCTCAAAGCTTTAGCAGTTTGTTGTTACTCTTCTTCTACTTCCCAGTTTCAGAAGAGATCAGTGCATTGGGTTGGGACTTCCCTCCCAGATGGTTGTCTCAGTTTCCCAGTAAGTTGCTTTAGTCATGTCAGGTCTAATAACACTTTCTCTTCCTAAAGACACTTTCACAGAAAATCCTCTGCCCTTTGCGGTTCCTTTCTGGGGCTGTTGCAGCCTCTCGGGGAGGCAGCATGTTTCAGAATGCAGGGGAGTAAAGCTCATCCCCAGAAATGTATCTCAACCCAGAAACCAAGTTTCTCAATCCTGATAATTGTTCCTGGAATGGAATATTCCTATCTCTGTCCTGCAGTTTGTAATCGTTGTGAGCCTAATCTTCGCTTGTTCTTTATCAATTTTACATAATGAATTTGTTGGGAATTACAAAGGTTTGATGTAAAACATAATTAGCACAGGAGTATTTTTATAGATTTCAAAGAGCTTTTTATTATTTGATAGTTCTCATTCAGTAGGAGGTAGACAGTTCTGGCTCACAAATGGGTAACATTATTTTGCTTTTCTTTCATAAGTAACACTTAACTACTGTTTCTAATAATATTGCAGCAAAACAGTTTCTAAATATGACAGAGTGTTGAAAACACTGATGTGCAGGGGAAGTTGCATAATTGAAAAAAATCTTCACTTCTTGTGCCTAACACTTTAATCCCTCCATTCAAAGCCTAGAGGTTTCTTGGTCTTTCAGCTGTGCTTATCTGATAAATGAGCTTTTAAAAATAGAGATGGCAGTAAATTCAAAAGGAGTTTCAAACCTCTAAGTACTGGGAGGGCGTGGATAAACTGAGCTTATATTACAAGCAGCTGCTGTCCTAACTGTCTACAAAACAGAAAATAGGCCTGAAGTTGAATCATTTATTGAAATATTATAGTATTTGGTTATGGTTTAATCTGGTTCTCCATGTGTTATTCTACCCAACAAAACGTGATTTCAGTTTAAGATCAGTATCATTATCTTCTGGAAGGCATATGCTGTTACTGTGCCTGCTGACAGGCTGCACACGTGCTGGGAACCGGCCGTGGCTTTGACAGCTGGTCCCAACTAATTGCCTCCAGCAAGATAAACATGGTCTGGATTTTGATCAACTGCATTTTAGGATAAGGGACCAATGGAAGGGAGCTGTGCGCTGTGGGAATCCAGGAGACTAATGGGGAAAAGATGAACACTGTAAGGATATTGTTTCAAGGAAAAAGACAGTATATTTCATGCTTATAAAGGTACGTTCTATACAAGCAATTTAGAACAATCTCTGATTTTACCTTTGCTACATCCCACGAAGAGTATCTCCTTTCTTGCAGTGCCATTTTATTCAGTAATTGTCCCAAGTCATTAGACTTCCCACACAACAATTCACAGTCAGAAATGTAAGTTTGAAGGGAAATGCATTCCTTCAGTTTATGGAAGAATATGTACTCCACTTCCACTTGGAAGGAAATTCTGATCTGATTTATTTGCAACAGCCCAAACGATCTATTTTTATTATTTAGCTTTCCACATGAACTTGTGTCTTGAAGAAAAAATTGCCTAATTGTTTATACTGCTGTTGCACAGGCACAGGCTTGATGGATGCACCTCTTCCTTCTCATGCCAAACCCAAGTGTCAAGAGGAATAACATGAAGAATGCTGAAATTCATTTTGAGCTGCATCTGGGTTTGTATTTTGTGGCATACACTAAACTAATATTCTGTTAAAGCAAAGCAAAAAATTCCATTTTCGCTGTGGATTTGTTTCAGTCACATGCAAATTTCTGGCTAATGAGGCTGCTATGACTATTATCACAAGAAACAACTTTGAGAAGGGGAAGCTCAGAGAAGCTAGCAAATTGAACTTCAATGTCATCTAAATTTGAGAGAATTAAGGCTCCTGGTTGCCAACAATCTTGTGGTAGTTCCACTGTTAGCTGCCTTCTGCAAAAACCCAGAATGTTTTCTCTCCAGACCACGTGCTAAAACTTCCCCAAGGACAGAGGTGTTAATAAGCAAGATGAAAGGTTCCTGCTCTGGCACAGCACTGAAAGGGTGACACCAGGCTCACAAAAGCACTGATGCCAAGTATGTGAGTGCAGTCATTATATAAAGAATTACCCTGTGTGTCTGCCAGTTACAGTAATTGGATAATTGGGTCCACAACTGCCTAACTACATTAGTAACTACTCATTGCTAAATTATATGTGAGCAATGTATAAAAAGCCCCAGTGCCTAAAAGCCTTTGTTACAGAAACTCTCATTTTGTGAAGGCTCATCCTAATTGAGAAAAGCGTGCCTAAGCACCATGATCTATCTTTTTGTTCATTCCTTTTGAATCTGGACAGGACTGAATCTAGACAGGAAAACAAACACCACAAAAAAGGAAGAGAGGCAGTTGTGAACACAGGCTCTTGTTTTTCTCTCCTGCTGATTCTCAGAGCTTTTCAAGAAGTGCCATGGGAAATTAAGTCAGGAGGTTTTAAACATTCAGCCTTTAAATGAGCATTCTGACAGGGTCATTAACTGACAGGTTGTTACAACATTTTTCTCCTCTCCTGGCCTTTTCACAACTCTCATTTCAGTTAATTTTAAGGAATAAAATAATTACTTCAAAATGTCCTGACCTGCAGGAGTTTTGGAGAACTGAGCCTTGGCAATGGCAAACCCATGAAAACTCAAATTACCCTTAATGGCCACTGCATGGAGAGTTAGCAGAGAGCTACCAGCAGGACCATATTTTTCACCTGAGAGCTCTAAGTGGACGCAAATGAACGACTAGTTTAGTGTACAGTCACTTGTTTCTCACCTATAACCAGTAACCTGCATAACAGAGGAAAGGAAATGTAACAAATGATGCTGCCTGATGTTGAATGGAGTTTTAGAGACTTCAGAAGATTACAGACTGGTTTTGTACATTAATAAAAGAGCAGAATTACTGAGTATGTAGGCAAATATGCTACATTCAGAACGATTTTTGATGGTTCTGTAAAGGTAATGAGTTTCTTATAAATCTACCCGAGTTCTCTGAAGGATTGAACAGCCATGCTGCTCTGGGAGATACAGCTGATATGGTCTCCTTGGATTCCTGAAAGTCACTGGACAAGATCCTTCAACAAAGTGTCTTAAAAAGTTAAGACTGGGATGAGATGGACAGTGCTGACCTGGATAGGCAAACAATTAAAAGAGGTTACTTTTCCCACCAGAGGCAACTTAACACTGTGGTCCCATAGGAGTATATCTCGTGAGCTCTGCTCTTTATTACATTCACAAATGAATGGAATATGAAGTGACAAAGTTCAGTGACTGTTCTGAACTCTTCTTTGTGTTAAAACCAAAAGCTAGCAAAGTTTGAAGAGCTGCTGTAACATCTTGTGATACTGAGTAACGTGGCAGGGTGGGGAAGGGGAACGTGTGAAAATGTAAAAACAGTTCACAAGAGGAATTCTAATTTAATATATTTGATTGCAGACTCTGAAGAGGCTATTATCAGCTAGTACAGAGATTCTGAAGTTATAATAGCAAATTATTCAGGAACATCAGCAGAGTCCTGAATGGCAGCCAGTATGAAGCATTACTAGGGAAGGGAGGGAGAACGATACACAAAACAATATTAAGCTACAGTATCTTGAAGGCTGTGGACATTTTTTAGCCTTCATATCAGTGTGTATATGTGTATATATATATACATAAATACATACACACATATATATGTACGTCTTTATAAAGAGCACAGTTGAATGACAAGGAAAACTGGGTAAAAAGGCTAAATAAAAAAAAAATCAAACATGAAAAATGTTGACTATGAAAAATGTTGACTCAGAGGAAATATGAAAGAGAGCTGCCAAATCATATATGGGATGAAGATCAATAAGGAAGAATAATTTTGCTCTTCTAAAATAAGAGGGGAGCATCCAAGGAAATCACTAGGCAGCAGCTCAGCTGTAGAAACCAGACATGGGGATATATGATGTACTAAAAATTAACTTTGATTCAAAATGTGATCAAACAAATTAATGAACATAAAAAAATCCTAAGCCAAAGGAAAACACAAACTTCCATTTAACGCTGAGGCAAAGTAAGAGATGTCACATTAGCAGACTTTGGCAATGCCTCTCCCAGCAGTCCTTTATGATGACTCTAACTTTTAACAAGTGTTAGACATTGATAATACTTACCTTTTCTTTGGCACATAGTTGCTAGGGAAATAAACAGTAACTTGGCACTGACCTCTTTGAGAAACTTCAGATCAGTGAGTGTCACAGGCATTTCATGAATGAATTTAATCTTGCAACCTGCACACACAGTTCTTGAGCTGACAGGAAAGTAGTTTTAAAGTAAATAATAGATATCAAAACTGGTCACTGTATATGGGAGGTTTTACCAGTTTCACTATTGCTGAAAAAATGCAAGTGCCCCAAAAGGGAAGGTAGAGAAAAAAAGAAAAAGAAAGAAAAAAGTATGCAGCTTATTTTTAAAGTAGAATCATTCCCAATTTTTCCAACTGATGATTCATGAAAGGGCTTTTTCTTTTTTATTGCATGCAAGCAAGCAGTTTTTTGTCTTCCGTGTTCTGGCTTTTGGATTTTATTTCTGTTTATTTTGCTGTTATATCATAATGCCATGATATTCTTGATCCAGGTTTCAACAGTCCATTCCTACGTAGCATGTGCTTGAAGTACTTTAAAGAGGTTCCCTGATTTTTTTTTCAAAATATCTGGAAAATATCCTTGTCCTTCTTCATTTTGAGAGTCCTCAAAGAGTCACATTCACACACTCATATTGGAACACTGGCTCAGAGAAATGACTGCTTCCCTTCAGATTGCCATCTCAGTGACTCAGCAAGCATCTAAAGATTTTTAAAATGAGGATGGCACAACCCAAGGTCTGGAAATTTTGCAGGCTGTGAAAGTTATTTAGTAAGTTTTAAAACTGGAAGCAGGTATGTGATATCACTGCAGAGTTACTAGTAGATGAAGCTGCTGACAATTAATCCCAAACCCTGTGGGGTTTCTTTCCTTTTTCTTGGGGGGATTATCTTTTTTTGTGGATATGCTGCTGAAAGTACTGAAGTTCTACCTAACAGCTCTGGCTTCTCTCCCGGAAGTGCCCTGACCACTCTGTCTGCCAGCCAGCTTGGTGGGTGAGAAAACCACATCTTGCAAAGCTTAAAATCTGGGGTCTTCAGGAGTCAAATACTTCTTCTGTGTTCACCTCTTGAATACACACCAAATATGTGCAGCTCCCATTGTTAGAGTGCCTGAGGAATCTACCACAGCTTTTGGAAAGTTTTAGCACTCAGGGATGTGCTATAGTCACATACCCAGAAAAAGGAAATGAGAATGATAAAAATAAATGCCAAGGAAAGCAAGAGTTCCGTTTCAGATTGAGTTCACAAAATATATGGTCACCAGCACAATTTAAGAACTCCCCATACACAGCTGCAGATGTTAAAGACAGTTAACACTAATAGAGATTAGAGAGCAAGTGAAAAAATGGCATCTTAAGAGGCAGCTTATGGCCTACCAAGACTGATTCTCCTTGCACCTGTTGCACCCTGAAAATAACTCATATTGCCATTGCTGTTAATGTTAAAGGCATGATGGTTATGACTCAGCATAAGTTGTACCCATGGTCTGGTGAGGGGCAGAGCTTGGAATGGAGATGGTGGTTGGCTGCTGGTGGTTTTGGTGCCCTGGTATATATCTGCTGCCTGTACCTGCCCTGAAGCCAGTCTTGGACTCCAGCCATCATGGAGATGGCCTAAAATGCCAAAGGACGTGACCTGACACAAGCTATGCCTTCAGATCAAGCATGACCAAAGGGACTCGGCGCTTGCTCTGGGGTTAGTATGGGGTGCAGAGTGTTTGCTGCTCTCAGGATGCACTGGCACAGTCAAGCAGCACACTCCTCTTTGTGGCTCTGACTCCAGGACCTCCTCCCCTCGTGCTGTTCCAGTAGCCCCAAACAGTTTCACTTCAGGAAGCCAAGGTTGCACAGATCAACTTTCAAAAGTAACCCAACAACAAAATAGCTTACAGACCTAAATTCTTTTTCTCTTGGTATCCTCATATTTAAATGTAGCATTTAAAAGTCTTTTTAGTTCTAGGTCTCTGTGTGTGTGTGTGCCACTTTTCTCAATTTGCTTAAAAAGTGCATAGGAAATCACACAGCAAATAATATAAGTATGTCAGCAGATTCAGGATCATGAAGCAGTATTTGCCAGTTATGTTTAGCTTAGAATCAGAGTCAAGCAGTGTGACTTCTTTTTGCACTTGATAATCTTGGAGAAACAGCCCTGCACAGTAATTAGGCTCATGAACTCTATCTATGACTAGCATTAGATTCTGCAGAAAATCCGTTATGAGCTGAGTTTTCTTCTAACTTTTAAATATGGGAGAAGGAGTAATTCCTTTCTGGTTTTAATTCATCCAGGCAGCACCAGTCTCAGCAACTGGAGAGCAGTGACCAAAACAGAAGATCAGTGTTGGCAGATGTCAGACTTGTGGCTTTCATGTGTACCATCTCCTCCTATCTGAAGCATTCAGCATGGCACTGTAGTGTTCTGTGCCTTGGTGGGGTGGAGTGGAAGTTACTTGGACTAAAAGCCTTTTAACAAAGTCCGTGACATAAACTTTATGTGTCATGTGCAATCTCTATGAAAATCCAAATTAATGGTAAAGATTGTTTGATGACATATAGTTAGTAAGAGTATGTGCAACTAAAATATGATTAGTAGCACACAGGATCAGACTTAGGAATGTCATAATAACAAGGAAGTGCTTTGAACTCTCGAGATAAGTCTCAACCCAGGATAAGCCATGAATACCTCACCTGTACATGAACAGGTCTCTAGGAGCTGATCTTGATACATACAAGTAATTTTTCATCTCAGTTAGGGAACAAGTAGAAGGAACCAGTAGCTCAAAGAAAATCAACATCAAAAACAACCTTGAAGTATTAAAAGCAAAAATTTCCAGGTGAAGCCTGAGTACCTCATTTGTACTGAGGAAGGAATTTTGAAACAGTGTAGGAGAGGTTGGCATTTAGCTCTTGGGGTGCTGCTGGAGTAGTTGAATGCTGCAAGTCCTGATTTAGGAATCATAGATGAGGGACATGAAAGTGGTCTTCAAGCAATCTGCTGGTGAGCAGCCTAAGCCAGGCTAGAGCCCACTTAATTGCTGTGCTCTGCTTCCAGGAACTTCATCTCCAGTTTTGCAACAAAGACATCAACCTTTGACTCTTCTAGAAAACCCCTTTCTATTGCCACTTGGAAAGAGGCAAAGTCCAGAATAAAACCAGTGGGTTTGGTTTGTCCTCTTTTTCTGGAGGCTGTAAAGCCAGATTAACCAGCACACACTTCCACCCAAAGATGTGTTTAGTGGAGATTTGTCAAAACAGTAGCACTTGGTCTGGGCTGGGAAGGAACTTCAATGCAGTGAAGAGTGGGTATTGAAAGACACTTTTCAGCTTCAGGCAGGCCCTAGTTCACCACCATATCTCTATTGGATAGAAGGAATAATTACTTTTATCTAAGCATTCAATATTTCTGGTTTTCAATCATAGCCTGAATGCTGTGGAGATCTTACTACAAACTCCACTGCTAATAGTTTATGTGACATTTGCCTAACTGAAAGACCTCATTGACCTGTAAGCAGATTATAATCATTGGACAAAGCTGTTGGATCCCTCAGGAAACTCCAGCTTTGTAGCTGTAGCAGAGACAGGCTCCTATGTGTACAGGGGCTCATTGTCTCACGGGGCTGGCCACAGGATCTGGGCTCTAACTCTTGACTCTTCCTCTGTAGTTTAAACATTTCCTTTCCAAGAAGAGCAATGGCAACGTGAGCTTCTGGCTTGTAGCTGAAACCCTCAGAAGCCACAAGACAAGATGCAGACATTCTTTGCAAAAAACTTCAACTCATGCTAGTACTGGGTCTAAGAGGAAACTGGAAGGCTTAGAGAAAGCACAGGCTTATTCTCCCCTCTTGGGGCAGCTGAAGAGAGTCTTTCCCCATCCCACATGGTGAGGTATGATTGCAACTTATTTTCCAGCTAGTGTAAATTTCTGCAGGAACAGATTGTGCATAATTGCATGATCTTTCCCTTGCTGTACAAATGTGGTTCCCAGAAATGAGTAGATGTAAATTTGTATGTGGTAGTGTTGCAAAATAAATAGCTCATTGCTTTTTAACTTTTGGTGGTTTATTTGTAAATAATTAAAATATTTTTAGAATCATGTTGATAATTTAGTAGCAAAACTGTAAGGTGGTTTGGCTTGTTACTGGCATCTCACTGCTTTTCTAAGAATGGTAACAGCCACAATCAATACTTAAAGATGAGAACGTGGCCTGCCCTTTGGGTTATGTTCTGTCAGTGATGGTACAGTTTCATACCTGTAAACCCCTCTGAATGCTTGATAGATATGCTTAGTGGACATAGCTCACTGCTGTAGTTCTTACTGTAGGTGAGATTCATTAGCCCATCCTAAAATAAAGAAATAAATTAAATAAAGCTCAGACAGTTGAACTATAGTGGTTTAACAAAGTGAAGTTCTTCCTGTTCCCTCCAGACCCTCCGTTTGTGAATGTTTCAGCCTAGCTGAGGGCCTGTCCCTGCTTCACAGGCATTTCATGAGTATTAATGAATGTGTGCTGAAATCCTCAGATTCCTCACATCTTGGTGCCAGTGGCAAAATTTTAATGAGAGAGGACTCAGTCGGAATATGGAGGGAGGAACTGGAGCTGTAGTGAATATTAGCTGCTCACAGGTTAACATGATGGAGTTCTTTCCCACTGTTTAGATTGCAGCACAGATTAGCTGAATGTATCAAACTGCTTTAGTTCTGCTTTAGTATAGAAATGGTTTTAGCTCAAAACCTCAGTGTTAATTTCCTTTTATGCAAGTTGAGACACGCTTGGCCTGGACGGCAGAAAAACTGCTGCAATTCAGTTACACTAAAGCTGAGGAGCAATAAAATGCCAAGTGTTTCAGAAGCCAGGAGACCACACACACACTCTTCCTGCACAGCAGAACAAAACCAGCAGAAAAGTGCCCTTTTTGCTCGTGCCCAGTGAAGACTGCCTCCCAGGTGCAGGGAGAGCAGGGACAGCCCATGGAGCTGCCAGCCCAAGGCTGGCATGACCTCCTCCCTGAGTCTGGGTAAAATGCCCCCACTCCATGCCCGCAGCAGACCTGCCTCCCTGCCTGCACCCTGAGGGGATGGGGCACTTCACTTCTTATTGTACTAATTCCTGCTGCCCTCCTGTGCTGCCTCTTCTCTTGCCAGCCAAGTCACAGTGCTCTTTGTGGGCAGGCCTGCATTCAGTCTTGGAAAAATTGGCAAGTGACAGGAATAGAGTTTCCCATCATTCACTGCTGGCAGTCCTTCCTTGTCCCCATCACGTCCGAGAGTGAAGCCAATAAACTGAGCTAGGGACCATCACACTCACTGCAAAGTCACAGCAGTGTCATGGAAAGCCTCTCCCCACATCAAGATTTTCTTAATTTGGTATATTATGGCCTTGAAGAGGGCATTTAAGTTGTATACCAGCATTTGGGCTCTAATCACTTCTCCAGTGCCTTATGCAATGACACTAAATCACCCTAAGAAGCCGTTAAGTAGGACAGGTATTTTTTTGTAGTTTCATTATAGTGGTAAAGGCTGAAAAATAATAAAAAAAAATCACTGTTGCTTATGTATATGTTTTCAGTAACATTTTATGTATATTGGTGCAACCTTCTGGTGTCCTGGGGTGGAAATTTCAAAGCTGTTTTACCTTAATTCCCTGGCAAGGAAATTTCAGAAGAGTTACAAAGGGGCAACTGCTTCTTTCAGGTCTCTTCCAAGGCTCCCTTTCACTAGGGAAGGTCACACAGGCCTCTTCTGCAGGTGTTGCCACATTGGCAATGGTGATGATGGCATTTACAAGAATTGTACTCTAAAGTCATGGGGTCCCCACTTTGGCATATGGACCCTTTTGGTTGGCACAAATGTGAACCAGAAGTGAATTACATGGCAAATTCCATTCAACAGCTAGCTGGTCAAGTGAGGAACAGTGTTTCTGGGTGGCAGCTTTATGTTCTTTTGTTGCTAAAAGGAAAGCAGATGAAGATTTACATCAGCTTTTTGTTTGAGGAACCATAATACAGTGGGAGTTACAATCCTCATCCTCAAACCCATTTAATTTTGAGATGATAGAGGTAATAATGGGAAGCAATTTTCTCTTTGCAATATTGAATTACTACTATCTTATATCTGTGTGAATGCCTGGATCAAGCACCTTTTTTGAGAAATGATCTGTCAGACAAAGTGTAGGAAATGCATGTGAAACAACTGTCACCAATCCTTTTGTAGGTGTAACAGTGTATTTTAGCTGTTAAAGCAAAGGAAAGCCTGTTATCATGAAAGCAGAGATGAACACAAGGTTTTATGGTCATGTGGATTAAAGTGCTTCCTGATGTGCAGCATTTGGTAAAGCTTCCTGGGTTTTTTCCTTGAATAATTATTCATGAGGATATTCCTGGCATGTCACTCTTAGTCTAGAAAATGCAAAGTAAGGTATCCTCTGCTTATTCCATTGTTGGGATTAATGCTCTCCGTATGAAGAAGTGCTAAAGGCTGTGACCTTAATGAGTTTATCAGAAAATATGGGAATCCTGCAGAAAAGCCCACGTGCACTCATGGAGCTATGCATCCTCCCTTCCTACCCCGCAGAGGAGTTTCAATGTTTCCTTTCCCTCCCAGTCTCTCTGTGGGAGTGGAAGAAGAGCTTGCCTGTGGTGCACCCCATGCTCTGCCTGTGGTGAGTCCAAACCCCTGAGTAGTCCACACTCCCAGCTGGTGCAGAAAGTGAGCCAGGATGCAGCCCAGGCTGCTCCTGCAGGTGCCCACAGGACCCCTCTGTCAGGGCTCTGCTCTGCTCCTCTGGCAATGTTGTGCTCCACTCATTCTCACAGCTGCAGATTTCTTTGGATGTGTTTAGCTTAACACAGGCACATAAATAACTGGTCAAGGACATGTCAGAAACATGGCCAAGGACCCTGAAGGTCCCAGCTATGGCTGCCACTTCTGCTTCCTGCAGCCTTTGTCTTGGGACAAAATGTACTTATTTGCAAGAGGGTATACATTCTCTGGTTCTTACGTAAGTCACATTCCTCCTCCTGCCAAAGACAGCAATTGCATTAATGTCCAGAGCACTTGGACATACCAGGCACAATTAACATCTGCTCTATCTCCTCTTTTATCAGGGAAGACACATCAAGGATAAATTTGGCCAGGAGTAAAACCTCTGCTCAGTGTTGTTCTCCTCATGCATGAATGTTATTGCAGCATTTAAGGAACAATCACTTGCTGACAGGGTTACTAGCAATTACAGGGCATATTTCATTAGTGCATCCACACAGGGCATTGGCCAGCTCTAACAGCTTCCAAGCGTTGCATTTGTGAATGCCAAAGATAGTTTCTTTTATTTGTCTGCCTGGGTACAGATGTTGGACCTGAATTACCTCTCAGTATGAGGTCCCTCATTGTCTCCCAAAATATCTCCAAGTCACTTAATTCCATCAGGTCACTGTACCTGACCTTTAGCTAGAACATCCCAACTTGTTTCTCCCAGTGGGAAACAAGGACCGTGTCCAAACTGGCAGTGGGAAGGCAGTGCATGCACACAAGTGCAGGGTGCTTGTAAACAGGAAAAAATACAATGTGAGGGTTGGGAGAACCTCAGGAAGGATTATTTGAGCCTATTTCTAATGTTCATTTGTCACTGACTGGCTGAGCCATCCTCTGAGGGTTCTCTAGGCTGAGTCCAGTGGCTGCACCCATAATGAGACTGTTTGTGTCTGAGTGGTTGGGCCCAGCCTAAGTGCCAGAGGACCTGTAGTTGGAGAGACCCTTCTCTGGGTTTCTTCCATTCTGGGTGCTTTGGTTCAAATCTTGGGAGCATGCAATTGTTGAAACAAAGACATGGAACTTTGGCAAAGCTGTTTTTGAACCCCTGTGCTTTTCTCTAGGGCTCTGCTGCAGCAACAGCAGCATTAGCACACCAGTTTTTTCCTCAGTTTCCTGGCTAAATCCAGGAATCTTCAGGGCTCTTCAGAGGAGGTTTCTCTTTGTCTGCAATCAGGAACAAGTGCATGCCCATTTGATGAGTCATTTTAACCTCCAGTGACTAACCCATCCAACCTGCGGGAGGGAAGGGAATTATAGTAGTGATAACAGTTTGTGTTGCCACTGGAGGGTTTCAAAGTGCTTCCTAAGCAATTTTCCTTATCAGGGTTCCTCTGAGATATGACAAACATGCTACTCATATTTCATGGCCATTTCTGTCTATTATCTTTTTAAACTGCTTGTTGCTTTTTGTAGCTGAACTCACAGAAATCTGAAACCCTCAGAATTCTGAAACACACAGAATTCTGAAACCCTCCTGCAGGATCTCAGAATGGATCAGGTTGGAAGGGATCACAGTGGATCATCTGGTCCAACCTCCCAGCTCAAACAGGGTCATCCCAGAGCACATGGCACAGGATTGTGTCCAGACAGCTCTGGAATATGTCCAGTGAGGGAGACTCCACACCCTCTCTGGATAATCTGTTCCAGTGCTCAGTCACTGCACAGGAGAGTTCTTCCCCATGGTTAGGTGGAAATTCTGTGCATCAATTTCTGCCTCTGCTCCTATTGCTCAGCACCACTGAGAAGAGCCTGGATCCACCCTCTTGACACACCCCCCTTCAGACACTTACAGACCTTGATGAAGTCCCCTCTGTTGTCTTTCCCTCCAATTCCTGATTTTCCCTGGCTATAATCAATTATCATTTCCAGTCTGGAAAATAATATGGTGAATTGCACTGTAGTGAAAGCAAAACTGAATGCATAAGATACCCATCTGTTTTTTTAACACAACAACCTGCCAGTTGAAAAAACCATGAATGGTTGCAATGACTGCAAATTAATTAGCTGTGAGGGAAAGCAAAGGAGCCAATTCCACCTATTTAAACCCTTGGAACTGCTCAGGTACACCTCCAATAGAAAAGGAGAGACAGTTCAAGGAGGCAGATATTGCTGTAGTTTTACATTTTTAATATTAGTTGGGATATTTCTTCAGTCAGTTTTTCTCCTGGCTCTTTAGCTGTTTTCCCCAGTGCCTTGTGTACAGTAAGAATGTATACAGGAGAGTCTAATTGAAAAGTTATATTAATCATAAATAGATTCATGATTGAATTAGGAGACATAGTGGACCAAACTAAAGCTTCTTTGGCTGAATGCTTGGGTTGTTTTTATTCTGTAAATGTAGAAAAATGGCAAAAGGATTTTTCTTCCTGTCCAAAACCAACTTTTCTTGCTGTAGATTGAGTCATTGACCACTGAGGATTGCACTGAGATCTGTCAGGAGGAGACTTGTCTACTCATCCCCTTTCCCTCTGTATTTTAACAGCTAATTTTCCTTGGTTGTATTTTCTATTAATTTTTATGAAAGTTACCCAAATTTCAGAATACACATGAAACAACTTAGTGTGTGTGAGGAATCCAAAATTAGTGAAGCTTGATTGGGATAAGCACACAGTTAAAGTTCCCTAACTCTTCCCCTGCCTACCAATCCCTAATAAATCAAATTCACAACAGCAAAGAGAACAAATCAACCATCCACAGCGAAATATTGTTTAAATAATGACTCAGCCAGATTGCAGATACTTTATTTATATAACCATTGAGAAATAAATTTTACAGAAAGCACAGAAATAGTCTGACAGCTGAATTCTGTCTCAGACACTGTAAATGGTTCCTATCATGAGTAGAAATTAAATAAAATGTGTACAGGTGTCCACACTATACAGTCACACTCTTTTTTATGTAAGATACATAAATATATTCACTTTCTTTATTACAGTTATAAAAAATCCCTATGGTTAATGATGCAATCTATGTGCACAGTGTTTGTATGAATATTTAATGTGTAAGCTGTAGATTTTGCTAAATGTAGGACATATTATCCCAATGGTAGGGAGCAGTTTCTTCTCTTGAGGGACCATCTACCCATAAATATCTGTAAAATGGCTCTTGTCATTTTTATGGCTTTCATGTTATAAAAAGCTGAAAAAGCAGACAGATAATAGGGAGCTATGGATGGCTAATTGATCTGACATTATTTCCCCAGTAGTATATATCACATGATGTCAGACTTACAGAAAATGTGAGATGTTTTATACTACCTCAGTAATATACAGTTCAGCTGGATGAATTAGAAATTACTGATCCTGTTGGGTCATCACTTTTACCTGCGTGTTAATGAAGCTCTGATCCAAACCTTTTTTCAGAATTACCAAAAGATAACTATGTAAGAAATTAAAAAAAATTCCTTTAGTATGCTTTTTGCACAATGATTTATAAGAATGACAGAACTGACTGTTGGAAACTAGACTTACATGAAATCTTAATATATTTTCCATGTCATATTAGCATGTTAAGCATATTTCTATGTACATTTAGCATATCTGTTTTCTCTATCTGGAGTGTTCCTCTCCATGGTCTCTAGGACCATGGAGATTTACTTTTGGTGCTTATTTTTCCTCTGTTTGACTGCCAGCCTGTCTATAAGTCTGTTTTTCATCGTGTTAGTGGTGTTAACCTGAGCAACAAGGTACCTAAAATTTAATGCCATTTTTTACAACAACTTGATGAGACGTGTAGAATTGCTGTTGCCAACCTGGAGAGCAACATGCAGAGAATATTTGTCTGTTTTACTGCTTCCTGATTTTGCACTCTCAGACATTTTACCCTTCTGCTAACACACACCAGACACTTCTATTGCAGTTGCATTTTAGTGCTGGGATTTAGTTTCAGATGTTACTTTAGGTTTTGAGGGCAGAGCTCAGTGGGACACTCTAAGCTGCACAGTTCCTACAGCAATTTCTCTGTACAGCTATAAATAGGATTAAGATGCATCTAATTTAGTTGTGCCTTCTAGTTTAGCTTGCTCCTTTGCAGAGGAGGAGTTAGGAGCTACAGAAAAGGTGAAGCAGCATAATTAAGTCCACACCTGATTCCCTTCAGCTAGCTTGCCCAGCTCATTACTGACACACATTTGGAGCTGAGCTTGTGCTTTCTGACAGTCTCAGACCCCCACTACTGACACTGACCCATCTCATGTCAGAGCACAGGGCTGCACTCATCATTGCAGGAATACAGAAAAAAACCTATGGAAGATGAATTTAAGTGACTGTCCTCAGCAGCACAAATATATACCTGACAAATACTGAGATATATAGGAACAACAGAAAAACAGTTTAAATCTAATCCTATGATTTGCCTTCTATGCCCCCATTAGATGAAACCCAAATTTGTCAGCTGTTAGCTGTCAGCTGATCAATCACCTGGGTATATTGGCAACAGAATCACTCCAACAGGGGATTTGTAGCAAATTGCTAGCATTGAAATATTTTTATGATTGTATATCTATCTAATTCTATTCATCACTGGATTATCAAAGATGAAATGCGATAGAACAAGAGTGTCTAATACATCTTAGTTGGCTTTTTCTCTGAATTATTTTTAAAATATCCCAGCTACTAGAAAAGTACATAAAACTTTCTTAATAGCATCACATAGAGTTCAAATTTAAAAATTGACTACAAGAAGATTTTTCTTCTCCTTAAAGCTATGCTGATCCTATTGTGTGACTCTGCAAGGTAATCAAACTGAGTTTATGTAAGTGTTCTCTTTAATGGGGAAAGCTCACCTGTGCTGGAAACAGTAGCAAAGTGTTCATTAAATTTAATGGAAACAGGATTTCCCTCTTACATTTTTTTATGGACAAACTATTGAAATTATATGAATTGAGTTGGTCATATATACTGCTGAATGGTCTATAAAAATAGACAGATACATACTTGTGCACATAGTGTAAAAGTAATCACTGTCCCAAAGAAAATATTGTTGCATTACGTTAGAAGCTGTGGATTCAGTAAGAGAGTTCTCAATACATAAATTAATTCTTTAGAATAGACAGTCCCCAATGATGTAGCATACATCCAAATGAAGTCTACAAGATTTTAGTGCAGCTTTGCAGGTCTCCCTATGCAATGCTTGGCTTTTTTCTTTGGGTATTTATTTACTTCCTGTGCTCTAGATTACATTCTCTTTTTTTCTGGAAGAAGAAAATTAGTTTTGCTGACTTCACTTAAACCCTTGTCATTGGACATTACCCCTCCTAAAAAAAACCACTACCACTTACAGACCACAAAAATACATTCACTCAGCAATTTTCCATGATGCTTCAATTTTAAAGTTAACAATATAGTTAATAATATAATTTCACCCGAACAGAAGTAGATTTCCTGAATCACTGTGCATGTAGGCATTACTCATAACAAGTAATGAAAATATTTGAGATTTAGTCTTTGTGATTGAAAGCTGATTGTGGTGAAAGGAATATCAGGACAAAATTTCTTAAATAAGGGAAAATGGCACAAGACAATGAGGCTGACATGATATGCAAATGGAAATCCGTGTGATATATGTGGTAAAAAGACTGAATTGTCATATTCTAGGCCCATGATTCTTAAAGGATTCTGGGAGGATTCTCCTCTGAAGATGCAATTTTTCCAGGTCATTGCCAAGTGCCATGTTTTTTTCAGATGGGTTTGCATGATTCCATCATCTTGGAGCAGAGCTCAGGGTGTGATGCTTTGGTTCCTGACTGCATCATGCTGCATAATTGGGTGAAAATAGTTCACACATTTGTCATGACGCAGTCCAGCATCCGTAGCTGCACAACATTCTCCACTTTTGTACTTTGAGTTTAGTGGCTCCATAAACAAATCCATATGACTTACAATAAACTAATGCAATTCTTTTCCATAGCATGTATCTTCAGCATGGCCCAAGTACTGGCTGCTCCTCTGGCTACCCTCCTCTGTGCTAATGGATTATGCACGCTCTGTGTTACCTGGCTTGTGGTTATTCAGGTCTTTTCTCTGTAGTTTTAGTTACCAGTTCCACCATGACCAGCAAAAGGGGATCTTTCACCCAAGAAAAGTACAGCAGTAGCAAATAATTAACAAAACTTATATATGCAAAATAGATTTGAAATAATTTCACCTCTACTTTTAAAGTGTATCATTTACTGGTGCACTGACAATTATCTCGATAATAGAAGAAGTATTTAATGCATTTTGTTTTCTCTTTTTATAAGGTCTAAGTGAGATTGTTCATTCTCAGGTTTACTGTGGCTCTGCTTTAGCTTGTTACTGTGATTGCTTTTCCTGAAAATTGCAGCTTCTGAGTCTTTGCCTTAAAAAACCCTTTTTTCTCCACTAACTCCTCAGACTATGAGTGTACTTCTTGATTTGAGCTACAATAGTGTTCACATGCTGAATTTTTCTTCTGCATTTGGACTCTACAGAACAGTCATCAAAATACCAAGAAACGGAACTGATTTTTTTTTTAAAAAGCTATTTTAAGTGTTTATCCTCTTAAATAAAAGAATGATTGCAATGCCTAGCATGGTCACAGTTTAAAATGTCAATATCTAGCAATTCTCTTTTGAAGCTCTCCTACTGTATATACCAAAACATCCCATTGTTCTTGGGCTTTTGAGAAATACAACTGCTGCTGTAGCCTGTTGTGAAATTAATTCTAGAAATTTGTTTCCTGTTCAAAGGCTGGGTGCTTAAGACAGCAGGGGATGTAATTAAAAACCCTTTAAAAAATTCATGGATATAATAAAGCTAACCAAGCCATTTCAGAAGTATGGTTTTTGTAATTGAGAAATAATGAAGTGATGCTTGTGGAGGTCCATGCTGGCATGTGCTCTGAAGAGCAATAGAGCATTTGAAAGGTTAGAAAGACACAGAAACAGGAGGATCCTTGAAAGACAAAAATTATTAAGTCCATCTGATGATTTAATCAAAGTGCATTAGGACTTGAAGGGGAGAGTAAGGAGAATGTTTCACCGGGCATGAAGGAATATAAAACTCACCCACACCCTTTCTTCTGAAAACAATAGCTCAACAGCTACAAGTGCTTGGCAAGTTAAGCCATGTAGGCAGTAGGAGGTACAGAGATTATGTAATTCTTCAACTATCTCCCATTTTCATTAAAATGGGTCAGCACAACTTGTACATAGAGTCTACTACAGACCATAGTTTCAATTTATCTGTAATTGCCTTGCCCTGCTATGCTCAGTACTGTACTCCCACTGTTTTTTATAGACTTGGCTTCCCTTAAGAAAAAGATTGGAAGAGGTCTAATGGCTGTCAGGGTGGCTGAAAATAGTGCTAAAGAGTCAGATAAGAAATGGAAACTTCTTGTGAAGAACCAGCTGCTCCTGGACACATCCAAAGGAACTGCAGGCTGAGCAGATTGGTTTTTGGGAGTGAGTGAATCATTAGTGTATGATGGGGAGTGCTGATGGATTGGTACAGCTGCCTGCTTGGTTTTCGTGGGCCAGGAGAGCACAGATTATGGGACTGGCATTTTGCTGCGTTTCTATTTTCTCAGGATATGTAATTTTCTGTTCTATTCAAAGTCAAATTTAAATAGAAGTAGAAGCTACCTTAAAGCCATATTGCCCCCTGCATTTATATTCTAGTATTGCTCTGAACACAGACATGAAATAAGATCAGGGTCATATTTTTTCTCTTATCTCCCTTGCTTTTTATATTTCTCAAATAAGTGTTCACCTGTGAACCCCTTTTACAGAGTAATTTCCCAAGGTTTACAAACCAACTTTTTAGTCAACTGACTATTTTACAAACCTCTTATGTAGCATTTATTTACTATGTATAAGGATTCCCTTCATGAAGTTATTTTCCTGTATTCTTTAAAGTCCTTTAAAAGTGTATCCATATGGCAATTACTCCATTATCTGCCTCGTCCTGATTTTTAAAGAGGACTGGCTCTTAAAAATAGTTATCCTCCTGAGATTTCAACTAACTTCTCAATTGCTTACTGACCTTTACCTTGGATATATACATAATTTTTAAAGGAAATATATTCTTCAAGAGTTTCATTCCTTCTGATTATGCCAGCTCTTTCAGAAATGAGCAGCTGGTAAATTCGCTGAAGCAGACCTGTGTGGTGCCACATTAATGGAGTGCTTTCTTGGAGCAGAACAATGCATTACAGCTTTAGCCACAAAGTGCAATCTAAAAATAATTCTACTCTGCTCCAGACTTATGTATGGATTGATTATTTTTCTCCTTTTGAGGTGATTCAAGCTATTAAAGTGTAGGATGAGTTCAAGAAAGGGAAATGTGATTAGACCAGGTGCATTATATCTTTATCAACTTCCGGCTTTCTTGTAAGAATTGTTTGTTTTAGATTTGAAATTAATCATTTATCATTTGCATACTTAAGTAAGACTTTACTTTTGGCAAACAGTTAATGTTGAAGTTTTAATGTGGAGGAGTAGAAGTGAAAAACATGATTGTCAGGTGACTTTGCTGAATTTTATTTAAGATGGAGCTGTGTTTAATGGTCAATGCTTAATGTTTAATGTTTAATTGTTCATTGTCTTTGGCACTGAAAATAAAACAGAGTTCACTCATTCTGCATGACCTAATAAAATGTCTTTAGAATGTGAAGCTTAATTCCATATTTTGTGCATGGCATAAACACACAAAGAAACAAAAAGAAGTGGGCAGGGTTCCTCCTGAGCTGCTGGACTTCACTGAAGACCAGCACATTCCTGGTATATGCATCAGGCTTTGGTGATGTTGAGGGGAGGAGAGGGGGCATTGCAGGGTTCTGCTCTCCAGGGCTCTGTCTCCCTTGCCAGCGAGGTGAGGTGCCTCAGCCATGCTCCCCTCTGCCCAACCTCTGCCTTCCTGCACACACTTTTTCTGCAGTGTGTTTTTTCCATAAAGGACACGTTGTTAAACTCCTTCTGTCCCCCTTTGGCAAAGCTTCTTAAATAACTGCTATTTCTTTGCCCTTGCCTCTTCCCAAGTACCCAAGAATGCCAGTGTCTCAGCTGGACTTCTGTCAGGTCCTGGAAGACCTGCACGATCTGTGGAGCAAGAGCGACAGAAATCTGGCAAAAACATTAACTGCATTTTTTTTTCTTAAATTCAAAGCAGAAGAATACTGCTACTTGCACAGTGAATACTCTGTGGTGGTGAATAGTTCTGTCACGTTGAAGAGCTCAGGAAGTATTTAGAGAGTGCTCTCAGGAACATGGTGTGACTCTTGGGGATGGTCCTGTGCAGGGCTAAGTGTTGGAGTTGATGATCCTTGTGGGGCACTTCCAACTCAGCATGTTCTGGGATTCTGGGATTCTGTGAATACTGAATACATACAGTAGTTAAAAAATACAGTACAGTCTATAATATAAGGGTGTTTAATGCTGCCCCACAATTTGAATCTTTAGTGTCTCTTAAATTCCCTCAAAGATAGTCTCAGTTGATAAAGGTGCAAAAGGTGGATAATAGCTTTGGCAGCTGGCTAGAGAGCATATTAAATATTTTATATTGGAGGGTTTTTGAAAATGACCAAAACCTCAAATCACTTGAAACTTCATTAGTATCAATAACCAGAAAATAACAAGAAGCTTGCATACGAATTGTCATAATTTGGTATTTCAAAGATGAGTTGGGCACTACAAAGGTGGCAATAAGGCTTCTTCAGGCTTCTGGCAGTATGACTTAAAAATATTCTGTGGGTTTTAAGATTTTTTGATAACCACCAAAACTATAAACATGACTATACTATATTTAGGGATTGTGAAATAAATGTGAAATAATTCTTCATGAGGGATAAGAGGATGGTAACAAACCAGGGAATCACATGGACTTTTTTCACCAACAGTGATTTGTTGTGGTGTGATATTAATGCCAACAGTGATTCATGTTTGGGATAGACCCAGAGGCTGTGTCCAAACCAGAGACCTGGAACCACTGACATACATATGGGTCAACGAAGTACTGCAGCCAGCTCCAGAGATACAAATGCTGGCAGCACTGCCACCCTTTTCCTGCTTCCACAGAAAATGGGGCAGATGAAGCACAGTTTGTACAGCCCAGTGGTTAGATGCAGAGTGTGAATAAAACAGTAGCATTCCCATGGATGTCTCTAACTCCTGTAGTTTCATATATCTGCTGAGTTTTACTCAGGGGTTTAATACAAATATGTCTGATTTATGGTCCTGGCTGGAAGTCAATGGAAGACGATCGGCAGCAGAAATGTCCATTACTATTGGCATGGCGTTCATACAAGGAAGCTTCTTGTGCTACAGACCTAGTTTTCCATTTTGAAGAATGACAGAGTTGTTTCAGAAAGATGCTTCTGTATCAGCTGTAGTATTATTCAGAAAATAGAATTCAAGGGGAGAAAAAGACTCAGCAGTTGTCACATTTGTCACTTGAATGGGAGGTTATCCCTTAGGAGACTGGCTGCATGAGTTATTAACTCAGCTTCTCTGTTAGGGCAGTTTTTGAGAAAAGTTATAAGTGAAAAATTTGGCTAAACTTTTTATTTATAGATGAATGAGACTATTTTATCATGAAGTGCTGCTAAGGCTGGAAACTACAATGGATGCTTACAACCATATTAGGTATCATTATTTTCTTCTATACGGAAGAGGAAGGAACTGATTTTTTAATTTTCTCCCTGTTGTCTGGGATGGGGATTCTGAACTTCTGTATGTTTAAATAAAGACTTTGAGAGACTAATAATTATTTTACACAACTGGCAAACTGCACATGGTCACACCCCACATGTGGACATGCTTTGGGGAATTTTCTTTGCTCTATTAAATGCTAATTTCTGCATGCATGACAAATTCAAGGGGCCAGTGAGCAAACGGAGGGATTTCTGTGAGTTTTATATTCCTGATCCTAGTTCTAATTGTAGATGGAATTTCCTGTGCATTTCTCCATGTCCTGAAGTCAAATGCTTGCTTTCACTTTCTCTTATTGCTCATGATGTCACACTTCCAATGAAATAATGACTAAATGAAGGACACCCACATTTCCAAGGAGACCTGACAGCATCTCACACAAAGTAAAATTTGCATATGTTTGTTTCTCTTTCTAATAAGAATACTTGTGCTTCATGAAGTGTTTTTCAGCAGGGTGAAAATGCAGAGTGAGTTCCCACTGTCTCACCAGCATGGTGCCCCAGAAAGACAGGGCTGTATGAGGGGGACTGAGTCCACCACCATCTTTCATCTCTCTTTGCTTTTCTGCTTTCTATTAAGCTCAGAGTTCAAGCTCAGGGCTGGTGATGGTGCACTTGTTTCTCCTTCTGAGTGAACACAAGATGGCCTAAAAACAGGCAATCTTTCAGCATAATGACATTATCAGGCAAGCTGATTTACTGCTGGGGAAAGAGCCCATTGCAGCTTTTCTGATCATGTTTCAAGGTTTTGCCTCTTTTCTCTCCAACTCTCCCAATAATAATGATGTAATATATTAAATTAAGTGGTAACAGTCTATGAAGCTGTGGTTATCATTAAATATTTATGCTTCTGGAGTGTTGTAAACACACAGTGCCCCAATTAACCATAGGTAGTCTGCAATTATCCAATGGTAATTACCCTAATTTGAATTGGCTTATTATGGGAAATAGAATAGAATTTGTTTTCTGCTTGGTACTGAGGAATAGAGTTGGCAATTAAGTAGAAGCAGCAGTTGCTTCATCCAACTTAAAAAAATTAAATTGCCCTCTTAGAGCCTGTCACAGTTTACACAATTGGAGCAGTTTTACAAACAAAACCAATAATCAGATCCAGCTTCCAAAGAGTACATACTTTCATAACCTTGTCTCTCTGTCAGCGTTGACTGATAGCTGTGCTGCACAGAGGTCCATAAAAAAGCCCAAAGGGTTATCCACAGCACCCAGAGGCACACAGATCATTTGCTTTGTGAAGCTATTAGAGGAGTTAAGGGAGCAGTGAGAAAGCACACACTTTCTTTTGCTCTGGGAATAATTCAGCTGTAGACATAGAGAGAAGAGTCTCTTGTTTAAACACGATGAGCAATAATTCTGACCCCTTTTCTCCTCCCTTGGCCCCTGGGAAACCTTGCAAGTGTAAGACAAGGAGATCCAAGGCTGTTTGCAAGAGAGCAGCCCTCCTTTTGTGGAGTTGTCACAGGCAACTGGTTCTCTCCAGTAGCTCAGGGAGCTTGGCACTCATTCCAAATGTTCATTTCCAGGCCCCTGCCAGCAAGAGAGTGAAACACTCACGTGCAGGACATGGCAGGTGTATCCAAAGGCTCCTGGGCACCATCCAGAACCAAAGAAGACACGGGGTCTCTGAACTAGGCTGACTGCCACTGGCCAAGGCCGTGGGCTGACATGCTGCAGTGCTGCTGCTGCTTAGCTCAGTAAAGGTGCTGTTGCCCCCAAAATCCCTTCTCTACCCCTCCTTCCCTACCAGACAGCCCTGATTCCTTACACACTAATGTTGGGGTGCTGGGAATAGCAGGAAGCAGGAACAACCTTACCTGGAACTGCTCCTGGCAGAAGAGGATCTGTAATTACAGCGTGAGGATTGAGGACAGAATACTGCCTCCGTGAGGAATCTCCTGTTTCTAATTTTATTTTCGTATCTGTTAATAAATGTCATGAAAAATTAAAAAAGAAGTGTAGGGTGTTACAAAGTCCTGTCATACAAATGTATCTTCTAAGTCATAAATTAATGATTTGTTTTCTCCATCTGCTTTGCCTCATACAAACAGGAGCAGTCTGCTTTTGCTGAGAGTGGAAATGCCTCTGTTGAAATGATCTTGTGGAAACAGGAAGATGCAAGAAGAAAATGTTCAAGTAGTCTGTAAAGCCTGCACACTGCTACAAACAGAAGGAAAGTTCACAAAAGAAAATAAGAGTTGGAGGATAGTGATTGATCTGTATCATATGCTGTCCTCATGTGGTATGTATGTATCTGTTTTCCACAATTAATGAATACCCACTTTTTTTTTTTTTTTTACTCTACTTCTAAAACATGACCTGCCGTTCTTTTTGTTATGTCCGTGACTTTCAGTGTTTTTGGGACTTAGTTCCATTCTTTCCAGGGTTGTTTTTATTTTTTTTTCAACAATTACATTAGCTGCCATCTCCAAAGAGGAGTTTTTCCAGCTATAAATGAAGTTAAATGTGAAAAGTAAGAAAAGGAAGATGCTGAAGATGTGCCTGTATTACTACAGCACTTTGAAAAGGTGCTGTAGTAATACAGCACCTTTGGAGTAATACAGCTAAAGCTTTGGAGACAGTGAACAATGGCTTCAGTCAGGGTAAAGAAGGTAAGTACTGTACTTCTAGTTAGATTATTTTTTTCTTCATTGCAGGAAATAAGTGAAAAAATATTTCTAAATTGCTTTTCTATGTTTTCCAAATATCTTGGAGGCTAGCAAAACTTTGTGGGTAAATGTTAACTATTTGCCTGTGGTTATGCCTGGGACAAGGAGGTATTGCACAGGGAGGTTGTTGGTGAAGTTTTCTGCATTCGCATGGTAAATTTCAGAAGACCTTAGGGACAGAAGATGGGGAAATATGTTGGTCTCATTGGGAGAATCAGCCCTGAGCTGTACCATGGTCTTTACTTCTTCTCCAGCCTCTAACCAGAGTATGTTGTGATTTTGTGGGGCTGAGGCAAGTAGAGGTATAATTGAGACAGGTGAGATTACAGAAAACAGTATTTTTGCTTGTTAGCTCAAATCAGGCTCTCAGGAGGAAGATAACTGAGACAGCACCTAACTGGAGAAAGAGTCAGAAAGGACAAATCTCTTTGCAAGAACAATTTATGGAGTACATTGAAAAATGATGGCTGTCTTTCACAGAAATATTATAAAAATTGTATTAAAAAGTGTGCACAAGCATGTCAATTTTACCTTTTAATTTCTCTCTCTTAGCTCATCCACATGTTCCCACCTCTTGTATTTTCCTTTGTATAAAGCATCTTCATTTCAACAGTCTCTGTGAAACTCTTCTTTCACTCCCAAGCATTTCCAGCAGAACTCAGCACAGTGTGACTCACATGTGACATCCATCCTGCTCAGCTCTGCCAAATTATGGGGACCCTGGCCAGGCTGCTTTGTTCCCAAGGAGGGCTGAAAAGTTATCACTGAAATCAACCCCCCTCCCCCCCTCCTGTGTTGCTCGAGATGTTCATGTTTCTATGGAAGAGCCAGTTCCCTTAGTCCCTATTTTCAGGTTTGTGCTAGCAGCCCCTAAGAAGTAACATTGAAGATGGAGGAGAAAGGACATCTGTCAAGGTGAAGGTCTGCACAGGCAAAACAGAGTTTTGGCTTTAAATGGAGTTTACTGGCCAATACTACCATAGGGACTGCAGACATGGATTTTTTTTGCAGTGCAGATTGTCACAAGAGCCCTAAATATGATCCTTTTTCTATTTGCTTATTTTTGAAGTACCTCAAAATTTTTAGCTGAAGCAAGGATCAGTTGCATTTTATGAACTTGTTCCCCTTCAGTGTTGAATCTTATATACAGAGGAATATAACGGCAGAGGGAAACCAAGCACAGTATCTGGAAAGACTGCTTGAAAACCTCTCAAACCAGAATGAGCTTTAGGTGAAGTGTCTAAGTGAATGTAGCCTCCTTCAGGATTGCAAAGGGCATTGCCATCCAGAAACTTTGGCATCACTTGTCTGCAAATTAATTCTGATTCTAGAAGGGACCTGGCCCTCACAGCACGACTCTGCCTTGGTTCGCCATCCTTCATAAGCAGCAGCAGTTTTATTTGCATTAAATTTCTCCTTGCTCCTGTGGCAATACCCTTCTCAATCATTCAGTGTAAGGGCATTTTACATGATACTGCATTGTGCTGTAAATTTAATGTCATTTAAAAAAATATATTTAACTGCTTAATAATTGCCAAAATGACATTTAACTTTTGCTTTTTGTTTTGAAATATAAATACTTGTTTCAATTCCATACTCCAGTAAGAAATACACTATTTTTAATGGGCTCAAACATGTCATTAAACTATTTTACATGTTACCACAGTATCCCCATTTTTCTTTAAGTTATTCATTTGTTCCAGCACTCCTTCCTTTGGCAAGAAACTCACTTGCATAAGCTTTTGGATCAGCTTTTGACTGATTTTGAACTCAGTGATTTTTTTGCTTCAGCAGAAAGAAGAGCTGAGTAAAAGAGGTTTTAGTTTAGAAATATTTTTTCTCCACCAGGCATTTGGTCCATTAACTCCAGCAAGAATGGAGACTCTTGGCACTTGGCAGAATGGGCTTGCCACCTTATCCAGGTTCCAAGGATCTGTGCTGCTGCAGTCTCATTCCCACTTGTCCTCTGTTTCTCACCCTGTGCTTTTCTGACTTTTTTCTTTAAGTAAAGGCATTGGTTTTCTTGGAAGAATTTGCAAAACCTACCCGTCCCTCTGCCACAAATATCCTGTAAGATGCAATACAGGTAATTTCCTAGAAGTGTGCTTTTTCTTTTTAGTGGGCACGTAAAGTGCTGCTGATCATTAGTGGGTGTTTAAGGCAAATGAAAGCCAAGCTGATGAGTGAGTGATGCCTGGCAGGTAAATCCCTTGATTCTCTCAGTTGCTGTTGTTATGTTGCTTGCAGCGACTCCTTCCTTGCTTTGCTTCCATGGAGTACTTGGGAAACAAGGAAAATATTTATTACAATTGTAATACCGCAGTAGCATAAGACATTTTTTCCTTGTTGGGAGTCATTCTAAAGCAGTACATTACAATGGAAAATGCAGTCCTTTGGAGCAGGCACTGCAGCAAAGCAAACCTTGAAGTGCTCTTGAAAGCTCTCAGCGGCTCCTCTTGTGGGACGTGTTGAATGTAACGACTGCGATAAGTGACTCACCTTGCTCAGTCTCATAGATACCAAAATGAAATGCACAGCTGGCTCTTTGGGGTTCTGCAACACTTCTGTTCACTGTGGTGGAGCCAGGATCCAGATGGAAAATTTAAATTCTGTGAGAGAGCCCACGTGAAAACCTTGTGTGCCTGAAGTCTGGCTGAGTTGTGTGTCCAGATTCTCAGGGGACAGTTGTTTTATGCTTTAATTTTCAGGAGATTTCAGTCTTAAAGTGAACTTGATTCCAGGCTTCAGACAATCTTTGCAAGGATACAACCCATGAGGCAGAAGGCTAAATTTGGATTTGATCCACTGTCGGTCAATAGCTCACTGTCGATGAATGAACACAGTCTGCTGGAGGCAACCCTGTCTCAAGAAGTCCCTACACTAATGGTCAGTAACTATGAAGGAAAAAGAAAAGAAACACAGCTCAAGACCCATTACTTACAGCACTGTCCCGAGCCTCCGTTGCTGACGCTGTTCAGCACAGTCTCCTGGAGCAAGGTCTCCTGGTTCTTTGCTCTAACCCCTTGGGACTGTTCCTGTGTGCTTCCTCAGGTAAATAATTCAACTTCTGTGCACCTTCACTTCCAGATACAGGAAATGGGATAATGCCTCACCTTAACTCCGTGCATATGACAGGTAAACAAGGGTAGATATCTAAAAATATTCAGGCATCTGAAGATGGAAACTATCACACAATAAGGTTTTCAAAATACCACAGGTTTTTAATTACTCCTGGAGTGAATCACAGCGAATCACCTCAAACATTTGCTGCTTGTATGGGGCTCAGCTCCCAAAGGCTGTGTGAAAGGAGTTTGCACAAAGCTTTGACCCCTCTTGCAAACACAAATATGATTTTTTTTGTTTTGTTTTTCTTAAAAAATGACACTACTTTGGTTCAGATTTTTCACTGAAATAAAGATTTACACGGACAAGCTCCAATAACACCCTTTTTTTCACCTGCCTACTGTTGCTCTGTACAGCTAGCTGACTTTAAAGATTAAAATGTACATTAATTTGCAACTCTCTTTTGTCAAGTCTTGGTCACAAATGCAGCTTTAAAAAGGCTTCTGGCTGATATGATTCAGAACATATTTTACAAAACCACTACGTTCTGCGCAGAGATTTGATTTCTTTGTCAGTGAGAGTGATTGACACCCAAACCCCACATAATCTAAAAGGAGATTCAGAGGCAGGATCTGACGGTCCATCACCACAGACCTGCCGAGTTAGCAAAGCCCTGTGCCGGGACCCTGCAGGGGGCTCGGCGATGGGGCAGATATTGATCAGGGGCTGAAGGCGTGTGATGAGCGCAATGTGAGGGGTGGCAGGGGAAGCCTGTGCCGTGGGAGAGGCTGTGGATCACCTGCTGCCAGAGCATCTGTCCCTGAGCGCTGCCTGTCCCAGAGCCAGCCCGGCTGCCGTGCACCTCCCCCGGCCCGGGACACCCTGCCCGGGCCCAGCCGCTCGGCGGCCCCGCTGCGGGCGTGAGGGGCAGCACAGGGATGGATCTGGAAGCGGCTCCCCCTGCCCGGGGACACCCTGCCCGGGCCCCGCGGGTGGGCCTGAGGGGGAGCACGGGGATGGATCTGCGGAGTAGCTGCCTCTGCCCGGGGACACCCTGCCCGGGCCCCGCTGCGGGCGTGAGGGGCAGCACAGGCATGGATCTGGGCAGCGGCTCCCCCTGCCCGGGGACACCCTGCCCGGGCCCCGCGGGTGGGCGTGAGGGGCAGCACGGGGATGGATCTTGGCGTCATCGGCGCGACTCGGTGAGTCTGGCACCACCTCAAGCAGATGTTTTTGGCCACTGCTCCGGTAGGCTGAGCTGGGAAACAGCACCAAGTTTCGGCCCAGCAAAGTCTCTCCGAGCTGTGCTTGTGAGTGTGGCCAAGTGCCTTGGGAGTGGATTCACAGAGCTGAATCTTTGCTGCAGCCGTCATCTGAGACAGCTGCTCAGAAACCCGTGTTACCATAATCATGTTACCAGTGCTAAGTGCTGAATCATGCACCTACCAAATCTGTCAGCAAAAAAATTTATAGGTAAAAAATAAGTCAGTACATCTCTTTAAAATGTTGGCAGCATTTTATCAGGGTAAGTATTTGGATCTTGTAAGTGTACGAGTTTTCCAAAATATTAATTTAATTGCACAGCCGCCTTATCTAATTTGCCCCTAGCCAGATTTTAAAATGATTCAAACTTCAAAGACGATAGTAAACCCCCATGCACAAAGACACTTGGAAAAACGATTTCTTTGAAATGTAAGTGATTACAAACTAGTGTTGGTTCCTGGTGCTTTCCTTGCTCTTCTGTGGGCATGGAATGCTCTTGTAATTTGTCAGCTGCTACCACCATTTAGGATCAGTTAAGCTTTCTCACATTAATTAAAAACTGTAATTAAATAACCAAAAAGCCCTCACTACGACTCAGTCTCAGAGTGTGCATCTGGCCCTTGTTTGAGATGGGGGGAAAAAAAAAAGAAGTTATGTCAGAAATTTCCGGGATGCTTTCTTTTGGTTACCTCCTAAAGGAACTCTGCTGAAATGGTAACGGCTGGGAAATAAAAGAGAGAGAAAGACATCTTTTATTGAGGTGGAAAAGACTGTGGCAAGTCCTACTACTTATGTTGCATTTTGATCTGAGAGTGCAGTAGAGGACTAAGAGATCAGGAACAGAAACTGCAAAATAAATATTATTGTAAAATATCTTTTAATATTTAGCCCTGTAACATCTCAGTGAACTTTACTTGAAATTTACTCTTACTATCCCATATTAACACAAAAGGGGAAGATGAGTACTAAATAAGCAGATTTACCCTTGGAAGTGGCTACGACTGTATTTAATAGCTATATATCTATGGATTTTAAAGGATTAGGATATGGTTTCTGAGTATATTTGGGACAGAAAGAAATAACTCTGCATAAGGCTTATCATATTGCATGAGATCTGCCACCACTAATAAAATTTTACCCCTTTTGTGTTGTTTTAGTAAGCATATGAAACAGGGAGGGTAGGATTCCTCAATATCTGTCTCTTGATGGAGAGGATTTACATGTTATAGTTAAAGCTTTCTAACGATTAAACTGTTCTGATTGTAAAGACAATACTTATTTCCTCGTAACTCCCCATCTAGATCTCATGAGAACTGTTAAAAAACATTTGTTGACCAGCTGTCTCTAGAAGGAAGAATGCACTAGGGAAGTGTATTTCTTAAATGGATACAGATTTTGGTGGATTGCTGTTTGGAGTTCTTCTTAAAAAAAGATTTCAGAGTGAAAAAATATTCACTTCTGAATGCACTTATTTTTCTACAAAAAAGGTGTTCAAAATTATATATATTGAGCAGAAAATTTGGAGTTACACAAAGTAATTTTTTTGAAGATGGGAAGCATGTGTGATAACTGCTGGCTTTATAGCTGAATTTAGTTTAAAAGAAAAAAGATGTCACTTCCAAGACAGAAATTCCCTTTTTATCAGCTCAAGATAGTTATTTCTATCATGGAAGATGGCAAAAGAGTAATTTCTTTGTTTACTTTTTGTTTATTCCTATGTTCAAGTGAAAAACACATTTTAGGAAACTGTGATGTCACTTGTGGAATCATAGTCATAACACCACATTTGGGTCGTCTAACCCATTTGGGTTGGAAATGAGTTGACAGATCAACTAACCCAGCTCCTCATCTTCCACTGGACCAGATTGCTCTGAGCCACACTCACCCTGGCCTTGAACATTTCCAGCAATGGGACACCCATGCTTCTCTGGGCAACCTGTGCCAGTGTCTTACCACCCTCACAACAAAGAATCTTTTTTCTAATATCTTATCTAAATTGGCCCTCTTTGAGTTTAAAACCATTGCTCCTTCTCCTGTCACTGCAGACCTTGGTAAAATGTCCCTTTCCAGCTCTCTTATAAGTCCACTTTGATGTATTGAAAGGCCACAATGAGGTCGTCCAGGAGCCTTCCCTTCCCCAGCTGAACAGCCCCAGCTCTCTCAGCCTGTCCTCATGGGAGAGGTGCTCCAGTCCTCTGATCATCTTCATGATCCTCATATGGACTTCTGTGCAGAAAAAAGGAAAGAAATATATGTCCTGTGCTTTATCTGGTCCCCTCTTCCCATGCAGGTAAATCTCAAGAATTAGAGAAGAGGAAGACCCAAGAAACACTCCTCTGAAATGGTAGTAGACAGAGGGAGTTGTGTAAGCACAATCTCCTGTGAGGCTGCTGAATGTGATCTGTTAAAATTTATATCACTGCTTTTCCATGAATTCTGAAGACAGTAAAGTGCAAGGTTGAGTTTGTTCTAAGCTTGTCAGATGTAGCCATTTGTCCACCATTTCCAGGAGGAAAAAATTGCTGCAGTCAGACAGGAAGGCAAAATCATGATCCAAAAGCAAAGAGGGGATTTTGGTAGTATTATGAAGCACTTCTTCAGAATGTGCTTTGCAAGAGAATTATTTTAGGAATTGGGATTTCTGTTTCCAATTATAAAAACTTAAGAAGTTATTAGAAAATGCAAAGCTGTGTACATCAGCTTCAGAGGCACTGTGGCTAATTTATGTGTGTGTATGGGAAAAAGTGAGGTGCCTTATCCTTTCAATCTGTTTTTTTCTGATGGGACAGTCCTTTCTGCATGTTCTGGCCTCAGATCCAGCATGTTACTTAATAATCTGAAGATTCCTGGTAGCAGGAGCAAGAGTTAAAGCAAAAACATGCCAGAGGACCTGGATCCTAGTGACACTGTGGTGGCTTGAGATGTGTCTGCCCATGGAAAGGATGGAAAAGGTGGGTCATGACATGTCCTCACTGCATGGTTGAGGGTCAAGTTGAAAAACCTGGATCACACTGGAGTGAAGAGTTACATCCCAATCATGCAGCACAGTGTTTCACAGAGATCATGTTTGGCTCATGCCAAAACAGTCTCTATATGAAAAGATATGTACTCTCCACAAGGTTAATTAGCTCAAGCACAACACAGGGGCAACCTACACCACCAGAGCTATCTCTGTTTATGTTAATTTGAGCTAAATTGATCTCTTTTGCCTTATTACAGCATGCAGACATATCCTTTCATTTTTTGTGTATATATATGATAGCATTCATTAAAACCACCCATGTCTGTCTCCTGGTAAAATTGAACAGTTTCACATTTTAGATAAAAATCAGAATTCAGGCTGAAAGGAAGCCAGGGTAGGGACTTTCTAATAAGGAGCCCCTGCAGTCTGTGGACTGCTATAGACTCTTTTAAGTATTTCTAGGCATATTTTCAGGGTTTTGATTGCTTGGCTCTCAAAATCCATGTACTAAATTTAAGCAGCCAACTGATGTTTCAATTGTTCAGTGTGTATCTGTGCTGACCAGCTTTGCAGCTAGATTGAATTTTTGCTAAAATCTCCTTGTCTGTGTCCTGGAAAATGCCTCTTCTGAGAATTGTTCAAAACACATAGTCAGTCCATGGTCCAATCTTCCTTCTATTGGACATTTTACCAAGAAAATGGTAATTTTACAAGTCAGTGCAGTAACTTTTCAAACGATAGTTCTACATTTCTCTCAGTGAGCAATTAATAGCAGAGGTTTTCAGAAATATTTTCTACAGTGGTATAAACTAACATTTCAGTAGACATGACAAAGAAAACTTGTCTCTTTTTCAAGGGAAAAGTTCTGTAAGAAATAAAATAATGTTTCACTCTATAAAAAATTTAGAAGTAGGACCTCTTACATTTGATCCTCTCAAATATTTATATGAAAAAAAGGTGTCAAATTTCTACCAGAGCTCTGCTTGAGGTTTATATGGATAACTTGTTAAGTTTGCCTGTTGATGGCTATGCCATGACTGACTGTCACTGATATGGGTAAGCAGCCTCATTTTTGGACAGGGAGGTGTGTGGAAACCCTGAAGTAGGGAGAGGACAGTTTGAGTGAGATTCAAAGATAAGATATCTGCATTTCAGACAAGTGCATCTTGTGAAGACCCTTGAGAAGCAGTGGATACTCTGTGTGATTCACATTGATCAGAGTAAATGAGACTGTGGTCTAGAAACACTTCAGGTTGTGTAGACAGAGGCATTGCATTTGGTAAGTACCAACCTTGGCCATCATGGCAAGCAAAGTCACAGTAAGACTTTGTTTGGTCCTGTTTTCACTACTGACATAAAGCAGAAGGAGGAAAAGGTATATTCTGTTTGTTGTTAGTGGTTAGATCTGTATTTGCAGAGTGTGTGTTTGGAAGGTGTCAGATATTAATTAAGTACACAGATTACAAAGAAAACAATGTTTATGCTTCCAGGGTCTGACTTTCAATGAAGGTTTGGGATGAGGCTACAGATGCTTCCTGCTTTGCCCTGGGCTTACCACCTCAGTTTTGCAGAAACGCAAAAGTCCAGTGTAGCTGATTAGCTTTTGTTTTCTGGCTCTTTTTTATTCTAGAACTGAGAAATGCCAAATGTTTTTATCAGCCCTCTCACCCTTAGTCCTGAGTGCAGTCAAGCACCTGTGCGTGTCAAGTCCAGGGGAGGTTGCCCTTGCAAATGCATGGCTAAGACAGGTGCAGGGAAAGGGAGACTTATCTGTAAAAGCTTCCATTGGGTGTGGAAAGACTGGGGGAGCTGCTTTGGCACTCAGGGCACAGTAATGGTTGCCTGCTTGCCCGTGCATGCTCCTTCTTGCCCCAGATCCAGAGCATTTGGCTCCTGGGCTGAGAAGGAGCATGTAGAATTCTTCTGTTGGTTACTCTGTCCTGTAATTTTGAGACCAGTTTGGTTTTTTTATTAAAAAACCAACCAACCAACCAAAACCAAACAAAAACCACAAACCAACCAACCAAAGACCACAACCCTTCCCCCAAAAAACCCACAAAAAATCCACAAAAAACCTCCCCCCAAAACCCAACAATTTTTTTTAGTTTCTCAGAAAAACAGGAGATGATTTCATCTTGTCATAATTGCTGAATTTATTTTCAAGGTGGGAGAGTGTCAAAAGCTGTAATCTTGCACTCCTCCTTTAATATATAACATCCTGATTGTAGTGGCCCAGAAAAATTAACAAGTATTCAAATAACCCTAACTAAAAAGGATGCAGGTCCACCATTATCCAGACTGCGTGAGTCATTAAAGTGAAGGGTGAAGAGCACAGCAGAGTGGCATTAATCACTCAGTTCTGCTACAGGAAGAAAAGCATTTGTGTGATACTTTATTTACAACATACCATATGCAGAATTAGCTGATAGTCTCACAAAGACTCTGGGGATGATGATGACAAAGGAACATCCTACTTCTAAATAATTTTGCAAGGCTATTTAGTTCAATTTCATCTTAGATTTCACATTTTTCTTGACAATAATACACAAAAGATGCTCATATTTTTTTTACTTTTTGATGAAAAAGAAAATCTTAATTTCCTGGTAAATGGTTTCTTCTCTCTTGGATTTTAGAATATGACAAAAACTCACATAAGTCTGAAAATACAATTTCATGACTAGATTTTGTAAGACCAAGAGAGGGAAAAAAACCCCAAACTTATGACAAGGCTGAAGGCATCTTTTTTAGAGTAAGTTTTTGGATTAACTTTCTTGAAGATGCTCTCAGAAAAGTCATATGGTATTAGCTGAGTTCTCATACCACAGATAGCTGTGCTATTAGAAAAAGAAAAACAAATGGATGAAGTAAAACACTGGATATGCTTAGACTCTCTGAAGAATGCCCAGGATCAGAAAACAGAAAAGAAAAAGCAATCTGAATGGAGAAATGGACCAAAAGGGGTATCAGTAGCATTTTTTCTGATGACAGGGGTATTGGTGTTTTTGGTGTATAAAAGTTATAAATTACCAGTAAAGAAAATGTACCTGGCTCAGAATAAGATTACTGGTGATAGTCAATGTAGCTCTACAAGGATCTCAGAGGAGAGGGTTAGAGCCCTGGAATGTGTTGAGCAAAGGTTCATGTTGCACAGCACTGTTCAGAAGTGGGGCAGCAGACAGAGAAAATCTCAGATGTGGCTGATACTACAAAATCCAAACACAGAAGAAAAGAGACTTGGTGCATGAAGAAGTGACAAATTCAAAGTTGATGGTACAAAAAACAACATATGGAGCTTCATATGCTATGGCAAACACCATAAACTGTAGAATGGGCTGGCATTTGAAAAATTTTAATATGATTTGATTATTGTTGTTGCTTTTGACTGGGGTGCTGTTGCAGAGCTTCTACCAGGAGCCAACTGGGGCTGATTACTGTGTGGATCAGGATACACTGAACAGTGCAGAGCAGCCAGACCCAAACCCCTGGTGCAGCAGACCTCTGCCAGACTCCTGGCTTGGAATGGCTGCTGGATTTCCTGTGGTAGAGAGCACAGAAGGGTTCCCAGTCTGAAATTGCTGTGTCTTGACTGGAAGGTGTTCAGATTTGTCCACACAGCACCATTCTCACCTTCCATAAATCACTCCAAAGAGCTGTTTAAGATCAGACAGAGGATTCTTTCAATGTAGTCCATGGGGTTCCTTTTGGTGTTGTCAATGAGCTTTTCAATTATTGTTAATTCAGGTGGGGAGGGTCTGTGATATAAATAGAAAATTTTTGATTACAGTTTTGATGACAATCATGGCCTTTTAGCTTCTAATGTGCTGCTTTGACTTAAAATTAACTCTCAAACATTTCTGAATTTGCTGAAGTAAAAAAAATGCTCTTGGTTTTTACATAGTCTTCAAAATTTGCAATACTGCAACACATGGTAAACATAGATTTAATCCAGTGATATCAACAGGACTGTTCTTATGCTTAGAGATGTACACATCTCCAAGAACTCAATTCTATATTGTCATAACTATGGAGCAAGACATAGGTGTGAGTGGGGCCTGATTTCACTAGTAAGCTGAAAATATTTTACTTTGAGTGGTCATGCTCAAAAATTAGTAAAAAATTAACTCATCATCTTTCCTGGTCAGTTAACCAGTCTGAACCCAGGCTTTGTGTTAAAACTTGATAGCATTTTCCTCCTTATGATGGATATATTTGAAAAAATCAATGCTAATGCCTTCCCTTGTAAAGTATTGTCAGGATGAGCTAAACACATTCAGCTGGTTGTTTCTGACCCACAGGAGATTATCACCATCTGTCTCAACCAGCACTTCCCACCTTTGCTGCCTGAACTTTTTCTGCCATATCTCAGTATTCAGCAGTCAATTTAAACTCAGAAACTTGTTCTATATTTGTTTACCTTTGCAAAATGCTTCTATTGTTTCAGACCTGTACAAATATTTGTGTGCCTGAAATCTTATTTTCTCAGTGATGTAAATGGGCCTAATAGATTGCCTGTCTTTGCAAATGGTGTCTTTTCAGCAAGAAAGCCTCTTCAACCAATTCATCTGAACTGATCTGAGTTTTGTAATATCTTCCAAACGAACATATTTTTAACAAAATATGTCAAAATAACAAAAAAATCTAGAGTGAATTCTCTATGATCATGATAGGGTAATTTCTTCCCCCTGATATACTGTCTTATTGAAGCTCAGAAGCATGTGTGCTCAATACATCTTATCTTATTTTAGGACTCATAAATTATTTTGGTCAATTTGATTTCTATTTCAAGAAATTATTTTCAAGTTCATCTTGAGAAGACAACTGTTTTGTTAACAGATTTATTGACTGAAACCCAAGACACTGAATGAAGCATGATATGATAAAACTGATGTCTTGTAAACATTTCTCTGTCCCTGAACACAACCTTAATTAAATCAGAGCTGCAACACTAAAATACTCTATATACACTAGGTTCATGCTATCTGTAAATTATAAAAACCAGAAAATCATGGCTATCTTAATAAGGAAATCTGTTTTTCTTTGGTCTCATTTTCTTACAGAAAGTTTCTCTGTCACATTTTCCCAGTTGCATTTTAAATTGCAATATTCCAGCTCTTTCAAGCTCTGTGAAATAAATTACACATCAAGAAGTTCAAGTATCTGTATTTCCTTCATATACACAGTCTATGAGAGCACTCATATAGGCTTCCTGCCTTGCCATGGGGAAGCATTTATATTTTACCTAATTTATTCATGGTAAAAACAAGTCTTAGGTGATGAAAACAAGGGCAGTGGGAAGTAATGTCAACAAAAAGTACCCCAAAGGTTTACATAAACTGGCATCTGAGCTTCTGTAACATGCAGATGTAACTGCTGTGGATAATAGAAATGCCTGTCATTTCAGCTGTCAGCATATCTTGGCAATTTCACCCAGTTGCCCTGTGGGTGCTCCATTTGCTGCAGTTCTTTGACTGGTCTTGCCTTACTACCTTTCACAGGCAAAGTTAATGGCTCTGATCATTCCTTTCTACTCACTTCACATATTCATTCTGACTCAACTTTTTCTCTGACTCACAATCTGTTTCTATTTCCATCAGCATGAGTGCATGTGAAACATGCTGGGCTAATGTGGAATGGCACCGGCATCGCAGTGCGTTATTCATACCTGTGTGAGTAACAGCCACTCACTCCTTGGTACGTGTGTATTGACTCGACAGCAGCTTCATTTCCTGCCTTCTCCCACTTATTCAAGCACTAGGTAAACCTTTTCCTACAGAGCAGAGGATAAATCCTCTTGTTCTTGTGTCAGAATGGAACTGCCTCAACATAACAGGATTACACCTTCAGCCAACTTTAAAAGAATTATCAAGAAAAAGAGGAAAAAATGTTTAGGAGTTCTGATGGACTTGCCATGCTCTTGTTAAATCAAGATCAGTAGCTGACCTGTAGGTATTTCAACTGCTTCAAATATTGGAGCTTTCTGGTGGAAAGCCCACTGTACATTCTACTGGATACATTCTCGTCACGGACATATCTTATTATGTGCTATGTAAAATGCAAAACTGCAGGGAAATTTTGAGCAAACTGTGTGAAACTCCTGATATATCTCCAAAATCCACAAAACAAACAGAAACTATTAGCAGAAGGAATATCCTTTTCTGTACTAACATCTATATATACTAACATCTATATTAACATCATAAATAATCACAGTATTATCTAATACTTTGAACATGACATTAAGGTAACAAATTGGCTGTTTTTAAAATTTTGTTTTTTGTTTTTTTGTTTTCCTAATACTGGAGCACTGTTACATACAAATGTGAAAAACCTGGAGCTTTCAGTTTATCAGAATACTCTACTAATCCTACTTTTATACATAGATTATTAATTGGCAAATTTGACCTTACAGAAACCTTCTAAGAGGTCATGAACTCACTGATTACTATAGAACAGCAGAGTTAAATTTTCTAGGATCTCTTACTGGCTATCCAGAAATGTGGCAACAGCTCTCGTTCAATTGCTTGATGGTTAAAGAATATTGGTAATATGTACTGTGTAATCTACAATGCCAGTACACATGAATTCACTTCATTACCTGCAGTAAGTCAGGTTCTTACCAGTGAAGACATCCAGGTGTAACAAAGAAATCCTGACATGCACAGAAGATCTGATGTTCAGTCTGCCTTGAAAACGGCATAGTCTGTCTCTCAGAAACTTCTGATGGACAAGAAAATAAATCTTAAAATGCAGTTTTAAATGCCAGTTAGTCAGAATTAGACGAAAATCTGGAGCTGGGTGGCATAAGTGCAGAGGTTTTATTATTTCAATGTTTTTGCTCTGCACAATGTTGCCAGGGACAAACACATCATATGTTTTGAAGAGGCTTCTCTGTAGTCACTGCAGCATCATACTGAGCATAGGCTCCAAAAGCCTTGCTCATAGGAGGATTGAGTCCATTTGGAAACGTTGGAGATGACACATGTGGTAAATAGGTATGATGCTCTGCTTTTACAGCTCCAAGTGGGTGGATCACTGGGTGTCACTCTTGGGTATAGTGGTAGAGGCAGGGGAGGAAGGCCAAAAAGAACTTGATTGGGCCAGGGGGAAACCTCATTTCTTCACTGTAACATTGAAAAAGTGATATCACAGAGCAAATATTATAGTAAAACGATTTTGGCTTGCTTATTTCCACCCTCTCTTGTTTTACTGCAAAACACTTACTTTCTGGAAGTTCTGGATGTTTGATTTATTTGTTTTGGGTTTTTTTTGTTTGATTTGATGTTTTTTTTTTTATTTTTTGGCCACTATGGTGCTATGACAGTAATTAACATCCAGTGCAGTAGAGTATTTTGTCTTGCTCAAAATTATTACAAACAAGAATTGATCAGACTTTTTTTTATCTTCAGTTTTCCCAAATAACATGACCCTTCCAATTTGCCATTTGCTGAACTTACTCTCTTTACAATAGCAGCACAATCTTTACACGCAGAAATTTTGTCTTAAGACTGCTCTTATTTTAAGCTGGCCATGCACTAATAAGTGACAGCAGCTTGGTTTTTCAGGAAATGTTTTAAAAAGCAGGCATCAGTGAGCATAGATGCAATTAATATTTCAGAATAGCTAGCACCTACCACCCTTCTGAGTAATTTTCTGGATTATCTGAACAACCTGGAGATCAAAGTTTAAAATTTGCTGATTTTCTCATGCAGGATATTGCATTTTGTAGGAGAACAAGATATGAGTTGCTTATGCTGATAACTAAAGACATATGAAGCACTTGGATACTCCAATTATCTTCTGACTCATTGAAATTTGTAAACTCTCTGTGGACCTCCTAAACACTCCAGTGAAAAGAGTAGAAGTTAGAGATATCTGGGTAATTGAACTCAACTCAAATACTTCATCTGGTTTCAGCAACATTTTTTGTTTTTCTTACTCTAGAGTTCTAATTTCTTCTTGTGAAATCATCTTGCTAGGAAAAAAAATCAAAAGCAAACCACAACAACAAAACCCCGCAACACCCAAAACCAACTGCAAAAAACAGATTAAACAAATTCTCCAAATTGCATTTTTTGCTGTGTATTAAAGTTGGTATTTGAGCGCACAGAGAAAATTAACTGGAGGGAGATGAGAGTGCATCACCTCACACCCTTTCCTTGGGAAACCCCAGGGACCTCTGGTGTTGGCAGGTGTTGGCATCAGTTTTTCCACCCATGGTCTTGGTCACATTGGTCTTTGGCCACCCTCCATGTCACTGGCCTATGGTCTCTCCCTGTGCACCCTCCTGAGCCCCAGAGCTGCTCCTGGGAGTTGCCAGTGCTCAGCCTGTGGGGAACTTCCATCTCTGCTGCCTGGCAGGAGGCCTTCCATCCCACCAGGGCTGCTTGCTTACACATCCCTTTCAGGAGGCAGGTGCAAGAGGCTGGCAGTCTTTCTGAGGAGCCTTTATGTAACTTTTAGTGTGGGGTTTATACTCCTGCAATCTTCTTTGGGACTCTGGGGTACAGGGATCTTCATACAGCAAGTGTGAACCAATGCTCTGTGCTGCACGTGGAGTGAAGCCTGTCTCCAGGCAGAAGCTCTGCTGGAGCTGTGGCAGTGGGAAATGAGCTGTCTCCCAACATTAACCAGGGTATTGGTGATTTCTCCCTGTTTCAATATTTTCTTTAACGTTGGATAGCATTAAATAGAATGCAGAAGACACTTAAGTGGTGCCAAGAACTTTGCAGAGGTGTCTCATAGCCAGTTCCCAGAGGGAGCCAATCACTGCTCTTTGCTCAACAATGATGACTGAGTTACAGTGACTGCATGGCTGTAGATTTAAACCCCAGTGTCCTCTTACTGCAGTTCCAATATCGTTATTCTTCCTGGCTGGAAGACGAAACTTCATATGGAGAAGTTCACTGAGAAATTCACTGCTTTAAAAGGGCATAAGTAATGCTGTTTGCTAGAAACTTGTTAAACTGTGACATCAATATTTGGGAGGAGAGTGATTATAGAAGGACTCAGTGAGAAGCGATCTCAATCAATGGACAACAGCTCAGAAAATGAGCAGAAATTTCTTGCCTTTAAGACAAAACTTAACTTGAACATGTGTCAGTTTATAAAGATACAGAAAGGCTGCCAGTGGCAGAAATTGTACATTGAAACAAAAAAATTCTCTGGAACTCTTCTCAAAATTGTTTGTTGTAGTACTGGAATCCCTAGCATGCTGGGGGAGTACTAGGGAAGATTCCTGGACATAGCTCAAGTCTTTGCAGTTAGATACTATCAGTCATTAAAGAAAAACATAGCTGCTTGGAAAGAGCAGAATGACTTTTTGATTGAAAATCAAAATTACAGTAGAAGCTTGCATGGCTTCCAGCCCCTTTGCTCAGCATTCACTGAGGTCATGCATTTAAATATATGTTGCTTTAGAAACTACTAACGCAGTATAAGGTACACTACAGCTTTTCTGCTCAAATGAACCAATTGAAAACTACAATTCATCTCCTGGAAACAGTCATCATCAACAGTCACTATCATTGCCTACATTTGGCAATAGGTTTTGAAAGAGGCTCTCTGGCTATCCTGTTATGTGGGTTCCTAAAGCTCAGAACATGTTTGTCACTACACATCTCTGTACAGTGGCTTGCTTCTCATAATTTTGCTTTTATTTGTTGCATTTTTACCACTTCCAAAAAAACACATTAATCAAGTGAAGAGATGGTGAATTAGCCTTGGAATTAATTTATGGGTAAGCATGCTCTTGAAAGCTCTTAAGTTTCTCAGTGTAGTAGACTGACAAGAAAACACACAGAAGCAGGAAATCAGAGACCTGCCATAGTTCATCTCTGATTACAGTGGTAATCTCCTCATTTGAGAAAGTATGTGAGAGATGCATGATTTACAAATAGTACTCTTACAAACCTGACCAGTCCTTTGGGCTATGGACTCCTGATTGTACAGTTCATGCATGCCAGTGAAGCATTTGTATTCCAGCTACACTGCTTCTTTTTAAAATTCTTCTAAATTCTTCTTCCCATTTCACTTCAGCTCTGCCCATCTCACCTAAGACAGCAGCAGTCATCATAGATGCATGCATTCCTCTGCTACACTCTTTCTTTCATGGTACACATTCAGTCTCAGGAGATTTGCTTTCAATGCTTCTGTATTTTCAACAGCTTGAAAGAAGAGATGGCTGAAAGAAGGGTCAACAAGTTAGCTTTAAAGTGATAAACAGACTGGTTGCTGGCATGCCTGAGCATTTTTGGGGCATATTTTATATTTTCCTTCTCACTGGTGCTTCTTAATTTCATACAGAAGCTTGAAAGGACCTCTAGCATTAATGAAGTTCATATAGAGAATATATTTGGCAAAAACACAGTGTGATCAATCTGCTTCTGTTATCAGAAGTAAAAACTGAGGTCAGAATTTGAATAAAGAGTATATGAATATTTTTGCACCTATAGAATAGCACATGTCAGTTTTCAGTGCAACTGCATCAAAATTACTGCTACTGCCTACGCTGACTGTGTCAGACTGCATAGTCCTCTCCCTCTATTAGGCTGGTAAGGTCCATGGGAAGCAACTGCAAGCCAATACTCAAAACTAAGAATTGCCTCCTATTCTTGATGATGATGTAGGCTTGGTACAAAATAATTTGCTTTGTGTATGCTGAAGTAGGAAAAAAGAAGAAAGCAATACAAAAGAATACTGAAGTAGTGGGGCAACTTGTCAGCTAATATTTGGTGTCAAACACAGGAACTTTCATGGTGATTTTCAAAGGAGGAAGAAAACTATCAACCAGACAGTCATAAGAAGGAAGACTACTGAACTGGAAAAGAAAACAGTTTGGATGGAATGGGTATGAGTTGAGGCACAGGCTTTCCTCAATCTATAGTCTGCAATGAATTTTCTGTAGAAATTGCACCCTGATGGAAGGCTCAGTTTCTCATTAAGCAAAACCTTCAAAAAAGTGAAGCAAAGAACCACTGCCCACTCTGGAGATGCACTTGGTGAGCCCTTATTTTCAAATAAGAGCATCACTGGCCATACTCAGTTTACTGCCTGTTTTTGATATTTGAAATTTGCAGAACAAGAGTTGGAAAGAAATTATCCCTGGCTATGAAATCACATTAACCTTAGCAACATATCTGAGAGTTGTAAATGAAAATTTTCCTCTGACCAATGTAGGAAAGCGATTGCTCAAACTGTCTGACCAAAGTATTAGTATTTTTCAATGAACCTAGCTCAGAACTATAAATGTGTCTTGCACACGACAAGGTAGACTATTGCATAGTTTCACTTCTCTAGTAAAGAAGCAAAAAAGGAGAGATATTTGTCCTAGGATACACTGGAGCTATTTTGTCCAATCAAATATTACCCAAGGCTTTTGAAAAATGGACAGAGGAGGATCATTGCTTTGCCTCAATTACGTGCAACAGAGAACTGAGCTCCTGAAGTGAAGGGAAGTCTCCAGGGTAATGGTGTTGAAATCAGCTGTCAGACTCTTAAGATTCAGTTTATAAGAGCCTGTCCATACAATGAGAATGAATTCTGTGTTACTGTGATCATCTGATTTGTTACCAGCAGAGCTCAGGATGAACTCAGCAGTCTTGATGAGACTTGCACTAATGACAAGTATGAAAGAAGTATGCTATATCTCAAATATTTGGATTTTTTTTGAGTTGATAAGTGATCCCTTAAGCGTTCTTTTTCATTAATGCGTTGTTACCCAAACCAAGCTTTCCTGTGAATGTTTGTGTATTTTACAATCATTATAGTGTCTATATTCTACCTTGACTACTATCTTGAGACCACAAAAGTGTTATGCCAATGAGACAGATCCTTTTTTGATATAAATAATTTTTAAATCACACTAAAAAGCCAGAAGAATTCCAACAGAATTTTCAGCTTGTTGAGATTTGAAATTCTCCTGGAGTTGTACCCTCTCACTGACAGGCAGCTGCATTGTGGAGCCATTGTTTGGAAAATTTCTCCAAGGTCTGTGCCAAATATGAATCTGTGATTTAATTTTAAAGCCAGAAATGCAAATCTCAGTATGTAGACACTCAGATAACAGCAAAGGCAGAGTCCTCAGCAATCTGAGTCACAAAGGCTATTTCCAAGAGTATAGAACACATAATTTGAGAGTGAACCTGTAGAAAACTGGGATGAAGAGCACAGGAAACTTCTCCATGTAGGCAGTGAGGATCTAGTCAATTCTGTCCCACAGCACTGGCTTCTCTCTCCCAGCTGCCACCTCTGCCTTGGCTTATTAATTTTCCTTTGAGGCTGCTGTGCAGGGGTTGGGAAAGCAGTAGCACTTTCTTTCAGAAAAAAAATTTCCTTTGTGCCACTATGAAGACACCTTGTCTTTCCTCAGGGACTTTGTGTTTGAAATAAGCAGAAGGGCTGACAAAAACAGAGATACTGTATTTGCTGCTGGGTAATTGCTTGGTTTCCTTTACAATCTTGGTCTGGGAATCACCTGGATGGACAAATGATTGTTTCCATGTGGTTTGAGGCAAAAGGAAACCTGGGAGGGCAGAAGATAAAAGAATATGAACTAAGGAAATTGGTGTCCTACTTATGATTGTGGTAAAAGAGGTCAGAATTTACCACATCTCTCACTTATAAGAAAAGATTCTGCAGCATCACTTCTGAGGGCCAGAAGATACAAGCAGGAAAAACACAGTAAACAAAAGCAGAACATATGATCTCAGCGATGTCTTACTTGTACCACTATGAATATAATTACAGTAAACATGTTGATATGTATTGCAAATAGAACCTCATTACTGTGAAAGGAGACAGTGGGAAAAAAATTAGTTAGAGAAGTCTAACACTGAAAAACAGGGCTAAAACCACCCCTACAGACTAACTGTAAAGGTAGATAAATTCTCCACAGGTCTTCAGTAAATGGAGGGAAAGCGTGTGTCAAAAATAATTAAATCAGCCAATATTTCACAGTCACAGTGTCTGAGTTACTCTTTTTTTTTCTGTATCTAAATTTCAAAGCAGCAGCCTCCTTTTCTTGCCTGTACAGCACGCTGCTTCCAGATGGGTGACTTATGTAACTCTGTAAGAGACACCAAGTTGAGGTCTGAGGCATGCAGAGGAAACACAAGAAGAAACCAAGAGAAGAGAGGACAGGAAGTCTCAGGGTAGCCAAGAACATAGCTCTTACTTCAATCCTCAGCCCTCATTCCTTTCTGACCCCTACAAGGACTGACAGGGCTGGGAGACAGGAAAGTTTGATGGACTCCACCAAAGTCACACATTTCTAACTGCTTAAGAAAAGTTTTTCTTCTTTCTATGCTAATGTCACTGTAACAGTGCAACTCTTGTAGAATATGAGGTATCCTTAAGCCTGTTTCTTATTTTCTTTCCTCTGATTCCTGCCCTTTTGCATCCTTCATGATGTATCCTTGTCATGTATGACTCCAGAGTCCTCCCTCTGTTTCTGTCTCCTATTCCTTTGTCTCTGTTGGAAGATTTCAGTGCAGGGATGGAAGAATGGAAATATACTGTTGCAAATGCAACTTCATATCTTCATTTTTCTCCACTGCTCTAATGATGGTTATTACTGGGAGCTGCCCAGCTGTGGTACCTTTGTTGCCTTCTCCATTCAAGAAGGCAATAACTTGTGCAGCTCAGTGTCAGATCCATGGCAGCTGACTAAAATAGTGCCTAGATACTGACAAAAAAGGAGTGAAACCCTTTCCAAACGATTTGCTCTCTTGGCTGTGTTCCTGCATCACTATTTCCTACAGGATGGCACAGTAATTTAATGCCTGTGATGGGAAATCAGGGAACCCTACAGAGTGACAATTTCCTTCAGTCTCCAGTTCCTTGCTGGCACTTTATCGGTTCACAACAAGCAAAAGCAAGTGTATCACTTGCACTGAGAAAGACAAGAAAACACATTTTCTGCACTTAAATCTTTCATTGAGCTCTATCCCATCTGTCAATGTCTCTTTGATGTGCAGATACAAGTGTTTGAAATTCCCTTGATCTCAAACAATGATAATACCCACTGCCTTAGCTGTAGGAATAGAAGTTCCTCTTTGCTGATACAAGGCAACACACATTTAGCTGATTACATGTTGGGACCTCTACAATACTTACAGCAACCACACTTTCCAAGATCTCAGTCTACATGTCTCAGAATCCACACTCAGTGTTTATGAGTGTGATAAAACCTCTGCCTGTTCAAACAAGTTTATCCCATCTGTCTATTCAAGGTCTGCAGAGACACACTAGTTTGTGCAACTGCTGTATTACAGCATTATTTACATGAAAATACTTATGTTGTCAACACTTACTTTATGTACTTTGCAAGATAATGAATCTTTGTGCTCACTAAAATAATCTATTTCTCTATTTCCTGTGCCCCTGTCAATATAATAATCAACTTTTAATTCCCTTAATATGACACATTTTACTGGAATTCCAGTCACACGAAATGAAGTGTATATTCAGGGGTGAGCTGCCAACAATTTCTATAGTCTACCTTTTGAGGTAAATAAAAGCTTTGTCTTCCAAAGCAATTAGTCATGTAACACTGGGCTTTGTTCCATCATCTGGCACCATCATCACTCTCTACCTTTGACATGAAATAATTTTGCCTTTGCAAGTCCCTAAAGGACAGGATGAAATCTTTGTCTCAAATTCCTGTATTTATTCTAGAGCAACTTACCCAGATGAGGACAAGCACTCATCACTCATGTAACCAGTTCCTTTCAAATCAGTCTGACACCCAGGAAAACAAGAAGCTTTGGGAGGATGTCATAGGCTGCGGTCAGCAGTAATAGCAGTTTGCTTATTTATAGTACTTTTCATGCAGAAGAACTCTGGATGCAAACATGAGGGCAAAATTAAGAAAGTACAACGTAAGAGGAAAGCATTGATTGAGTAGTGGAGACGCCAGCCTGTGTCTAAGGAATGAGGGGTAGCACTAATTATAAATGTATTTGCTTTTATTGTCATGTTTTAGAACTTTAATGGTCATCTAATGTATTTTTTATGAGATGAATATACTTCTTTCAAAACCTCAGGAACGTGTGCAACTGCTTTTAATTTCAGTGGGAGTTGTAAAAGCTCATTAGCCTCTAGATTTGTCCTTCAAATGCATTTAATTAAATATATAAAGAAGATAACCAGAAAGCCTGAAGAGGCTGAGACACAGTTAGCACCAAACCATCTTTCCTACTCTTTTTATCCTAGGAATAGACATGAGTTGATCAATTACCACTTTGAATTAAACTAATTGCACAGCTTCCTGGGTTGAAGTGGGCTGCAGATCGTGTGTCCCACTTTGGCATCTCCTGGGCTGATCCTTTGCCTACACAAGGGTGCTGCAGATATTTCAGTTTAGCTCAGAGCAGACAAACAGCAACAGAATGTTTGTGGCAGCTTCACGATTTCTTTGAACTACCTTTATCCCAGAACATGAAAATAACCCAAATTTTCAGCTGACAGACAAAGTACTAATCCATTCCGTGCCTCACATTTTACAGACGTTGCATAATTTTCTGGCACCCAGCCACAAAAATTCTCATTTGAAGGAATGCTTTGTGGAATGACAACATCCAGAAGCAGGGCTTGCAGGACTTGAAGTGACCAGCCTCTCTGGAGCCCCCTAACCTTGTCCCAACTAAACATGCTGGGAAAATTGTTTTTTTATAATCATGGAGAACTTAGTAAGCTTTCAGTGATGGAAATGGAAACACAGTGTCCCTGCCCTAAATAACTCACTTCAGTTTCAATGCCATGAAGGAGGATGGGTAACAAACCAGAATAGAACAAGGAGTTCTTGGGAGGAAGCACACTCTAGCTTTGACAAAGTTATGCATAAACTAAGGAAGTATAAAGCAATATTCAGAAGAACATCAGTCACTTAGCAAAGGCCTTGCATAGCAGGGGACAGACAGAAGAAAAAGATTTTTAGGAAAAGAAAACTGTAAAAGATTTTTTTTTCCCCTCACAATTTTCTTGGGGACTTGAAATAAAAGTGGATCAATATGGAAAAAGCATGAGAGAATGGAGCAGCCCACTGCCTTACACAGGATGTTCTGAGCAAGGAGGAAACTGGCTGGTGGGGGAGCTGCAGCTGCAGGTATGTGCCAGGGTCTTGCCGGTGCTGCAGCAGGCCTGCCTAGGGAGGGCATTTGCAGCTTCCAGGGTATCCAGGAATATCAGGAACGTGTGAAATGGCACAGCAGGGCAAAAAGGTCCTGGAGATTACTAAAATGAGGTGCTGGAAGTGGTCACAAGAGATAAGATGTGAAGAGCATTGGGAAGGGCAGAGAAAATAAAGATTTCACAGTAGCATGTCACTGATAATGTGGCATCTTCCAACCTATTTGGGCATCTGGATCTTGCTGTCCAAACCTGCTCCTGTTTTTCTTCATATACTTTTTATGTTCTTGTGAAATTTGCCTTCATTCTCTTCTTTACCATTACCTTTAAAATACTTCTGCAAGAGTGTTTTCCTCCTGCACATGCTGTGACATAAAGAATTTTTCCTGACTTTTAATTTAATTTGCTGCCAGCAAGCCTCACCAGAAAAATTCTCTCTCATTCCTTTACTTCACCTTTTTCTTCATCTGCTGTTAATTTTATTGATACTTTTTTTCTCTCAAACTCACTGAAAGCCATTTCCAGGAATCAATACAGAAAATTCAGTATTTTGTTTCATCAGGGATTTATTCAATGGATTCTGGTTTCCCTTTGCTGGGAAATAGCTGTTTCAGAAGATTGTTGCTTAATATGTAACAGTCAAGAAACACAAAAATAAATTAAAATAAATATCTGGAGTAAGTAAAATAAAAATACCCATCATACTCAGAAGAGGTAGAAAGGTGATCCCCTTGTTTGCCCCATGCATAGGGGAAAAATGCAGGAGTTATTTCCTGGGAGATCACTACGAGCTGTGCAAGTAAGAACACTGTTTTGTGCATTGTAAGGTAGCTTTTCAGGATGGAAATACCAGACAGAAATAATTTCCTAAGAGTGCTGTGGTTGATGGTAGATAAACAGGAGACACTCAGAGCTGAACTAGCAATGAACTCCTCTCCAGGATGGCAGGGTTGGCAAGATGTCAAAGCCCATTATCCCCTCTGGAAAAGCAGAGGGAGATACCAAAGCAGACAGACGCTCCCCTAATGCCCTGTCTAAACTACATTATTGATCTCTGTCAAGATCCTCTGCCTCCCTCTGTGTCTGACCTGCATGAGGCGAAGCTGCAATGAGCAATCCAAAGCACTCAAATTACAAGAAGAGCTGTATTGATAAAAAATCCATTTTTGGCATTTACCTTAGCTGTAACTGGGATAGAAATCTCCTGGGTTAGGCTTTGCAGCCCAGTGGGCAGATCATGAGTAGATCACTGAACATGATAAATTCCTACATGTGCAGGCAAATTTTAAAAAGCAGTGCTTGAACTAAGATGCCTTTGCTTTTGCTCAGCCTGAGGTTCCTATATCTAGACCCAGATTTTTTGCTTCTCTGAGCACTTGAAACTTCCACTGATCTCCCTCAGAGTCAGGAACCAGCAGTTGTTCTGAAAATCTAGCCTGGGGTGAAATTTGGACCTGCTCTAGTTAAAAGGAACTTTTCCAAGATTTCATCTGATGTAACTAATTCTGAACACTCAAGAATTAAGTGCTTAAAATGAAATGAATGCATTTCCTGCCAGGCAAAATGGAGAAAACTTTTAGCCACTTCTTTAAATTGTATTACAATGTCTGAAAAGCAGCATCTGTGTGATCGGGGGAAAAGACCAATATCAGTGAAATCTTCAAAAACTCAAAAGAAGGATTCCTAAAACTTGTCTTATATGCCTTTAATTTAGATTTAAGTTGCCTCCCTTGAAACAAGGAAAATTTTAATACTTTTTTTGTATTTACATAAATTAAAGTTGTTAATACTGACTGTGAAGCCTGGCCCTGGGGCACATGGCACATGTGGGCTGCTAAAAGGGCCAGGCCTCAGACTGTTGAAACAGCCTCTAATGAGGGAGAGTATTTATCATATATATTTTATTCCAGATATGGCATATAAAATATGCATAATGCCAAAATTCAAGTTTGTAACTGCACGTCTGTTAACTTCCTAAGATAAAAAATAATTATGGGGGAAGAAGAAGCTCTATGAATAACTCTGGGAAGAAGAAGCCCTATGGAAAACTCTTCTCTGTAGCAGAGAGGAGTCCATTTCAGACAAGCATAAGAGTGCTCCATTAGCATTTGTGCAGGTCCTGAGCAGTTACACAAGAATGCAGCTCAATGAGATTTTCTGAATGAGGAGATAAATAATGAGGCTCTTGAGACACATCATTTGCATTCAATAATAGCTAGAAAATGTCTTAATAAAAATGAGCAGTAGGAATAGAGGGATGGTAGCCTGCTCACAAGATGGGATTCTGGATGTGGGGTTTCCGCAGATGTGTCCTAATTTAAGGGTCTAATTTAAGAAACAAATTAATTATATCCCAGAATATCTGTTTTTTCTCCACTGACTATGGAATGGACTAGAGGTGAGCACTCAGCTGGGACATCCACATTGTGCTGCTGGGCACAGAAGAACTTTACCTTCCTGTAGTAACAGTTTATTACAGCAATCGTGATTTTTCTTTAAATACCTCATTATATTAGCTTAGCCTCCATCTCCCTATCATAGTTTCCTAAAGTTTTAGTTATCAGGCATTTGGTGGGGCTTTACACTGAATTCCAGTGCTGTTTCTGGGAGTATATAAGTGATTTTGAAAAGTCTGTCCCATTACTCATGTGGAAAAACATACAAGATGTCTGTGTTAAATATTGGATTAAAAATGAAGTAATTAGATTAATGTTATTCTGTCATTTTCATCTTGGAATAGTCTTAAATAATCCTTTGCTGTCTCCTCTCTTGGTTCAAGCTTTCTTTTGGGAGAATAGCTGCTCTCCTTTGCCATTTCTGAGCTGGCATTATTCACCAGTCTCTGGGCAAGGATTCCAAGCCAAACACCACATCCAGTGGTTTCTGTCTGGAGAGGATATGGGTCTTCCACATTCAGCTATAGTGAAGAAGATTATAATAAAATAAAAAGGAATAAAAGATTGTGTTGTTACCATCTTCAATATTTCTGTTTCTCCTGAGGTAAGCAGTAGCAGTATAGTAAAGTCTACTATACTTAGTGCTCCATTGCTCTTATTCAGACAGTATTTAATCCAAGCTAGGGTCAGAAGATTGCCTTGTACTCTAATTAGAGATAAAAGAAATAATTATAATATTAAAGACTTTATATAGGCTGTGTTTTGTGAATATTTCCTTGACAGAGGAACAAGTATTTTTATAAGCTATGTTTTCAGAGTAGTTTAGTTGCTTAAGGGCATTAGCCAGTGCACATTAATTTGCAGTAACATTTTAAAGCTTTAGAACAAGATTCTCCCTGGATATTTGTGCCCTGGTGAATACTGCATAAAGGAAAAGGAATAAGATTTTTTTAGAATATTTTCTTTTTTATTTTTCTTTTTTTTTTTTTTTTTTTGTACACCATGAGTTCAGCATTTTTCCTTTGTATTATTGTCTGTAAAACAGATCTCAGAGGTAACTTTACCAAGTGTCTCAGGATTATATTAGCTCCCTCAGTGGACTGTTGTGGGAACATTGCTTTTTTAGAAATGTAGCTTTTATCATTAACTTCTGGAGGGAACAAGCTGAAAGCTGCAAGTGAATGATGCCCTGCCAGGCATGACTCTTGATGGCTGTGACAGGTGATTTGGAATGGAAAGGGTGGTGAGTAAGATGAGGCAGAGGAGCTGAAGCACACATATCCATTATAAGCTTGCTCTTTCTGTGGAAGACGCGACGCTACAGAAATGATGCAATGATGCAAATCATGTTTCCAAGGAAAAAGTAGAAAATCAAAGCATTCTGATTGTAACTGTGGAGACACTGTGGTATTCTGGAGCCAAGATAATGCAGGAACGGGGAACAGGGTGTGTGAAACATTGCCTGTGCACAGCTATGCCCTCTCTGTTCTGGGAAGCCTGCATCCAGCTGGACCAGCTCCTGGCTACAGGTGAGCCCCTTGCCCCATGGCACACAGGGCAAAGGGAGCTGCATTTTCCCTGTGTGGGAAATCACCAAGATGCTGCCCTGTAGACTTCTGGTAAGCCCAGTGCTCCCCTCTTCCAGCTTTGAGATCTTTAAAGAATGTGATTCTTGGATTTTTAGTCCATCAGAAAAATTAGGTGGCTGCAGCCCAGTGAGATCTGCGTGGGAAAAGCAGAATTCTTCTCACCTAATTTATGATGCCTCTGCCTCTGACGTAGATAATCTGCATCTGTTCCACTCACTGTAGACTCCCTTGGAGTCAATGAGGAGGAATAAACACTTTCAGGACATGAATCATCTGATGCATTTTAGACATTTACATTAGAGCTGGATCACTTCCACTGTAGCACTGCCTATTTCCTCTCTATTTGATTATAGAGAGAACTTGGCTCAGAAATAGATGTCACCATCTAAAGTTAGGTGGGATGAAACCCACACAGACAGCCTGTTGTAGATGTGCTAACTGAATGGGAGACTCAGGAGCATCGTTTTTTCATGGTGTTCTGAGGAGGAAGCCTAGAAAAGGACTGAGAAGGGGGCGATGACCATGTTCTAGAAAAATCTGTGTGTGGTGCAGAGAATAGAAAGTATAAGTGCTGGAAAGAGCTGGGAAAGGGAATAAATACTGCATTGAGATGATTGCAGCTGATAACAAATTATTCCAACAGTCTAATCTAAAGCTGACTGCAAAGAAATGTAGCAGAATCTTTTAATACTGTGTAACTAGATAATAAAATGACAAATGAAAATTAATGCTCATAAGTGCAAAGTAATGCAAATGGAATAAAAATAACTCAAACTATTCATACATATTAACAGGCTCTAAATTAGCTATTACTAACCAGGAAATAAATTTTGGAATGACTGTGAATAGATTTCTGGAAACATCTGATCCATGCCCTTGGGAGGTCAAAAAACAAATGAAACATTATGAATTTTTGAGAAAGGGATGAAGTAAACCCAGGAAATGTTCTTATGTCCCTGCATACATTCACAGTGCTTCCACAGCTTGAAGGAGTGTTCAGTTCTTCCCCAGCAGCCTCAAGGCAGGTATAAGAAACCTGGAGATGAAATAGAGAAGGTGATCAAAGACACACAACAGCAAAGACAGACTTCAGCTTTCCAGTCTGAAAAGGAGATGGATGAGAAGGTAATATGATAAAAGCCTGTAGTAATAGAAATGGTCTAGGGAAGGTGAATTGGGAATTCTTACATGCAATATTTTTGTCATCGGGAGTTAGGAGATATCCAATGATATTATCAACAGTGAATGAAAAAAAAAAAAAAACCCAAAAAAAACCCAAAAAGGAAGTATTTTACAATATTCAGAATTAAGTCATAGCACTTTTTTCAAGAAAATGCCAAAAGGATTAAAAAGCAGATATTAGATTATATAAAAACTATCAACTTTCAGAGTATTAAACATTGTGGTCCAGTAAAAGTTCCCAAATATTGGCTCCTAAACAGCTAATTGCTAGAAAACTGCATTTATTTTATCACTGTACTTCTATTTTATCATGGATTGCCTCTGTTTCCTGAAATACTGGCTAATAAGTGCTGTTGAGTCCATGTTCTGGGCTAAAATGGCATTTAACCAGATGCAGTGTGGCAGTTTTTGTGTTTCTAAGTGCAACAGGAGACTGAGGAATAGCCAAAAAAGAAACGTGTTGGAGGAGGTCAGCACCATGGAGGATGTTTGTACCGTGGGCTAGGAAGCCTGGGCTGAGTAGAGAACAGCTGTTGATTTCCTTGGATAGAAGCCTGACATAAGAGATGGCAGCAAAGAACTCCACTGAAAGGCCACCAAGATGTAGCAACACAGACCTCTATCATGGGAAAGCCATTTGACTTGGGCAAACAGGTATAATTTATTGTTCTTTTTAGTTCAACAATACTGTGAAGGCAGAGATCTTAGCCTTAGCTGAGGTGGGTTCTGGCTTGGCAGTCCTACTTGAGTATCAAATCAAAACCACTGACTTGGCTGAAAGGGGCTGCACTTCAGGCACAAAGAGCTCAGAGCAGCTGGGGCTGTGCTGCAGAGCAACTGCAGGATTGCTTCCCAAGGACTGCAGGAGGGGCTTTCCCCTCTCCCTCCTCCCACACTCACTATGCACAGTCTTGGACATTTAAAGGCTGAAGTAAATAAACAGACTCAGATATATTCCTTTCCTAAAGTACAGTCTGTTAAAAACTAAGGTTAGAAACCCTAGAAATCTGAGGGCAGAAATGCAGTTTTCTTATAGGATAACTGGGCAGTGGATCATGGTATCTTCAGAGGAGTTGGATCATAAGTGTAACTTTTCTCCCTAACTGTGACTGGAAAGGCTTCAGATCTGACTGTGTCCTGAATTGCTTATTCCATAAATATTGTTTACATTATAATGATATAATTAGGATGGCTTAATGATGTAATTAAAAAACCCCTCGATTTTTATTGTTTACATTTTTGTCTGCAGACATGGATTCTTCTTTGCCTGGTATTAGCATGCAGAGTTGGAGCAAAGGCTTAATCTCTTCTCATTGCATTCAGAAAATCAATTTGTTTTGCTAAAATGAAACGGACATGCAGTGTCAAGGAACTCCATCTGAGTGTGACTAGAGATACTCATGACTTCACCAAGGTGTCAAAAAGTGTTCTTACTGCCTGCATTCTTCTGAAGGGAATAAAGTAATTTAGGAAGTGTCATACTGAATCTACTGCATTGATGGCAGTATTCAGCAGGGTTTGGCATTGCAACCAAAGGGTCATTCTGTGTTGCAAAGTAAGATAAAAAAAGAGAGAAAATGCATCCTGATATTTAATCAAAATCCATTTATCTCTCCAGAACAACATCTGCAGCTTCCGGTGATTATCATCCTTCCCATGCTTCCTCTCCTCCATTAACACTCAGCAGAGGAAGGATGGGTGTCCTTTCTGCATTATCTAGTACCTTCAGCCCTGTTCACTTGATTTCTATTCCAAAAAATAGAAAACCTCTCTTCCTGGTGATGCTGCCAACCACATCGGCTTTTAGATTCCTGGTGAAGTTGTCAGGACTGGCAAAAACCAATTTGAATTTATAATTTCTTTTAAACTAGGGCAGATTTGGCTTGGCAGCCTGTGGGATGTGATAAACATGGAATTCCAGCAGCAGTAAGTGTTGTTTCAAGAAGCAGACAAATAATGTAAAGTTAACCTTTTATTTCACAGCTTTGTTTATCATAACCAAATTATAATAATTGTAAATTTAGATTATAATGGAGTTCTGGTCACACTGAATAACAATCAAGGCCATGTAACATGGTAGTTTTTGCAAGCCTAATCTAAGGAAAGTGACAGGTGCTCATGGAGTCTTCTGCACTGCAGCTAGAGCCATGACACACATCATTGGAGCAGGAGTTGAGTCCAATCCGTCATCTAGGCAGGAGTGGTGGGATGAAGGATATGGAATAAAAAGTGACTAACATCATTTGGGTGCAAATTCTTTGTGGGAACCAGTGTGTTGTCACTTCATCCCTTCCAGTGTACCATGAGCAAATCTGCATCTGTTATGCAACCATTTTATCAGCAGAATCTTAGCATAAAGTATACATCAAGAAAATGTTGAAAAAATAAGAACTTTTCATTGGAGAGATCAGGGAAGTTTGTTAGAAGCAACAGTTTTACAGCTGCCTTGCCAGACTTATCTTGAGAAAAGTGAATTTCTACACTTAAGACAAAACACTGTGATGCCTGTCTTCTGCTCTTGATTCAACAATCTTTAGATATAAAATATTCTGCTGTTGTCAGGATTTACTTTTCAAGGCTGAAGTAACATTTGAGGAAGCTCAGAAGGAAATCCCCCAAAGGGAATTCAGGAGGTGTTGCAAGGGCATTTCAGATGCTCAGGTTAATGTACCTAAAATCAGTTTCCTTGTTTCTAAAAAGTGTTACATATAAGTACAGCATTATAAATGCCCATAATTGTAAATTATTTTCTTCTTTAATGCTTTAACAGTACTACGAACACAGATATTCTCTGATTCCTAAAAAATGTTTTTATGATCTCTAGTTTGCTTTTAATGAAAACCTTGAGATTGCACTCTATGATCTCCTTCCTTGTTTTCCAGTAGCCTTACTTTTCAAGAATGATTTTGAATTAAACTTCTTATTTAGGTGCTTTTTCATCTATTTTCCTTACGTGATATTTCCTCTCCCAGTCTGTGTGATTTGGATGCTTTTCAGCTCTGATTTTAGTGTAGGCAATTTTCTCGAGAGAGCTTCAACACTGCATTCTACAGAGGATTTGTGCAGCATTTTCCAAGGTGCTTAGCTTCATATATACATCAGAAATGACATGGTAACAACTTTGAATCATTACCAGAACCCTCATCTCCTTCCACTTGGCTCCCAAGAAGTAAAGTAATCTCATTGCATTCCATGGTTTCTCTCCCTGACTGCCAGGCACAGAACAAATGGTTAATGCTTTTAAAATAGGAAAGCTAAAACTGGCTGGATTTGAAGAGGTTGCAGCCTGGACAAATTCCTTTACCACCTGCCAGGCCCAATCAATACCCTCCTTTCCTTTAATATGGTTCAAAGTAAAAAACCACCACCACCACCATAAACAGTACTCAAAGGTTTAATTAATCAAGAAAGGCATTTATATTATCCAGACATAGTATGTAGTGATTAATCCTCTGGACAGAAATTAGTAACTCCAGATGAAGGCACATTTTTTTCCTATGAGACATCTTTAAATGACATGTACTTCAAATTCACATTTTTCCTTTTAATGATACCTTCTGTCATTGATAACAATTTCTATGTGTCCTGAGACACTCCCCTCAGGGCTCCCTGCAGCTCTTGGGACATCCTACTTGCAGTTATCTAGGGAGGAGCGTTTGCTCTAAATACAAAGCAGAAATGCAGAAATTGAACAGGAACAAACCTCTGGGCACTTGCAGTCACCCTGTACCAAGACTGGCAGCACTGACAGTACTGCTGCATCACAGCCAGTAGTTCTGCCACTACCTGCAGCCGTCAGCTTCTAGGAAATGCCAAGTGTCATCATCTTGTACTTGGACCTTAAATACATAATGCCTCCCAGCACAACTCATAGCTAAACTGAACATAACTGCAGGGCCCCAGCCATGCTCTGTTCAACTCTAGTGGCTGATCCATTTTGCCAACTGGTTCACATTTCACAGCATAGGTGAAAAAAAATATGAACTATAGTTTAGCTCATTTTTGAAGCTGCTGTGTCTTCTTCTTGCCTAGGCTGGGGCCTTTCTATTTGCAGACCATCAAAAAATAAGTAAAGTTAGAATTTTCGGGCAAATTTCTGCTGCATGTTTTATTAACACCAGCAATCAGGGGTTCACCTAGAACACAGGCAAGTTAATTCAGTATGGCCAACTGCTTCACCTCCCCTTCTCATCATCTGAAGTGTGGAGAGTGAAATTTAGAGGTTGGTTATGTAGAACACAACCCACTGTGTGGGCACATCAGTGTCTGCTGCTGCTACCTGCTGAATTAATTGCTTATCTAGGGAAAACTGGCAATCCTGTGGGACTTGTGTTTTTAGCATGGAAGGACCTGGTTTTGCTCTGTTCAGGCAGTAGAGTTAGTACCCTGGGAATTGTTACACAAGTACAGTTACACTTCAAATCCATTAGAGAAAAGTGCCAAGGCAATTTTGTAATTCCTATTTATGTATAGATATTTTCTATGTCTGTATTGCCCAAATTGCAGTACACAGTTCTAATTGGCCTGAGCTTTTCAAGAGATAGCTTTCTGAAAGCTTAATGCTTTCTGAAAATGGAAGAAGGTCTCTACAGATGAAACTTGATGTACATTTCAGGAACTCAGCATGAAAGCAAGCAGGTTCTACCTGCCACCCACTCACTGTTCCCATGGCTAATTGCTGCAGGATTACCTCTTCTCTCTCTTCTACTGCCCATGTAGGTGAGCAATGAGTTACATAAGGGACGAGACACAAAATAGCCAAGTTCATTTTGGCAGGTTGTTTTTCAGACAGGACAGTTGCCTGTTAGAGTTTGGGGCAAAACCTCTTGCATTGCACCACAAAGATGGAGAAGAGGCTGTGAGTAAGGAGGCCTGGGATTGTTTAAACTGCTGTAAGTGACACAGTTGGATGAGAAACTATGGCTGGAAATCAGTTCCATATCCCCCCCAGCAAATGAACATTATGATTGTTTCTCTGCTCCAATTTCCCATAGAAGCAAAATGGAGGGCAGCGAACTATAAAAAGGAAGCAATTAATCTCAGCTTCCTGTGAAGATTGCTGTTTTTCTGGATGATCTTTTGCTTAGTGTGAGCTTTGTGTGCTGCAGCTGCAGGACTTTCTGAGAACTGCTCTAGCAAGTATCAACAGTTATCAATGGGGAACAGTAGTTATTGGCAGGGTCATTTTCTGGTATCTGTTTGTTCATCTTTCCCATGTGGAAGCCTGTGAAAATTGGTCCTTCTTGTTTCTGCTAGGAAACAGTTGGCCACAAGTGTGGAGTGGACCACAGGAAAGAGGGAGCTTGGATCTGGGGTGTGTTTTTGGTTAATCTTAATTATTTTTCCCCCAGAAATCCCCATGCAAACACTGAAGGTATGCAATTGTCTACAACTTCTTCGCAAGGAAGTTGCTTCAGCCACCTTTGGAAGCAGCAGGTCAAATGAGGGTGTCACCTTCAGACTGAAGAAACTTCAGGTTTCTTAAATACTGAGCACTCAAATTCAGGCAACATAAGAGTAAGCGAGAAAGGCTTAAAAGTACAGAAGATTTTCTAAGGGAGATTGTTAAACGGTAACTGAGAGCGATTATCTTGTTTTAATGTTTATCTATTACCAGTGTAACATCACTTGATTCTACTGTTTTTTCTCTTGATTTTGTTTTATCTGATTTACATCCCTATGAAAGAGAGTGAGATCAAAGGAATGATGAAAACACTATGAGTCACTTTGTCATTTATTCTTCTCACTGTCACTAAAGCAGGACAGTTTCATAATCAACACAGATCTCTTTATGAGCTTTTCCTTTACCCAGGAAAGTGCTGAAGTGCCAGCCCAAGTCCACTGCTGTTTAGGAGGACACAATTTGGGCTGATGTACATTACTGAGCAGAGATCCCTTCCTTTCACTGTATTTAATTTTCTGTGCAGATGTTTATTATGTGGGTATTTTGGAGGGTATTCTGGAGATATACCTAAGGAAAGAATCATTCTATTGAGCAGGACATATAAAACATGTAACTAATACACTTCTGTTGCAATAACGCTTTTATCTTTGCATTTTGTTGATGTTTGTTTAACTAATTATTTTACTCATTGGTCACATCAAAGTTCCTGCTGAATTTACTTCAGCAATTTCATAGAATCTGATTAGAGGAGTTTTTATTTTCAGAATCAAATACCAATTGTAATAAAAGGCAAAAATAAGAAAAAACGTCACTGAACTGCATTTAATTAAACATAACACAAAAAATAAGAAAGAAGGACATAAGTGAAGTAATTAATATACAAGTTACAGTTGAGAAAAACAGCAGTCACACATAAAGGAGAAATAGTTTGATGGAGTGGTACTAAGGTTATCTGAGCTTTTTGTCAGTTTATGTGATACTTCATTCACTTGCAATCAACTTCCCTTACATTTCTTAAATGGTTATACTTACATAAGATTGCAAAAAGAAAACTGCACTTACCTTATTTGCATTTTCAGCAAGGTATAGGCAAACCAGCCACAAGATGGCAATACACCATGCTGTGAAATGATAATTACTACTTTTGTCTGATTTTAACCCCTCCACAAATGCCTGAAACATGCTGCCTTTTTAGCTTTGGATATTTAATGCAGACTTTGGGAATCTTGATGAGGAACAGTCACAAAATAGTAACTTTAAGACCTTCCCCCCAACTCATCCCTCTGCTATTATAAACAATTTATTTCTCATTTCTTTTCACTCTTCTGTTGTTTCTCTCCATTACTATTGCTTGCAGGGACCTATTGTTTGAAGGACTGAAAAAGCTATGGGACACGATATCCATTAGCATCCCTGCAGAAAGGGACAGGTCTGTGCTGTTGGAGGCCACAGACACTAAAGCTGATTGCTCTTGACAGTCAAAGCATGGCTCCATCAGCAGTGAGAAAGAAACAGATGCCCTTTTCCCCTGGAATAATAAAAATAGAGACAGCCTAAAGTTATGAAAAGGGTAGAAGTGTGAAGGTGCATTGTTCAAAGACATGTTCTTAGGGACTTCAAATGGGAAGTTCCGCAGTAAACTTTAGACTATAATAGGAAAAGGTGGCAAAAAGACACTTGAAGGTTTTGTCTGACCATAAAATAGCACTGAGTCACCAGTATGAGGTATTTGCAAGCAAGGTTAATGTAATTACAGTAGTTAGCAGGTGAAGCCTCAGATGTTCTGGAAGAATGTGGCATTGCTGTTTGTTTGCATTCCATTTGCACCACAGTGCTCTGGTACATCAGGGCACAGCTGGCAGGGCAAGGAGACATTCTCCTCCTTTTCCCTGGAAGTGTAAGCCAGCTTTCTGATGTGGTTGCAAGACAGGATGCCGGGACTGCATTTATGGAGTCAGGATTAAATTAATTGCTAGGTCTGAAGGCAGGAGGAAGTTTTCCCAGGTCACAAGGTCAGGGATTGTTCAATGTGGTTTATGTTTTCCTGGGTAACAGAAGGGTGTCATGTACATCCTAAGGCAACCTGGGAATTTCATAATTTTCTTCTTTTGAAGTGTTGCAGGTGACTTTTGATCTTTTGCTACCGCCTTCAGCTTGTGTCACATTGTGCAGAACAGGCAGATCTGTGGGCTGTCCTGGGTAAATGCTTGTTACACCATTCACTACAACAGAAGGGCTCTGCACTAAAACATCTAAACAGCTTTTTGTTATATGACCCTATAGCACAAAACTTCATCAGTCCTTGTCTCTAAATGCTTGGGTTAGAAAATGCTGAGGAATCACTGATGCAGCTTTAGATTTAGACATAAATAAGCAAAATATGGAACACAGAAACATAAAATCATTTTGGTTGAAAAAGAAAATCATGGAGTTCAACTATTAACCCAACAATGCCAAGTCCACCACAAAACCACGTCCCTAAGTGCCACAACTACACATCTTTTCAAATACCTTCAGCAGGAGGACTCAACTACTTCCCGGGAAGCCTGTTCCCGTGTTTGACAACTCTTTCAGCAAAGAAATTTTTCCTCATATCAACTCTAAACCTCCCCTGGTGCAATTTTAGGACATTTCCTGTTGTCCTATCTCTTGTTGCTTATAAATGTAACTGAGAGACTGCCCCTCACCTTGCTACAACCACCTTATTTTTAGAGAGCAATAAGATCTGGCCCCCACCCCTCCCAGACACCTTTTCCACAGGTTAAATAACCCCAGCTCCCTCAGCCACTCCTCATAAGACTTGTGCTCCTGACTTTTCCCCAGCTTCTTTGCCCTTGGAAATATTCCATCACTTCAATGTCAAAACACACTGTAGTGAGGGGCCCCAGACTGACCTAGCCAGTGCTGAGTACCTGGAGACAATCACTGCCCGGGTCCTGATGGCCACGCTAGTGCTGATCCAGACCAGGATGTCATTGGCCTTGGTGGTCAGCTGGGCACACCCTGGCTCATGTTCTGCTGCTGTCAACCAGCACTCCCAGGTCCTTTTCCCACCAGGCTGCTTTCCAGCCACTTTTCCCCAAGCCTGTAGCACTGCCTGGGGTTGTTATGACCCAAGTACAGGACCTGGCGCTTGGCCTTGCTGCACTTCATACAATTGGTGTCAGCCCATCAATCCAGGCTGTCCAGATCCCTCTGCAGAGCCTTTTAACCCTCCAGCAGATCAACACTCCCAGTCACCTCAGGGTCATCTGCAAACTAACTGAGGGTGACTTCAGTCCCCCCATGCAGATCCTCAGTAAAGCTATTGGACAGGTCCCATACTGAGCCTTGGGGAGCACCACTTGTGACCGGCCACCAGCTGGATTTAGCTCCATTCACCACCATTCTCTGGGCCTGGCCATCCAGCCAGGATTTTAGCCAGTAAAGAGCACACCCATCCAGGCCATGAACAGCCAGTTCCTCCTGGGAAATGTGATGGGAAATGGTGTCAAAGGCTTTACTGAAGTCCGTGTAGAGAGCACCCGCAGCCTTTCTCTCATCCACTAAGGGGGCCATCTTCCCACAGAAGAAAACCAGGTTAGACAACTTTTTATGCCACTTCTGTCATTTTTAATAGTTTATTCCCTACCCCCCTGGCTTTGAATTGCCATCCTGCTACTATGTTCTCAGACTGCCTGCTGCTCATAAAGATCCAAAGAAGCAAATCTGTTGAATTGTAGACTGTTTCTGATGACCACGAGAAAGATCACATTTTATGCTTTTCTATCCTCTAAAGAAAATCTGACAGTGCAAACTGAAATCCTTCCTGCCTCTTGTACACAGCTGGGCTACAGTTTATGACTGCAGTTCGTATTGCTAATACAATTTTGACTACAGTTCCCTATATTTCATGTATAGCTTAAAAATTTTACAAGGAATTATATGCATCAACCTAGGAATTTTTTATTAGTTTGTTCTGCATGTTTCTTTATTACATCCATGGAAGGATTGATGCATACCCTAATTAACCACTTTGATTCTTTTTATTGTAAATTGCATTTCAGCTACTGTCTGCTCCTGGCCGATGAATACTTACAATGAAGATAAACATGTTTTTCTTGGAGGAATCACATTATTACAACATGAAGTGGATTGAGAATAATTTAATGACTAGCCCAGTGTCTTCTTCTGAATACTGTTTATTCTGGGTACATCAGAACAAAGACATCATGATGCTGATGGAACTGTTTTATGAGACTATAACCCACACATGGAATATACTCAAGCTGTAGGGTAATATGTTCATTGTTCACATTGAAACTATGAAGGACAGAGATGACTGGTGACAACTGGCATTTATAGGGTTTGTGTCTCTCAAGTACTAGATAGTTCCAGCTGAGTTTTTTGCTTTGGCTCCAGGTTTTTTTGGCTTTTGCTACCATAATCACTAATCTGTAGCAATCTGTGTTGTAGTTGTTATCAAAGTTGCCTTAACTTTTATTCAACTTCATTTCATTGATGCCAGATTTGGAAGGAAAAAAAAGAGTAAATTCCACTTCTTGTTTTCTCGCTTTCATGTGCATGAATGCCCAGAAATGCCTTCACAACCTCTATTATGCAAGAAATGCATCGTGGTTAAAAGGGGAAAGACAGAATACCCATAAAAAAATGTCTGTCTACCAGTTCTTAACAGCTCTTTACTATAGTCTGAGATGTGGAAGAGGTTATTAGAATGCTATGGATGCTTCAGACATTTTTTCAGTGGCTCTTTTTCTCACTCAACAATCTTCTTTTTTTTTCAGAAAAAGCCTGTTTGTGTGAAAGGTTCAGTCTCATTTTTTATGAGACATCTTTCTTAGTCTTCTGAAAAAAATAAATCCAGTTTCTTTTTGACAACTAATTTATAAAATTAAGCCACTTGTAAAAAAATGACCTTCATAATGATCAAAACAGAATCTCTTTGTCTAGACATGGTTTTTTGCATTTGCTTAATTTATTAATGTATTTCAGATTTTGACTTATGGTGATTTAGTAAGGGAAACTGAAAAATCTTAAGAATTTTCATAGAAGGGGAATTGGTTTTTTGTGCAGCTTTATTGATTGTGTGTCTCTGTGATCATTTTCTTTTATTAGCTCCACAGTCCACCTCCTACATGTGGAAAAGTATTTTCCTTCTATTCCTGGTCATAAGTCCTATATCTTTCTGATTTAAAAGAAAAGGACTCCAATAGGTATCAGTTTGATTTCCTTCTTATTCATGGCCTTCTTGTTGATACTTTCAATTTGTTCCTTGCTGGGTGTGGTGTTATGTCTCTATAGCTTTCTGTGACCATTTCATTCTGTGTAAAATGATGGCTACGTGCTGCTACTGGCACCTGCAGATGGGGAATTCTGACTGGATACTGATTTTGCACACTTTATCTAAAATGCATAAGAATGTTATAAGAAGTCTTAGATGCATGTTACTGCTGGAACACATGTAGAACTTCAAGGGTTAAAAATCTGGCTGCAGTTATGTAGGAAGGAACAGAAAAAGCCAGGAACAAAAAATCAGGACCATTCTCAGTTATTTTAGCTGAGAACCATGAACAGCTGTTTTTCTGGGCACTATACTATATCAAGGAACTTAAATGTTTTGTAGAGTTATTTTCTGTTTGTTTGTTTGTTTCCCGTTCATATATCCAAAGTAATTTAGGAGTGACTCAAGGAAAACAGAATCACTTCTTTCCAGTCAGTTAAAAATGCAGGTACCAAAATTTTCAGCTCCAAGTGCACCATTGCTGTGCATTTAAATGACTGAGTACACATTAAGATCACTATAAGCCTTCAGCCAAACTTTTCCCATCTCTTTGTTCTCTCACTCTTTACAGCCATATAGATTTTCCTGATATCCTTCCTTTTCTTTACTCTGACTCATTGATTACACATTACTAATGGGTTTTTCTGTGCTTCAGTTTCTCCCTTTGTGAAATAAGGAACATCTATTTTTACTGTTGTCTCAAGGTAATAGATTTATTAGGAATACCTCAGCTAGTCATTGATATGTTCCCATTAGGAGGCAGCTCCTCAAATCAAACCACTAAGGTTCTACTTCTCCGTGCTCTGAGGTACTGTAGTTTGAGGCATTCAAATATTGCTCATATTCTAAGCTATCTTGAATGAAAGTGAAAATACTATCTTACATTAGAGTAGTAAAGTATTCCTGGGCAGAAGGTGTCTGGCTTGTTTGTAAATGGGATAAGATATGCAAAATTTAGAATATCTTGTGATAGTGATTTCTATCAAAAAGTAAAATGTAACAGTATCAGTTTCATTTTTTTCTTAATATATGTGTGTGTGTGTGTGCGCGCGTGCATGCTTGCTCTGAATATTGCTCTCAGTAACTTATGAGAATTATAAAAATAATGGAGAAATAGGCACTGAATTTGGGTGCTTTAGTAAAAGTGTTGCCAGCAGGCCGAGGGAGGTGATCCCGCCCTTCTATTCAGCCCTGGTCAGGCTGCATCTGGAGTGCTGTGTCCAGTTCTGAACTCCTCAGGACAAGAGAGACACAGAGATCCTGAACCATTAATCAATGGCTGATTAAGGGACTGGTGCATCTCTCTTATGAGCAAAGGCTGAAGGATCTGTGCCTGTTCAGCCTTGAGAAGAAATGAGTGAGAGGGGACCTCATCAGGGAATGTAAGAGTATTGGGTTTGCATGGCCAGGTTTGGTACCAGGGGGGCTACAGGTGGCTTTTGTGAGAAGATGCTGGAAGCTTCCTTCATGTCCAGCAGAACCAATCCCTTGTGGCTCCAAAATAAATGCGCTGCTGGAAAAGGCTGGGCCGATTCAAAATTATGGTAAAACCTCTATGACAACATTCTTAAAAAGAAGAATTTGGAAAAAAATTATTGTGCAGGTGTAATTGCAGAGCAGGAGAAGGACTTTTCTCCCTGAGCAGTGGTAGAAACAACATGTAATGAACTGACCTTAACACTCATTCCCTGTCTCTCTGAGTTGCTGCAGGGGAGGAGGTAAAGCTGGGAAGGAGGGAGAGGTGGGGGGAAGTTGTTTTTTAAGGTCTTATTTTACTTCTCATTGTCCTGCTCTGATTTGGTTAGCAACACATTCATTTAATATCTCTAATTCAAGCCTGTTTTGTCCATAATGGTATTTGGTGAGTGATCTCTCCCATTCCTTATCCCAACTCATGAACCCTTTGTTATATTTTCTCTCTCCTGTCCAGCTGTGGAGGGGAGTGAGAGAATGGCTTTGGTGGGTGTCTGGTACCCAGCCAGTGCCAGCCCACTACAATAAGTACCAGAAGGGAGTGTGTCAAGAAGATGGAGCCAGAATATTTTTGGTGGTGCCAAGCAATAGGACAAGAGGCAACAGGTAGAAACTGATGCACAGGAATATAGGGAAGAATTTCTTTCCCATACAGGTGGGTGATCAAGCACTGGAACAGATTGCCAAGAAAGTGCGTGGAGTCTCCCTTACTGGAAGTACTCAAGAGCTGTCTGGACACAATCCTGTGCCATGTGCTCTGGGATGACCCTGTTTGAGCTGGGAGGCTGGACCAAGTGATCCACTGTGGTTCCTTCCAACCTGACCCAGTATGTGATTCTGTAACTCATGCATGAGGTACAGAATAATGGCTGAGGTTGGAAGGCACAACTGGAACTCATCTAGTTTGAGGTCTCTATTCAGACAGGGTCACCTAGAGCTGTTGCCCAAACCATCCAAGTATGGGCAGGCTACATAGGTGGCCTGCACTCAGGTGCTTGCTCCACGTATGGAATATGAGTTTCCTCTTCAGGGCAACCTTGGCAAAGCTCAAAAACTCAATGCTGTTCAGGCCTAACCTTGAAGAATGAGAAAAAACTCAGCAGACATGCTATGAACTAAGCCTCATCCTCTGAAATGTAGAGGGAGCTAATCTGGCATGGTCATTTATTGTGACTATTAATGGTCTATGGCCGTGATATGGCCTCCTTCCTGTACAGACAGAGAGAAAGAAATTCTCAGGAATTTCTTCATGGGAACATTTGGACTTCCTCATTTGGCCATGAGGAAAAAGCTATGTGGAGAATCTCTCAAGGAGAATGTTCTTCCCCTCCTGCCTCCCTCCTGTAACTGCATAAAGCCTTTGAAGCACAGTGAATGCTTCATCTCCTTTGTTAACTGCCTTCAGACTGCTCGTTAGACAGCACTATTCACAGCTGAGCCTGGCTGTTCACCAGGAAATGAATGTTATCCAAATTTCAGTTCAAAATAGAATAAATTAAAGGCATTTAATCTCAATTTCAGTCCTTGCTTGTTTTTCTCCAAGCTGCATAATTGAACTGCCATTTCTAAATCATTGTTCCCAGCTTCTTGTCACTTAACATCTCTAGCATTTCAAGCAGATTAATCTTGAATCCTTTATTGTGTAACCACATTTCAACTAGAAATAGCAAATCCTAGACATTCTGAATCTCATCTTTGCATTATATGTAGCCAGTGTTATTGCTGCATATAAAAACCAAGCAAGAACGAGTGTGTACATCTCCCTTGCATTGAGTGGATAAAGAGGGGAAGGAGTCTCCTCTGCACATGCAGAGAAGTGGGATAGCACACTGTTAACAATCTGCTCTGTGTGGCATTGGCTGGGCTTCCTTCTGGGAGCTGAAGGGGACTCTTGTATGGCTATTTCCAGATTTCTAACTTTATCAAAATTGACACCTTACTTTATGTTATTAAATATATATAACTTTAGATGTTATTAAAATTAATCTCATTTGCGTGGGAGGCTATAATTAGTGCAGAAATAGCAGAAATTGGATTAGTTACAGTAAAATTGTGAAACACCAAGGAGGAATGTGGGAGAAACAGGTACTGTGATCCTCACCAACAGGCTGGGAGTTTAGTGAATCCATAGGTTACAAAACATGTTATGTCGATACCAAACAGTGAACTTTATTTCCTTTTATAACTTCAGTATAATTTTTTCCTTAACTGTTCTTCCACTGTCTCCTATCCCTTGTTGCAAATAGGGCTGTTGAAAAAAACCCCAAACCCAACAACCCAGTATGACATGAACAGTTTAATAGCAGACCTGTATTACTTGGGAACTGTGTTGAAGTCATGAAGGTGCAGAGACTCAAGAGGCTTAGAATCACCCCATAGGATCACTCCATCTAAGGTATGAAAAGCACATGGCAAAATGGGATGAAAGGCTGAATTTTATGATTTGTCTTCTTTGAGTAGTGGAAACTATCTGTTGATATATGTGAGATAGTATGTGTCAACCACTTGCAAAAACAGCAGTGTCAAGTAAAAGATACACATGCTCCCACTTCAGCTGTGAATCCTTAAAACCAACACTGGAAAATTCAAAATCCCTTTGGTTTAGAAACCATTTTGAAAAGATTGTTTTCCTATCTTTTGTGCAATGCTGCCTGTTAAGAAATCAGTTCAGGAGTGAAAAGGCACACCAAGCTGGTTTCTGATGGAAAATATATGAGGAAATTATGTGGGAACTGAATAGAGGACCTGGAAATTCAGTTCACTGTTGTGGTGGAATGAGAACATTCTCTAGGAGGAAGAGATTCCCCCTAAAATGAGATTTGGGGGTTAGGATAATAAAGAACTAAGGGGATTTAGAAGGTTTCAGTTTCAGGTTGATGAGGGTTTGGATTTCATCTGTGGAAGGAAACGGTACTTAGAAAAAGACTGTCTGTGGGGTTCTCTCTTCCCTGTCCGCCCCAATAGGACTGATAATCTTTGCCTCTTATTGTCACAACCCCCTTGCACACACGGTCACCTGTGCCCTCCCCATCCCTGCTGTCCCTGCAGACGCTCGCTTTTACCCCGTCATTGTCCACATAATTCCCTGCTCTGCCTCCCGCAGGTCCTCACCACAAACAGCCTGGGGAAAAAAAGATGTATGAAAGGTGTGTGGCAGCAACCCTGTGATAAACGTGGAGATAAGGGCAGCACTGCCGAGGACAGACACCGTACCGCCTCTAGCTGTGCTGCCGGCGCCAGCCCTTCTGCAGCGACCGCGGCGCTGAGGGGGGGGGGGGGGGGGGGGGGCGGGCCGCGGAGCTGGGAACTGTGGTAGCGCTTTTTCTGCACAAGACGGCACGGACCGCCCACAACCTCCGCCCGGGGCTCCCCAGACACCGCCCGGCGTCCCCTCGACACCGCCCGGGGCCTCCCCCGAGCCCTGGCCGCCCTCAGCGCCTCACGCCGGCCTCGCCGGCAGGTAGCGCTGCCCGCGGCGGCCGGCAGGTAGCGCTGCCCGCGGCGGCCGGCAGGTGGCGCTGCCCGTCGCGGCCGGCAGGTAGCGCTGCCCGCGGCGGCCGGCAGGTGGCGCTGCCCGTCGCGGCCGGCAGGTGGCGCTGCTGGGCCGGCCCGCGGGCGCGGCCGCCATTTGTCCGTTTAGTTTCGTGCGAAGGTGAGGGAGAGAAAAAGCCTCTAGACGCTTTTGAGAAAATGAAAGTTCAAAGCAGGCAGGGTGGCAATGAGGACAGCGCCAGGAAATTCCTCCCTCTTCTTCCCAATGCCCCCTCGTCCCCGCCCCATCATGCACAGAATGTAGAGTCATAGCCTATTAAGGATTGGAAGGGGCCTCAGGGACCATCTTGTCCCATCGCCCCTGCCCTGTCCCTGGCATGGACGCTTCCCACTGGAGCAGGTTGCTCAAGGCCTTATACAACCTGGCCTTGAACTGCCAGGGCTGGGGCACCCGCAGCTTCTCTGGGCAACCTGTTCCACTGTCTCACCACCCTCACAGTAAAGAATTTTGTCCTAATAGGTAACTGAAATTTCCCCCTCTTTCAATTTGTTCTCATTAATCCTTGTCATTCTAAGACATCACTACCCCTACGGTTCCTGACAAGAACTTTATGTCATTTGTGGGTGTTTCTGTGTGTTAGGACTTGTTTCAGCTGGGAATATGCTTTCACAATGCCAAGGAAGCAGAAAACAAGTCCTGTGACATTGGCCTGGGTGCTCAATAAAACTGTAGTGGATTCAGTGTGGGGATGAGCTTGTGGAAGAGTCCCTCTCAGAGCTGCCCACCTCCACAGGGCTTGGATTCATCTGGAGTTCCTTTAATGTGTGTTTTGCTGCAAATGGTGCTTGGACTGCTTGGTGTTGAGTTTTCCAGCTGGCACCAGCTGTGTGCCAGACAGGACTCACTGTGTACTTGCACTGACATTTTGAGACTTCATCTGGAAGCTGGTCCAAGGAAGCTGAGCTCTGCCACTGGTAGTGCTGCAATCAAATTCTGCTGACCCTGACTGGAGAAACCAGCAAGGAGTTCAGTTACCACCCAAGGCTTTGCAGCAGGTAACCTGCTGATATCTGTTTGTCTGTCAGTTTCTCTGTCCTCTCAGCAGTGGAGTCCAACCATGTTGTCCTTGTCAAAGACTAATAGCGTTAGTGACATTTCTACCAGTTTTTCAAAACTTTTCAGCAGACCTGAAATTCGCTAACCGTGTTAGATGAGAGGAAAAAAAGAGTTTTATGTTTTCCTGGTTCTGCATAAAAATCTTTAAAATGTCAGCCAGCTGGGTAAGGAGAGTGAGACTTTTCACTTCAAGAGATAAACTTCAGAGTAAAAGTTTGTTTTTATGACACAGCTAAAAGGGAATTAACAGTGGGAAATTAATCTTTAAGAGCAGCCCAAAGTATCAGGAGGGAAGGAATTTAAATAAGGGTAACATTTTAATTGGTTCTATTTTCCAGAGTTTCATCTGTTTTGCATAAAGCTGGCTAGAAAATAGCTGCTCTAAAATGAGTCTTGTGTTTCATGTGTATACACTATTCCATGTGCTTGAATAATATGTTTAAAAGGACACAACATGAGAAAAAAATGGCCAGACTTACCAATATAGATTTTAGCAAAGTCAGATTAATGATTTATATTTTCAACTGTCTATAAAAACATGTGGTAATCTGCATTACTTTTTTTAGTTTATTCCTCTCATGACAGTTCAAAAAATTAGCAAAAGGGGGAAAAAAGACGAAAAAGCTGGCTGTTATGCCTACATTATAAAATTACTAATAAGGTTCCTTAAAAATAAACTTTATAAGATTACTTTAGACTTCTCAGCTGACAGTGATTGTGGTAAGTTTCAGTTTAGAGGATCCCCACCTTTCTGTAGGCCTAAAGGCTGACTGAGGAAAGATGCAAGAATTTAGCTCCAATGCAATATCAGTCATTATCTGCTCTGACAGAACCAGAAACACATTTTTTACCATGATAGAGGTTCTAGTCTTTGAAAAAGTCTTAAAAAAATGCACCTTAGGATACTCCTTTCATCCCATTCAGGTGAGCCCGCCTTACAATGCTATGCCCTAGACTTGAATGGGGATTTTCAGCTTGGTTTTCAGGAACAGCTGCAACAATAAGGCACCTTTTAACTGCAGTGCAGCACACATGTACATTAAAACTAAAGTCCCATGGTGGCAATAAGATCATTAGCAAATTGACTCATGTAGTTTCAAGACTTTCTTCCCATTTTCACCTGCTGAAAAATGTTCACCTCCTGTTTTCCCTGTCACTAGAGGACACTATTGAACAGAAAATGCTGCACTTGAGCAGTCCGATGAGAGATTGCCTGTTCCCAAATGCCAGAAACTCAGAGAGAAATTCAGTTTTCAGCAGCTGATTTTAAATGATTTTAACTCAAGTTCTCTTTTTTTTTTTTTTTTTTTCCCTGCCTGAACTGTCACTTTTCTATCCTTACTCTTCTCCACTGGGAAAAACCCACTGGAATCATGTCAGCCAAGTATCAGACCTGTTTCACTATTTCCCTCACTGTTTCATGCATTTAAACTATGTATGTCAGACTGAAATAACAGTAGTTGTGCCAAAAGACATGGAGTAAAGAGAGTACTTGGTAAAGGAAATTCCCTCCATGAATATGAGGGTGTCTCTCTCATTTTATTTGTGGATGTTATTGATGTCTTTCTTCAGTCCTGTTTCTTATCCTTCATTTCAAGATCCAGAGAACATTACCAAGAGGATTTCAAAGTTTCTTCTTGAAAAAAAACTTGTGTCTTTCCTATGGAAAAAACCAATAACATTTAACTTATGATAAATAACAGGCACAAGAAATGTCAGTCTAAACAGAATGAGAGTTGCTGAGTAAAAGTCTGAAGAAACCAAGTTTGGACATATTTACAGCAGACTACTCCATCCCACTGGTATTAGCTTGCAGTATGAAACACCTTTATTTTGGAAACCATTTTGTGGTTTGCTGTAACTGTCTGCTTATAGAATCTGGAAAAAATTCCACATGCTACACCCTGTGGACCTTTTCTGAGAAATGTAATAATGTTTCCTCATATAGGGAGGAAGAGATGTGATGACCTAAGGCATGTATTGTTGAAAACAAGGATGTGGTTTTTCCAGTACTGTCCATCTGGTGTCTTTCATAACTCAGTGTTAATATAACTAAGTTTGTAGGAGACCAGAAGCAAAAGCAGATTCTTCAGGAGCTGCAATAATGAAACCCTTTAACCAATTTTGTTCTGAACACAGTAAGATTGTAATAGATGGCTGATTGCCAACACTCAGCAGTGTCAAAGAAAGCAAACGGATGATGAAAATAAATAGATAGAGAAAAATGTTTATGCTGAGTTCAAGACATTGAGACTGAAGAAGACATAGATCAAAGGACTATACAGAGCTGCACAAACCTATGCTTTGAAAATTATCTTACAAACCACTTGTAAAAAAATATATTTTGTAGTAGTCTGGCTTTCAGTAAAAAGATGGAATAAATCACTTTGCCTGCCTATATTTTGGTAGTTTAAAAACTGTATGCTATATATGCAAAAAATTTTTGGAAGTGACTGCTTATGCGCAAGCACTGATTTTCCTGTAGAGCAGTATGGGTTAATTATTTGTTGAGTGAAGTGGGGTGCCAAGATACAGTTTGTGATTCCTTCTTCAGACACAGGACTGGCTAGTTTCTGTGTCCTTTTCCTCTCCTTAGAGAGAGAGGCCCTGTAGAGTAGCAGTCTTGTGAAGCATGTGTTAGCTTCAAAACTTACAATACAGCTCAGACCCACAGCAAATTGAAATACTGTGTGAGCTGGCACAGACAGGCCACATGAAGAAACACAAAACCATGTGTGAAATACAAAGAGTAAATCAATTTTTGTTACCTCCCCAACCAGGGGATTCCCAAATCAGCACCTGGCCAGAGGCACCCAGGCAAGGATGCACCATGGAGCACTGTCCATGCTGGAAGATGGCCAAACCTGCCCTTCTGGGTTGCTGAAGGTGGAATTTACCACTGTGCTTTGGTCTTTCCCACACCTGGAATCTCAAGCATGTTTGATTGGGTGCCTTTAGGTCTATCACAGGTCTGTGTTATCCAAACACAGATATTATTCTTGTCCAACGCACAAGACCAAAGAACGATTAGTATGATATATGTGGTTTTGGCACCCAAGCTGCGAGTTCTTGAGTGTGTTTAGAATCCTCCTCACCAATCTTCCATTATTTTCCCACAAATACTGAAACTGAGGCTAAGGAGGAGAGTACAGCTGGATGTTCCCAGAGTATGTTGTGGCTCCGTGTTGTGGCCTGCACAGCTGCTGGGGTAGAGGACAGTCTGTGCAAAGACGCTCAGATCTCCTCAGTTCTACACTGCAAAGCATGGTGAGAGTCTGCTCAGGTATTGTTTTTTCTCTTGCCACTGTTATTTACTGGGCTGTAAGAGGATCCTGAAGCCTCCCAGCTGGTATTTGTAGGGTCATTTACTGAAAATTGGTATCCAGACCTTTTAGCTTCCCATCAGATCTCAGCTGGCTAATTTTTTTGAACTTTCTCTTCTGTTTTTCTTATTGGTGTCTGAATCTAAGGCTCAGAGAAAGAAAGTAAAAAATAACGGAGAGGAAAAGCATAAGAGTGCAAGATCAGAGAGTTCATAAGACCTTTTTAAAGTCAGCCACTGGATTACAGAAATGCCATAAGTGCATGGGATATTACCTGGATTTCTTTCTCACTTTATATACAAGGTTATTCAAACAATAACCTGCCTGATTAACCTGCACTGCCTGATTCTTTCTGTATATAAGCACTTGTAAGAGTGCTCTGGTTTGACCTGTGCATTTTCTGTGCTTCTTTTGCTCAGTTTAGTGGGTGAAATCTGGGCAGTGTCCCACTGAATAATACATGTGTCTTTTAATAGCACTCATGTGTTTTGTGTAGGCACTGCCAGAAGCCAGTGCTGATGCAAGGCCTGCACACTTGTGACACCGAGTAGAGACAAGTATGTGGGACTACTGTGTGCAAGTCTATGTCAAACCTCTTGAGTGAAGTTTTTCTGGTTTAGGGCACATTTGGGAGGAAACCTCTGAAGGGGGTCCCTGTAGAAAGCAAATTCAAGCAGCCCCTCCCCCTGCCAGTTCAGGAGACATAAATCTCCTTCAAGAAAAGTGCGAAAAAACTGTTTATTTAACAAGCAAAGTATTCACAAACATGGGAATATGAATAATATTAAACAATGGAACCTCTCGTGGTTCTGAAGAGATGGCAGATTCAGAAAGTTCTCTTGTAGTTGAGTCCTTTCCATGGCTGTGTCCTCGGCTTTCCCTCAGTCTCTCCGGGCTCGGCTCGGAGCGCAGCTTGGGGAGCCCCAGACGATAGTCCTGGTGTTCCCTGATGGAACAATTGCTGGGCAGTTCCAAAAATCTTCTGGCCTCAGCCAACTAAAAAACTCTAACTAAAGACAAAGGAGACCTCTCTCCTGCTGTCCGTGCTGCAGATAACACACAGAGAGAGAGGTGAAGCTCTTATCTCTGTTTGTGAATACAGCCACAATAAATTCCACCACTTTTCCTTCTCTCCAGTTCACTCTCAGGTCTAGTTTTAAAGGCACAAAACTTATTTCTGGGCCAAACAGACAAATGGGGGTACAATTCAGCATCATACAGTCATCCCAGGACAGAAGTTCACATGATACAGCCTTTTAATGGAGTTAGCAATTAGAGAATAACCTCTCCCATGCCTTCATTTAGATGTGCAGCTAATATTTATGCTTGTCAAAATCTGCCAAAATAGCAACAAAATAAGGTATTGAGATCATCAATGTGATTGGTTTCTACCTGTTTTACAGGCACTGGAGTTAATTTTCATAGTTGGCATCAGTTGTATCTGTTTTCTTTCCAGCGTCTTCACTTCTGGGTTTGGTTGGAGTCTGTTTGTTTGTTTTTCTTTTCTTTTTGTTGTTTCTGTTATTCATTTGTGTGTTTTTAAAATTTTCTTACTCTTGGCTCATAATTATTTGTTAGAAGAGTATTTGGAGATGTTTATGTTTTTTCTCTGAAATACCCCTGCCTTGTAATGACATTAGCTGCAGAGAGGTGTTAATCTTTGAGTAACAGCTAAATATTTTTAAAAGGCATGCCCTTCTGCACTCTCAAAGCAGTGCCAGCTCACTTAATTGTGCAGCAGATCCCATCTCTCACTTGTGCTTGTATATGAGAAGAGAAAGAGAGGGATCATCCTCTATCACAGATTTAGCTGCGGGCTGAGGAGCAGAGAGGAGAAGAACTTAGATGCCAGATTTATATAACTGGATGCATGCCACTGCAGTCTCTGCAGCACAGGCCACATGCCAGATCTCTTTCTTAGCTTCGTAAGGCAATTGATTAAATCAAGTTAGCTACTGTATGATTCCAAACTTATCTTCTTGCTGGATCCCTTTTATCTAATTTTCTTCCTTCCAGAAGATGCTGCTGCAGCTACTCATAGCATTGCTGACTGTGAAAGTGGCAGAAACAATGGGGTTTTTTTTGTTAGTTGGAACAATATGACAGTAAAGAATATCTGCCTAGGACATACTGCCCTGATAAAAATTCTGTACAGTTACTGCAGGTTGTGTCCTCCCACTTGTATTTCCTGACTGGTGTTTAATGAGGCTCTGTCCTGATCTGAATGGCTGGTAGAGCATGTGAGAGCCCATGAGGTTGTGCAGCACCACAGGCAGTGCCATTGAAGTAACTGAAATTCTCCTAGCCTTTTGGCAGTGCTATGTCTGATGTAACTGGAGTAGGTGACCAGTTCTCCAGAACTTTGAGATGGATTTGCTTAAAACCCTTTCTTACATTGAACTCTCAAGATTCCACAAGATTTTAAATTAAAGAGACATGAGAACAATAAGAGTACATATTAGAATACTTAGCATATTTTTTCCTTAAATAATGAAAGCTGAAGATGACTAGAGATGGAATAAAGGCCCCTACTTTCATCTCCTTCTGTCACTGTCACTGCAGTTAGATTCTTTTTTACTTCATGTTTCAGACAGCCCAATAACATCCTGCGTTGCAGCAACTCTGTGAAGTCCACTCTGATCCATTGAAAATTTCTCTTCCATTACTTTGGAGCTTGGAGCATCAGCTCCCCTGCTTTCCCAACAGTCTCTTTTCTTGTGCTGCAGACACTCAGTTCTTTGCTGAACCCTTTCTCTTCTTGTAGCACCTTGTAAAATCTAGAGTTTTCTCATGCTTACAGTTTGGTGAAAAGGTAGAGCACAGACATGGTAATAAGTGGAAATATGTTAAAATTGATTAATTCTGGATAAAAATTATCCGAATTTTGCAAGAACACCCACTCTGAAATGAAATGAGGTCACATCCCATCCACTGGTGATGGCTCCCATGGCTACATTAAATCTTCTTTGTCTTACACAGGAACTCACAGGAATTCTTCCAGGTCATTATCCCAAAATCTGTGATAGATGGCCCCCATAAGTCCCATGACAAGATTATTTGAACCTTACTCTTTCTGTGTAGGACCATTTATGAGTAATTTTTATGATTATTTGATTTTCATTTCCTCTCCATTTGAAACTTCTCCTGATGCTTTCCTTAAGCTAGAGGAAGTTGTCCATCATTTTTCCATTCTCCTCTGTGGTTATAGTTACTCCTGCTGCGTAGCTCAATGCTTGCTCTGAAATGTTAACTAAGAGTGACATTTTTAGTGGTTGCATGTGGCCCACCTACTGCTGTTTTGAGTCCCTAAATCTGTTGCAGAAAAGTCTTGGTATTGATTGGAACAATACTAAGAAGAAATTTATTACTGATGGGAACACTTACAATGGGCCTTTTTTAAAATATGTTTTTTACTGGGAAGAAAATGGTAAAACCAAAATTCTTTTCAGAAAGTGTATGCATTTCAAACAGGGACTTGTAAACACAATAAAATATAATTTATTATTTACTCTTGATATTGTGAACACAGAAGTTCTCAAATATGTTTCTGGGGCAGTGAACTCAATCTTCTGTCTTGTCCTTGGGAAAAATAATTTGCATTGCCAAATATGGTTTCCAAATTTTCCCAGATGAAAATTTTTATTATTGAAATTGAGCATTGAGGTTGAATTTGAGTAATAGAAAGCTAGAACAGAAATTCACCAACTGATCAGTAACCACCAGACTGGATTTGCAGGTACAGGTATTCAAAAGTTGCCTGGACACAAGCCCTGCTTCAGCAGGGGGGTTGGACCAGAAGGTTTCCAGTGGTCCCTCCCAACATTACCCATTATGTGCTTCTGTGAATTCTATGAATTCTTCGTTCAGGACTTCAGCATTTCTGTGGCAGTACAAGCAAGATAACTTCTCATTTTCCTGTTCCTTATAGAGGAGATGGTTGACCAGTATAAAAATCACCCTGGAATTTGTACCCAATTGGGGATCTTGTTGACTTTGTAAAAAGTGTTGGCCCACTCAAGGAATAAATCCTCATGCTAACTTGGCCAAATTTTAATGTGAGTAACAGTAATCTTAAAAAAAATGCGCAGACAAAAACTGACTATAAAACCAGACCATGATACGGGTTCTGTATTTATTTAAACCCCCCAAAGTTACCCTCATATTCTTTCACATTTCTTAAGGGAACTTTCATGTTAAAAATAATCTCAGAGTTTAATTAGCTTGAGAAAAAATGTGATGATGAATATTTCAGCATTACCTAAATCTTATTCTCTAACTGAAAATAGAGAACAATGACTTAGAAATAGTTTCAAATGTAACAAAGTATACTGTTTCACATAGCTGCATCCTTTCACTGATTTGTTTAAAATTAGCAATGATCACTCTGAAATAGACAAGCCTTTTGAGGGAATTTATAGTTTTTGTTTTGTTTACAGACTACATTTGCCAGCCCTCCTTTAGAACATCTTGATTTTTTTTAACAGTTTATGATATTAAATCAGAGAAAAAAAGGAGTTTTTATATGTAATTTAGTTTATTTTGCATTTTATTTTTCACTTGCTTGCATGCTGGAAATGCAGAAGTGTTTAGTGTCACAAAATGGTTCAAAGTTAACACCAAATACAAACACCTCAAATTATTTTCCTAAGCACTGAGTCAGAAAGAAAAGATAGTCTGACTGTCAAAGGTGATGAGCATCAGTTATAGCCACAGATTTTGTCATCCATATTATTTAGATACTCCATGAAGGAGGACCTGCAGTAGAAGGTCTTGTGGAGAGGTCTGGGTCTCTGTCTTCAGTTCTTGGGTAGAGCCCATCAGCACTCCAGCTATGGCTCAGGAGTTGGCTGAAGCTTGGGTTGCAATGAACTTCTTATCCTTTTACCTTCAAAAGTCCTATTTGAGGATTTTTATAAACAGTTTTAGGGTTGTGTGATTTAGCTTGTATCTGTACCATACCCTGTCACTTCATTTTGTTAAGATGGACACTGCTGTCAGAAATCTTGTGACTCAGATTTAGAGTTTGATCTCAGCTAGAGCTTCTGTTTGGCTGCTAAGTAATAGCCTGTCTCTCATTTGAGATGGAGGTTTTGATCAGTTCCTTTCGTTCTGTTCCTTTCTGCATCTACACACACACATATATATACTTAAGCTAACCCCAGTAATTATCTCTCTTGGCTGATTATTTTGGAGGTGATGATGTGAGAGTCATAAGCATTCATTTCTGTAGCGTTATCCTACTCCACCCCCTCACCATGTGTTGAATTGCTATGGTATTTTTGTTCGTCTCTTGTCTAGTCCTCTCCAGCCTTCTCTTTTCTCAACATGGATTTACAAGCTTATAAGAACTGAACCTTTGTTATTTTCTCCTTTCTCCCCACTTTTTTTTCCTTCTCTCTTCTAACTGAATGTGTGTTAGTGAAATCAGGGAAGAAGAAAATTGGGCTGCTTGCTTTGCGTTGGTGTTTACTATGAGTCATAACAACAGCTTGGTGCTCTTGAAAACTTTTGTGGTGGGAGAATAAACAGCATGGATGCAGTAAGAGAAACGACAGAATGTACTGTACATGCAGTTCTCTGAGTCAAGGACATAATTGTGGATGATGGGAATGCATTTTGATAGAGGTTTGCACTTACTCATGCCATGGATATATAAAATTTCTGCTAAGGAAGCAAATCTGATTGCTCAAAGTTTGCCCTGGTTGCATTGAAACTGGACTTACTGGGAAGGATTTTGGCAGCAGCTGACTTTTCATAGAGCTACCTAAAATAAGCTTGGTGTGAGAAGTGAGTTTCGGATGATAATTTTGACACTGACAGCACTCAGAAGTTTAACATGAGATGACGTATTCATCATACCACACTCCAGTTATCTGCCTGGAGCTACCCACATTCAGAGTTCAAGAACTGTTTCATTCTTATGCCTAGAATTACCTTGTTCCCAAACTGCTGACAAATTCTTACAGTTATATTAGAGACAAGGGTTTGTCCTCCATTGTACAGAACTGAGCATATATTAGGATCCTAAATGACTAGTCACACGCCCCATGAAGTGTATGCTGTCTTGATTTCTAGTTGAACAATCAGCTATAAAACACTCTCTCCCCTAGTAAGTGACTGAAACAAGCAGGAAAAGATGAAACTCGGCCCTGTGGCTGAAAGTCTGTTTATCATGGTGATAAACAAGACTCAAGATCACTTTCTTGATGCAAAGTCTACTGGGCTATAATTTTTTGACTTCTCTGTATTCAAAGAGCTTAATGCTGTTACAGGAACTTCCAAGATTGGTTCCAGTTCCAACATTTGGTACAGAACACTGGGAAAACATGAATACTTGGACATAATGGTAGGCTGTAAAGGTAATATACTTAATAGAGTACATGTGAATTGTGACAGGAGAAAAACATCAGGAAAAAGTAGAAGGATTCAGCCCAGTGATTTCAATTCACAGTGTCCCGTAAAATTTTTTAAACTATTTGAACAAAAATTGCCTGCATGCAGTAGGAAAAAAAAATGCTCACTAGACAAACAGTTCCAATGTTCATCTCTGCTGGATGGTCAGTATTTGCCAGCTCCCCAAGCTATGCCAATTTACTGGCAGCAATTTTACAAGTGAATAATGGTGTTGGTTGCTGGTCAATCTCAGCTGTCCTTATCTACCAGTGGATGGACTAGTCTACAAAGAAAGAAGATGGGGGCTACACTTGTCATGAAAAATATCCTTTCAAATTGATGGCCATGCAACTCAGTCTTCATACAGAAAACATTCACCAGGAATACCAAGGAGCTGTTACTTTTGTAAAATAATAATGTTCATGCATTGGGGAACTGCAAAATTCCACAACTTTCACAGAGTACATGAGATAAGACTGCCTGGCTTATCATGATATTCATGCTACTTATGGATGCAAAAGGCAAATAATGACCCAAATTTACCTTCTGAAAGAATATATAGCAAGTGATTTGTATCAGTACCAGCAGAATTTGTTGTTATTGGCATTGTTGTTATTGCCAACATTATTGTTAGCACTGCCAATTATATGCAAGAAGTAGGCTGGAGTATTGGCCCAGAACATGCTGTATTAGAATCTCTTTTCATTAGTAAGACTAAAGAGAGAGAGAGAACTATAAATGTCATTGACCACTTAAAACTCAGTGGGCTGTTTATGTTTCATACCTAGGCATCACTTCAGAAAAAAGTAAAATAGCTTGAGAGCTGAGATAAGTATAGTATCAAGTTCTGAGAATAAAGGCAATTATATGAATGCCAGAGTCACACCTGAGTGTGACTGCTGTGAACTGCTTATAGCTGCTGGGCGGGAGCAGGGTGCATGAAGGTCAGCGGCTCTGCTGAACCTGCTCTCAGATGTTTCAGTGTTGGCTAAACTTTAAACAGAAGAAAAGAAATGTAAAAGCATGAGTTCTGTCAAAGTGGTTCACCTCTTGTGAACAGAAGATATCACATAGTTTCTTGACTCAGGAGGAAGATTGGTCTGGGGATGAATTTTTGGGCAGTGGTAAACTGTATTCTACCAAAGACCTGAAGTGTCAGTTTAGATTCACAGGTGTTAAGGAGCAGAACGGATCATGTACCTTTGCCTCTTCTATGATCCGGGATGCAAAAACTCATGCAAGTCCAGCATCAAGGCTGTGATTTTTTTCTTCATGATAAACTGTATAGAAAATGTCTTAATTTACATAAAGTGGATTGTGCCAGGCTTCTCTGGTAACCTCTCCTCAGAACTTATTTTCCCTTATAATTGCAGTGGTATGCTTTGTTTTTAATCCAGATTTCTCTAATATTCATTATGCTGAGATATCTATGAAAAGTATCTTTTTAATGGTGGTGTCTCTATACTCTGATCAAGGGGGCTAATTAAACATTCTCTTGGATAGATTAAGTCACTTAGTCATAGTCACATATTTTATGAACATGTGTAGTTCTTGCAGTTTTTCCTAAGGCACTTCCAATTCTTCACTTGCAGTGTGGACACCTATATTTGTCACAGCCTTGCATTTGGATCTTCAGTTCAGTCAGTAATTTAACCATGAACCCCAGTATCCTTCTAAATTTGAGATTAGAGTCCTCCATTCATTATATGCTTCAGCATATGTTCTTTTTCATTAGATTTGTGTCTGGCTGTATTCAAATTGATGCTATGTAAATGAAAATATGTCACCAAATAGTTTCACCATTCAATCTGATCTGTTGCCACAATTAATTTGCACTCTGTTGCCCTTTTGTCATCTGCAAATGTTGGACTCCTGGGCTATTAATGAAGAGATGGGTTTGCATGAGGACTCAGTTTAGACCCTGCCAGTCTTGGCAAAAAAATGCTCACAGCAGAGCAGTCTGACATTTATAGTTATTGTTGAAACCATCTATCAACCAATCCTCAATCTGTTTAGTTTATTCCTTTATTATGTGACAAAACTAAATTGTTTATCACAATGTTTTTATCAAGAAGTTTTATTAACATTCTTGCCATTAACTGAAACACAAATTAACCAAATACGTAGTCCCATCAACATTTAGGACCTATTTTCCATAAAACAGTGATTACCATTAAATTGTGGCTATATTCTGAATCATTCTCTTTACTGCTTTCCCTATGATGATAGTATACTAATTGATATGCAGTTAACCAGGTTATTGTCTATCATTTTTATATTGCTAGCTCACATTTAGCTTTTTTTCTCCAATAATCTGAATAATTACTATTTTTAGTAAAAATTATTTTCATTGTGTACATAAAAAACAATAAAAGATGCCAATTGTGCCAGGCAGTAAAGAAACATGAAACAGCACAAATTCTTTTTCTGGTAATACTGTGCAGGATGGGTTCTTCTTGTTATGTTGGTGTTTAAAGATAATTGTACACTAATGGGAATGTAAATCAGGAGAAGGCAAGACAAAATTATCCTCTTCCAGGTGACTGTTTCCTTAATTCTCAGGTTTTTAATGTTTGTAGCGCTGGTTTGGTCACATCCTGCCTCAAGTCATCAGCCATGTGGTTTGAAACATTCCAAAATTGGTGGTCTGGAATTGGCCTAATAGATTTATGTATTTGTATGCCAAATAAAGTATAAAATAAAGTAGTCACTGAGGATTGGAACAATTACTGTAGGCTGCTAACCATATGTGAGAACAAAGTGCGTGACTTTCATATGATTAGAATGAATCAGAGGTAGCCCACTCTGTATTGCAGTGACACTTTTATTAAATGAATTCATAAAATGACTGTTTGGAGTGCTTTAGATGGTATTAACCATAGATCTTTTAGATTGAAGGTTGTTTCTGTTTACATAATTTTGTTTAATGTGTAGTGTTTGGTTTGTACCTTCAGATTCTTAGTGATTGCTGCATTTGAATGAGGCCATAAAGGAAAAAAAAGCCAGATGCAGGTGCTTTCCAGGTACCTGGTACTTTCCAAGTACCATGGATGTCAAATGGAGCTAAGTCACTTAAAGTGGCATTTCATTATATCCACTGGCTTACAACGTAAGAATCTAAATATAGAAATAATTAAAGGCTTGCTGGTAATTTCACAATCATAACTGCCAAGATTCCTCTAGTGTCTAATGGGATTTAGATCAGACCCTTATTGTCATCAGTCACTGTTAATCAATATAAAAATTTATTGCTAAGGAATTAGGAGATTTGGGCTTTTGCCATTTTTAATTCTGTGATTTTTTTTACTAGTATTGTAGAAAGTATATTTTAAAACCCTGTGTTGTGTAAGCCCTATGTCTTAGGGGCTTAGCAAATATTTGCCAGAGTTGGAGGACAAAGTGTTTTGAAAATAGACTGCTCTAGGAATTAATGAACATGCATCAATTTATTGGATTTCTAAGTGTTAAATGAGCTGCATTTTTTTTCCTTTTATAAAAAGCAAGCACAGTTTATTTTCATAAAAGTAAGTAATTGGTATGTAGCAACCCACCTCCTCATGAATAGTAGTCTTAAAAAAAGATCTGCCTGTCAAAAAAGAGGTCTCAAACCTCTCTTTGTTCCCTGCTAAATAAAAAGTCATCCATTTCTAGCTATCCAACCAATATTATCTTTATTTAATTTTTAGCTTGGGCCTAATACTCCGCGTACATTTGCATAGGGAAAAATACCCCAGCTCATGCATTGCCCAGGTCTTGACATTCGTGTTCAGATCAGTAGAAGAGGCTGCACTGAATTTATTCCTATCTTTGTGTTCAAGGAATTAGGTGGCAAGTAGGGGAGATATATATGTATCATTTATAAACCAGCTGGAAGTCAGTGAGGTGTCACCATTGTTTTCGGCTGGAGCAGCCCTGGCAAGCATGTAGCAGTGCACAGTCCCTGTGCAGCACTGGATAACCTGTCTCCCCTTGTGTGAAGAAGCATTAATCACTTGGCTCACATTTCATATGTTCCTGAGCTTAATATGGAATACATCCCTGTTGGCTCCACATGTTCCATGTTTTATGTCTTCATGAGAAAGAGAAACATGATTGCAGCAGAGAAATGCCTGCTTAATCACACTGATTTCTGTGTGCAGTTTGCACCTTTACAAAGAAGTAGTGCTTGGAAATGCATCCCTTAGGTGGGGATGGAAGTCAGAGGGAATCTGTCTTGGGAAGAGGAATAAGGCTTTGGGGATTAGGAGTGGGAAGATAGGAGGAAGACTGGTCTCTTGGGTAACCTTTATGTCAGTTACACACACTTGCGATCCATGCTGTAAATTTTTACTTTTTCACAGGTAGCTTTTGGGAGATGCTTGTGAAAATGTGATGGTTTTCAACGCAACCTTGCACTGAAAGCACTCTACAAAGTTTGGAGAATAAAGGTAGAGGGTGAGGAAGCATGAGAATGCTACACCCTTCTGGTATCATTTAACAGTTTATAGTCAGAGTAATTGGTCTTAAATATCCTGACTTTTTTTCAGGTGCCTAATCCACTAGATACCACTTATTAAACAAGTAATAATATTAATAACAAGTATTTAATAAGGTAGTCTTGACTACCTTAATATTATACTACATTTAATATGGACTGATTTATCAGCTGCTTCTGTTGTCCTTTTGTGTCTGACACATTTACTCATGTTTATTCTGAGTTTGAATTTTTCAGCTTCAGACCAAGCTGGATATTGCTGATGTAAGCACTTGAGAAAGGTCTCTATATTTGTATTGTGGACATTGGACAGCTCTGAGTCTTGTCAGCACATTTAATGTACTCACTTCTAGGTTAAGAAGTGAACTGTGTTTGAAGGATAGCTCTAGGTATAATTTTCAAAGTTGGTGTAACAGCAAGTTTTTCTGTTCAAATTCTTTTTCCTCTGTCTGGCCTCATATAGTGATGAATCAAGTGGTGCTATGCTGTGTGTCAGATAATTTCCCAATGGATAGTTTAAACTGAGCAGGATTTGCCTAAAATAATCAGCATCCTAATATATTATTATTTTTTGAGCAAATTATTGTTTAGAAGTGTGTCTACAGAAAGTAATTAACAGAAATTGGATATACCATTCTTGCCAAGAGGAAATGAGAAACAGAATACATTGTTTGTGGAAGATATTCCTTTGGAAATCATAATTCCATACTGTTGTTTTTGAGCAGGAAGACTGCCCATAATCTTGCTTGAAATGTGCTTTTAAATTTTATCCATTGGTAGCAAAGGCATCCCAGTGTTAATGGCAAGAGAAAGCAACTGGACAGTGGAAAAATGGCTGCCAAGCACACAGTAGAAGGCACTTCAGACTGTGCCTGAAAGAATTAAGACAAAAAAATAAACCTAGCGTGGGAGGAAGATGTTAAACTCACTGAGGAAGCAGTGGCTTAAGTCTTCATCCAAATAAAACAGCCTTTTTTATTCCCCTCAAGGTCTGTGGGGTTAATCTGTTTCTTTGCTTGTCAGTGTATAGTTCTTACAGTTTGCATGTCTATGAATAAAATACTTTGAGAGTCCCTGTGTGAAAAGTGTTGCCTGGGGTAGGTATAGTGGAATTTTTGGGAGAGACGTTTTAAGGATTGCTTATGTTTATATCCATTGGGCCTTTAGATAAACTTCAAAGATAACATATGGAACATTGCTTTTTGAATTCAAGAGATACAGATGTACTCTTAACGCCTGGGTTTAGTAGCAGCTTCCCAGGAGGGAATAATCTCTCTGATGTCTGGTTCACTTGGAGGTTTGAAGAAAGAAATTTCTTGTTTCAAACTTCACAGAAACAGACATGAATTAAGGAGGACTTTTTTGACCCAAAGCACTCTCCATCCAGCCTGTTGTATGATGTATATTAATCAAAGTAGCTCAGGGATTCCCCCTCTTTTAACAGTGATATAAAAATACAGAAATCACCATTTGTAGAAAACTCTGGATATAGAAATCTGTATAGAAAAAGATTTTTTATCGGTTTTGGGAAAAATAATCTAATCATACTGGCCTTTGATTGAATTATTTTCTACCCTGAAACTAGTTACAGTATTTGCAAACTACACTTGTGTCTCATAGTATGAAAAATTATTATTAGTAGTAGTACAGTCAGAGTCTGGTTATCGTAGATTCATCTGTTGAATTTCTGTGGAAAAGGCCTTGCTTTATTTGCAGATTGATATATTTCAAGGCTAAATAGATCTCTAAAGTGTAAGGCCAAAAAATAATGTTATGTTTAATGTTATGTGTTATTTCCAAGTCCCACTTGGAAATTAAAGAGATAGAATTGTCTAGTATTTCAGGCAGATCCTGAGTTATACTGTGTACTCTGAGTACAGAAATGCACTACAGTACTTAGAGCTGGTGGCTATTTTGTCTGGAGCATTTAATTTGAAGTGCAAACCTTAAAGATAAGAAAAGAAGAAAAAGCTAAGAAAAGCAAAGAGAAAAAAAAGTGAAGCAAATTTTGCATCAGATAATTTGTTTTTCCAGTAATTACTTAAATAGATCTGTAGTTAGGCTTTGTATTTTCTATCTCAAAAGGAAAGTAGCATGTAAACAAGAAGTTTCACTTCAGGGAGAGTTAATTATTGAACTGATTAATACAGCTGTCTGGATACCAGGTAGCCACCAAAGCTGCCCTGTCACTCCTCTCCTCAACTGGACAGAGAAGAGGAAATAAAATGAAAGACTTGTGAGTTGAGATAAGGATGGAGAGAGATCACTCACCAGTTACAGTCATGGACAAAACAGATTCAACTTGGGAAAATTAATTAGTTGAATTTATTATCAATAAAATCAGAGTAAGTTAATGAGAAAATAAAACAAAATCTTAAAAACCAAATCTTAAAATCTTCCCTTCACCCCTCGCCTTTTCTTGCACTCAACTTTGTTTTGATTTCTCTACCTCCTCCTCTGCAGTGACTTAGGGGGCTGGGGAATTGGGACTTGGTCACTTCATCACATTTCTCTGCTGTTCCTTCCTCCCCAGAGGAAGAGCTCCTCACTCTTCCCCTGCTCCATCATGGAGTCTCTTCAATAGGGGACAGTCCTCCATCAACTATCCAAGGTGAGTCCTTCCCATGGGCTGCAGTTCTTCACAAACTGCTTCAGCATAGGTTCCTTCCATGGGGGCAGAGGTAAAAGGTCCTGCCAACAAACCTGCTCCAGTGTGGGCTTTCCTCTCCATGGGGCCATAAATTCTGCCAGGACCCTGCTCCAGCATGAATACCTATGAAATCACAGTCTCCTTTGGACATCCACTTTCTCCAGCACAGGGTGGAGAACGTGAATATGGGGTGGAGAATATGAACACAAAGCAGGTTCATATTGGCTGCAGTGTGGACCTCCATGGGCTGCAGGGGCACAGCTTTCTTCACCATGGTCTTCACCACAGAGTTTGGGGTAATCTCATTTTTGGCACCTGGAGCCCCTCCTGCCCTCCTTCTGCACTGACCTTGGTGTCTGCAGAGCTGTCACTCTCACGTGTTGTCACTCCTCTCTTCTGAGGCTGCAGTTGCTCCTGTGCAGTGACTTTCTTCCCTTCTTCACTCAGTTATCCCAGAGGTGCTACCATTGTTGCTGATGGGCTCAACCTTGGCCAGCAGTGGGTCCATTTTGGAACCAGCTTGGATTGGGTCTCTGGGACATGGAGAAGCTTCCAGCAGATTCTCACAGAAGCCACCCCTGCAGCCCTGCTGCTATCAAAACATGGCCAAGAAAACTCAATAAAGCAACCAATTATTGGACTGAGACCACAGCTTCCAGCATAAGCTAAAACATGGATCTTTGGGCAAAATAAAATAAAGAATGGCAGAGAAGAAAACCCCCCATAACTCTGAGAATATGTACCGCCTTCTTTCAAGTCAGAAAAATCAAAGAAACTGCAGTCACATTGCTCTGGAAAACACTGCCATTGTCCTATTCTTTGGATCCTTTGTAGGTTCATTTTGCTGTCAAAGTTATCCATAGGCCAAAACATTCAGGCTGATTTAGATTGAAGGTACTTTGTTGTTCTTTGTAGATAGATAACAGGGAGGATAAATGTGGGATGAGAATAGCTGCAAAGGAAATTGGAGCTGATTCAATGTGTCTTTGGCACTTTATGGCATGCACTATAAGCCTTTTGAATTTTAACTCCTGTCATCTTAACATAGCCTGTAATTATTCCTCAGGGCATGTCAATTATTCAATGCCTTTTAAAAGTAACTAATAAGCCATTAATTGGCAATTTTATGATTTGAGTTCTATTGGCATTAAAGTCACTGATTTTTTCCCCTTCAATGAATATTTCCCAATAATTTGATGAAGTTAATTCATTATTTTTTTCCTTTGCTTTACTAGAAAAAATATTATCTACAAAACCTTACATAAATTTGGTACACATGAAACTGACAATTAGACAAGTTGTGCTTTTTTTTTTTTTGGCTTAAGTGCCATTGTTTGTATTCTTGAGGTAGGGGAAGGCACAGTGCTGCAATTTAATGATCACAGGCTACAAATTACTGATTAGAAATGTTTCACTGCAGTGAAAGCGTATTCTCAAAATGGATACATTTGGTAGCATGTGGGTATTGTTGAATAAGCAACACTTTGCTACACTCTTGCAAAGCAATAGCTGCTGTGTTTCCTATAACCAGAACTGGGAAAACCCCTTTATGGGAGAGCTAAAATTACTTACAGGTGTATGTGCTGGTGTACTACGCATCACATGTTTTGCATGAACTCTCTCCTCCTCTCCCTTCCCTAAAGTAGGTCTTGGAACTTTTATCAGCCTAGGACAGAACCAGTAATAGTCAAAATGTGTGGGCTTGGCTGATGGGCACTTGTAAATGTGGTAAGAATAAGTCTGCTAAGAGCTCTCAGAGGAAATCCAGGCATCTTGCTCCTTTTGGATTATTTTCTCACCTGTACTGGGGTGGCTAGTGCAGGGATACTGCTGGTTGAGACCCAGTGGTGACTCACTTTACACTCACTTCTCTTTGCCATTATTATTCTCATAAAAATACCAAATCTTGTGATACCTGTTGTCCATCAGAAAATGTTTTGAAAATAGCTGTCTACATTTCTGGAAAATGTGTAAAGTATTCTCCTTTATTCCCTTCCTTCCTTCCTGCCTTCCTGAAATGGAATAACATGAAAATCTAGAGGCTGTGACAGTAGAAAAAAGGTTTGATTTTGAAAATACCATGTAATGCTGTGCTGGTGTGTCAGTAACTGCCTGGCCCTTTCCCCTTTTGAGCTGACAAGAGGGTATGAAACTGGTGGTGGCAGGGTTTAAGCAGCACAGAAGTTGGAGTATCTGCAGGAATAATTCTGTGTCCTGGGATGAACTTAGTTGGCCAAGTCATTTAATATTGTCTCAGTGCTTTGGGACACCAGTGACTAACTGTAGCAATGGTTTCCAAGCAAGCACAGTCCTTGTACAAACCCACAGCATTGCTCTTGTGAAAGGAGATTGAAAGAGATGGATTTTCAGCATAGTGATCACTGAGGAATGGAGGAGGAGAACTGCTGGGGAGCAGGCTTAAAAGGAAAGATGCAGATCAGAAATAAGGAGCTTAAAAAGAATGGTATAGATCAGAGATAAGTAGCTTATAAGAGGAAATAGAATACATTTAGAAGGCTCCCTTATGAAAAAATTACATCTAGAATAGGAAAAGCAAGGAGCAAAACAATACAACTGAGGTTTAAAATTTCCATCATACCTTTTAGAGCAGTGTTTATTTGTCTCCAGACCAAAGCATCATTTCAATCATAACCATTTCCTAAGCAAGAAGCCAGTGAGGTAGATAAGCATCACCTGTAATGTTACTTGGGCTGACAAAGAGATAGAAACTTTAGGTATTTCTAATTTTCTGGAACTATAGCAGAGCTAATCTAAGAACTGCAAAGGGGGAAAAATAAAAGACTTCCCCCCACCTTTGCTTGGTATTGTGCCTGGACAGAGATCAAATCTAAGTTGTAATCAGCAACACAGGTTCCTCTGTTTGTGAAAAATTAACTGTCCATCCATTTAAGTTTTATTTTTCTTGTGGGGCAGATCAATATCTGGATAATTGATTGGCTGACTAATTGAACAGCTGAATTATTGAAGATTTTAAATGTGAATTTCATGATATGAGATCATTGGAGACCAGGACAGGTGCCAGGGGAAATTTTAAATAAATGAATTAAAGTAGCAAAGGTAGAGTTATTCAAGACCCTTTACTGAAGTTAAGGTTATGCCTGTCAATTCTTGTTCTGTGAATCCTCAACTTGTCCTTTCCATAAGTAATAAACCTCCTTTTCTCTCCAGACTCTGGAGTCCCAACTTTCCCATTTCCCAGTAAGTCATACTGCCAGCACTTCTCAGCAAACACAAGTTTACACAATGTCAGGATTTCATTCAAAATTATAAAATGTGTCACGGCCTGATTTTGCAAAAACTTTGCTCTTTTTTGACCCAACTGAATATTTCGTGAAATAAACAGGATTGGAATAGAAGCAGACTGCTCCTGCTGTTGGTTGGAGAAATGTAGTATCACCATACTTTTGTCACTTGAATTTTCCTAACCATTCAATTAGCTATATATGTCAAAGTTAGTATCTTGGTGTTTGGCTATGTTTTTAAGATCCAGCCTGCTGTTAGGAGCACCCCAAGACTTGGAAAGGACATATTGGCATTTCTGTGATTGTCTTTTAAACAATTTCATAGAATCGTCAGGTTGAAATAGATTTTTAAGATCATCAAGACCAATCTTAAAGTTTGTAACCAAAGGTCTGACCAGCATTCTCAGCTGGTGTGCACAATTGTGAATCATAGCAGAGCATGAAAGCAAGGGCCTATGGCTGAAAATATATGCTTATTTCTTCTCAGGAATATTTTGCAAGATTTTCAAAATTCTCTCATGAACATGCATTAATGAATCTGACTTACCCATATGAGTTAGAGGAAAACTTTATGGTTTCCCTTGTATTTAAGTCAGCTTGTACTTTCCTCTATAAAAGCAGTGTTTTATTTGAGAAGTCTCAAAGTTGTCAGTTTATAGCTCATCTCTGATGATAATCAGAGAAATTTTTTGTTTTAAAACTTACTGTTTCTTGCTTCTTTCAGGAAATATTTGTAGCTAGAGAAAATAATAGAATATTACAGCAGAAATGCTATACTACAAACACCACAAAGATGTTAAACCCAAACCCCCTGAATTTCAAAGAAATTCTAGCAGTAGGCAGGAAATGCTGTATTTATGTTGTATCAAACAGTGCATCAAAAAAGGGCAGACTCATGGGAGAGCAGTTGTTATTTAATTGTTTAAAATTACACGCCTTTTTTTTTTCCTTCAGTTTAACAACTTTAATGTTCCTGGAACATAAATATTTACAGTACATTGCAAAAAAATACTGTAAAAATTTCTTTGTATATGCTGTGGTCACAAAGGGCAGACAAATTCTCAATGAGAATACAGGTCACAAAGATATGGTACAAAGGTACTACAAAGTGATGAACTTACAAAGGAATGCAGTTTTCCTGTTTTTAGCTAGTGGTGTAGGCACTTCTGTGCTGATTAGTAACAGGTTATTAACAAGTTTTTTAATTAAAGTAAGGGAAAAAATTAATAATTTTATAAAATCCACTTATCTATTGTGCTGGTTGCCCATCTAGGGGATTTCTAGTTAGAGGTTTAGAGTGTAAAGGAAGAGTAATTGAGAACTGAATTGTTTTGACAAATGTAGCAAGGAGACATAGGGAGACATAGTTTGTTCTGGCATGGCCTTAAATGGAAATTTGGTTATATTAGATAAGGGATCACAAATTCCCTGTTTAATATCATGTAAGGTAATCTAACATTGTGTCAAATGTATAGTAGCTTTTGACATAGAAATTTCGCTGTGTTGACTGTGTTTTAAAGCTTAGTATTCTTTGGACTAAAGACTCGTATTTCTTTCTCCTCCTCAGAGTCTGGAGTGCTGGGTGTCAGTGAGTGATGAAGGAAAGGAGAGGGGTGTTCTCCTGAGTGCTCTGGCATGTCCTGATTTTTGAGTAGTGTTGGACAGTGCTTGTCTGTAATCTTGTGGAACTCCAGCTGCATGTGTATTTCTTATGCAGGACATGCTGTAAATCAGGAGTGTTCCACAATCCCTCTCTGAAAACAGAAGAGAAAATGTCCTCTGGGAAATGACATGAAGAGGACACTTTTAAGCTAGAAGTGGAAGCTTTGTGGGGCTCTTTTCCTTCCCCTGTGTTGATATGGTGCACAGCACAGCAAGCAAATGGTGATGCTGCTGCTCATGACAGTGAAAGCCCAAGAGTGAATTGAAGCTGGAATTTGTGCTCACTCTTTCTGTCATAGTGTGTTCTTGAACAGTCAGCTGCATTCCTAAAGGAGTTATCTATGAAACATAGTGGATTCCAGCTTATCTTTTTTTACAGTTTACTCCCTTATCAGCCCTCTAGAAGGCATCTCAAAAGCTGCACAAACCCTTAACAAACACTGATGTTTTAACAGAAAGTTTGAATTGCATGGTGCTATTGGCTTGCCTCCATGGAATATTGAATAAACACAGTAAAATAAGAGTGAAAGATGAGAAATATTTTTTTTCTTTGTGCAAACCTATGCTAGGGCTGCCCTTACTGTACAGGACACACAATTCTTAAAAAAGCATCTCATTTAATTCAAATTGTGCAATTCAGTTTGGCTTGTACTACCCTTCTGAAAGGCATTTCAGAGCAGAAGGGCACTCGTTGTAAAAAGTAGCACAAAACAATTGACTTTGTTGGATTTCTATATTTCCCAGCTAGAAAATCCCAGCTAGAAAAGTGTTCTGCAGGTAAAACCCTCTCTCATATGTGACTTAGGTGTATATATTATTTATCTTTTGTCTCACTATATAACTCTCTAACTCTCTATCTCTGGTATTAATAGAGAGAATAGAACATTAAATAGTTGCAATGCCTTTCATGGCTAATGGATGAAGGAGGGTCTGCTAGTAAGATATTGATAGGTTTATGTTTCATTCCAATACTGGTTGAATAATCTCTTAAGTAAATAGGTCATGCCAAATTAAATATGGAAACCTTATCTTGTATTAAGATAACTCCATTCATAAACTTAAAAACTAAAAGCTGTGGGTGAAGCCCACACTATTGGTATGAAGGATGGAATTTCTAAGATCTGCTTCCTTAGTAATGATTTTCTTGCTTTCTAAAATTGCAGCTGGTCCCACACCCTTACATACAAAAAAAAAAAATTAGGCATCACAGGCACCCATTAATTCCTGTGTATCACAGGACTCACAGTTCCTATTTTATCTGTGTTGTTGTAGGTCCTGAGACATAACTGAGTGTTAGGATTTTCATCAGCAGAAATCATTAAAAACTCTTTCATTTAGGATTTCAGACAACAGCATTCCTTCTGCTCATCTCCACACAGACACCTCTAAAAGCCTTTTTCTAGAATTTATGAAGAAAGACCAAAAACTATTCTTGTGTGTGCTCAGCCATGGGTAAAAATTCTGTCCTTTGTCACTGGCCTCCCAGAAAAAGAGCTGATCTTTGCCATAGAGCTGTCCAGAGGGCAAGAATTCAATCTGAATTTCTTTCAAGGGTTTGTGTTTTGTTTTCATTTCAATGCATGTTGTAATTAGTGCATAACTAAAGCCCTCAAAGTGCTGTGTAGGAACAGAATTCTGATTTTGCATTTTGATTTGAAGCCAGGACCATTTAATGGGGGAATTCCTCCATTTAATGGAGGAATGTTTCTTATATTTCACTAGTTGCTCTCTCTTGGTTTGCCCTGGGTTCAAACCCCTTTCCTAATGACACTTTCACATGCCTGTAAAGCAAACCATTTTCAACAAGGCCACCAAATATTTCTGCTCTTTACAATCCAGCCCTTGGAACAGGATGAATTGTTATCTTGAAAAAATAAGTTCATGGAGATGAGAAGATTTTTTGGATTATTTTGCTGTATTTTTAAGATGTAGAATTTATTTGCAGAACTGTCCATAATGAAAAATAGATGTGTTTGTGAGGGAATAAATACTCCCCATTAAGGTGGAACATGTGAGGAGAATAAAAGTTACAGGATAAAGGAAGAGTGAGTAAGAACTGGATCAAAACTACTTTGTTACTGCTACTTTGAATGCTCAATTTCTAGAAACTTTCCAGAAGTGCTAATTAATCTGTAAATCCAAGTCAAAGTACAGGTTTGTTACTTGAAACATATAATTTTCTGTATTACTAGTGTATCTAATTGACAATTAATAATTTGTAATATGTATAGGTAGATCATTTAGTTAAAATATATTACCTCTCAGATTAGCAATGAAAAGGCTTTGACATTCTGCTGTGCAAATCCAGGTCTGTGTTACAGAATAATATATTTGGATTGGAAACAATTTCTCTTTTGGTAGTTTTAGAAGTATTAAAAAAATTTAAAATATGTTTCCATATTTCATAGAGTACTCATGTAATGGTAATTTAGTTGTAAAAGAGGGTGTCACATAATTATTTGTTGAATCAGGCATTAAAATATTTATTACATCATAATATGTACCTGAGAACATCTCTCCAGCTGGTACAGAATTATTACTTACTAGGTATTTTTCACGGTTTTGCTCATTGTTTAAATGTCACAGGATTCCCCCACTCCTTTGGTGTGAGAAAGCTTTAATCCTACAGGCAGAGCTGTGAGTGGGAATCTAGTGAAAACAGAGTTTGCTCGTTTTGAACAAGATGGCTCAGGCACTGGTAGCTGTCTGACTGTAGCTTAGAAGAGGGTAAGTGCCAGGGGAGCCAGGTTGTGCCTTGTGCTGCCTCAGGAATCCACAGCTGGAATGCTGCTGTGCCTTGTGCTGCCTCAGCAGTCCACAGCTGGAATGCTGCTGTGCCTTGTTCTGCCTCAGGAATCCACAGCTGGAATGCTGCTGTGCCTTGTGCTGCCTCAGGAATCCACAGCTGGAATGCTGCTGTGCCTTGTTCTGCCTCAGGAATCCACAGCTGGAATGCTGCTGTGCCTTGTGCTGCCTCAGCAGTCCACAGCTGGAATGCTGCTGTGCCTTGTGCTGCCTCAGGAATCCACAGCTGGAATGCTGCTGTAGAGCTGTTGCAGAGCTAAGGGCAAGAGGTCCCTATCTGGGACTGTCTGCACTTCTTGATTGTCACAACAGGCATTACAGCCTGTTTCTGTAGTTTAGGAACTGATGTTTTGGACTAAGCTTTGGCTAACCTAGCTTGAAGAATTCAATTTAGCCTTCCTCTGTATGTTGTTATCCTTTGAGCACGCCAGTTTTATCCACACTGTGCCCAGCTATTGGGAATTCAGTGAATTTTTCAGGTACATGAGAAACTGTGGTAGGGTTTTCTTTTTTTCACTGTTATTGTCTGCAAATCAGGGGATTGAGCAGGACTTCTGGGTCAGTCCTGACTATGGGTAAAGACATTTCTCTTTCACAGTCAAGGAAAGAAGGAAATGAGTACCATGAGGAAATGCAAAGCAATTTAGATGTGGTGCTTAATCCACAAGGCATGGGATGCAGTAATTAAACTGTGACTACCATCAACAGAGGACTTGCATTCTCTCTGTGTTGCTCTTAATAGAAAGGCTTTCTATTCTTAGTATTCAATAATGCTGCAGCTTTTTTTTCTAAAATCTAATAGCTATATCCCAGCTTTCTTCTTAAAGTTAAAAGTTCCCCTTGGCTTTCCTTACAGTTTTTTCTGTCTCTGGAGAGACACTGCCTCTACTGCAGCCTTTGGTCAGAAGTGATATTGTTATGTTTACTTAACACTTGACCTATTATCAAAGAGGATGATTGTCTCTCTGCAGCACATGCTGGGATGAGGTGCCTGGGTCACACCAAGAGCAGAGTAATACCTGTTAAGATGGTCTGGTGAGGTGGATGTATATATACATCCATAGGCAACAATGGGGATCTCTGTGAGGGGAGTATTCAAGAATGAATCACTTGAGAGAGAGCAACTTATCCTGGCTCCACTGAACATAGGACTCTTTATGACTCCTGCTTGCCTAAAGCTACTCCTGCAACACTTCCCTTGAAAAAGTGCAGTGAATTGATAGCATCTGTCAGAATGAATCAGCAGGTATAGTCAGATGTTCCCTGAAGAGCTTGTGCATTAGAAATCATGGTAAGAAGGGAGCTTGGTTGAAGGTCCTTAGCTCACACAGGAGGTCTTTTCTGTGCTGTGTTCCTTACTGGGAATAAAAATGAACAGTATCACGATGTTGCTAAAGGTAAAAAGTTGAAATGGTAGCTCTGTTAGTTAGAACCATATGTACTATCCTTAATTCAACAGAAGTGTCTATTGACTTTGCTGGCACTCAGAGTGATCAAGGGTGACACAGACTTTCACGCTGTCTGCAATAGGTTGCGATTTCTCTGAGAACAGGATCTTCTGGGGTGCAGTCCTCAGGTTAGGCTGTGTGTCAGAAAGCTTTTTAAATTTTTTTTTGTGGAATGATATCTTTTCAAATGGTACTGGAACAGATCTTCTCTACTGACATCAGCCTTCTGTGGTGCCTGATGACAGGACTGAGGGAATAGCCTGAAGTTATGTCAGGGGAGGTTTAGTTTGGACATTACTAAGAGGTTCTTCACCCAAAGGGCAGCTGGGCACTGCAACAGGCCCTCTAGCGAAATGATCACAGCACCAAGTCTGACAGAGTTCAAGAAGGGTTTGGACAGTGCTGTCAGGCACATGGTGTGATAATCAGGGATGTCTTGTTCTGGGCTAAGAGTTGGACTGTATGATCCTTATGAGTCCCTTCCAACTCAGCATTTTCTGGGATTCTGGAATTCTGTGATGTTGCCACAAAAAGTGCCAGTGTGACCCATGCACATGTTTTCTACTAAATTATGCTTATTTAATATCCTAACTACTACTGAAAATGGAGTTCATTAAGGTGGATAAAATTCTCCTGAGTTCTGTGCTTGAATTTCTTCTTTGACTTTGTATTTTTAAAAATGAACAAAATTCATGTCTCAGATTATCTTTCAGACATCAAGTGGTGTGGATCCATTTTACTTAACATTAGACTCCCATCACATTAAATTTTGCCTTGGCTAGATCGCTCTGAGCTGTCTGCAGCCAGTGCCAATGAGCAGGCAGTTTAAGAGAGGGGTTCATGTTGTGTATATCCATCTTGGGCTGAAGTGAATTGGGTTCCAGAAATTCCTCTCTCCATAGGACCAAAGAAGATTAGATTATTCCTTCAGATACAAACATCTAATCCTGGTCACATCACAGTGCTGGTTCTGTGAACTCACACCTTAGGATGCCTAGTACACCTACTAGTGTGCCTAAAGGTAGTTTTATGTCTGATACTGGACTTGTGTCCATGGTATGTGTTGAAAGTATTTGGTTAACTTGGTGCAGTTACACTGCACAAGATACCAGTTCATGTCACAAGGTAGAACAGAAATCCACTTGAGGTTTCTCACATTTATTTAGCTGAAGTTTATGTGCTTTCAAAAGGAGGAAACATTTCCATGGATGTAATTTGTATCCAAGAAGGGTACCTTGAACTTCACGTGCTGTACAGCATACATACAGCTCACAGACAAACCATTTGACAATATCTGTGGGCTTCATAGCTAAAAACTGATTCATTTCCCATCACACTGCTGTACACAGTGTATTGCCTCTCCTCCACACCACGGGGACGCTCTGTGTGGATTGCACTGCTGTTTTTGTTGGCTCTGCTCCTTCCCTCCAAGAAGCCAAGTCTCAAAGGATTAACAGAGAGCTTTTATCCTGAAACTGGAGCAGATTTTTAATGTGCGTCTTTGTCATTAAATAGTGATCAAATTCAATGATGTCTTTAAAAACAAAACAAAGGTAAACAAAATTATTTCTCAAAAGAAACTGTCAAGGAAGAGCTAACAAATCTCAATGCTCCTCATCAGAATGAAGTGTCAGCTTATGTTTACTGAAGGATGATAGTTTTCATTTGGAGATAGAAAATATAATCTCTAAATTTAAACTCCAGAAACTGAAGGAGGAAAGATGACTAAATGAAACTATTTTTGAGCTAGAAAAACTTTATGGTTAGCTGAAATACTGTGCAGTGTTAGTGCATTTTTTTTCATGTTTGCTTTGTTGGTTTGGAAAACACAATTAATGATATTTAGTATTTTAAATTTTTTATTAAAATTCTGATCACATGAGCTGTAGATTACTTGTTCCTCAGTGTCTGTGATTTTTAGTCTCTTCCACTTTTCATTGAAAAAGGTGGTATTATAAAGAAACAGAATTTTATTATAGTTGTTTTATTTTCTGTAAATTTGCTTGACGATTGGTGCAGCTGCTCTTTATGGATACACAGAACACTAAATCTTTCATCTTCAGTTGAAGCTTGAAGGACCTGAAGATACTCAGTTCCTCTTCAAATTAGGTTAAATGTAAATAACTCTTTATTTCTAGAGTATCAATCTGAATTTATTAGTCATCCCTAATTCATACCTCTTCCAACCCAAAGTGTAAATGGCAATGCAGACAAGTTCTGGTTTGGAACATTTTATCTAGAACTGTTTCCTCATTTTATTTTTCTTCTTATTGCACTTTGAAAGATGTATTGGGGTGAACAGTTTTCCAGTTCCAGAAAGAGGCCGTCCTGAACTCCCCTGAACACCATCTCTCTTTTTGTATTCTGGAAATTAAAAGCTTGAATATTCAGATAGTTTGCCTATAGGAATTTCTTCTGAGTTGAAACCTGACATATACAATCTTCATAAAATAAAACTCTGCCTTGTCTATTTTTGTATAACAGCCAACAGATAATGGGGGTGGGGTGGGGGGAAGGGTAAATGAAAGGAAAAATAAAAGAAGAAAATGGTTAGGACAGAAAATAATAGATCTGGATAATTTTCTAATATAATGTCAGTGAGTTGTCCCATATACAGAATAAATTTTTAATAAATCTGCTCCAAGTAAATGCATTGTGAAAATCTAGTAATTTACAATTATTAGGTATTTCATATATGAAGATAACTGATATTTCACTGAAGACAATGAGGATATATTACAAAGTCTTATGGCAAAGATTAATTCTAGTTGTTATTCTAAAGGACATATTTCACCTGTTGCTATTTCCTTTCTTCTGTGTGTATTAGAGTGTCTTTTGAATAGATAATGCCTGATTTTATTGCTCCTCTGTTTTCCTTAGAAAGCTATAGCTCAGATCTTGTGATAGTGGAAACACATAAAATTAGACTGCTTCTTTTTTCCCCATTAAAAAAAAATCTTAATTTATTTATAGTATAAGATTTTAAAGGCAAAGTTATAAAAACTGAAATTTTGCAGTAGTAGGATTCAAGAGGGTATTTGGAGGGCTGAGGCCTCCCCCTCTTCTTTTTGACAGTGTCATCAGAAGTGAAGTGGCGGTATCTTTTAAATGGTTTTTAGGGCTTGAGGTATTTTTTTTCAGATAATATGTAGTGGAATTGTTGCTTGCAAATGTAGTGATGGGATTAATTAGGCAGTTGACAAAACTCTACAAATGTATAGCCCAAAACTGCCCTCTGAATTTTTACGTTTCTGTTGTAAGGGGTCCTGTTGAATTATGCTAAATATAATGTTTTAAGTTGTAATGAGTATTCATTTTGTTATTTTTAAGAAATATTGATCACCCATAATTTTGTGTGAGGGTTGCAGCTTCTCTAATTGTGGGAGTGCAGCTTGTTCTCAGAAAGGAAAATCACTGAAGGAAGGAAACAAACTGTTCTCTACCAGAAAACTGAACAGCATGTTGAAACCTCATGCAAACACAAGTTAACTGCAAATGGAGGGACAAATAGGCTTGGCATCCTGTCCCTAAAGTGTCATTCAGAGAAAAAAATAAACTCCTTCAAATGGAGTACATTTGAAGGGGGTTCGGAGATTATTTGAGATTTCATGTCAAGTATATTTCTTTCAGCAAAATGGAAAAGTTCATGCTGCATTTCCTTTATTTATTTTCAATGGGTTAAAATGTTCTTGAACTTCTCCAGGTAGCACTGAACATAAAGTTTTCCTTTGCCTTCATTTTATTTAACAAGAAATAGGATCCACACATCATAGCTGTGGGTTTGTTCAACTGATCTGAAGAACAGAGCAACTAGTTAAGAAGAAATCAGTGTTCAAAGAGCCATTAATCAGGTCTGGCTGTTATCTTATATATCTGCCACTCAGTCATATGTCTGTGCCAGGCATCTACCTGAACAACCCAGGACACAGGAACACTCTGGACAATGATATTTTTTATTCTTGTAGTAAATCGTATGTGGTGGGTTGCTATGCACCAAGTTGCTCTAGCAATCACTCACTTCTGTAGCTCCCCTTCTACCAAAACTTTGCCATGTAGGCCAATATTTGTTAACTTTCATTCCATCCACGTTGATGCAGTCCACAGTCTATAGAAAAATGCCTGTAAGAATATCTACCAGATAGAGAGATAGAAAAAAGCGTCATTCTCAGTAGGACAGGGCAGAAAATACAAAAAGCTATTACAAGGTAAGGTTAAGGAGCTCACTCAACAATTGCCATGATGGGAATAAAAACCTCAACTCAGGTAAGTGAATTTTATATTTTACTGACAAATGATAAAAGAGTGGGATAATGATGAATAAAAAAAACCCTCAACACACCTTCTCCCCACTTCTTCCTTCCTTCCAGGCTCAACTTTATTCCTGACTTCTCTACCTCCTCCCCACTGACCAGCTCAGGGAATCAGGGAATGAGGTTTTCAGTCAGATGATAACACTTTTTCTCTGCTTTCCTCCTTCCCTTGCTTCACTGTGGAATTCCTTCCATGGTACATTGTTCTTCATGAACTTCTCCTATGTGGATCTTTTCCATGGGGTGCAGTCCCTCAGGAACAGACTGCTCCAGCATGGATCACAAGTCCTGCTCCATGGATCACAGGAAAACCTGCTCCAGCATGAGCTCTCCATGGGGTCACAGCCTGCCTCAGTTGTATCCACCTGCTTTGGTGTGGGTCCTCCAGGGCTGGAGGTGGATATCTGCTCTCCTGTGGACCTCCATGGGTTCCCTTCTGTAGGACTGAGCTGCCTACTACACCATCGTGTTCATCATGGGCTGCAGGGAAATCTCTGCACTGGTACCTGGAGCATCTCCTGTCCCTCCTTCTTCAGTGACCTTGGGGTCTGCAGAGCTTTTTCTCTCACTTGTTCTCAGTTCCCTTTCTCAGCTGTAATTGTTCAGCTTTCTTACCTTTTCTTAAATATGTTAGTACAGAGATGCTACCAGTATCTTTGATTGTCTGTGCTTTGGTTTGTCTTGGAGCCAGCTGGAAATAATTCTGTTTGACATCAGAGCAGCTTCTGGTTTCTCCTCACAGAAGCCACTTCTGTAGCTGCACCCGCTACCAAAACTTTTCCACATAAACCAATATGCATTGACTTTCATTCCATCCATGTTGATGCAGTCCACAGTCTACAGGAGAAGGCCTGTAAGAATATCTGGCAGATATCAAAATAGAACAAAAGCATCATACTTGAAGTGTTGTGCATGTGGAATGTGGTATTATACAACCGATGTGCTTAGTTGGTATGTAAAAAGCAAAAATAAATCTATTAGTGTGGATGCTGTAATGAAACAAGCAACAGCTTTAAAATTAAGAATACAATAAATTCAGCCAAAGCCCAGGAAAACAAATAGAAAAAAAAACCTACTGCAAAAATATAAAACCAACCAACCAAACCACAAAACAAAATCCATCAGATAGGAGAAAGAACAAGGGGAATTTTACTTTGCATTTTTAGGAATCAGAGCTGACTGCTGTAGGGTGGTTTCAGCAACACAGCCAGTAACAGGTGAATAGTTATTAACCATACCTTTTTGTTGCAAAGGAGCTGACTATGGGGCTTTGCAGGAAAGAAGGGTAGACTCTCACCTTGTCCTTCCACTTTCCTTCGAAAGCCGTAAACTTCCCATCTCACATCCTGCTCTACCTCTTAGGAGAAATCATCCATCTTTCATTTCAGCCAAAAGTCTCAGCCCTGCTCACTGTCCTGTATTCTTCCATTTGTGAAACTTGGTGGTTTTCGTTTCGTATAACTGACAGTTGAAATTAGGAGCCATGGAGGTCACTGGAGGCCTTGCTCAATGGTGACCCTTGGTTTCATCAATTTCTCATCTAAAAAAGCCCTGGGACAAGACTCGTTAATACTCTCATGTTCTATTTAAACATTTTTTAAGCTGTAGCTCAATAATTGCTATGATTACTGATAAATATGTAGCCTGTGAACTACAAAGCACATACTCATTTACTGGAACAACAAGGACACCTGGTCCTTCCCCAGATCTCTACAGTTCATCATTTGGGACTGACAGAGCAGTGTCCAGCAGCAAAAGTTTATTTGCCATGGGTAGATGAAGTCCTAAAAATCGGCTTGAATATGCAGTAAAAGGCTAGAGAAGGAAGAGTGATTGTCTTAATGGCAAAAACATTTCTAAAAAATATTCCTCTTCTGTAATGAAAATTCATTTAATGTCCTAAGATCTGAGCTGCTTTCCACTAGTGTCCCAATAGAGCATGGTCTCTCAAATGAAGTTTAAAAAGTGAAGTTGAAACTATTTTACTTTTCTGAACTAAGAAGTTGTGTTAGATGGAGTGATGACAGTGGACTTCCAGTGGGGTAAGTGAAGTGGTGGTGTCCAGTGGCAAGCATTTGTTCGAGCTTCCTGTATTTATTACTGTTGAATCAATTTTCTTCTCCATACATGATCAAGTTTATTAATTTGAGGTTCCTTTTCAAACATGATAGTATTTAATTCCATTTCAATATTAACTTTTAGATTTATACTTGTCAGTCTGTACGAACATTTATATAAATTATGTAACATTGTGATTGCCAGATTTAAATGGTAGGAGTCTTTGCTAGGTAATGCTTAACATCATACTGCATTTACATTTGATGAATTTCAAAGAATATTTTCAGCTTCAAAAATACATTTTTGAAAAGGCAAATATTTTCTCTAATAAGTTTTCAGTGTCCAGAGTTTAAATGTCATGATTTAGAGAAGCACAGTTTTTATTTTTGCAACTGGAGTTATATTTAAATAAAAATGATCTGACTTCTGTAGAAGCATGAAGACATAGTCAGTTTTCCCTTCATATGACATCCGAAGTGATTTAGTCAAGTGAATTTTTCATTTTAACAATACTGGATAGGGAAGAGGGGAAGAGAGTGAGGTTATTTGTCTTGCAAAAAAAAAAAAAGAAAAAAAAAGAGGACTGTGTTTCAAATATCTTGTAGTTTTATGAAGAAGACTTTAAGACTTTTTATCTAATCAGGTCACAACTCTTTTCTGAAGACCTGAATAAACTTTAGATAGTCACAAATTTTGAAGTAAGATGGAGAATCATGGGGGAAATGTATTCCACTCTTCTACATTTTTGAAAACAATTTGTTTTACCCTATTTTAAATCATTTATTTTGTCTGTGTACTATACTATGAGGTCATTTGTTTTAAAAATAAATTTTTTGCTATTGAACATAAACCACCACAGTCCAAAGTTTCTAGCCATTTCTGAGAGCTGCAAACATACCTTTTACAGTCAGCCACAAGTACTTTCTTACAAGCTGTTTTTCAGAAACCTCCTTTTATGTCTTGGAAAACCATCCTATTCTTCTCTGAAAGCATAATACCTCTCAAAATGCCTTAACTTTTTTCATTAACAGATTGATCTCCTACTGTAAAAAAGCTACTCACACAGTGAAATATATTGATTAATTAAGTTGGTAATGTGAGTGCAATTGACAAGCTAGAGATGTGGAAAATTGCAGGGAAAGAAAGGAGAATGTTATACTTTCTGTGTTTAAGTGTTCACCTTTGATAGCAAACATATCAAAGGTGACATCTTTTCAATAACCTTTCTTCAAAGAATCTTAGAGAAGCCAGGCTGATGCAAATAGTCCCTTACCTTTGAGCTCTCCTACTAAGTTTGGATCAGACCAATGTCTCCAGGGTGATGCAGAACAGGGAGAATGAGATAAATTCCTTCTACAATAGAACTAAAAAAGGAAAAGGAGTAAAACCTCAATGGGAAACCAGACATATTTTAACAATCTCCTACACCAGACATACATATTTTCATCTCTAGCCTTCACAATCCAAATGCCTCTCTCTCAGTAATGCAACAGGTATCTTAGTCCAGCATAAATGGGCTACACAGCCACACATTTACAATCCTTCTGGGCTTTCCAAGTTCTTTTAAAGAGTGGAGGAACATGTGCCACTGATGCCAAGGGGAGCAGTGTCTTGCCCGGTCTTAAGATGGAGCTTGGTTCATTTACAGCTGACATTATTTGGCACAGTTGTTTGTGGCAGCCAAACAGAGAGAGGCAGATAACAATTTCACAATAGTTATGTGTGACCTTTGAGAAATCTCTCTGAAGGTGGTTTCAGGAGTAGAGTCTGTTAGCACAGATTGCCTTGTTGCTGCCCTAGTTACACCTATGGAAGGAAATAATATGGTGAAGGTGGTGTTAGCAAAGCCAAAGCAAAATATCTTTATTTGAAAAATACCTGAATTTTTTAGCCAAACTCTTTGAAAACACACTTTGTACCAGCAGAGGTTAGATGGTGATTGTTAGAACTTCTGTCTTTGTGACTTTTCACCCAAAAGAAGACCCTGAAAAGCATGTTTGACTTAATTCAAAACATCAGCATTGAATCAGTGATATGACAAGTCAGAGAAATTATGTTTATATTTTTTTTCATTTTAACGCAAATTATTACATTTCCCCATAGTTATGTGGTATGGCTTTTAGGTGAGAATGGTGTTTCCCATTGTCAGTTTCTGGAGATTACATTAAATGGGTTTCATGAATGACGCATGGATCAGGAGGGAACACTGAATTTCTAAATCTAATTTTCTAAAAGTTTCAAGTTCCTCAATACACAGTCTAAGTGATAGTTCATCTCCAAAAAGCTGCACTTTGAATAAAGCTGCCTGGCTTTTGGCTCCTCTTGTATAGCTCATAAATATTAATTTGATATGAAGAACAGAAAACCCATAGCAAACTTAAGCATCTTAAAAAAAAGAATAATACCAACTGAAAAAAAGATTGTTTTTTTCCTTAAACTCTTGCTAAAAAGATATGCAAGGCAGATATGCAAATATCTAAATGTCCAAGGGCAGTATATTGACTCTGTAAAGTAATACATGGCCTTCAATTGTCTGAAGAAATTATTTTATACTGGGGGGTGAGCATATACAGCTGATGGCATTTTATAAGAAAGAAAACAAGTGATGCCCTTTCTATGAGTAGTTTTATTTATTAATAAATTCCTGTCATGCTCCTGTAGGTTGGTATATTTTGAATTTATATGGATTATACACAGAGAAAATCCAAGGCAACCAGCCATAATTTCAATGTGACCTTGACTTGTCTTGTGCTAGTAAAATGGTAGTAAAAATGATTGAAAGGATGGGCAAGAAGTAGGACTGTGGAAACTATGTCCAAGTGATTTACTGCTACATACACTGTAAATATCTCCAGAATCCATGCTTTCGTTTACCTGTAAATTGAGGTGTATTCTTCCATTCTAGACACTGTAGCCACTCCAAGGAAATCACAAAGAAAGATGGAAGACAATGAGAATATGGAAGGTAGGTGTCTTGCCTGAGCTGAAGGAGACTGCTTTTGTTGTGGACATTTTCACTTAGACCAGTCATGAGCTGGGCTATACCAGCTTGCAAGGGAATGGCGCTTACCACTCTCAAATCTGGAATATTTTTTGCTTCTCTCCAGTGGGTAAACAAAAAACCTTAAACTGATAATAAGTTTAAGAAAAAGTGTGACCTTGACTTGTTGGGTTGAAGTTGTATATGTGTGCAGAAGGGTTACTCATTCTTCCCTGTCGCAGACACCTTCTGTGAAAAATCCTTTCTTAGGATTTTTCCTGCTGGAGCTGAGAAGAAGCTCAGTAACAAATGTAAACAATTGTTATCTGCTGCTGTGGAATGCAACAGGTCCACCTGTGATTGGTCTTCTGTAGGTTTGGATTTACTGACCACTCATGGCAGGGCTGCTCTTGCTCTCTGCCAAGAGACAGATCTTTGTTATTCTTCTTTCTATTCTATTCTTACCTTAGCCAGCTTCTGAAGAGTCTCCTCTCTTTTCTATTTCTATGTAGTATAGTTATAATGTTATAAATATATCATAATATAATAAATTAAGCCTTCTGATAATGGAATCAAGATACTTGTCTCTTCCATCCATCTGAAACCCCTGTGACCACTGTCACACATCCCTTTTTCCAGAGACAGTGCCATGATGAGAACTCTGAAGATTATGAGGGTCCTGGGGATACAATGGGAATGTGGCCTAGATTAGTATAACTAAAGTTAATGTTTTAGCTTTGTGATCACTCTGTACTGGTGTCATACACCCTAATTCTCTAGGAATTACTAGAAGAAATTTGCAGATTTTATCAGAAACCTGTCTTCTGAAAAAGAAGAATTTTAAGATTTTTTTAAACTGTACTGTTTTCCAGTGCAAAGTATTCATCAAAGTACAGAGTCTGTGCATAGATCAGCTTCAGGCACCTATGGTACTGTAGTTTCTGTAGCCAGAGAAATCAAAAGCTCTGGCTTTTTTTGCTCTCACTATCCCACTCACCCAGTAATGATGGAGCACAAATAGGAACATTCTCAGAGTATCATCTCTCTGATAATATGACCAGTATGTTTGCAGGTGAAAAACCCAACCATTTTCTTATCCTTTCGTGTGCTGAGACAGTAGCAACTGCTGGTTTGAAACAGAAATTAATGTCACAATATACTCATATGCAAAAATAAGTGGTTCTCCTCAAGAATTTTATATTCCCTATTTTCAGTTTGGGCAGTATTTTGCAAACTGTAACAGGTTTCAGAATGGAAGAAACTTTCCTGAATCTCTTGTAGTTGTGAACTGACATGTTGAGTTTGTTACTCAGAGTGAGTGGCAACTGATATAAGATAACGAAGCAAATAATATTAACGAGTTTTTAAAAAAGATTTGACCCTAAGAATACTTCCTGTCTTTGATTGCAGCCTCATGGGATTTGAGCTCATCAGTTTTATATTACAGCCCTAATTTTCATAGACTCTGGCTCTTCTGAGCTTTTGAAATATGCACACGCCTAAGCAGTAAAAATGTCAGACCTAGGCTGCATTTTTCAGGTCATGATTTCTCCTGAACAGGGACAGGAAAAATACTTAAAATTTATATTTTGCATAGTTTTTTATGTAACTTTATGTAATTTTACTAGAAATTTGATAATATTGCTGGAAAGCCTGAACGGATTAGTATCAACAGTCTAATAAGAATGGTGAGTTAAAAAAACTTTTTGACAATTGTAGTGAACTAGATTTTATTTTTCTCAGTGTCAGTTAGAGCATAAGAAAGTCAAGGTAAGGTGTCTTGCAAAACAGCACATGAAAGCAGCATTGTGCTTGCTGCAGGTTGTAGTTCTTACTATGATCTTATTTAAATTGTTACATGAGTAGCTCATCGTTTTCAATATTCTCTCTTTAGTGTACCTGGTTATATATAGGAATTTCCTCCATGTAGTCACATCCAGGCCTCTAGCATATACAGAGGGAAAGGATAATATTTAGGAGGTCTTTCCCATAACCATTTCAGGCAGCCAGCCTGTTTGCTGGGGGTCTGGGAGCTTAGAATTGCTGGAGCTGTTGTAACCTGATTGGAAACCTAGCAATGCAAAGTCTAATTAAATTAAAACTATCACTAAAAAAACCCCCCAAAAACCAACAAAAACAAAAAACCAAAACCAACCAACCAACCAAAAACAAGGCAAGAGAAAGAGAGAGCAAATATGTTGTGTCATCTTAGTCCTTGTTTGCAGTGGTTTCAGATCTCTCAATGTCTCAGTGGTCAGGATGCCCACTACAGAGTACAAGATGTGCCCAAAGCACACTGAGCAATCTGTACAGATGTTCTGCACTCACTCCTGCACAGCTGTGGGCTACTCTGTGCAAGGGCCAATGCACTCAAGAATCAGGCCGTGTTCTACAGTGCAACTGGACTTTAAACACGTCTGGGTCTAGGCTGAAAAAGAAGCTTTGAGTCTTTGAGTTTTCTTTTTAGGCTGATCTAGTGAAGGAATTAATGCAATTTTTTTCAACAATATTGCAATGAAAGGTGATCGTGATCTTTCCCATGAAATTTTGTGAAGCAGAATCACTCATAACAGCTTCATCATGGGAGACCAAGTAAACCTGTCAGCCTTGAAGGGATCAGCGGGTTCATCCTGAGCAATGTGACAGTCAGAGCTGGGAGGTGTAAAAGCTAGTGACTGGCCTTTTAGGGTGCTTAAAGACTTTGTGGAGCTTTGCATAGGGTTGGAAGTGGTAAACCCAGTATTGTGACCTACACATAAACAATTATTTAGCAACTGCTTTAGTTTCTCTTGGAGTAGTTGCTCCCCACTCTCAGTCCTGAGCTGTTCTGTACTGTTGCTAGGTGCTCCTAAGTGCTTCTTATGTTTCACCCCAGTGGGGAATTGGGGACGTGATAATTGCAGAACAGTGGAGGTGGCTAATAAAACCATAGTTCTAAAATGAGCCCTGCTTTTTCTAGCTTATTATTTTTTCAGGAATTCTTCCTTTGGGATAAAAATCTGTTGAGTCAGAAAGGGATAAGGACAAGTGATACAAGTCTAGATACTAAATGAGTGTGTTCAATGGATATTACCTACCAAAGAACTAACTCCCTCCCTAATTCATGCTTTATCAGGATGTTGTGCCTGTCTTTTTAATTCAGCTGGAGTGAGATGCACAAATGCAAAAATTGTGCACCTAGGATCCATTATGGACAAATGCCCCTAATAATAATGTGACATTAATAATGTGAAATAACAAAATTATTACCTTATAAAAATGTGTATTTTTAAAATTATTGCAGAATCTTCAGAATTTCTCTTTTACATGACTTTAGTTCTTAAAGATAGGTATCACTGAGCACTGAGAAAATAATAAATACAAATTAAAATGCTTCATATGTATGTCTACAATTTCTATATGCAAACCAGGATCTTGATCAAAACCCCAGAGAATTCCTAAACTGTCTCACCAATGCCTTAAAAACAGAAAGCCCTACCAAAACACTGAAGATCTCTTGGACTTGTTGTTATGAAGAATCATGGCCAAGTCAATAGGAATAAGAAGCAGCCAGCTAGATATGAAAGCTCCCCCAGATCTTAAAAAATGGAGGCTGTTCTCCTCACTGTAGACAAGAGGAGGCCAGACAGCAGCTGAAAAGAAAAGCACTTAAAAGGGAAAAATCAAATAGAAAGTCAATTTCTATAAATTACAAAAAATGAGATGAAAAGATGTGAGTTTATATTAAAAAAAATATGATAAAAGTTTCTTGAACAAAATCACACACCAACTTACTTCCCCTATAATTTGAAAAGTGAATTTATATTTTGGTAGCCCTGAAAATGAAGGACTGCTCATCTTGGGAGAGTTTACAACTTTGATTTTTGTGTGTCTTGGATGCTGAGAGCTCAAGAAATTATGGGCCTTAGGCCACTCAGCAATACTCTTGATAGCCAGCTAAAACATGCTTACAAACACCTGTGTGTAGAGCAGCCACTCCCACAAACTGGTTTGAGTGGGGTCCCACTGGTGTGTGCGTGTATCTTGAAGTCTTGTATTAAAATTCTTAGTAGCTGTGCTTGTATAACTGGAGGAAAGCACAGCCCTTTTAATTCATAAATATGAAACTCCCTGGCATTTTTTAATGAAGTGTAGACAGGTTGGTTTTGATTCTGAAAGACTCAAAGACTTTGCAGAAAGACTGAACAATGAGCCAGGAAAACAGTGTAAAGCATGTGCTGGCAGTCCCAGGGGAATCCTGGAGGGCTTAGACTGAGAGCCACCAGACAGACACAAGTCACTGGGAAAGACTGACCTGAAAAGACCCATAGAGCAGGTGCTATGTATGGATGCACACTAGTGCAGAAAAATATTTTAATAATTAATGATGACCATAAAGGCCTTATTACAGCACAGAAAAAAAAAGTAATTATAAAGGTTCTGCAGCAGAATATTGATTCATTTATTTGATGTACAATTTGGGCTTTTTCCTTGAGGAGTGTTTTATGTGGATGCATTTCAAAATAGAGTAATGTTTGTACTTTTGTCCACCACAGGATTTATAAATTACACAGCTTTTCATACCAATAAAATCCAGTATTGCAAGAGAACAAGGATTTAAAATGAGAATGGATGATAAAAAAAGGTGCAAAGACCTCAAAAAATGGATGTTTGATGAAAATGCTAGATAGAGTGTAGGGTCATTGCATAACCTTGCCCCTGACCAGTCTGCATGGTCTGCATGCCCTGTGCTCCTTTCCCTGGCCCAGTCCTGTCAACTGAAAAACAAATTTTTGAATTTGGGATAAAAGAATTTTTACTAAGTGGCTATCTTTTTTCCCCTCTGTGTCATTTGGAGACATGCTTCTTAGCTCCTGTCAATATACATTCTTTCTTTCCTTATGGGTGAAGTCCAGAAATTAACTTTGAAGTCCCTGGAATAGTGTCTGCAGATCATTATCTATGTATGTCCCATTTAGTTTAATTGAGCTCCATTTAAACTTAAATATGTTGTCTTGAAAACCATTTTGCAGAACAGTCCTCAGAGCATCTTGGAAAGAATTCCATCCTTGAAAAAAATCAGTTCAGTGTTCCTAAACTTCTGCCTGTGGGAAGTTAACATGATCTTTAATAATTTTCCAGGGCATTTTCCCCATTACTTTTAATACATTTTTAAGGAGCTCATTTTGTTAAGAGCATCCCAGCACTCATAATGAGTATGAGTAATACTCTGGTTTGTTTGCCTCAAACTGGAACAGAGTTAAGACACAGTCTGCTTCCAGGAGCCAGCTGGTTTTGGATTCTCTTTAAACAAAGAGAGAGAATAAAGGTTTTTCTGCCTAGGAACTGTGTGCACTGTAGCCTTCACTGTGTACACAGTTCATGAGCATACGTGAGCTCACACTGCCCTGAGCAAGCCCTGGTTCTGCTGGAATGACAGGAAAGGGGAGGCTGTGAGTTAATACTGTGCTGACCCCTGTGACAGTGACCACACCTCACTAAGCTCTGGAGGGGAGCTTGGAATTGTCCCCTGGAGATGTCACGGTTGTGACCATGCAAGATTCCATTCACAGTTTGTGTTGTGGGTTTAAATGGAGTTTCAGGATGTAGATCCAGAGCTCTCTTCTACCCTTGATGACACCTGCAGTGCTTTTACCTTCAAAGAGGTGAATAAAGCCAGTCCAATCTCTCTTTACAAACAGTTTACTTTTATGAAAGTAAACTGTTTGTAAGAGGAATACATTATGTCACAACAGAAGAATGGAAAGAAAGAAAGAAAGAAAGAAAGAAAGAAAGAAAGAAAGAAAGAAAGAAAGAAAGAAAGAAAGAAAGAAAGAAAGAAAGAAAGAAAGAAAGAAAGAAAGAAAGAAAGAAAGAAAGAAAGAAAGAAAGAAAGAAAGAAAGAAAGAAAGAAAGAAAGAAAGAAAGGAAGGAAGGAAGGAAGAAAGGAAGGAAGAAAGAAAGGAAGGAAGGAAGGAAGGAAGGAAGGAAGGAAGGAAGGAAGGAAGGAAGGAAGGAAGGAAGGAAGGAAGGAAGGAAGGAAGGAAGGAAGGAAGGGAAGGAAGGAAAGAAAGAAAGAAAGAAAGAAAGAAAGAAAGAAAGAAAGAAAGAAAGAAAGAAAGAAAGAAAGAAAGAAAGAAAGAAAGAAAGAAAGAAAGAAAGAAAGAAAGAAAGAAAGAAAGAAAGAAAGAAAGAAAGAAAGAAAGAAGAAAGAAAGAAAGAAGAAAGAAAGAAAGTTGCATGAAACTGCATCTGTTTCTTGGATGGCACCAGAGGAATTTCTTTTGGTGAGCCAAGTTCTCTGCAAGGATTTTGCTGGGAACATCTTGGAATGTAGCATGGTGCCACACTCCTTCCCACTTTTTTGCCTGGCCTTCCTTTGCATGGAAAACAAAGCATGAGATAAAGAACAGAACTGGGCCAATGTGCAATCAGCCCTACTCCCACCATGAGACATCCAAGGTGTATGAGTGGCCCTTAAAAACTGGGAGCAGACCTTTGTCTAGTAATACAGACTCTCTTAGTGGTACAGGACATAGCAATAGATTACTTTGGTTTCCTTTGTCACTGATGTGGGAAACAGGCAGGTTTGAGGAGCTCCTGTGAATACCCTTTTGGAGCTGCCTGTCTCTTTCAGCGAGTATAAAAGGAGTCTGGGCAGCTGAACTCTCACTGTAGTTACCAAAGTCTGATAGAATGATCTGGGGCCAGAGAGTCCGTCAGTAGGGCCTGAGCAAGGCCTCTGTCCTTCGAGTGTTTCAGGTATCTGAGGACTCAAAGTGATGCACGAAGTCTAGATTCTGGGAAAGATCCCATCATACTTAAATATTAGGAAGAATGGTTCACTCCTTGTTTTTTGAACAGAAGGGAGAAAGGGAAACAGATGCAGTCCTCGCTGAAATTGCATGTAAGTTCTATTTTCTAGTGACTAAATAAATACTCTTCTACCTTGCTAGTGGTGTGATGCTATGCAATCTTTTGTGATGTAAGGTTTCAGCCAGAGGGGACAGGAAATTAATCAATTCTAGCATGTGAGTGTCAGTAATTGTTTTTCCTAATATGAATTTGAAATGAAATGCATACTGCAAAGAATGTTTCAGTTCTGGGAAAGATCAATCCACTCCCGAGGCCCCTATCCTTGTTAATAAGTTGCTTCCTTGCAAATAGAAACTCAGTGATCCTTAAAATATCCAGAGGCTTGTATTTTAAAAACATCAATGCTGCTGCAGGCAAGGTGATTGCAGCCATTAGTTCCTCTTTATGTCAGAGGAAGATCTGGCATCAAAACCCCAGAGAATTCCTAAACTGTCTCACCAATGTCTTAGAAACAGAAAGTCCTTATTGCATTCAAGGTAGGAAAATCACTAAAGTGGGAAACTTCCCCTTCACTAGTGTCTCTGATGAACTGGAAAAATCAAAGCAATTGTAGATGAGAAATATTGCCTAGGTTTCTTATTGTTTAAGTGTTTTACACCCTGCATGTTTGGTTCAGGTTTCATATATTCTCCCCAGTAGCCATGAAGAATGAAGTGGGAGACTGCTAAACTGTGATCACACAACTTTATGGTTCCTTTTTTAGTAATCTGATGTTTTATGTGGTGTCAAAGATGTTTATAAAATAGATGTCTAGCATTTCTGCAGCAGAGCCAACCTTTTCAAACCAAACAGATGTGCTACTAGTGCTAACCATAATAATTAAATAGTAATTGCATTGCCTTAATCTTTAATAATGTCTAAAATAAAAATTGTCAGAAAAACTACTGCCACCGAAAATTTTCATATAGCTTAATAGTCTTTAAAGGTGAAGTTACAATACAGAAAGCAATACCCCCAGCTGATCCACACTAAAGGGAGTAAAAAGATGGACAGCTGCTTTTTTGCTAATTTGTTCTAGCCTATTTATCCTACAATGGATAAGGTCATTCAGGCAACTTCAGGACCTGTCATCTGCTTTACCTGTTGGAAAGTAATTCTTGAAGAAAACCTCATCAGAGAGGTGGAACAGAATTGAAATTAGCATGAAATATAGCATGTGTTGCTCATTGCTCCTGATGTTTGTCTGAGAGCCAACATGTAGGAAAATTACTAAAGCTGGAGAAGTTGGCCAAGAATAAAATTTCTTCCTTTGCAAAGAAGAATGTGTTTCAGAGCAACTCCAGTTCAATGACCTTTTGGTGAATTTGGAGGGGAATTCTGGATAGCTCCGAGGTTCTTGTTGAATCTGCCTGGATCTTGAAGAACTGGATAACTGGAGTTTCCCAGCCCTGTAGCTCTGGGGGCTGTTCATGTGACAGGAGAATGCCACATGAAGATCCCATACACTTACAGCAATGAGTGTTGCAGGTGGTGATGAAACTGGCTGCCAAAACTATTTGCTATTTAATACTGCTGGCTTTAAGTATTTGCTTCCAGAAGTGCAGTAGAGACTAGGATGATGGGGATATACCTCTGTCTTCTGTTCTGCTCTGCCTCACTTCTCTTCTCCCCTGTCTCTCTACAGACTTTATTACTTAGTGAAGGCAGTGTCTTTCTTTTGGCCTTTCTAGTTCTCTTCTAGTTTCTTAGAGTCATCAGCTGCTCCTCTAGCTGATGGATGTTGGTACTAGGGGTTATAAGTGGCTGGAGAAAATGTCAAGAGCCAAAGATGGGGAGGAGGTAGGTGACTATGGTAGAGAAGACAACAATAGCTACGTTTTAGTGGTTTTCCATTCTAGTGGAGAATCCCTTCTCCCCTAGGAGTGGGACATTTTGCCACTAAATTGCAAATGGAAATATTTAACTAAATTGTGAAATCTCTTTCCTTTTTCCCCCTTTTTCCTTTTATTTTGGTTGAGAAAATTCCTCAGGGAGAATATACTTTGTGTTCTCACTTTTTGTGAAACAAAAATACGAATGAACCAGGTTCCTTTCATCCAAACATGATCCAAAGCTCTAAAGTACTAAGCATCATAGAGCAAACTTTAACAAAGGTTGCTTTATCCTTACTTACAATGGGTTGTCATTCCTTGTCCAGGTTTTATGTAGGAATAAGTGAAGACTGTGCCAAATAGATTTAGTTTTCAAATAAACAAATAGAGTTGTGCTTAGGACATGATTAAAGAGGGAATGTCATCCAAACTGAGCATGTGTGTTAATAGAGATGCCAAACTGTTACTTAGGACTTCAGACAGAGTTATTGATGCCAGGCTGAGCAGGTGTATTGATGAGGAAAGTTCCCTCTCAATAGATATGTAAATGTCTGTGTGTAGTTGAAGAAGATGGGCAGAGACAATCTCTGAGCTAATGGATGGTTGCTTTTACAGGCAGCAGCTCCAACTCAAGCATAACATTTTCCTTTTGTCTAGAATGCTGGAGCTTGCGTGCTCTGACCTTTACCTGATCTGACTTTATGACTGTGCATCTCCCACTGGTGTTAGTGGGAAGAAACACTGTTAATGGTCTCTGTCAGTGTGTTTGCACTGGAGAGACAGCCAAGATAGCTGTAATTAAGATAGAGTAGCAGCAGCAGTCTAGCTGTGGTCATAAAGAAACCTCATGCCTTTGTGGGAATAGTGCTTTCACCAGGCTGTCTTGCTGGCTTAGAAATAGCTGTAAGGCTTTGCTCCAGCATTGCTTCCTACCCCATGATCCAAAGATGCTCCTTGAGACATAGACTGTGTCCATGAAATGACTAGAGTTGCTTTATTGTCTTCACATAAAAGTTCATTTCTTTTCAAAGCAATGATACAAAATAAAAGGAATGTATGAACACTCATATTTGCTCTATTTTTTGCTTATGTATAAAAGAACAACTGCAACAATGCAATGAGCTGTGGTGGCACAAAAAGGGCAAAGATTTCTCAGGTAAAAGGAGGCTGAGAAACTGTTCAATTCCATGCTGTTCTGTTGTAAATGGTTTGTATCATATATCCCCCTCAGAAGGAAAATATAATTTGAAGCCTAGCTGTGAGAGAGGAGGAATGACTGCCTAGTGGAAAATAACTCTTTCCACAGTGTATAACATGGAAAGGCACTACTTGGAAAACTTTTCAGAGGTTCTATTTTTGTGTTAAGGACCACACAAATATAAATGCAGAGTGGCAGGTCAGAGCAGGAACAACAACACTTAGTGAGCCATTTCTGGCTGTCCTTAGTTCTCTTATCATTCTCCACTGAGCCGTCACCTCCTGCGGCATTGAACTATCATTTTGGGAACTTCTGATTTGGTGGAAGGGTAGCCTTTCCTTTGAAGGAAAGTAGGATGTATGCCAGTAGATCAGAGAGGACCACAGAAAATTGCTGCTTGCCTCAGTTTAATTTGCTTCCAGGGCTTTCCCCCATAGCTATTTTTTAATGGGGTGTGTGATTAGTGGCGAAGCAAAGATGACTTACATTTACAGATTGCATCATCTCTGCTGAATACCAGGAATCCCCAAGGCTGTGGCACTGCTCTCAGTAAAACAGCAGGCTTTTCTGAATGGCTTGCATTTCTCCTGCCATTAATTCTCCTTTGGCTTTTTCTGCTTGTCTGTTTCCCCTTGCTCATCTAGTAAACTAAACTAACCTTATTTACCTCCCTCAGGTCTTTTTTAGATTTTTCCCTGTGATTAGTCATCTGTTAAGAGAAAAGTGAAGCAGGTTTACAGTATTGCCAGTGCAAAGGTTGCTCACATGAAAAAGAAAGACCTAGGTTCCAGATTCATTGACAGAATTACAGAAATTTGCCTGTTGAGTAGATTACTTGCAAAGCTTTTTGCTTAATTGCTCTCTCTTTGCATCTTCTCACTTGGCCTTAATCTGAATATGTCTTCTGGTGCTGCATCGTGTGGGTTATTACTGCTAGTTGCAAAATATGTCACACATTAAATCCAGAACATGGTGATATTTGGGCACACTTGTGCAGATCCTGAAGAAGTATAAGCAGTCTAAGCAACTTAGTGCTTTTAATTTTAAAACAGTAAATGGAATTTCTATTTCTTGTTTATCCATTATAAAATTTTAAAGGCAGAGAACTTTTCCTCTAAATGTAAAGTAATCAACTCTTTGAAACTAAAATATAAGACTTTTGCGGTGGATTAGGCTTTTGTCATTGTCTGTAGTATCCTGATACTGTCTGTGACAAGTAGCAGAAAGGTAGAGTAGAAAGGAAGGAACATGACTTTTTACAGAGTAACATTTTAAGGAAACTTTATGGTGGTTTGCACAAAACAATCTTGGCCCGTGCTTGAGGCTTCCAGGTACTATAATAGCAGCAGCTTTTAAGTAAAATATGATTTATTTTTTATTGCTAAAATTCAAATGTATGAAAAATTTCCCCTTCATCACTATCCATGCCATTAATAACACAGCCAGTCTGAACTTATTGTTGTTATATTATTGTCTACATCTTTATATGGAGGTTATGAGGAAGTGAGAGCACAGAAATAGTGGTAGGCTTAATGATTTCTGCTTACATTTAGCACACAACAAAGCCACTCACCATACAGTTGATAAGAAAGCTTAGTCCAAATCAGAGTATTTGAGCACCTACTAAGTGCCATGTATCCTTTATGATGTTAAAATTAGGTTAATGCAGCTCATGTTTCATTCAGCTGGCAAACAGTCCCTGCCCTGACTGTGTTCAGGCTTTCCCTTCTCTCTCTGATATACCAGGAGTAGGAAGGAGCTGTTAGAAAGGCCTTGCAGAGACTCATGGCAGTATGGAGAATTGGGGCCTTGTAAAACCACATGTATGAGATTTTTTTTCTCTTCTCTTTTGCCTTCTTTTTTTCCCGTGCATATTCTTTGAGAGAGATTCAGTGGGTTTCCTCTGCACAATCTTGTTAGCTAAAAGTCTGGAGTGGAAGGTCTTGAGGAAGCATTTTTTCAAGATGCTGGCAATGACAAAGTCATGGGTGACCAGCAATACTGTGTTCACAGTCTTAGCTGGAGGGGTAGACATGACCAGGGAAGGATGATGGGAAGGATGAGTGACAGGAAGAGATTCTGCAGGGCACAGGACATTAGCAGAGCATCTACCTCTTCATATAAGCTTCATTTCCCACTTTTTAAGCTCTTTGCTGCTATTACATGCTTGAAGAAGGCTGGCCCATTCCTGTAAACTTGCTTGTTGTCTCCTAATCCTGGGAAAGCACTTGTTGTTTTTTGTTAAATAAATAGAACTTATTACTATTTGAATCACTTTTTAGTTCATGTGTAAAACTTTTTGTGTACTGTGCAAGCTATTCTATCACTTCATAATTAATTACAGTTGTCAGATTCCATGCCTTAAACTGAGAAACCTATGCTGCATAATTTTAGTGTAATAAATCCCATCCTATTTTGTGCCAAAGTTCCTACTTGGACTATATTCCCCTGTCTTCTGATGTGCAGGATGGAATGTCAATTTGGAATAAGGAGATAGCACAAAATATATGGGAATTGAAGGAGGTGATGGATCCAAGGGCATGAGAGCATCCTATTTCTGTACCTACTGAAAAAGAATGTAAGCTAACCAACCCCAAAGTCCTTAGTGTTCGAAGTGAGGACACCAAAATTTGCACAGCTTGGAAAAATTTTATTGCCCTAGTGATGCTCAGGGGAGGCACCACCAAATGCAGAAGGAAATAGGAAGCCCACAGCAGATGCTGGAGTGGTACCTACTGCTCTCTTGCTGAGGTTGGTGAGCTATGGGATGGCAACTGAAATTTCCTGCAGGATGGTTCTACTTGTGGATGCAGCTGGCAATGTCATAGTGCCAAAGATAATAGAAGATTTAATCTAGAGGATGGTTTGGCAAAAGTGGCCCTGAATAAATTGATATGGAAGAAGGTTCTGACCATGATGTAAGGTTCTGGAGCAAGTCTCAAGGAGAGGCATTGAGGAAGGGGAAAGAGGATGTCAGTGGTTCTGAGAGGGGTGTTGCTGCTGTTGGATGGATACCAGTGGGTATTAACAACCTGGTTTGAAGGGACAGAATTCTGAGGTGGGGGGCTCAAGTCCCAAGCTGTCTCTTATGTTCTTACTAGTTTGGTGAGGGGTTTTTTTTTTTTTTTTGTTTTTTTTTTTTTATTTTGTTTTGTTTTGTTTTGTTTTTTTGACTCTGACCTCTTCCTAGTCAGGATTGAAAATAATGATCAGTACTTTTTAATTTTTAACAAGGCAAGAATTGTGCAGGAGCCTTGGTCTTAGACATCCAATGGTGTAACACCAGAATGCCAAGACACCTTAATCAGCCCATTTTACTGTCTGACCCTGAATCATGATGGTCAGTTCTGTTGTTTAATAAATGTTGGAACAGCACCACTTCCTTTCTGTCTGCTTACCCAGCCTTCCTGAGAGGCAGGAAGAACAAGTTTAACTGCCCAAAAAAGTGGCTTGTGTCTGACATTAAGTGTGATGAAATGTGACATTGTGAAACTGCCCTTCAGATCTTGTAGAAATGCAAAATTATCTGGTTCTGGCCACTCTGGAGACTCAAGTAAATATTCCTATACTTAAGATGGGATGTTAACAGCACCTGTAAAAATTCAGGAGGAAAAACACTGCAGTTTTGGCCATGATTCCATATAGTTTTGACTTTCTGAAATACTTATTTTTCAGTTGTAGAACTAGAACATTCCTGTATTCTTTGTCTCTTTTCAGAAAACTAGAAGTCCCAATCATTTAAATCAACTTTGTGTAAGTCAGGGAGACTTAGTGGCATACAGTATGGCCTTCAAATGCTGTATTTCAGATAAAGAGCAAGACTCCTGTCGACTCACTAAAAGTCAGTACTCAACAATAGCTCTTCTTCGGAACCCCAATGAAAGATGCCTACTGTGTGTCTAAAAAATGGTTATTTTAGCTCTAAATTGCCACTTACCTCCTACTCAGTATTCTGACACTTGGGACTATTTCTGCTTCATCCTTGAAAGCTCTCCCAGTACATATTATCAAGCTGAAACTCATAAGCAAAGTCCTGTCCTTGCATGACTTTTTCCTCTAATTTAAATAAATTTTTAATAAGCCAAAAAAACCCCACCAAAAACCAAACACAAACCAACAACAACAAAAAAGGAATCTTTTTCCTCTTTCCTCGTGAAGATCTACGTAGCTAGCTCCTGCATGAGTCACCAGATTTCTCAACTGATAACGTATCTATTAGTCTGTCCCCACCTTTTTTATGCATGAAGTATAAGTGATCTATGTGGGAAGATTAAACATTTTCTTTTGAATTTATGCCATTTCATAGTATAAGCCAGGTCATCTTAATACCAGCTATTTTATACAGTCAAACTGCCTTAATGTGTGTACTTCTGTCAGCATTATGGTAAATCAGTTTGTTGTTCAGGCAGTGTGCCATATAATATCTTTTTATAAATCTCTAGATGTCTGCCCTTACCCAGACTTTTCTCATCCAGTTTAAAACTTGATTTTACCTTTCATCCCTTTGTGGCTTTCCAGGCAGAGTTTCCAGAGCTCTAGCTATGTCAAATCTTCAGGTCTGGCCTCAAGCCAAAGAAAATGTTAATACTTCCCATATAAGAACAGAGATGGGAGGGTTGTACACATCAGAGCAAAACTGCATTTTATTTGTTGTCTAGCATGCCCATTTGTTTTCAAGGGTCCCTGTAGCTGACTATTCTGCTATTAGGATTAATACCCTTACTGTGGCTCTGAATTCTGAGAAGCTTAGATATATCTGAAGAATTTAATTAACAGCCATATTAAGAAACTTAAAAACTAATGTTTTCTGGAAGAGCTCTTTAGTTTGCTCTTAGGCAGTGCTGCTATTCTATAACAGAAAACAGAAGAAGGCTGTCTCAGGTTAACAGAACAGAAAAAGGTCTTCCCAGGCATAAAAAAAACTTTAAAAACCTTAATATTGAACATTAAGAAAATGTTTGAAATAGCTGTACTGTTGTTTTTCATGCTGCCCTCTCAAAATATGAGTTAAACAGTCTTGTGTACATTAATATGCAAAGTCTCAGCATGACACAACTAGGGAGAGATGAAGAGGAGTGAAGAGTCCTTACCCTGGCCTTATAGAATTAAAGACATCTTCTTAGACTTAGATAAAAATAGATACCATTAGGTAATGTTTGGGAGTTTCTATTTTTCAGGTTGGACTTCCAGTAGAGTTTAAGAAAGATAGAGAGCCACCTCTCACTGAAAATCAGTGTGAACTGACACCATCATTCTTTTTAACATCATCTGAGAAGCCCAGCATGCAATACTCCCTTCCCTTCCCTTCCCTTCCCTTCCCTTCCCTTCCCTTCCCTTCCCTTCCCTTCCCTTCCCTTCCCTTCCCTTCCCTTCCCTTCCCTTCCCTTCCCTTCCCTTCCCTTCCCTTCCCTTCCCTTCCCTTCCCTTCCCTTCCCTTCCCTTCCCTTCCCTTCCCTTCCCTTCCCTTCCCTTCCCTTCCCTTCCCTTCCCTTCCCTTCCCTTCCTTCCCTTCCCTTCCCTTCCCTTCCCTTCCCTTCCCTTCCCTTCCCTTCCCTTCCCTTCCCTTCCCTTCCCTTCCCTTCCCTTCCCTTCCCTTCCCTTCCCTTCCCTTCCCTTCCCTTCCCTTCCCTTCCCTTCCCTTACCTTCCCTTCCCTTCCCTTCCCTTCCCTTCCCTCTTTTTTTTCACATTTTTTACTACTTTTTTTTTTTTCCATTTTTCATTGCTTCATTCAGAAAGTCCAAATAATTATTGCCTTCCTTCTACTACACCCATCTACTTCTTTTGAAGAGGCTGATTTGTACAGTCATGGAAGTGCTCCGTTTTTGTGAGTTGTGTTCTCTCTGTGTGCATATGTGTGGAAAGGACAGAAGATCATCTGGGAGGATGCATAATTTGTTTTCCAACAGTTGTTGCATTTCCCTTTCTCAAAACTCTTTGCTTGGGCTGCCCTTTTTTACTGTGTTTTTATCATCTAAATTGAATTTTATACCAACCACTTCTATCTAAAATAAAGGTTCTGAAGAAATGTGCTGAAGTTTAACATAAATTCTGTCTTGATGCTTAAATAACACAACTGAGGAAACCGCCCAGGAAGCATCTGTATTTGACTGAAAGACTGGGGTTTTTTTTCTGATCTCCATCTTTCCTTTTAAGGAGAAAAAGCTTCCCTATACTATAAGCAGACTATAAGAGCCAATATTGCCTATAGTAGAGACAGACACCTTCATATATTTTGATAATTCAGGTTTCTTAGCTGACTGCTAATTTCCTCTCCCACACCCCATCTAAATAAAGAATGAAAAGAAAATGAAATTAATGAAATCCCTCCCTTATTTGAAGGCTATTGCAAAGCTCCCATTGCATTTATATGGGTTAAGACACTTCTGGAAGTATTTTTAGTAATTTTAAATTATTTTTAATATTTTTAATACTCCATTTATGATGTTTTCAAGCAAGAGAATGTAACAGTCCTTATAAACATCCCACAAGACTGGGAAATTGTCTTGGAGGAATTTGATCCTAGAGTGGCAAGTGTTGATGATCCAGCCCTACCAGAAGCAGAGTCTGAGAGGGCTTTTTAACCACATTTATTCTGCTTTGCAGCCTGTTGTGAGCAATAGCTATAAAAATACTAATTTGTCTCTTAAAAAATATGAGTTCAATTGATACAGTGATATGACTGCTAACAACAAGCTCAAAGGTGTGTGGTCCTCTGCTAAACTCACCTACTCTTATGGGGCATGGGGATCTGGTTTCCCGTGCCACAAGATTAGGACCAGTCATGTGATGTGACCTGAGTTTCACTGGAGGGATCTTAATGGGGCTACTGCTTTGGTGTTCTTTGCAGATCCTTCTGCTACAGACTAGTGGGGGTTTGGAGGGAAGGTCTCAATAATGCTTAGTCACAAGGTGATGTCCTGGTCCTGCAGCAAAGATGTTTGGCAAGTAAAGAGAGCTGCTGTTGGTGGCACATTCTGGAGATCAGGCTCTAAGAATAAAAAACTGAATCCTGTTGTAGCCTAAAAAAAAATCCAGCCAGTGCCTGTAGTTGTTATTTCCCACGGGCCTTAGCAATACTTGCCCTCTAGGAGCAGGATTCAATTTAAAAAAAGTGAACGCAGCTAGTGAAAAAATTCTAGTGTGGGTGGAAACTATTGTGTACCTTTTGGAGTTATATTGAAATTTTTCCATAATTAACAGAAGAATAATATGAGAAGTGTGTTGGTTTCAGGGACCAACTAACTGATATTCTGGAAGAATACAATATGCTTTCTGCTTTAAACAACTGAATCTTCACTAAAGAGGTAAGAGGCTTGTTGCAGAGAACTGGAATTATGGCATGTGCTTTGCTGTGCTCATAGTTGTGACTAAAGTCAACCAGAAAAAGGGAGCTGATTCTATGAGAAGGCTCTTCTTCTTAGGAATTGAATGAACCAAAAGTCTGCATATGCTTCACATGCTGCTCTTCATGGCCAGAAGGAGAGTAAGGGATGGGCGTCAGGGAGTTCAGTCAGTAATTCCACTGGGATAGTGAAACTCACGAAGCTTAAAAAGAGAAGGGGAGTTCCAGGCATGACAGTTTCTGACAGTCCCACTTGTGTTTGTCACTTCAAGAACACTTCATGTTGAACTTTCAATAGTGGCTAATTCAGTGCTCAATCAGTCTCTAAAGCCTTCGGAGTAGTTGTGCATTTGGAAAGGAAGAATCTGAGAAGAATCTTGAAAAATGAAGGAGGAGGGAATTCTCAGTGTCTAGGCCCTACCAGAATAAAATTTTCCCTATGTGTTTCATAGTTTGAAATGAAGCAAACTAAAATGTCTCATTTTCTTGAAAATTCCTTACAGTGAATCCCAACTATATGCTTAAGACTTACTGTTCTCGCTGGAAGTAAAGCATCAGAAACATAAAAATTGTACTTGCAGAGAAGTGTTCTAATTGTCCCTTTCTGCATCCCCACAGCTCCACTCTTGCAATGACATTGACACAGGAGTCAGTTCTGTCCAGCAGCATTTTGAGCTATCTGCTTTCATATGGCTGGTTCCGCTTCACTTATTTTGACTCCTCTGAATTCCATCTGAGTTCCAAATTTGTATTTGGCTCTGCCTACCCAAGTGCCTGTCTAGACATGTGAGTGTGCTCTGGTAATGACGCATCCCTTCCCTTGATGATGATGTAATTTTCCCCATCAATCCTAGTTTTGGTGAAGGATTTAGTAATAGCGATCATTCAGATGAAACATCAATAACATCTGCTCACCCTCTTTTTTCCTAGACTTGTTTCTCTTTGAAAGGACCATCTGTTTCACAGTACTTGCACTCTTCTGAAATGTCCCTTTTCTTTTTGCTTTTTTGTCTCATAGTTTTATTCCTGTCTTTCTATCAAGCTCTATAAAACTCTAACTTCTGGTTCCAATAGCTGTCTATAAGATTTGGATCTTTCCATCATGTCATGTTCTCATGACTCCATTGTGCCTTAATTTTCTTTCAGTGCCCTGCCTCTGCCTAGCCCTTCTTCCTCTGCTCCCAGAAATTCTTGAGATAAGTGACCATAATGATTTGGTTTAACAGTGACACTTGTGAAGTCACTGTGTTAACAGATTTTCCTATGGTAAAATATAAATGATATATGCTGTTACATTCAGTGAACTAAGTATTGTTTTGTTTCTTTTTCCTACCTCCACTTTACATTAAATACATCTTTGTCTAATCACTACTACTAAATGAATTAGTGCCATTCCATATGGCGCAGAGGCTTTTTGGAAAAAAAATACAAAAAAATCTCTTCCTCGCAAATATTTTCAGAACTGCCAATATTACTATTGACATTTACTAGACATATTCTCCTAACATAGCCTTGGTTAAGCCAAGGCATGATGCTTAAAATATTTGAATTTACCAGGAAGTTTGCTTTTCCTTCTAAAGACTGTGTGTTTAAAGCTCTTGCTTACCTATGAAGCTCTTGTTTACCTGTGGAGAAAAAATCATGTATTATGTTTCACATTTCAAGTTGGTTTGCTCATCAGAGATAAAATGTTTTTTATACCAAAACAGTACGGTTTGGAAATCAGGAGGGCTCACTCTCAGTGTAGCCTGAAACATGCTTTGGGATCTTTGGCTTGCCATGCACTAGTTACAACAATAACACTCTCTTCAGACACCAATTGCCCAAAGGTTTTTTTTGTAAACACTTTTAGATTCTACAGTGGAAAATGCTGCATGAAGTTCACAGTTAATGATGTTCAACATAAAGAAAAGATACTGTAAATGTTCCTCAAACCCTTTTCAACTGTTCTTTTGGATAATGTCCTGGTTACATCCCAGTGCAAAATCCTGTCTGGATTTCTCATGTTCATTTTAACTGGAATAAATGCCATGAGTTTAGTCACACAGAGGAAGTATTCACAATGTTCCTCTTGAGGCAATTCTTTCAGACGATCAGCTTAGGAGACTGGTCTCCTTAAGCTCCCTCTGTCAGTGGAGTGGGACGCTCCTCCAGATGACAACTGACAGCAGGAGCTTCACAAATGTGTCAGTAGCTGTATCTGTACTGGTAAAAAGGAGGGGGTAGAAAAGATTGCACCCACATTCTTTTGGCAGATTTTGTTCTAGGTCCAACTAGGTCCCTTTCCATAGCACTGAGCATGTCTGGATTTCTTCTGGCCAGCATACAATGGCTAGATGGTCTTAAGATATATGAATTTTTTCCTCCAATTCAAATTGCCTTAAATACTCTGATAGGCTGTGCTACAAAATATTATGCATACTCTCCAGACAGTGGTCCCTAGCTGGAGTAAACCAAATTGCAAATTGGAGACATCTAGTAAGCTCACTTCAGAACAAACCTGGGAGCAAAACACAATACAGGGAATTAGAAGGAACACAACAACAGAGTAAAGAGGTAAACACCAGAAGTGGACCTTCTGTAGCGTGGGTGTTCAATTTTTCTGATTGTTTGTTTGTTTGTTTGTTTTTCAGGGAAAAGCAACTGAATTAAGCTGTGATCTTTCCAATGTTGCTAAGCAATGCCCAAATCACCAATATCCCTGGCTCTTTACTTTGGTTCTTCAGTGGAGCACTGAAAAACCAGACTTCAGCTGTGAAGTACACTGTTGCCCCATATTGGGTGAAATTATTAATGTGGAAAAATTACAAAATAGAGAGGAAGACAGGTGGAAACATTACAGAATTCTTTTTATATAGTTAAACCAAGGTTTTGTTTTCTGACTGGCAGCTCCCCTCTCTCTGGACTCTTGGCTCTGTCTTACCTCTCGTCCCATCTGTCCATGTCCTGATTTCCCTTTGGAAATGCCAAGTCTGAACCCAAGACTGGGCTGAGACTTGAAACTCTTGAACATTTTCAGGCAGCCACGTGCAGTCGTATAGGTGGGAATAGAATCTCTGTAGGTTAACATCTACCTACAAGAAAATTAATAATCTCCTTTATCCTTCATCTTCCTCATGCCTCCTACCCAGAAGAGATGCTCTGTTATGCAGTGCCAGCAACTGCATGATGCTGCAGGGAAGGCTTTATATCAAATAACATGGAGGAAGAAGCATCTGCCAGTAAAGAATAAACAGTTCTGAGCATGATTGTGATTATAATGACCTAAATCCTAAGAATCCTACCCTATATCTCTTGGACTAGAACCATCATAGAGAGAACCCCATTTTGCTAGGCATGGAATGAAAATTATTCCTGCCATGGAGAACTTACAATCAAAGTACAAGGTGGAAGACAACAAGAGGTTATTGCACATAGATAGGGAAAATACATGCTAAAAACATAAAGGTGTGTTTCAAGTATTTCTTTCTGCTCTTCCCTTTCAGTCACTGCCAGTGGAAGGGTGAAGCAGTTCCACATTAGGGTGATTACAGTGGTTTTGGGTTTCCTTAGGTAGCTGTGTTACTTTTATGCTTACAAAAAAGACTATAACAGGAAATATGTTGTCCTCAATAGTGTAACTTTGCAATCAGGAACTGGAGAAGGGAAAAAAGTATGGAAAAGACAATGAGGCCTAATCACTTTTGGAAACCCTGACTGTTTTTTAAATAGTGGTTCCCTAGCTTCTTGACTCTTCAGTGTTCCAATTTTCAATGGTGGTATACTTAATGCTTATGCTTAAATGACATCTTTCAGGGAAGTTTTGTCAATATTTTTGAAGTAGTATTTGATAAAGTTTTGAATTTTCAAAAAAAAAAATAGAACATGGGCAAAGGATGTCATAAACAGGAATAATTTCAAAGGAAAAAAAAAAGGGTGTGCCTCTGTGGGGATAATAATAGGCTAATGGATGAACAGATAATGGTAGTTTAGAGAGGTTCCTCTGGAGGCTCAATCTGTTGTATGTTAGATCCAGCTGCCCATTGCCCAGGGGCCTCTTGTAGCTGTTGAGAGTTACTGGGACACAAGAATGCTTCAGCCCATGCCCTACTTACACAGTCTTGCTTTGAAGGCTGCCAGAAATCTGTTGGCGAAAACATTCTTTACCACCCAAAAATACCCTTCAAAAAGAGTCTCTTTTTTTTTTTTTTTTTTTGAAGGAGACAACCTCCCCAGCTGCCTTGCATTGCTATTTTGGTTTCTTGGTACCATTTGCTGAACAACTGTGCATGCTGCTATTCCTGTGCCCCTGTGAGTAGAGTTTTACCAGGGCCACTGAGAGGGCTGGAGTTCTCTTGACTAGGCACATGATGTAGGAGCACCTTCACGGTTCCTCATCCCCTCAGGTTTGTGGCTTTTCCAGGATGTTTCCTGCTTGGTTTCAACCTTCTGCTCTAGGCAGGAGGCAGCAGACTCACTGCTTTGTGACAGATGCTCCTCCTTGAGGTGAGTCCTTCATAGCCCTGCAGTACTGCAAGCTCTCTGGGATCAGGGAAAGGGACATTGTTTAATACAAGAGTGTCACCATTTACTCTTTCAGATCTTCCTTAAGATCTGTGAAAACAAAGGAGAGAGGCATTAGGGAGAAAGGAGGATGGAGAAAGGAAAATCAGAGAAGAAGGGAGAATATTCTTGCATCAGTAGAGCAGTTGTGACCCTCTGTCATTGCTCTCTACAGATAATGAAACAGAGAGTTGAGTGAAAGGGAAGGTAAGGTGGTCTTACCTTACCAACATTTTGCTGTGGGTAAAAAGGTTTGTAGTAGGAAGTTATTAAAATATATATTAAAATATACACTGATTCAATAATTACATGTTTGCCAATAACTCTGGAGCCATCAGAGCATCTTCTTACAGCAGTTGACAAGAGCATTATTCTTTCTGAATGTAGGTAAGATAATTGTTTTCAACATATATTGTATAATTCCCCATGCTCAAATGCAGCTATACTTTACTTTTCTAACTTCGTTATAGGGAAAAGGGCATTTTCTTAATCTACTAGAAAAAGTGTTTGTGAAAAATCAACTGCTTTTTTACACAATGGATTAGTTTTATGGGCATTCAACACTGAACCTCCTTAGCATAATCCACTCTTGCCTGCCCAAATAAAAGCATTCCCAGGTTTTTAGTACTTTATACTCTGTGGCACTCCAGTTTCTGTGAGAGTTAACTGCTCTCTTTATTACTTCTTCCATTGTCAGCAGAATGGTGCTGAAATAAGTCTTAAAGAATCTTCCTTTTTATTGAATTTTAAGAATAACTTACTTCAGATGGCAGGTTGAAAAGTCAAGAAATAAACCAAAAAAAATAGTAAATGTTCTTCCCCACATAATTTTATTCAAGTCCTTGCATGATTGAATTTAATAATAGAACTGTTACTGACTTCAGCTGGGAAAGGTTTGTACCTGCTCTGGAATTTATTGGAAGAATAAGCCTGGAAATTGTGATGGATGCCCTCACCTCCTAAACCAAACTAGTGGTGGTTTGGTTCATTCTCTGAAGGAGGTAAAGGCCTGAGCCCTAAATGGGCCAGCAATTCCTTTTTTCCCCCCTCTGTTCTCTCAAAAGCCACAAAGAGGCAGAACAGCCCAGTGAGCATCAGTGCACATGAGGCTGGAACACCAACCATGGGATTTACACATGAACAGAGTGTGGCCTTTCCAAGATGCATTTATCAAGGGGCAAAGAAAGTTGTGGGTACAAGGAGACTCATGCATACCTTTCCCATGGCATTTAATTTTGTTAATTAAGTAAGTGAGTCAACACTTTATCCTTGTAACTCTGACAGCCTAAGGGAGCCACCTTAGAGCTCTCCCTGCTAAGCAATCTGGCTGCATGGCATTGAGCTCCCCTTGAGCTGGGAAGCCTCTCAAGGCTGCTCCTTGTGACCTAGACACTTCTTTGGTAGGTGACTGCCATCATGCACAGCCTCATACTAAAATGCACTAAGATTTTTATCTTGGTAACTTTGATCTTTATTTTGGTAAGTTTGGCTCTGCCTCAATACTTTTGAATCATTGTTGTATCCTTTGTGCAGTACCATAACAGAGTGAACCTTGCCATTAAATGGTAAGTTGCAGTTTTATAACATCACATTTCAATGAAAGCAGCTTTGCTGATATCGTTGACCCTGGTTCTTTAAGTGGTATGAATTGCCTATTTGCAGCAAACTGACATAGTCTGAAAGATCTTGAATCAGGATTCACAAGAGAAACACACAACATTCTTAGAATGTTTTCTTCAGAGAAGAATGAAGTTTAGGTATCAGAGCTTCCTTCTAGGCCTATGTGGTTATCTGTAAGCAATGGACATTTTCTGGTATCTCACTTCAAGAATTCTTTGCAGAATTGTTATGGATATATATAATCATATGTGATAATACGTAATCAGTATTATGAAATATCATCTGAACTAAATACAGGATACTTTAAAAACCAGTAATTACTCCAGAAAATACACATTTTATGAGTTTTCACTTTCAATTTGAGATACCACAGTAACCATGCTGTTTAGTTGGAGATTGGAAGGATGTTTCTAGTCTTCTTTTGTATGTTTCCATTATACATGTGTTTTTTCTTGTACTAATTTTTGTTCAGAACAAATGTTAATGGTTTTACAAAATGCTGAAGAACTTTTTATTTTGTGCTTTATGCCTTTCCTTACAATAGTGTTCTCATATGGATAAGAAGGGCAATTATGGAACTGGTTTTTATGTTTTGCAATTTTCTTTTGCAAGTTATTTCACTTGATCAAAAGAGACTTCAGGGCTGTGCATGATGCTTGCACAGCAAATCATAGACAATATTTTGCCTGTCTTTCAGCTCAGAATGTTTTGTTCAACACGACACTACTTTGTTTTCAAATAAGGCTGAGAGAATATCCCAACTAATCTTAATTCATTCTTTCTCTTTTAATTCACAAATCCCTTTTCTTGCATTTGCTCTTCGTCCTTGATGCCTATTAAATCTCTGAAACTAAGATGAAAGGTGCTTCTTAGAGCTGAGCAGCACATCATCTCAGCCTTGTCTATCCCTATGACCCTATTTCAAAATTGGGGTTTTTTTTGTACTGAAACATTTTAAACCACTGTCTTTCTGACAGTTTCACGTTTTAACCTGAAATATGCTGGGGCAGGCCTTGAATTAGGATTTGGTTTTGCATTACAAATTCATTGCTTGTGGATGCTTGTCATGTTGTAATGCATCTCTACACAGATGACAGGATTCAACTCTTGCCTGTTTTCCTTGGCTTCCAATGGTTGACTGAGCAGTGCTTTTTTTTGTTTTCAGGAAGGGCACATGAAATGTGCAGAGCAGAAACAAAACACATTACACTGTAATTCACTGGAGTATTATGTGCCCTCCATGCAATTTGTGTGACAGCCACTGCCTTCTCTCTGCTGTTAGAATATTTGCCTCTCTGCTATTCCCTTGTGAATTTTTAACTTTTGTTCATGAAATGCCAAATTTATTTGCCACTGCAAAACATTGTATATTCTTGCTCACTGGGGCATTCTTTTTTTTTTTTTTCCTTCCTCCCAACCTGATCAGGACACAAGTTTGTTCTACAATACAGACTCCAGTGATAAGTCTCATTCAATTTTAAATGTTTTATATAAAAGAGCTCTGCTTCAGAGACTCTTTAATGGTATTTGAAAGCCAGATAGCAACTTGAATTTTGTATATCTATAAATCAGGCAACTTCCCTGACTCTTGTTTCCAAGAATACAAAATGTAAGGTATTGTATTCAGAGATACAAAAGAATTGTCAGTGAGCTTTCTGTTTTGCACCACCTCAGATCCCAGAGCAAAGGTGGAAGTGCAGGGTAATTACTGCAGAGCAGACCATCAGTAAAAAAAAACTGTGCTGGCAAAGAGATGAGCATGACTTTTACACCATGAGGCTTCTCTGACGCTCTTGGTCATTTTTTGTTTCATTTGTGTTCAAACTGATAGCTGTGGTGATAGGTAGAAGAGGTCCCTATCTATTTATCAACTGAGTATCATCTCCTTTGAATTCTGCAGAAAATGTTTCCTCTTTCTAGTTATACATTTTCATCAAAGCTGGGCCATTTGGTGAATAATCAAAGGCCTTGCTTGCTTGCACTGGATTAATCTGGGAATGAAACTCCTACAATATTTTAAGCAGTCAGGTTGTAAAATACAGATGGACTTCATGCAACTGTGAAGTGGAAGTTAGTGCAAATTCTTCCCTTTCCATTAAGATTTTGCCAATATCTGTGGATGGATGGACTGTAAGCTAAGCTGTATTATCATGGTTCCTGCAACAACACAAGATCTCAGCTAGACTTTATTTGTGATAGGCTGGAAGCCAAAGTTGACTAAACTTTGTAAGTTTCTTGATCATGACAAGTGAGACTAAAATAAAATGTGGTATAAATTCTTAAAAATTCTATATTATAAACTATATATGCTATTGGTCTGAAAGAGGCAATAGTGTGCTCATTGAATCTCATCTGAAAGTTCCTTCAACTTTTCCAAATTCCTGTGGACTGGGAAAAAATACGACTCACAATTTGTGTTCACCTTGGGGATACCCTTTGTTGATTTACCTCATCATAAAACTTCCCTGTCTTGTTCTTGTGGTTTGCTCAGGTGAAAGAAAAAATAGCATTTATTTTTCTTTAGCTATTACAAGGTTATTCTGCATTTAAAGTTTCATTTGCCATATGTAGTGTCAGCTTCCATTTTTTAAAGAGATTTAGCAAGTTCATAGTCAAATATTTTAGTATAAATCTGTTTATGACTATGAATACTTGACACTGGTGAGATTTCAAACAACCCTGTAGTTAAACTGAATTTCTTCATATGGTCCATTTTTTTTTTCTTCTAATGCAGGTGGTTCTTGTGTAGTTAAGGTCTCTTAAAGGCTGTTTAGTTATTTGTGTTATTTTTGCCACTAATAACTTCTCAGAGCAGCAGATAAATTAATTCTTTCCAGGTGGAATGAGAAGGCAGAGTCCTGATTATTGCCATTCTGGGTGTGAATGTAATGAGGTGTCAAGGAAAAAATAGATTTGTTGTGTTTCTTCTCAAGTTGGATGTATTCAGTTCAAGAATAGCTTCTTCTGGAATGAAACAAAATTGTTGATGAGGCTTTCATAAAAAAATAAAATTTGACTCACCTAGAAGTTTCTATATAAAAGATCAACAAGCTTCTTCATATAAAGAAACTGTTTGGAACTCATTTGTAAGAAAGAAATAGTGTAGTTGTGTTTTTATTGCTTTGTTCCTTCATCCTGCTTAGGCATAACTAAGTCAGTGTGTGAACATTTTTCTTCTCTCTTTACATACAGTGAGTGGAGACTTGCTTATCATCAGTCCAAGTTACTGCCAAGAACTTCCTTGAGAAATAAGAGATTTATTTTAAGACACTTGGAAAAATGATCTGTCTACAAGAATTGGGACAGAAAAGTTTGATGACATTCAATTGCTGTTCCTGAGCCTGTTTGACTCATGAGAGACCATTTGACTAAGGAGCACAAGCATTCAACAGGGGGTTTGTTCTTGATAATGAGATTATGAGATGCTTGTTATCATAGCTCTTTTCCATCTGGCTTCCTATCATTAGACAAAGCATGTTGTTTGATTAATTTTTTTTTTTTTAGGGTTTTGCTAAGTTCTAAAAAAATAATTGTTGATAATAGAATCAAGCAGCCATAATAGCTAACTCTAAAGATACAATGCAGCATAAACAAGCAGAATATTTTGCATCTTTTGATGCCTTCTCATCTACAAAATCTTTTTCCTTTTCCTAACAACCAACAGAACCAGAAAATGATCATACTGGCCTGTTTCTTCTTTATTGTGTACTTGCTTCTTCTCAAGATGATAACAAAACTGCTATTCAGTTCAGCATCTGTACAAACAGTGAACAAACCATCTGTGATAATGAAGTCCCATTGTCTTTGTATGTTAATACCAAAATCCAGAAGAGCTGTGTCTGCTCCTCTTGTTTGATTGGTTGGGAAGCCATGCTGTGATCCCAGAAAACTGCTGGGATGAAGGCCCTGGCAGCAACTAGAGAAATGTGGATGCTAAATCACAGCCTTTTTGTATTTGGTGAGATTAATCAGCCCCCAGATGTATTGGAATAGCAGATGGACATACTGTGGCTGTGTGCTTTGTGCCTAGCTCAAGGTAATTCTGCTCTGGCAGATATTGATCAGTAAAGAGGATGTTCTGTAAGCTGTGACTATAAAGTTTTGGTCTAGGTCCATAAGTTGATTTAATTTTTAAAAAATAACTCAATAAAAAGATGAAATTTGACATTTTAATATAGTGAGAGTCCTACACTCAGTTTTATTGGCTATGCCAAATGTTTTGTGCTAGCATGCCCTGATGTTGTCAAGCCTTCAATATATTGCACCTATGACACAGATGAACATTTTTCCATTCTCTTTTCTTTCTATATAAAATATTAGGAATTAATTCTGTATTTGCTTCATCAGCGAAAAACTGCTTTCATCCAATAGACTGTGAGTCTGTTGCATTTAAATCCCTAAAAAATTAAACTCTAATCAGCACAGCGACCTAAGTATATGATAATATCCAGAACCCAAGACAGAGTAAATTTTTCATTTGCACTGTAAAGGCAACTCTTTCTAGGACCATCTTAAATAAATACACTGGCAATAAGGAAGGACAGTTAAAATTAAATTAAGGAAAGGGAATTGATTACTAGAAAGCTATCTGATAAAATTCATGATAGGTATACAATTAAAGTTCAAAAGCAATATAACTTGGATTCTGCCATAGCATGTGGTCCTTCTTCTTACTGATATGACAAGCTGCAAGGTGGCTTTTTGAGTTCACCTTCAAACTTAAGAAGAGAGCTAATAAGATGAAGAAAGGACAGGATTTATGGGAGACAAACAACAGCCAATTTTTATAATATGAAATACATTTCTGGTAATTCCACCAAATCCAGTAAAACTATTGTTGGAGGAAGGTAGGCTTCAATGGAGGTAAAGGTGACCATTAAAACTGAACCTCAAACCTTGATACAAAGTGAATTGAAATCAGTGAGAAGACTCACGTTCTCTACTTTGATTCTTTCTCTCTTCTGATATACAATTCTTCTTGCAACTGTTTTTTTCTTAAAACACACAACTCATTACTTATCACAATGTATACCAGTCTTGATAATTATTTTCAAGCTACTCTATTCATGATCTTGTGCATGCCTGGATCTTGAGAGTCTTGAGATTTGAATCAAAATTGTAGCAAAATTACACCTTTTTTAGGAAAGGCATTTAATACTCCCTATGTCTACAAATGCAGATTTCTCACAGCAGCATCTAGTGACTGGGAGATGTGGACACCAACCAAAACTGAGTGTCATACCTATTTTAAGGAGAATGAATCCATTCAGTAGTAGAACAGCAGCAAATCTTGGCTTTTTAGAAGCATTTCAATTTTTTTTCTCCAGATGCTATGAAACACTTTTTTTCTTTAAGCTTAGATAAAGACACCACTGACTACTGATCCTTGAGTATAATAAATGTTCTACTTATGTGTTTCCTTGATTCTAATGGAAAAGAACAATATAGGATAGTGAAAGAAAGCACATTTATATGATATTGGTAAGTAAATGTGAGTTTCCTGAAAATAACTATTTACCTTACATGAGATTCCTCCCTTTCAGGCTCGAGATTCAGGAGCTTCCCCTTTACTAAAAGCAGAATAAATTTTGCAATGTGAACTCATGAATTAGTGGGAATACATGTACTCTTTTTGTGTCTGCATTATTATTCCCAGGCCAATGAGCACTTGCATAGATAATGGCAAGAATATGTTCTTCAGACAAAATATCAGGTCAGGAAAATACTGATTATTAGGAATCGTTGTGTGACATCTTGGTAAGTGGAGGTGACCTGGTTCTGCTTCCTCACTGAGCACATTTTCTCTGTATCTGATAGATTCATCCTGCATCAGGAGAATTAGGGAGTGGGTGAAATGAGATTTGAATTGGAATAATCACTATTCTAACATATAGAAGTTCAGAGCAACAGAAAAAAAATTAACTTTTCTTTGAAGGAGAACAGGACTTTGTCTAGAAGATCTTGCAATTAAATGGTGTTCCATGCTGTGCTGTTTCTGCTGTCTTCAATCTCATTTCTTCATTTTTGTTTTTTTGTGACCCTGAGACTGTTTTCTTTATGTTCTTGCTAAAGATCTGTTCAGACTACAGTTCCTGTTCTCCCATCTTTACTGTCCACATGCCACAAGTCATTTCCCCATCTTGCCTTGTTGCCAGACTCTTTCCTTTCCTTGCTGGCATTTGAAGTTACTAAGCAGCTTCCCAGGTTTCACCATCACATGCTTTAGTACAGAGCTCTCATCAGATTATAGATTACTTTTATCACCTCTGAGACAAAGGATTGTTAATGTGCTGGTGTGCCTGTTCTGTATTTCTAGGCAGAGTAATTGTCACTTAACCTAAATAACACCATAATACACCACTCAAGATTGCAGCAGTGGAATCACGGATAAACAAGCTCCTGTCACCACTGTGTGTTACATTCTGTTCTTTCTATTAAACTAGCCTGTAAATTAGCAATCCATAAAAAAATTGGATCAATACCAAGCCTTTTGTTACTGGTAGAGAAACAATTCAGGGATATTTTACAATTCCAGTGCTTAGTGCTTTCTCCTCACAGTCTGAGGGAAACGATTAAACAAAACACCTGATAATGAGGTGGCTGTTGAACAGTAAACTTCTGGGGGTTTTATTATAATTTTTATTCTATTGTTTGGAACAGCAAACAATAGGGGAATCTGGAATGTGGAAGGAGCACTGTTAGAAAAGTTTGTTTCTATAACAACACGGTGTAAAAATGGAGTTCCCTTTCTTAGCATCTTTCTTGAAGCAGAAAAATACCAGTTTATTTCAGATACAAGGTATTGGACAGCACTAGCAGTGTGTGAGACAGTAAGTAGTGACAGATGGAGTTAAAAGCAATGCTTGTGTATGTGCAATATTGCTCTAGGGTGATAAAGCTGTTTTTCAAATTGTCCTAAGTTTTTTTAAAGCTGCATGTATGTGTGCTCACCTGAAATCATGTTACTGAGTCTACTTTCTAACCCCTCTTGATGTTAGCATTTTAGGAAGGAATCACATTAGGGTATTGTACCTGAGTAAAGTCAATTCATCACCAGCTTAAGATTGAACATTGTTGTGAAAACATGTCCTATAAGTCTTCGTATTTTCAAAGAAAGAAGAAAACAGACTGATTTTAGGGGCTGCCTGAGTGAATGTCTTTGAGTCAGATAAAATCCGTGTACCTGGTAGTTCTTCTTCATCCTTTACCTGCAGGACTCCCAGGACTATTCAGGCAGAGCTGGATAAGTCCTATTCCACCTGGTATTAATATGACAGAACTCATAAGGTTTATGAAAGTTCACAATATTGCTGATTTAATGTTACCTTTGCTGCTGTCACCTCCTCTTAAACACATACTGGCAAGTGGGTGTCTAACTTTCATTGAAATATACACAAAAGACTAATTTAGAGAAGCCTTTTTCTGGCTGCTGAAAAGATGTGGCTTGGTGACTAAGTTAGGCTTTGTTTTTTAGCTGTTTGTTGCATAGTTACTCAAATTCATGAGAGATATTTTAGGTGACACACTCAAAGATTGCATTTCAAACCAGAGAATCCAATATATCAACTTCCTGTCATTGTTCCTATTACATTTGAATTAGCTTATTCTGATTTCAGCAAGGAACTTCCAAACTTTTTTAAACTGTCAAAAATGCACAATTAGAATATTCTGTGATGGCTACCTATGGATAAATCTGTTCCCCAAATCTATGTTCCTTCCAGTACCTCTTTTTAGGTTGTAATATATAATTCGTGTGGTTTTATAGGTTGTGCATAAAACTGTGTAATTGTCATTCCATGTAGCTAGTCCTGGGAGTCAAACCAGATGTTCTAACTGATTTGTGGCTTATACAGTTTGGATTCACTGGCCAGCTTAGAAGAGATAATGTTACACCCAGGTTGTGTTGAAAAAGGGAGCCCACCATGGCTCAGAGGAGAACAGCAGGCAGTGCTGGGTCAATGGGGTCAGTGCTGGCATGATATGAGCAGTGCTGGGGCTTATCCTGTCCAGATCAGCAGCCTGACTGGGTGAGTTGGGCCCTTGTTCCTCCTGGAAACCTGGGCAGGAGGGTTGTGGGGAGGAGGTGGCCAGAGAAGGAGAATCTGATGTCCTTGGTGGCTTTGCTCCAATGTGCAACAGTATTGTGAGCAGGTAACATCTCCAAGCCTTGTGAGAGAAAAGGATTTCTTGGCTGACAAAGAGTCAGAACCATCTCTGGGAGGAGCAGGTAATGTTTGGTCTCTGTCTCTTATGTGCCTCTTCCCTTCTTTGTGGTAATGGGTGTGCATTTTATTTGGGCAGTGAGAGAAAAAAATGTGCAATAGGTGGAAGCTACATTCTTTGGTGTTGATAAACTGAATTACATTCTCCCATCTGAAAAACCATTAAAATTATGTGCTTCATCACAAAAGTGTATATTTGTTTTCTTTAAAGGGAGCTCTCAAGGTTAGCTTTGCTTATTTAAGCACCATGTTCAGAGAGAGAGAATTACACTGGAGAGAGCATATGTATCCATGTGCAGAGAAGCATCCTTGTGGGGAGGACATGGTGTGCATGCCTTCAGGAGGAAATGGTCTTCCAACCCCACACCTTCTCAAGAAGGAATGCAGGCAGCAATACCTCTGCTGGGCTGCATGCAAGGCCCAGGACACATAGAGGAGTCTTTTCCCTTCCACTATGGGGAAAAGAAGAAAGGCCAGGTCTCTGGGAGGCTTTTTCTTTCACAGATGGGATGTACATCCCTTCTTTGCAATCTGAATTCTAGCTGAATATTAAGATAGGACAGCATACAGTTGGAGCACTACAGGCTTGCACACTGACAGATTCAGCTTGTTCTTTCCAGATTGCTAAAGCTTATTTTAAAAGGTCTTATTATTGGAGAGCTTCCATTGTGTATCTAAAGCCACTGATATCTTACTGTCAATTAAAGGAAAACAAGTTGCTGTTACTTTTCAATTTAAGGGGGACCTCTCAATAAAAATATGTTTACCAACAGTTACACATATGGAAGTGTTTTAAAAATATTTTAAGTGCAGCGCAATTACCTAAAGGTGTGAAATGAAGTTGCTTGTGTTCACTGTGTCACAAGCAAGGCCTGAAATTTAGTGCCTATAAGGGCTGCTGGGCTGTTTTTCCATATATATGACCAATAAAATTAGAAACCTTATCTCTAGGCAAACCCATTTATATTTTTTAGGTTTAGATGATTCTTTCAGCTAGGAAAGCTATAGTATGAATTTCTTAAGTGAATACTTATCTCTTTATAGTTGCAGAGAAACACTGATATGTGAAACACTGATACACTGTTCCATGCTCTTAAACACTTAGTTTATACCATATACCTGTCTATAATGCAGAAAAGTTTGAAAGATAATTGTGCATTTCTGAGAAAAGCCTTTACTTTTAGCTCAGAAAAATATTATTGTGGTTTATGCAGTCAAATTATAACAAAATAGATCCTGGTTTTGGAGGAAAATGCATTCACATGTGAATCTATAATTGTAAAAGTAAACCTCCTGTGATTCATGAAGCTAAAATACTTGTGGGTGCAAAACTGCTATAGCTTTGTGCAGAAATAGAAACGTTGAAGCACATGTACTTCACTGCACATGAATCCTGGGTTCACAGCAGAAAAGCTGGTTAACTGTTTTCTGTTGCATGTCTGTTGTGGTGGTGCTGTTCTCCTTATACTTTACAGCACTTAGAAATGGCTTAGGTGACTCACTTGCAGAAAAAAAATGGGACTTGGAGCATTTCTAATAATGGAAAGAGTGACAAGGGAAAACAATTATTTCCAAATCTGTTTCAGTACAAAGCTCTTAAACTGTTTTTTTATTAAATGTACTGGAGCACAGTAATTGTAACAGAGGCTTCACTTTCTTCATATATGTGAAATTCAGTGCATAAATTAGCTAAATGTGTCAAAAGACAACTGAAATAATATAGGAGGGCATATTATCAGTGGTGTTATAGCTGTGGGTTCTACTGGTCACATCGGTCCTCTCACTTCAGTTGAAATTGATCTTGAAGTCTGTGTAAACTGAACATCTTCCAGTGAGTTTGAACAATAACTTAAATAAAATTAGAAGGAAAAAGCTTTGCATTCATGATATTTCAGGCATGCTGTGAGCTAGAGATTTTTGTTCAGATATACAGATATACCAAGAGATCTGTATCTTGTACCTGACCTACAGGTACATAATATTATCTTATATTTCCTAAAAAAGGAGTAATCATGGGAAGTTTCTCCCTTGCTGCTGCTGATGATGTCATCATGACTTCTGCCTTGCTGCCAACCCAATGCATGCATATTTTTGTACATTGTCCTACTCTTCTTGAGATCATTTGGACAGCTGAAATCCCATGCAAAGGGCCCCAGTAACATTTGTCAATAGCTCTGTTCCAGCTTGCATTAACACTGTCAAATGACTTTGGCAAGGTGGGTGAAATAATAATGTATAATCTTAGAATTGCTATGGTTTGAAAAGACCTCAGAGGTAATTGAGCTCACCCATTAAGATGCCCAAAAAACATCCCTAAGGGCTGGTTTTCAGATATTCCTCCTTGTCATAGGTGGAATGCTGATCTGGAGGAAATGCTTTTTTTCATGCAAATTCAGAGCTTGCTCTTCCTTAATTTCCTCTTAGTGAACTCATTGCAGGCGAAGCCAGAAATTTCTTAGTACATAAGGCAGAGACCTGTGCTTAGAAAGTACTGGTTGGAATTGAGATAAAGATATTCTGACATTTCTTTAAGTCAATTTCTATTGTATTTCTTGTAGGAAATGATAATAAGTTGTCCAAGAAGGAGAGGGCAGTTTGCCCTGCTGCTCCTCCCCTGTACTCAAGGTCTCTTTTGTTATTTGTGTTGCCGCACTGTGTCTCTAGACTCCAGCTGTGATCAAGTTCTCATTGTGTGAGGGACCATAGAAATGGATTGTTTGTCACAGTCTTTGCCACAATGACAGCACAGTTTAGCAGGGGAGGACAAAAAGGGGTAGCTAAGGTAACAGAGCCATGCTGAGACCTGGGTAAAGTCACTCAGTGAGTGGCAGGAGGGAGCAGCCATGGGACCATTGTTTCCAAGTCCCAATTGCACTGCAAAACTAGACAGATGTTTCTTTTTAAAGGAAGACTCTCATCATAAAAAGAAAATGTTATTTTTGAAAATTTTCTTGCTAAAGATTCTTTAGAAACGGCAGACAGAAAATAAATTGAGAAATCCTAGATGGATCATTTGAAGAAGAATTACGTCTAAATTGTCTTGAAAAAGATTTGAAATAAGACTTGGACCACTTTTAGTGTTATTCTCCTAGCTACCAGCAAATTCAGTGGAAGTTTCCTGTTGTTTCCTTACATTTAGATAACTTAACAAACCCCAAACCCAAACTCGTAGTTGGTTCATAAACAAACAAACCCCAAAGCTCTACACTGGTAGTTGGTTCATAAAAATGGTACAGAAAAGAATTGCACTCACAATGACTTATTTTAAACTACATTCTATCCGTATTTTTATTAAAAAGAATATTTTCAGTTGGGCTGAGAAATATAATAACCAAAGAGAATCTGACCACATATAGTAAATTTGAATCTGTTTAACTTTTATCAACATAAGAATTTATAAGCAGATCGATAAATCAGAAGTAGAAAGAAACACAAGAAGCAGTCTTGGAAAAAACTTACAAGTATGTGCTGTAAGTCCACAGTTCATTATGATGTTAAATAGACAAGAAAGTAGAAAGAACAGACAGAGGGATGAGAGCAGTGGAGTGGTGAACAATGTGAAGGATGCTCAAGTAAGGCTTTATTGACTTTATTGATGTTAGTATTCATACCCACATTTGGTAGGAATATATGTCCAAATATCTATATGCTTTCCTAGTCATATGTTTTTTTTTCCCTAAGTAGGTCTTCCAGAACAGCTGGGAAATCTGCCCAAGAAACAGTTCAAGTCCTGCTCATTATCTTCAAAAAGGGTCAGTATTTGACTCATTTGCAGGTAGTATCTTTTTGAGCTATCCTGGTACAGACAGAGGGGTTAGTTTTATAACACTAAATTCTAGAGAAATTCTGTGGGATATGAGTAAATCCATTATTCCTTATGTTTTGAACATGAAATTTGACATTATCTAAGATAGATACAACATGTAATAAATTGTACATAATTTCTGTTGAAAAAAAAGACTCTTGTAGACTCAGAGTGTTCACTGATGTGTGTTGATTGCCTTGGTAATTTCTACTAAAATTAAAACACCTTACCTGCTGCATTTTTTGGAACTATATTTGTATTTTTTATCAATAAAAATACAAGAAAGGTTAATAGAAAATTGCCAGTCATGAATTATGAGTTTCAGACTTGTATTCCACTGGCTGCTGTACCACCTGTTAATAAGTAAACCAAGCAGCAGTTGCCACATCACTGAGAATGACTCATTTCTGTAATGAATACCAATTAGGATATCAACATATTCAACGTTCTTATTCAATATTCTTGTTCTCTCTCAATATTGCTACATTATTGCAAACTCATTTAAAGAGTTGTGTGGTAAAAACATTTATTCTACAGAACAGAGCAAATGAAATCACAAAAATATTTCTGTATCTCAAAAAATGAGTAAATTTCTTTGAAATTAAATGGGCTGATTACAAATTTACATCTTTCTAGTGCAATGTTAACATTTTGATTTGATTTTTCTTATTCAGAGTGCAAGAAAAAAAAAAATCTCCCCAACACAATTTTCTACCATATGGCAGTGCTGGCTTCAGAGCAGTCCTTGAGCTAGGCACTTCACTGTCTTCTGTTCTGCCCTGAAAATGTAACAGTTCAGCAGAACCCTGCTTCCACTGGCTCCTCTAATTTTAGTTCAGACAAACAAGATAGGCAGGTAGCACTGACAAGGGACAACAGTCCTGCTATTCAAAGGCAGGGGAATATTTGATGTGAGAATTTTTTTCACTTGTCCAATTAGAATCCTCATTAACATGTAGGACTGTTGAACAGAAGGAGCTGGGATAATACAGCAGCTCCAAGTCTCATTTACCAAGGTGCACATTTTATAGCTTGTAGTGGTCCTCCTGACTACTGGTGAGCCAGAAATGAACTTCTTATACTCTATACCACTAGGCTTTGTCTGTGCTAGATGGATTTTGCAAAAAGTGAATCATGACATCATCAGTGTCATCACAGCTCTGCTTGGGGCCAGATCTGGTATATAGTTACATACATATATACAGGTATATAGTTACATACCTGGCAGCAATGACTTTTTATTTTGGGTGCTGGGTCAGATCTTTCCTTTGCCTCTTTCAAGTTTGGTGGTTTTGTCATTGGAGAGAAAGGGTGTGGTTGTTCCAAGATTTAAACTTTCAGTATTTTCCCCTTTTCTGACCAAGCTTTCCTTTGAACATATTCTATGATTGTGGTAATTTCATTTGATTGCAAACTTACAGAAAAAAAAAATAAAGGGAGAAAGTAACATCAACCCAATAGTGGAACTGTTCAAATCCTGTGTGTGATGCCATGCATGCAGACAAGGAGCCCAAGGCTTCAATTAATGGGGTTTCCCTCTAGAGAGCAGCAAGAGCACCTAACGTAGCAGCTAGGTGTCTGCTCTCCTTTGTCACCTTGTCCCCAGAGGTCCCTGGTGAAGTAACTGAGCTGCTCATTACTCATTTGCTAAACTACTTGAGATACTAAGGTTAGAGGAGCCACTTTGGTTCTCTGAAGCCTACTGGGCTGTAATTCTTGTGCATTAAATAAGGCAGAAAGCACCTGAGCTGCCAAGCTGGACTCCTGAGAGCAGCAATGCAACCAGGATCTGACTTGCAGAAGAGCTGTTTCCTAAAGTCAGGCTTTTCAAGGTGAAAAGAAATTAATGCTTCTGTATAAAATGATTTTCTCCCATGAAGACTTAAAGATAGATAGATAGATAGATAGATAGATAGATAGATAGATAGATAGATAGATATTCTAAAAAAAAAAGTATATATATAAATATATATTTGTGTAGGGTCTATTTTAGGACAGTTTGGTTCTAAAGCAGGCATGAGGCCATTGTGGTTATTATTATCTATAGTAATATATCAATATGAAAGCATCAAAATATTACTTGAAAAAATGTAAAAAGAAAAGAAAGAATAAGAAAGGATAAGAGTAGAAAGATGCATAATCACCACCCATGGATTTACAATGAGATTTGATTGTTGTTGCTGGTTGAAGTGATGGCCTTGATCTATCATGATCCACCTCCAAGCCCCCAAAACACAAAGTCTGATGGGTTAAAATAGACTCAGGCTGGGTGGGAAGAACACCCAGGTACCTCTCCTGTGGGTGGGGGAAGTTTTACACTGTCTTTTGCAAAAGGCCCTGGATCTGCTGCAACACCTTTGAATCACATGCAGTCCTCTGGTGGAAGGCTTCAGAAATGGGTCTGGGGGTGCTTCAGGGGTCCCTGATGGTTCATGGTGCCTCCTCAGCTGCCTCTCCATCAGCACAGTTAAGGCAATAGTGCCTCATCAGACCTTCCCTGCAGGGAGAGGGGAGTTTCACAATTGAGTGCAGTCTCCCACACCTTGGAACTCTTGGTTTGTTCCAAGTATTGTGCTGATTTCCTAGGACATAAAAGTAAATATGATTCAACTTCACAGTGACTTCCTGATGCTTCTATAGATCCCCAAATAAATATTATATTCACACTGCACTCAATGCTGACATGTTCATTCAATGAGCACTTACTGCAGATGAGAGTTATGTACAGTTAAAGTGTGTATAAACCTCTTAAAGTGATGAAGGGTACTCAAAGCTCCCTGATAGCAAACCTGTCATCCCTGGTATTGCTTCAGGAGGAACCCCTACAGAGAACCAGAAGTGGGAGTTTGTGTGCTGGATAAGATGTGCATACAGAGTATTCCCTGTGATACACAGAGAATGCACAATATTGTGGCACTGTGAACTGCATGGAGGCCATTTATAGTGAAGAATAATAGAAAAATAGCATCCATTAGGGTAGAAAAAGGCCTCTAAAATAATAATCTCCAACCATTAACCCATCACCATCTTGTTCACTGTAGTGTAGAACTGTGAGCCAAGACTCCTGAGTGTAAAGTCAGGAAAATTCCCCCAGCACAGTCCTGCTTGCCACACAATGAGCCAAAGAGGGGAGAAAGAGCCTCCAAACCCAAACAGAGATGGGGAAAATAAGGGCTTTGTATGTTCCCAAATGCAAGATTCTTGGGGGACAAAGAAACCAGATCCTCTCTGGTGAGGAGATATATCTGCAAAATGGCTCACAGTTATGCATAGGCCCAGTGTTTGTCTCACACAGAGAACTTACAGGCCAGGAAGATTTATTTATACTTAGAAAAAACTTTGCATAAATACATAGTAAAAGGAAGTTTTCTTCAGAGAAACGCAAATGATTTGTGAAAAATATTGCCTAAGGCTTACATGCTGTAGTGTAAACAAATATGGATTTCACATAGATAATATGGGTGATTTACTGATAAATTCAAAATGAACAAATGTAAAGAGAGACATAAAAACGTCTGTTCTAAATTAAATCAAACATTAATTAAAGAATCCTTTGAGGTAAGTGATGTTCCATTACATTTATTCCTAAAGGAAGGAGAAAGGACTGGCTTTATACTCAAGTAAAGCAGATGCTTCCCCACCACTCCCCATACAGAGACTTGACGTGTCAAAAAAAAAAATGCTGACGTTTCTCAGCAATTTTTGCCTAAGTTATACTTGCCTGTGCAAGTGCACAAGTAGTGCTCTGCTAGATCTAGCAGTGGAGATGGATCCAGAAAACCAAATCAGGTTATGGTTTTGAAGATCCTCAGCTTCCTTACTATGCAGAGCTGGAGTCTGATTGATCAGTATTCCTACAAAGAAGTGCTCCAGGCACTTAAAGGGTGGAGAACTTCATTTATCCTTGAGCAAAGAGTCCCTAGAAGGCCCATCACAAAGAAGAGATCATTGAATTGCTGGTTTGACAAGGATAAACTATTAGGAAATCTATATTTTTACTTGAGATGTAATTCAATTTTATGTTCTATTCTAATTCAATCTAATTTTCTGCATAATAAGGACACGGTGATTAATGAAATATAAATGATCAAATGAAAAGGCAGTTATGTTCTTCCTTTGTTAAAGTTTGATACATGATCAGAAATACTACCAATCTGGCTGGACAGTTGTAGTACAAAAATCACAACACTGATTACTTCAGAAATGTAGTTTTGCATTCAGGCTGTGATCTGACCAGTTTTGATTTCGTTGAACTACCCAAGCTTGGATCTGAAGTTGTCTGCAGCATAATCCAGCTATCTGATGGCCCCCAAGTGTGTGATTAAGCTATCTGACCTTCCTGTGCTGTTCTTTCTTTTTCTACTCCTGACTAGATAAGGTTCTATCCTAAAATCCATTCTCTCATTCCAGCTTTTGATTTCTAGTTCAGTATAATAATAATAATAATAATAAACAATTTACTTCATTGCTTCTCACTCTGTTACTGAAAATAATCCTTTAGATGTGTTACTTTAAATAAAATTAGTCAAAGCCTCAGTTCCACCTCCTTCACTCACAGAAGCACTAAATCTGGTGTGAACCTTGTGTTAACAACTCCTCCAGGACTTAATCCTTACATTTGAGTCTTGGTTCACTCTCCCCAGGCTTTGGTTTCATCTAGTTTAACAAGTGGGTTTTGGTTTGTTGGTTTGTTTGTTTGTTTTTAACTATTCCCATTTGCAAAGTGAATTTGAATTGTGTGAAATGTGGAATTTCATCCCTGTCTCTGTGGCCCATGCACACATGTTGCTGTTTCAGCTGCGGGCATTGCTCAGCCCAGGTCTGTGAGGGGTGGCCCTTATGCTCAAAGCATCTGACGGTGTCAGCAGTCGATCAAACAGCTGGTGTTGCTTGCAACTGAATTTAATTCACCTTCTAGGATGACAAGAATTCTTACCTGCCATGCAAACAGACAAGGATTTACTGTTAGTACTTTCTAGATACCATGGCTCTTTGGCTTTCAATTTTTAAAATCAAGTAGAATTTTTGATCAAAACTATCTAGCTGTGAGCATCCATAGCAAAACTGCATCTAAAATGCAGATGATTTTTAGGCTCCCTATGTGTTTTACTAACACTTGAAAAAAGAATTAATTCTGTGTGCAGTCTGAATCGTTTTGCAATGAACAAGCTGTTATTTATGTTTTAACATTTCATGAAGAGACAATTTCTATAGAACATCAGGAGGTAGCCATAAAATGAATATGGAAAAAAATTGGGACAGAAGCAAGTAGATTTTTTTTTTTTTGCCATTGGCTATGCAGAACAATTTCATAGCAAAAGGTAGCACATGCAGTAGAAATTGCTGGCTTTTGTGAGTTGGCAGAAAATATAATTAAAATAAAGAAGTGACATCTTATGTGACAGAACCTGAGTAGGCAGCACAGCATTTATCACCTCCTGTTCACTAGCTTTTCTTTTTTAAAATTAGTGAGATTTATCTTATATGACGCCTACTCATGGTCTTGTTGGCATGAGCGAAAACAAAAAAAGAAATATAGCAATGTAAAATAACACCAGGAGTTACTGCAGCCAACAAATGGACAAATTCATCCCTGATGCTGTGAAATAGAACTGCACAAGAGTGGATACAAAGTGTTTTACTTCCTGGGGTTATTCTTGTTTGTTTTTTAGTTTTGTGGTCATACATTCTAATCCTATCTAGGCAAAGCTATAGATCGACCTATCTTCTACAAAATGAGAGTTGGATTGAGGTCTTGATTTCAGCTGTGTAAATTTGAAGTTATTCTGTCAGAGTCAATGAAGTCATTCTGGGTTTATACTTGAAAGCCTTTAATCAGAATATGTCAGTGAGCAGAAAGATGTGGCACCTGAAAATCAATGGTTGGTGCTGCTGTTTTTCTTTCAGGCTGAGAATTTTGACATCTTGCTTGCTTGGTTTTCTGTGCTGAGTTTTCTGATTCAGCCAGTCTGTGGAATGAGACCAGTAATATTCTCTATTAGGAGACATGGAATCTGGGAGGTTTCTGAAAAGAAAACCAAACCAAATCAAACCAAGACAAACCTAACCTAACACAGTTTAATTTTAGAAGACTCAAACAATCAATGATTTGGAATGCAGGATGACATGACTTCAACAAAGAAATGAAGGAGTGCTGTCAGAGAAATCTGAAGATAAGAAGAGCAGAGCAGGGAAGAAGGTGAATAATTTTGTGCATATATTTATTATATTAATAATAAATATTATTTATAATAATTTAATAATTAATAATTATTGTGCATATATTTATTATATATGCAAAAGAGGTTGCAAAAGACCTCAAGTAAATCTGCATGGAGTGGGTGGAAGGACTGGAAGCACAATCCTTAGAATAACTATATATACAAGGTTTTAAAAACCTACTTTTAGGAAGGCAGTGAGGTGAGAGAAAAGGGTTATCAGTATTCAGATTTTAATTATTTATGTTGTTTCTGATGAGTCACTTTCCAATACCCACACTTGAAGAATGCTTCTAAATGTACCCCTCGGGTGCATGGAAGCACACATTACAAGCTCGTGTTGATACAGTTATTCCTCCTTAGTGAATGGGATGGAGGCCAAAATCCCATCTCCTGCCCTCCTGCTCTCCTTAAGACGCCACTTTACATTAAAAGTCGAGGCAACTATTGCTTGCAGTTCAGAGAGAGCAAAACCAGCTGTTGTCCCTTTCTCCCCTCCTGCCTGGTGCACCTACAACATCTAGCCTGCAGTCATTTGGAAACAAACACACCAAATCTGTCCTTGGCTTTGTGTGAGGTTTGAAGGGTCCTGACATACAAAGCAATGGCTTGGGCAGTATGTGGCTGGTCCTTTTTCAAGCTCTTTTTATTCAAGCAACAAGTATCTGTGGTGTGAGTGAACCCAGTTTGTCTGCATACAGAGACACGAACTGCACATCACGTTCTTTGGTTTTTCAGTAAGGATTTAGCACCACACAGGCCTAGAAGAAAGGTACATGAATACAGCACTGCACCTTCTAGAACATCTTGGTGCACCTCACTGTGAAAAAAGAAAGGTGTGGTATTTTCTGAGACCCCTGTCAAAGGAAGGAAATTATGAATCTGACTCCATGTTCTTATAAGGCTAATTTATTATTTGATGATCTATATTCTATAAAAGAATACTATACTAAAACTAAACTACACAGAAAGGATAATTGCAGAAGGCTAAAAGATAATAATGAAAAACTTGTGACTCTTGCCAGAGCCTCGACACAGTGGACAATGATTGGTCATTAAGTAAAAACAATTCACAAGAAACCAATCAAACAATGACCTGTTGGTAAACAATGTCCAAACCACATTCCAAAGCAGCAAAACACAGGAGAAGAAAATGAGATAATATTGTTTTCCTTTTTCTCTGAGATTTCTCAGCTTCCCAGGAGAAGAATCCTGGGCAAGGGGATTTTTCCAGAAAATATAACAGTGACAGAAAGGTGAGAGGCTCAGGTGACCACGTCAACGCTGACAACTTCACTGTGTGATTTCACTCTGCACTGAGTGCAATGGGAGTTTTGGATGAATGATGACTGCTCTGCTGTACAATTCCATTACCCTGTGCTCATGATCTTGTCTGTCCTTTTTACTTATTAAGTGAGCCATCCTCAGACCATCTGTGTTTTTGTAGTAGCACCTTGCAGCCTTGGAAGTAAACCTCATAAAAGCCTTGTAAAACATCTGTGACCATTTTCTAGCTATCAAGGTATTTGAGGACATTAAACACCAAGCTGTGTGAATACCATGAGGCTGGGGAATATGCAGAACTTTATCACAAAGTTTAAGGTGGCTGAATGTCCAGTAATATCTGTTGTGTAGCAGTGCACTCTTTTAAGAGGTATCTCTAGCAATGGTAGGACAGTTTTACATAGAGATCTATAGCAAACAGCACTGCTGCCTTCCTGCAAGTTACCAGTCTTAAAGTCATTCACATCCATTCATATTTTCATGATCAGAGTATTGGCAACAACAATGAATTTGACAAAAGAAAAAAAAAAAAGAAAAAGCATTTGCAACAGCAAGTTATAAACTGACATGTCTCATTTAAGGAGTGTCACTTACAACCAAATATTTAGACTCTGAATCAGGATAATGAAAAAACATTTTCAGGAGTGTGATGGAGCTTCTGTCTAATTGACACTTGTACTTCCCTGCAGCTGGGGAGGATAAAGTTTCACAGAAGTATGAGCAAGTCGACAGCCCAAGTTCCTGCAGGCTTGACACAGCTTGGGTGGACAGTGCTTAAATCAGTTACATCTCTTACTCTTCTTGCTAAATTCTTTTGCTAATAAGGAGAGAGGTGTCACCATAGTTTGTCACCTAGCAACCCCAGATGAGTGCTTTGAACAGCTTTGAATGAATAGCTGCCGATGGATTCTTAAAAATAGCTGGTTTGTTTTGTTTGGTTTGTGCAAGTGGAAGGTGTGGTCCCCCATATGTGCTTGTGTGAAATGATAAGCAGGAAACTGAAGGGAGGGTGACACAGAAGAGGAAATAAAAATGGAATCATATGGTGTAATTGGCATGCATATATATAGAAAATCTGCTTCTATTCTTTTAAGTCAGCTCTGCATAAATTTGCATGACATACCTCAAGTTCCCTGCCTGTTCCATGGCATGCTACTCAAATTCTTTCCTACAGAAGAAATGGGAACATAGATACTTTGGTATGTTAAACAACACCCTCCTTATCACACAAAGTAGAAAAATTGGTTCAGGGATTCATTATTTGCTTACAGTATGTTGTAAGATTCATTCTTGCCTGCATTAGACTTCACCCCTTGGATTTTAGACTTAAATAGCAACTGGTAGCAATAATTGAAATTGCATTCATGGCAGCTGGTGTAGGGGACAAGGGTGGGTGTGGCCAGCTGCAGAGGGGAGGAAGGGTGGCAGCTATGGGCAATGCAGCCTTTGCATCCTGCTCTCCAAACACTGCTGTAGGGAGGGGGCCAGAGCCCTCTCAGCTCATCTGGTGAAGTCACACCTGGACAGGACAGGGTCACAGTTGTGCCACAGCAGGTTAATGTCTTGTAGCAATTAAAAGCCCTGTTAGCCTTTGGGGGCTGGCTTTGCTTAATACTCCCTCTACAAGGACCGGCCCAATGATGCAAAGCACCTTCATGACCCCTTCAACTGACCACCAGCAACTCCTCTTCCGGAGAATTGTCTCTTGGTGATTAAACTAATTGAGTAGTTTTACAAGGCCCTGCTGCCATCTTACATGTCATGGGATGTTCCTGTGAGAAAAGGAGTGTGGTCATATCATGACCAGCTTCTCTTTGTTTGGAATACTGTATAACTGCTTAAACTTCTTGACAGATTGTATTAATAAATTACAGTGAGCTCTCATTTTAAATTTGTCCTGTAATATAATTTTGGACATAATTTGAGGGCATAATTTAGTACTGCGCCCAATAAGGAACAGAGTGGTTGAATTTCTTTAGAAATCCAAAGCTTCTGATTTCCCCAACATTAAAAGCCAAAAGTATTGCAGCTGCTATTTATTTTGGGGGGCCACTTCTTTAATTCATGCAGTAATTTAAAGCATATAATTTTTGTTCAGTGTAGCCACTTTAAAAATAAAGACAGCACTATAGAATGCTTCTGAATTCTTTAAAAGCTTTCTTGGGTTTTTCTTTCAGTTGCCAGTGCTTTGTTTGAAAAATAAGAAACACATTTTTGTGATGAAGCCTGTATTTTGAAGCCTATACTAGAGGACAAAAGAAATTTTTACAGAAAGGGGGAGAGAGGTCAGGTGGGCTGGCTAACAACAAGGTGTCTTTAGTATTTTTAGGTTCACTGTCTCTGGGGTAATCCATATCACAATGTAGGCTAGCTTTTATTCAGTTAATTCAATAATTAAATAAACTGGTCGTCAGTTGTGTTCAGCTTTTGCTCCTGTCTGCAAAGGCCGCTCCACTCAGTACCCACATATTTATTGCAAGCTGGGTGTGTGCTGCTGTGGGCTCTACACTGCCTGTGTGTGTGAGATGTGTATGGCTGTGCATGCACTCACCCCGGGGGTCCCTGAGCACAGCGCCAGGAGCATCCTCCTCCTCACACAGAAGGAAGGGCACGAGTGAGCTCAGGCAAGGCCCCCTGTGGTCCTGCAGCCTGGCGGCAGCCTAGGAATGCCAGACATGTAGGAAAAGCCATGATGTGAAACCCAGGGACCCCTTATGGCACATTTGCTTACCAGCAGGGTCTTGATAAAAAATGTGAATGGGACTCCCCAACCTCATTTTCACCAGAGGGAAAAAAGGTTTTGGTTAGCTTGTGGCAGCTAATAGGAAGTAAAATCTCAGCAAGGTTTAGGCAGTTTGCAAAAGGCTCTTAGCAAAATTATCAAAATAAAAGGGAACTTCCCATAGAGGCAGAAAATGCTTACAATCAAAATGTAACTCTGAAGTTACTGAATGGGTCCTTTCATGCATTAGACACTGACTGTTTCTTCTGAAAATTATGCTGGGCTTTTCTAATGTACATTTTAAGGTCTAATCACTATCCCATAGCATGGTGTGTGCCTGGCAGTACTGAGACAACGTTTCATCTCAGAAGCTGGTAATGGATCATATGCAACTGATTGATGGCAACAGTGAGAAATGCTAATGGGAAGCAAGTTAGTGTTCTTATTTAACCATATCCTTATACTGAAATATACTTATATTTCCATATAAATGTAAAAAAAAAGTGAAGCTGTAACAGTGAGAATCTAAGTATTTTAAGATGTCCAGTATATTAATTTTGCACTGTCTTTTGGGTCAGGAAAGAATGATAGATCATTTTCATTCTTCTCTTCTGTTGAATATTTTTAATGCCCAATTTTCTCTTAATTTTTAATATTTCCCCATATTTATGTTGCTATTATTCAGTCTTCTACCTTTAGTAAGTGCTAGATTTCAGCTTTTCTCTAATTCTGCCATTATTTCAGTCTTCTGATTAGTTTAACTTTTTATCCTTTTTTTTCCTCTCTCTAATACTTCCAGAAGTTTAGTTTAACATTATTTTCTCCCTCTGTTATTTAATCAGGCTGCAATCACACCTTCCATCACAGTCTCTTGGCAGTATCTTGCCAGAGACATTGTACTGAGGGAACATTGTGCTCATGTGTGTATGGATGTGGCTCTTCAAAACTACGTTAGGCAGGGGTTCCATCCTCCTGTTTGAAAGGACCCCCAGTAGCAGACAGTAAAAGCATTGCCACATATCTTATGAAGTATGACCCATGTATGTTATTTTCCTGCATGAAAACCATATATAACATCACATTTTTTCCTCCAAGCCCAACTTTGGTCATCTGCTTGAATACTGAGCTGCTCAGGGACCCTGGGTGTTGCAAAAATATGCTAATTACATGTTATCATATCCATGCAGCCAACTTGCTGTTGTGCAGTTGTGCAGTGTTTTTCTGTGGCACTGCCATGTATCTGACAGGGCTTGCTCACTGAGAATGGGATGTGAAGTTGTTTTTTGGATGCAGTTTCTAGCTGTATGCCGGGGCAATGTGCTTATGCCCCCCAAAATCCTTGCCATGGCTGTGGTAATAGTATAGCATTTCTGACTCTTGTCTGCCTGTCACTTAGCTGTGCTTGGGGCTTAGATCTTCTCTCTTTCCTGTACACTAGATAATTACACCCTGAAATTTGTCTCTCTGTGTAAAAATCCTTCAGTTGCTAATCCATCAAAAAAGATAAGGGTATTTTTAGAAATCCTGGGATTTTACTTGTTCCACCAGTGGATTTAAATTTTTAAAAGCCAGTTATTGAGTTCTACTACTAGGTCCTCCTTTTCATAAAACACTGTACTGACCATGCAATTTTTATCAATATAATGTGGAAATCCAGTATTTTGATGTTAATCTAGTTTTTTGACAGTTATACAGTGATAAAGCTTGTAGAAAATAAGAGATGAGAAAATAAGGTCAGGAAGGTAACTGACAAGAAGGTAAGTGTTAAGGTTTTTGAAGCATGAAGTGTGTGAAGTAATTTGAGGGATTCAGTCATGAGGTTCACCTAGGCAAGTACTCTTTAACAGCAACCAATAAAAAACACAGAAAGAAAAAATCCCAACATGTTTTCCCCTAGATATGTTTGCTGAACTGCCAGACACCCATGGCTTAGGCACCTCTTGAGATAGAGTGTCTTTTCGTGCCTAGTAATCTTTTGTGCATTTTTTTCATCAGAAAACATGTCTAAAATTTTCTTTAATTTATGTAAACTTTCCTGTACACAATACTGAGGCACAGTGAGTTCTGAAGTTGAAACACATATAATTCAGAAAGTTACCTCCTTTTTATTTAATCTCTGAACATTTGATGCTCCTAGTTTCTAAATTATGATTTTGTATACCTTTATTTCATCCTTCTTTGATTTTGTTCTTCCAGGCTGAAGACTTCGGGCCTATGCACTGTTTTCTTGTCCAAATGCCTTTTTTGCCTTGAGTGGTGTTGCTGTTTTCAGCATCCTTCTCTGTATCTTGTTCTTCTGTATGTTCATGGAAACATCCTAGAAGCATATTGATGTGATGAGGGATTGCTCCTTGAACAAAGAATTCTCAATCGTATACAAAGTGATTCCTCTCCATTCTAATGAATACTTTCCATCTCTCTTGGCTGTCATGCATTTACAAGTTGGATTAGGATTTTATGCCATTTATAACTAACTGTTTTTATTTTCTATCATGTTCATTTCTACCTATAATAGTTCCTGGCAGATTACCATGCATTTCTGAAAAAGGGAATTTTCCCCCTTTTCTGCGTCTCTTGTTCAAGCAGTTTATATGTCTGAATTTACAAGTGCTGATCCAGAGTTTAGTATTACTTTGGGTGTATGTGAACCATAATCAACAATTTTAGGCTGCAGTTAAGAATGGTCCATTGAATCCATTAGCAAAGAACAAATGTGAAATGCAAGATAGAAATACTATAAAACGATTTTACTTCACTATGCAGGCAAAGAAGGTTATTCCTGAAAAAAAGAAAAGTAAAGCTAATAGATTAGCAAACAGGCAAGTGCCCAGGAGATACTAAATAAAGAGTTTTTGACTTTTCTTGGTGTTGAGGTTTGATGCTGGCCCAATGCCAGGCTCCCACAAGAGCTGCTTGCCACTCTCCCCTGCCACAGCTGGGCAAAAGAAAGAAAAGGAAAAAAAAAATTAACAAAGGCTTCATGAGTGAGGTAAGGACCGGAAGAAATATTTAAAGTCCAAAGCAGACTCAACTTTAGTTGAAAAATGCAATTTATTACTAACAATATCAGAGAAGGATAATGAGAAGTAAAATAAGCCCTTGAAACACCTTCGCCCCCCAGCCCTTCTCTCCATCCCACCGACAGCGTAGGGATACAGGGCACGGGGGTTTGGTCAGAGAGATTTTCCCCCGCTGCCCCGGCAGAGGAGCCCATCCCCTGTGAGGCCGTGGGTCGCTCCCACAGCAGGCAGCTCTCCATGGCCTGCCCCGGCCTGGGTCCGCCCTCAGGAACAGCGGCCGAGCCGCCCCTGCTGCAGCGTGAGCTCCCCCAGGGCCGGCAGCGCTCCCAGAACTGCACTGACCTGGGGCGCTGCCCTCGGGTGCTGCCCTGCAAGGACAGGGGAGCGGGGCCCGAGGACGGGCTGCTCCAGCCGGGGAGCGGGGCCCGAGGACGGGCTGCTCCGGCCGGGGAGCGGGGCCCGAGGACGGGCTGCTCCGGCCGGGGAGCGGGGCCCCTCTCCCCTGGATTTCCCACTGGATCACAGCCTCCTGCAGGCAGCCGCCCGCTCCGGCCTGGGCACATCCCCACGGGATGCGGGTGGATCTCTGCATCCCCTATGGATCCCCAGGGGCTATGGGTGGATCTCTGTATCCCCCGTGGATCCCCAGGGGCTGTGGGTGGATCTCTGCATTCCCAATGGATCCCCAGGGGCTGCAGGGGTGCAGCTGCTTCGCCATGGTGTCACCATGGCCTGACCGTGGCCTGCAGAGGAAGCTCAGCTCAGGTGCCTGGAGCAGCTCCTCTGCCTCCTTCTCCCCTGACCTTGGTGTCTCCATGCTGTTTCCCTCACATGTCCTCACCTCCTCTTCTCTGATTAGAAGGAAAAACTTCTGACTTGGTTTTGATTTTGTTCTTGAATATGTCATCACAGAAGTGTTACCAGCCTCTCTCATTGGCCCAACTTTGGCCAGCAGCATGTCCATCTTCAGAGCCATCAGGATTTGGCTCTGCTGGCCATGGTGGAACCTTCCTGCAGCTCCTCACAGGAGCCATCTCTGTGGCCCCCAATACCTAAAACCAGGCTGTGCCAAACCAATGCCCTTGGCAATGTGGATTTTCTTTGTAATGAGTTGTAGGTATCACTTCTCAGTACTGAGAGTAAGTTAACAGCAATATTTGACTTTGTTTTGGTTTTGTGGTTTGTTTTTACAGAATAATCATAACTCAGACTGGATCAAAGATAAGTTTAATAAACCAGGGACTTAATTAACATTTTGCATTCCATATCTCATGACTGGATTAAAAGGACTTTCATGTTCTTTGAGGAGAAAATGTGTCGGCCCTCTATAGGACAGCCTCAGAATCCCAGCTGGACTTGGTACCATAGGGCCAGGATTATACAAAACAGAAATAATCTTCATCCTTTCCACTGTGCCTAAATCTGCTTCAAAAAAGTTTAATGATTCACATATTTGTGCTTAGCTGTAGAAACATTTATATTTTATGTTATTCTTTTTTCCCCTGTACTTTGTAACTGCTGTGTTTGAATTTTCTTTTCCTTACATTCTTATAACGATAATATTAAAATGTTACAGGTGTATGTGTATGCTTGTTTTTTGTTTTTGGTCGAGAGCTTGAACAGTAGAAAACATTTTGTTCTCCTTCTGGCAGGAAAGAGCTGTTGTTTTTGCTTGCAATCCAGCCTAATTTGCACCTGTGTGCAAAGGGGACTTGAGGGAGGAGGAGAATTCTAGTGAGACTGGCTTCATTTTGCCATGGCTAACAGGAGAATAGGAAGGGTCAGAATGGGAAGTGTTGTTTCTGAATGATTATGTCCTTGCAAAAAGTACCTATTCAGGACTAGTTTTCACTCAGTATTTAGCACTGAATCTTTACTGGCAGAAGCAGCAGCCAGTCTGGCTTTCTGGAGATCTGCTGCAGGCAATGCAGGACCAATGATGATTTATTTTCAGCTTTTACAACCTGTTATCCTTCCTGAGAGCTGAAGTTGCCTATAGCCCAACCCTGCAACACCTTGTCAGAGTACAAGTATTGTGTTCTGCACCCTTCCCCAGCAAATCTGGATCACCTGACAACGTAAAGCAAGTCAGGTCCCAGATTGTTAGTGCAAGAGAGACTATTTGTAGAGTTTCCAATAAAAAGTGTAGTGATCTCATGGAAACCCTACAACTTACTCTGATGGACTTTGAAAAAAAAAAGTCGAACTACTGCATTTCATAAATTTGTTTGGGTGAAGAAGGGAACCAGATGATTGGATCACTGCAGAGAAGCTGCTTTTCTGCCAATTGACAGTCAAAATTAGGTAGAAAATTGCTCAGAGGACTGGAATTTAGTTACACAAATTTAAAATTAGAAGAACATTTTGTACTTTATGAAGGAAAACATATCTGTAACATTTGATACAAGCTAACATTAGTCAGGGTAATTAAATTCAATGTTTTAAAGATTAATAGATGTTTTACTTCAAGTGCTTTAGCAAGCACAGAGCTAGGAGGAAAAAAGTATTGCTCTGATATGTTTTCTACTTTCATGTGTTCTCATACATTAATTTGCCAGGGTCAGAGAAGTGGCTGGTTGGGTGGATTCTCTTGATTTCAGGTAGTTTTCATAAGCAAATTACTGCCCTAAGGAGGTAAACACCCATCTTTGAAGTTATCTAAGAATTTAAAAAATAGAACTGACTGAAAAAGTATTTTCAGTACCAAGAGAAGTATTGATTTATTATTTACCTTGGAAATAACCAGAAGGGTTAAAAAAAAAAGAAAGAAAAGAAAAGAATAAAGAAAACCTAATCTTCTCCCCCATGCTATTTGCAGAAGTTTTCATTAAAAGACAGATTCTTGACACCTTCACATAGAATTGAAAGGGAAGTTGTATAAAGCTGTTTTCCTGTATTTCTTACCTTCCAGGCTCATAGAGAGTCAGGTGCACATCAAAATGATGAGGCCAGCAGGAATGATGTCAAGCCAAGCTCTGCAGCATGCCTCGGGGAGATGGAGCTGTGACCTCTGAGATAGGCGAGGTGATTCTTGCAGTCAGTTTGGGGAAACTGGGATTTAAGAACTTTTTGGAATCTTCAATATCTGTGTCCTCTGTGCAGTCAAGCAGGATCCCATAGCTGCTTGCTAAAACCCTTATGAGCCTGCCTGCTCACAGCAAATCCCCAGCACAACAGTCAGCACTGTTACAGTGGAAGAAATTAGGTAACTCCCACTGGTGAGCATGTGGCCCTTGCTGCATGTGAGGTAAACCAGTTTCTATGCTGTTTCGCTTTGTTATTTTAAATCTCATCTGTATTTTTAATTCAGTTTATTTTTACAAAAGCATTGTATAAATGTAATATCTCTGTGATCACTGACAATTAAAAAATGCTGAAAAAATGTTTAGTCTTTGTGGGGCTGAACACTCCCTCTGTCAGCTCTTGTGGTGGCATCACTATGCCTCACAAAATTATCTGATTACATGAAGAAAGTCTCAAAATGGTGATATCCCATTTCATGCATAAAGTATTCCACACAGACATATGGTAACTGGCCAGGTCTCTCCTTTTACTTGGGAGCTTGTACTGTGCCAAGAAAACCCCAAAACAAAGCACTTCATGCAGAATTTGGAGATCCATGATAGCAGAACAGGCATTTTCTCTTAAGGTGTTAGTAGAAGCCAAGCACAAACTAGCCCACAGGATAGCAGACATAGGTAATAAGAAGAAAAATTTCTGCTCTCTAAAATGTACTATAAATTAGACCAGTAACAGTATGAACACTGACAATAGGCCATGCTAGATAAGATGAGGTGATTGTGCTAAGTGCTTTTGAAAGCAATTTTATTAAAAGACATGGATCTTATTTTTTCTGTTAGGTGGCTTATTTGATTTGGTTTTTTTTTTTTTTTTTTCTGTTTTTGTTTTAGAAAAGCCCTTATTTTTTTTTCCCTTTGTGTTTTTAATGGGCAGGCAAGAGAGGGGGAGTAGACTGTGCTACAACAGAATTGAGCAGAGGAAATCTCACTTGCTGGAAGCAGTAGTTACAGGGGATCAAGTCAAGCCACAGAACTCATCCTGGCAAGCAGAACTTGCTCTCACGCAACCCAGTCTTGTGAGTAAAAAGTCTTTGCATTTGGATATTGCACGTTGATGCATTCTATATTTGGCCCTCTAACAGTGATGAATTCAGAAAGGAGTCAGGGAGGAGCGTGCAGCAGTCTTGTTATTAGGGCAGCTTAAAAATAACAGATTTGCCAGCCCAGAGAATCACCAAAAGAAGGGACAACAAAAGACTTGATCGGAGATAGGTAGCGTTACTTGGAATCAGCCCTGTTAATCAACTAGGAAGTGAAAAAGAGACAGCATTTGAGATCTAAACAGCAAAATCACAAAACAAGAGATTAATTATTTTGAACACTGGGTGTCGACAGAAAAGGTACTTGGTTAGTAAGCACCAGTTCATTAGGAAGTGTAGGAATTGGAAGTAGCAGTTCCAAAGAGATGGAAGTGTTGGCCAATTAACACCTGCAGATCTCTTCTCTATCCTATATTTTAAATCAATTCACCTTAGTAGAAAATGCTTGTGAATCTTGAAGGTATTTTTATGTAGGCAGTTCTGAGAGTGAGATTGAAGCTGTGTGCTCCTTACCTGACAGTATATAAGGCCAGTTACTAAAAGAGGTCAAAATTGGTGAATCTCTTATAATTTTGAGTATTAACAATTTTAGTTTAAAAGATTTTAGAAAAAAAAAATTGATGTAAGTACCGAAGTTCATGCAAATTTAAAAATGACAAATATTTGATGATGAAGAATAAAAAACATCAGACATGAATTTTCACAAGAAAATGGGAGATAATGCTAACAGAAGTGGCCAAAATAGAGGTGTTTCAAAATCAACATGCATTTCCAAAAGGAGAAATTTTAATGAAGGAGCACTAGTGAAGTGAGCATGTGGCTGAAGATTTTTCAGACCTTCGAATTTAAAAATTCTTCTGGACTTGATCATATTCCTGCTGGGTTCACTGAATTTATTTTGACATTCAGAGCCAAGGGGTGGGGGAGAAACCTGTTTGTTAAAAATTGTCATTATGGAGAATCAGAAATGAGTACTCATTACTGAACTCTGGGAGACTAGACAGCAAGCAGCTGGCTTTGACCTTGCAATGCAAAGACAGAGGAATGTGTGGGAGTCAGGGAGAACTCTGTCATGGCTTGACTGACATCCACCTACTCCTGTAGATGTGTTTGAGATGCACATTCTGTCTTCCTTTAGAAATCAATCTTTTGGGAGCCTGTTTTCTTGGAATGCAGTGTCTTAAATTGCTCTGCAGGAAGGGGATACACTATGAGGAGCAAATGGGAAGTTTATAAGATCATTCATGTTACACAGCAGCCAAGGGACAAAAAAATACCCATGTCAACTATTATGAGTTCCATAAACTCTTAATGATTGACTGTGACATTGATTTTAATATGCAAATTAAGGCAAATGTGTTTAGTGTCAGGGGAGAAGAATGAAAATGAGAATCTGTTATGATTAAAAATCCCATACTGTGGCTGGGAAGGAAAGGTATTCCACTGTCAGTGAGAGGTAAGGCTGACAGAAATGTGTAAAGAGTGCAAATGAAGAAATGTGTATGCTGTATTTTGTAAAGAGGAGTGAGACATGGAATGAATGCAAAAAGGAAAATGTAAGAATTGTTGTCTTTACACTAACATATGATATTGGTCTGTGAAGTAAATAAGCTTAGCACATGTACCTGTAGCCTCCTTACATTCTATAGAAATCAGTATTCAAATAACAAAATAAAACACTGAAGAAAAATTGTCTTTTGATTTTCTGGTTTATGTACATGTAAGTACTTTGATAAATGCTATTGGTTCCTATTAGAATTTGAATATAGTTCCTATGAGGATTGGAATTTATTATGCTGCCCTGAAAGGTTTCCAAATGTGAATTGCTGCAAAGTGAAATTAAATTGGGTTCCTTTCAAAGTATATGTAATACAAAAGTAGAAATATCAGGATAATGTTCTTTTTGTGCTACTCACTGGAATTATGTTGAGGAATTTTGAGCAAATATATAAAAATGTCTTTTATGACATTGATGAAGCACCTTTATAGATAATTCACCACCATTAACCTGAATCCTGAGTAGGCTTCAGCCTTCTAGAGCACAGCAGAGCAGAGCAGAGTCTCCTACATTCTGTGATGGGACAGTCCTTAATTCAGGGCTGCAAAGGCTGTGCCTCCTAGGACCAGTCACTGAGGAGGCAGTGCCCTGTTTGCACATGGCCATTTGTATAGGGCAGGCTTGATTTCCTTCTCCATTGAAAGCCAAGGACACAGGCATCACCTCCAGGTGAGAGAGAGGAGCACCTCTGTGCCCTCCTGCAGGACACTGTGACTTTGATGCTTATTGCAGTCGTGGCTAAATACCACAACCTATTCCTGAGAATGCACATTTGCCAGGTAGATGGTGACTGCTATGACGATTCCAGCTAAATATATTGTGCTTTTCATGACATTTTTCTATTACCAATAAAAATCACCCTAACTGGTTGTAGGGTGAGAACAGAAATATCTCTTTAAAAGCTTTTAAAGGCTTGAGTGCTTTAAAAAACCCATCACAGAGAAATTTCATGTTGGAGCCAGGATGAGGAAGATCTGTTTTTAGACTGTGTATTTTGAAATAATTTCTGATTTTTTTATAAAGTATCTGTGTTAGTGAAGAGCTCTCACAGAATCACAGAAAGAGGAAGGTTGGAAGGTCATGTGGTCCAGCCTCCCTGCTCAAGCAGGGTCATCCCAGAGCACATGGCACAGGACTGTGTGTCCAGACAGCTCTTAAACATCTCCACTCCTCACTGGGCAGTCTATTCCAGTGCTCCATTGACACACTGCTGCACATTTAACATCTAGGATTTATAGCTTTCCTTGCTACATTTTCTGCCACCAGTGGGACTACACATATTCTGTGGCATGCCTTTTATTAATTAGGCTTTATCTGTTGGATTTGGGGACAGACAGAGGAACTTAATATATTATTACTAACTAATGAGCAAATTCTACTTTCTGATGATTAAATTTTCAAAAGTAATTTGAAATATAGATTGAATGCTCTTCACAGGGAGGCATCATCAGATGGACTTCATTAATTAATCAGCAACATTTGCTGCATAGCATGGCTATGCAGGTGCTAGAATAAAATAACTATTATTTGAAGTTTTAAAATAAAATAACTATTATTTGAAGTAGTTTTTCACATTTTTCATTGTTCCATAGGAAAATGGCCCAGGGCTTATTTTCTTTGTGGTGTTAGCTCCATTTATGAATCAAATTCCATACAAAAGGAAAATGCCTTACTTTAATATGTGCTAGTACTTCTGGATGGAACTATTAATCTGAATCACCCCAACTGATCTTGTCTCGAGTTAGTGTAGCTGATTGGATTGTGTGGATGTGGACTGTATCTCTTGGTGCAGCAAGTCATGTGTTGGTTTGCTGTAATTTCCTTCTTCACAATACAGTAAGACAGACAGCCAATTTCTTTCCTGATTCCTTCTTGGAAAAGAAAAAATTGTGGCTTAGCTCATTGCAGCAGATAAAATTGTGTGCAATCCCCTTTAGGAATCTTTGTGCCAGATGCAGCCGGTGGTAGTGCCTTTCATGGGCTCAGCTCTCTGTGTGCTGTCCTGCAGTGACAAATCTACAAGCTAACTCTTGCAGCAAAGACAGACTCTCCACTTTCTGCTTCCTCTAATGTCTGAAAAATGCAAATTTCCTTCCTTCCTTCCTTCCTTCCTTCCTTCCTTCCTTCCTTCCTTCCTTCCTTCCTTCCTTCCTTCCTTCCTTCCTTCCTTCCTTCCTTCCTTCCTTCCTTCCTTCCTTCCTTCCTTCCTTCCTTCCTTCCTTCCTTCCTTCCTTCCTTCCTTCCTTCCTTCCTTCCTTCCTTCCTTCCTTCCTTCCTTCCTTCCTTCCTTCCTTCCTTCCTTCCTTCCTTCCTTCCTTCCTTCCTTCCTTCCTTCCTTCCTTCCTTCCTTCCTTCCTTCCTTCCTTCCTTCCTTCCTTCCTTCCTTCCTTCCTTCCTTCCTTCCTTCCTTCCTTCCTTCCTTCCTTCCTTCCTTCCTTCCTTCCTTCCTTCCTTCCTTCCCTCCTTCCCTCCCTCCCTCCTTCCCTCCTTCCCTCCCTCCTTCCCTCCTTCCCTCCCTCCTTCCCTCCCTCCCTCCCTCCTTCCCTCCCTCCCTCCCTCCTTCCCTCCTTCCTTCCCTCCCTATCTTCTCACCAGGAGCCTGTGGCTGACACAGCAGAGAGGGTGAGGCAGAAAAGAAGCGCAGGGTGAGGTCAGACACTTCCTTGCTGTGCTATGGACAAAAGAAAGGATTAAGCTTTACACTGTGAAGCACCATGTCAGATGTCTGACCACAATGGTCTGCCACCCTGGAGGACCAGCACCTCAAACCAGCACTGCAGCTGAAGTTCATACTGTTAAAGATTGACCTGCTTCATTGTTTTGCAAGGATTCTATTGATACAGAATGCTTCAGGGGCATTGCTGGGGGAGCAGCCACAAGACTGGTAAAGCTCTCTCCTGGAATCTCACTTCCTGGCAGAGGATCCCTTCAGCTGAACATGAAATTCCTACTGCTGATTATTCATCTGTGTTGTGACCTTAAAAGTAAAATTGTTAGGGACAGAAATGAATGTGAGCAGAAACATGCTGATTAAAGGAAAAAGGTTGGAAGATGCAGGTTTTAATCCTGACTCTAGACTATTTATAATCAAGTAAAGTAAACAAGTTACTTCCATTGAGAATTAAGCTAAAGTTTCTACAGTTTGAAATTATCCTCTGAACGTTACTTGATTTTTTGACAGCAACAAAGACATCTTCATGGAGATGGCAGAGATCACACTGACAGAAAAGATTCACCTGTGTAGCTCCAGGAGGGAAGGGTGAATGTCAGGATGAGATGTGTTCTGCAGTGAACAGCTTTTAGGCCCTAAAAATGCCTGCTTCTTAAAGCAATCATTGGAACTGTGTGAGGAGAACCAGGTCCTGAATTATCCTGATCTGGGACTGAGTCTGAACATTACTGAATAAATAGCTGCAACTCAATAATTATCACAATAGGCTCAGATTTAGCCCTTTCGCTGCAATAATGCAGAACTACATAAAAATCAAGAAACTACTTTAAAGAAATGAAAAGGAGCTGCCAAAAGAAAAAAAAAAAATGACATAACATGGTAATTGCATAAATATTATACGCTGGAATGTCAGAATAAATGTATTCTATTTATGGATAAAGAAAACTTGGAAGAGAACTCCAAACAAGTCTTCAAAGTTAGACATCAGAGGAAGGGGGATTACTAGGAGTTAAGAGGCTAAAATGAACATCACATTCAAATGGAAAAAGAACATAAATAAATGCAAAATTAATAAGGTAGGAGAAAGAATACTTTGGGCAACAATTTTCTAAAGACATAAAATTTAAAAAATATAGTTATTTGCCAAGCATATTAGAAAGCCTGCCAGAAAGACTGTGGGGCCAATAGATGATCATTGTTAAATAGCAATTCTCACAGGGTAAAAATGTAGAAAAATTAAACCAATTCTTTTCACTGAACGTCACCAGCAAGAAGGCATTGAAACCAGAGGGCTTAGTATTACAGGGATCAGAGTTTGAAACAGAACTTTCTCAAACAGAAGTGTCAAAAGAATAAGGTTTAGAAGACATAGATACAGTCAATGCAGACAAATTACCAGAACCAGGTGCTATTTATTTGGGATCTCTGAGGGAACATAAATATGAAAATGAAAGCCTTCAGCTATGCTCTGAGCTCTGTTGATTAAATCAGTAGTGGTACTAGATGAGAGTGAAATGGCAAATATAAATGTAACTTTTTAAAAGGATCAAAGTAAGATGGGGAATTCAGACAATCTATAAACTTGGTGTTATGTGAGCTGTTAGAAGACATCCTAGGAGTAATAGGCAAAACAATGAGAACAGTATAAGGAGGACAGTTATAACAGTATAACAGTTACAACAGTAGAACTGACATACCTTTTGTGAGGGGATTAGTATTTTTCAAATCTATTCGGATTTTTTGATCATCACTGAATACACTGAAAAAAGTGATCCAGTTGATATTCTGCCAAAAAAACTTTATTACAAGGTCCTTTGCTGAATTTTCTGAGAGAAGTTGAAGTAGAATGGGGAGAAGGTCCTCTGCACGTTAATAATTGTTTAAAAATAGGAAATGTAAGGTAAGGATAAAGAGTCTTATTTCATAAGGGAGGAAAGTAATGGAATTCCTTAGGCATTTCTGCTGAGGTATTCACTGCTAAATATACTAATAAATAGTTACACATGGTATAATTGAAGTGTGTGTGCCTGTATAATATACATATATGTATACTTATATCTGTATTTGAATATACAGATGACAACATAACATGAAGTTCCTATTCTGTGTCTACAAATAGAAGTAAAGCTCTGAGGAAAACCTATTGTATCTATACACCCACAGAGAGATCAGCAGCACATTACCATGGAAGACAGAGAGTCCAGAGTCACTGGGGATTGTTCTCTAAAAACATTGATTCAGTGCTCAGCACTGCTCAAAAAAGCAGACAGAACATTAAGAAAGATAATAGGGGGAAAAAAAGGGTGGTGTTTACAATTTTGCCTTTATGATAATGGGAATAAGCATAGTTTGTCTGCATCATGAGTACATTTGTGGAGGTCTGAGCATCATTTCTGGCATTTCTAAAAAAAAAATTATATAATTATAAAAAGACTATAGATCTCTCTTTTGACATATATGTATACACTATGTGTTATTTATATAATGTGGTAAGGATTGTTGCTGTATAGAGCAGATCCTATACAAGGAGAGATCCCTGATATGCTCCAGGTAGCAAGGGAGAGGGGTTGAGAGGACAGCTGTCATTGGGCAGTAGATTTCAGACATGTGCCTTTTCATTCAGGGCAGAATTAGTTTTGGGCCTCACTGCTATTAGGGGGGGATAAAAATGTATGTGGATCCAAATAATGATTGCAAAGCCAGTATATGGAGATATGTCAGCTGAAAGTTGTGGCCACAGTGCCACAGCAGTGTCACTTCATTGACTGGCACTGCTGTGGTCCTGCCCCATCCAAGCCAGATGTCCTTTTGCTCCTGGCCCATGATGCTCTTGTACTGGCATTGGTGTACACCTGAGGCGGTTTCAGGTCTCTGAAATATAACACCATTAGTCTCTTTTTTGTAGGGTTTCTGTTCTGTTGTCTCCTTTTAGTGCCTTGATGAAGGGGGTGAGCAGGACCATATTGTTGGGATGGTGTTCATGTTTATATTGGCTCAGTCTGCCTCATACCTGCACCCTGAGCTGGGAGAAGGCCAAGGAGGAAACTTGTCTGTTCTATTTCTTGCTGAAGCATTTTGTATAGGCTCTTAACATGGGCAGGGTGAATGGGGTCTGGTTCAGCTTGCTTGTGTTCTTATGGCTTGTATTGGTTTGTTGGTTTTTTTTCTGTTGAGTTTAGCTTGCTGGCCACAGAGGAGGAAAGTCAGACTTTTTTCTCTTTTTTTAAGAGATAGCTGAAAGGCTCAGAAATTAATTCTAGGCCAGTGCTAATAGAGGGCCTAGAAAGTTTTTCATTGAGTTCTTTTTCCTCATCTCGGTTGTTTCATCTGTTGCCAGAAGGGAGAAGAGCTCGCAAGGTGCTCTCACGTCCTTACCTAAACATAAGGCTCTACATTTCCATGTTTCCTCTCATGGTCCTGACACAGTTAAGCATAAGATAACACATTTTGGGTCAGAATTGGTTGGTCTTAGGAGTCAGGTCTCAAAGCTCTGACTTCATATCTCAGACTCTCTGTTCTGCTTGCTTCATGCCTGAGTGGGACAGAACAGATCTGCACAATCCTGCTTGGGAACGGGATGGATCTTACCTAAGCTGAGCTCCAGGCTATGAAGTTCTGTATCACGCAGGGGATGGTGGACCCAGCCTCACTTCATTTGTGGCCCAAACTGGAGTAATCCCACAGACAGCTCCCATCAAGTAGATATGATTTGTAGAAGCATTGTTGAGTAATCAATAGCTCATGTTAACTGCATGTGTGGGAAGAAACCACACGCTTCACATACAGGTATATCTGCAATTAAAGTAGAAGTGGGAATGCATGGAAGAGCTGCCTATTGAAAACTATTCTCTCAACTCTTCTGGAAGCCAAGGAAATTCAGAAGCCCTCTGAAGCAATTTCTAGGTTGCAAAAATAAATATATAAATAAATAAAAAGGTTAATTGAAATTTGGTGTCACTTAAGTATTATGATATTCTTAGAAAGGTTGACAACTCCAGGAGGAAATACTGATGCTTTGCATGAAATATAGTGGTTTGATATCAACATTAGCATTCTATCTATATTAGAGCCAAAGCATTACTTTCCCAGCCTTTGAAATATCATAATTTTACATCATTAGGTGCTATTCAATGCAATAATAATCTATTTTTCAAAAGTAGAGAGGCTTTAAACAGAATGAAGGAGGAAATGAGTGTTTGCACAGGCCAGTAGATTTGTCTGAAACCATGTACACCTATTTCTGGTCTCTTGTTTCCATAAATAATAGATTGACAGTGGTTAGCAGGGGAGACATGGCACATGTAAATGTCAGACAAATAAATTCAAACATCCAATTCTTTTTTTGGTGATGAATAGCTCAGTGTAAAGTTCTTGTTCTAAATAATAATAATAATAATAATAATAATTTAGTTTTCCTGGTCCTTTAAATGAGCTCAAGGGTATTGTGACAAAAAATTGGGGCAAAAAATAGGAAAATGAAAAAAAAGGAAAAGGAAAAAAAGAAAAAGGAAAAAAGGTGAGTCTGCTCATACCTCCTGAGCAATTACAGTTGTTACATGTCTAACAAAAGCTTCCTAAGTAAGACAGGGTAATTTGATGGAAATATTTAACTGATTTTTATTATTTGGTAGAAAAATCTAACTGATTTATATTACTTACTGTATCTTATACCAACCCCAAGTGATGGCTTTAATACAGGAATGTGTTTTTTCTAACTGCTCTGTGTGGTGAGATAAGGACACTGAGCTTGACTGTTGCTCACAGAAGAACAGAGCCAGTTTATAAGGCATTCTGGGATGGAGAAAACCATGATAAGATCATCTTGTCATCAGGCATTAGTAATCTTTGGCAAGTAGCTTTCTCTTTTTGATCTGCTACCCCCAACTGTTTTCTCGTGGATCTGTGGACTCTAAATTGAGAGTGAATGTCTGATTGAAACCAGACTTGTTTTCCTTATCATTCCTGGATTCCTTTGAAGGGAAAATATTCTCTGTGTGCGATTCTCTGTGGAATATGGATTTTTGATACACACTGTACTGGATTTATTTCCTCATACTTTTTCATGCTAATTTTTAGTGATTAAAAAGAATTAGCTTTCTACAGAACCACCTGGAAAGCAGTGAGAGGGCTATGGGGGCTGGTCAGGGAAGGGAAGAACAGAGGTGGCATCCAAGGGGGCCAGAGCCCAGGGCTGGGTTTCTGTAGGGAGACCAGAGCAGTGGAGAGATATAATGAATAGTCAGATCTCATAAAGAACAGAAATTCAGTTTGCTGGGGACCGAGGGACTGTGCAGTACTTGGGCACTTCAGAGAGTCACTGGATTTGCTGGAACCAATCCTATCAGCAGAGATAACCACACAGAGGGAGAGACTGGATTGTAAATCTTCATTTGCACTCTGAGACAGTGGTTTTGGGTTGATAATTGTTAAAAATCTGTTTGGGGAGCTCACTTTAAGGAGATAATCTACACAGCTCCTGCTCAGACTTCTATCTGACTTGGTGATCCTTTACAAGTTCATCTTTGCATGTACTAGTTGCCACTGCCAAATACATTTCACACTTAACTCACAGGTCTGACAGTTGCACCTAGAAAGGAGACATGCAAACTTATGATCCAGTTGCAATCCATCATTTTGAGCGATGTAGCCTTGCAGGATCTGGGATTGCTTGGAAGAATTGGATCTGTACAAAACAAAGGCAGTGTTTCAGACCCTGTTAGTCACCAATTTTTGTAGGAAACGATGATCTTAGCAATCTCTCTTTTTTTAAAAATATTTGCTCTGAGCATCTCCTTAACACAGAGACCTCATGGCATGTTCTATAAGTGTCTGCAGAGAGAAAGTCTCCTGCTTTCTTCTTTGCCTCTTCATGTACTGAAACCCAGAGTTGTGGGATAGAGTTAGGATAATGATGAGATATTGTTATGCTTGTGGTAGACCAAGAGGTCAGAAATCTCTGCCGGTGAAATTCATAAAGATGTTTAGAAAATAAACAACTTTTTATGTATACACAGAAGTGTTACAGAACAAAACTGACTGCATGCCATCTGCTTTTAATTTTTGAGTAAAGCTCTTGGTACTGATGACCATTCCTAAAATCAGGCCCTCTGAGAGTTCACTTATAAAAGCAAATAGACCAACTTTCAGTGTACAAAATACTCTCCTTTTAAAGTTATTTGTATGTCAAAATATCTCCATGGAGCCTAAGAATGGGTCTTCTCCCTATGTGTCAAAATGACCTCCACTGTAACTCACAACAGTTTGTGATCACATCACCCTTGGCATACTGGCAGACTGCTCATGTATAAAGGCACATCATATTTCTAATCAATTTGGTGTAAAGATTCTTTTACTACTGCAGGCAGCATTTTCATCTGAGTTATATCTGTGGAGAAACATCTACAGGTACTTCTTTTCTGCTGAGACACTCTAGCATATCAGTGTGCCTGAGATGAATACAAACCAAATCAGAAATGGCAGCTTAGTGTTAAAGTAAAATACTTCCTAAGAACTTTCTGAAGGTTGACACTGATGACCTAGAGTGGTGTTTGTCATCCTGTTCTCTGCAGTGTTGATTGATTCAGCAGCAGATACTAGTTCTGCAGGCGTTGTTCAATGTAGATTAAAGACCTAAGTTTGAGAAAATTTTGAGTCTGAGGCCTCTTACAACTATGTCAGGGTTGAGTTGGTGGTGGTAATGGTTGAGTGGTTTTGGCATTTTCTGTCTCTTCTTTTAAACAATACCTTTATTATAAACGATGTATATAAGATATAACATAAAAATAGTGTTTAGCCTTTGTCTCTGATACTTTTAAATTATTATTCTCTGAGAGCAAGGTGAATATTTGGTACCCTGCTAGTGAGAAGAAGGCTACCTTCAGAACATGCCTTATACTTCCTATCTTCTCTCTTTTTCTTGCATTCATAGGATGTATTTTTTGTGTGATTCCCAAAGTCATGAATGATTTACATTTTGTATTGTTTCTGGCTCTGGAGTTTAAGATACTTGGGCTAAAGTTTGATGTATTAAGAATTTCCAAGTATAAACAAAGGCAAAAGAAAAACTGAGTAGCAGGAGCTGTTTTTTTTTTAACAAAAACACTATCCTGGAGGTAACTGGGAATTTCAATGCACTAAAATTTAAGAGCTTTCCAAGTGAGAGTTTAAAAACCCCTAAACTCAGATTTGGTGTACAAATTAATGCAAATTAGTACTGTATTTTAATGAGGTGATGGAAAGTTGCTTTAAGGAGAAAAAAGGTGACTCTAGAAGTAAATTTATGAGGATTGTTTAGGATATGGATATAGATATATATATGAGGGTGATAGATCAAAATCTGAGCATAGGAAACAAATATGCCCAACCAAAGTATTGTGGAACTCACTATGAATGCTATCAGTATTTGGAAATACCATTTTTGTACTCTTAGTAAATACTAAAAACTGACTTTGCATTTGGTGTTGAGACGTGAAATGGGTGAGAAAGTGTCCATTATGTTCTCTGGAGAGGCTTCTGCAATGAACTGTTGCAAAACTCTTAAGCATTTGTGGTGGTTTTGCCATGGAAATATGAGTAAAATTAATTAGTCCCAAGGCTTTGAAAGTTTATTCTGATATATAAAACATATTCTGATCAAATTTAAAAGAAATATTAAATAGATTTCAGTAGTCTATTGAGAGATGAGGAGGAAAATGGGATTTTACCTTTTTCTGATCTTGTACTAGATTGAAAACTGTCTTCACAAGCTAGGGGCATTGGTGGGATTGTACCAAAATGTTTACAAAGTCAGTTTCTCTATACACCCTTCATAATAACCTAAATATCACAGAAGTTTTATTGGAAATTTAAGGAATTTTCTGAAGGCATGGAACATACACTGTCCTCAATTGGACAGAAACTGGGGTTTGTTTTCCAGTATTAAGGCTGTAAGAACGTGAGCAAAACCATCCAGAGGTGCTCAGAGACCTGCACACAGATGCTCTCAGGAGTCGTTCAAATCTAAACCTTTGAAAGGTACTTGAGCCTAACATGAAGAAACAGGTCTAAAGCTGAGAAATGTTGAGAGCTGGACTAATTTTTACCTCCCTGTAATTTCACAGAGATAACGTTTCAGTGTCATGTTTCAATGATCACCCAAACGCACAGGCTGTTGGCCAGCCTAAAGGAGACCTTGCACTGTTGAGCCACAGAGTGTCAAAAATGCAGCATGAATATTGTACAAGCTACTAGATAACTATATGTTAATAAAGCCATCAAAATGTTATGATTATTATTTATTTTTTGTTTTTATTTGTAGAGTCTGATGTGCTAATTTGTGTCAGGTGGTGCTATTAAAGAGCAGTATAACTTGCAGAAAGGTTGTGCCCTGATGGTTCATTTAACAGAAATGAGGTTTATTATATCCTCTAAAATTAAGTCAGGTAAGAACAACATAAAGGCAAATAGAGCAGGATATAATTGCTCTGTAGAAAGTGCTCTGCAGAACAAGGGCTCACACAATGCCAGCCCTTCCAAAGGCAGACTTCATTACTGCTGGTGATGTCTCTTGGGGAGCAGGATGGCAGCAGAGCCTGCTGCGGGGGCCAGTCTTGCTGGTGCTCCTCAGGTTGGAGCCTTGGGCTGGCACTGACTGCAGTGTCTCAGATCTCTGCTGAGGACTGCTGTCACGTTCCTGTACAGGCTGCTGGGAGGGTGGAGTGAGTGGATGAAATCTTCCCATTTAATGAGCTTGTTTGACATCAGCAATTATCAGCTCACTGCTGTCTGTGAAGTATTTTCTCTGTTCCAGCAGCCGGGGTGCTGTTTTCCCGCTTGCTGCAGTGTAAAGATTAGATTGCTGTCTATAGTGCTGAGATGCTGCAGGCTGAATGATAACTATGGCAGGCAGAAAGGGGGAATCCTAAAGTGCTCCCGAGAGCCTCGTTGATTTATTTATTTATTTTCCCCCTCACTGCTCGCCCGCAGGAGTCTTACAGCTGCTGCAGCATCAACAATCACTCCGGGTCAAGCCGCATTAGCCCGAGTGCTCACCTTCTAACAGATTCAGATTGATGAATCCAATTACAGGGTTTTACAGCCTGGTTAGCTTTGTTGTTGCTGTTATTATTGTTATTTATTCCTCTCTTCGTTTAGCTGTGCTGCAGCCCATTGCAGGGTGATTAAGGAGGTTCCTTTTGATAACGTTTAGGCTCAACAATATAATGACAGGGATACAGTATAAATTTTTCCTTTTGTACTTCCCCCATCTGACAGCTGTTGGTGTGAGCCTATGGTCTTGCAGGTCTCAGTATCCTTACTTCTTCACAGCTTTGATTACATTATATAACTTCTTTATTTTTTTTTTTCCCAAATCATTCTGACACAAAACAGTAAGGAAAACATTTGTTTTATCTAGTTGTTAACCAGATAAGACATTATAAAAGAGATCTTCTCAGAAAAAAGATAAGAATCTCTACTTACTCTTTTAAAATGCTGCAGTTTCTTTCTTCTGTCCAAATTTATAATTCAATGGCTTAGGGCTGACTCATGATTTCCATATGCTTGGGACTGGCAAGAGAGACTATGTCTGTACAAAGGGCAGAGAAGGAGATAATCAGATTTGTGATGCATGCAGAAAAAGTCTGTAGCATTTAAGATCTTAACCAAAGTACTCCATGAGTCCAAGTAAGTTACAGTAAGAAAATTGTCTTTGAAAAAATTATAGGATATCTAACTGAATTTTCTACCATGGCTTCCATCAATCTTGTTCTGGGCCTGATAACAATTAAAGCTGGTGATTAATTTTCAGACATAAATCAGCTGAGAGAATATATAGAGGGGCATATTTTAGAAAATATTGCAAAGTTTTTCTTGTTGCAGCTCTGAATGTCACCAGAAAGTTGTGTGAACTTTTAAAATTCAAGTCAGAGAACATCTTAAATCTGTAATGAAAGCCATATTAAGAGAATTTAAGTAATGATGACCTACTATTAGGGAAAAAAACCAGCTGGGATTTCTTTTCAATTTTTCATACATTTGTATGGTATAAATGTCTTCCTTCTCTTGGTCCCCCTTTTCAATATAAGTGTTTCTAAATAACCACTCTGATGTTTTCTAACTACCTGAGATCCATGATGCTATCATCCACCTCTAGATTAAAATACTCTATACCTACATAATGAAATTTATGTGTTTACTCAGTCCCAATTTTATGTAAACTAGTTCAGTGAAAACTAGGACTGAGCCTAAGTTTCTCTCTGAAATTAAAAACAGGGGGTTGAAATTGAAAGTTTTGCATTTTTGTCATCCTCTTTTGGTTTTGAATAAGAAAATAACAAATCCAAACTGGCTAAACCTTTTCCTCATTTCCTTTGATATTCATACATGACCCTGTGAATTATGAAGCATCTGATGAGAGTTTATTTTCTGCTGGGATCCCTGCTAGAATCATGCAGTTTGGAGATGTCAGACCACTGTGCTGACTAACACAAGAGACAAGATTTAGTAGCACAGACTATCACGTATTAATGTGCCTAAGCAACTCTGGGATTGAAGGTGATTCACCTATTGCAGTCCTGGAGAGCTGGCAGCTAGGACATAACCATCTGCTTCTCTTTGCACAGAGATACTCAGAAGTTTAGAGGATTTCTTGGACAATGCTTTTCTTTAGGCTGGTGGAATTAATCACCTAATGGGTAAAACACTTGATGGATAAAAAGGCAATGTAGGAAAGGCAAAATGCCACGTAACGTTTTTTCTTCAATGGGGTGTAGGGCTCATAGAAGAACTAGACTAATTTTTAGCTGCTTTGATAAATGAAACATGTGGAAATGGAGTAAAAGATGGTTTGGAGTGTTTCATTAAAAAGCAGAGAAAATATTATGAGACTAATTGTTAACCCAGGTGTCCCTGGTTCTCTGTGGTAATGGGAACATGACAGTATGGTTGACATAGGTGTTTGATCATTCTCAGTATCTGTAGATTCAAGATCTTCAAGCACAATCAACATCACTATTCTAGTTCTTCAACTTCATGTGATAGATTTTTTTATAGAAAAGTCTTTTCTCTTTGGTTTGATTGTAATGCAAGTTCTGGCAAGGTTGGAAGGGTTTGCTCCACAATTTCACCCTCTGGGTTCTTTTGTTAGTATTTATTTAGCTATACTTTCAAATTAGTAGTTTTCAGCAATAACTGTCCAAAGCAGAATGGAAACAAACTGCTCACAGTTTCCTGGGAGATCTGTTTTTACAATGACAATCAGCTTGCACCAATTATTTGAAAGCATCCCTCTTTTAAGAACTGATGTAGTTGAATCTGTGAGTACCATGACAATCTGCACCAATAGCAATCAATCTAGCATGCCAGTCCTTGTACTGCAAGTCAGTTGCATGCCAAGTTGAGCTAAGCTTTTTCTGATACAATATATTATAAGTTCAGTTTCACATGCAATCTTGTTTTTCATTTACAATCAGTTCCCAGACCTCATGTTTGTTGGGTGTTTTTTTTTTTATCTTGAAGTAAAATTTTGGTGAAGCATCTCAGGTAAAACACCTTAAAAAGGAAAGAAGTTCTGTGAGAGCAGCTGTAAGAAACTAAGAATGTGTTTAGGAACTGGAACCAGTTGCATAAGATGGTTCTTCAACAAAGGATAAGTCATTATCTTCATACTAAATCCAAATTCAGCATTACTCGTTGCAAGACATCATTTCCTTAACGTATCTCTTCATTTTTAACGCTGATATATCTTGACACAATGGTAGCTGATGATAGAATTAGGAATGATTAGTCAAGACAGTGTAACATCTGAATAAAGCTTTGACAGGGAGCCTGGACCCAGCATGCTGATATTGCACAAGCCATCTTGTTAGATACTGTGGTATGAAATACCCTTTTTCTTACATTTCTGATAAATATAATTATAAACTACCAGCTAGATATTATTTAGTGGCTCTTCATACCAACCACTCTTCATGGGGTTTCAGCTGAAACATGTTCAAGCTGCCAGTAGGGAGCCAGGACCGATTTCTGCGTGGGAAAGATCACAGTTTCACAGTGCTGCCTTCCAGAAATAGCAGGGAAATTCGTCAAGATTTTCTGTACATTCTCTCCTTTTCTCCTACATACAAACCCATGCAGCTTTCTGAGGATAGCAAACTAAGCCAAAATGAACAGTGTGATGTAATGGTTTGTGCTGCCGGGCTGAGGCAGGACAGACCCTGCATCTCCTGACAGCAGTGCACAGCCTGCTTGTTACATGAGAGACCTGTAAGCCTGGCCCAGTCACCATCAAGGCCAAATACCATGCCATGGGGTATCTGATGGCACACAGACTCTTCCAGTGTAAAGGATAGCAAGGTGGCTGTTGTCTTATAGCAGAAATTATCAAATCCAGAGTATGCTTGGTCCTGGGTATGTAGCAGAGGGAGGTGTTGAGGATTCTAAATATATGAAGATAAAATCTTGATGTCTACTGTTGGAAAAGATCTCCTTACAGGATTATGTAGAATTCCACCAGTGGGAGATATAATTTAAAACATAAAAACACCTGAGTGTGGAAAATGAAGTCTATGTCAAAGATAAGCTAGAAAATATTATGCTCATGTGTATAGTACAAGATGATGTTTTCATGGGTTTATTTTCAAGTGTATTTTACTGCAAAATAACATGGTAGGACTTTTTTGTTGGTGTTGGGTTTTATTTGTTTATTGGTTTTGGTTTTGTGGTTTTTTTCTATTTGTAAATGGAATTAGTTAAATCACGAGGCCACGGTGTATCAACGGTGTCAGACTGGCTTACTTAATTTCAGCTGAGATCTAGTTACATACTCCCCTGCTGGACTTTGCTGAGAGAAGAATTTGCTTATATGATCTTATGTACAGGGAGTTGTGGTTAAGTGTCAAGTAGAATCTAAATCAAGGTAATCATCAGGCTTTTTAATACCTAGTTCTCTATGTTAGGCAGAGATTCCACTTGCAGTAGGTCTGAGATGCTAAAACTTAGGGACATTCTGTTGTGTGCTGACTTCCTCAAAATCTCTGTGCAGGATGGATTTGTCTCCTCCATATGTACATAAAAATGTGTGGAGACGTGTGGCACTGTCCCAATGCTGTGTCTCTGTAGGGGAATACAATATAAGAAAATAAAGGTAGTATAGAAGGTAATCTTACCCCCTAAAGAGTTGCAGCTGAGCCAATTAGAGATTGGGGACAGGCCTGATTTTAACAGGGCACACCTGTAGCCAATCAGAAGAGTGTTATAAAAGAGTGGATTGGTTGGCTAAGGGGGAACTGCAGTCAGCTGGCTACTGTGAGGACAAGGAGGAGTCAGTGCCTAGAGGAGCTGCCTACAAGAAACATCAAGGAGGTATGAAACTAGCAATGTGGAACCCTTGCAATGTAATGGCAATAGAACTTTTGCAATATAATGACAACATGTCTCCTCAGTGAGTGTGGGGCAAGTGAATTTGAACAGGGTGAGTTTGCACCAGCTGGAGGTAAAGTGAGGCTATGAATAAGCAAGCAGTAGGTTTTTTTTGCTTATGGACTTTATTAATGCAATGTGATGAGGTTGCAGGGCCTTCCCTTCTAGGAACCTCAGTTTAAGTGGGAGCATTGCATGGAGGTGCCACTGGAGTTGGAGCAAAAGGCAGTTTCAATGTCTGGACTTCAGGGACTTCTGAAGGGAATGTCAGACTGGCTGCTTATCTGAGGCCAGTGTTTCTCCTCCTTAATCATCATCACAGGCTGTTAGAGCTGACTCCACTCTGTATTGTTTTAAAGGAGGGTAAGGAAGATAGGTCCTCAGCTGTTATCTAAATTATCTAAACCTTGGTGGGGTGAGAAACCTGTGCACCTTTGTGACATGAGAATGAGGCATTTTCATTGAGGGATGAAGACTTAAGGTGCCCAGGAAATGGCACCTAATATTTTACTGCAACGTCTTAGAATTTGCATTGTTTTCTGAAACATCTTTTTGCATTTTAAAAGTTATTATTAGATGATGTAAATTTAGTATAGATTTAACAATATATCTATATTGTTAATATTGATATATTACAACAATAATATATCAATATTGTTGTTGTAATATATTAATATTACAACAATAAAATAGATCAATACTACAACAATTAAAACATGTGTTTTCCATGCTGTGGTGGCAGTGCAGATTTTATGTCCTTAACACATACCCAGGTGGATGTAAATGTTTGTACAGCTGCACTGTTTTTCGTATTCATCTGAGGAATCCAAAGGCTATATTTATTCTTCATTATCCATGGAGAGAGTATTTGTAACAGTTCACAGCTAGATTAGAGATCCAAACAGCAGCCATATGCATATGGGCTGTTTGCTGGGTTGTGGATTACTTTTGAAACAATAGGTGAAAGACAACCCATTTCTCCAAAAGCTGATGACAAATGCAGACTGATCAACTTACTTCTAAAATATTTATCAAATGTACCTGTGGGTAGGGTACATTTTCAAAGAACAAACTCCTCCTTTAATGATGGGATTTATGCTTCTATTTGCAGCTTGGTGTTTTGGCTCTGCTAAATTTGCTCATGGTGTCATGTTGCCACCATTCATCATACTATCTGAACAATTTCCAGACAGTAACAGGCAATTATAAATTCCTGGGAACAGGAACATTTGTGGGTTGTTTCATTACAAATGGGAACTAACTTTAAATAACTCCTCACTAGTCTTTCAGATAAAATTCCTAAACCCTCAAGGATCCTTGAGCTGCAGACTCACAGCCGCTCACTATGGAGGCTGGTTAGAGTTTCCATCCCTGTTTGACTCAGGCAGTTTGTTTTTCCTTTGTAGGTAGGGGTTAAATACTGGCGAAGTGGAATTCTTTAGATGCCATTTGTTGTATCCTTAAAAATATTCCAGTATAAAGATTATTAGCAAGCTTGCTGATGGTAAGACTAGGTTTGTCTAACTTCTCTGGAAGCTCTGCTTGTGAATAGCTGTGAAGTTTCGTCTGGATTTCTCAATACTTTAGTTTCAGCATGAAGCCTGGCAAGCCTAATTTGTTTTGTGTTGCAGTTGCATTAGTCTAAGAGTGCACCAAAAAGACCCCATAACTGAACTTTATGAGAATATTATCCCACAGCAACACACAGATCACAGGATGACCAAGTTTGGAAGAGACGTTCAGGATCACGTAGTACTACCATCAACCCAGCACCACCATAATGACCCCTAAACCATATCCCCAAGTGCCACATCCAGATGCCTCTTGAACACTTCCAGAGATGCTGTGTGCACCAACCTCCCTGGAAAATTCTGTCCCAATATCTAATTTAAAACTTCCCATGTTCAACTTAAGGCCATTAATGAGATGACCAACCCCCACCTGGCTGCAACCTCTTTTCAGGTGATTGTAGAGACCAGTGAGGTTCCCCTGAAATTTCTTTTCTCCATACTAAACACCCCCAGCTCCCTCAGCCACTCTCAAGGCTTGTGCTCCAGACCTTCCACCAGCTCGGTTGCCCTTCTCTGGACCCTCTCCAGCACCTCAATGCCCTTCTTGAAGTGAGGGACCCAGATGGGCAGGGGATTCAAGGTGTGGCCTCACCAGCGCTGAGTACAAAGGGACAAGAACTGCTCTGGTTCTTCTGGTCACACTGTTCTTGATACAGGCCAGGTTTCCATTGGCCATCTTGACCACCTGGCTCATGTTCCTCTGTCTGTTGACCAGTACCCCCAAGCCCCTTTCTGCTGGGCAGCTGTCACACCCCAGTCACTTAAAGGGCTAAACCTGACGGTTCTCTTGCTCTAGGTAGACACAAAGGTGGAATACCAACCAGATGTCCTCAAAAAGTAAAATTCACACAAAAGTTTACTGGCAAACTATGGGAAATCAGGGAACTTTGTCATATGATTCAGTTAAACATAACACTTATCACAGCATAGACTTAGCCCACTGATCATGGAAAATCTTTAAACCCATTTGATATAATGTTCCTTGAAAAGAGAATTGGAAGAAGAAGAAAGGAAGAAAAAGAGAAGGATGGGAAAGATATAGAAAATCAGACATATAGCTAATAACTCCTGGGTTCCAGTGGTGTAAAACTCTAAGATGAAGGTAGAATTAAAGGACAACGTGCTTGCCTTGTGGTCAGGCTTCTTGAGCCCTTGGCCTCTTCTGGGCCTTCCTCCCAGGGAGGGCTACAGTCATGTGGCCACTCAGGGGCTGGGTTAGGTGACACTGAGGGGCTGCTTCTGGTGTGTCATGACTGACAGACACTGTGGGACTGGGGGGTATGGGGAGCAGGGTCTAACCCACTGTCTACCATGCATTCCAAACAGCCCAAGATGTCTCAAACCATATTACTCTGTTCAGTCTCTGACAGAAGCTCTCAAGCCCCTCTTCCCCCATCCTGTAGCACTGAATGGGGTTGTTGTGACCCAGCATTTCACATTATTGAACCTCATGCAGTTGTCCTCAACCTATCAGGCCAGTCTGTCTAGATCCCACTGTAGAACCTTCCTACCTTCCGGCAGATCAGCACTCTCACCCAGCTTGATGTTGTCTGTGAACTTACTGAGGGTGCCCTTGATCACCTCATCCAAATCAATGATACAAATATTAAACAACAAATTCTGGGGAGCACCACTCAGTACCAGCCACCAGCTGGATGAAGCTCAATTCACTACTCCCTGGGTTCAGCCATCCAGCCAGGTTTTTGCACTGTGAGAGTGCACCCATCCCAGCCGTGAACAGCCTGCTGCTCCTGGAGAAAGCTGTGAGAGACTGTGTCAAAGGCTTTACTGAAGTCTATGTACACAGTGTTCACAGATTTTCCCTCATCCACTAATTGGGTCACTTTCTCATGGAAGGAGACCAAGTTGGTTAAGCAGGACCTGCCTTTTGTAAACCTGTGTTGTCTGGGCCTGATCCTCTGGTTGTCCTGCACATGGCAGGTGATGACACTCAGGATGATCTGCTCTGTGACCTTCCCCATTAGTGAGGTGATGATGACAGACCTGTAATTACTGGGATCATCCTTCCAACCCTTTTTGTAGGCAGGCATCACATCTCCTAGTTTCCAGTCACCTGAGAGTTCTCTGGTTAACTGGGACTGCTTGTAAATGATTGAAAGTGGCTTGACAAGCTCTTTTGCCAGCTCTCTTACTTTCAGGTGCATCCCCTCTGGGCCCATAGATTTATAGGTGTCTAATTGACATAGAAGGTCACTAATCATTTCTTCTGGATTATGGTGAATGATGAGATATATATAAGCAACCAAGACACTATTAAAGACCAAAGTTGTTTTAAATGTTTTTGTTCAAACTGGGAGTCAAAGGAAATAGGTGTCAAATTGTAAGACATTTTTTGCCACTACAATTCTGTAGTACAAAGTAATGAAAATAAACCAACTAAACCAACTAACAAGCAATGCCCCTGTATTTAATGAGGCCAAGGTTGTTATCAAAGAGCTATTTAGAAATCAGAACAGAAAGATCTACCTGGGACAGCTGTGTTGTAAAGGAAATGTTTGCTAGCAGAACCTTCAGGTCAAGTTTATATTGTGTGTGCTTTTAAGATAGAATATAGAACAGAAATCAGCAGCACCAAAAAGCTAGCAATGCTTTCTTACCCATATTATAGATGTGTTAAGAGACTGAGTCAGAGGTTGTTGCAAACCTGAAATTTAAGGATACTTCCTTTCTGAGAACTTTGGCTGGCTAGAAATGATCTTAAAAATAGATAAAAGACATGATCTTTTACAGAATGTTTTCAGCTGGAGGAGAAAATTTTGAATGCTTCTAAAGTATATTAAGATAAACACAAATGAAGAGAAGGTATTGGATCTCCTTGCATTTTCAGTGCACCCAGGGGTTATACCTGCACAGTGTCTCAGGTATAACTGTGTATTATGTAAACTGCATATTTTAAAAGTATGTCAGCAAATATTGAACTGCTTCCCTTTGATCACCAAATCGGCTCAATTTTACCTAGCTAAGGAAGGATGTCTGCTTCCTTGACAAAGACATTTCTCATTTGCATGATGCTTTTAGCCTCTTAATCTTTAGGGACTCTAGGGAGTCAAAGCACTCTTCTGCATCAATAACCCTTCATATCAAATAACTGTCAAGAGAAGTACCTGAGGTGTTTGCTCCAGCTGCAAATATTCTTTAGGTTTTTTGTCCTTGCATTGGCTCTCAGGGTTCTTCTGTTGGCCTTCTGCTCTTCTCTGCCCAGATACGGCAGTTGAGGTTGATGTTTCCAAAATTACGATTCTGCAATAGGGCTTTCATGGATCTGTGTGAGGATGGTGCATGATTTCATCCTGATAACAGGATGAGTTTCAGTGGATGTGTGATAGAGCCATTGATGAGTGATGTCCCTTAGGGGTCTCACTGGGGCTGATACTGTTTGTTGGTGTCATGGACAGTGGGATTGAGTGCATCCTTAGCAAGCTGGCTGATGACAGCAAGCTGTGTGGTGCTGCCAACACTCTGGAGGGAAGGGATGCTATCCAGAGGGACCTGGGCAGGCTTGAGAGGTGGGCCCATGTAATCCTCATGATGTTCAATGAAGTGAACTGCAAGGTCCTACACCTGGGCTGCAGCAATCCCAGGTACACCTAAAAGGCTGAGTGAGGAAGCGATTGAGAGCAGCCCTGCAGAGAAAGATTCAGGGGTGATGGTTGATGAAAATCTCAGCATGAGCTGGCAGTGTACGTTCTCAGCCCAAAAAGCGAACAAATCCTGGGCTACATCAAAAGGAATGTGGGAAGCAGGGTGGAGAAGGCGATTTTTCTCTCTACTCTGCTCTTGTGAAACCCTTCCTGGAGCATTGTGTACAGTTCAGGTGCCCCCAACATAAGAAGGACATGGAACTGCTGGAGCAAGTGCAGAGAAAGGCCACAGAGTTGATAAGGGGAGTAGGGCACCTTTCCTATGAAGACAGGCTGAGAAATTTTGGGCTGCTCATCCTGGAGAAGAGAGGTTTATGTGGAGACCCCAAAGCAACCGTCCAGTATCTGAAGGGGGCCTACAGGGAAGCTGAAGGGGGACCTTTCATCAAGAACTATAGTGATGGGACAGGGAGTAAAGGGTACAAACTGGAAGAGGGGAAATTTAGGTTAGGTGTTAGGATAAGATTGTTTACTATAAAGATGCTGAGATACTGGAACAGGTTGCTCAGGGATGTTGCGGATGCCCCAACCCTGGCAGTGTTTCCAAGGCCATGTTATATAAGCCCTCAAGCAACCTGATCTAGTGAAGGTGTCCCTGCCAATCGCAGGGGCTTGAGATGAGATGATCTTTAAGGTCCCTTCCAGCCTTAACCTTCTATGATTCTATTAATGAAAGAACTGTATTCCTGCATGAGGTTTTTCAAGAGACAAGCTGTGTTACTTGGCAAGGCAAAGCAGAGGCACAACTGTGACCCACCACCTGTACTTGTGGAACATGGTGGTAAACAGCAGCTGCTCAAAGAGCAGGAAGCTCAGATGCACAGTGGCAGGGTTGTTAGAGGGCCAAAAGAAAATCTATAATGATTCTGAAGCTCCTTCTACTGCTCTTGGACATACCTGGGTGACTTCTGAGGTAGGAGACAGGAGAGGAAATAAAAGGGCTTAGCCACCAAGGTACTTTGGGAGGCATTACACAGCATATGCAAAGCTTGTATGTCTCAAGGAGTTTCTGAAGGCTGCTTGCAGTTCTAGGAAGAAGCCAGATGCTTTCCTGTGTCTGTACAAAACCAACCATGGTATATCTTAATTTCCTAAGATAGTTACATTCTACTTAGCTTTCATTTTAAGAGAAATTGCTTCCAGTTTTATTCTGTTCTGTTCATGTGACAGCTTATGTGAATGAGGCCTTCTTCCCATTTCCCTGCCACGATGCCATCCCTTTTCTCTTTATCTCTCTTTCTGTCTTAAAAGAGAATTGGTTTTTAATTATCTGCCTTTAAAACTCACTTTGTTCTATTTTTTATCAACAGGGTCTAAAATATAAGTGCTATTACTAACACAGCAAATGCAGATCATTTTTAGGTGTAACAACAACTAGGCATTCATATCCATTAAATGCTAAAATAAAAAAAAAAAAAAAGTTTTGATGCAATCCAGTATAAAAATGTGTTAATTTTTGATGCTATCCACATTAATGAAAAGATACTGGGTTGGATCAGCAAAATTTCTAGTTAATTGAGGACATTCAAGATTTCACTTATCACTCATCCCAAACAATCAAAAGGACATATAGCCAAGGTGGGGAAAACGGGATTGAAATACATACATATTTTCTTTTAAATTTTAATCAGATTTAAGGATTTAGTCATGAATGGTTGAATTGGAACATCCATGAAGGAAGCACTTTTGCTTTGTCTCCTTTAATGGGTGTTGATGCTTGTCAACTAAAATTCCAACATGGGGGGGGGGAATTTGTAGTTACAAAGGAAGCTTATTCAAATAGATAATCTACAATGGGATATTTCTCAATAGTCTAAACAAATAATATAATATCAGATGTAAAGGGAAGTTATTAGAATGATAGAAAGAAAACAGTCAAAGGATTTATCTATATTACATGGGTAAGAGATAAAACTAGAACATCCTCTAACTTGGTGTACCTTTTATATGTTCCAGTGATGAGAATACCTTAATTTAACAGTCAGTTGATCTACAATGGTTTGCATCTTTAACTTATTAATTTCACATTTGTCAATGCCTTGTTACTTACTTTATTATAAATTATTAGACAAGCAACATTAATGAAATTAAGTAAGTTGATTAAGTGAAGAGAGATTCAATTTTATTTGATGAAAAATTATTTACAAGCAAAATTGTGGTGAACGGGTTGGCTGTGAGCTTCATGGGCTTAGTCATAGTCCTTAGTTCCTAAAACAGCTGAAGATCACACTTTGTGAAAAAAAAAGATGATTTTTTCTACTTCTGTGTCTAAGCTTGCAGTATAATCTGGGATTTAGATGCTATTTCTCCCACATTTTTGGCTTGGAACTGATTTCCAGTGATTTGAATTAATGTGGAGTTATTTGGAAACTTTAGTTTTGCTTGAGGTGTTTTTTTTTTCTTTATTAAACAAGCAAAGGAAAAACATTTTGTCTTTCTTTAGAGGCTGGTGCAAATATCTTGTGTATTTCCAGTCAGTGCAGCTTTCTTCCTAAACATCAAAGTATTATTTTTCAGAGACATTTGAGGGGGAAAAGTAGTTTCTTTAAGTTTGTGTTTCTTCTAGAGCTACAGTTGTAGGTGCCATCTAATTTATCTGTTAAAGAAACCAGTTCATGCCATTTTACACTTGTTCAAGTCCATCTGAAAACTGTCCTGAGATGACCATTTCAGCTGAAAAAGGATATGAAGGCTTTCTGAATCAGACTTAGGGGAGAGAGTAAGGCACGTATAGAGAATGTTTTCAGTGGCAAATCTTATACATTCATGCATACATTCACTCAGTGTGACATTAGGGAGATAAATAAAAGTTACATACACACACACACACACAGAGAAACACACAGAAGGCATTTCTACCATATTTATATTGCGTACTTTTATGAAACAAATGATTTGTATGTGCTTGTTCTTTCCAGGGCTGTGGCCTTGAGTCTTTGTCATACACCAGCCTTTCTCCATGCAAATTTACCACAAATAAGGTATTACACCCTGGTCCTGTAGAGAGGTACCTCAGGTTCCTGTTAATAGATCCTCTGGGGCAGATGATCAGTGTTTATATTTATATTCAATCTCAGATTTCTGAGTAGCCAGTGGCTCTTTTTGCAGTCCTTTAAGGGCAGCACCCAAAATGGGACAAACTGCCTTTTCTTTGCCAGATTTCAGTTTACATTCTCTTGTCAGAATTGTAATTTCATCCACCTCTGCTTATGGGTCATTTGTTAAGAGGGAAGGCGATAGTGGGAGGAGAAAAAAAATTATCATTAAGATTTCTTCATGAGGAGAGAGCCCCCACCAACTCTCCCTCAGCAGTTAAACCCTTCAGGCACCCTCTGGGGTCAGTGTCTTTCTCCCCAGTACCCTCTCTGAAGGCTGGCTTGACTTCTCCCATAGGAAATCCTGCAACAGATCCAGGTCATGCCAGAAAATTCAACAACAGCTTTGGACCATACCAGTCATTCCTTCATATCCAAGGGATCCTGTAATGCCCCAGCATATTTGATGCATTTAGGGGAAGATAGTTTGATTTACTCTGGGCAGTGCATGGGAGAAACAGCAATTCTTAGGAGGTTCAATAACAAACTGGTCATTAACCCAGAAAGGGTTGATGTTTTTCTCCCCATTTACCTTCTCCAACAATCAGCTTGACTTTCTCATGGAGAAAATCGCCCAGCATGTCTGGGTTACCACAAAACCTTTAAACGGGTCTGATGTGTCCAGGTCATACAGAAAAGAGAAAAATTGTAGTAGTGGGGAGCAATTGAGATGAGATATCCTGGGTTGCCATGATCTTCAGCCAGAGATTCCAGCTTTGACTGGAAATCAGTTCTCCTTTGTCCAGGGCTCTGGCTGTTGTCCCTGTGGAAAAATCTGCTCAGCACTTTTCAGAGTAATCCTCCAATTTAATGCTACAACCCACCCCTGAAGGCAAAGGTGACTGAGGTTCTTGTTAGTAGATCCCTTGGAATGGATTAGAGTGCATTGACACGAAATGACCGGTGTTTATAAATGGATATAGGGCAGGTTTATTTTCAACACTGGCTTGCCTTGTCAACAATCCACTTGTGTGGCAAAGCACCATGAAGTTTGATATCTTGTGATGCTGGGTGAGGTACAGGCACATAAAGAAATAACAGACTTGCATTCTAATTAGCAGAAGCTGTGAGTGGTGAGGATGACAAGGAAGGGATGACAGAGCAACACATGTAAGGGATGCTATTGTGAGTAACTGAGTGGTTCTAAATCATTTCGGGGACTGTGAGAAGTTTTGCAGATGACTGCTGTTTGATTGATGCTAGTGAGCATTACAGCAAAACAACCTGAAGAAACAACACCAGAACAAGTTGAAGAATGAGCTAATAGATAGAGGACAATTATCCTTAATGTGTGAAGTAATATTTTATTATGCTAATGTTTCCTTGAAAAATGGTGACACTAAATAAGCTAGGGGTTGAAAAATAATGGCAGATAGCAATGAATCCTCAAATTAAGTACACACAGAATGTAAGCAGCCCACAGGAGATTTTTGTGTCAATTACTCAGATCTCCCATGTGATCTGGCAGGAGAGACCCTAAAGAAACAGTTACTGTCCATGGCAAGGTAGTTGGTGAGTGTCAACCAATCTGGAGAAATCTCTTCTTAGTTCAGCAAATTATAGACAAATCCTGCTAAAGTACCTCCTTTCAATGTGATGAATTCACAGTGCAGGCAATAAGAGATGTTCCTATCTGTTGATTTGACAGTCAACATCACAAGACTGCAGAGATCACTTCTATACCAATCCATCTGTTGAGATAAGACTTTGTGCTTCCACTGCCTCTGCTGTAAGTGACTTCAGGAAATTTCAAAACACATTTCGAGCCAAATTAAAATCAGAGGGTGGATCAGACCTCCTTGGAAGACTGAAAACAAGAAAAATATCCTCTGCTTAACTTTCTTGTGTAATTCTAAGATTTCTTACCTGCCACCAAGGACAGTGCACATCAATAAGTAATTTTTATCTTTAAGGATTATGTGATTCTTGTATCCAGTCCCAGAAACAAGAAGAGGCCAATGAATATATGAGAAATACATGAAATAGGGACCTCTGTCCTAAATAATCTACTGAATGAACAGGACTGAATGAAGCAGCAGAAGTTGCCTTTAGAATGCTGGCAATGTCTGGGGACGGTGTCTGGATCCTCACTTTTGGGATGAACACAGGCTCCCTGATTTGTCTGTTGAGAACTGTCTGGAACAGATCCAACTTTGAAAGAAGGTGATTACCATGAAGAAAAGATTTTTCCAGACTGATCCAAAATCAGACAAGACTGTCATTTTGAGCTTCTTCACAGACAGGAATTATTATAAATAGAATGCCCCAAATTGCAATAAGGACAGTTCTATTTAATTTTTTTCTATTAGGCTTGCAAAGCATTTAGTTCATGCCCTGGTATACATTTATGGTGAAATGCTCTCTCAAGTACTCAAAATAGTATGTAGGATGCTAAGGATGAATTATTTATGACCTTTCATTTTGTCTGTTTCCAAGTACTTAGATTATCATTCCTTTGTGATTGACAATTTCATGAAAGTACCTGGCAGGTACTTCCAACCATAATTTTATCCCATGTTTTAACATGTACTTATATGTTATTATTTATTACTGATAAAACGTTCATTGACTTCTATGGGAGCAATGAAATTCTGCATTTTTAGTAAATCTCAGCTTCAGAATCACATTCATGTAGATTAAAATCTTAAACTCCCTGTGACTCATTAGATGTAAAATGAAACCTTCTCAAAGGCTTTTGAGTTTTTTGGATTCATGTGCACATATGCTTATGGGGATGAGTCAAATGCTCTAACTTTTGAATATTTAGAACAGTCTCACTCTTCAACTTCAGAAAATTTTGACATTGAATTTTCATGTTATTTAAGAAAAAATTGTAAGGAGGAAAAGTACACAGAAACAAAAAGGGAGTATTAGAAGTGTCACACTGTTTGAAGTGCATGTATGTGCCTAGAATTTTCTTATGAAGCCATTTGACAAAACCACTGTGAAAATTTCTGTCAGTTACATTATTCTCTTCTGTGCTCTTAGAGCCACACAAATAGCACTGTCACTTCACAAAAATGTCATGCTTGATATTCACCAAATAGTATTTTACTGTTATCTATAGCTCAGGTTGGTTTATTTACTATTCTTAAGAAGCTCGGAAAAAGTTTCTATTGGAAATGCATGAGTATGGGAAAGTTTTGGTTTTTCAAACTTCAGCCATTTTGGAGTTACTGAAATTTGAACAATGTACTTCCATCTTAATGAGATTAATGTGTGTTGCTGTTGTTGCTGGCCTCTGCCAGACATTCACAGGTGAAACTTTTTATCAGTTTATCACTCAAAAGACAAGTCAGCCAAGGGAAGTCAGTTTCATTCTACTCATCCACAAGCATCCTCCTTGGAAATTACTACTTCTTCCTGCTTGGGAGAGATTTTAACCTTGTCTGTATGTTTTTAATCCTTTGTCAGTTTAAGAGGTGCATTCCCAGGTCTGTGTGCCACATGTCACTTACTTTCTCAGCCCTTTGACTGGCACGTAAAATGCAAGCTGAATACTTCCATTTCCCCATGAAGGAATCTATTTCCAGCCCCACCTACCTTCTGAGAAGTCCTCCCAGCCATCTTTGGACTGGGAATCCCACTGGGTGCCTTTGCTATGTCAGAGCAAACCCAGGCACTGCTGAACCCTGAGGGGCTGTGCTGTGGAGCAGGACTGGGCTTGTCAGTGGGTTAGAGCAGCTCTGGGATGGCTCCCAGGTGACTTCTGGAAGCTGTAGCTGACAAAGATTTTCCATCAGGTTCCTTTCATCTTTGTGCCTGTGAATGGCTCTACTCCTGCTGATGTTAATAGTCCTGTTTCTCCTCACAAAGTTCTGCCATCTTTCCCACTGTTGCTCTTTGTCTTTCCATTTCTTCTGAAATCGCTGGGGGCTTATATTCTTTTCTAGCTTTTTTCCTCCTTTTTCCTCTTTTTTCATCCTGTAAAATTTATGCTTAGATTCTCAGCTGCTCTTCTCTTCCTCCATGTTGTAGTGCCTGCTGCTGAATAAAAAATATCCCTGTTTGTTTTCTGTCTTCATTTTCTCTCACACAGAAATCCTTTCCCTGTGTACCTGTTGCTTCTTTCCAGGATTTCATGCCCACAGAATGTTCAGAGACTGGATAGAGATCATTTAGTGACTCACATGCTGCTATGCAAGGCACAGATGACAGATGCTGGTGTAAGATGTCAGCAAAAGTGACAGAATGCTGTAACTTGTTTGGTCACCTCAGGCAAGTCATCTCTCTTCTTTGTTTCATCTCGAAAATGGCTTTAATAATATCTAATGCCTTTGTGATTTATGGATAGAAAACACGATGCACAATCCAGTGGTAAATTATTGTTGTTGCTGTCAATTTATTATTATTATAATTATTGTTATTGTTATTATTATTATTATTATTATTATTATTATTATTATTATTATTATTATTATTATTATTATTATTATTATTATTATTAATTCTGCAGTCTAATTTTTCCCTTTAGCTCCTTCCTGTTAAATTAATGTTTATATCAACATCCTAAAAGTACATGCAAGTTTACCAGTAAAGAGCAGCTTGTTATTATGAGGCTCATCCTTCACAACACAAATCTAAAGGGTTAAAGGAAGGGCTACATTTGTGATATTTTGCTTTTAAGATATTTAGTTGATATTCAGGTGTCTGCTGTGAAACCTGCTTGTTGGTCAGCTAAGCGTTTATTCTGAGAATCATTTTTGTGAGTGGTTAGGAAACAACAAAACACATACTGGATATTTGGGATAATGGTACCATCTGGATTCTTTAATGGTGAGTGGTGGGCTGTCTCTTTCCAATTCAATGAGATAGAGAGCTGTAATCTATATGAATGATCAGGATGCAGACTCCAACTGACTAACATTTATCAAGAAAAAGGTGATCCTCTTTCATGTCAGTATCAGATATTGAACTGCACTGAAGAATTCAGGATGCTACTCATACAGGAGAGTTGGTTCACTAAGAAAAGGTTTCAATATACTGAGGATTGCTATTTCTTTTAACAAATTTGTATGGCAAAACCACTAAGAGCAGGTAAAACACTGCTTAAAGGAGTCCTTCTGCTTTTCTTTCATTTTTATTTATCCCTACTTTCCCAAACAGCACCATTTGTACTCCTGATTTCTGGCTGGATATATAGGGAACAGAGGGTGAGGTTTGGGAGAAAAAAAATTCTGAACAATTAAGGGGAATTTAGGCCTTCTAATTTCAGAGCGTGACCACCCAGGGAGTGGGAGGTGTGGGTTATGGTCCTTGCAGCTCATTATACATTCAGCTAAGGAGTTAGACTCACTCTTGTTCTCCTGGTTTGATGAATCTTGCATTCTTGGATGCATATCTTCAAAGAAGCTTTCAAAGTTACTTTCTGTCTGGATTTACTTTGCAGGAGCTGTGCATTTGAATGCCCTTAACCAAAGACCAAGTGGACCCTGTCTCATGTATTCCAGGTGAGAGGTTTAACCAGTAGGTCACTACCCAGCAGGGAGTCCCCATCACTTTTGAAGTCTCCTAAAACGGGCATCTAAAGCATTTCAGCTCACACCATTGTGTTCAGCTGTTGTCAGACTCTCACATGAGTATGCCATATCTATATACAAACATCTATCCTCCACCAAGAGATGGACAGCTTTTTATAGAATTCCTGTTTGGATTTGGGTCTGAATCATGGTTTAATTTTAATTTTTAGCTATTTTTTCCCACTCACTGGAATATACTTAGATGTCCAGTTTGTTTCTTCATGATGCACTTCTCCTGAATTTGATATCCTGAAAGAATGAGTGAGGACACTGCACATCATTCTGCCTAAACACCTCCTTTGTATTTGGTTCTTTAATGTGAACAACTGAGAATATGTCTTTAAAGCAGTTTGTTACAAACCACTTAAAATCTGCCTCACACATACTTCATTAAATGCTGAATGATGAACACATCACACATTTATTCAAAATGACCTTTCTAATTAGCAGCTGTAAAAGAGCTGTCTGATCTCCTCCATTTATCTAAATGTACTGCAACTTGTGCCTGTGGTTTCATGTCTTGTTAGCTCTGTTTCAACCAATTTCTTCAGTCATTGGTAAAGTCAGCAGGAATTAAGGCAGCTCAGCATTTTGAAAGATCCTGCTACTTTTCTAGATGCTCAGATGTGGCACACATCCATGTTTCATCCCAAATTCTGGGATGAAAGCCCTGAGAGCCACTGCTCTCCACCATGGCATACACCACCAGGAGTAAGGCAGAGCTCCCCAGTGCTCAGGAAGCTCCTGTTTGGATTGTTTATGGCTTTGGGCAGCTCTCTACCTGCCTGTATGAATGATACTGCAATAACACAGCCATTAACATTTACAGTACAAATGATAAATCCAATTAAATAGGAGACAGCGAAACCCCCTTGACATGGCAATGTTCCACATGAAAGAGGCATGTACAATATTTTACTAAAAAAACTGTGGGATGAAATTAGGAGACCAATGAATGTATTTTTGAGGCTCTTTTCTTTGTCTATTGACTGCCACTTCAGATCAAGAGTACTAAATCTATACAGTGCAGATACTGAAATTCCTCTGTATTAATCCATTATTATTTTGTCTTTCCATGGCAGTATAATGATACGCTGCCTATTTATAATCTCAGAAGCAGTCTCTAATTCAGTCACTCACACCATCTCTGTTTAGCAGTGTTTACTTTAAACCCATGGTTAAGTTCAGTTGAACACATTTGTTGAGAACTCAGCATCTGTCAGAAAGATGTTGCTGGGTCTACCTGGACTTTCGATCTGACCCTGAACATCCATTTACTTATTCTCAAGTATGTTCCTAAATCAGGAAAATGCACTGTATTTTATAAAGACCATATAGAACCATTATTAATGTCCCACAATTCTTATGTGTTAAATACCAACAAAATAATTCAATAGCTGCTTCTCTTAGAAGAAACACTTCTATTCATTTTTTTGGTAATCTCTTTTATTTCTATAAAAGTTTGCATGAAGTGGTCTTTTACAGAGAAGAAGACAGATGAAATGAAATGCCTGCAAATCAGGCATACAAAATTTTCTGTCTCTGGATCTCTTCCATTCGTTCCTGTTTTTTCTAAATCTGTGAACAATATTCTGCTGTGAGGTGCTGCATGTGTTTTGCATGTAGCTAGCAGCTGGATAACAATTACAGGAGGGCAGCTCGCCAACCAATTGGCAAGTGCTAAATTGGATTGGATATTCAAAAGCAGGAGTATAAATATTTTGGTTCAAAGTTTAAGATATTGAAGTATACCATTTGGCACCAAAAGCTTTTTGTAAATCATTTTTCTTACTCTGCAGTCATGAATCATTCCAGTAGTGGATATATGCATTAGTGATTCCAGCCACAAGCTGCTGAAATTTGATGTTGGCTGATGCAAAAATGTAGCTATTACAGTGATTTGACATCTAGCTCCACATCTTGAGTAGACACCACTACACCATTTAAAACTAATTCCTCAGGAGTGACATCTCATGCACAGGGATTATGAGTCATTAAATAATCATTTGGTAACACAGTGCATCCCTTGCCTCTGGAAGTGGTGTTCAGCATGGTGCCTACTCAATTAATCAACCTTAAAATAATACTTTCCACTCTTCCAAATTACACTTCCCTTCTCAAGTTTGAAGAAAGGGCTCATTTAACTAGAACATGATTTTAAAGGTAGAAATGAGCCTGGGCGATGTAACTGGGGTTCAGATTTGACCTCTGTCAAAGGGCTGACTGATTGGATCTGGTGCCAAATGCTACCTTATGGCTGATTTGGATTGCTCTGCTGGTGCAAGTCAGAAGGAAAATCATCAGATGGAGCTCCCTGATGACCTTTCCTGTGGAAGGAAACCTGTGGAGCATGGAAATGTCTTGTGGGGAGCTTCAGCAATCCTCATTTGTTTTAGTGGCCTTTTGGGGCTCTGAGCATCTGGGAGCATTCCAGTGCAGTTGGGGTATCCCTGATCAATGACCACTTCTGGCCTAGGCTTACTTGTCCATGAAGGAGAGTATTGAGTTACCACACTCAGTCTGCTTGTAGCAAATACGGCCTGAGTAGTTTAAAGCAGAGATTTAAAAACTATTTTTATAGGATACCATAGGGGCAGCAGCTGCTGGGAACAGCAGTATCAGTAAAGACAAGGGCAGATCTGGCTCTGTGTCAGCTTATATATGGCTCAAAATAGCTCCTGCACTATTAATGACACACATTATAGCTGATAACTCCTATTAGCCTCAGCTTTGCAGCTGAAACTCCTGCAAGTCTGGCTTCTAGCCCATGAACATTTAATTCATGTTCTATAAATGTAATTCAGTATTCACGTCTGAGTCAAAATTTCTTCAGATTTGGGGCTTTGGCCTTGACTTAGCACTTCTGAAAATGAAAATACATGGAAATACCCTACTGAAAATATATACTGAATTAACCATATTTAATGGGTTTTTGATTTGAGAAAGCGTTTTTGTTTAAAATATAATTTTATAAGCACTTAAAATGAATATGCACTTGAAACTATTTATTAGTGGTCTTATAACTGTATTCATCTTCTTGAATGAAGAAGCAGTGATTTCAGCTAAACTTTGCCACTTTATCTTACTCAAAGGCTTGACCACAGGCTGAAAGATTGTAAAACTATTTGTGTAGATGAAGTTACAGGACATGAGGAAAGATTGTTGCTGTAACAATAAACATTGCTATTCTTCTTGTGATTGAACTGGTCTAATGGCATCTTTAAACATTTCTTTTTCTTCAGCAGGGTTTGATAACATTAAGCTACAGTAAATAATATATTGAAAAATTGCACATTTAATGGCAAATGGTCACAGAGTCATTGAATTGTTAGGGTTGGAAGGGACCTTGGGAGACCATTCAGTCCAGCCCCCAGATTCTTGTTCCATTAAAAATATTTTTTAAATTTATTCAGTTACTAGGCCTTTATGAATGATTTGTAAATTTGTGGTTAATGAATGATTTGACCTTTATGAATGATTTCATGTAATGCAGTTTTGTAAAGTTAAATTTACCAGGAAATAACAGTCAGTCACATATGACTGATTGTTCATTTGCCTTTATGGTGGGACTATTTTTCCCCTTGAATGAATCTGTTTACAAGTAGTTATCTGGTTGTCTATGCCTACTCTATAATCAGGGAAAGAGAACGGCTGAGTAATCTTCTGAGGACACTTATCTTTTTTTCCAGTGACAATAGATGAAACTGGAGGAGCCAACTATGTTGGCCACCTATGTTGTCCTCGTGCCATGTAATGGCATGAGGACAAGAACAGATTCTACCAATTAAGATAGAAAAGATAAACCCCACTGTAATCATATTCCATATGATAACCCCACTGTACCAATCATATTCCATCTGCTCATTGGCAGTTTGCTCTTCCAGTGGAATAGGCCAGAACTTTGATGCATATTTTTCATAAGATGCTTAATTTTTCCTGTACCAGTTGTAATCTATTGTCGGAGAGGAGCACCATGATCAGCTCTGACCTCCCTTAGAGGAAGAATGTGGAACTTTACTGGGTGAATTTGTTTGAGTACTAGAGTGCATCTTTTGAAAAAAGCTACCCCAACTGGAGTAAAGGTGTGAATAATATGGATCTGATATTTTTGCCTGAATGACAAGAGTCTCAGCTTTCAACTGTAGTATCTTTCCAGATCTTTGTCTGCTGGTTGGATATCCCTTCATCATTGACTTGATTTCCCTTATAGATACTTTGAATGAATTCAGCTCATGTCTTAACCCTTTATTGATAAGCTTAATCAATTCAGGTCTTTGGGTCATTAATTTTATGATCTTTTTTTCCAATCCCTTTATATTTCTCATGATTCTAGTCTGATTCCTTGTCAAAATGTGGATACTGTCACTGGACTGTATCCTAGTGCCAATTTTGCAGATGATAGAATTTCCCCAGTCTGTTATCCCTTTTGGCTACAACGTTTTGCTGTAGCTCATATTCAACAGATAATCCAGTATGGTTTGCAAATTGATTTCAGAATTATCATTTTCTAAGACTAAGTTTGCTCTTCTGTAAGGATGGCATCTGGCTTCTTGTCCTGTTTTGGCATGAAACCGTTTTAAATTGCACAGATTTTGCCTTCACCTTTTTTTTACCAGCTTCTTGTACATGATGTATTCCCTGCTTCATTTGAAATTCCTCTGGTATCTGTACACCCACAAGCTTTATCAGCAACACTTTCATACTGAGTCATCAATAAAAACATTACATGGCATGAGCACAAGGACAGATTCTGGGAAAGCCAAACCAGGACACTGCAACTTATTAGATCCTTGGTTTACAGTCCAGATCCTACCTTTTAACTATTTCTGTAATTCCAGATGTAGGATTTATGAAACAGAAGTGTCTGTTTGAAAAACACTAGGTTCCCACTTTAAAGCTGTACCAGCTTCTCTTTGCACCCAGTTAGTTGTTTATGACACATCGCTCATGAGGCACTCGTTGTCAAAGGGATACTGAGATATTTCAAAGAAGCATTGAGCTGCAGTGTCTGGATGTGAGGGACAAATATCTAGCTATGTGAAGGTTACAGGTGTGAAGTTTACTGCCATTTTTCTTGCCATTGCTTGGGATGTTGTCTGCATAATATAATTTATTTGGGATATCCAGATGCATATAAAAAAATTATTTTTTTTACAGACAATGCTAGGTAAATTCTCTTTTGTTATTGAATCAAAGACTACTGTGAAATGACCCTGAACATCTCTTGAAATCTGCTGCAGTGTCCTGGTGGCAAAGCACAATTTGGGTCTTAGAGCCTCTAAAATAACCACACACTGTTTAAAGATGCCCTTGTCTTACAGACACCATGTTCACATTAAAAAAGTCACAAATCTCAGAGGTTTTTAGGTTTGGGTGCTGTTTGGGGCTGGATTAACTAATGTGTAGATTCCTGTAGGATAAAAATCAAACCTGTTTTTACTGAATGAATGGTAGGGAAAAAACATTCTATTCACAGAAAGACCAACATCAATTCACTTCCTTATTAGTGACGTGGTAAAAGGTCAGAGGGGCACTGATGTATGCTTGCCTTGTCAGTTTTTGCTGTAATAAAGATGGATGGTCATACTGTTGTGCTGAAAAATGTTATTGGAAATTGCTAAGAGGAACATTTTGTGTAAGGTGCTTCAGTTTTTTTAATTGTGAAAATACCTGTCTCTGAAAAATTATAGTAATTCTTCATTGTCCAGAAAAGTGAGACACTTTGCAGTCTCCAATGTTTTAGATTTAATCTCTCTGTTTAAAGTTCCACACTGGTGACATTTATTTTTCTCTGTTTTAACACATGCTTCCTTTCAGCAACGCTATCTGCCCATCAGGAATCAAAGCAAATCCAGATGGCTCAGGAACAGATGGCTTATGGTTGAAGAAGCATGGGTCAGATTCATCCATACAGTGCACCAAGTTCACAGGAGTGCTCTTCTTACATCTAGAGATTGGGAGATGCTGAATCATGATTTTTCTCTGTTTTGCCATTGTCAGGCTGGAAAGTTAGCATGTATGAGAGAGTGAGACAGCAGGTGCTGTAAGAGGGAAAGTTCTACATGCTCCACTGAAGGGAAAGAATTAATTTCTTTTATGGTAAAAAGGCACAATGTAGCAGTTGCAAAGACAGATATCTAAGAAGTATTTAAAAAATTTGCTTTGCTCTGAAATTATGAACGAGGCTCATGGAGAAAGTCTGATAAATGATGCTGGAGACAGCCAAGGTGTTTCCAGGGAAGAAGAGAAAGGGAGATCTAGCAACCTCACAGCAACTTCCCTATTACATGACCAGAAATGTGTCTCTTGTAGCTACAGCAGACAGATTATTGCCTGACTAAGTCTAAACAGAGAGCTGTTTGCAGCCAAGGAGCTGTGATACAGGACACCAGCAGCAATTGCAGGTCACTACAATTACATATTCCAGTAATGAGTCAGGTCAAAATTCTGTTTCAGAGGTCTAAAAGGCATCTCACACAGATCATAGCAGTCAAACTCATTCTCTTCCCCAAATTTGTAGTAGCAAAATAAGTCTCCAAGACCATGTTCATCACTACTCTTCACTGTCTGCCTCCACTCTAGAGGGGCAGGAAAGAGCCCCAAAATTATGTCCACACGTACTTCAGATGTTTTAACATCCAGTTGTGTGGGGTAACTAAAAACCAAGACATGGTTGGTTCAAGCAGTAAGACTATTAGACATGACATATGTGCATTGTGCCAGTAAAATGTCTTGTTTTGAAATACACGTAAGGACAGAGACCACACAGTATTTTTATCAGTAAATCCCCACTACAATACAGTCAGGAGTGCTATCCCTATAATTTAGGTGAACAAAGAAACAGGGGAGTACGTGCACACCAATCTAGTCTTTTAAGGTCATGCAAGACAGCAGTATGTGGAAAAGAAACAGCTCTCTTAATTCTTACTTTAGTGCTTTGTTTGCAGGCTCTGAAAGGGAATCAAGTTTTTTAATCCTCATAGCTTTTGCAGACAGGGATAGTTTTGAGAAGGGAGCTTAATGGGTAGGAAGATTCGAGGTAATCCTACTGATCTAAACTTAGTGAATATTTGTTTTCTCTCCTTTCAAAGACTTTCTACTCCCTGTGTTTTGGATTCTTCATGGCACTCCAGGTGTGGCCTCACCTGTGATGAGTAGAGAGGAAGAGTCACATCTGTTCTGGATTGCCAAAACAACATCCCTTAATTTTGCCTAATGATGCCCAGGGCACCATTAGCCTTTATTGTTTCAAGACTCATTGCTCATGTTCTTCTTGGTCTCTACCAGGATATTCCAGGTCCTTTTCTGCCAAGTTGCTTTGCAGGTGGGCCATGCCCAGCATGAGGGTTGTTCCTGCCCAGGGGCAGGGATTTGCTCTTCCCCTGGTTGAACTTCCTGAGGTTCCTGTCAGCCCACTTCTCTTGGAGGTTGAGGTTCCCCTGCATGGCAGCACAATCCTCTACTGGATCAGCCACCCCTGTGAGTTTTGGGCAATCAGCTGACTTGCTGAGTGTCCTCATTCCTCACGCTGCTTCACCATCCAGATCCTTAATGAAGGTGGTAAGTGGGATTGGATTCATTATTGTCCCTTGGGATGTAACTAGCATTGCTCAATACAGGCCATCATCTGTAGACTTTATGCCACTCTGTCCTGTGTTTATGTCTCTATTGCTTTCTTTACTTGCCTATAAACTTCATACTAACAAGAAAGACTAAAGAAGGGAAAAGGCATGAGAGAAAAAAAAAGCATCTGCCATATAGAAATTGAACATGATAATTTTATTCTCTATTGCATTGTGTTTGTTATATGCTAGACATTGCTCAGTATTTCCATTTGGTCCTTGCCTTATCTTTCCCTATCATGACCTGGTCTTGAAAAAGGGAGGAGGAATTCCTTCCTATCTGGAGGAATGCTACCTCCAGGATCCTTGGAGATCAGCCTAGGCAGGCATAAATCAGGAGAAGCTTTAACATACTATATTTTAGAGTAAGGGCCAGTCTAGCCCAGCCCAGTACTAAAGATATAACTGGATAACTTTGTTCATAAAGGTCTCATCTGAGCTTGAGGACCAAGACCCTGATGTTAGTTCTTACACACAACATTGCCTTTCTACAGCCTTTTATTTGGCTGAACTTTGCAAAACCATCCTGTCTGGTAGGAAATGCAGGGAATAATATTAAGCCTCTAATGGCTTGGTGTCAGAAATCTTGATCCTACTGTATATGCAATCAACACAACTGTGACTACCTGCTATCATCCTAAGTGTACCTTTTTGTCCTAAATACATAACCAGAACAAATATTCATCTCCTGCAGAAATGCTCAATGCTGACATGACATGGATTTATGGGAACAGAGCCAGTAGAGCAACATGAGAAATGTGTTCTGCCCAGCTCGAGCTAATATTCTCAATCTCTAAGATTTCTGAATGTCATCCCAAGTATAATTTAGACCACTGAGAGGGTTACATATCCCTGTATTTTTCTCCCTGCCTCCCTGCCAGTCATCTTCAGCAAGCAAAATCAAATCTTTCCATGTAAGAATTGTAGCATATTACATCCACTTTGCATAATTTGCTATAAAAGATGTATAGCAATGGAAAATAAAAAGTCCAATGATGGCATCATCCAAAACCTCTCCAAAACTTATAGTACAATCTGATTTTAAAATATTCCCTTTGTCTTTGAAGAACTTTAAACCTTTCTCAATGAAAAAGAAATTATCTCTTCTAAAATGGGATAATCTGACATTTTGGATGCACAAACCATGGAGTTTTCCTTATAAATTGAATTGAAATGTTCCTTGTATGATGAGTTTACATTGAAAGAGTATGTATGGTGCAGTTACCCAAACCAGCTCTAAACAAATTATCCTGGATGCCAGCTGTTGTGTAACTCTGTTAGCCAAGAAGTCCATCAAGGCTAATGAGTTCTGCTGAGAGGCAGCCAGCATTAACTTACCTAAAGTGTCCTGTTACCATGGCAATCTCTTGCTCCTAATCTGATAATTGGACTATTGTAGTGATTTTCAGCAGCTAAATATCTGTAGTATCTGTATAACTGTAATATATTTTGAATATTGTTTGCATGTAGGCATTTAGGATTTGGAATTAAATAATTCAGAATAAAATTTAACTCTAGTCTGTGTATTTACATTTATAGGGCGTAATGAACAGAATCTATTTGACATTAACAGGTCTTTATCTCCGTGGAACTAATTGTACATCATGTGAAGAGAAGTATGGAACCTGAACTTAGGAGACTATAGAAGATTATGTGGAATTGTCTGGCAAACTCACAGTTTCCATAAGTACACTTCCTAATATATTTTCTAATGAGGGGCTATAAAGTTTTTGGTAGAGGAAGGGTGAGGTAAAGCCTTTCTCATTCTAAGATTCAGTCTGGCATAGAATTGAGACTAGTATGCCATACCTAACTTATAAAAAGATGCATGTTTTAAATGTGCTGTATACACCTTGGGGACATGGTAAAAAGCCAGGTTTTCCACTGGGTGTTCAGTGATATCTGGTGGGGGTATCGTAAGTGTGCTGCAGATCTTCCAGGCTATTCTTTAGGCTTCTCTGTGGTTTGGTGTACCATATCTATCCCAGCTTTTATCACAATTGAATGGCAAAAGCTACATCTGCACCAAAGCAGAACTGTCTTTTTGAAGCTTTGACTAAAAGTAAAATCTAGGTGGTCCTATAACCTTGAAGGTCCTGAATGAAAATAATAAGAAAAAACTTAATGGAGTCTCATGCATACAGAAATAATTTTTAAAAAGAAGAGGCTTTTAACTACCTATGTTCTACAATAATTTTCTTGGTATCTGATTTCTCTGACTTTAAAGCTATTGGCAAATGTGTTGTGGATCAGCAGGAAGGAAGCATGTGTATGGTAAATGGTTTGTCCTGGGGCTGCTCTTTTCTATAGATTCTTATTGACTATATAGATCTAACCTACAAATTCTCATAGAAAGTGTCATTGAAAATAAAAGTGATTAAACAAAGGACATTTTTGTAATATTCTTCTTTCTTACAAGAAATTTTAAGAACCCACCTTCCTATATATAATTCTTCTCTGTAACAGGAAAGGAAGAATTAGGCCATGAGAAATATTAAGTTATTTCTGATTAGGTGCACTGAGATATTACAGTGACAGTGGTCCATCAGGAGCCCCACTAGATATATGTGCAGAGTTAAAGACCAACAGACTTCTCTTCCAGATTAGTAAACCCCCACATTTGCTAAATATTTGGCCTTATGACAAAATCTAAAACTGTATGGATGTTATGTGCAGAAACATAAAACTCCATGATTTCTCTGCCTCAAAACAAAAAAATCCACTTATACCTAAAGGCAAAACCCCATTGGCATGCGTTTGAAATTGAGTGCTGAAAATCACTAGTCTTTTGGAAAATGCAATTATGTGCATCGAAAGTGTGTGTGGGTGTAAGAGCTTGAGAGACAGAGCCACATGGCATGGCTGTTTGCAAGTCCCCCAAGATTTTTCCTTCCCTTCCCAGAAAGTATTCTCCAGAATGAGTGGCACCTCCTCTTGGCATTTCCAATTTGTCACATTAAAAACATAACCAAAATTAACATTTTTTGCCCAATATTCAAAGGATGAGAGTTACATTAGCTTTTTATCCAGGACAGTGGGCTGAATAAAAGCTTTTTGCACTATAGTTTTTTTATCACATTAAACTCCAATGAAATAATAGAATTCTCTTTCTGAACTCAAGCAATTTATGTGTTATGAAGTATTGAGAATAGGTTAATAATTTTTGGGAAAGGGATGGTAATAACCAGTCATTCAGCTTTCTGAACTCTCAAATAGCACAAGCTGCAGAGCACACCCATGCAGTCCTTTGTCAGCTTAACAAAGTTAAGCTAAAGCATACTTTTCAAAAAGGTGTATTCTAATAGGCTGAAGATTTTGAGTGTGAAAAATGCCATACAACCCTTTATAATGTCTTCCATTGACAGATTATGGTCCCCTTTCTCTGTTAAAAATTACTGCAATGGAATTCCTATTGTGCACATTGTTGTTCCCTGGAATAAGAATACCTTATTGAAAAATGAGGAAGAATCAAGCTGTTTCTCACTTTTGCCTGAGCAGTTCTTCAGATTCTGTGCAATTTTATGACTACTCACTCATAGTGATGGCCACATTAGGGATTGTTTCCAAGGTGCATCCAGCATTTGTTCATAGAACATCACCACAGGCCAAGCTGGCTCTGCTGAGTGAATGGAGCTAACAGGAGCAGCACTAGCAATGGCACAAGCTATGTCCAGGCTTTCCCACCACTGGGAACACACATCCTGGGGCTCTGTGCCATCCCTCTGCTGGATGCCAGCCCAGACACAAGCCTGTGCCACTTTATCTCACCTCTGTTGCAGCATGTGCTGCTTGTGTGATGGTGGGGGGGTGTGGGGCCAGGAGAAAAGTCAGTGGTGAGACAGAGGTTCAGAGCAGGCACAGTGAAGAACTCTCTTACCCTGGGAGCTTTGCTGGCTGCCTGTGCCAGTGTAGCTGAAATAACCAGCACCACTGACTGGGGGGAGAGCTGGGAAGTGACAGTTTCTTCTCTCCTGTTCCTCTCATCTGCTTGCCACTGCTTACTTAGCTTTCTTCTGGTGGGGGAAGATCATGGAGTGGTGAATCAGCTCCCTCTTACTGGGCTGTCTGGAGAGCTGACTGCTCAAGTGGGCAGTGGGATGCAATGCTGCCAATGCTGCCTGTAAAGCTGGACTTTGAGCCATGTAAAATATCATAAAAATTGTAGGAGCTCTTGCTCTTGTGTTTAAAACTGATTTTTGCCCTACTCTGATGCCTGCTACTAAACATACCTGCCTAACTCTGAACATGCTGCATGCCGCAGTCACAGTTCATTTTTTCTTTTGTGGCAAAATGAGGTAGTGTCATGATCTGAAGCAGAAAGATCTGTGCCATTTGCACAAGTAGATTTTTATTTCTACATGGAATTGGAGGAAAATTAGGTTCAATGTGTTAGTTATATTAACTGTTGTGAATGTTAGGAATGTTTGATGGGAGTTTGATAATTAAAAGGATTTCAAGGGCCTGACAACAAAACTTCAGCTTCATAATGGAGACACTTGAGCAGAGTGCTCGCAAATATATGATGGAGTTGAGAGATTAGAACATGGTGGAAAGTACTGTGCATTAAAACAAAGTAGTCAATAAAAAGGCCAACAGTCTGAAGTGTTTTAATAGGACTACACTAAATCACCCTCAAACAGCATTCAGTAACACATATAACAGGGATTCAGGGCTGCTTATCCAAAGCCTCCTGTTCCTCACCTTTTCTGTAAGAAGGCTTAATCTTTGCTGAAAGATTCAGATTTGTCACTCTCTAACTCCTACACATTCTTTTAAATTACTCTGAAGAAGCCTTGTATATTTAGGCCTTATTGACATGAATCTTGACCTGAAGTCATTTGGAATCTTCTGCAATCTATGGAGCTGGATGCATGTTTGAACCCATGGAGGTCATTAAGATTAAAGTGCTGAGTGGGGTACAGAGTTAAGTCACTGTGCATTCAGCTAAATGTGCATCACCTTCTTGTCAAGGAGTTAAATCTGTATTGCATAGATAACCACGGAATTCTTATTTTGGGTGGGAATTTAAACAAAACATTTTGCATTTTGATCAGTTGCCAAACTCTTCTTCAGCTCAAAACAGGGTAAGCTTTTTGGCTTTGCCTATAGACTCTTTGACAGCAGGGTTTGGTTTTTTAATTTCTTTTTTTCACAGAAGGCAAAAATCTGATCAATTTATGATCTTCAACAAGAGCCTATGGACAGAAATTTTTCCTAATTTCTCTACTAATGCTGGTAGGTGGCAAAATGCACATGTACAAATATTTCCCATTCATTTCCGCTGCACACAACAGCGTTAATTGTCTAATAATGCAGCACAAATATGGACAGCAGTTTTGTCAGAATCGTTCTCACCATTTTTTTCTTTCTTTATTTGCTGGGGGCTCTTGTTAGCACCTGGAGGTGAGTTGCTCCAACATATCGAGCACCAGCAGTCGTGCTGAGCAGAGAGATGAGTCAGTCCAGCCCTGAAAGGTTCCTGCAGGGTGACCATACCTGCTCACAGCCACCACTGCTGCTAAGAGCAGAAAATGAGCTACAAAATGTACAGGACAGGTTTTCATGCCAGCTTGTGTAGGGTTTTGGCACCTGTCTCAGCCTTTAGGGCAGTGTTTTTCAAACTAATAGCTAAAAAGTAATCTACAAAGGACTGAAGCATCTTAAGTGCTTCACCCCCACTCTTATTCCCCTGCTTTCCAGAAGGAGGCAAACACCAAGTTGGAAAAACCAGAAGTAACCAATATACCTTCAGTGTTTTGGCTGTTAAATGAACAACAGTGTTGTAAAAGAGAAACACTGGGGTTTTTCAGACTTATTTTCCTTTAGAAGTAACAAATGGTCTTTGGAATATAAAGACATTTAAAGGTTAAATCATATTATCTGAGAAGCATATCTCTAGAGCAAGAATTTGTCAACCTGTTTTGACTAAATGTTTTTGAAATATCTCAAAAGTAAAATCCACTGCCCCTCAGCAGTTTCTGCTGGCACCTGGTGCACTGATCACATTACTGTATTTCAGGTGAAGCTACAGCCCGTTCAGTCTGATGTTGCAGGATCAGTCATACACTCTAAAGACTTACCACAGCTCCTCTTTTGCTGATGTAGCTTTTCAAGATCATATTTGTCATAATCAATGAAACAGTAATTTTTCTCTCCATCAGCTTTCCCAAACAGCCAAAATCTCTCTGCTTCCATTTTGGGTGGTTCTTCAGCTTGCTCATAATTCAAGTATTTGTACTTTCAGCACTTACAGCATTCAGAGCTTCTGTTGCAATGGCAATGAGTCATGTATCTCAAAATCTTTTTTCTGGGACTGCAGCCAAACAAGATCTTTATTTTTCTTCTTGCCTTCTTTTCTTTTATATTTTGTTCCCTGTGCCTCTGTAAAAAAGTCATGTCACTATCTGAAAGGGAAATACCTTAAGCTTGAAACTTTGCCCTCAGGTGAAGCTGTTCCACTGTTGAAAAGTCTTGTGTTTTTAAATGTTTAAATAATAGATTAACTGATGGCCTGCATGGTTCTTAGAAACAGAATGAAAAATTTAGGTGATTTAAGGTGATTCTGGAAGTTACAGAGGCTGAAATGCCTCTCAAATACCATATTTGAGGATGAGGACAGAGAAGCAGGGGCAGGTAAGGACAGTGCTTCATCATAACAGAGCAGATCACCTCACTTGCATGCTGTTGAAAGACACTGACTGAAAGAAAAGACAAAATTCTAATTTTGTCTTGGAATAGTATGTCTGAAACCCGGAATTATTCTTTATCTTATATTGCAAACAAATATAATGGTGGTTCCCCTGCAGCCATGATAATAAAGGCTCTGAAAAATATCAGTTATGCAGAAGAGACAATCTGAGGAAGTGAAAGGCAGAAGATTAATCAGGATTGCTATGCAAAAAAAATTTCACACCTAATAATCCTAATTTTTTTCAATACAAGTTCTTATGTCCATCATCACGTTATAAAGGGAAATCATGTGAAAGGGGAGTTTTCAGGTTTGCAAATAACAAGTAGGTCTTCCCCACACTGTTTAATAAAAAAGATAGGGGGTTTTTTCTCTTTGTTTCTCTATTTATGTTGTGTAGCTAATGGTGCATTTGAAAGGAAGATGACAAGCCAAGATTTCAACCCTCTAAGAACATGTTTAGTTGTTAATAACATTTAGACTTTATTTGACAGTACATAGAGAAAGGTACAGACAGAAATCATGCTGGGCATTATTTAATGTATTCCCATTAGGAATGTATTCCCATTGTATTCCCAAATTAATGTATTCCCATTAGGAACTGAGAAGATCTAGGCTGGATACATATCTTATTTCTGGTGGGTCCAGACTTTTTGAAGGCAATCAGAACTCTATCTGAACTTCAACACAAGAAAGCTTGAAGTATTAGCTGAGAGAAACGTTTACTAACATTGACATATAGATGTGAATTTTTTCTTCAGTTCTCACTCTACAGTTAAAATTGGGAAAGGATCTATTTTAGGTTATTCTTGTCAACATGATATTATTAAAAACTTGAATCTCAGAAAATTTTGGAAGCATTACCCATTTTACTTGGTAATTTTCCCGATAAGGAGCTGTATGTTTCAGTATTTGAATTAAGTTCAACACACATATAAAGTGTTAATATATCCTAGACTTACAAAAGATAGACTGCAAGTAAAAATAAAATTGGCATGATAAAGCAATTTTGTAATTATGGAAAACTGCTAAAGATATTGTTTTATTGAAATATGTCACTTCACTGTGAGGCTTCACTTCTATTAAGCTTTTTCCATCCATGCTGTAGTTTCAAATCATCTCTAGCAATGATAGATCTCAGCTGGGGAAGGATTGAGATCCAGAAGTTCTCTGCAGCAATGCAGTGTGGTGATAAACACAGTTGTAACAAATGTGAAAGAGCTGCTCAGGAAAGCAGCACTTTGCAGATAGTGGTTTTAATTCAGACACATGCAGCTAATAGCAAATGGGCATAAGTCTCAGCCTGCCAGTAAGTCAGGCTGAGAGGTTCAGTTTGAGCATAGGTCATAGTCCTGCTGCATAGTAGGTGTACATGAAACATAAAATATGCCAGTGGCTAAAAGGCAAAATTCAAACTAGTCCAGTATCTAAGGAGATGGGATCTATTGCATACAGAGGTTTGGAGGAAGAAGAGATGTCAGCTAGGGAAGCAGTTGGTTGACTGTTGTTAGCTGCAATCCTTTTCCAAAGCTGATGTGCCTCCTTCAGAAGTGTGGGGCAAATGCCAACAAAAAAACCCATCATCATAATATCCCAGCACAGCAACACAGTGTATTTTCCCCAAGTTTCCTTCACAGAAATGGCTGAAGTAGCTTCCCTGGGAAGAAAATAAAAAACTGATGAAATGTAATTTCAATTTTATTGTCTACCTTGAAAGTAAAATGGGACAACCTGTGATGGGGATGCATTTTTTTACTCTAATCCAACTGGAAGATGCTTTGCTCTGATGTTCATATGAGTAGGGAAAAAGCGTGATATTTTTCTTTTTAGTAGAAAGGATGCCTATTTCTGCCTCTTTTTCCTTTAAGTTCTGGTTGTCAGCTCCAAAAATTCAAGCAGAGTATCAGAATGGGACTCAGTCCATCCTCACAAATACAGGTGCCATTCAGGTTGTCTCCTTGTTACATAGGGGCAAGTCTTGCTCTCAATGTTGACCAAAGTGTTCCACTGAAAATGTAATGTCAAACTGCTATGAGTAATCAGATTAATCAGTGCTGGAGGCACTCAGTGGCAAGTCAAAGAACAGGAAGCAATTTACATGGAGAGGCTTTTCATGAAAGCACACACATTCCTTTTTATCTGTATGTTCGTGGATGGAGTCATGTATTTGTTATGCCATGCCAGATGTAGGGAAAAAATATCCATTCTGGTAGTTGTAACTAGCCCAGAGCAAGGAGGATGGAAGTGGAGGAATGGAAGAGAGAATGTCTTCTGTTTCCCTGACAAAGTTGCCCATAAAGTAGGTAACTGATAGGCCACACTTACATCTTAACCAGCAATGACTTACTCCTTCGTCCTCTCTTGATTTGAGAAAACATAATTAGATCAATTCTCAATATATTACACCTGATTATATTGTGCTTTCTCATGTTGGACTCTCCCAAAACAGCACCACCAGCTATAGATCTTAAAGGAAATTGGCCTCTGAAAACTTCCAAAAATATATTACTCCTGTTATAGGGATAAATAACAATTAGATCAAATAACTAAATTTACACGTGGTATTGTTGTAGGTAGTGGTCCAAGGTGACTGTAGCTCATTACAGTCATCAAATGAAAACCAGATGCCTATAAGGGGCTAAATTCTTACTGGTTTACCATCAACAGAATTTTCTGAACTGCTGTATTGTGAACACTTGCATAGTTACTCATAAATATAAATCACTATTAATTGCTCAAGTTCCTACTGAAATCACTCTCTGAATAAATGAAGTCTTCATATGTTGGGGAAAGCAGTTTTAGTAAAACTGATATTGTAAAGGTTTGTGACTTCCAGCTAACTGAATGAAAAAGTTTATGTGAAAACACAGGCCTAGGATAGACTCGGGTTTTTTGACAGACTTCAATTTCACTATAAAGTTAGCAACCACCTCTGTGTTGTACTTTACTGAAAGGATAAACCTATGATCTTCTGCTCAGGTTGTACCAAATTTTTCACCTCAGTTTGAAAAGATAAAAATGTAACATTTGTTTTTATATCACATGTAGAACATGGTTTAAGTTGCCGATGAATGCAAGGTTACCATTCTCTAAAAATCCACAATCACTTAAAACTTTCAGTGTTGTGCGTTCAAAAGACATATAATAGCTGTTATTTAAGAAAATGCTAGAATTTCAGGCACAGATTTCCTAAATTAATGTTATCCTGAAGGTACTGACAGGGAGAATTCATATACTGAGGTGGTAGGTAATAATAACCAGAAAGAGAGCTCCTCCCAGGTGGAGTAGGCTCGAATTACATCACTGGATATGAGGGGAAGGATATGGGTCTTGCCTTTAAACTCAGCAAACTATCTCATAAAATGTGAGCACCCAAGATACAGCAACTGACTCCCTCTGACAACACAATTTACAATATAAATACAATTCATACCAACATTTGCAGTTTTACTGCATTTAAATATTCCTACTGTCTTGAAACACTGAGTATTGCTGTGAATTTATCATCTGATTGCAGAGGATCATCTCTTAACTCCTACAAAACTGAGAACTAAATGTTTTAAAGAATTCAAGTCCTTCAAACAATTTTCTCTTTCATATTTTATCTTTGCATTCCCACAGAAGAGTAACAGATTTTTATTATTGTAGAGTGTGCAAAAAAAAAAAAAACAAAACCCAAAACCTTGTATGTGTGTGTGTGTATGCAGTACCATATGAAAACTTGTAGTGGTATCAGGAGAACAGAGCCACAAAGCTGACTGAGTTTAAATTGAGCCTAAAATCTGTCCTCAAAAACTACTGAATTGTTGGTTCTGCTTTCTCTGAAAGACTCCTGAGAGGATGAACCACCACCCAAAAACTGTTCCTCATTTGAATGTTGCTCATGAGGTTTCATCTATATTTAGGGTGGGAGATGGGGATGAAGAGGGGAGACTGGCAACTACAGAAAACAGCTGTCTGAATGATGGGATGTTAATGCCTTTCAAGCTATGGCAAGTATGGAACAATTTGATTTCAAAAGTAGAATATTCTGATGAAATAGATAATTACCCTGCCCCACAGAGAGCTTTCAAGCTGGTTCTGAAAATAAGCACCAAATACTTTTAGTTAACTAGTGAGCCATCAGTTTTCAATCTTACTTGAGGACTTTTTCTATCATGTCTGTCTGATGACTGGACTAAGCGATGACTACCTCAGGGTAACTCACTGATTTTGATACCTGTCTGTTTTAATCTTCACTTAAGGCTCAGATGGATGGTTTAGTTCAGCATAACAGGCTGCCCTGCATCGTGAATGCCCTGTTTACGCTTTTGGTCAACAGGAATCAAAAATGCCACAAAATCAATTTCACCGTCTTTTGTCACCACATTTCTCTCTGCCAGGTTCTTTTAAAATCTGAATGTAAATCAATAGTCCAAGAGCTAGATCCCATACAGTATTTAGCCAATGCATGCTAGTAGAGATTTTTTTTTAGTGTTCAGCTCACAAGTTAGTGTCCAGAGACTTAAATTTTTGTTCTCTCTGCAGTTCATGAGGGAAGTCAACTACTACTACTGAACTTCTGAAAAGCAGCTCTGTTGAAGATGGAACAGTCTGTGCTAGACTGGCGCTTCTGTTTCCTTGTAATAGTTAGTCATTCAGATACTAACCAAACAAAAGCATCTTGGATGCTTTGCCTCTTTCTTATTATCATGGAAAGTCATAACACAGTGCCAGCTTCTTGCAAGATGAATTGGATTGCCAGATTGATAGTGCATTAGTAAAATAAAAAATCAAACCCATCACATGCAGAGAACAGATGTAATTTCTAGGTAAAATGTTCAAAATGTTCAAAATGTATGTAGGAAGCTGGGACTTAACCTTTGAGCTTCTGTCTAGGAGAAATAACAGAAAAATTATCTCTTGCACCTTTATCAGGCTTACCACCTCAAGTGAAGACCTCCTTTAACAGAGTGGGTGCACGTGCAAGATTCCAGTTCTATATGAAAATTCCTGATCTATGGCAAGGATTCAGATGCAAAAAGTGACAATTCAAATTTAAACAAAATCACAGAGCACATATGACTAAAAGGACAAACAAACCATAGCTCATTTTTCTCTTCTGAGACAATGCTATTAGCTGAATTAATCTTGAATTGTTGTAATATGAAGTGAGGAACAAACAAGTACAGGCCATCCCAATGTATGTAAGGAAGTAAACTGTATAGTACAACCAAGCAAAACCTACCCCTGGTATGGTCTGTCAAATTTCTTCTTTGATAATAGGTTCCTAACCTATGGAGCATACCCAGAAATATATGTCTATAATTTACCATAAACTTAATCCAAGTTCTGGAAACACCCATGTGTCAGTGTTCTTGGGTAAATGCTGACTGCTCACAGCCCTGTGCACATTCTTTAATGCATGAGAAACAAAGAAACACAGACAAACATTTTATGCTTACTTACTCATGGAAATGAGGGAGATTCTGTTTTCCTTTTTTAATCAATATATAAAAGAAAGCAGACATTCTGTCACCTTATCACCTCTGATTCTGTAGAGAACAATAAATGAAAAAAAGATTTCAAGTAAACAGACATCAGTTGTTGGTGTGAGTCATTCTGATGAATAATGGTGATAATGAGAATGGTATATTGTGTATCTAACATGAAATCTCTATTTCTGAAATAGTTTGTCATTGTGCTTTATAAATTTTTTATCTTCTCTTTATTTTTGTGAGGCATACAATGGCATACAATGGCAAAATCCTTTGTGTATCTGTTATAGAAATGGTGTACAGAAGACAAAATTTTAGATAAAATGCAGTACTTTAAAAATAATCCTGATGCAGAACCACCTTGAACAGTTGCAAACTTACCCCTGTTTTTATGGGCTTGGAACACATGCAGTATAGAGTTCTATTAAAAAATGCTTTTTCCCCCATTTAAAAATTGAATGGAAAAAACATTGTGCAAAATGTCTTTGTGCTGGAGTAGTAAATAAGAGGACTTCCTAACTGATAAAATAGGTTCCTTTCTCTTCTGAAAACCCTATTTTTGCTATGAAAGTCAATACCTGACAAAAATAGTGGTGGAAGACAATATCAGAAATGATTTCTGCTACCTATCATGTAGTTCAGTCTACTCTAGACTGTTCTGGTACAGGCAGTTTAGACAGAGAGAGACAAAGACAGGACTGCAGATGCCCAAATGCAAACATGCACTGCGTTCTTTCCTCTTCCCCTTCCTCTTTCTCTTCCTCTTCATGTGCCAAGTTGGTAATATCTCTCCAGACCTGTTCAGGAGTAAAAGGAAGACATAACAGCTGTTAAAAAAAAAAATTGGTTCAAATACCACTGGTTATCTAGTTGTGTCTTTAGGCTTAACTGGTCACCAGTGAAATAAGTATTTTTTTCTTTCCCAAAGCAAGATTACAGTCTCCAGAATAATTCATGGGGGCATTACAATCCTTCTGGTTTGACAGATTATCATCTCAGAATAGGTTGTGACTAGTTAATAACACAATAAAAAAGCTTGGACACAGAGAGGTGTTTTTATTTTACCTGTTATTTGCAGGACAAAAAGGAAGAAGTTAAAGCTGTTTAGGGAAGGGTTTATCTTTTTTTTCAAAAAAGGATTACTATAGCAAAATTCTTGCAGCATAAAATAGAAAACATCAGTGGTTGTTAGATGTCACAATAGTAAATTTACACATAAGAAAATTTATACATGGGGAAAAAAGAAATTGGTTAATAACCATATCCCTTTGAAATTCTCCTGACCCTAAGATAGCGATGTGCAAAATCATTTGTTGCTATAGTAAGCGTCAGTTTGGTACTAGTAAGCATTTAATCAGCCTTCTGGTTGATACATTTAATATGACTTCAGTGTTTTACTTGAGAATGTAACACATCACCTGGTGAAGTGACTGATGATGAATTCAGGAGAGCACAAGTGCAGGTCACAAAGAATCAGGTCTGTTTAGTGCCCACATTACCTCAGCTGCCATGAATAATTCTCGGTCTTGCAGAAGGTGTTAAGTAAAGCTATTAACTATCCTCAGCAGCTATGGTAACTTCCAGCAAACCACAGAAACCCATAAACACAGGTAGTGTACTTTAATATGTTCAGTCTAATGTAGAACTTTCTCATATTTTCTAGACTTACTCATTTATGGAAACAAAGTAAGTTGTCTCTAAATTCTAAATCAGAAATGTGTGTCTTACTGCCTCACTTTCTGTTTCCTGATTTCAGATTGCATAATTCACCAGTCATGCCTGTACGTCTCTCCCCAGATCATCAGAGGACATGGAACATGCTGGAAGAAGAGTGGCTCCCTCCGCAGTCAAAGTGGCACAGCTGGTTGGTACAAGCTCAAACAGACCCAATATGTGCCACCCCTATTTTAGAGGTGGATTAGCCAGGAGTGTGATGATGTGACCCAAGGTCACAGTAGAAAGTGGTGCTGGAGTCAGCAGCTGAGTGAAATTTCCTGGCTGTCAACTCTGTGCTGCCCTCTCGCATCACCGATGGCTCAGGTCATCCAGCCCTGCAACCTGGCAGTGTTCCTTGCACTAAATAAATAAAATAAAAGCAAAACTGTGGCAGTGGCAAAGCCAAAGACTCCAAAGTGATGAAATGCCACAACTAAGGTGGCCTTTGCCAGCAGAATTAGATATCTTATGTGCACATAGGTGTGCCACCCACCCATCTATCCACAAATCTATGCACACATATGTATGCTTATATTTGTGCTGTAGTTCTGTCTTCAATTACAATGTAACATAAAATTTTTGACAGAATTCCCTAATTACAGAATTATTACAAATCCATATGGTGGACACAGAAAACTACTCATCCCTGTGGCCTCATGTCTCCTTTGCAGGGGTCACTCCAGTGCTAGAAAGTTATCTACTGCTACCTTGATTCAAAGGCACTTAATTACTCTTAACAGGGTGTAAAGGAGATGGGTGAATTAAGTTATTTTCTTTTTTTAAAGACATCAATCTCTAACTGCATTGTCGTAGATACAGCTGGGGAGTTTGAGAAATGTACTAGTGAAATTGATTACTCAGACATGTGTGATTATGATTCATCTAGGAGCTTGGAAAAGAAAAGATGCGCAAATTCTTCCTCAGCCCCATCAGTTCTTCCTTTATTACTTTATTTGAAACAAAGCTTGAACAACACAAAAAAACAATTTTATGATAGCCATAGGAAGAATAAAAGATTTTTTTATACCTACCCATGGCAGAACTATAGGCTAAGGATCAGTTTGAAACAATGGTTTTCCTCACGTCATTTGCTAACCATTTCAAAGGCATTACATTCTCATTTCTTTCAGGCAATCACAGATTTTGGGGATGGAAAATTTGTTCTCCTACTAAAGCAACAGGCCAGATACTCTTGAAATCTTTTGTCTGGCAGTGTCTAGTTATCAAGTACTCCAAGAAAAGTTAAAAAGGGGATTTTGCAATTGATAAACAATTCACCCTTGAGGGTTTCAAAAGATTTTTCCCTGGCTTATGGAATGGCACGTCAAGGCAGCAATACTGCCAAAGCAGTAGTGTTGTTCCCTCCTTAGTAAGAGTTCTGGATGTTTCCATGATGAATAAACACATCAATTTCTCTTTAAAATACTATACTAATACTCTTGAAACATTCTAAATGCCTTCTTCTTAGGTGTTGTCATAGCTGACTTATGAAAAGTATCCCTGGGCTATCCAGCCTTGTAAATAGTTTTCTCCACCCCTTCTCCCCAGGCCTTAGGTCTTTTCTGACTCAGACTCCAGCTGTGTATGTGCCCATGTGCTGGCATGACCTGAGACATGACTACATGAAGCTTCTGTTCCTAGTTTGTAGTTTTTACCTGTTAACTGTGGGGTCCTCTGCATGCCTGACAGCAGGTTCCATTCCAAAATGTCAGTGCCTCTAGGGAGGGGTAGTGAATAATGGAATGAGTAGGCAGTCTGTTTAAAGTTGTTTGTTGGTTTTTGATTTGTTTTTTTTTCTTTTTGTTTTGTTTTGTTTTGTTTTTGTTTCGGGACAAAATCACTGCTGGTAAAAAATACCTGTTTAAAACCAAAATATAACACTCGCCTTTTTAAGGTGCCTGTCCACCCTCTGCATGGAGACTTTGGAAAGACCAGCATCCTCTGTGTGTTCCCACAGGGCCTCCCTCTACCAGCTTGTCTCCTAGCCGCAGCTTTTGATCTGCCCTGGATATTCCTAAGACATTCAGCACCATTTAATGAGGATTAAGATGTTTTTAATTGTTTATAATCGCTTTGACTTTCTGCCTTAGCTGAGATCCTGGAATTGTGCCATTGCACTTCAAGCAGGAGTGGTGGCTTAGGGCAAAGCAGTTTGTAGAAAGAAGTAATTTTTTTATTGGCCCAACTACTGTGGATAGAGAAAATAGTTATCTTGCAGAATTGCAAAGCCTTGTGCAGGTCTGAAATGAAAACTGCAACTTTCAAGAATAAATGCATATAGAGAGCAATTACTCCAAACTTAATTTCTTTATGTTAAAAAGTTAGATTACCAGAAATTAAAGGCAGCTGGTGGCTGTGAAATGGAGACAGTGTCTTAGCAGAGGGAAGGGTGATAAATTGTTAGCTCAAAAATTTCCATCTATTTCATGAGGTTATTCCAGGAGCACAGTAGCCTTTTAGAGGTCATGACCATCAGTAAACATTTGACTGAGAATCACCATGCCAACTACACTGTAGGACTTATGTCTCAGAGTGCTAGAAAAACCTAGCATGGTTTTGGAGCAGTTAGATAATGATTACCATTATCTAACCACTCCAAAATTATAAAGTAAAACAAGAAGCAGACTAAAATGAAGTGCTTCTGAAGTTTCCCTAGCCATTTTGCAAGACTACAAAATGTTATAAAAGTAGCGATGACAGGTACTGATCACAAGAACCAGCATAACAGCAACTGCCCCAGTCTCTACCTGATAAAGAAACATTCAAACATCTTCAGTCAATGAAAAATCTGCTAACCAAAGGTGAAATGTGTGCTCTGAAAGCCAAAATGTCTCCTTAGAAGAACGACCACATAAAATGCTGATTTATGGGGAATTAGAATTACTTTGTTGACTTTTTCCTCATGTTTTTGTAACAAGACAGAAATTATGTCTAGTACCCATCCTCATATGCCAATTTCAAGAAGAAGACAAGGAGTCTGAAGTCTCAAGACAAAATCCCATCCTTGACTGCTCTATCAACTACATATGGAAAAAAGCCATAAGAGAATTAACAAGCCAGCTATCATTACAGTTTTTTCCTGTCTCAGAAAGAAAGTCTGTCCTAAATCACAAGTAGTGCAAACATGCAATTAGATAACACTATGACTAATAAAGTCAAGGAGACTGTGCAAAAAATAAAATTTTCTCTCCAGTGGACCAGTTAATGACCATAACTTCCAACCCTCCATAGTACTGTCATGTCCACCAGGAATGTTCCCAGCCTGCCCACCATGTTCCACTCCCTGATAGCATCCTGCTTTGTCCTCAGTATGGCCCCAAGATAGATATCTAAATTTTAGTGCTCCAGCCCATGTGGAACAAATGTCATCTAGTTCATCCTCACACATGCAGCTTCATTTCTTTCAATTTTCTTCAAAAACTGGGCACAGTATAAGCATAAAAATAATTTTATTACATTTTTACTTTATCATGATCTACCTAAAAAAAAAAAATTGGGAAAATGCAAAGGAAAAAAAATAAAATCCAAATCTTTTTATCACTAAGGTTGTGCTCTATCTCATATATGAAAGCTTTATGTGCACTGTAAACATGGATCTCATAATTGATTTTTATTTAATTCAATAACAATTGTCCCTCCATCAAACTCCCTTGAATATAACTCCACTGAAATCTCCTTAGATAATGATCAGTACCAAACTGCAGTTTACCAGTTGTGGTAAGACACTCATGGATAAATATGCTTGTCTGAAGAAAATCAGACACTGCTCAGCTTTTCAAGCCTTACCTCATTTGGTGCAAAAAGATCACTCGTGGAGATCACCTTAATTATTTAGAAGTCTTCCTGGACAGGAATACTCCTTGGGCAGGTGGTTGGCATCTGTGAGTTAAAAGAACTGAAAATAGTGTCAAACACTATTGTTGCCAGCATAATTTGGGACCTATATAGTCAATAATTAACAATTTACAAGGTCCTAAGTCAAAATAAATGTCAGAAGCAGAACTCCTTCCTTTCACGTAGCTGCAGCCTCACTAGCTTCAGCCTCAGGAACAAATACTCAGCAGGTGCCGCTATATTTGAAGAGCAAACACTGAGTTTGACAGGACATCTCACAACCACCACCATCCTTGAATCCCTTACAGGGCATTTCTGCAGCCCATCCGCTGTGCCACATTCCATTCCAGACACAATAGCCAAGACTAAACAACCACGAGGCACCAGGATGAGCTCATGGAGTCAAGGAAGGACAGAAACTTCCATCGTCCAGTGGGGATATTGCTCTCATTGCAGACACACCACCCCTGAGATTTTTGTGTTATCCACAGAGACACAAAGAAACACCAAAACAGGAAAACAGGTACTAGAAATCATCTCTCTTACTAGTACTAAGAGATTAAAACCTCTTTTGAAACTTGTTTTCATTGAACACATTCCACTCCAACACAATCACTTTAATCTTGATGAGGGAAAAATATATTTTTCACTTTTGTCCAGAGTATTGAATAAGCTTTTTGTGTCCGCAGGTACTAACCACATTTTGTTTTGAGACAGCCTGATGGGTAATTTCATCCTCCACTGCTGCTGTTTCTATTTCAGACCAAAAGGGGGGCTGTCCAACCACTAGTGTGACTAGTGTGTCCAACCACTTCTTAGTTGATTCCAGCTTTAACACACTGGTCTAATGAGGCATTTCCCTTTTCCCCACAGACTTGGATAGAGTTCTGCTCTTAGACCATCATGGCTATACTACTTCTGCAATACTCACACACAAAAATATGGTTATATCTCCGTATCCATGATATTCTTACATTTCAGCTCCATGGCTGTCATGCAGACTGGATTCCCAATCTGAATTGTTTATGGAATTGCTGCTGGATTTCTGTGCTTCTGTGATACCTGCCTGTGTTATTTGAGTTTAGTGTGCATAGAAATTCAGATGTTTCATAGGCAGGTCTTTGCCTGGGGTAGTCCTCCACAGTCCTCAGGCCACAGTGTGGCTCTGCCAGCTGACAGTGGCACCTGGTTTCAGGCTGGGAATCTCTGCCCCCAGAGCAGCCTGTGAAGCCAAACTCACCCAGTGCCTTCTGGAACCAGCAGCTGTCAGAAACATGTTCATTGCAGAAGCAGTGGGAACATAATCACATCCAACATCTATTTAGTGTTCTCCCAAGTAACAAACACTGCTCGCATGGAGCTGGTAAAACTGTTATTATCTCTGAAAGGGGAGAACCAAGGCATAATGCAGCCAGAACCTTAAAAAAAAAAGAGCATGAAATTTTTACCCAAATAGCTTGGTTTTCAGAGATAATAGTCATTCACACCTCCCAGAGAATTTGTTTTTTAGATGCAGAAGTCAGAATGAGCTGCAGGTGCTCAGCACCTCTGAAGATCAAGCCAGCCCTCATGGCTGACTAATTGGGAGGGGGAGGTGGGGTGTCTGAGGTGGGGTGGTAGGTTGCATCTTGCTGAGGCTCATGATTTTCCCAGTGTGGGCCAGGTACACATGACATTTCAGTAACAGTCTGTTGAATGTATTGCTTCTCATCCCAGAGTTAATTTGTAGGATCACATTGCCTCTCAAAGCAAGATTTTATTTTCCTAGAGTTCTGAATGAAAGCTAGTTAAATCAGTTAGCATACTGTTCTCTGCACACACAAGAGAGCTGAACATCGTTATTCTTTACTAATTACATCAAACTAGCATTCAGGAACTAGAGAGCCACATGGTCCATGCAAAACTGATTAGAGAGGGCACACATCTTGCCAGTGATGAGGGAAACAGCAGCCTGACTTAGTGCAGGTTCATGACTCCCTATGACTTGTGTCCAGTTTCCTGGGGGCTCTGGCCCTTACCCCCTTCTTTTGTGAGTGAGTGGTACCAACATTACATTACAGAGAGGGAGAATGCTTACATTGTTTAACAGCAAATAGCCAAGAAAACTCTGAGATCTGTATCTGTTACCTCTGCTGCCTGGCCATGAGGGATCTTCACCAGACAGCCTGGTCCTAGGAGCAAGCAAGTGTGGAGCTTTTACCAGTAGTATTTTCCAGTTTGTCACTTGGATCCGACCAAGTTTTGTGGTTTGGAGTGTGTAAAGCAAATTTGATGTGCTGTGTTTAGCTTTTGATGGATTTGTTTTTTGTTTTGTTAATTTGACTGTCAAGGTTTTCAATAGCATCAACAGCAGTAATTTAGCTTCTGTTACCTGTTGTGGGTGGCTTATGTAATGTTAAATTCTTTCTTTCCTGCAAAGCATCCAACTGCCAAGACCATAAGCATTATATAAATTAAATAACTAAATGAGAGGCTTTTCAAGGACTCAAAGAAAATTCAGGGCTTTAGTATTGCTCAGAAGAAAAGCAGAATGACAGGTATAAAACTATTAGGATATGATTTCCTTTCAAAGCAAATTCCATGCAAATACTACCTCCCTCTAGAAGTGTGTAGGTGCCTCCACCAAGGTCACGGTGCTTTGTTGCTAAGCTTCACGTATATGTGAAGAAAAAGAGAACAACTCCTTTAAAAAACTCTCTCCACTCTAGGAGACATTATCACCTCTGCTGTACACAGAGAAATTGAATTATTTGTCCAGCAATAGGAACCACCAGGGCTTGCCCTCTTCCTCATGTGTCATTGTGTCTGCTTTTACTTCCATGTGCTTGTCCTTCCTATGCATAAGCTTTCTTTCCTTTACAAAGAAGACTCTAAACAGAAGTCAAACCTGAGCCCTTTTTCACTTCAGGACTGCAAGTAGTTTTGAGTTTTTCTGAAGATTTGAATTTTGAAACAAAAATGTTGCCACTGTACATTTGGTACTAAATGCCACATTAAAAGGACGCAGAATCAATGCAATTCATGGCAATTCCAGCTCTGGGCTCTCTGAGGGCTTGTAAACTAATTGTAGTTTTTTCAACACTGCCATAGTCCTCTGTCCTGTTCTGCTGGCCACTCAAGGGTATCCAGCATGTTTTAGCTGATGGCAGTGCTCCTTAACAGATCTTTACATGCTGGGACACGGTAGGATTTGGAGTGAGAAATGAAACTGCAAACAAATCCCACTGTTCACAGATGGCATGGCTTAAGATTGTCATCTCCATCTTGTCAAATCTCATTTATTTACTTTAATGTACAGAAAATATATATCTAAGATTTTCATATTTATGGAAATAAGGGAAATTTAGTATTTGGAAAAATTACACCACCCTTTATTAAATACATGAAGGATCCAGTAGTAACTGTAACAGCAGAGATGGGGTGAATTAACTCCCTAGAAATGAAGAGATAATTCAGTAAAAGGGCACATGTAGTAGAGAAGAAACCCATCAATAAAAGGCAGCCAGATATAAAACTTGATGCCCTGATTGCACTCTTTATGGACCTCAGCTATTAACCATGCTATGGAACAGGAAAAATAATTTCTGCAGAATTGTAAATCACTTTTGTGCCATCAGATGAAATATTATGTGATATTCTGAATTAGTCTTTAAAGTGACCACTCTCAGATATGCTCATATCAGGGGTAATAGAAGAGCTCGGTGTGAGATGATACACATTCAAGGAAAATAAGTGATAATGACAATGATAACTTCAATAAACCTATGATAAATCATACACAGATATATGCCAGTCTAGATATAGCTTGACAGTGAAATCAGCCATTGTGCAGGATGTGAAGAACATAAAAAATATCCAAAAAATTACTACCTTTACAAGGTGCTGGCAAATAAGAGGAGAAAAAGTATGGGCACAGCATATCTGTCACATAGGTCACCATTTATTGCTCTGTCTTTGAATGGAGTGTTTGGAAATGTAACTGTAGCTTGTAAGGGAACTGAGCACAGAAAAGAAGTTCTTCATTTCTTGCTCACCTTGATTTAAGCAGTGTCAGGAGCAGTGTTAAAACACAAACACACTGCTGAGGGGGGAGGAAATCCAATTTCTCCCTCCAGTTTGCTCAGGGAGTCAGGTATGGGGTTTATGTCACTGAGCATTGAAGTGGTGAGAATAAGGCAGCATCTTGTTTCAATTCATCTTCCCAGAGTGGCACTTCTCAAACACTTTGGAAGTGTAACCCACTTTTGGCTCGTGCCTGTTCGCCCGTTCTGCTGGCAGCTGCTTGTCTCCAAGGCAAGGTGGTGGGAATTGGCTGGAATTACTGGCTGTTAGCTCTGCCACCCATTTGCTCACTCTGGGTAAGCTGAGCTGCTGCTGGCACTTAGAGATAGTTAGCAGCTATCCAGCTAGTTGAAACACTTGTGGCCCAGAAATACAAAAAAATCTGTTCATGCTAAGAATGGAACTGCAACCAGCTTAGGAGGAAACTGTATTGCCACAGATATTTCTCATCTAGCACTTCGCAGCTATTTCAGCCTGTATGTGGTTCCTCATCCAGGGCAGTTCTGGAATTGAGGTGTTACTGACCTGCAAGAGACTTCCTGGATCATTTGCTGTCATGGAGAACGACTTTGACCCTTTCATGCACCTGAGAAGTTACATGTAGAAAGAGAAGTAGTTCTCCTATCACTGGAATGTTTCTCCAGTACTTTTGTCATTAGAATCCTGTTGCTGATTTCCTGTGATTTGTTCTTGTGCCAGTCCTCAAAAGTTATTTTCTCTTATTTTGTGTGTGTTTGTTTTAAAGGTTTTTTTCATTCCTGCAGGGCCCCTATCTCCTCTACCATACTTACTCACAAACACCAATTACATTTTTCTACCATAAATAAATGAAGTCTTTCTGTCATATTATTATGATTTTCCATACTCCTGAACATACTAGCAGTGTTAGATATCTGCAACTTTTTCTGGGACTCAACTGGACAGAATTTGATAAGGACTTCTAGAGGAAAGCTCTCCCTTTTAGAGCAGCCTTGATGTTTTCCTGTTTCCAGTGGAAACAACACACATATTATACCCCAAGGTTGGTTTCCAATATTTTTTGGTTGATTACCTTAGTGAATCATAATTATTGGTGATCATGTGATACATCCAGGACCCTGTTATTTCCCATTTGAGAGTCCAGTAACCTGTACAAGTAAGATTGCTGGCAGTGAATGAGGAGTCATCTTGCACTAAGGGCTGCACAAAACGGGGAAAAACCCAACAAGTTTAACATCTATAAACCTCATTATTGCAAACTCTGCTTTCCCATACTTTGGAAATGGAAAAGTGAATAACAGAAAAACTGGACTTTATTCATTTGTCTAGAAGAAGTATTTTTACATGATTTGACATAAATTTTACATGATTTTTTTTAGTTAGTCTTGCTCTGTGTTTCATTCACTGTGTTTATGTTTTTTGCTCACAAAACTCATAAATGATTGCTAAGTCTTCTGTGTGCAAAATCAGTTGGCAGCACTCAAGGGGAAAAGAGTGTATGATTAGAAAACTGTAATATCAGATTTGATGAAGCTCAAAAAGATGTCACCTACCAAAAATGTCTTTGAAGCATTCTGGCCAGCAGCAGTGAACTGTGCTGTGTTAACAACGTGCTGCCTGCAGGTTGAGGGAGGGGTTTCTTCTGCTCTGCTCAGCGCTGGTGAGGCCAGAGCTGGAGTGCAGAGTGCCAGCCCTGGGCTTCCCAGGGAAAAGAGAAAGGGATGTACTGGACAGCATCCTGTGATGGGACACACAGATGATGATGGTGCATCTCTTCTGCAGCAAAAGGCTGAGAGTGAGCTTGGCCCAGAGGAGGTTCAGGGGGTGTCTCATCTACAGGGGTAAGTGCCTGGAGGGATGGTGCAAAGAACATGGAGCCAGGCTCTTTTCTGTGGCGTTCCCAGGCAGGACAGAGCCAATGGGCACACACTGAAACACAGGAGGCTCTGTGTGCACACCAGAAAACGCTGCCACTGTGAGCAGGACCGAGCCCTGGCATTGGGAAGCACAGGCTGTCCAGAGAGGTTGTGGGACCTCCATCCTTGCAGATATCAAAAGTCATCTGGCCGTGGTGTTGGGAAACTGGCTGAAGATGGTCCTGCTTGAGCATAGGGATTGGATGAGATGATCTTCAGTGCCTCCTTACAACATCAACCACCCTGTTGGTTTTGTGATTCTTTGATTCTGTGATTTTATGATACAGTTTTTATGCAAAACCACCCTCTTCTTTGAAGGGAATATAGTAATCAAATTAGGGTTACACGGAATACCTCCTTTAAAAAATTGCATGTACAACTAAAGATTAGTATTTGAAGGAAGGACACTAAAAGTTGTTGTCCTTGTGCAGTAAATTTTTTGTGGGAATGTCTATAGAGATATTGCATCAAGTATTCCAATCCAAACTTTCTGTGCCTTGCTTATGCTAAGAAATACAGCATGTTCCCTTCCTCATGAAAATTATTTTCAATTTAAAATCTGTTTAAGTCATATATTGAATTTCCCTATTTGGGTACTTGGATAGGTAGCAAGAAGATGGAGAGGGAGTTGCTTTGTTTTCATATTCTGATAGGTGCTTGAAAGCTGTGCTATTAGCTGTATGTGGAAACAGATACCTTTTGAAAGCAGTTACAGATTATGGGAATATTATTTCATGTTTATAAATTAGAACTCCTAACGGGAACACGTAAGTGGCAAATTTGCATGTCCATAGCTGACTGATGAGAAAAGCATAACTCTCTACTAAGTGCAGCTGTTGATACAGAAGAAATGCAATGCAAGGGATTTGAGAACCTGAGCAGAGAGAAAATGTAGATATCAGTGAGAAAATTTCTCTGTTTTAATTTGGCTAAACTACTCTAGTACACAACTGTAGCTAAAATTACCCTCAAGTAAGAGAATAGCAGAGAAATTCTAAAACTTGGATAACAATAGTCACAAGTTTATGTAAACCAAAAGAATTGCTGCAAGCACATCATGAATAAACTGTGGTTTGGGAATTGAATTAGAAAAGCTGAAATCCAGTAACCAGTGAAATTCTGCTGTTGTGAAAAATGTATGCAACCAGGAAAAATACCTGCTGGCCCTCCTCTTGCAGTGTTGATGATGGAGATCCTCCTTTTTCCACTCTTCCACCCCAGGTACTGTCAACTGCCAACTTCTATTAGGAAAAGGTATTTGCAGCACTTTGTTAGAGTGCTTGAATTGCTGATGATTGTTTGTTTATAACATATTAATCAAAATTTAGACTGTATTGTGATATTCAGAGTTGTGACAGACGTCCTTCATGTATATAAGAAGTTCAATTATGTCCAAGGGGAAAAAATAAAGGGAGGCCTTTAATTACTTCAGATCATTTTAGAAGACAGCTAAATGAAAATACCACATGAACAGCAGGAATGACTTTCTCAGCTGTCTAGTAGTGGAGCTGCCATGAGAAATTCAAAATCTGTGGGCCCCTCTTATTGTAATACCCCTGCCAGGCTGTTCTTTTGCATGAAAACAAAGTTCTATAGGAGGCAAGAATGCTTCTACATCATAACACCATAGTGGCTTTTAGCTACCATACCTTATTTAAAAAAAAATGTTTAAAAGCTTGTCTCTCTCCAAATTTCAAGAGTTGCAGAATTTTAAACTCGCACTAAAGCTACACCAAAAGTGATGACCAGTGACTGTCATTCATAGCAAGAATATGCCAGCCCAGACATTGGAGAGTGTGGAGGGATAGAATGTAAGAAAATAAAGATAGTGCAGAAGGTAATCTCACCTCTGGGGAGTTGCAGCTGTACTAATCACCAAAGATCAGGAACAGGCCTGCCCTTAACAGGCCACAGCTGTGTCCAGTGAGGATGAGTGCTATAAAAGAGTGGGTTAGCTGGCTGAGATGAGAGTTTGTTGGCTGTGCTGTGAGGAGTGGCACATGAGAAATCCCTAAGAAGGTATGGGACTTCTGCAGTAAGATGGTAATAGGAGAAGGCTCTTTAGGACCTACTGGTGTCTCATAAATATGTTTGCAAAATAGAACATTTAAAAACCAATTATGTGGGTACTTTTCATACAAATATGCATATCTCATGCTCTGCTTCAAATTAGAAGGGACACTTGCATGGAAAGAGGTCTTTTGAGGCAGGGGGATTTCAAGTTAAAAGGTGCTTGATTAAGAGTATCTGTTTAGATGGATACATTGCTTAACATTTGCTGTGCTTATGAAGACAGGATAAGAGAATAGAAGATAAATAGGAAGTTGAGTTCTTTGGGAGGTGTGTGTCTTTGGAAGAGCTATCCCACTCGGAGCTGAATAAATACATACCTACTTTACAACTTTTACCAGTTGTAGAGTTTTTCCATATATCACTTTGTTCATCAGCTTTTGCTCTTCATATTTCCATAACCATCCACAAACTTTGCATGTGTTTTATGTGAAGATGAGGTTTAAGTACAAAAGAAGGCAGGGATTGGAAAATGTCGAAGTATGTATGCACGATATTTCCTGGAGTGGTGGGTGTCACAAGCTACTAAAAATTAAATTCTTGCTTGATAGAGGGCCTGCAGTCTTCAAGGAGGTGTTGGCCCTCAGCTGGATTGTCTCGCAAAAAGTGTTTTCATTTAACAATCTGCATCTATTTTTCACCACCAGTCTAGTGCCTCAAGTTATCATCTTTCCCTTCTTTCCTTCTTTCTGTCTTTAATCATGAATATAATATAATTCTAATTTCCTTTACAAAATGTAGAAGATATTCTTGCAACCCTAAGAGTGCATGGGTGGCCAAAAATGCCACAGAAAATACTTCATTAAATAAAGGGCTTGGAAGAAAGCTGGCTTGATTACACAGCAAATCTGCATAACAGAGCATAAAAGAGGAAAACACTTTCTCCAGAGGAAATAGATATATGCGTAGATGAGATAGTATTCCTTTGAGGAGTATTTTATGTATTTCACAGGAAGCCTGTATATTGTCTAATATTTTTATTTCAGGGTTTACACTTTGTTTTATGAAGCACATTGAATCATTATTCCTTGGGGGAAGGTTTGCTTTAGTTCCTCACTCATGGCAATTTAATGAAATCACTTTGAGCAAAAGGTGAACATTTGTTAGCGGTGCAGAAGAACTTCTGTGACACTTCTCTGTGATGGCATTTACACCTCCCAAATCCTTCTTGTTACGCCGGTTGCTGGCACGGAAAATGAAGCTCCACCTGCTGCAGCTGGATTCATGTCTAACTTTCTGGAGCATACTGAATTTCAATAAATATGACTGACAAATGAAGCACAAACTATGTTCTATTACTCATCCTGCACTATAATGGGAGTATTTAAAGTTCTTTCTTGGCCCATGTCTGCTTGAGTCACTCAGAGGAATAAATGGCTCTGTCAAGACATACCTCACTGGGAAAGGCAGCAGTAATGTAAAACTACATGAACATAGGAACAGATGCAGCCACTTTTGAACACAACCCCTTTTGAACTCTAAGTTGTATTACCAGGGTGATACTTATAAATAAATGTAAAATGGCTTTGTTTTTAACCTAAGCAGAATCCCAACCTAGCTGTGGTCAATTACCTAGAGATGGCTGCTTATAGGAGGGCTGAAATTTTTACTTCAGCCATAGTTAGGCAAAGATGTGCAGGCACAAGGGAAAACAGTTAAAATTTGGTGTGAAGATGTTCTTGAAACTTAAGGACAGAGATGTGTGAGATGGAAACAGTCGAATTGCTTTTGGAGGAAGCAGTCTGTATGGGATGGGGAGGTGAGTGTCTAGGAACTGCAGAAGGGCCAATGCAGTAATTGAAATGGGAGCTGGTTGAGAGGACCCTGAGCATTTCTGTTTTGGTATGGTGGAAAACAGGCAGAACTTCATCAGGAAAGGAAAATAACAAGGCTAGGAAATGGATGGATTTATGGCAGAATGAAAGAATTATTTAGTCAGGAATGAGGTGATTGTGTCATCACAGTGGAAAGGTTGTCTACAGGACACTGACAGGTGGAAAAACAGAGATTGGTTTCATGGCCATTCAGAGATTTTGGAGGCAGACTGATGTGTTGATTCAAGTCTGAGAAAAGGAGCTCGAGGTTAAACTAGCTGATTTATGAGTACTCAACAGTGGAGTACAGAAAATTATATTAAAGAATATGAAAATACACTTGTGTGTCTGTTTCCTGTGTTACAAACACCCGGGAGAATGACCTAAGTCCTTAAAGCACCAAAGCCCTGTCCTGCCCCTTGTAAAGAGCTTGTGTAAAACTGAAGTTTCATTTCACCTGCACATGGCATGGTTGGGAGTCCTTTCCTTGTTGAAGAATACAATATACTGTCGTATTTTGATCAAAACAAATTCATTTTATATTTCTGGAATGGGTCCAATCCTTTGCAGATTAGTCAACAAAAAAAGGCTGTGCAGTGCTAATCTGTTTTACAAAAAGTGTTTACAATCTCAAGAAAGTAAGAGAAGAACACCCTGTTTTACAACACCTTCCAAGCATGCTCCTGGCAACAGACTGTGAGTTCAGACACCATTAATATTGAAAGAGGTGATGACATTAGCTTATTCAATATCAAAGGCTAACCAAAATTAAATATCACTTTTATTCACTTGTGTTCATCTTTCAATTAAAAAGACACATATGAAAATGCATGAAATGTTCTCTATGCTCCTACACTTTTATGATACTGTAGGTATATGCCTAGATGTGTAGATCTGCAACTGAATTTGACCTTATTTAAAATAAAGCAGAGAATTTCAAATTGTGACTTATTACCTGTGTCTCTCAAACAACTATTCCCTAGCTCCAAGTACTGGCATAGTCACCACATGTTTACATTTATACCCAAAAAGCAGTGGGAATTTTTTAGAATTTATAGCACTCCTACAAAACACTTTAATTTTGGTGAACTTGGCTTGTTTTGAATATAAAAAGGATTCCTCAAAAACCACTAAACCCATTTTGGACAGCTCTGTTTAGATTCCTGAGTGCTTTACCAAAGGACTCAGTTCATCTGGAGTGTGGCACTGCATTGTGCCCACGAAAAAGCAAAGAGCTGGGCATAAATCAAAGCAGTGATAATGAATAAACAACTCTCCCATCTACCTGCCATGTGAGCTGTGTTCACATTTGTAGGGTTGAGAATTGTCCTTGACCCAAGCAGACACAGGGCACAACCACTACAGTGTGAGATGTTCATGAGGATCCAGTGCATTGTGAGCCAGGGAGATGCAGAGAAACCCTGCTGCCCTTCTGCTGGGACCAGCACTGTGCCCAGAAGAATTCCCCTCCCAACCATGCTGCACTCTGCAGTATTAGTGCTGGCTGTCTTCTGCACTGACCTTCACACACCCTGGGAGCACAAATCCTGAAAGGCATAAAGCAATTAAAATGTTCTGTCTGCTCCTTAAGGAATGAGAGGAAGGAAACTCATCAGGTTACAAAGAGCCCCAAAAAAGACACACATCTGCTCGTGTCATCATCAGCTCATGGGAGGAGCAGCTGGAGGATTCCTGGCTCATAGTTTGGATTGCTAACACAGGGGGATTGGCCCATGGGCATTCATGCAATAGAAAGCTGAAAGAGAAGCCTGCATTACTATAGGGGAGAGTCTGATTGTATTTATGTTCATAACTTTTGCAATCACGCAAATAGCTGATAAAACAAGAAGAAGCCTCTTGGACCCTTCTTGACCAACACAAAGGGCTCAATGGAGTTAGATCAGGAGTCAGTTTAGCCCCGAATATTACCATTTGATGATCAAAAAGTGTATGGTCCTCAAATGAACTTAGAATAATGGCATTTATGGGGGAAAAAAGGACATGCACTATATGGATTTATAATGAAGTTATAATTAGGAAGGAATTGTAATTGAGGACCAAAGATAATCTAATCTGCATTATTGTAATGTGAATTATAATTGACATAAAGATACAAAACAGGGACATGCAATGAGCATTCTGCAGACTATTTTCAAAATAGAATGTGCTATAAATTAACAACTGTTAAGTGTAGGTGTCCCAAACTTAGAAAGGCTTAGGAATGCTGTTCTATTTCTTCTCTTAAGAATCACAGAATAGTTAGGACTGGAATGGACCTCTGAAGATCATCCAGCCCAGCCCCCTGCCAAGGCAGGATCACCTGGAGCAGGTGACACAGGTGGGTCAGGTGGGCTTGGAGTGTCTCCAGAGAGACTCCATGACCTCCTGGGCAGCTGTTCCAGTGCTCTGCCACCCTCAGTGTAGAGAAGTTCTGTCTCGAGTTCATGTGGAACTTCTTGTGTTTAGGTTTGTGACCATTACTTTTTGAAGTATGCAAAAATGTTCTGGTTTGTTGAAATTAAAACCTTTACAAATATGTATCTGGTATGAAAAAATTTTTATAGTTTGAGAATAGAATTTCCTCTGAAAACAGATGATATCCTGATAATATCCCATGGATGTTTCAAGCAGGTTTATCAGAGACCTACATCCAGTCTTCCACTCTTGCATTGAAATTTCATTTCTTATTCCACTGCTGTTAATGAAAACTCAACCTTTCATATTTATGAGGAAAAATAATTCTGATACCCTGTCATTTTCACAAAATATGGAATTTTTGTATTTCTACACAAACTTAAAGTACTTGGAAGCAACATTAATTTGTTACTTGCAAAGCATGAAAAACACAGAAGAAGAGGCAATTAGTAGCTGTGTGTCCCTTCCTAATTAAAAAGCACCAGGAAATTTTAAGAAAGATGTGATTGCTGAAAACAGTTCTGATTGTTTGCAGCGTAACTGCTGATAACAACAAAGGAAACTTCACTGTTGCCTCAGTTAGAAATGATTTCCAGGAAGGACACATCTTTTTCCACTGTACTTAACAATGTCTTCAAAATACTCATAAATTTCAGATAGGACTGTGAAAGTGCTTGGTCTTCAGTTGTTAGCCATTTCTAACATTTATTGGGATATGAAATAAATTATGGAAATGGTTTAGGGAGAGAAAACTATCTACAACATGAGTATGAACAATTAAGTCTACATTGTAGGTATGAATCAAAAACCCAAGTGTCTTCAGATCTTGTGTAGGAAATGAGGAAGGGGGTACAGGTATCTTGTTGTAACAATAAAACTGGTGGTTTTCAGGGTTTTCCTATCAGAAGACACAAAAGAACCTGCAGAGTTAGTCACACTTCTGAGCAAGACAACTTGGGGAGACACAGATCGTGGCCACTGCTAACAGAAGTGTTGAAGCCTCAGGGGAGCTGGTGAAAGTTGTGTTTATTGCTGTGCCCTGTTCCTCATGCTCCTGTGCTGCACCATCCCACACCCAGCTCTGTTTCTGTTCCTCAGCTCCTCAGAGCTTCCCCTTGACTCCCTGCTGCACAGCCAGGGGGTTTTAGCCCCTCCTCCTGCACACAAATTCTGTGCCCACTCCAGGCAGGATCGAGCCCCTCTCTGAACACCCTCTGCTTTGAGATGACTGCCCGCAGCTATTTCTACATCATTGTTTTCCAATCAGTTTTGATGCTTGTTGTGGTTCCATTGTAAAGAAGTTTCCCAAGGTTACCAAAGTACCATTTGATATAGTCAAAAGGGCAGTGCAAATCAAAATGTAAATCCTGGGTTTTTTTCTTCCAACCACAAACCCTGTCCTGCTACCATGGAAGAGAAGTTGGTTTGTAATCTGTTCCTCACAAACCCATGTTGATTATTGTTTATCTCCTTGTTATTTCCTCCCTGTTTACAAGCAAATTGATTGATGAATTGTCACCATATATCTGGAATTGACATTATTTTGATTTGTTTGTGAAACTTTTCGTTCCTCTTTTTTTTTCTTGGTTTAGAACTGTCCTAATTTTTTCTTTTCTATGGACATTTAATACCTGATCTGCTCTCCTATGGATTTCTACAAGCAGAATGACCTTCCAGCTTAGCTTTTAAATGTCAAGACCACACTCAATATAACTCAATTCTTTCAAAATAAATTCAGTCCTTGTGTAGTTTTCATTCCTCAGTTCGTCTGATTGGAACATAATCCATATACAACTAAATAGTCCAATTTTGAATAACTTTCCTTTTCCTACTCCTTTGGTGAGCAGCCCTCTCCTCTTGCCCTACAAACTCAACAACCAAAAAAGAAAGCAAGAGCTAAGGAGATTTTGTTCAGTACAACATCAACATCATTTTAGCCTTAACAATAGAGGGGAGCTACTGCCACAATGCAATGTCTTGATCCTGTAAAAGATCTCAAGTAATTGGATTCCTTTATCAAAAGCAATTTGACTCTCCACTCTAGTACTTCTGGGTAAATAACTTCCATGCAGCAAAAAGAGTCAATTAGCTTGAAATAACACTTTCCCATGAGCATGCAAAATGGCACTACTCTGTTGCATGCTGTTGAAGAATAAAAAACACCCACAGGTTCTCTGCATACAAAGTTAAAATACAATATTGAACTGCTGAGTGAAATTGTGCCTTTTCAAGTACACACTGCTACTTCAGCAGTGTTTGTTCAAAAGTCATTACTAACCTTTGGCATCTCATCTGGGCTACTGAACACTTGCCACTAATGTTGCATTAATATCTGAGCAATGGTAGAATGTAAAAAAGTCAAGGAGTCACAACTATGAAATGGAAAAGCTAGCCAAAATCTGTGGTAAAATCAGTAGAATATTTCAGAAATGTAGGAAAAATACCGTGTTTAGTGCTATGTTGCAAGTAGTAATTTTATGCCGCTATCTTACAGTCAAATAAATCCTTACACCAAAGTAATTTCCACCTGTGTTTTTAGCTTCTAGCTTAACCTTTCCTTTGACAAGGTGTTTTGTTTGTGAAGAGAGAGATGGGATAGAAGAATCAAATTTGTTATAACAGAAAAAGTCAGCGTTTTTCTTGATGGAGGATTGATCTGTACAAACAGAGCTGTCTGCATTGTAGGCCACCAACATGACCTCACTGTGTGTGTGTCCCATCAGAGTCAGTGGGAAAAAATGGGCAATTCTACTGCAGGGTCTCTCATTAGAGTCAGAGGAAAAAATGGGCAATTCTACTGCAGGGTCTCTCATTAGAGTCAGAGGAAAAAATGGGCAATTCTACTGCAGGGTCCAGCCAATGCATTTCAGATCCCCTACCTTTGGATAAGGGGGATGAGACCTGCAGCATCCCTGTCACTCTCCACAGACCATAAAGAAGTGCAGCCAGCTGGCTCAGAGGTAAATGCTCACTGGGCATGTATTTCTGTTAAGAGGAATAAACACTCCCAGAAGTCTGACAATTATCTTCTGACTGCTTAGGAACAAGAAGAAATATTTCTGAAAAAGCTTCTGGAGTAGGTGCCAAGCTCTAGAATGCCCAAAGTAAGTCATACTGCTAAAAGGTGGCTTCTTTTGTTTTTCACTTACATTTCCTTGCTTGGTCACCTTGGATAGCTCACCCTTTGTTATTCAGGTAAATCACAAAGAGCTTTCTCTAGTCAGTTCACATGAAGCATGATGGTCTGTTTGAGACAGCTCAGCTCCCCCAGGCTTGCACAAGGTGCTTTTTTTTGTTGTTGCACTGCCACAAGTGCTCCCTGAGTCCTGGCTCAGGGAGGTGTGGGAGGGTAAAGTGTCTGTGGCCCTTCCCACACCAGGAGGCAGCCCAGAGGCAGTAAGGCCAGTGCCAACAGTGGCAGGAAAGAGAGAGCAGTCCCTGCCGGCTTCTGGGGGACATTTGAACATGGAGATGAAGTCCCTGAGGTGAGGAGTCAGAAATTCAGAACAACATTCAGAAATGTGTTGCTCCTAGTGGGAAAGTTAATCTGCTGTTCTCTCCTTGCTGCCCTATCAAAATGAAGATTGTTTTCCTTTCTGTCCAAATGGTTGAAGTTTCTCTATTTCCTGGGGGAATTTGAGGGTTTTTCTTTCGTGTCCATTCATCTCCTTTCACATTTTGAGGCTGCAGCCCTACAGATGAAGAAGAGACTAGGTGCGCATCTATCAGGTCTAGATTTTGGTTAAAAGAAACAGTAAATCCATATGGTAAATTAAGGGTTTATATACTGGATCTGTCACTGAATAGAATCCTGCAGGCTATATCTGTATTTTCCCCTGGATCTGAACCAGAAAAGCTGCCCTTGTGGTTTACTTCTCTGTTGCTGGGGTCAAGGCCAAGAAAGTGTGTATTTATGAAATAGAGTTATCCACTCTCCTCAAGTTCTAACCACATCTTTTACCTGTTTTAAATAGGGAAAGATTATTACTTCATTTCTGTCTAGCTGAGCACACTCTGGAGATGCAACACACTGCAGTAGCTCTTGCAGCTTCAGATAGCCATGGAAACAGGAGGCTGGGAGCAGGCTAGAAATGTGCCAGGGTAACCACCTAGGTTCTCTGATTCCTCTTTCTGTGCTTGTTTTCTTGCTTAGTGGGTTCAGGAACAGATTCTGGCTGCATCTTAATGCATTAAGAAATGTGCATTTATGAAGAGAGAAAAAAGTGATAAAAATATACATGTAAAATCTGTGCTCCATCTAATGAAAAAGATCATGGCAATCTCTACTAATGATAAGAAAGATCCCAAATTCTCCTTTTTATGTGACTTGTTGATGTTTATGCAGTTTGATAATGTTTAGACATTATAGTAAGATAAACAGTTCATTGGAAAATGCTGTTGGTATTATCTAGAGTATATCTACATGTCTCACTGCAAGCTCCATCTCCCTTTTATATGAGCAACACACAGCTATGTGTTTCTACATGCAACATCCTCCACAACAGCATTCTGATTTTCAGTGATGAATTTTTCTTTTTCTCATTTTTATTTTTAGTATTTTAACTTTCTTTGCAGAGTAAGCATTGACTTAGCACTTACCATCTTACTGATGTTTTCTCAATAATGCTTGTCATATAGAATCACATATTTACTAAAAAATGAATAACATTAAAAGTCTTATAAATTCTTGTCTATAAAAACTAATTTTTTAAAAATGGTCTTGAGAATTTTTTATCATGATAAAAATGGGCTATGTCAATTGTAACCGTAAGTCCTGAAATTTAACTAATGGGAAAAGAAAGTATAACTTCACCTCAACATTTTTTTGCAAACTCCAGAACCACTATAAATGTATTTTCTGGCCTCAGATGTAAAATGACTCAAAGGCCAGATATTTTTAATGAGGCTCTGGCCCTACAGTGATGGCTTTGGCTCCTTCTGCTTTCTAACCTATTTTTAAACATAGTTTAAGCCTGTTTACACCTGAGGTTTAAAAAGTATCCACAGAGTAAGAAATGGGAGAAGTGCAGCAAGAACAGGCACCTCAGCAAACTTAAATGTTTCAGAGGCAGCAGTCCCCATATGACAAGGAGCATTTGGTGATACAGAGTGGGTCTGCCTCTGTTTGCTTCCCAGGGATACAAGGGGCATGGAAGGAGAACAGGCTTGTGCACATTTCCCCTCAGACATACACTGATAGAAAGCCATTAAATTAGTTTAGCCCAAAACATAAGGAAGAAGTGAGCCTAATTCTGTGCTTAAAGCTTTGATGATATTTTCCCAGGTTTGAGAACATGAAGCTTTTTTTTTTTTTTTTTTAAAGTTTACTCAGAAACTTCTAGGAGGTTGCAAATATTGGCTGATATTTCTTGAATATATATTGGGTATATTTCCATGCCATTTGTTCTTGAAGGGAGTGTAAATCCTCTATGGATTAGCTATGGAGAAAAAACAGTGGTAAGGTTTTGAACTATTTGTCCATTGTTTCTGAAGTATTCATCTCCTTCAGTGCCTAAGCCAACTCTTCTGCCATGGCTGCAGATATAAATCTCCACTGTCATTGGAGCTAGACTGGTGTATAAAAGCAGCAAGTAGGGAGAGGAAATAAAACCTGTCCACTGGAGCTGAAATTGAGTCTTTTTCTTTCTCCTTATTTGGTATTTGTAATCTCAGTTCTTAAATTCAGTGTAACAGAGCACACTACAGAAGGGTCAAGAAAAGATATTTTATCATCTTCAAATGATATGTAATGAAATAGAGAAAATTACACCTAAAAAAGAGACTCTCAAGCTGGAACAGGCAGGTCTTTTTCTTTCCAGCAGCCATCTGATTTCATGACTTGGACATCAATTTATAAAATTCATAGCAGCATTTAAGTATAGATTGTAAGATCATTAAAAAAAAAATTAAAACATATAGGAAACTAAAAGTAGAAGCACTTTCCCAAGAGAAAAAGGAGACTTTGTGAGAGTGTGTCTGCGTGGAGCTGCCACTATGCTGAGTTCTTCTCCATGGAGTGGAGCCAGGGCTGGTGATGCTGGAAGGCCTTGTGGAAAGCACGACAGAGAGAAAAGGCCAAGCACTCCCCATGACTCAGCTCATCTTCCTGCTCTAAATGTCCTCTTGCTACAGTCACACTGCTTAATTTTTCATTACTCATAACAAGAGACATCTGAGATTGCCAAGAGAAATTTAAAACAAAGGAGATTTTCTAATTAAAAAACCATATAAACTTAAAAAATATTAGGAGTAACAGCAGTCTATTAATAATGTAGAAACGAATTATTATTTTAGAGAAGAATTCGAGATCTTTCTGACAGCGTAAATGTTACCCACCTGTATATCTTTATTGCCCCAGCCATAAAATCAGAATAATGTAATAAAACTTCAGGCAATAAATATTAGTCTTTTCCTGAGGAAAGGGTGAGTAGGAATCTGAAAATAATAAAGGCAGTTGAAAGAAAGCCACATAGCATAAGCAACCTCTGCTTAACTTCACCATGTTGTCTCTGCAGGTGCCTTACCACCACCTTTCCTGCTTAGATAAGGAGATTTTGGGTGAGTGTCTTCTTGTCATTCCCATCTGGTGACACAAGACTGGTAGAGCAAAGGTGCACTGACCCCTGGGCAAGGTGGACATTGCTGAGGTGGCAGCAGAAAGTCCTGCAGAGACTCCAGCACTGTGCTGAGCCCACCCAGCAGCTGCTGCAGGGCAGTGGGCTTGGTGTGGGTTTTCTGTGCTGAGGCAGTCCTGGAGAGCACAGGAGCTGACATCTCCATGCAAACATAATTTCTCATGAGTTGAGGCGTACCAGAAATGCATTGCAGAGTTTATGTCCTGGTTAAATATGAAAGAGGCTACATTCAGACCTGAGTAAGATGTGCAAAAACGAAAGCATTTGGTAACAGATGGCCACTTGAAAGATTTATAAAACCTCCCCCAGCCTTGAGAAGAGAACTTGAAATGCACTTATTCTGTGTGGATGGCAAAAATTCATGGTCCCAGCAGGTTAGGGCTTCAGTTTCTGGGCAGAGGGCTGTCACCTGCTTGTACCTACTAGAACACAGTAATGAGTTGTAGCAAATTTAATGTGCTGTATACCTTGTGTCATCCTTCTTGATTTCATCGGGCTCCTTTGAATCTGTAGTCTCCTATGCCTGCCACAATTTATCTCTACTCTCCAGGGAATTGTTTAATGTTCCCTCCAGGTCCCATGTAGGCATCCCTCTGCACTTTTGTCTGCATCATCATCAAGAACACTCTCCAGAAGTGTTCTTGCTGAGGAATTGCCTTGGTTGTATGAATGGGCAGAAAGAGAGGTTAGGGCATATGACCCAGGAGTGTGACTCTCTGTCCCAGATCTGATCTGTCTTCCTGGCATCCAGTTTGGGATTTTCCATTGCCAATCCAAGCAGAATATGATTTGAGAGAAAATTTCTTATCTCTCTTCCTAACTCCTCTCAATGCCTGCTCTTTCCCTGGCTTTTAACAATTTCATTATCCTGCCTGTCAATTATTCTTGTTACTTGGGTATTACCTGGGTGTTACCTGAAGTCTCTCTCTGTTCTCACATCGAGACTATGCAAGACTCTTCCACACAGTTTGTCAAAGATACAGCCTTTCTTATCCATCCATGCAACAGAAATTCTTGTCCAGGGTCTAAGCTGTCACCTCACATCTCAAACTCAAGCAGCCTTTCTAACTCTTATCCATTCAGAATCATTTTATTACATCCAATTTTGCCAACCTGCCACATTAACAATAGCATCCTTGTCTTTGTGAATCCTCATTAATCCTCCAGAGGACCTACATCTGCTTTCTTCTCGAGGTTTCCTTCTGTGATCTATCACTTCCCATCTTCTATACAAGTAAACACTCTTCTTTGGCCTGAATACCAATCTCTCACCAGCTTTCATATTTTATAAAACAATTCTTTTAATTATTTTTTATACTATTCTAGTGCTTGGAAAAGTCTACCCTGCAAAACTATTTTGTTATTTCTTTTCAGATCCTACTTCAACATCTTCCTTAGCTGCAAAACCAACAGAAATTAAGAAGTACACTGCTCCTGTGGTTATACCCCTGCAATGCTGATTAATATCTCCTGAAGTCCTTCTGCACCTCTATGGACCTGCATTCATTTGGTCTCAAATTGTAGATCCAGTGGGTTAGGAATTAGGGCTTTATTCTGTGATCGTCTGGTACTGCAATGTGTGCTCAGAAAGTAATTGACCCTTGTGTCAGCATTTTATCAATGCAATTCCAAAAAGGGCACTTTCACTCCATCCCCCATCTTCAGGGTTTTTGTTGAAATTAATAGCTGAGAGAGACAACTACTAAAGCAAGAATTGGAAGTGGAGTTCTGTAGTGCTGCCTCATATTTTGTTAAAGAACAAAAGACCTGTTATTCAATTAATTTTCCTCCTGTGAAGTAAGATAGGTACACCTAGGCTAGCACTAGAAGTTAATCCTCCAATCAGTCTTAAAAGCTTCCAACAATACCACTTACCCAAATGAGGATATTTTACAATACAGTGCTGAACTATTGTCCCTCCGTTTCTATTAATATCAAGTTTGATTCTCTGTTTCTGCAAAATTAAGCCAACAGCAACTTTTCCTGTCTCCTTCAATTGGCAAAACAATTCATTTAATTGTGGTTTCTGCAGAGAGTTTTTTATATATTTAAAAATGCTCTTTGTACTCACTGGAAACAATAGGTTTTTTTCAGCCTTGCTTTATGGATTGCATTCTGCAGTTCTCTAGTCTTTATTGTTTCTTTCTTCTCTGCTATTTTGCTCCTTTACTAAACTTGCTGCTCAGAGCAGAACTCAGTGGTTCATTACTGACCTAATCAGTATCAAGTAAATAAGTAAATTGAAACAACTACTTCCTCTAATAACTTATATATTAATACATCTGGGAATGTCATTAGCCATTTTCAAGGCAGGATCATGTTGCTAGTTTATATTCAGCTCATGATATACAATGCCCCCAGGACCTTTTCTGGCAGAGTTGCTGCTTCACCAGTTATTCCTCATTTTGTATTTGTGCGTTTGATTTCTCCTTGCTAAGTGTATCACTTTGCACTTGTCTCTATTGAATTTCATCTTATTGATTTCAGGTCCTTCAATTTATCAAGATCATTTTGAATTCTGATCCTGTCCTTTGAGGTGCCCACAACCCCTGATAGCTTGGTAGGATGATCAGCTTTTATAGGCATACAGTGTCTTTTATCATCCAGATCATCACTGAAAATATTTTATAGACTCATATTTAGATCTGACCCCACTGGAAATGCCCTCCCATATTGACAGGGAAACATCCACACTTTCAGAAGGGGTTTTCAATTAATCTTGCATCCATTTTAAACCACTATTTCCTTGACCATATTTTCCAATATTCCTATGAAAATATTGCCTGAAATGGTCAAGGAAAAAAATAACTGGGAATATCCATTTGTATGTGAAGCAAAGTTTCAGAAAAACCCCAAAACTTCACAATTTAACTGGAATGGAAAAAAAAATAAGGAGGAAGGGTCAGGAAATAATCAGAATCTATACTCTGTTGCAGCCTGTTGGGAAGATTGAAAGAATAATTAAGCTATTAGACAGATAAGCTAACAAGAGCACTAAAAATGTAAAGAAGTTATAGTGAAATTAATGCATTTCTGAGATTCCTTGAAAAATTCAGCTTTGTGAAATGGATAACAGAAAATGTCCAGCTTCTTGATTAGATGTAAAATAAACATAATCCAGCATTAAACTAAGTGAGCTTTAGATTTATAAATAAATATTTTGTCATTAAAACTAAGCAATTCTGAAAATATATTTAGTCACATTGCAATGCATCAGCTCTTAAAGGGGGATGAAGAATCAAGTAAAGATAGGTAGAAGGAAACTCCTTGACATGTTGTGGAGCCACAGAACTAGCCAGAGAAAGCCCTCAAAGAGATTCACAGAAAACAGTCCTGTCAGGGCCTGGTGGGTGATCCAGAGCATCCCCTGCCTCAGGGCAGGGTCTCCTTCAAAACCTGTTCTGAGAGGTGTTAGTCTGACCTCTTCCCAAAACCCTCCTGTGCTGGGGTCTCTTTGGGATCTGCCAGCAATCATCTGCTCTGCCTCACCAACTCAAATGTTGGAGAGTCTTTCTTGAGGAACAAGCCCCCCTTTCCTCTCTGTAATTTCAGCCCACTGCTTTCAGTCCCAGTCCCAGCAAACAAGAAGAGCAATTTGGGCTGGACAGAGCTGCCAGCCCCTGTGGTGGCTGTCAGCACGCTGCCTTTCATCACTGCTGTCAGGAGCAGTGCTGAGCGTGGAGTGGGGATGGAACACATCATCACGGGCACAGAGCTCTACAGATTGGTGAAAAGCACTGCAGAGGCTCCTATTCTGGATGACCTCAGGCCCAACAACTGAAGCAAATTTGATGACATGGGAACAAAATCTCCTTTATTCTGGTCAAAATGAGAGACACTGCAGTACAGGGGTAGACAGCTTTTTTTCATGTGGGACATTATGCTGTGGTGAAATCTCATTTTTCAATGTCTTATCATTGATCCTTCCTCCTGTTATTTCTCCATGGCAACATTTTGGTCCCATTACTGAGTATACAATTAAGATTTCAGATTTCTAATTTCAGACTGCAGATGTACTGATGGATATGAAGCACCCACGCCTGAGATGTATTATGTGTGCTACACAGGCAGATCCTCGGCAACAGAAACCTATGCTTGCTTTTTCACCCATTACACTGCCATAATAATGTTTTCCTCAAACCAGGCAGCAGCAAGAAGAGAAGTGGAAGGCAGTGAGGCAATGAGAGAGTGGGGGCAGCAGCAGAGAGGCAGCTGGGGCAGGAGGGAAGGTGTGGATAAGGGTAGGGATAAGTCAGAATGGTGGAGAGGGATGGGAGAGTGATAACAGGTCCTGAGGGTGCAGAGCAGAGAGGGAGAAAGTAAAAAAAGTTGGACATGAGATGGACTCTACTGGGAACTCAGCAGGATGGAAAGGAGATGATGTGGGCAAGGTAAGAAAAGCCTCCATGCAAGTGTTAGAGAAAAGGTGATGTGTGATGAGAGGCATGATTAAGGTGGAGGAGAAACAGAGGGAGAAACACCTTGGGTGGAGGGAGGCTATCAGGTAATGGGACAGACTAAGGAGGTAAAGAGTGACAGAGGTAATGGGACAGACTAAGGAGGTAAAGAGTGACAGCTTTCTCCTCCCAGCTGTAAACAGAAATAAAATGTTTCAAACGTCTGAGTAGCCAGAAACTGCCCAGGCATCTGCCTTTTCCATCTGAGATAACTGGAGATGATTGTGGCAGGCTTCCTCAAATGTTACTACACTTATAAATTCAACTCTTTACAATTTAAAAACCAGCCACATATCTTGAGGGACAAGCATTATACTGAGAGTTTTTAAGATACGAGCTTGGCAATAAGACTGTTTGCAGAGAAACCATTTCCTCTTTGCTTGGATTCTCCTTTATCTTAAAAAAAAATAAAAGTAAAATGTAATACAATGTATCAGAATGCATGGCACCTAATCACATAGCTTCTTATTTGTATTCAGCAACCAAATCCTTCTGAGGCAGCAGTTATTAAGTGCACAGAATCCCATAATGCTCTTTAAATATCATGAGCAGGAGCAGCAAAGCACGGGGGAAGTGAAACTGCTGTCTCATGGCTCTCTTGTTTTACCAAGCCAGTGCCCAGTGCACCTTGCAATTTTGGTGTTTGAATTGTGCCTGCTCATTCTTGGTGCTCATGGGAAAGACAAATGGGCTCCAGTCAGTTCTGGGGGAAGTTTGGTTTGTCAGTAGTGTGGCCACTTTCAGACAGCATTTTGGAAAGCTATTTATTTCAGTCTCACCATGGTGGGATCTCTGAGTGATAGGGAAAATTGTAGATAGAAAAAGGAAGGTGGGGGAACAACAACAGCAACAACAGCAACATCACACCAAAAAAGAAACAAACAAAAACCAAAACCAAAACCAAACAACCCCAAAAAACAGCAACAAAAACCCCTAAAAATAAAACAACCCCCCACAAACAAACAAACAAACAAAAAGCCCCAAACCCCAAACAAAACAAAAAACCAGGAAAATAAAGAGCAACAGAGTCCCCTTTTTGCTTCTTTGATTCCAAAACTCAGGTTCCTTCAGTCCAGATGGGAGAGACACATAGGGCTTTTGGGGTAAGTGATGTCCATGACTTCCTGCCTGACTTCCTCTTAGGGGGGTGTAGTCTGAGGTTCCCCCTTTGCAATTTGCTATGCCCATCTATTTTACCATGAGCCATTGTGATGCCACTGCATTTCCATGGGACAGCCCAGCCTTTGATGGCCACCCTTGACTCAGCAAGAAACCTCGAGGCTCTGCCTCTGCGCTGGGCTGAGGAGCCAGCAGCTCTCCAGCTGGGATTTGGGCCCCAGAACCTGTGCTGTGCTGTGGAGGACAGGGGACCAGGACTCCTCCTGGGGTGCTGGCACAGCCACCACAGCCACCACAGCCACCTTGGCCCCTTTTCTCTTGAACTGAAGCCAAAGAACCACAAGGAATGTGCTCTTGGCTGCGGCAATCCCCAGGGTGGGCAGGAGGCTGAGCCCCATCCTGAGGGTGCTGCTGGACCTCTGCACCCCTCTAAAGTGCAAGGGCCTCTGAGCAGTGGGGCTGGGGTTGCCAAGGGACCCACAAGGCAAGGATGGGGCACATTCCCCACCCTGGAAAGGCTGCATGTGCCTCAAGAAACAGCAGAGGGGTCTTTGCCAGCTGCCCCTCATGTTTCAGCTTCATGGGAGGGAAGGATCAAGGCCAGCCAGCAGCACTGGGATAATCCCTGGTGCAGTGTGAGGGGGCTGGGTCGTGGCTCCTCATGTGTGCTGTGGGTAAGAAGCTGACAGCTGTCTGCTTTGATAAAGCTGAATTTCATAAAGGACCCATCTTTCTCCAGGTTGCTGCACTGTTTATGAAAGTGTCAACAGTAGCTAAGAATCTTTTGCATTCCAGACATAAAAATACTAGGGCTTCCACATTTATATGCTTTTTGAAAAGCTGATATAAATGCATAAAAGAAAGCTGAAATCCATGGAAATTACTGCCCTAAATTTTGTGTCCCCATGTCCTAGTAAACTTAGAGACACGCAAGAGCATCTTTTAAGGAGGGCAGGGAAAATCCAAACAAACAGGCAAGCTCATAGACTGCCTAGATGTGAATTGCATTTTCTTTCTTCTTGATTTTGTGAAAACCTGCTTGCGCCTGAGAAGAGGAAAAGTCTATCTTCAGCTGCCCTATTTACACAACAAGAGTGTGACCAAGAAATCAATGCACTTAGCAGAAGAGAAAGGTACCTCATAGTAACTAGGTCATAAACACTCTATCTCTCTTTTGCCTTGAAGCCCTGCTCTTCTTCTATTTATTTTGTGTTTCAGTACAAAAACACATTGCTCTTTCAAAAGCTTCATTGCCAAACTTCTCCTTAACGTGAGCTTTTATTTTCTGAGCACTGGTGCATTGACTATTACAGTATGTGTATACACTCTGCAGTGTCCATCAGAGAGAAACAGAAAATACCAGGGCCTTGCCTTGCAATATCCTCTTCTGCAAATAATGTAAATAAAAGATTGTTCCCATTATTTATGTTGACTATTTACTCAGGGGCCAGATAACCTTTACCCATGCTGTATTATTGATGTTTTATTGATAAATGTGATGGCTGTTTTACAGGGTTGAACACACATATTTTAGTGATGCAAGCTGAGATAATGTGGATGAGAAAGGCAAGTTGACCTGAAAATGAGCAAGCCATTTTACAATTCTTCCAGTTTCTCTTTGTCCAAAGAGGTTTTGCAGTCCCAGTGCAAGAAAGTGGGTGGGTCTCAATTCCAATCACTGTGACGTTTTTCCCCCACAACCCACCAAGACCATTCCCTGTTGTGTAACTGCCACTACTGGAGGTACAGCAAGGTCTCATGAAATCCTCATGGGCAGTGAGACAGGTAAAAAAAATACTCAAGTTATTCATATTTTGATTATTCCAGTCATCTCAAGCAAGGGTAGTGGTAAAAGTGTGATAATTAAATTCTGAGAAGGTAGTAAGTCAAACACTGCTGCAGAGTTCTGCCATGGCCTCAAAATGCGGCAGCGATGAGATCAGAGATTAAATGGCACTTCCAGAATGTTATGAAATGAAATTTGTTTTTGCAACAGGAATGCTAATGTGTCTGAGCAAATGTATTCACAAACAAGGACAGTCAGTGCAAGGGGAGACATGCTTTGCAGAAGAAATGACAAAGGAGAAGTTAATGGGCAGCTAATGAAATGGGAATCAGCAACAAGGCTGAGCTGAACTGACATGCATTGCTCCTTTGCCCACACAGACTCTTGGTAATTCCAACAGCAATTCCAACTTTCCTCAGAGACATGTCTTGGATGACAGGAACAGTGCTCTGGGTAGAGTTACAGGATATGCTGTAGTTCTTAACAGCACAGCCTGACCTTTGCCAAAGTCAGGATTTATGGGTGGACAGGGAGGAAGAAGAGGAGGAGGAGAAAGTTGCCATTTCCTAGGAAAGGTTTGACACAGAGTGAGCAACCTGGCAGATGGCACCTGGGTCTCTGAGAACTCAGCAAGGCTGAGGGGAGAGCTGTTAGTGCTGGGGACTGTGGAGGGGATGGATCAGGGCAGGAGAAAAGGGGAAAGAAAGGGAGGAGAAGAAAGAGTAATGGTGTGGTGGTTCTGGCTGTTAATCCTGATGACATGCTGCTGTTGTGCATTTTTTTCCTTTTTTTTTTGGTTTATTCTAAAGAGTAAGTAATAATAATTAAAAAATGCAGAACTGCTTGGCTCAAAAGGTTGTTTTTACCCAAGCTGCAAATTCCAAAGGGAAAAGCCTTTCTCCAGTTTTGGTAGAGAAAATGTGTTTCTGCATAAGAGTTCCCAGGTATGGAAAGAAGCAGACACAAGTACACACACTTTTTGAGATTGGTATAGTTTAGGATTAAGTGCAGACAAGCTGGTCTTATTTTCACAGTGGAGGCTATAAATGACAGTCCTGCAGTTCAGTGAGGGAAACTGTATTTTAAAGTTTCATGTGGGAAAGATCTGAGGTATTTTGGCAACCACTTCCCTTAAAACCTTCTCTTTATTTTTAAAGGGAAAAATATTTGTTGTTGCTGAATTCATCATACCTGACAGAAGTTTGTATAAACCTGCACAAAACATTTTTTTTTCTTGGTTTATGCCATTAATGGAAAATTTCACTGAAAGAGATGAATTAAATTTTGTGGCTAAAAGTTATAAAGTAAATTCAGACACGGTAGATTTCAAAGAGCACTGCAATTATGAAATATTTAAATATGGATTGTTTTTAAAAAATGTATTGTCTACAGTAATTCTACCAGTTGCATTTCTGACTTGGGTTTTTTGGAACATTTAAGCCATGTAGTTTAATAAGAAGTGTTTATGTGCCAGTGTTGAAAACAAGGAAATTATCGAAAGTGTGACTATAGAAGGTAATTTCTCTGCATCCAGTGTGGTTGTAATGCTTCCTGAAGTTTTCTGTCCAGACCTTCAAAACCTTACTTTGATTTCTCTGCCAGCTTGAATAACAGCTGCATAACAGCATTCCTGGATCAAATGGAGCACATTGAACACAGTGACAGAGGATAGATGAAATCTTGTCTGCAAAGATCAGGGAGGAGACCAGGAAAGAAAGTTTGTGGAATTGTTCATCTTGTCTGCTCTAGGAGATGGACTTCCAGGGTTGTCATTGTTTAGACAAGATTTTTTCACCCCTCAGTGCTATGGCCCCCATTTTCTGCTCCTGCTTATTTGAATCAGTGCATTCCCACAATCAAAGGAAAAGGTGGATTTATAGTAGTTACAGAGCCCTTGGACATGTCCTGCACTGATCAGCCACCCAAAGCCCAGGAAGTTACAGATCCCTGGTCTATCCCAAAGAACATCTTTGATATTCAACAGAGGCTTTTACCCCACTGACATAGTGCATTTGTCAGAGCATTAAATCTGTGTTAAAAGGAAACTTTCCTACCAAAGCTGTCAGCACTGTCATTTCAGTTGCCTTTAATGACAGAAGTGTGCAATGTGAGACCAGCCCTATTTTAATTTCATAACTGCTGACTCTGCAAAGTCACTATTCTCTAGCCTTTTTTTAGTGTTTTCTCTCATAACAATTACAGTTTGGTTAATAGTATGAATTATCACTTGCTTAAAGCTGCAAATTACAAGTTGCATACTCCCCAAGCCTGCTTTGCCCAGAACACTTCTAGATTAAAAGAAAATCCTCATTTCTTCTACCACGGCTGGTGGGGACTCAGGGAAAGAAGAACATTCTTTCCATCATAGATTTCATTGTGTGGTAAATCCTTCCTCATCCAGATATTACAAACTGTATAATAATATATTGATCTTAATTCTTGGTGGGTTTTCCCAGTAAAAACTGTTTTCCTTTGGGTGTTGGTCTTGTTTGGTTTTGGTATTTAATGATTTTTCAGGTAGGGTTTTTTCATTAATTTTAATTAAACACAACATTGTGGAAGGAGATGGTGAAATTCACTGCAACATCCTTGTCAGTCACAATCTCTCTCTCCTCATCCCCATGGGGAATCTCATACCTTTGAATCTGGGCCAGAAAAGAGACAGGAAGGGCAAGTGGCTATCCAGGTGTCTGACTGGAGATTTGTGCTGCAGAAACTCTGCATAAGGTGGGACTCAAATTGATAATCATATAAATTAAATCAATGTGTGTATCATGTCATTTATAGTCCAATGATATTGAAACTGATGCTTTTTAGTTACTAGTAGTAAGTAAAACTTAACTGCCCAGAGAATCTAACTGTGGAGTAAAAGTGCCAAGGAATACTCAGTGACTTACTACAGCTTCTAAAAAGAAGATAAAACATGTAATTAAAGTTCACTGAGGGAATATTCTCTTTAAGAAACATATGTACACTACAAATACCTTTTAAAAATGTTATCTTTTCTAGTAAAATATCTGAAGGGAAGAAAGCAGCCCAATGAGAAAACAGTGAATTTGTTCTCTGCATAAGGCAGCACTCAGTGCCTGGTAGAAAACAGGAAGAGTTTGTACACCTGGCAATAATGAGTGGCCATTGAAGTGAGCAGCTACTTGGCAGAGTAGCCACAGACCTCTGTCAGCAAAAATACCCAAAACTTTAACAGGCCTCCAACACAGTGTACACAAGTGGAAACCACCTGGCATATAGCACACAGCTGTATGATATTATTTTATATAATTATTATTAACAAAACACAGCTGCTGGCTGATGTTGATCCAGCCTTTCTGAGCTGTCTGTTTTTCTGGAGGACTTTAGTTAAGAGAACCAAAGCTGTTCTGGCTGTCACCAGGGTGATCATTTTCAGTTGTTTTATGTCTGTGCTAGAAAAGTAACCACCTAGAAATCCCAGCACTGACTTTACAAGCCTGAGAAGTGTCTCCTCTTTCCTCCCCCAGTAACACTTCTTTTTTTCTTTGTATTGTCATTTCTGTTAAGAGGTGTTTAAATTTAAATAGGCCCTCCTCTTCTAAAAACAAAACAAACAAGCAAACCAACTCCAAAAACAACAACAAAAGGCATTTTGAAGCATACTTAGTGTTTTCTGTTGATATGTGCCGTTTTGTATCAACTCCATGCAGTTCCCATAGACTCCATGCAGTTCCCACAGCCTCACAGCTGTGACACTACTGAGGCTCAAGCCTTCTTCAAGAGGGGATTGTTACTGAATTGCCAAGACTTAAAATTTTCCAGTGCCTAGTGTATAACTTCCTTGGACTAATAGTTTCTGCAACAGCTCCTCAAGCCTTTCACATAGTTACAGTATGTATTTCATCAATTTCAATGTTGCTTCCAGTACAGCTCAGTCTGTCTTCAAATGGCAGCAAGTGCAGGATTAACCCATTCAATGATTTCACTGCACTATAATGCCAGCTGTTCATTAGTCCAACATTTGCAGATGAGAGTGGACTTGGTACAAGCAAATTATTTCACTTAAATCTTGCACAGGTAGAGTTAATTTGTGATCATAATGTGCTTTTGCTGCATTTACAAAAGATAAACAAGGCAAAAAAATCTTTTGCAAATATTGGAGTGTTCTGACTTAATTAAAATATCCTCAAGTGCATTTTTAAACTGTTTAACCAACAGAAGCATCTTTAACTTTTCTCTGGTGCTTTCATAGTGGACATTGTGTCCCATCTTAAAAACAAGTAATTACATGCCACAGCATCCAAACTAAATAAATGAAGTTTCAAGTACCAGATCTGGGAATAGTTACTCCATTTCCCTTATCTTGTATCCACATACTTCCTGTGCCTGTGAAAACATACTGTCCAAGTGACTGAGAACATAGGAATCCATCTTCTCACAGACACAGAAGAACTCGGAAACACATTTCAGGATCTGAGAATTTAATTCAGTTAGTTCATTTAATGTTTACCTTATTGCAACAGCAAGAACCACCTCATAAATAAGTTGTTAAAATGAAATGTCCCTTTTTGACTTCATTTTCTCCACACTCTTCTATCAGTTGACAGTGATCAATAGATAACCCTTCCACCAGAGGGCTGAGGACTACAGGTATTCCTGTATATTAGGACATTTCTGGTGTGGCTGACTGACAGCAGCGTGGTCTGGAGTGGAAGAAGAGCAAAGAAGACCACAGTGCTCTAAGCTGCCCTGCAAAAGCTGGTTAATCCACGTGCCCCACTGCTCCTGCCCAGAGGAGTCTCTGTGTGCATCGGTCACTACAGCGGGCAGGTTGGGTTTCTATTTACAGCACTTCTCTAAGTCTCTTGGGAGCATTAGCTAAAATCTTCCAGACATCCCACACTCAGGCTTCACGGCTTTTCTCCTTTCCAGTCTGAAGTTGGGGCTTGCTTTCTGACCTCCAAAGAGGTTCAGGTACGTACAAGTCTTCACCTCACCAGAAAATGAGACCGAGGCATCGGTGTCACCATGGGCACCGAGCACGGATGCATGGCTTGTGACAGAGGCAGTCTTTTATGCCATATTTCTTTCACATCTCAATGAACTGTTAATTATTCCTTGCAGTTCAGAGAACAGAGTTCACAAAATCACCTGGCAAAGTGTTTCTGAGAAAAGGCCCATGTCCCAGGGTTATGGACCATCTCTGCCAATGAGTGGCTGAGTGGCTCCTGAGTTTGCCTTGGAGAGATCACATTGCATATTCCTGGCTGAAATGGGAGTCAGAAGATTTCTTCAACCAAGGGAGACAGTACAGCATGCTTTAGTTTTCTCATTTTAATATTAACATTTTTGTATCTTCACAGGCACAGGAGTGACAGAATGAAAACCAAAGCAAGTAAAACTTATTTTTAACATAAAATACAAATTTCCTTAATTGGATGCTCTGTAGATACTTGGCTTTTGGAGGAAACATGTTTGACAACATGTGAGGCTTTTCCATGGTTTCATTAAATAAGTCACTTTTTTTTTTTAGATCAGCAGAGGCAAGTAGGCAGCATTAGACATCACTACCAGAATAGTCAGACTTAATTCAATTTTATTCTGACTCAACTCAGGGTTTGCATAATGGCAAGGTGTCACATGGATGCAGTAGTAGATTAATGGTGCCACTCTCTACAAGCTTCAGCTTGGCCAGTTCTTGGCTTTCATTCTGGAGTTGCAACATATTGATAAAAATGGCTACATAAAATCTCCAAAAAAGCTAATTTTTACCATAGGTTGAAATGTTTACACGAGTGAAAAGCATATTGATCCTCATGCCTGTCCCTTCCACTGTAACTGCTGGAGTCTAAGGGTCTGATGAACTGTGAAGCTTTTGCTTTGATTTCTTTAATAGGCTCTAGAAAAGGCAGAACAGTAGAAGAATTTATCAGATGTATCTGTGAGAAAAGAGGAACTATGGACACTCCATCATTTTGGAAGATATTAAATGGTGAGGAAAACAGGTGTTTAAATTTGGATGATAAACTTTTTATACTTAGGCCTATCATTCATTATTGCATTTGTAAGTCATCTGCCACCCAGGAGTTTATAATCTGATTTGCATTTGGGCAGGTATTTTTCAGCCTGTTCTGTCTGAGGGGCTTCCTTGCTAGGAGAATCCCTTGTCATTTAATAGGACATGGGAAGGGTGCCAAAATGTTAAATATTCACCCACAGACTGGAAAAAAGTTCATAGTAAAAAATGAGGTCATTTTTCATGTGCTGCTGGTGAAGGATAGACAAATTTTAGGTACATCTGCATGTGTGTTGGTTTGGGTTTTTCCCTGTTACATGGAGTATTGTCAGCCACTGGACTGATAATGACTGGTGGGAAAACACTACCCTAGTGACACCAAGTTTTATATTGGTTATAGAAATAGAAATTACCACAAACTGACAGGGAAAATGGAGGGAAAGGGCAAATAAAATATTTTATTACTGCATTTCTCTTTCATTTCTGGTTGCAATCAAGTATTGGGTAGATAAAGGTACTGGTTCACCACCAAAGTCCAACCTGGGCTAAAAGAAATTGTCAAAATTAGGACTAGTGAAATACTCCAAAAGGTAATGTACAGTGCTGTGTTTCAGAGTAAATACATGTTGAATTTACATCTTCAAGCTTATATTTCACCCGACTTTTTTCTGGGATAAAGGGAAAGTACATTACACTTCTCTTTGTTCAGAAGTTCTGTTTTCCTACTTTAAGAACTAGAAGCATAATTTATTTACTTATAATAAAGATAAAATTTCTAAGAATATATCAAAACATGATGTATTGTATGTCAATATTTTGCAGGATCTGAAACTTACAAAATCCAATTAATTTTAAAGAATGGCTGTAAAATTTTTCCTCTTCCATATACAAATGAAAAGATTAAGATGCTGAATCCAGCACAGTCCAAGAATCTAGCCTCTTTTGCTTTCTTTTAGATTTATGTAGAAGGGCCTCCACTAATATGGAATTTATTCTTTCTTTCTTTCTTTCTTTCTTTCTTTCTTTCTTTCTTTCTTTCTTTCTTTCTTTCTTTCTTTCTTTCTTTCTTTCTTTCTTTCTTTTCTTTCTTTCTTTCTTTCTTTCTCTCTTTCTCTCTCTCTTTCTTTCTTTCTTTCTTTCTTTTTCTTTCTTTCTTTCTCTCCCTCCCTCCCTCCCTCCCTCCCTTCCTTCCTTCCTTCCTTCCTTCCTTCCTTCCTTCCTTCCTTCCTTCCTTGTCAGACCAGGTTATATTGATATTTTTCAGAAGGCTTATTTTCTCAGGTTACAAATCCGGGTTTTTCCATAGTAAATAATGAAGTTCACAAGACAACTGTCCCTGAAGCAGACTGGGAGAGGGCAGTTTTAGGTTGGATATAAGGAAGAAATTCTTGCTGTGAGGGTGGTGAGGCACTGGAACAGGCTGCCCAGAGAAGCTGTGGATGCCCCAGTCCCAGAAGTGCTCAGGGCCAGGTTGGATGGGGCCTGAGCAAGCTCCCTGTCTTCAAGACAATTCATGCACCAACAACTGCACTTTGTTCTTTCTCTGTGTCTCTGGTCACACACTGGCTGTTTGATCTGGCCAGGATATTCTGTCATAATGAAAAAATCTGATATAATAGTGGGCATAACCCATTAACAACTGTGAAACTAAGAGTAGTCTACAAGCCTTCTGATCATTCAATTCACCAGAAATCACTAATAGTCAGAATCTGGGAGGTGAGGAAGCAGAATAGTGAAATTATCTAAGTAGTCTGTTAACTGCATATTGTTTCTTCACTCAGTAGATTGGATAAAAGTGAAAAATTTTTATTTGGGAATATTAGATTCCTGACTAAATTCACCTATGAATGCAACTAGTGCATAGCTTATTTCTCAATGATTTGGCTAGAGTGTAGGCAGTTAGTACAACTAGACACATTAAAAAGAGGAATTCCTCTGTTTGGTTTCTGGGTTTACTGCAGTTGCTCTAGGTATTTTCCATTCTCGTGATGCTTGATGTAGCAGGATTACTTTTGAAACAGGAATAATACTCCACTTATCTTTAAAGTTGTTAAGCAACATTTCTCCTAAAACACAATATGTCTGCTTTCCTCAAACCAAGTAGTGAAAAAGAAATTTGCCTGAGGGCACAAGTCCTGAGCAGAGTCCAGTTTTGTAAGCCTGTGAAGCCCTTGGACTCACTCAACAGTGCTCCCCAAGGCAGGTTGTTTTCTTGTGCTGAAACAACACCACAGTGGAGTTCCTTTGTTCTGTGATACAGCTTTGGTGTTTTTCAGATGGATTCAGTTGTCTGAACATAATGGCAAGGTTCTTTTTGATAGCTGAGAGCATGGAGCTCATGTTTTTCCAGGATTCAGAAAACATTTTTTCTGTATAAATAACTCTCATGTACAAGGTCTTGGAAACAGCCTCATAGCCAACCTGGGTACAGGGTCTGGCTGTCTAAAAGCACACCTAAGGACTGTGAAGGTTTTGAAAAAAAATACAAGTTTTTAAAGCTTTGGCATAAGATTTTCCTACTGAACTGAGACTATTATCTGTTTTGAGGGAGAAATGCATGGGAATAGGAAATAGAGAGCGATTCTTGCAATTAATGTCTTCAGGATTTTAATGCTACAGAATGCATTCAAGCCAGTGCTCTTAATATTCAGTGATGGATATTCTCTGTTTTGACCCCTCCACGACCCTGTGGGAGTCCCAGAATGGGTCAGGTGGGAAGGGAACACAGTGAATCCTGTGGTCCAATCTCCCTGCTTGAGCAGGGTCATCCCAGAGCACATGGCACAGGATTGTGTCCAGACAGTTCTGAAATATCTCCAGTGAGGGACACTCCACACTCTCTCTGGTTAATCTGTGCCAGTGCTCAGTCACTGCACGGGGAGAAGTTCTTCACCATGGTCAGGTGGAACCTGCTCTGCATCAATTTCTGCCTCTGGTCCTATTGCTCAGCACCACTAAGAGCCTGCATCCATCTTCTTGACACCCCCTCTCCAGATACTTGTAGACAGTGATAAGATCCCCTCTCAGCTGTCTCTTTTCAAGACTGAGCAGACCCAGCTCCCTCGGCCTTTCATTGTAAGAGTGATGCTCCAGCCCTCCCATCATCCTTGTTGCCCTGCAATGGACCTGCTACATGTCTGTCATGTCCTGAGGAGCCCAGAACAGCTCTCCAGACACGTCTCACTGGGGCTGGGTGGAGGGGCAGGATCCCCTCCCTGCCCTGCTGGCACTGCTGTCCCCAATGCACCCCAGGATCCCATTGCCCCTCTCGGCCCCAGGGCGCTGCTGGCTCATGGACAGCTCATTGTCCATGGGACCCCCAGGCCCTTCTCTGCAGAGCTGCTTTCCAGCAGGGCACCCCCAGCCTGGGCTGGTGCCTGGGCTGGTCCTTGCCCAGAGCAGGACCCTGCATTTGCCTTTTCTGCATTCCAGACCATTCCTCTGCCCATCTCTCCAGCCTGTCAAGGCCCTTCTGAAGGGCTGCCCAGCTCTCGGGGGTATTGGCCACTCCTCCCAGCCCTGGGTCTGCAGTGAGCTCACAGAGGGGGCCTCTGCCCCTTCCTGCAAGTCATTAATGGGTAAATTAAACAATACTTGGCCCAGTATTGAGCCCTGGGGCCCGCCACCAGTGACAGGCCTCCAGACCTGTCACTGGGTCACAGATTATGACCCTCTGGGCTCAGCCATTCAGCCAGTTCTCAATCCACCACACTGTCCACCCATCCAGTCTGCACTTCCTGAGTTTGCCTATGTAGATATTGTGAGAGACAGAATGAGTTTCTGAAGTTTAATTATGCAGTTTGGGGAGTGTGTGCATGAGAAAAACATTTTGATCTGTTTTAAAGCAATGGCCTGATGATTTCAATGCTCGTTCTGTGAGAAATATCTCATAATTATTTACTTTTCACCATTTCATTCACATAGATATGCATACAGTTATTACAGCCTCTTCCTCCATAGAGGCTCCATCTTATCTCTTTCAAATGGAAAGGTCTTTTTTTTCATAGGTTTTTTTGTTTGTTGTTGCCTGTCACCTCTGATGGCTTGGGGAAAATTTTTCATTGTAGTAAAGCCACAGAATGACATCCTGCTCAGGAAGGAGTGTTATCCAGCTCTTGTGAAATGTGAACACCACTCCTTCTACACCCAGTTATAGACAGGAGGATGCAAACTTTGAACATGTGGGTCCCACTAAAGATGCCCAGGGACATAATTTCTAGCTTTTTCCTTCAATTCCTTTCCCCCTAACATTCTATTTTGATTTTGACTCCTACTGCCTATCAAACTGATGTTTTCATCAAGCTGACTGTGATGATTCCCTCTTCTCCCTCTGGGCCTGTTAGTAATCATTTAGAGTTCATATTTTTCTCAGGTACATCACATTCATCAACAAAGGATTTTACTGACCATTTTATCGCTCACCAATGCAGTCTTACTTTAATTCTTCCCAACTAGCTCTAGTTTTTATTACCCTCCCTATTTTTAAAACACCAGAAGCATTTGTCTATTCACCAGCTGCCTGTGCTTTCAGATGTCTCAGGATGAGATGCAAGTGCTGATCCTACTGCATATCACTGTAGCATTGCACCTGTGACTCTGCCCGCTGTAAAGCTGACCACTACCCCTATTCTTCTTTCTCTAAACTCTAATCAGCTATTAATAAATGTCAAGTTAGCTTCTTAAGAACCATTGTTGAGGAACCTTGCCCAAAGCTCTTTTAAAATACCAGGATGTATTTAACAAAATTATACCTCTTTAACAGTCACTGATTCCTCCAAAGAGATTTGACAAGTTTGTGCAGCGAGTTCCCATCTCAAAGCCTTACAGGCTTGTCTGCCATACAGAACAATTTTTCCATGCTTTCTCTAACCCTCTCCATTATTGCAGAACCTACTGATTTTCCCAGGACAGCTGTTAGATACACTGTACAAGTACAAACAACAAGTACAGCACAAGTAGTATTTTTCAGCCATGGATTTTAAAGCATTTCTGAAGTTGTGCAGAAAGTAATTGACAGAGGTGGAAGCAAGAGAGAAATAAAGGGGAAAAAGAACCAAACATGCCTACAAGCAAGGAGTGTACAAATTCCAGGTTTCTTCAGGAAAGTTTTTTAAGGAACAGATTTAGACCTCACAGAATGCAGAAGAAAGATTCATGTAGAATTCTGTGGGCTTTGGCTCAGATTTTAAATCCTGAAACCCTCAGTATCCTACCAGCTCCCTCATCATATCAAAATGTACTAAAAAATCTATCAGAAGACTGGAGAGTACTTCAAAGGAAATATGCACAGAACCCCATAGGAAAAAGTGTGTTATAAATGTGAACTCAATTTTATTTACTCCTCTCTTTGATAGTAGAAATATCCTGTAGCTGAAAACAGCTGTGAGCATACTCAAATATGGAAAAAACACCATTAGTGTTCTTCTGGTCCTTGGGCTGCTAGTATAAAAAGAATCAAGGATTTCTGCTAGTCATACAGGTAGGAATTCACTGTATTTGTGGATGACATGGAGGGAAAAAAAGCCATTGTGTTGGTTTTCTTTTCTTTCTCTTTGAGAAAAAAAAGGGATTTAGATTTATCAGGTCAAATTTAGAAGGTCAAGTATCCACTGGATTGGAAGGAAAAGCTGTAATGTCAAGATAAATTTCAGAGGTCAGTTTCCTCTACCTTGGGACTTTATTAAAGGACTTAAGGACATAAGATCTTCTGGTTCATTTGCATTGTTTGGACATGTTCTCATGCTTTTAATAAAGGCTGCGTTGTTTCTCTCTAGCTGTGCCCAGGAAGGTTTAAGGCACACAGGAGGTTACACACAGAACACACCATGTGGAATATGATAGAAGAGACTCTTGCCCTCATATAAACAAATGGGAAAACTTACCAGAAAAATCAGCAAAGCAATGCATGTCATGAATAAATATCTATCTTTCACATTTTTACATATAAAAGTTACAAAAAATTATTTGTAAATAAATAGAGAGAATCTTGTGTCAAACAGTAAACACTCTACCACAGAAAAACACTTTGTAATGAAGTTATCACAGAGAAAATGTGTCTCTTCTTTGGAAAGGCCATTCTGTAAGAAGGTGTGTAAGGCTTGTGTGCATTTAGCAAGATGAGGATGAGAGGGAATGTGCATGCTGTTTGTGGATCCACGAGGGAGAAGGGTGAATAAATTCTGTGTGGGAATTACAATTCTGCAGATTTTACATGTTATATGCTCAGAGATAACCATTATTGCAGAATCTAATGGACATTGGAAGTCTATGATCTGTGATAATATGTCCAGTCTATATGACATCTCATGTTTATCCATACAGAACTGTTATATGTGGTACTAAATAATAATAATTTTTAAAATAATTAAATTTAGAATTATTTCTCAAAGATAAGTATACCCTGTAATTACTCAAAACTGTCAAATAACTTTTAGTTGCTGCTAGAATACATGGTAGCATTAGCAAATCACCACTGTAAATCCTCATTTCCTCAAAAAACATAATGTATGAGTCTTGTGGAAGTTGTTGGCTATTTTAGAGGGCAAAGTATCAATTCTGTCAGAATGATATTCCATTTCAAATTTTCATGACTTGCCCAAGATCTTTCTTCCTTTCTCTAAATAAAAAAAGAATTATTAAGATTTCATGGCAGAGTTATGCAAGACAAGGCATGTTGGAAATAGCTGACATTGTTGGGAGGGTGATCTGTGGTGTACACTGCTATCACTTGATCAAAGGCTCTGCAACATTTCTGGGATACCAGAGGTCCTCTTGAAGAATTTATGTCTGTAATGCAAGCAAATTGTTGAGACTTTCAATTAAAATCTTTGAAACTTTCCATACAGAAGGCAGAAAAAGGAGGGATAAGGCAAACATAAAAAAAATAATCTTGCTGATCAAGGAGATCCTTGCCCTTGTGAATAGCCAAATGCTGTTGAGATACAAAGAAGTAAGAACAATGACAATAAACATGAACTAAAACAATAACAGCCACGTGAGATGGAAAAGGAGATGAAGACTGTCTGAAGAGCAGCCCACCTTTATCTCCACGGGTCTGAGAAGGTCATCAGACAAATTGTGGGAATTTTGTAACTACGTTGGTGACTCTCTGCCATGTTGCATCACAGGATTCCCGTACACAAAGGAGTGTTCTGTTTCTGAAACAGGCCTGGCCAGAGGGACAGACACATGGACATATATGTCTATATATACATATATAACCATATGCATAATAGGTGTAATACCTGTGCATATGCAGCCTGCCACAGTCTGGCCACTGGAGTACCATGAGAGAAACCAAAAGGTTGTTTCCAGAATTGCATGCTTCTTGGAAATTGGAACATGTGAAGTTAGTTTGTTATCATTACCAAGGTTTTTGATCCATCCTGAAGAATCTAAACTAAATTGTTTTGAATGATGTTTTTTTGCATAGACCTTGCCAAGAACATGTATTTTGTGACTCTGTATTTTGCTGATGTCCACTGGCATCCTGAATTGCTCATCTCCACGGAGTGCTTGTCCCATGGCCAGTATTTTGTAGAGAACTTGAGTATTTCCTTGTTATAGAATCTTCCTTTCCTCCTTTCCTTAGAGGGTATATGAAGGATTTTGGGTTTCTATCAATAACTCATTAGCACAGGACACTAATAATCTCATTCAAATTCTTTGCATTGCAGAAGTTGATTGTGGGATTTTTTTCCAAAGGAAACAAACTAGTTAGAATTATATTTTTTTTCCTGCTCAACTGGAAACAATCAAGAACTTTAAAAAATAGTTTAAGAAAATAGTATTTTTCAATGTAACCAGCTCAGTTCTCAAGATTTGCAGCATTTGAGAAAGCGAGTCTTCATCCACCCTCAGATTTATCATATGGAATGTTTGTGCATGACAAATGCTCTAATATAACACTCCAGTGGCCAGAGAGGTATGAAATGTCTCATTCACTCCGTGTCTTCAAAGAATTTGTACTTCAGAGATGGCAAGAAAAGCCTACATGTAAGTAATTTGTGGCAAGATAATTAAAACAACAGGTCTTTCCTTCTATGAAAATACTGCCAGGTATCAATTTTTTAAAACAAAATTTATGTGTAAATAGTCAGAGCCCTGAATGAAGTGATGGGTACATAATGTAAATCAGATGGGATGGGGATGATTCTCCAAACTTAGCGTCTAGCTCTGAAAACCCTTTCAGAATTCCTAAAGAAGAAGTAGAGCAAGCAGTGGGAAGTGCAGCCATTTTAAAAGTAGGACTTAATGCATAAGTTTCAAGAAATCATTTTTCTTTTAACTGTATCTTAAATATTCAAAGGCTTTTTCTCTGCAGAGATGCTTTTAAGAGGATTGGTATGCCAGACACACTTCATGTTGTCCTTATCTTTATTTGAACAAATCAGCTTGGTGCTCTGAAGTATCAAACTAAAATCTGAGCTGAGAAATGTCACAAAAGAGCTGTTTGTACATACAAATAGCATCAATTGTGCCAAGCACAACAGAAAACATAGCCCACTAGTAAATGTATTCAACTATGAGGTGCAAATTTTTGGCTAAGGGGCTCTACATCTAGGAATGTTTTGTCCAGAAGAGTTGAGTTTATTTAATACTAACTAAAATAATAAATCCTGTTAAGAAAATCTATTTGACAATATCCTCATGCTTGAAAAGAATAAAAAAGATACAAAAATTTTCAATATAATTAGATCTTTGTCAGCTCTATGGTCATTAATTAATAAGCTGTACATTTACATAATAATGAGTCATAGAATGACTTCTGGAGCAAGCAACAGTTTGTAACTCCAATAAGCCAAACAGGGAATCATCCAGGATTTTTTGGTTAAAATCTCATGGAAAAAAATTGAACATGTAATGATAAATGCTATAAGTAGGAGATCGGGGAGCTTAAACTCAAATATTAGCTAAAATATTAGCTATTACCACTTACATGTAAATTTACAATAATTAATTTTCAAATTGCACTTTATGTTTTATAGACATTAAAAAGCATTTCCAGAAGTTCTTTTGATTATCATACCATCAACAGAGGATAGCAGAACTAACAGCATCTGACACAGAATAGTTTGATTTCTAGATTTTGTGTTCCATAGTGACTAAAGCACATGGATTTTGATCCAGAGCTTGGTGTTAGATGAAAACTCCTATTGCTTTTTGTGGATTTTATAATTACCTCACAGTAACTCTTGTCCCTCCTTTTGTTATAACTGAATCAAAATGATGCTTGTGATTGCCAATCAGTAGCACTGGCTGGATCATTTATTCCTATGTGTGAGGAATACTGGATCACATATTGGGAGTTCAGACACAAATCAGCTTCCTAGAGAGAAGGAAAGAGAGAAGAATAAAAAGCAAGGCAAGGCAAGGTGGGTTGGCTGAATATACAATTAATGCTTGCTTTGGGATAGTGATTATAGATATTAGGTGTGCAGATTGGTGATATAAACTGTCATCATAATAAGCACAGAGGACCATAAAATATATTACAAGTTGGTTCTCTGTATCTGGTACTCTGCAAGACAGCTTGCATGTTGAAAGTCTTTTGCTGGTCCTGTAGCTTCAATGAGAGTGGACTAAAAGCTTGGAAACATATTTGAACTTTACCTACTTGAACTTATCAACAGGCATTTCACCTATATGTAGCTTTGCTGCTTTTCTGGATGGAGCTGGTGAGCTGGATCTGGAGAGTGCCCTTTAGACCACACAGCATTTGAGCTCCCCAGCCTGTCAGGTAGTTTTGGGCATTTAAAGGAAGGAAAATGTACAGAGAGGGTAAAGCTACCCAGGCATTGCTGCAAATGATGCTATGAATCATCAAACCAAAAGGATATATGAAAATCTTTGATGATGGCAATGACTCCACCAAAAAAGACATCACATTACTTTAGCCTTGGATTCTCCTTCAGTGATTTCTCATCAAGCCCTGGTGCTTCTGCCATTTTCTCCAATTGTCAAGATCAGATAAAAAATGGATATTCCTTTATGTACCCTGGAAAGTATGGTTCATAGCTGTTGTATAAGGAGAAAATTATTGCCCCATTCAGGCAAGCCTCAGCAGCTGGAAATGCTGTGTGAGGCCTTTAATGCTTTCTAGGAAAGAGAGAATTATGTAAGACACAGAACAATAAAACCACCAAAATTAGTTTTGTTTCAGATTCAAAATGTTTACTAATTTCCAACAAAAATAGGGCCCTTGCTGTTTTATGAACAGATAATTGGCAAGTAAAAATTTGAAAGAGTTTGGTAGCATTAAAAAAAGGACTTATTTTTAAACTTTCTAATGCAGAAAAAATTGAGACATTATATGGAATGATCAAACCTTCATAAGAACTGTCTAACAAAGTTAAAGGAAGATTTTAAGTCCTGGCTCAAGACTGTAACCATGAGGCTGTCCTCATTTTTGGAATTGAGAAATGAGATGGTGTAAAGTTGACTCCTTAAAGTGGTTGTTGTTATTTCTTAAGTTATTTTTAATACGGCATTGAACTCTTATCCTTCTTCTTTCATAATAAAAATAGTAATGTGCAGCTTGGCAAAAACCTAATATTTTGACATAAATAAATTAAATAAATTATTTTCAAAATTCAAGAGCAAGGTTAAAATCAAAAAATGTATTAGAAGAGATTCTTAGAAGAGTTTCATGTGTATTTGAAGAGTTTAATGCATACTTATTTGCCTTTAAGTATGGGCATTTTAATGATTGTAATTAGAAGGCTGGGTGGGGACAAAGCAGATTTAATTTTCATACAGACCAATAAAACTTCCAGAAGTATTTCATTCCTGTGCAGTGTCAGGAACACCTTGATGTGGTTAGTATGCTAGAAATAGAAGATACAATCTTGTTCCCACAGAAGCCAGCATGTGATTTTCCCATTGGCTCCAAAGGCAGCAGCACTGAGCAGTAAATTAATGCAGAAAATGAAGCAAAGCAAGATGTTTCTTTACTAAAACAAAATGCTTGTTTTGTGCCAATGCCAAGGCTGATGCCCATGCTGCTACTATATTGATGTAAACTCAATTATATCCCCTACAGCCTTATTGAAATTAAACTTAAAAATTAAACAGCACAAAGGCAAATTCTTCCAACACAGCAGAGTCTATAGATTAATCACAGGTGTTTGAGTATTGAATTCTTGAAACAACTTTTGTACTCTCTGCTATGGCCATGTTCCCTCCAGCAAAAGCACAACAATAGAAGTCAAGAACCCACCTTTATTTGCATTACATTCTTTTCAGTGACAACCGATTCTCCTTGGGACTCTGTTTTTCTGTACTGCTCAGCAGGCAGCATGAGTCAAAAATCTTCAACACTGGAGCTGATTGTAGATGGTGGGTTTATGGATGCAAAACCTGCAGCAATGTATTGAAAAAAATTCGTTTTCCTGAGGTCCTAGGCATTAAAGCCATGACATTTAGTGCAATGCTCTGAGTCAGGGTTATCTGTCATGCCTTAAAAAAGAAAAAATAATGACTTCTCAGTAAAACTCTTTGATATATCTATGTGGTTTATATTCTTAACTAAACTTCACCAAAAGTTTTATTTTTCTGCTAGGGAGACAAGGCACACATGTAACAAGACTTCTGTACTCGACCATTGCTGTTGCAGTCAGCGAAGTTTGACACAAGCTTCCATCTGCAACCCCAAGTTTTGATGTTTGACACAAGTTTCCATCTGCAGCCCCAAGTTTTGATGTTTGACACAAGTTTCCATCTGCAACCCCAAATTTGTTGCTGTCCCAATGTAGTGCTGTTGCAAACCCAGTTCTTTCAAGCCCTAAGCAAATAGCACCCCTTATATAACAGAGACCTTTGACTGTACATAAAACATGCTGTGATCAAGAGAAATGATCTCCACAGTGATGACTCTGCATATTACCATGGAAGTTACCTTAGGATATTCTGGTACTGGAGGTGTTTTTTCCCTAGATTTCATTAAAGCCTTTGACACCATCTCAAAGTGTGGGACAGCATTCTCCTGGAGAAATTGGCTGTTCTTGGCTTGGATGGATGTGCTCTTGGCTGGGTGAAAAACTGGCTGGAGGGCTGGGTGCAGAGATTGGTGGGGAATGGACTAAAACTGAGCTGGCACTGATCACTGGCGATGCTCCCCAGGATCAGTGCTGAGGTGAGCCCCAGTTCATATCGTTATCAACAATCTGGGTGAGGGGAGCAAGGGCTCCCTCAACCAGTTTGCAGAGAACCCCACCTTGGATGAGAATGACAATCTGCTGAAGGGTAGGAAGGCATTACAGAGGGGTCTGGACAGGCTGGATCAATGGACTGAGGCCAATTGTGTGAGGTTCAACAAGGCCAAGTGCCTGGTCCTGCACTTGGGTCACAACAGCCCCAGGGAGCTGTCAAGGCAGGGGGAAGAGTGGCTGCAAAGCTGCCCTTCAGAAAAGGACCTGGGGGTTCTGGTCAGCTGCCAGCTGGACATGAGCCAGCTGTGCCCATGTGGCCAGGAAGGCCAAAGGCACCTGGCCTGGATCAGCAACAGTGTGACAGCAGGACCAGGGCAGGGATTGCCCTTTGTGCTCAGCACTGGTGAGGCCACATCCCAAATCCTGTGTCCAGTTTTGGGCACCTCACTACAAGACAGACAATGAGGTGCTGGAGAGAGTCCAGAGAAAGACAGGGCTGGGGAAAGGCTGGAGCACAAGTTTGATGAGGAGCAGCTGAGGGAGCTGGGGGATTTATGCTGCATGACAGGGGGATCAGGGGAGACCTTTTCACTCTCTGCAACTCCCTGAAAGGAGGCTGTTGCAAGGTGGGGGTCAGTCTCTTCTCCCAAATAACAAGAGACAGGATGGGAAGAAATAGCCTGAAGTTGTACCAGAGAAAGTCTAGATTGGACACTAGATAAAAAATCCATCAGAAAAGGGACCATCAAGCATTGTAGCTGTGTTCAGGGAAGTGGTTGAGTCTCCATCCCTGAAGGTATTTAAATGACATGTAGATGTGACACTTATGAACATGGTTTTTTGGTGCACTTGGAAGTGCTGGGCTAATGGTTAAACTCAGTTATCTGAGAGGTCTTTTCCAACGTAAATGATTCCATGTTTTGGCTTTTTTTTAGTGCTTCTGTCTCCTTTAAGTGCTGTCACGCACATGTGCCTGAACATATTTAAAGTGCCTGGGTATTAAAAAAATAGCCTTACCAGGAAGTTTATTAAAGTCAGTTTGACTTCCCTTTTACATTACCATGAAGTTTAATAAGAGGTTTCCATAGTGTTCTCTTAAATTGCTTCCAGTTTCCTCAAACTAATGCTGCCAAGAAAAGCAGACTCATCTTTGCCAAATGTTAATATTCTGGATTAAGAGAAGATCCCACTGTTTTCTCTACCTCTTTTAAAATGTCTGCAGTCCTCAAATCACTTTTAAAAAGAAAAAAAAGAACCCTGCATGAAGCATTTTATTTCATTATTGGGAATAGTAAAGGATAATAGTAGGGAATGGTTGGAGAAGAAAAATCTGTGTTTAAATCTCCTTTAAAGATAGCACACAGAGCAGCAGGACACTCCTCTATGTTAAAATGGGTATTGGTTCAACAGCAGCATATTCTGCTTTCTGTACAGCTGAGAGCTTTTTCTAGCATATTTACCTTCTGCCTTAGCCAGTGCACATTGTCAGAGGGAATTAAGGGCACTGTTACGTAACAGCCTTAACTCGAGATCACTAACCCAGTAACCTACCTCAGCAACTCCACTGTGGGCCTCGTTTACACTTACCCATTTTCACTTATTCATTATGTGAATTTAGCTCTCACTTACTTGTTACACTTGGTTTTTTTCAGCATGATTTCACTGACTTCATTTCTAATGTATGTGTCTTGACTCTGTTGGCAGCTCAAGATGGTGGTTCAGGAAGGGCCTATGCTCATCTTAAAAGCATTCTCTCTCTCTCTAAACTCAATATTGCAGTTTTTTTAGTCAATACCTGAATGATTTTAAATTCCCTCCTTGATATATGTACTGTTTGTTTTATTTTATGGCCTCCTTAGTTTTGGGGTTTTTCTCCCCTCAGGAGTTTGACAGCAGTAGCTGACTCTTCTCTCTGCTTTGTTTATTCTTAGTGTCATTGCATGTGTACTACAGGACAGCCAAAATAATACTTTCAAGGTACCCTAAACAGCCCTAAAATGAAGGTTCTGCTGTAAATGTGACTTGCAAACTCCGTTTTATCTCATCAGATTTGTACCTACATGTACAGGTCAAATTAAAATCTAGAAATAACTCTTACTTCTAAAATCTGTGTATACACAGTAAATACATAGGAGAGATAATATCTTAAAGTTCAGATACATTTAGTGAATCTCAATCTATAGCCAGACACCAGATTTTAAGCAAGCATGAGGGAAGTTGCACTATGTACAAAAATCCGAAAGATTTTGCTAAAGAAGAGCAAGTTTCTCTCAGTGAATTTGTAACACTCTCCATTACAAAGACCAAGATTCCTAGTGGGACTTCTGACTTGTGTTCAGCTGTCAGCCAGACCTTGCCTTGAGCTAACTTTTATTTGAGGAGGTTGGCAAGGTTTAATAAGCTGTGCACAATGCTCTGCATTGTCTTCCATCAGTCCTTCCATGCAGTGCACTCGCCAAGCTCCGGCTGCCTCTGCTGACTGCCAGCATCCCAGGGAGGCTGGTATTGGCAGAAAACTCTGCAATGGGACAGGAAGTTTTATGGGAGTTGAAGGAGGGCTCACAGCATGGTTTCCTCTTGTTTCTGCAGCCATACTGCACCTCATTACCAATTTTTCAACACTATCCTTTCTGGTTGATGGCTAAGGGGGAAGGCTGCATTTGCAGAAGACACTGGCTTGAGCGTGGCTGTTTTTCTTGGGAATTCAGGATGTGTTGATGACAGAGTCCTCTCTGCTGATTTACTACACACAAAATAAGGCATACTGCCCTGGTTTCTGAGCAAGACAAAATTAATCAGCTTAACTGCCGGTACCTTTAGAATGTAATCTCTCTGTTAATTTACACAAATGTGATGGAGTTCACCAAGGATGAAATATCAAATCCTTATGAATGGTCATGATGCTGCTGTTCAAATGGTGCACATGCTTCTAGAGGATCAGATGTTACTAAACATTAAGGTTTAGTTAGCACTTTTTTTTTTTTCCTGACAAATCACAGGATCAGTATTTGGACAAGATTCTTGTCTCCTTACTTTGTTTGCTGATAAAACCTTGCTTACCATGCACTAACTTTTTGCCTATTGAGGTCATTTCTTGTGTTTATGTTCAGCACAGGATTTGGACTGCATCAGTTGCCTTTTTTATGACTAAATTAATCTTTCCACCTTTAGCACTGGATTACTAGCAAAACAATTTGAACTTTAGCTGGCTTCTGTTAGCTTGGATAACTGAACACAACCCTTACAGATGATGTGAACGAGTCAGTATGAAGCACTAATATTCTTTTCCAGCAGCCTTTCGACTTTGCTGAATACAAAATGAGATTTTATTGTCCCAACTGGAGTGGATAAGGTCACTCAGCCATTAATCTTTGCCAGAGTAATTTAAGGCCTTTCTTAAAGAAAGAGAAAAAAGAAGTTTGATCCAAACTATAATAAAGTTGAGGGTACTAGTACCCTATTTTACTGATTCACAGAGATAATCTTTCTGTTACCTCTTTCCCTAGTTATGGTCAGATCTTAAGTGAAAATTTCCTGTAATTTCTGGTAAACTTATTTTTTCTGTTTTATTTATTGTAACATTAGGTCTTGGCTGGAGGACAGTAGATGGCAAGTCACATGTGCTGAGGTATATTTCAGTCATGACAGAAGTAAAGCATTGAGAGGAAATGGAATAATAAATATTTTTGTCCAAAAAGTTGCCCGGTCTGGGTCTGCTTTTGGGTCTCCAGACCTTCTACCTGTCACAAGTCCCACCTGGTACTTACACTGTAGGAGGTTGCTTTTACCAGAGTCATATCCCATGTCCAGCAGTATTTTCTCAGCACAGTCATTTATGACATCCTAATTCAGCACTTCTCCTTAGAGTCATCTCTGTCATTCAAATTCACACTTTACAGGAAGTCCAGCTGTCTGTTAGGTCTCATATTTATTTTTCTTTTATTTTTATTTTTTTTAAGTGACCACAGCTATGTGAAGAATAGAGATTGTTTTGCTATCCACCTGGTTCTGAGTGAAAATGGAAGTGTTGACTTAACAAGTGTACTCCCACATGGCTGGGGTCTGGGCTTTTTTCTCCATAAACCACAAAAGCCCCTTGAGAATGACTGAAGTATTTTTGTGAATAATCCCTTGCATTGTATGGCCAGGGTCACCAGAGGCCAGGAGAGCTCAGGGGAGGCCACTCTCCATTGGAATTTGATCCCTTCATTGTTCTGCCAAAGCTGGAGTGTTTTGACCTCTGGGGCACATTATAAATCTCTGTTACTCATTCAGACTTGTGCTCTGAAGCATCCACTGTGGAAAGAGTAGTGGACTCTGTGTGGTTCCAATGAAATGATTCAGACCCCTTTAATATTTCATACATGTGCAGAAAGCACATCATGTGCAAGCATTTGTACCCTGGCAATTCCATACAAACAAATGCTGAAGAAGTAAAAGTTGAAAATGGGTTTGATTTTACCCCCATTTGCACAGTTCAGTGCAACACAGCTGGGTACACAATTTTAAAACAATTAGCAGATAAGGTGGCATTGCTAGTTTTTACTGCAAGGGATGCTTTCCCCCTGTTCTTTCTGTATTGAGAGGCTCTCTCTGATTGTATGGTAGTCTGGGAGAGCATAGCACCACAGGAAACGTGCAAAAGACTTGTCTGAAAGTTTTGTGCTCCTTTTGTTTGTTATACCTTCAAAAAGTCAGTTACTCATGCAGCTCTTCACACTTGGGTAACAAATCAAGGGGCAGCTTGCAGCTCCTCATGCAGTGATAGAGAGGGCAGATTTCTGCCTCTGGAAGGTGGAGCTGCCTGAGCAGTACGAGTAAACACTGTCAGCTGCTTCATGGCCCTGGGCACAGGGGGAGCAGGGATGCTGTGGTGTGGTGGAGGGTCAACAGTCAGAAGAGAGGCAGTGTCAGAATGTCCTGCAACAATTACACAGGGTGTTAAATAAAAGTGGATTTTTTTTTTTAATGAATAATCATATCTACAACATCTAGGTAGCAAACATATCTACACTAGATATTTGATCAGGTCAGAATGTAGACTTGCATTTCTAACTGGCTTAGGCCTTGATGACATTTAAGTTTCCAGTCTGCAACTTTGAGTCTATGTTTCAGCACTTGCCTCCCTTGCACGTTTTTCTTCCCCTGCCTCCGTTTCTCATAAGCACACACACACACACAGATGAAAGGCTAGAAGCTCCATGAATTCAAGGATTTTTTCTCTACAGATTCTTATGTTTGTTGTTATTAAATTAAAAAAGCATCTGTGTTAAAATTCATGCTGGTTTATTCAATTTTGTGCTAGTAAAAGCATTAGTGAAACCTACACTGAATGCTGAAAAGAAGAATTCATTCTGTTGTTCTGTAGCAAGTAGTTTAAGACCACCTGTGGGCTTACAACAGCTGGAGTGAGTATGAAACACTATTAAAATTAATGCTCTATATAATTCATGAAAGCTATCTGTGTGAGATGTGACAGATTTACCTGGTTATAGGCCAGCTCTGCTGCATCTCTTGTTACTGACCTTGGCCCACAGTGTCCACTGAAGATGACAGAGACAATTCTTAAATGAAAGTATTGCTGAAGCAGGCAAAACCTAAAAAAAGCAGTCAGTACCCGTAGTGACAAAATCAAATTTTTAGGCACATGGTATGCTCAGGCTATTCATGCTTTCTGCAGATTAATGGAATAATTTAAATTTAATTAATGAAGCAGTTAATAGTTACTGCACTGACTGCAGTCAGTGGATCACTTCAGCAAACACATTTTGTAACAGCAGGAGTTCATAGAAGGTATTATCAGGGAAACCAACCAGCAAGGAGTTTGAATAGTGTAATCTTGAGGTAACAAAAGCATGAATAACCATTTAAGGCTCTGGATCAGATACAACTGGCTGCAAAATGGTGATATTCTTTAAGCGTGCCCAACAGGATTTGAATTGAACCCAGGAAATAAACCAAAACCCTAGGCAAATTACTATTAAAATACAGACAACATCAAAGGCAAGAGCAAGGAAATAAAAAGATTGAAAGAAATGTTTTGGTGCAAGGATAATTTATTTTCATTTTATCAACCTTTGCACATGAGAAGATTTTTTAGTTTCTAGGACTGCATATTTTACAGCCATATCAATACAGCAGTTCACATTTTCCTCTTCTACTGAGCTTTCCTTTCCTTCTGTCAGTTGAACAATTAGATGCTTCTCCATTACTGAGTCCATGTTTTTATTTGTTGTTTGGGTTTTTTCTTTTTTTATTTCCTTTTCTCAAAAACCCTCTTGACATTAAGAGAAAGTAAAGAGAGATAGATATTCTCTTTCTCCTATGTAAGTTAGAAAGCAACCAGAAGAATAGAAAGATAAAATTTTTTTGGCTGTTACTGAGACAGAAAAATAAGTTAATTCATTAAAAATTTTTTGTCTAGAGAGAAACACAGATGGTTAAAAGAGAATTGTCTGTTCTTCCAAAAAAGAGAGTTAATAGTTCTCCCAAAAGATGCTTGGTGCAGTGTCCCTTAAAATCAATCACATCATATGATGCTAATAACAAACAAATACAGTCAAGACAGATCAGCACAAAATTTGAAGGCCCAGCTCTTCTACACCTTCCTGGAAAATTTCCACTGACACAGAGTCCCATAAGGGTACATAGAGCTGAGATTCATCCAAAGATGAGGAGAAATCCCTCTGAAACCAGAGTGGGCAAGAACAGGAGAATGAAGTTTGACAGAGCAAATGACCAAAGTAGCTACAAAGTCAAATATAGAAACAGCATCATAAATAGATGAAAAAAAATCAGTTTAAGAAGCATGACACACATTTGGATACTGAAATCAAAAGTAAGGTGTGTAATCACTTTTAAGCCCACTTTTGTGCTCTAATGAAATCTATGCTGTGACCAGATGGATTTTCCATATTCAGTAATTATTCACTGGAACTTTTAAAGAAAACTGTTCAAACAATTGTAGACCAGATGACTAAGGACTGCATGTCTGTAAAAAGGAATTACAGGTTTTGAGCAGCTGCTTTTGTGTACCAGGGGTTCCTCCAGTCCTCTCATCAGCAGGCAGGCAGCACCATTCGGGTGTCTTTTGGGAAAGGTTTTATCTTGGCATACAGAATTCCAGACAAAGGGCCAGGGATGGTGGGATGGTGGGATGGTGTGGTGCTCCTCTGGATCAGGTGCTGAGGAGCTCTTGGGAGACTGACACATGTCAAGTTGCTGGGATCCTATTTCTCCCTCTTTCTGGGCCCTATCTTTTGATATGGACACTATCTGTGCCCTATCCTCTGATTTATTGTAATGGCTCTTGAAGACATGAACAACCCTCCTTTATGTCCCTGCTCCATTCCTGTCCCACAAGCACGACTTGGTTGTGTAATCCCTTAACTCCCTCAGTGAAACAAAAAATTCATGAGATAAACACTTTCAGTTTAAGCAGTGCAGTAAGCTGCAACACTCTCTTTTCTGAATACAGGCATCTCAGTTATGCATTAAAAGGTTCTCACATGCCGGCTCCAGCTTTCTTACACATCCATACAGAAGAACCTAATAAAGGCTCTGCACAAAAAAAGATTAATAATGTTTCATTAAGTTAGGGGAAGTGCAGTAGAAGTTATAATTGGGGAAATCTGCATGCAGATAGATATCAGTCAGATATCTCCAATTTCTACCTATTATAAAAGATGCCAACTTCAAAGATTTTGTTACAAAACCACTTATTTTATATTTCCCTTAAATACTCACTGGGGGTTTTGCTAAATGCTGACTGTCAGAACAAAGGGTCAAAGCTAAGTGCACATGCATAAATATGTTACTCTAATACCTTTTACTTATTTTGGTATGCAGCTACCTTCTTCTATTTGTCTCTTATCTGTCACTCAACAAAGTGACAGGGAATCCCCTTTCTTCATACTGCTGCCCCTAATTTAACTTAATTTTTTCCTAGTGAAAAAATAGGAAGACTATTTTATTGATTTTCTGTTTAAATTTTTTGAACAAAGGATGTAGGCTGACCTCATTAGCATAAGTTTGGTGATATCAGAGTTAAGTTCTGGGAACTGACATCCATATCATCCCTGAAGTCTATTTCCTAAATTAATTTTAGCTTTGGATGCTTCTAAATAAACAGAGATTAAGCCACTTCCATTTTTTTCCCATGGTAGGCAACAGGCAGAATGCAGGAGAAGACAAACTCCCTATCCTTAAGAGTCTATGCCCCCCAAAAGTAAAGCAAGGTCTTGGAACCCACTGTCTGACAAGAGGTCCAATGGCTTGCAAATTTGGCAAGCACTTCATGCTAAATCAGATTAACTAAATCTCCTATGCTATGTATCTTTCTGTGACTTGCCAACAAAAGACATTTCTGAGACTAAACACTGATTTGAAAGGAAGTTAGACAAATCCACTCCAACAACTATCTTTGTCAGTCCAAAAAGCATGGGAGCATTAAGAGGAAAAGTAAAAAAAACCCTAAAACCCCCACAATTGCACAGAGCTCCAATGAAATGCAGAAGTTTACCATAAGTGACCTGGTGCTTTTTGTATTTTACAGAAGTGAAGTTGAGCACAAAGGGTGGAGCACAGAGGGACAGAAAGTTACCTCTACCCCAGCACAAACTAGCTTACCAATGTAATTGTTCCTTTACCCTGCTTTGATGATGCCAAGGAAAAAGATGTAACTTGTTAGCTTTTCTTCTTAGCAAATACCTAGATATCTCCTAAACATGTTTATATCTATCTACACTTACAGGCTTTGTCCACAGAATATGTCCTTCTGCCTCTGTAGGGGGGTGTGATCCTGAACCCTCAATATTCCCATGGTGTTAGCTCAGGTGGCTCCACATGACACGAAATTCTTCAATTTAACATTACCCTGATTCCCCATCCTTAACTACAGAGCACTGTCAAGCATCAAGGGCTGGGCCAAGGGCAAGCTGAGAAAGTTCACAAGAAAAATAGTCTCCTGGGGCCCATCCTTCCCCAGCCTCATCTGTGCCACTGACATAAAATTCAAAATTATGGACAGGAAATGTGTGAAAAAGAAAAGATACCTTGTTGTTTATAAAAATACTGATGAAAGAATTTCCTTCTCTTTATTAGAAATAAATAAATATTTAAAGTGAACAGATGCAAACAAGAAGCCTCAAACTAATTTGCTTTGGCTAATCAATTCCACACGGAAAATAAATTCATGCAAATCTAAGTCTTCACATGAACACACCTTTTCAGTGACATGTTCATGAGGTCATTTGTTTCAGATTAATAAATCAGACAGTTCTAGCAGCAGCATACTCACCAGCATCAACCTCTTTAACCAACAGTTAATTTGCTTCATGGAGGAGAGTTGGCCTCCTCCTGATTGCTATTTTCTGGTAAAGAATAGGCTGAAGCTGTCGGACACAGGATGCAGATGGGCTTCAAGAAGGGCTGGTGTTTATTCTGCCCAGTGGAGCGTGCTGGAAAGCCCTCCTTGTACCCTGAAATATTGGGCTTTTGTCTGGTAAGTCTGTGTCAACAAAGCTCAGGCAAAGTAATTTCTAGCACACGAACAATTGGAAAACAGATGATAAAGGACCAGCAAAGAAATCTCAGAATGGGAGCATGTGTTCCTTTGCACTGAAAGTACCCATGGCAAAATTAATATATCTTTATTGATATGTTAAATAAATTGAAGTTTCTTATCCTATTTGTGTAGTAACATCCACTGATCCAGTAGATTGAATTATACTGATATTTTATGTGTACAACACATCCTTGAAATTTTAGATTTTGTGGGGGGAAATATTCAAAAAAGTAGTAAGAAAAGGGTGAAAGTCGGAAGTTCAACTTTCCCCACTGAAATCAGGGATGATGTTGCTGTTGGTTTCAATGCATCAGCCTCAGAATTTTGCTGATGCTCAGAAAGCATGAACAATCTGTAGGATGCTGCTTTTCAGCCAAGGCCATCTCATGACGTAGAGTTTCCTTTTCATGGGCAAGATCCCCTCCTATGGTAAAAGTTCTCACAGTCTCTTATTATACTTGTGGTTTTTGGTGTGTGTGCTGATTTTATGCCGATTTTATCCTGATTTTATGCCAAGCTGAAGAGTGTTTGTGCAGCCCAGGCTGCCCCTCACACCCTGGTGTCCCCTGGGAGTGGCACTGCTCAGAGGGACGGTGTGTGGAGAGGGCACTGTGGTACCAAAGCCCAGCAATTTAAACATAATCTACCCCTGTTTTTTTGGCTGGTAAAGAAAACTTGTTTGCAAGTCAAACCTGTTTTTTTTAGCCAGCTCCAGTGTGTGGGAGCCAATCACCAAAACATGGTGTCTATTTTGGTCTTGTTTCATTATGTGGGGGTCTTTAAATTCAAGCCCTGGGAGGTTTATCATAAGTTGAACTTTTCATTTTCAGAGCTGCAGATTGAATCATAAAAACAACCCTTGGAGAGAGAATTTATAATTTTACTGTGTAGTTTTAAGCTCAACTTTATCTCCATATGCAAACAAACCTGATTAAAGATGATATCCAAAGAGCAAAAACCGTAAGTTTTTTAAAATTTTCATTGACTTGGAGTTTGCAGGTCAAATGCTTTCCCCAGTGAGCCATGAAGAACTGGAACTGTGTGCACAGCCTTCAAAGCAAAATACACACTGTCGTGTGGCCCTGATCCCAACTCCCTGCCCTGGACTGCCAGGTAAATGGTAGGTATTCACTGCTTACTCATTCCTTTAGGGCTTTTAAAGGTGAGAAAGTATCACTTTAAAAACTTGTTTCAAAATCTAATGTCTTGTACTTGCCTTACACTTGTTTCACTACCCAGTTACTATGAGAACCAAAATGGAAATCTCTATAGTTCCTGTAATGCACTGGATTAATAACTGGAGAACTCCTTTACCAGGAGGAGCAAAAGGGGGAGACATCCACTGGATTATTGTTCATGTGCACGCAAGTGCTAAAAATGAGAAAACTGAAACATAAACCTTGTAAATGGCCACTGAAAAGAAAAAAGAAGAAAAGAGAAGACGAAAAGAAAAGAAGAGAAAGAAAAGAAAAGAAAAGAAAAGAAAAGAAAAGAAAAGAAAAGAAAAGAAAAGAAAAGAAAAGAAAAGAAAAGAAAAGAAAAGAAAAAGACATAATGTTACCTCTAAGTTAATATGTGATTTACAAGTGAATGAAGGTGGTGGCAATTCTTGATAAAAGGGATTCAGGTATTCTTCATAATTATATTATTGTAATAACTGGAGACTGCAGTAAGATTTTAGTCTTCCATTGCTCTAAACCTTCCAGTGAAAAACAAGTTAGCAAAAGATATTCTGTGCTCCAGAGGGTGTGTTTGTGCAGTTTCAGGCTGTAAACATAGATGGAGCAGATGATAATACAGAATGGAAGAGAGAGAATGGAAAAGGGAAAATGGGGGTTAAATACATAAAAATGAACATATGGCTAGAATTGATTGCAGCAATAGTTTTAGCTCCCCTCACACTGAATTCTTTAATCTTTCATTTCCTGGCTTATAAAGGAAAAGGAAATAATGAGAATGCAATAAAAAATGCACATTCTATGTTAGCCTGAGAGTACAGAATAGTGCTTTTACTAATTTGCAATTTAGAAATATTCTGTGGAATGAACAATGAAATTCTCTTAGTCAGGAGTCTGGCTCTGAGTCATTGTGAGGGATGCAAGCTCACAAGTCAGTCTTCTCTCCAGGTTTGAGGAAAGTCCTCCTGTTTCCAGACATTAGATGCTCCAGTGTTTAGTAATCAAGAACACTGATGAGCTTTCACAGAAGTAAATTCCTGTTTTTTTCTTGGGTTTTGCTGACAGATTTGTAAATGCAGAAGAGTTCTGAATGGAAGTCTGCACTGAACTGTCCACTTAAGAATGATAATAATGAACAAATATAAAAAGTGCAGGTAAATGACAGCATTAATAAGAGGCAAGCCTGTTAAGCAAACAAGTTTCACTTAAAATGTTTATATTTTTAAAATTACAACTTAAAGCTTCAGAAGCATTTTTAATATTTAATTTTCTATTTCTCGTTTCATTGAAATAACTGGACTGTAAGTAGACTCTTTTTTTACTTTTATTCTTTCTTTGTGCAGTGTGAGACAAAGTAAGAAAAAATTAGTGTAAGAGAATTTCATCACAATTTCAAAGGAGAATAGGGCATAGGAGTTTCTGTGCTAAGATGTCTGAGACAGGAAATGTGAGGTGGATGATAAAAGTGATTAGTTGAGAGTATCTCCCTACATGCTTTGGGCCTCAAGTCTTGAGCTGGTGGAAGTCACCACAAATACATTGATTTCTTTCAAACCATGCCTGCAAAGGATCTGGATCTTTAGTTTTAGTAGTCTAATAATGTACTAAAAAATAGCTTGTATTGACAGGCTTTTAACTGACAATATTTAAAACAAAAACATGAGGTTTCCAAAAAGAGTGATTTTCAAAGTCTTGGTGCTACCAGAGCAAACTGCTGTTGCAAATGCACAACTCTTTTGTGATACATCACACAACCCATGGGGGAGCCCCTTCCTGGGCTACTGCACCTCAGCCTGATGTAATTTCTCATTCCACAGAAGACTCTTCTGTGAATCCCAAGATTTCCATTTCTAGAGAGTTTCTCTCTTTCTGTCTGTGAAAATACTGCCTATGATTTGTAAGCTGCTGCTCAGTTTCCAAAAATCTCGCAGTATATACAACTGCCAGTGGCTTTACCCTGATGGTCTCAGGCTCCAAAAGGGAGCTCATATCTCTTGTGAGATAGTCTGACAGCTGGAAAGAGCTGTGCCAAGCTTTCCTGCCTCTTGACCTCATGAAAGGATCCTTGGACCTAAAGATTCCTTCCATTTTTCCTCTGGTGTTAGCCATATATTGCTTAGCTTCCTATAATCCCCACCTTGCCACATATATTTTCCCTTCCAAGGAATGCCCTGGAAGGAAGAAATTATGCTTTCCTTTCCCATAAAACTCCCTTTCCATTCCCTTATTGGAGGCTTCTGGCTGAGCTGTCTGAAATGGTACTGAGCAAGCATTTAAACGCAGGGATGGAGGTGGCTGGTCACCACCTGCCTTACCGAGCTGCATCCCTGGGAGCTCAGGTTTCAGCCCTTTGTTCCTTCCATGTGGAAAATGCTTCCCTGGAAAGAAGAGGGCATAGAGGGTTAATGTTTGAGGAATGCAGGGCCGGGATTAATGCTTGTGGCAATTAGTTACTCAGTGGAGCTGCCTGTGCACACCAGTTTTCCTGAGGCTTGACACAACGGGGAATTTTACTTACCTGAAAATTCTCTTTTAACCTGAGAAGGGCTCCAAACTTCAATAAAGTTGGACACATGCATAAGAACTTGAATCTTCTAACCCTAAAGCAGTAAAATCAACTGTATTTTCAAAACCTGGCTTTGAAATACAACCCTGAACTATCACAGAAATAAACCAAGCAGAGGACAACCTCACTTTGAGCCCTGATCCCTCACTCCCAGCCTCACGCACGCAGGGGTGGCTCCCTCCTGACATGTGCAGTCTGCAAAAAGTGAACTTGCAACACATGCAAAGAGCATTTCTGGAATACACACACAGAATTTATAATATCCATTCTATGCCTCCTCCATGCAAAAGTAAACTGTATTTAAAGGCATTATACATGCTTGCTATGTAATTACATCCATCAGAGAGAGCTGCTTCCCTGCGTTCCCCTGCTGTTGCCATGGCAGCATCCCCATGTTTGCAAAGTGCAGGGCACACGCTCTTAATTATACTTACAAAGCAGCTACATTTCAAAGGAATACAATAAATACAAAGTTGAAGTGAGGGTGCTGCACCGAAGTGATATGAACAAATATACTTTTTATCACGTCTGCATCTCATGCACACTTCACACCCATTATTAGAGCATTCTGCCTAATTCCCCAGTTCCTTTTGTGCATTTATGGAAAACTCCAGATTTTTGTCTGCCAGAAAATGCAGTCTGGGTTGCAGGCCCCAGAATTATCTCTGCTTCTAACCTGGGAGCTGACTGTTTATGAAACCAAAGCAATTGAGAGAGAGCTTTTCATTTGTACCGATCAAATTGTGCCAAGGGGAATGTCTCCTTACTTAACCACTGTAAAATGCCATCTCTGCTCTCCACCCCCACTGGTGCCCAAATCACCCACCCAGCAAATGCCTAATGAGCTGCCCCCTGCTGCAGTCACCTGTCTCAGCGCCACCGTGTCAGTTTTGGTGACAGCGAAGGTGACGCAGTCAGTCTGAGGTGCCAACATGACACTCATCAAGCAGAACATATTTTGATGCATGAACCACCAGCTTGGTGCAGCACACACCACCAGCACAGTCTTTGCTTCTTTGTGGATGAATAACATGGAAATTGCAGTTGATGTAAATTTACATTTTGGGAAATTTACATTTTTACCCCTATAAAGAAACAAGGGATTCCCTCATTCTGAAATTAATGCTCTCCCTGAAGTTGAACAGGGCTTATACAGATGCTGGATTGCAGATATGAATTATGTATTTTCTGGGGGTGGAGTGTCATGCAATTTTAGTGTTATTCAAGCCACAAAGATCCATCAGGGGAGAAGTAATTAGAATATTTCAGAGACCCGATTTACATTTCTTAAAGCTTGTGAGCAAAATGAAATTGGCTGCCTCCAATTTACATGTCTGCAATCACACCATGAAAAACCTGTCAGATCTCAGCTTTTGGATTTAAAACCTTTGTGGGGGAAACCAGGTGTTCTGGCAAATTCTGGTGTTGCTTTGGTGTCACTTGCACGCAGTTAATTCTGAAATAAATATATGCTGAGGTGTAGGGGGCACTGTGTTATTGCATGTATATAGGCAGGTGTAGGAAAAGCCATTGGATCAGATTTACAAGACAGAAGCCTTATTTTCTAGCTTATTTATTTCTATTCTTAGTTTGTTTTTTCATTTGTATCTATTTTGCACCTTGTGCATGGGAAACTGTGGTGTTCTTACCAGGGTATATGCACTCAGCCACAGGAAAGTAAAAGAGTTCTGCCTTATTAATCAGCTATGTTCTGACTTAATTATCTGAGTAAGCAATGTGGCCTGGAAAAGCAGCAGGGCCTGGACATGGCTGATATATAAGGACATGTGGGCAGTAATGATTATTTTATTTCAAAAAGGAAAGCAATTATACAGTTTGGCCTGTGAGCTGTGGCCAGGTGCTGTGTGTTTTCTGGCTCTCTATCTGTTCTGTCCAGGTAGCTGCCATGGCTCCCATGAAATTACAGTGTCTATCTTCTAGATAGACTTTGAGTCTCTTTTGACTCCAGCCTGCTGATATGGGTGGAAGAAGTCTTTGGGTTGCCCTGGCTGGAGCTGTGGATTGAACAGGAGGCCACAAAGCTCTTTCAAGGCAGAAGTTTGTTGTTTCTTGTACCACATACTGATTCTCAACACTGGACTCAACAGATCCATTATGTTTCCTTACTCTGCCAACAGAATAAAAATAATTCCATAATGGTTTGGACTGCCTTGTGCAGGCTCATATTTCCAGACCTTTTGGTCTGCAATAGTTTCCCCACAGATCTAAGAAAGAGAATCACAGAATGACTGGGTTGGAAGAGACCTTTGAGATCATCAAGTCCAACCCATCCCTAACACCTCAACTAAACCCTGGCACTGAGTGCCACATCCAGTCTTTTTTTAAACACTTTCAGGGATGGTGACTCTACTGCCTCCCCAGCCAGGCCATTCCAATACATTATCACCCTTTCTGTAAAAAAATTTTTCCTAAACCCAACTTATATTTCCCTTGGTGCAGCTTGAAACTGTGTCCTCTGGCTCTGTCAGTGCTGCCTGGAGAAAGAGACCAACCCCCACCTGACTACAGCCACCTTTGTTGTAGAGAGTGATAAGGTCACCTCTGAGTCTCCTTTTCTCCAGGCAAAACAGCCCCAGCTGCCTCAGTTGTTCCTCACAGGGTTTGTGTTCCCAGCCCCTCTCCAGCCTCGTTGCCTCCTCTGGATGCGCTCAAGCTCTCAACGTCCTTCCCAAACTGAGGGGCCAGAACTGGACATGGCTCTGGACAGAATGTACTGCTGAAAGAAATTATCTGATTTAGGCTGGTTTATGTCTATAAGTATTTGGTAATACAGACAGAAACATACCTATATATGCATGGATGTACATGTACATGAGGAGCCTGTCCCTCTACTGCCCTTATGTGGAGCACAGATGTTACATAACGCTTCCATCCGGGAGCAGAGGAGCAGGGATATGACTAAGCAACAGAGCGTGACTTATGAATAACAAATTGTGCATATTCCCAAAGATATTTCTTTAGCTGATCTCCAAGGAAAGAAATCTCCAAAATTAATACATTGGAGAAAACTCCCATCTTCTAGAGGACTGTGAGGAGATAGTGGAGCACAAAGAGCAAACAGAAAAATAGGCAGAATTTATTCCATAAATTTGCATTGCTCCTTGTAGATAACTTGTTTCTGACAATGACTTCATGCATTGGTTCTGATGATTAATATGTGGGTCAAGAGTTTTCACCACTGCACAGCAATGAGGGGGATTGAACCCCAGCTTGCAGCTTAAGGCAGAAAGCAGACCCCTCTCATGCACATTTTGGGGCAGATTAAAAATCAGTAGGGTGAGATCTACAAAGTTCTATCTCCTGATTCTACTTGACCAGAAACCTGCATGCAGACATCTACAGCTTTATCACCCTCTTGCCTTGCCTCTTTGGTTTGACAGTACCTCCTGTATAAACCAGCATCTGAAGACATCCATTTGCACAGTATGAGCCCTGTAAAGGGACAGCGTCTGCCAGGAGAGCACTTCTAAAACCTCTGAGCCAGTTCCTTGTCTGGAAAAAATCGGCAGAGCTCCATTCCCACCAATAAAGCTGTGCCAGATGATTCCTGCTGGGTCTCTAGGACTCAGATTTCTCAGAGAAAAAAAATCTAATTGACGACAAAATAAGAGAGGAGGAGGGAAAGCTTTTAAATTCCTGAAAGATGATTTGGAGATAGAAAATGAAGGGCCAGGGGCAAAGAAACAAGGGCACATTTGAAATGATTCAGTAAGCTAATGGGGAAAAAGATGGAAGAAATATCATAGATAATGGGAGAAAGGTGATTATTTTCCATCTCCTCTCTTAATCCACATTTTGTCAAAGCAATCATGATTTTCCTATGGAGACAATATGACCATCTGATCCAAGGAGCAGGTGAAACATCTGCTTGCAGCAGCAACCGCTCAGCCCTGGAATCCTTGCTCATCTTAGTGCTGATTGGGTGATTGCATGGGGCTGTTCATTATCTGCTGAATTTCCATTACCTCCCCTTGGAGCAGGTGTACCTACACAGGCACTGCAGGAAAAAAGGCACTGCTGAGCTCCAGCTCTCCCTTGCTGGTCAAACAAAGCTGAGTAAGTAAAAAGCCCTCTGCAGTTTATTGGAAGGGGGAGGACCCAGGGAAGAGTGCCATGAAAGGTTGGCTCCAGAATAGGCCCCTTTTTGTACTGAGCCTTTAAACTCAAGTTTTTTCAAAGGCACAGGGAGGCCAAGCCTTTCTGCTGACCTTTTCAGATGCTCACCAGTGGCATGGCTCTTTATTTCCTCTCAGACCCACTGTCTCATCTGTACTGGCTCGCTGTGCCATTCTCGTTGCTTCTCCCTCAGGACAACACAGTGTGATCTCATTTATTAGTCTCGCTAACAAGGCCTTTTTCTTTTGCTGTCTTCTTCTCTTAATCAAAAGGCTTGCTTCAGCCTGTGCATTTCACAGTTTGCCATGACATTATTTCTCCCCATGCAGGGCAGCACCCCCTGATGTGGATGGGCTCTGGCTTCCTGGGCACAGGCATTTGGATTCCTGAGTGACAGAATGCTCAGCACAGTTCAGGGCTCCACCCAGTCCAATATGATGCTGATCTGGACAGTGAGGGCAGCTCACTGTAACAGATGCTAATAAGTTTCATGATGTGGATACAACTTTGATCTTCATCTGAAGCCTGAATGTGAAGAACCTAATAACCTACCCCGAGGAAATGAAGTGAACACCTGCAGTTTTCCCAGGACCAGTTCAGCTGTGGACCAAGGCTGAAGTATTTGAAGTCCAGCATTAAGAGGGGAGGGATGCATGTTTGGGCAGGCTACTGAAACCTTAAGTTCCAAAGAGCTGCTACCTGATTTGGAAGGACTTCAAATATCTGAAAGATGATCTCTATATATATTTAGCATCCAATTATAAAAAGAACTAAAATGTATGCACACTATAAATCTTTCCTCGATGATATTTGTGCCAGAACTGGTGATAAGACAGCAGCATAGAGATGACAATTTGAAAAACTCCTTTTTTATTTCTCATTTCATACCTTAGACCAACTCTCCAAGCTTCCCTGCAGCTGTCAGCTCTGTTGAGATTTATTCACCAGCCATCAAGATTCCAGGCATTCCCAGGCACATTTAAACTGGCATGTTCCCCTCTTCCCACTAACCCTCATCTATGTCCACCTCCTCTCTCTCCAGCTCCATTTCTGTGGAGGGATAGAATGTAAAAAAACAAAGATAGTGCAGAAGGCAGTCTCACACCTGAGGAGTTGCAGCTGTACTAAACACCAAAGATTAGGAACAGGCCTGCCCTTAATAGGCCACAGCTGTGTCCAAAAAGAAGAAAAGTGCTACAAAAGTGTGGGTTCGCTGGTTGAGGAGAGAGATGGAGTCTGTTGGTGTGCTGTGAGGAGCTGCCTATGAGAAATCACTGAGAAGGTATGGGGCTTTTGAAGTATGATGACAACACATTTCAATGCATTTTCTCCTCTGCTTTGGTAGGGCACTGATTCTGCTGTCTTTTCAGAATACTTTCCTGAACATGGCCATTGAGAGACTCAGCAGTGGTGAGAAAGTGTCATAATAGAGAGAGCAGTGTTTGGGGTTTTTCATTGGGATTGATTTATTTAATAAAATCATGGAATAGTTTGGGTTGGAAGGGACCTTTAAAAGTCATCTAGCTCAAGCTCCCTGTAATGAGCAGGAGCATCTTAAATTAGATCAGGTTCCCCAAAGCCCCATCCAATGTGGCTTTGAACACCTCCAGTGATAGGGTACCCCATCCTCTCTGTGCAATGTGTTCCTGTACCTGCCCATCCTTATAGCAAAATTTTCTTCCTAATATCTAGTTTGAATCTGTCCTCTTTTACTTTAAAACCACATACCCCTTGTCCTATCACAACAGGCCAGGCTAAAAACTCTATCCCCATCTTTCTTATAAGCCCTGTCAAGTACTGGAGGTGGCTAGAAACTCTCCCCAGAGCCTTCCCCTTTCCAGGATGAACAACCACAACTCTCTCAACTCCCTGTGCTCACAGGAGAGGTGCTCCAGCCCCCTGAGCACCTCTGTGTCCCTCTGGACCTGCCCCAAGAGGTCCCTGTCCTTCCTGTGCTGAGGCTCCAGAGCTGCATGCAGTGCTCCAGGTGTGTTCCCTCTCGAGCCACAGCTGTGCTGTGTTCTGTAGATAACACAGATAACAAAGGTAACACATGCTAATACCAACTGAACAAGCTCTCGAAGCAGCAGAGCAGTGCCAGCCTAGCTCTGCTCACAAGGAATAAATCTTAACCACTGAGCTGGTTGTTCTGGGCCACTCTGTACTGCATTGATCAGTTTCAGGGGCTCTGAACGCACCTCTCCTGCATGGCTTAGGGGAGTGGGGAGGGATTTCAGATAGTTCTTTGCATTCTGAACTCAAAATAAGAGGGAATTTCTATGCAGCTATGAAATGAAATTCTCTTTACTAAAGAAACACAGACCATAACACTCTGGTTTCTTTCCTATGTGAATTTTTAAAATTTTTTTTTTTTTTTACTTCCTTCTAAGATCTTCAAGCACCCCAATTAGCTGTTGGTGTAGCAAACAGGCCCATTTATTGCAGGCTGTGTCAAAGAGTTTCAGCATGGACTGTTGGACTTTTGGCAACTGAATTGTAGCTTTTCTTCTATTGAAATATTCCCTTTTTGGTGAAAAATAGTGGTTTCATTTTCTAGATCTTGCGCATTTAACTGAATGTACTAGTATATTATGACCTTTCTGTGCACAAACCTTTCTTTTTTAGTCTATGCTTTGTACTTTTGAAGAGCCACTCTAATGAATCTTCACACGTGTGAATGTTTTTCTTTGCTTTCATGACAGCAAGCACTGTAACATATTGATAGTTTCAAGGCAGGTTGTACAACTGAAGGTGTTTGCTTTCTTAGAGTAAACAGGCACTTCTGATTCTGCTGTTTAGTTTGGTCAAAAAGTATTACCAACCTTCCCCAGCATGATATTTACATAGAAGGAATGCAAGCTCTTGTCCAGCTCAAGTGATTTTTATGGTCCAATGAGTAACAAGATATTAGTCACCAGAAATCTTTTGATCTCATTTATTTTTACCTTCTTTTCTGCTAATAAGTGTATTATTCTGGTTATGAACTGCCTACTCTTTACTCAGAAAAAGTCAGCTTCCTGGAAAAATCTGCCAAATGCAATTCACTTTCAGCTTGATTCCTTGGAAATTAAGACAAATTAATGGTGTATTGACTTGGACATAAGTTTGCAAAACAGGAACCACTTCAAAGCTACTCTTCTGGCTTTTCAGCAAGCACAGAAATATGGAAGCAAGGGCTTTGTATATATTGGACAGAGGAAACACTTGAACTTCTACATCCTCAGGCCCCTGATGTGGGATCTCCAGGCTGTTTAGATGTGAATCACCTCAGACCTTTTCCAGCTGAGCAACAAAGCCCATCTGGCCCAGACAATGCTGGCTGTTGTAGGAACAGCACAATGGTTTTGCAATATGAACAAAACATAAAGAGGGACAGGTTGCAAATTCCTTGGAGATGACACAGGGGAAGACCTTTCCACTTATGAGACAGTGTTAAACAGGCTACTTGCATAACCCATACTTCTCCCAGGACCTCTGATGGAACAAGGATCTGGAATCAGCATCCTGCCATGTTAGCAGATGGACATGAGTAAGGCAGCCAAGAGAGCAGAGAAAAAGGGATGCTTACAGAGAAATCACACAAAGGGAGTTCATCCCAACTGAAGGATGTAGACAGCTGCTAACAAGTTTGTTGAATGCAGTGGAGAGACATAATTATAATATGACTGTACACTAGCAAGGAACTGGGATTAAGACCTCAGCAACAGCAAAGCAGGTTTTACAGTATGAATCACCAGCAGACAACTACTGTTGTTTATGAAAGCAGGTTCATTACCCTCTGCAGGCAACGCTGTGTCTTGTCACGAGATGAGGCTGAAGCTGGCATATTATCCTTGCTGAGACCACGTGCAGCTCTGTGCTGCTACTCAGCATGAACAGAGCCATCAGAATCTTTCTCTAAACCAGCAGAAAAATGCATGAAATGTGCCATTTCCAAAAGCTCAGCTCTGCAGGACAACAGAATATTGTTGAGGGCTTCTAACTATGCACTGCAAATAAAATGGCAGAATTAGTCTGTTTGCCAACAGGTAGTGCCCAATCTGCCTATTTTCCAGTTGCATGCTATTTAAGGATATTTAAGCTGCTTTCCTGCTGCAGTAATAGTACATTGTAATAAAATTGTAAGTTCTGCTACTGAAACACACCTTTGTATGCTTTTTTGTGTTTATTAGGAGCTGTGAAATTTAATTAAATACAAGGCAAGCATTTTATCTTGTCAGCTCAGCTGACAGGTCTGACATTCATTGAGCACAGATGCTCTTCTTGAAAGATCTCTGTTCTGTCCTAGCTGTTAATGCTGCCCCTTCTCCTCTGTTTTTTGCTGGTTTCTTTGTTTGTTTCTAATATGTGTATGTTCACTTCCCTGTGGGGATTTTGCAGCAGTGAATGTGAGGACAGCTTTTAGTGTAGGTTATGGAAACAGAATCACAGAATGGTTAAGGTTGAAAGGGGTCTCAGAGACTGCATAGTTCTAACCCCTAAGTATATGATCTTTAAACTCCCTTCTAAACTCAACAATTCTATGATTCTGTGAATCAACATCCAGTGTATTCTGAAGCCTTTTTGTATATCTACAAGATATACAAAAAGCAGCTGTCAAAAGCAGCTAATAAAGGAGACAAACTCTTATTTGAGTCCTTTCTAGCATGGTTAGAGATTAAGGATGCAAAGTTAAGACAACAAATGACTTGTATCAATGTGCAGTTTGACTTGGAGGATGAAATTTTTGAATTATTTGTGCCTTAGATTGGCTCCAGGGGAGGGATAGGATACACCAGGGCTGGTGCTGCAGTGCTGCCCTTAGCCTGGAAGCAGGAATCCCTCTGAGGCACCTCAGTTGCCTTCATGGAGCAGAACAGGGTAAGTGCATCCAGAGGGCTTGCACTGGGGTGCTGGGAATCCTGGCACCTAAAACGGGGTTCAGAAGACACTGGGGACACCAGAGCTTCTGAGATTACACACTTCCATATAGGGAGCCTGCATGTAGTGCCTACATCCTATATGGATGGACCCAGCTCTCATGGAACTGGCTGTTGGGTTTTTGCTGTGAATTCATGTGTGTTTCAGTCCTCACCTGGAGTGACCACTGACAAAACAAGGCAATAATTCTGCTCTGTCAAGCATCTCACCGCTGAGCCCACCAAGAGAGGGTGACAGCTGTGCTTTTTGTGTTAGAAAGTGACCTGTACTTGTAAACAGCTGACAGGTAAAGCTGTTTTTGCTTGTGGTGAACCTGAGAGAGTTTAAAGAGATGACTAATTCATGAAAGTTTCTATTGACCACTAGCCCAGCTTCTTAGACACTTTGTCATCTCACAAATATGCAATTAGTTACTTTTCCTTCCAAAATCAGCTCAGACACACACTTCTAAGCTGTGGTATCACTTATTAAATGATGCAAACCCCTCATCCTTAATGTGTCATGGTCTGGAAAAAACAGCCTTGCTGATAACAGTACACTGAGACCTTCCTTTAAGTTTTGTTTGGAATGTTGCTCTTTGGAGATTCCAGCATGCCTCACTGAAAACCCAGAGGATTTAGGGCTTCCTTGCCAGGGCTGGGACTGCAGAGAAGCCCTGGGAATGAATGGGCTGCTGATGCGTGGGTGTAGCCATCCCCAGAGTGGTGGCAAAGTATTGTGATGTCACTGGCAAAGGCGAGGGCAAGCAAACAAGAAGAAATTCAAAGAGAACATCAAACCACTGTAAGCAACCTGAATTATGCAGGAGTCACAGAGTGAACACCAAGAGAATTGGATAGGAAAATTACTGAAAGATGTATAGCAACATCTGTCTTATGTCTATTGGACTCGAAGCAGAGCTGGAGAACCTGTTTTGATGACATGCCAGGTGAAACAGAACTGTTTCCTGTCCCTCAAAGAAAATGAACACAGAAAAATGCCACAAATTATTTCTCCTTCTACCACATTAACCCATTCAGAGCTGCCTCTCCCCTTCTGTAGGTCTTACAAATTCAGAGGAGGCAGCACCAGCCCCAGCAGCAGTGCTCAGGCTGTAGTTACCAAGGAACTGCAGCCTGGTGCTGAAAGGGGGAAGCTGCTCTTCTGTCACTGGAATATTTCTGACCCAGGGGGAGCCCATGCTGAAACAGGGGCTGGTGAGCATGGGAATAGATGGGATATACTGTCAGTGCCAGGGGCCGTGTGGCTGCAGGGTTGCTGCCATGCCAGCTCCAGGGTCCCAGAGCTCAGTTAGAAAATGTCCCTGTTCAGTTCAGCTGTTACAGCTCCAGGCACTGAGAGCTCTGGGAGAGTAGAGTGGTGCTGCCTGCTCTGCCTTTCAGATTTTTCCCATAAAATTCATGAAGGAAAGGCTCTAGCAGTGCCTCCTCCACAGCTGATTCTGCTTTTCTGTTTAACAACCAGTCACCCATAAGCTGAAGCATGAAGTTTAGCCCTCTGGAAGAAAATATGTCAGGCCCTCAAAGGACATGTGGGGCACACGGGAATCTCACAGGCACTCTGCTCTCTGCTCATCTGCAAAGATGCCAGGAAGCAAAACACTGTCAGGATTACATTACTGGAGGCAGATAACAAAGCAAAATATTTAAGCTAACAGTTTAGCTTAACAGTCCAGGACAGTGTCATTAATAATGATTTCTAAAAGATTATTTATAAAAGACTGGATTGAACACCATCTGAGCATTTTGACAAAAACATAAGACAATTTGATCTCTGGTTTGTTTGGGTTTTTTTAACTTTTGTGCTTTTTAAAATGAATTTTATAAATCTCATTTCATTTTTCTGCCTCAAGTACATTAGTTTCTATGGAAACATGGTAGTCATTTATGTGCATGGTGTTTTCTGACATCCATATGGGGAGTATAAGGACAAGTTATGTCACCATTGTGAAATGCAGGCATTTATGTGATGCTTACCATGGTTCTATGTGCAAGAGAGAGGATGAGAGACGATATCTTTGGTCTGTTATGTAATAGATGCAAAAGCCCAGATACAGGGAGGCAGCAATGAGCTGAGCTGTAGAATTTAACACATACACTCAATACATTTATATTCACACCAAAGAAAAATTTAGGATTTACTTTATGTTTTTATTTTGCCTATTTGGTGCAACCATGCCTGTCTTCACTGTGTAGAGCAACACTGAAACTGAGTGAATTAATTACCACAGATAGCCTAAAGATGTAACTCATGCTTCCTGTGACAACATCCAGCATTGCTGAAGAAAAAAACAAGGAAATAATCATGCTGTTTCTTCTTTCATGAAAATGAGAAAATTATATTGTGACACCATCTGTAAATAACAGAGCCATTGGCTGTGTAAGTATTTCATTCAGGAACATAAAACAAGTTTCTAGTGAGTCATACTTGTTCCTTATGTTTTAAATAGACTTTTATGAATCTACATTTCATATCTTCTGAAGGGTTAATGAAACCATCCCTATTTGAAGTATGTTTTAAAAAGCCATGCTAGTCAGTCCAGGATACTTAGAGAATGAAATTATTGCTGTACCTTGGGCTCACTATGGAGCTAGAATACACCCACACAAATCCTTGTGCTGTTATGTGAGCTCTGCACTTTGGGAAGTAGCACGCTGCTCATTGAAATTACCACAGCATTGCTTCTTATGCATCTCTAGCTTTTGATTCTTAATATTCAGAATTGTAGTTTGACAGTTTTTTAATCATTTTTACCATTAATTTCCTCTGTCAAGACATGGAAATCATGCTCCTGAATAAACCTCAGTTCAATACAAATTGAGCTGAAATGGGAACATTAGCCTTGGATGCACAAATCAGGTAATGCTGCAGGTACTACCACAGGACTAACCACCAGCAAAAAGCTGCAGCAACATGACAGGTAGGATGAATTAAATCTAGCAAGCAACTGAACCCAGCATTTATTTACTAAGAAGACATAACAATACAGGCAATGTTATCACTTATTATGCACAACACAAAGAAAACCATATATTTTCAGACCCCTCCAGCTGATAGGTTGGATTCTGTGTATTCTTTCAAATATATGTAGATTTCAAATGTCTCCTGCTGCATAGGACGAGTTGTATTTTCTCTAAGAACACCATTAGGAGAAACTTTAGTATCCACATCTCTGTCAGACCACCTTCAAGTGCTCTTCCAGGGGATTTAGTACAGGCTGCCAAGTCTGTCAGCAGCTTAAATGAGCAGAGACAATTGTCCTGGTGGTGCATGGCAGGACAGCTCAGTGGCTCCTGAATCATTCATCAGCTCCCCAGCAGAGCTGAGGGGAGCATCCCAGGCTAAAGGATATGGGCAGGGCTGGGCTCACCCAGGGACTGAAGGGACATTTTCCCATTTAACACCTTGTTGTAGTCAGTATGTTAGCTTACTTTTTGTCATGTCTGAATTGGGAATGCCTTAATCCCCAAATTCTCAGTGTTAGACAAATGAAGCCATCTGTACAGGCTGGGCTTTGTTATTTCCAGTCAAAACTAATGGAAACCAAAAATCTATTGGCATGAGGGTAGATGAATCCAAATGGTTGAAAATGTGGGATTGTGATACTAATGGGAGCAAGACAGCATTTTATCCCAGCTCCCTGGACTTCTTTAGGAAACAAATGACACCCAAGATAAGGTATTTGGTGGTCCTGGCAGGGGGGTATTGAGCAGAAGAAGCTTATTTACCTCATGTAATATGGCATTGCCTGACAGCCTTGTTTCTTATGCCCATGACAGCACCAGCACCTGAGCCATGGCCACCTTGCTGGCAGCTGAGAGGTCCTTGTTCCTTCTCTGTTTAGGGTGTGAAAACAGCCCAAAGTGGCTGTGATACAAACTCAGAGCTGCTGGCAAGAACAGCACTGCAGATCCCTGCAAAAGCACTGGCAAGTCCAGGTTGCCCTGACTTAGACCTGAATCTACCACTAATTTCAGTCCTCAGTGAGATGTCAGACTTAACACTGCTCTTCTATTAGCTGTCTCTGATTCACTGGGGTTTGCCATCAAGGGAAGGTTGCTGGGGCTCTGGCTTGCCATGTCAGAATTTGGTGAAGAAACTTTTTTATTTTATCTATTGTGTCTATACTGCCTGAATTCTCAAGGCATCCTAATTCATCTACAGTGGGGTGATTCCACTCTAAATTAATTTGAGGCTGAGAATCTATTTTTGAAGGGAAATGCTAAAATACCTGTCCTGACGCAGAGAAATCAGGTCTTGAAGTATGTGACTGGCAGTACTATGGGATAAGGCTTTTGCTGAGTGCAGGGTTTATTTTGGCAATTCTTGGTACACTAAATTCTGTATCACAGCTTCAGCCTCACACTTCTTTGTGTTTTTCTTTCTCTTGTCCTTCCAAGGACAAATGTCTGATTTAGCAGGAATGTCAGAGGGGTCAACTAGGAAACAATCAGCCTGGTAAAAGGCAGAACAAGAAATGTGGAGTGAAGGGAAACACTGAATATTTATCTCAGTCTTGGCTCTGGGATGGTTCCACATGTCAGTGCTGTGTCAGTGATGGAGACAGCAGACAGGCTGGCCACCACCCTGAGTTGGTCCTTTAGGACTGTCTTCCATTTCCAGCCTAAAAATTTCCTAGGAAAGAGTGTGGGTTTCTCAACATATTTTCTGAATGAATTTCACTAAATGCTGCAGGTAGCATGATCTGGTGTTCCCTATAATACACATTAGAGGAGTGTGGAGTGGATCTGTGTGTGTGGAGGGTTGTCCCCAAGATGCTGCTGCTAACACTCAGAACTGTGGCTATTGAAAATAAACTGTGCTTCTGGCAGATCCAAGGAAATCTGGTCCTATTCAGCTTATGTTTATTCAACTCTCTGTAAACTGGCCCTTTTCACTTTACTGTCCTTTAAAGGCAGCCATGAATGTCTCCTCTGTTAGAGCTTTCTGCTGTCACTGTTATAAAATATGAAAGTTGTCCATGCAGAATCAATAGTAAATTCCCTGGTGGACTTTGGGCAGTCTCATGTGTGTTATAAAGTCAAATCTCTGCCTGAGAGAGCTACTTTGGTGATTTTGTTCTGTTTTATTCTGAGAGAAGTGAAAGGATATGAGGACAAAATGGGACTTTTTGTTAATTACCACCACAGCTGAAGCAGAGTCTTTCCCTTGGTTCCTACAGGCTCAGCTCCCAGTGCTGAGGTGCTGGTCCACTGGCAAATGTTCTTTCACAAAGCTGGGGCCTTTCCCCCATGGCCGCTCTTGTCCTGCCACCTCTGCCATCCCCCAGGGTCAGAGCTGTCATCACAAATTTTGGTGTAGCTGGGGATGGATACATTCATTAACTGATTTGAAAACTGAAGCCAAGGCACCTTCCTGGATGTTGGCCAGGACTGGAGCCAGGCTGGGGAGCAGCCCCAGGAGAGTGGCCAGCCAGGCCCCAGCTTGGGGCAGCCTGTGGGCAGCTTTGGCTTCAGGAATTACTCTGTGTCAGCATGGAGTAGACAAATGCCATGGCCACATGCTTGCCAAGACTACCAGGAGACTCAAAAAGGCACTTTATTTTAAAATTGCTCAACCTCATCACCCATTCACTGTGCAGAAGCAGACAGGAACCCATGGGATTGCACTTGTCCAAATGAGGGCTTGATGTCCTTGGCAGAATCTTGGAAAAGACCTTGGGTGTACAAAGACACCTCTTTCTGACCAGCATCACCTGAAACTTGTATGGGCTCAGCTTCAGAGCCAAGTGCTCTTTTTTTTCATTTTCCCAGATTTAGTGATATTGGATGATCCCTCTACATCTCTATATTTCTATACCTATATCTCTATGCCCCTAAGTCTCTATATTTATATAATCACCAGATTTTTAAAGACTATACATATGCACACACACACACATCTATATCATCCCCATCATCTCTAAGTGTTACTGCATGTTGTCATTTCCTAAGGGGTTCCTGTCATTTTTGATGAGGAGACAGGATACCATGAATATTTTTGGGACTTTGAATATGGCAGTTTTTCACTGGCTATTTTGCCTCAAAGGATCTGTACCAGAGGGTATAGCTCAAATGTTTTTCTCTGAGCCTTACAGGGGTGCTAGGAGCAGTATCAGACAGAGTCTGTGTGGCACAGGATAAAACTGAATTAGTGATTTTTCCTCCTCATTTATTTTCTCTTATGTTAATATTTAACAATAATTCATCAATGAACTTGCATGGACTGATATTTTCTTAGAAAGGTTCTTTTTTTAAAATATTCTTTAGGAGTAGGGAACAATCATCATCAGCCAACAAAAAGGGAGCAGTAGTGCTTCAGTGAGGACTAGGGTCATCCCCATCATACAAGAAGAAATCACAGACAGCAGCAGTGAAAGGTTGTGTCCCAACCATCACAAACACATTTTTCTCTCAAATGTGTGAGGTTTGCAGTAAAAGATGTCCAAACTTCTGTGAAAGCATAGCAAAAATGAGAAACTCCCTGCCCTACCTGTGCCTCTCACAACAGAGCTTCCCCAAGAAGGGTCCTTATCCAGCCCATGTAGCCAGAGGAAAAGAAGGTAAGAACAGTCCAGAACCCAGGAGTCTCCAGCTGCAAATGATATTGTGTACTGATTCAGCCAAATAACTTTTACAGGTTTTTTACTAAGGGATGTGGTACCTCACTAAACAGTAAGCTAGAATTTTGGTGATAGAAATTATATTTATGCTATCAGTTATTTTTTGCTTTCAAAAGGCAGCAGTCTATTATTTTTCTGTGTTGGACAACTCTATTTTAATTTTAAATTATGCAAAATATTATAAAAGTATCCATTTCTAGTCCTTTATGGTATATGAGAACTATCACCAACTTCTCAGTAAGAACTTGAACGCTTTTCTCAAGAAATTTGGAAAATCAAAGCAACTGGATTTTACCACCTCACACTATAGGAATATGCTTGGCTTTTAGCAAGTGTATGCCTTCATTTGACTTTATTTTCAACTATTTTTATCTTCAACTAATTTTATTTTCTCTCTTGGGTTAAGAGAAAATATCTGAGAATAGAAGCTTCAGTATGTGTGACTAGAATTTCTTCTAGTCACAGATGTAAAAACCCAGCGAGTCTAAGAGAGAGCCAGTGACCAACACTCAGAGATGCCCAACACCCACAGCTCACCTCAGGAGGAAATAGCAGCTAAACCAGTACTCGTGTCAAAACAGTCTTGACATTTCTCCAGTGCTATTTGACTTCACTTCAAATCAAAATGCCAGGTTCTAAGATTACACACCATAGTCTCTCTGTAGGAGTTAGATCCTTTTGGAGTCTCCTGCACGAGCCTCTTTGAAGCAAAAGGATGATTTTTCCACCATGTTTTGCATCTGGCATCCACTTACTCCTTCACATATCTATGTCTGTTGGACACTGAATTATTCAAATGTCTGATTATGGTTTGGTTGGTTAGAAACCAATTTACTACAGAGAACACATATATCCATACAGTCCTGCCTGTGTTTGTCATCCTTCTGAGGCCCCTCAGTAGGAGCAATTTTTCCTTTCCCTGCTTTGAGAGCACAAGTCAGGTCGTGAGGGCTGCACGCACTGGCTTTGCATCAGCCTGTGGCAACATGCAGGCGCTGGTGACTTCCTCCTGCCCCACTTTCTGCAGGGCAAATCTTCTGTCTCACTGCTGCCTTTTGATCTCCAGCTTGGAAAAACAACTTGTCATGGAACTGAGCACAAAACATGGATTTTTACACACATGGATTTTGGATTAAGCTATTTCATCTGTCCGCTTTTAGAGAAGTTTCTTACCAAGATGTTGGACTCCTTGCTTTCACAGTGACCATATGTCATTCTACTCTAAAGCTGAAGAACAACAAAATAAGCATCCACATATCCACAATGTACTCATTAATAGACTGTAGATCTATTTCAGATTATAAATGACATGTGCTATGCAAGGAGATAAATTTCAAATTTGGAGCCCACACAGAGTCCCTAACCCTATAAACTGATTTTTACCATTGACTAGGAAGGATCTTAATAAGACAATAGAGAAAGTTAAAGAAAGAAGGTCAACATCACAAAAAGGATACATTAAGAGAGGAATGCAAATGCTGTGCACCACAATCTATATGAAATATTGATGAGATTCCAGAATAGCTTCATTTAATGCAATGCTGTTCAGATAAACACAGCGGCCCAGGTACTCAAGGTATTTAAAACACAGAAATGCTCTCAAGACCATTTTCTAATGCCTGTACATATCAGAGCTGAGTAAGACAACCCAGGCAGGCATACGAGACCCATGAATGAAGGGTGTACAGGGCACTTCTGTGAAAGCACATGAACATGTAGGTAAAGCTTACTCCATGTACCATCTTACTCCACCTAACATTTCCTCTAAAGCCCATCTCTTTTTCCAGGCCACCCAGCTTGTATTTGTGCTTGAGATAAATGAACAGAGCCATAAAAAATTGCATTCTTGCAAAGAGACTTTAATAGGGGAAATCCTTCCTGAGACTACATCAGACCTTTGCACTCTGTCCTTGCTCTGATCTCTCCAGGTACGCCCAGGCAGGCTGGTTTGGCTGTGCTTGTGGCCTGGGGGGCAAGGGAGCCTGGTCTGGATAGCACAAAGGTCCAGTGGTAACTTAGCGCTGTCACTGTGCATTGCAGCAAGGTGAGGCACAAGGCAGAAAATTCTACACCCTGCTAGGGAAACTTGGTTAGGTGAAAGCAATTACTTACACTGAAACTGGGCCAGAGAACTCAGCCTAATTGCACTTACCATTAATGCATGGCATTTCAAATACCTGACTACTTAAAATGTCTTGAAATTTGTGCTGATCAGAGCTAGCTAGAAATCCAATGCTACATTTTTAGCGATTCCTAAATTATTACTGTTGTTCTTAATTACTCAGAGTTAGATAGCATTTGATCAGTGCTTCTGTTACATAAACACATGAGCTGTTGCTCCAAGGGCTAAACGCCTGGAACCCCTCTGTGTCTGGTTTCAGAGGACAGGGCATCAGGGCCAGCCACAAGGCTGTGGAGAGAATTCACCTGGTGATGCCTCAGCACCTTCTGGCTGCAGAGAACCTTAAAGACTTCCCTGTGAGATGGGATCCAACTCATCCAACACTGGCTGGCTGTCTCAGCCAGGTACCCAGCACAAACCTGTCTCTCTGCAGTCAATAAAGAAAGAGAGACATTCAGAGGGCAATTTATTTCATCTGTCTCAAGCAGAAAATGAGCCATTTCCCAAAGAACCATTTCTTTACTCGCTGACTACAGGAGAAGCCTGAGAGGCCATCCATCCACATTCTGTGCCCTCAAAAGTACTAAAAAAACCTGCAAGCAACCATAGAAAGGTCTGTTGCTGAAGAAAATTACTAAATTTCTTCAAATTCAGCCAAGCTCTTATGAACTTGATTCACATATGAAGCCAGAGCCTATATATAGCCTGCAGCTTTTGGATCCTTGGTTGAAATACAAGTAAGATTGCAAGAGAAAGGAACTGAAAGATAACATTTTGTAATGGAAAAGTGTTATCAATCGACAGCATTAGACAGTGTTAGACACTGTAGACATGTTGGTACAGCCTGGCAGCCTAATTTTCTATATACCATGTAATTACATGAATGGATCTTTTTGTAACTTAGAGCTGCTGAGAGATATAAATGTACCTGTGTGGAATTGGTGATGTTTGTAGTTTTGTTCATGTCCTTTGTTTTCCTGGTACATTGAAGACATTACACTGACAACATGCCCCATTAGATGCACACCATATTCTGCAATGAACTAAATCATGCTCATTTTATTTACAGAGCATCATGAGGATGTACTATTTTTGTCTGAATAAATAAATAACAAATGCATACACAGTGCAGTTTTGATGACTGGGATACTAAAGAGGCATGTTACTGACTGTAACATTTCAATTGTGCTTTTCTCTGTTTTCCACATTAAGTGTTTCAAAAATGACATCCTAACAAGAGACTATACCTCCTCCAGAGACTCCCTGAGCAGGCTGTGACGCACACATTCGCACATGCATATCTGAGAATTCAAACATGCTCCCTTTGTCCAGATTAGAAAATGGACTACTAAAAATGTGTCCTGTTAATCTTTTGCAAATCACCACTAATCTTCTTCCCACTGTTTTTGAATACTCTCCTTTGGATTCCTGTGTGGTTAACTATTTGATCAAGGAAATGTAATTCCATCTGGTCATCACAGCTCCCCCTTTATACTTCAAAGAAATGTCTGCATGTTTTTCAGGAAAATTATTTTCCAGTATTTCACACAGAGCTTTAGTTTTCTTTAAAGAGTGGGTGAATAGAATGTTCTGTACCAGCATGTACCAGCAAAAGCCATAGGCTGCAAAGATTTCTTCACTGCTTTAGCAAAGAATAAAAATATTTATTAAGGAGTTTGTTTTCCACATTTCCTGAGATAAGAATACAGATTATCAAACTGTTGTTTCAAGCTATTCTCAATCTTTTTTTCTTTGTAAAAATAATACATGTACAATACAAAATAATACAACTACACAAATAATACAAAGATAATACATGGTCACATCTAAAAAATTCTAGGACATTAAACTTAAAACCACTATTCCTTTTTCTTTTAAGAAATCTGGTATTATTTTTGTTTATGAGACACTATACCTATGGATTTTTGAGAAACAGAAAACAATATCTGTATGATATTTGAGAAAATGAATTCTTTCTTCATAGCTTTCATTGACAGGGAAGCAAATTGCAGCAATAGACAGGTAGGAGCAGCCTCCCATTCACAAATCCTGATGCCCATGGGATACATGAGTATCTTTTGGGAGCACAGCACAGCAGGGCACAAGCAATCCAGGAGGTTCCTGGAATGCACTGATGATAAATTCCTTCTCCAGGTGACAGAGGAGCCACTGAGGAGAGGTGCTGTGCCCTGCTGGACCTTGCTCTCACAGTGAGGGGCTGGTGAGGAATGTGAGCTCAGGGGAAGCCTGGGCTCAGTGACCAGGGAATGGTGGAGTTGGAGATCCTTAGGGCAGTGAGGAGGGTGCACAGCCAGCTCAGTGCCCTGGACTGCAGGAGAGCAGACTTTGGCCTCTTCAGGGATCTGCTTGGTAAAGCACCAACCCTGAAGGGAAGAGGAGCCCTAGGAAGCTGGCTAATGTTCACAGATCACCTCTTCCAAGCTCAGGAGCAATGCATCCCAACAGGGGAACACAGGCAAAAATGCCAGGAGGCCTGTGTGGATGAACAAGGAACACCTGGACAAACTCAAACACAGGAATGAACTCTACAGAGGGTGGAAGCAAGGACAGGTAGCATGGGAGGAATACAGAGAAATTCTCCAAGCAGTCAGGGACCAGGCTAGGAAAGCTAAAGCCCTAACATAATTAAATCTGACCAGGATGTCAAGGACAAGAAGAGAAGCTTCTATAGGTACATCAGTGATAAAAGGAAGACTGGGAATGTAGGCCTTCTCTGGAAGGAAAGAAGAGACCTGGTTACCTGGGATGTGGAGGAGGCTGAGGTGCTCAATGATTTTTTTGCCTCATTCCTCACCAGTAAATTCTTCAGTCACATCACCACAGTCACAGAAAGCAAAAACAGGGATTGGGAGAATGAAAAACTGCCCACCATAAGGGAAGATCAAGTTTGAGACCATCACAGAAAGCTGAAGGTGCACGAGTCCAGTGGACGTGATGAGACACATCTGTGGGTAGGAAGCTGGTGTATGAAGCTGCTAAGGCACTTCCCATCATATTGGAGAAGTCATGGCAGTTCAGTGAAACTCCCACTGATTGAAAAAGGAGAAACATAACCCCTATTTTAAAAAGAGGAGAAAGGAAGACCTAGGTAACTACAGGCTAGTCAGTCTTACCTTTGTGCCTGGCAAGTTCATAAAGCTGATCCTCCTGGCAGTTGTGCTAAGGCACCCAAAAAATGAGGAAGTGCTTGATGAAAGCCAACCCAGCTTCACTAAGGGCAAACTGTGCCTGACAAATTTAGTGGCCTTTTAGGATGGAGCTACAGAGATGGTGGATGAGGGAAGAGCAGCTGACACCACCTACCTGGATTAGTGCAAAACACTTGACACTGCCCAGCATGACATCCTTGTTCCTAATCTGGAGAGACATGGATATGGCAGATTGTCCATTCAGTGCATAAGGAACTGGCTGGATGGCTATGCTCAAAGTGTTGTGATCAATGTTCAACATCCAAGAGGAGACCAGTGATGAGTTGTGTTCCTCAGGGGAACACCAGATATTGGAACTTGTTTTACATCTAGGTCAGTGACATGGACAGTGGGATTGAATGGACTTGCAGCCCAGAAAGCCAAATATGTCTTGGGCTGCATCAAAAAGCACATGGGTAGCAGGGCAAAGGGGGGGATTCTGCCTCTCCTGAGACTCCACCCCACAGTGGAATACAGTGTCCAGCTCCAGGGCCCCCAAAATCAGAAGGACATGGACCTACTGGAACAAGTCCAGAGAAAGCCACAAAGATGATCAGAGAGCTGGAGAACCTCTCCTGTGAAGAAAGGCAGCAAGGCTTGGAGTTGTTCATCCTGGAGAGGAAAAGGCTCCAGGAAACCCTACAGCACCTTCCACTGCCTAATGGCTTACAGGAAAGCTGGAGAGAGACTTTTCACAAGGAAATGTAGGGATAAGACAAGGGGAAATGCCTCACTGAAAGATGTCTAAATTACATATAAGGAAAAAATTATTTACTGTGAGGATAGTTGTGGATGCCCTATCCCTGGGAGTGTTCACCACCAGGTGAATGTGGCTTTGGGAATCATAGTCTAGTGGAAGGTGTCCCTGCCCATGGCTGGGCATCTGGAACTGGATGCTCTTTAAGCTCCCTTCCAGCATAAACCATTCTCTGATTCTATAAGTTCTGAATTGCTTCTTGAATTACATAAAAAAATATACTCTAGGATGAAGTGTCAGTGTATTACATGATGGACAAATATCAGAATGTAAAGTATATAGTCCATTTTAAGAAACAGAGGCAGCAGTCCAGCATTACAGTTATGTGTGCTCAAAGTCCTCTATGTGAATATTTCTTATGCTTAACAACAAGTGCATGTGTAAGTATTTTGCCAGACTGGGGCCATACATAACCTCCACCCATTCCCATTGCAGCAGAGCTGCTATAGCTCCCTGTCCTGTGCTTCCACACAGGCCTTGTTCCAGGTGTTGAACATTCATGTCTTTCAAGTTCTGAAGATGGCAGGTTAACCAAAATTAAATTGTTCAAATTAAATCAGAGAGGAATTAGAGAAAATTGTTATTTGAAGCTGACAGAAAGTGCAGCTGCAATTTGGAAATGAAATGCAAGTCTAAATAGGAGCAATGAGGGAAGAGCACAGGTGTGTTGCATGAAAACCCTAGCAATGAAACCCCTCTGTGATATGTGAATTGAGAATTGATTTGGAAAGGGTAAAACTATCTAGACAGGCATGTACTGAACTGTAGCATAAATTCATAACCTTTCACCACAAATAATCCTGAAGTTCTTTGTACATTTAACTGATGAAAATTGGGCATCACAGAATTGGAATCACTCCATGACAGAACAGTTTAATACAAGTCCATGCAATAGCATTCCATCTTTGAAAAGACAGAAGCTTGCGGTGAAATCCAGCTTCTAGTGAAAACAGGTGTTTCAGCATTGCCTTCCTCTGGGCCCAAATCACTTCTGGGATCTGATGTTACATTTGTAGGACTGTAGCCACAGGTGTGCAGCAGCCTCTGTGTCTGTAGGAGATGGGGAGAAGACCCAGGCCATTGGGACTGCACCATCACCCATTTAGGAGAACCCATCCTGGGTGAGACTGCCCTAAATGTCTTTTGTCCCTTTGGCAGGTGCATAATTGAGGCTCCCCTGGTGTGCTGCACCCAAAGCAGCAGCAGCAGCTTTCTTCTGGGGTTTCTGTTTCCTCGGTATTCTCCCGGGAAATGCATTAAAGCAAACTGCATGTGGGGGCTCTGCAGAAAGGACCACACCAGGTTAAAGAAATGGAAACCCTGGATTACATTTTCCCCACATTTGCCAGTAGTAAGGCAAATCTGGCTCCTCAGGGGCATCTGGGGAGGGACAGATACTGTCTTTGGAGATTTCATTCCCATGAGTGGAATGGTTCATTACCATGGAGTCTTTTTTAGCAAATCTGTGGCATACAAAGTGGTACTGAAAAGGTCATGCTGTTTAATGTAGGATAAATAAAAGTGATCTTATTTTAGCAAGAGTCAATCATATTTCAGTGTTTTTAAGGCAAAGACTGTGTCAAGTGCCAGCATCTTTGGTAAACAGATTTTTTTATTGTTTTCTGTAGCCCACAGAGAGTGGAAAGTGACCTTGTTTGAGGGAGAAGTACCAGTAATGTGTCAAAATATTATTAACATCTTTCTCCACTTTCCCAGGTTTTCCTAATCCAAGTGACTGAATAAATAAAAACCAAAGTGAAATAATCAATAAGAGGGAGCTTGAGGACAAGTCTAAAACAGGGGGAAAATACTCAAAGTGCAGAAGCAGCAATCCAGTTTGGCCATAGGGTAAATATATATTTATTAATAGAGCTCCATTATTATATCTATATATTATGATATTGTGCACGGAGTTGAAATATACATAACAGAAGGGACAATTAATTAAAAAATTATAAATTAATTCCTTAGTCTCTTTCAAAAATCCAGCTGTATGAGTGAATATTTAAGGTGGACTAGGCAAGACACACGTGGTACAAACTTTTAAATAAAGTATTAAAACACTTCACTTAGAATGCCCAGCCTAATTATCAGACTGTTCAGGCCAATATACCAGCTACAAATTACTTTTGATAGCAAGATGCCAGACTGAACACCTCCAGAAAACCAGAACAGATGTTCTCAGGGATAAACAATCTGGGTCGTTTCTGTAATTACACATTTGCATGAGAATAAAATTACTTCGTTGAATAAAATATTTTTTCAGAATATATTTTTTGTTAATCATTAAACCAAGTGACCTGAGAGGCTCTGATGTGGCTTTTTGACCTTCCTCTTATTCAATACTCACTTCAGTGACCTCCTTAATCATTCAGTTAACTTGTAAAAGATGAAAAGGGCAGGCAAAGCCTACGTGGTTTGTCAGTATTAACATGAATAATGACAATTATTTTTAAGAAACCAAGAAGAATAATGCTCAACACAACAGGTTAAAAAATGCTCATCTAAAAGTTTTATGAGAGCTGATTTCTCTCAAAACACACCAAAGTAAATAATGCATGAGGAAAATTAGGCAGTGCAAGAAGCAAAAGAACATTAAGGAAAAAAGTTCAGACTCTATTACTTTGAGTATGTTTCCCTTCCACAAGCACACAAATAACACTGCTAACCACAAACTTCCCAGATCTGCTGTGCATAGATCAGTTAATGTTTGTCCATGTGGATAAACCTCACCATTACATGGATAGGCAAGGTGGCAGTGTGCCTTGTAGCAACCAGCAGCAACTGAACGTTCCCAGAAAGTATCTGAGAGAGTCTGAAATCTGATGGGTAGGGGCCAGGGGATGGGGGGAACAGAATGGAAGGGAGACAGGTAAAGACAAAATAAAGCTGTGGGAGATATGACAAACATCTAAACATAGTGAGGCTTGATATGTACATGAGTTTCCTCTAAGAAAATGTTTGCCACATTTTAAAATTCAGGGCTGTTCCTACAGTAACATTATTTAATTGTTAAAAGGACGTTCTTGTGCTTTCTACCAAAAATGTGTTATCTGCTTTGCCCTCATGAGATAGGGTCAGATAGTCATTCTCTTACTGAAATGCTTCCTCTCATGTTTAGTCAATATGACATTCAAAAATGCATTCAAATTTGCTGGTGTTTAGTTTAGGATAGTTTTCAAAAAGGTCAGTATTCAAAAAGTGGCAACAATGTGCATTGTTTCATCTGGAAATATTGGGAAATGTGGGTACTCTAAAATTTGGCCATTTTCAGAAAAGTAAATTTTCTGGCATGAATACTTCAATACAAAAACTTTAAGCAGTTTGTTTCGTGGAAGTTATACTAACTTGAGAGTTCAAAGAAATAAAGTATTTTAAATACTATATAGCATATTTAAGCAATATTTCAAAATTAACAGAAATGCAAAAAGTTAGTGTTCCAGTGCACAAATCTCTCTCTTTTTTTTCTTTTTCTCACACTTCCTGTCCTCTTTGTCACTGGAGTAAGTGGAAAGATCAAAATTAAAAGTGGAGGAGGAGGAAGACTTTTCCTTACTTCTCACTGGAAAAAAAGTTAACTTCTCACCAGAAGACAAGTTGGCTGCTATTTTTGGTTTTCAGTATATTGTTAGTGATAGAATAAGAAAATATTTGAAGATTTAAAATATTGTTTTTGTTATTCAAAGAGTCCTACTTTTCACTCCCATTTTCATCTGGGCCAGTGAGGTGGGGAGAATAATGGAACATAAGGATTTGCCATTATTTTGACATTAAAATGTCAAGCGTTATAAAAATACCCTCCTGATTCTTTTTAGAGGTGGTACTTCCCCACAGAATGCTGGTAATGTAATATTTTTGAAATATTCTTATTGAAGAGATCAGACCTTTCAGCTTACACTTTAAACAATTTTAGATTCACACATACATAACCCTCACTGAATTGCCACTCTTCATGGCTGCACCCTCAGGAGCTCCAGGATGAGATAAACGCTCAGGTTAAACACTCGGGAGCAGAGCTGTGCTCCTGCAGCTCCTGGGCAGCCCCTGCCCATGGCGGGTTCCCACCCTGGGCTCTTCCCACCCCTGGCCTGTTCCCTTGATAGCAAAAGATTTTAAAATCACAAAATTCGAGGAGCTAGAAAGAAAGTTAGGCTTAATAGGCCCTGGGAAATGTTAGACCTTGTATTTGCTAGATAGTGTTAAACTGCGCCTGTGAAGTCAGTATATGATAAATGATATAATTGTTATATGTGTTTAGATATAATTATTGTTTAAAGAATCATGAAAAACTATGTTAAGAGTTTGAGGGGGATCACAAGAAACCCATGCTTAGATAAAATCAGTGTATACAATAGAACAATGCAAGTCTAATAATTAATATGTAAGTTATATAGCGATAGAATATAAAAACATGTTCATCCCAAACCCATGTTGGAGTCAGATTTGGGTCTTTACCCCTGATACCCAGAGCTCTCAATAAAAGCATCTATAATATAATAATAATCAAGCACCTATAATATAATCATTCTGTGATTATGTGGTCCTACCACTAACATCCTGAGCAGCCCCCAGGTGAGGCAGGGCATGGTGTCCCGGTGTCTGTAGGGGATGGTGTCCCTGTGTCTGTCCCTGCAGAGCAGTCCCTTGGTGAGGCAGGGCATGGTGTCCCTGTGTCTGTCCCTGCAGAGCAGCTCCATGGCAAGGGCTGTGAGCCTCAAACCCCTTCAGGTTCATCAAGCACATGGCTCCTGCCTGAGGGCACCTCCATGCCACCCTGTGCTTCTGGTCAGAACCCAAAGCCCAAAGCCCAAAGTGATTTGGGGTTGGGTTTTAGTCTGGCCTCGAGCAGGGTCTCGTCCCCAAGTGAGTGCTGGAAGATTGATGGTAGAAAACCCTTCCTCTTCTCCTGCCTCAGCTTCAGAGGAAGCAAAAGCTCAAACCCAAACACCAATTAATAGAGCCAGCCCCCATTAACCCAATGAACTCTGAGTGCTCCAGGTGAGCATCCTCAGCAGAGAATGAAATGGACTCTGCCCCCACTCCTTAAATAAGATTTTTAATAATATAAAAGGCCTCTGTTAGATATACATTAAAAAGCATGAAGAACTGCCTGCACCACAAACACAAGTCAGTGAGAAGTGCTTTATGAGCTCAGTCAGTTTTAGATCAGTGTAAAAATAAAGCTTTATTCTTGGTGAACAGAGCAGCATAAATAACCAAAGTTATTCTTCAGGGAGAAGTGTGAAGATGCAAGCAAAAGAAGCCTGAGAAAAGAAAAGGCACACAAAACCAGAATTTGTCTTTTTAACACCACCTGTATTTACAGTATTTAGAATATAGAAACATATATATCTGTGGTGCATCAGGCAGAAAGGTACTTGGAAGAAGTTTTCTGCATGAGAACTTTCAAAGATTACTAAACAGATATTAGAGAGGGTATTTCAGTCTCAACTCCTATTTTTAAATTAAATCCTTCCAACAAATATCCTTAACACCTTTCCATTAATTTGATCTAAACATCACACCCTCCTGAGACTTATGAGGACCTTGAACAAGTTTCTCCTTGCTTCTGTAGCGCTGAAACCTTTTCCCAAGATGTGCTGGGAATTGGTTTCTTCCATAGATTTTATTTGCATGCCTTCGTTCAGTATGGGGAGTTAGCAACCTGCTTCCACAGCAGGACTCAAGCTGTGTGCCCACACAGACCTGCAGCACAGCATTGCTGTGGCCAGTGCCTGCCCACGAGGTTTGTGTTGGTTTTGCCAAGCCTCAGCACTGAAGCCTGTCCAGCTTGCTCTGTCTGAGCCGCCCTCAGCTTCACTTTAATTTGCTTTAGCTGTAACTGCTTTTCCTCCTGACCAGGTGCCTGTGGCTATTTTGGTTTGTTTTGCTCATTGCAGTATGGTACTGCTGAGGTTTTGTGACTGCACAGGAGTGGTTCAGAAGGAGAAATTCCACCTTGGTGAGGCAGCAGTGGCTCTGGGATGGCAGATCCCATGTGTAGTGTAGGGGAGTACCAGCACTGGGTGGCAGGAGATGGGGCACAGGTTTGGCTCTGGAGACCCCAGAGCTATAAACAACTCAGCAGTGTCAGATAAAGAAATGCAGACCTGAGGCTGGATGAAACTGATTCTAGGGCTGCAAGTAGAACAAAGAAATAGTACCTATCATATGTCTAAGGCTCTGCTCTGTCCTTAGCAAATTCGGATCTGATGTAGAGTTCAGACCATTTTAGAAAGAACAAAGATGTAAATGCATGTTAGCTGATATGCAAAAATGCACCCAAATAGATCCTAGAGTGAGAACAAAGAAACTATCAACATGAACACCAAAATCGTCCTGGTGAAGAACTATAACAACAATCCATAATCCTGCCAACTTCAATACCTGAGCAAAAGCAGCCATCCACAGGCCTGAAAGGGCTGGGAAAGAGGGAACATTTCAGCAGGAGAAGGGGTAGAAACTAAGGAGTCACAGTTTTAGCTGTATTATTATTACTACTACAGTTGTAACCTTTTCTGCATAGACACAGTCTTTTCTTTCTGTAATAGTTGTACGTGGAGTAGTAATGACTTTTGGATTACACTCCTAAGGTTTCAATTATGCTAACAATAAATTTCTGCCTTTATATGTGAGTTACTTCTGCTTTGCCCATAAAACAAGATATTGAGCAGAATAAGTAGCTTCACTAGATCTAAGTCATAAAAATATTACTTGTACTGAAACAGAATCTCTTCCTCAGGGGTTTAACATGACAGACTAAACAATCTCAAGACTTTTGACTCAACACAGCATCAACTGAAAATCCATTGGCATTTGCCAAAATGAAAGGATATCATGAGGTCGATTTTCAGGTGGCATAAACTGGTTTAGTTCTTTGGTTGTGTGGGAAAAGCAGAGCCCTCATTTCAGGCTGTGTTTCTGAGGCGCATGGCTACCTTGAAAACCTGAGGTCTGGCACCACAGTAGGAGTTACTCTGAGGGTAAAATCTTGCTCCATCAGAATCAGTGGGAATTTTGCCACTCACTCATTTGTACTTGAGGTTTCACCCCAGGGAATTTCGCCCAAAAGCAAACTCTTCACCCAAAGAAGTCCAGGAGGAAGGAGATCAGAATAGAACACAGCCAAGCTTGAGTCCACTGTTTGGACATCCCTACCTTGCCTTGTGCACAGCTGAGGTGAAAGCATGGACACATCCCATGAAAATATTATGGTAACACAGTAATCTGGACCTGCTGTCTGTGGGATTATCCAGCTATGGTTCAGAGATGTAAGTGGGTGCATTAGATCAGCTGATGTTTGTTATAAATATAAAAGAAAAAAAAAACCCAACCAAACAAAACGTATCCAAAAAAGCAAAATCCCCAACCAACAAAACCAAGAAAAAACAAACAAACAAAGAAACAAAAAACAAACGGAAAAAACCAAAACCAAAAAACAACCAAAAAAAAAAACCAACCAAGGGGGAAAAAAGCCAACAAGAACCAGATCATTACATGCACCTGTTATTAAGAAAATGCAATATTATTAGAGTTATGACTAACTGGAATGCCTGGAAGAGATTTACCACAACAGAAAAAAATCAATTAGGTATGGATGTATACCATATATATACATCTTACTAATTTCCTTTAGGTTGCATGAGTAACTTTGAATTAAGCTTCAGGTTTAAATGTGTATATTTGAGTACACATATATGAGGACACCTTATAATGCTGACCATAAACACAATATTTAGTTCCCATATGAAATCATGGAAGGTTGCTGGCCTATTTCAGTCAAGGTACATCATGTAAAGATGTAAGTCTGTAAACCAAGACTGAAGGGAGTATGGATGACCTCTTCAACCTGGGTACACTTCACACACCCAAGGAAAGTTCTCCTGTTGTCCTTGGGATAACCAGTGGTTTGAGATGGCTTCATGCCTGAACATGACTTCATGCAGTGCTCTCCTGACTCCTGCTCAAGCACACACATGCCTCACATTGCTTTTGTTGCTTTGTCACATTAGCCTTTGGGTTTGTGGACATAGAGTATGGGCTGCATTTACTCAAACTTAGATTTTCTGAGAAATTAAATGTCTGGATCTGAATTATTTACTATTGGATCATTTTATAGTCTGCTGAGAGGCAAAGTTATTTCCAGAGGGCAATTCCTCTTCCTGTAAGATCTTTAAGACAAATCATCCTCTAGAAATGCCTGCTTCTCTTAACTGGGCTTTGAGGGTGACCAGCTCAGATTGAGATGTCTAAAGTTTGCTTACTTAAGGTTAAGCAAGATGCATCCCTCCCAGACACTGTAGTGGAGGCACACAATGTTTATCAGTTCTTGCCTGTACCTGACTGGAGTGCCATAAAACAACATCAAGTGGTATGTGTGACTCGAGATTGATGATTTTTGTCAATTGGAACATTTTGTATTTTGTATTTATTAAGTTTTAAATATTATGGACTGAAGTCAGATAATGACCTCAGAAATTATTTTTTTCCCACAGAGGATTTATGGTCTGAATGATTTTTCATCACAAATTTCCAATTTTTGGTGAAATTTTTCAAATTTTCAAAACATTTTTCTGGGATAATTATAAGAAAATAAATTCTAAATAAGGTATATATTATGTTAGAAGCATTTCACACAATATATAAAAAACCCTCAAGTGTCTCAGCCATTCCTTGAAAACAGATCCCTACGATCACTTAGAATTTCAAAACATTATTTTAATTACTATTTTAATTGCCCTTTTGTTTTTAAATGAACATATGAATGCTTTCATACTCTAACCCCCCACAATTAACTGCAATAAGTAAGCACTCTAACCTTTGCATACAGTTGTTCTAATAACATTTTATTAGCAGATCATTAATTTTTGGGAAATTTACTATGAAGTCTCTTGCACCAGACACAGGATGATATCCATCACTAAGCTAAATGCCATAAAAATATCTTTAAATGCAACACTAAGCTTAACATAGTGGGAAAACATAATCTCTGATTGGGAAGTTCATTTTATGAAGTAATTCAGGAAAAGGGAGCTGAGGTCGGGAGTAACCTCGGGACTACTGCTTCCCTGCCAGATGGAAAATCTCAGGGATGACACATTTGCTCCCGAGGGGAAGGATGCAGCTCCTTTGACAGCCTACCCACTCCACACCAACTGCATCAGCCTTGGAGGAGGCTATGGCTCCCATCCTCCCTCCAGAGGAGAGGCTGATGCAGGGGGAAATGGAGGGAAACCCTCCAGGCTGTGTTTGTGCACAGGGGCAGGCATAAAACTGACAGGGGCCAGGCTGCTGAGGCTCCCAGGCAGAGCAGCTGATCCCAGCAGGCACATGCACATGGATACATCACAGAATCATGGAATGGTTGGGTTGGAAGGGACCTTGAGGATCATCTCGTTCCAGCCCCCTGCCACAGGCAGAGACACCTTCCACTAGCTCTCACACATACACATATAAACACAGACAGACACACAGATCACATTTTTAATGCTGCATTTGCCTTTCCCAGAAGAGCATTTTGTTTCTTTCCTTGCTGCTGCTGCCCTTCCAACCAAAGTAATCAGGGGTAGCCCTTGGACTTCAGTGTGACCAATCTCAGACACTGTAAGTCCAAGTGCCATGTGCACCTTGGGGCCACACAGCTCCTCTTGGTATCCAGCCATGATTACAGAATGACTTGACAGTAGTGGGGAGCCAAGGATTTCAAAAAGTACCATATCTGGTACCAAATCCAAAGTTTATGTCTGGAAATGTACACAGGCATTTGTGAGTTTTATTAGCTCAAAGCATCTCTGGTCTGGTCCCTGGCCTGTAAATTCACCTGCAGCTGGAGGGCATTTGTTGTGCCATTGGAGTCTTCTGGTATATCTGATGTAGAAGAATCCTTTTATTTATTTATTTATTTTTGCTCAAAGATCCAACTTCCATACAAAGAAAAGCACAATAAATTGGGACAATTGATAAACTCACTCCAGCTGTGACAGAAAGATGACTGTAGACATATCTTCAATCAGAGCAAATGAAACTAGAAATCAATCTCTAATTTTAAAAAGAAGAGAGAGAGGTATAGTATAAAGAGCATGGCATTAGGCATATAGGAGCACATTTTATGCATTCCTGATGTTAGATTTAGTCCAAAGAAAATATAAACTGTATATAATATGTTGGACCTACCCCTACCAACACCTCACACTGCCTGCTGGCAGATGCTGTATGAGGCAGAGGCAGCCAAACCTGTCCCTTGGATCCAATGCTGTCCTGGAGGGTGCCCTGGATCCAAGCATCCTCAGAAGTGTGTGCTCTGCTTGTTTTGGGGAAATCTAGAAGGTTCATGCCAAATTAAACTGGAGCTGGACTAATGTGGATGATTAGAGGACAGGACTTGGAAATGAAGTGGGCAATTGTTACTTGAGAGCATAGATGTACCTGATAGAGCCGTAACTCTCCAGGGAAAAAAAAAAAGAAGCTACTTATTTATCACCAAACAAAAGCTGATTTCTATTTGAGGGCTAGTCCTAATATAGTATGTCTTTTATTTTTTCTTCTTTTTTTTTCTTTTACTTTCAAGGTAGAAGTACTTAATCTTGTGTATTTATTAAGCCAAATATTACAGCAATTTCAGTGCAATTGCAGTTAGCAATGGGTTCCATATTAGCTCACAAACAAGGAATGGTATTTGTAAAATAGCATAGTTTAGGCTTCCTGAACTAACAAAAATTGTAGACCAAGCCTATTATGAAGGCATGCAGGAAAGTTAATCAAATAAATGTGGAATGTAAGTTTGCCTAACCTGCAGGTTGATAAACGCCATATGGGTGCTCTTACAGAAGAATAAAATTGCTTTCATTTTTTGTAGCTTAATTCTGTTTAAATTGCTGCAAACTCCAGCCTCTTTATTCTGAGTGAAAACACATGTCCCAGGAGTTTAACGTGCTTGAACTTATGCCTGTTAACTTCACCACTTGATTATCCATAACTTTCCCAAGTCTCCCCACCCAAACTTGCTGTTAAAACAAGTTATTGTTCCTCCTTCCATACAAAGTGTTTAAGCAGGCACAGCAATGTGCTGCACACCAGCTGCACTTCAGCCGTGTGGGGCCCTTCCAATCTGCGATTTTGCCCACGTTTGCAAGTGTTCAAAGTTAAACTCTCAAAGGGAGACAGAAAGAGAACTAATTGGAAATCTTTGAAGAAATCTGACCCCTTTCTATGCACTTTTTCTGAATTTTTCCCAGAGGCACTGGACCCACTTCTTTCTCTTATATGAAAAAGATGCCAGAATGGCAATACACATCCAAGAAGACTATGGCAGAATAAAGTTGCTGTCAAGCCTTAGTAAGAATGCTGCTTTCTGGTCCTCACCTTCTACCAAATTCCTCAGGTAGACAAGCTGCAAGTTGTTCTTTTGCACTTTACCTGCAAAATGTCCTTCACCATTCCAGTACTTCTTGATTTACTGTTGCTGATTTAACTTTAATGTTTATCATTGCATTGTATTTTTTACCATTTAAAAATATGAGAAGTAGTAAAAAGGAAAAACAAATAAAGAAAACCAGATCAGCAATAAATACAAGCTAATTCATGGCTGAGGTACCAGAGTGTTGCCCAAACTGTCTGGCATGTGTTTGATGTACAGGATGACAAGAAACTTCTCACAACAACTATTTCATTAGTGTGCTCCTAAATAGGGCAAGAATATTCAGAAGATGTGCATCACCACTAAATAATTCAATCATTGCAGGTCTTGTTCTATGGAGCATGAAGGCAATACTGCCTTGATCTATTTTGGTAGGGACTGACATCAGATGTGGCTCCCCACCCGTGGCAGGAGTGCCCCTGGCATCACACAAACCACTTCCAAGGCCACAGCCAAGGCACCTCCCTCTTCCTGTATGGATGCTAATTTGAATTGCCCAGAAGCAGCCCATTCACAGGCCATGACTAGCAGCTGTTTATGCAGCCATCCAGCCTGTGCCTCACTCAGGCCATCACTGCCTCCTGCCCTGGCTGACCCAGGCAGCAGCACCGCTGACTATCTGCAGACCAGTGGGCTTGAGAGATGAAGGCAGTGGGAAGGGTGGGCTGTGAGGCTGATGCCCCAGTGCCACAGTATGTGCTTGGAGAAGATGTGAACAGCAGGGGTAGAGACAATGTTCAGTGTCACCACCAATGATGTCAGTCTGTTTTGGATGTGAGCAGCCCAATTGTACAGCAATGATTTCAGTGTGTCTATGAGCAACAGCTTAGAAAATCATTTAGAAATGAATGATGAAATCGATACCTCTCTGTGACTCTGGTTAATAGACAGATCCTTATTTTCATTGTTTATAAAGGAAGTTTTACATTTTCTGTGTAATCTAGATGAGAAAAGTCCAAACTTACCTCCTTTGGATGAAAAAAGTCTAAGCTTCATGGATACTGTTGCTATATACATCTTCATAACTCTGTAACTGGACTCTAGGTTCCCTATGAAAATAGGTCTTGGATGAGAAAATCTGATTTTTTTGGAAACTCTAGAACTATATTGAGAGAAATGTAGAATATTAGAATTACATCAAGATTTATAGAATACAAGAATTATGTCAATAAAATCCCAAAGTGATTTATCTTTTGCTAAATGATAACCTAAATTTTAATACTAAACTTTGCATCTCCTAGTAAGTTTAGATTATTTAATATGACCATATGAAAAATCTTAAACTATGCCAAGATTTTGTGGTTGACCTCAAATTCAACTTCTAAGGAGAAGCAAATATATAGGGAACTTATGCAAGAAAACATGCACACACTTTTGTAACACTCTATAACCAAGAGTCTATGAGAAAAGGCAAATATGTAAAAAAGCGGAGGCAGCTGAGACAAAGCATCAAGAGTTAAAAATATTTAGCTGATACTAAATATTTTTAAAAAGAGAGTTCAGAAGTGTTGCCTATCTTACTCTGGTATTTTTAGATTTCTTTACACTTCTGATGAGCTGAAAAACTTAAAAACTTAACATTATTTGAAAAGCACACTTACTAGCTAATTAATGTATCCTTGCTGCATATTGTAACTGATACATTGGGCATGCCAGGGGCAGCAGCCTCTCCCCCTCCCTCTCTGTCCACCACTATGTCAGGGCATCCTCCTGTGGACACCAGCAGTTTGTTGAGTTTCTTGCTGTACCAAACCTTGTGAGATAAAAATCTCAGGGTCCTGTGGGACAGTTTTTTGGGAGCATCTCTGGGAGTTGTGGGCTTTATTTTGGAAATGTCCAAAAGGGAAAAAGAGCCTTGAGGCTATGGTGCTGAGCCAGGACTCTCAGACTGCCAGCTGTGCAAACCCCACAGCTTGCTTAGCCTTTCTGTGCCAAATTTTTGACCTCCACAAGAAGAGAAATATAAATATTTCAGATGCAAATATTACACATTTTCTTGTTTTAATACTCATACTGCTTGAGACCCCTGAGTGAGAGATGCCATATATATATGAAAGCAGTGACAAGTGGCTTTGTCAAGCAGCAGGACAAATAAAGTGGAAAAGCTTAAAAGGCCAATCCCAAGTATGCCCACATGAGTGCATACAGGAAAAGAAAACCTCAGCTTGCTCAAGACATCTATGCACTTCTTGAAAGTTAACGTAAATAAATGGAATTGCCTGTATGAATATCATGAAGCAATATAGACTGGAAACAATTAAATGAGTTCACCCACTCTATTCTGTGGTAGAAACATAAACTATATGCTGCTTGCATTCAAATGTCACATCAAAAGATTAGGTGCATAAATTTGGATATGTAGTTGGGAAAAATGCTTCTGGAGTACAGGAATATTAATCTACTGGTCAATCCTTCCCCAACATAGCATGTTAAAAGATTAACTTCCCTTTAGTACCATTTCCTATTGAATATATGATTGAAAAATGCTAATTTTATGCAATTTTTAACTCTTGTGTATGCGTGACTTACATTGACTGCAAAAGTACACAATCCTGTTTTTCAGTCTGACATAGTTTTCTCTGATGCTTTGAGCTCCTCTAAGTAGTCACTTGACTACCAATTATAACACACTTGACTTTTCATATCTAAAGGATAGCTTGAGATATTTTTAAGCTTTATTCAAAGTGTGAGCAGTGCACACGCTGGATTAATATAAGTGGAAAACTAACTTTCAAAAACCTCCAGTGTTTTCTCACCATAAGTGTTCTTTTTCTTTTATTTTTTCTGAAAATAAAAGAAGAGAATAATATACAATCTTGTGGTTATATGACTATATTTCCACAGGTTTTGATATGTTTTTCTGTTGCAGTTGTTACTTTAGAAAGAGCTAATATGACTGACAGAGCAGAACAATTTATCCTAGAACTATATATCTTTTTGTGGGCAGAAATGCCATGATGAAAAAATAAAAAAATTGTAATGTGATACAACTTTTGAAAACATGAAAAAACCCATTGCTCTTCTCTTTGACAAGCTTGTCACAAAGGTGAGACTAAAACAAACCTCCAGATACTCGATAATAATAGGCAGTGATGAACAACAAGATTCCTGCTCCCTCCTCATGTGCCAGGGTGTTCAGGGCAAATCAGTGCTACCCTACCTAAGTCAATACATTGAATTCTCTTCCATACACATAACACTCACTTGCTTGGTGCTTTGAAGTTAATGGAGTTATTCTGAAGTTAATTGGGTTTAACTCAGAGGAAAATTGGACCCACTAGAATGAGCAGTAATACAAAAGGCTTTGGAAGCCAGCCTGCATTGCTGGTCAGAGATTAACAGTGCAGCAGAAAAGGACCTCTCAGAAAACAAGAAAGACAGGAGGCTGATGCAGAGAAAACTTGCCCACTCTTTTGAATTGGCAGCTGTATCACATACTGTAGTGGGGAGGCACTCAGCACCACTCTCCACCAGTTCCAATCAATTTTCTTCTCAGTTCTTCACCACAAAAGTATGTGTATGATGTAGGATGAACAAAAGAGAACTGACAAAGTGGTTAGCACAGGTCTGGGATAATGGGATAATGCTTACAGGGATCAGAATTAGTTAATCATATCTAATGTCTTGAAATTATACACGCAACTGGGCTGAAGAAAATAGATCCAGAAAATACATTTTATCGCATGTCGTTTGAAAATCTGTTCCCAAATTAAAAGGCAACATCGCTTCTAGTTTCTCACAGTAACATTGGATCAGTTGGTCAAAACAGTTTCTGTGATCTCAAACCAAGAGTGGTGCCACCAGCTATACCCTAAATTTCTTCCAAGGTTACTGAGTGCATTTGCATAGTAATTGCATTTACAGTACAGTATGCAAGCCCACATACAGTGCCCCAAATAAAATTAATTCCTAAGACTTTTATATCCTTCAAATAAATGCATATTAACCAGCAAGGTTTTATCTTTCCCATGCTGACTCATTTCCTTCTTCAGCAAATGATCACTGTGTAACCCATTGGTTTTCTCCATGACTATGCACTAACAAGAAAACAGGTGCCATGTAAATTTGGATACATTCATGTTGCTTTATACATTTGTAGAGAATTTAATCTGTAATTACTGAAGATGGTGATGGTAATTTTCTGTAGGGTGCTGGAGGAAGTGTCAGATGTAAAACCTGCTCAACATTTTCCCCTGTTGAGCTGTTACTTTTTCTCTCCTGGACTGAAAGGAAAAAATGGGCACTTGGTAATTTTTCAAATACACCACACTGAGTTCATGTTAGATTCATTGCTAGCATTGCCAGCAGGGAATACCTTTCCTTTTAATATGAACTATGAACAAAGAACACACTTTTGGTTCTGCATGTTCTTGCTTGGGAAATAACTGATGCTGACTGCCAAAAGACCCTCATGAAAACCAAGACACATTATGGTCATTTAGGCCATAATAGCCATTCAAGCCATCCTAAAACTATCTTTGAAGGCTGGAGATGCAGTTGCACTTCCTTTTCTATAGACCTTGCCTTGTGAAATTACACAAGCAGCTTTTCTCTTCTGTTTGACACCTGAGTGTGACTGCTACCCTGCTACAGCTGCAGGCTGGCTCCAAGTACCTGCAGATATAAACCAAGAGGGTTTAGTGGGAAAGCAAGGACTGCAAAAGCTTTTGTCCCTCCCTGCATCACCAGTTGGCACAGCCTGTCACCCACACCAAATGACCCAATCTGGTCAGGTGGCCATGGAGGTAGACTGAAATCAAAATGTTGACTTCACATAAGGGCTCTGGGGAGGGTTTTTAGCTGTGGAATCCCGTGGGCCTTTCTGGCTTTTCTATTTCTATTGGTTTTCCATTAGTCAAGACTGATAGAACAGTGTTTTTCATCTGGTAATGGTAGGATACCCAGTCCATGGCTGCCATATGCTGACGTGGTTCTGAACATTGTTGACTTCCAGAGTGGACAGATGTAATCCAGTCAGCTGAGAAACAACCTCAGCTCTGGAGTGGAAAATGTAAAATTCAGGCTGGTTCAAGAGACAGCAGCTGACCTGCAAAGAGAATGAAAGTGGGAAAATAAATCATTGTGATGTCTGCAGACTCTGACCTGACCTTCATCAGTCCCAACAGACTCATTCCAGATTATTTGCAAAATGACTTATTTCTAAAAAGCCATATGGCCACATTTGCACAGTAGGAATTCACATCAGCACAATGCATTATGCAAACTCGGATACAAACCCTGTGCACAGATGCAGGGCAGGCAGGTTTTAAATTGGATGCAGCCTAATTTTGGGTATGAAACCATATATGCCACAGCAATGCAAATGTTAATATGTACCTCTGCTATGTATCTGCTGCTGAAAGACTGTTTGAACAAATCTGGGTATGCTAGTGCAGTGTTCTCCATGTTGTTCAACATCACAAGAGGAAGTTTTCCAAGTTTTCTCTGGGATTCACTTCTTCGAGAGACCAGAAGTCTCACAGTTATCAATGCTGTCTGGCTAAAATGCAGGAGTCTTCTCTGTCACTGTTTTCCCACTGTAATAACTTTAATAATAGTAATAAAGCTAGATGAATTGTGTGCCTTTTCCTCCTTCCCATGTTGAGCAAGAAGAGAACCAAAAATCTATATTAATTAGGTTACATGGTAGGCTCATTTAATTCTCTGGAATGCTCAGAATACTACGGAGAGGAGCACAATGGAAATGCCTTGGAAGATGAGATTAGATAGGTGCGATACCTGGGTGTCACTGGGATATAATAGAGTTTTTTTAAATTGGGGTGGTTAAAGGAATCTGAAATGAGATCATGGTGTGCATTTGCTCTGAGCAATTATTAAAACTGCAGTTGAGAGCTCTGCCAAAGTTTTCGATCTGTGACTCCTATGTCCTGACTTCCCACTGCTCATCCTTGGGCAATTACAGAAACAAAAGCTTCTGGAGACCTCAGGACTGGGGCAGCACCATGATTACCATCAGACTGTCTGGGTTGGAGGATGGCCAACTTTATATTGGGACTTTGAGGCTCTGAAGGTAGAGGGAGCTAAGAAATGAGAGTAAATGGTTTCATTTGCAGTGTGCTGTTGACTATTTATCCTCATCCTACTGCTTTTTCAAGCACAGGTATGGAGGGGCAGGGAAAGGAAGCTGCTGTGATACTTCCAGTTGATTCTAAACTCTTTTGAGACAGAACTTTGATTACCTTCCCAGGTCCCCTCCAGAGTACCCCAGGATTCTCCTTTGGGATTTATGACACCTCCAGAGGATCCTTGACCTTTGGTTGCCAAAGTACAGGGATTGGGAGACCAGATGGAGACTGTCCAGCCCCGGCTTCTGCTACTGGAAGCTGCTTTCAAGACATAGTAGAGCAGAGCATGAACCAAGACATGGAAAGCAATGCCAGAGTCTGTGGTATGAATGAAGGTTCCATCTTTAATTCCCTAGGAGAAAATCTATCTAGATCCTGGAATATTTCGAGGCAACATCTGAATGCTCAAATGTTGCCCAGCACAGCTAACACCTCCCAGCCAAGACCCAAGCTCTGTTAGGGTGTTGACATGGCCAAGAACCATTCAAAAAATGCTGATTACATGCAGCCACTTGGTATTGCAGGTAAAGGCTATTTAATGCTATGGACATAGGCCACTCTGTGGTAGCTGACACCTGTGCTTGAGAATGAGCCAGGCACTATTAATCCAGCAGAGCTCAATTCATTAGCTCTAGTACAACAAGGAACAAGAGAATAACAACTAAAAGTGTTTGTTGAACACTTGGGCCTTTTTTGGGAGGAGCTTGCTTTCTTCTCTGAATAATTAGTTTTAACCACTTATCCTTGGCTGAATTCCTACTGAGTCACTTTAGGTGTTTCAAATACACCCTGTTCAATCTACCTGCCTTTTTAAAAGAGCTTTTTCTTCTAAAATCTGTCCATGTTTTGGATTTCTTAGCATTGATGATATTCACTTTCTCATTTATTTTCTCCCAGTTTTAATATTTTGCCATATGTTCCGACTTCACTCTTTCTCACTCTTTCTAATCCTCCCTTTCCTTAATTCTACCTGTACCTACAGATTGATCCATACTTATACATACTTTAATTTCTTCTTATGCTTCTTGGTTTTCCCAGTTTCTTGTCATATTTTCTTCTGATTATTGTATTGCTTCCTGTAGCTTACTGCTTCCTGTGCATCGTATTGCTTCCCTGTCACTCCTTTCATAATGCCACCTTTTTGTCTTGACCCCTCATTCCTTTCTATACTGACACTTTTCCTTCATTATTACAGTTATTTAATACTAAAAAAAGTTTGCAGAAATATTCCTTGTCCTTCCCTTTGATAATAACAATAGTCCTTTTCCTTATTATTGTTTCTCACGCTTTAACCAGGTCTGGCTGTAAACAGAAAAGAACCATAAGAAGATGATTTTATAAAAAAGTTCAAACCATAGTAATGATGTGATATATGAATGCTGTGTGGTATTTAGGTCTAACATGTACTCTGGTGAAAATCCATCTGCAGGCATTCTCTTGATTTGGCCATTGGAATCCCAAAATTCCAATTGATTTCAATGTGACACCATATGGACGAACCTTTAGGTCTGTGTACAGTCCAAACAGACCTCCAGGAAGAATTTGGAGTCTGGGAAGGACAACTCATAGTAGAGGATCTTAGGTCATAAATTTATCTGTAAACATGAAGCTGCATGCATTAAATCTCAAATAACTTCTAATCATAGCCTTATCAGGGCACATCAGAGCATATTTAATTGTAATATCAATAAGTTGCTGCACACCAGGAATATTTGAAAATATGTGAGTTTTTCCCTTTTCCTGCAAAATGCATTTGAAAACAACAAATGCTTCTTGAAATTCAGGAAAATTTCCATAGAAATAGTTTTTAGAGAAAGTTGTAAGGTATGAGAAATAAAGCAGACCTGCTTTAAAGTTTCCCTCATCTGTAGGAGCCAAATTATTGCTGTCCAGTTCATCCACAAAAGCTGGCTGATATGAAGTCTTCTGGCACTGGAAGATTTATATTCTCTTTAATTTTTTCAGAATAAATACTCTCCAAGCAGGATGAAGCCCGCACAGCACGAACAAAGAACATGCTATATTTAAGAGGTCATGTCTGACTTTGAACATATGGTAACGATTCTTGAAGTCAGAAATAAAATGTAATACTTGTAATATGGCATGTAATACTTTCTGTACTCCACCAAATTACCAGGGAGACAGATTGTGCTTTTCTGAGTATACTGACAAATGTCCCTCCTCATTATGATTTTGCCCTTTTTGTATTACCATATCATTATTCTTTTTCTTCTGTACTCCAGTGTGCAATTTAGATGACTGCATTCTTTGGCAACATTAAATATTTTCAGGATTGCTTAGAAAATTATCAGATATTTATTATTCTTCAATATGAATCCATCAGTAGAAGTACGTACCTCAAGGGGAGCCACCCATTGCCTTTAGCCAAACCAGCCAACCATTCCAACAGCAATAAAATAGCATTTATCACCAGGAATAAACTCTGACATTTCCTTCTAATGAGGTTTCCAAGCTGAATCTTGTTGGCAGCCATTTTACATTTGCGATGCTAATAATGTGGGGACCTGAGTAGGAACCTGATGTTAATAATTAGTTGCTGTTTAATTTATAATCATTTTCTATATGATTTTAGCACAGAAGCACACTTCCCTTGGGTTTCTCATGTTTGGGGCAGGGTATTTGTGCAGCAGTAGTAGAGGTGGAGCCTTAGCCAAGCTGATGAATGAACAGGATCCATGAGCTCGCGCCTGAAAAGCAGAAAATGAGAAGGCCCATGTAGCACAACCTATGTGTATTTATTTTCACAAAGGAACAGAAGGCTGTTCTTTGAGATGGTAGCTCCCCACACAGCTCCAACTCAGTGCTCCTGAAAAACCCTCTGCCTCTGCAGGGACATACCTGTTGCCCCTCTGCCTCTGGCTTGCACCTTCCTCATGTCAGCATCGCTCTTTCCCATCTTTGTTGTGAAGCAGCTGGGAGAAACCATGAGCTGCAGAAAGACAAGCGCCTTCCACATTTCCAGGGATTCCTCTTCTTTTTAGTGACAAAAGGAACCAGCAACTTGGCTCCACATGGAAGGAAATGAGAAATGGATAGTTTGGGCCAGAGAAAACATGATCAGAGGAAAGATAATTCCCACCACCACAGGAAAGGTTGGGAGAATTTCTTTGGCAGGAATCAGCACAGGAGAACATGTCAGATGGTTGGGGTGGTCCCTCCAGGTAGTCAATACCTATTAAACCTTTGCACATCCCCCAAACCTGGGAAAGGAGGAGGTCTCAGCAGGCAATTAATTGAGTCCACTGATTGAGAGAGGAAGTGGCACTAAATTGTGTGGTTTCTTTTTTTATTTTAAATGAAGAAACCTAATTAAAATTATAAGAATTTCCTGGGGAAATTCTCAGCCTTTTCATTTTTTAAGAGCCTTTGTATTACAAAAGGTGTTTGAAGTCCTTGAATTTTTACCCTTTAGCCACCTTTAATCTAATTTTTAATCTCTTAATAGCCTTAATTTAGTTCTGAATACTTTAAATTATTAAACATCTTTGGGGGATTATGATTTCTATTTCTGATTATACAAAATAGTATCAATTGCCCAACAACATTCCCCCCCACCATTTATATCAAATTAAGCTACCAGGGATGTAAGGCCCATATTCAAGGCCAGGATATTTGCATTGGAAACACCTTAAAACACTTGTGCTTTCAAGCAGGTTGAAGAAGATGAGTGGTAAGAAATGAGGGAGATCCCAATGTAGGCCCTAAGTCATTGGAGGCTCATTGTTTTTTTGTCACCTTTGCTGTACAGGTAGAGGCTGCCCATGGCCACAAGCAAGCAGTGGCCACCTCCCAGGGCCATGGGCCATGCAGGCCCCTGAGGCACAGCAAGAGAGCCACCTGCTTTTCTCAGCTGGGATGGGCCTCCTTCCTATATCCTCATGCTCCACTGCCAGGGACAACTGCTCAGATTTACACCCCAGCCTAATTCAGCTTGAGTCTTCAAGTGCATCTAAGCCCCTTTGCTCCTCTAAACTTTCTTATCTTCCTTATCTTATCAATGTCTACCCTTCTCAGAGGCTTACCACCTTACTGTGCCTACTGATCATGAACCTTTCTCTTCCTCCTTTGCCTGCCCATGGCCCCTGGAACCAAGGCTATTTGTTATTTCCCTCCCTCTAAACCTTGGAAGATGCCAGCCCTGGCAGGGGCAGCAATCCTCACCCTGCTGAGGCACCAGTTCAGGCACCACTCGGAAGGGAAAAAGGCTCTGGGGAACAAAGGACAGACAGCAGCCCTCCCCTTAAGGAGAAGAGCAACTTGCTATACACCTTGCTGCAAGCTGTGGAATAAAATATTCTCTAGAATCCAGATATGGCATCCAAAACAGGTATTTGCAGCACGAGCTAGTACCAGTGGAAAAGTTTGATTCTTATAAAATAAAGCCTCATTTGTAAAAATCAGGAATTTATTTGTTATCAAAACACAAACTTTATTAGTGCGAAGAAAGTATTAGCTTCTTTTCCACTTTGCTTGCTTTTGCTTTTTTAAATTTCACTCCAACTGTTTTTATTAGACCTGAGCTTTAGTTACTGTTAATTTGTCTCCACTTGTTTTCATCTCCCACCTAAGAAACAGCTTTAATATCCAGCACTAGAAACAACATCTTTTGAGAGCTCAATTTGTTTCTCTAACTTCAGGGCAAGATTTCATTTCTGAGCATCTTGCATGTTTTCTAGACATTCTAGCAAAAAGTCCACGAAGTTTCAGAGGCACCTCAGAACTCCTCACCACTGATACCCACCGTAGAGTCTGGCTTTATATACATACAACAAATGACTGTTCATTGTACTATTGTTAAAACCTGGATCTAGCTGCCACCATTATTCAAGATGAACAGTGCTCTACTTCAGTTGTCCTATTGATTCAATATGAACAAAATGTACATTATTGGACAGACTTGAACTATTTACTGGTATTATTTTCAAATCTGTATTGCTGTAGTAGCTATGACTGCCAGCTGGGCTCTAGGGAGGTTGTTTTTTTGATAATGTACCATGCCAGAAAAGCAGTATCTTCTGTGAGCTTGCAGTCTGAGGTGCTGATCCATGAGGTGTGTGTGCTCAAACTTAGCTGCTGAAGCTGTCCATCAGTATCTGTGGCTGCTCAGAGAGTAGATATCTAAGCCTATATGTAGTTTTATATTTCTGAGTTCAGACTGACAGTTCAATTTTAAACTTATTCCTGTTCTTTTTTTTTTTTTTTTGCAATATTGGGTTTTATTGTGTACGTTCTTTAACATTTACTACTTAATAAATGCTTTCTTAACAGGAACATGTATACTTAGGTATATTTTTAAACATATTAATTTTTATGCACTACATGGATCAGAGTAATTCTAAAATATGAGTTAAGACATAATTCTGTAGTTCAGTATCTCTGCAGGAGACTATCCCATGTGCTTTATGTAAAAGGCCTGACTCATACAAGTGTGATAGCAAGATGAAGGCCGCTAAACTGAAAGATGAAAACATCTAAAAGACATTGGTTAAGGCATTTTGGCTGAAACACTTTAGTTTTAGAAGGTCAGCAGAAAAAGTCATTCAGCTCTCCTTCTTACCCTAGAAAGAGAGAACAATAATAAAATCAGGCAGAAATAAATTTAGAGCAAATTAAAAAAATACTTTTATGTAGCACATGTCCTGACTATAGAATTCATTGCTGTAATAGGTCACCAAGTTAAATAGCATGGATGGATAATTTTATCATTACTCCTGAGCCAAGTCCTCCCTACCATAGCCAAGCCAACAATCTTCAGTGAAAATGAAACAAGATCTAAGTAAAACAGTGGGATTTACCCCAGTATTTATGACATGGTTATACTCTGCGAGAAGAACAATAAAGGTAATTAGAATCCATGCTCAGCACTTCATCTGTTTACTGAAGTGGAAGAGTGAACTCCCTTTTACCACCCCATAATTTGATAAAACCTTCATAAAGGGGTTTTAAAAGTAATAGACACTGACCATGTGGGCAGTCCTGGGTCCCGGATGCTTTACTGAAAAACTTGCTGCAGCTACAAATTACACTGGCAAGCTATAGGAAACCCAGGGCATGCATGATTATGTACTATAGGACTACATACATATGTACTGAGAACCTACTTCCCCTGTCCTCTCCTACAATGAACATTTCAGCCCAATGAGAATTACACAATGACGTTATAAATTACATGCCAGGCTTCAGTCTGGTCTTGCATATTTAGGCTTTTAAACCTTTCAAACTACTGGTTTCTAATTAAAATTATGACATGCTCTTTCAACAACAATAACTCAGTATATAAGGATCCTGCATACCTTCCAAACCTTTCACAAGGAAAAAAGTCAGCCTTAGTTTGCAAGTGAGTTTATTGTTTCTGTGGCTTTAAGTAACACAACCTCTTTAGAAGCAGACGGCTTCGTCATCTTGCTGGCAGGAATGTGACACAGGAGACACGAGTCTAGAGCTAAATTCGAGGAAAATTACAGTGTGCAAGCCCCAGTTTTCAGTAAAAAGATTCTTCTCAAAGACAAATAAGTACAACCTTTAAAGTGAGAGCCAAGTCTACCTAACACTGGTGGGGAAACCCTTCCTGGGTCTCCAGGGAGAGGCGTTCCCAACCCTATGGCTGCTTTACTGCCCCTCATCACTACTACTTCAGCCTCACATAACAAAGTGGGAAAGCTCCTGGCACTGCCTATACAGCACAAAAGAATTGATTCCTTTGCTATTACCATTCAGGGCTGAGGGAATCCTCTTTTTTCCTTCCTCACATACAGATAATAAGTGTCAATATCAGCAGTTGGTTCTCAGCAGCCAACACTGTCAGAGGGAACATCTCGGCGGTCATTGCTTTAGCCTTGGCAGGAGAAGCAGGGTGAATGCAAATGCAGGCAAAGTCGTGTATTGGCCAACTCACCAGCAGGAAAATAACCTTTAGCACTATCCCCTGCCTGGAGCCCCAGAGAGGGATGCCACCTACTCAGAGCAGAGGCTCCTAGGAAGGGTGCTGGAAAAGGGTGCCACAGCCATCCTAGGAGGAATCGTTGTGCACTTGGGAGGGGTTCCTACCAAAACACTGTGCCACAGGGCCCATAGGAATTGCCTTTTTTGGGGTAACTTCCAGGATGATGCAGCCTGGGGAGATAGAATGAGGAGAAAATGAACAGCTCCAGCAACGATGACACGCTGCAGGGATGATGGATTTTCACACCTGCAGCCTCCATACGATCCCGGTGCAACCCGCAGGACAGGGAGGGCAGAGGAGCACCCGCGGTGCTCTCTCCATGCCATGGTCGCAGGGGTCCGAGCCCCATTCTCCGGGCTGGCTTCGCTCCCGTTTGCCCCATTACCGCACCCTCGGCGTGAGGCGGGCAAACCACAAGGTGCAGCTCCTCTCCTCTCCTCTCCCTCCCCTGCCGGGGCTGCCCCCGCTGCCTGCACACCGCGGCCAAATGCCGCCACCGCACCGGTGCTGCTGGCACGGCTCCCTCGGGGCGCCCGGCGACACCGTCCATCACTGCCGTTTTATAGCCGGGCTTCACGCTCTCTCAAAAAAAAAAAAAAAAAGAGAAAAAAAATTACTTTTCCCGCCTACACAGTGATGCTTAATTCAGGGAAAATAAAATCCAACAAACCCACACTCCAAGCGCCGGCTCGGTGCCGCTGGCTGCGCTGCCCGGCCCGCCGGGAGCAGGTGCTCGGTGCTGCCGCCCCAGACCCCCCTCCCGCCGGCGGCGGCACCTTGCGAGTCATCCCGGCTCCCTCCCCTCCCCCCGCCCCGGGCGGCCGTCGGGTGTCGCTTCCCATTTCACTTGGAGATATTTTCGGGTGGCAGGAGCCGCCTCGTCATTTCCGCCAGGAGAAAAAGACACCGGCGCGGCAGCCGCGGCCGCGGAGAGCCGCGGGAGCCGCTGGGCACGGGAGCGGGCAGAGCCGAGCCAGTGCCCCGCTCGCCGCCGCCAAGGACCGACCTCTCGGCGGGGCCGGGAGCCGCCGCCGCTGCCCGCGGGTTCGCGGGGGCGGGAGGCGTCGGAGCGTGCCGCCCCCTTCTCCCCCTTCCCTCCTCCTCCCCCTCCCCGCCGAGCCGGCAACATGAACTGAAATCCCTAGAGAGGCACAGAGGCGGCGAGCGAGCGAGCGGAGCGAAGGCAAGCGGGGATATAGCGGCTCTCTCCTCCCGCCGGCGGGATTCCGGGCAACGCGGTCCCTCCGCCCCGCACAGCCTCGCCCCGAGCCCGGAGAGCGGCGGCCGCCCGAGCCCCGCGCCCCCGAGCCGCCCATGGCCCTCATCATGGAGCCCGTCAGTAAGTGGTCGCCGAGCCAGGTCGTCGACTGGATGAAAGGTGAGGAGCGGTGCCGGGGCCGTGCGGTGCCCTCTCCCATCACCACCCCCACCCCGCTCCGCGGCTTCCCCCGCGCGGGGATCCCGCCTCCTGGCAGCGCCGGCTGCCCCCACGCTTTGCCTGGGTTGGGAAGGGAGGCGAGAGGCCGTCGGGGCCGCGTCGCTGGGGCTGGGGGCTGCGCTGCCCCCTTGCCCCGGGCTCAGAGCGGGGATGGCGGCTGGCCCTCCGCGGCTGTTCATAGAGCTGGGGAGGGGGCCGGGGGCGGAGGCGAGGCTGGGCCCGGGGGTGCCCGGGGTGCTCCCGGGCGGCGACCGCGGTGTGGCAATGGAGCCGCCCCCCAGCCGCCGAGGGACGCGGGAGCGGGTCCGGCTGCCCGCGGCGGGTGCGGCGCGAAACGCCTCGGGAATGAAAGTTCAGCCGAACGTGCGGCATCGCCGGTGCTGGAGATGGCCGGGGGAGACTCGGCTGAGACCTCCCACGCGAGGAGGGGCCGCGGGAGCTCTGCGGGCGGCGGGGCCGGGGTCGGTCCGCGCCCCCGGAGGTGCCGGGGCTGCCCCCGCTGCCGGGAAGGCGCCGTGCCCGCGGGGGCCTCCTCCGGCCGGGCCGGGGGCTCCGCAAGTCGGGCGGCCCCGTCCCCTTCCCCGGGGGCTGCACTTCAGGATCCGTGATTGAAGGGAGCGCGAACAGTCTGGACTCCGGGCTGAGTGTGCTTGTTCCGCTGCTCCGCTTCTCCCGCTCCCTCACCTGTCCTTCCCTCAAATAAACTCTGATGGGAATAAAATTTGGACCTTTTGGAAACGCTTTTCTTTTATTCTCTGCGTACGCCATTCTGACACGGCTTTAATGCTGTAATGTGAAAAGATATTTTGTTGTGTAATTTTTGTGTGTGGGGTTTTTTTTCGTATTACTTTTAAGTTAGGCTGCAGCTGTGTTTTGAATAAATCATCATCTAGTGTTATATATCTTTTTATAAAGATAGAATGACCGGATGGGTACAAGTTTTGAACAACTGCTACATTGTGGGAGTTCTTTATAACATACTGTGTGCTACCAATGTGACAGTTTCATCATCCTTAAAATTTCAGGCATATAGCATATGTTTTCAGTTATTCAATCCTGGCATTTATAGCTGGCGAGTTATAATTGTATTTAGTAACATACATAGTTTTGCACTTTCCAAAGCATTCTCACTCTAAAGAATAATAATTGAAAAGGATGATGTAATACTTTGTATCCTGAGACATTAATAAATATTAATAAAAAACTTGAAGAAGCTACAGATGGTCAGTATTAAGAGCAAACCATTTTCAACGTCAAAGTGTTTTTTTACAGCAATTTAACTTCCAACGTTTTTACTTCAAAATGAAAAGATTGTGTAGGACTTTTTTTCTAATCCGTGTCTGAGATACCTTCACCATAATTTGGGGAATGTATAAAAACAATGAATTTGCAGATAATGCATTTTTAAAACACCTAAAAAATGTAATACATCAACTACTTTTCATAAATGACAGGTGAAATGCATTGCATATTCTGCTTCTGAATGACATTATTATAAAATCAGTAATTTGAAAAGAACAGGCTAAATGGTAGCATTAGAAATTGTGCTGCTGGGTAAGGGTTTGTAGTTAGAAACCTGTGACTAACACTCAGAGCTGCAGATCTTTTAGAAATAATAATGTAAACTTTACCCAAAAAAAAAAGGCAGTTCTAGCAGTCGTGCCCTCTTTCTGGAATACAAAGCCTGCTTTTTAGTGTTTAACCTGTTTTTTCTGGCCTGAATGTTTCATTGTTTCTCTGGAGGACTTTCATTTTTACGGAGTGAATGCATATATGTTGCTTCATGCTTCCATTTCTTAATTTTGTATTCTGTGTAGCACGGGAACTTTCACTTAGGTGGTGCAGGGAGCTGAAAGCACCTGCCTGTGATTAGCACTCTTGAAGAAAAAGCACCTAGGGAGCCACTCTAGTTTCAAAAGTTGAGCCTGGAAACGAGTATGACCAGTAGCTGGGGGCAGGTTTGCTCCTGCCTGATGGGTCACACCTTGCTGAGTTTGTAGGAACCGTGGTAGTGGATAAGGGCAAGCAGTCCTTGCTGCAACAACTTTGTGTTCCTTACTCATAATTTTTAGTGTTGCAAACATTGGTATTGAAATCCATGAAAAAATATTCTTCTAATGCTTTAAGTGCTTTGTTTCCAGCAAATTCTATTTCTGAAAGTCTCCAAAATAGCTTATTTGTGTTTTAAGAGGTACCCAAGACAAGTTTGATGAGTAAAACAGCAATTGTCTGTCATGAGAACTTTGGAAGGAATTCAGTAGTGGTCTTTGCATTAGCAGCAGTGAATTCTGGCTTGCATAAATTACATTAAACTTCAAGATGTGAGAATATTTTGCTGACTTACTGGGCGTTATTTTACAGAATTATAAATGTTGAACTTGGTTTTAACCTCTTCCTTGAAGTAAGTGCCCTGCTATGTCAAATGCCTGCTCAGAGCAGCTCTGTAAAGAAAATTCTTCTAAATAGATTTTGATATTCAAAGCAAAATCTTCCCTGAAAAAGGAAAATCCTACTGTTCAACATTGTTTACAGTTATCTGAAAGCAAGGGGAAATGAAACACTTTAGATTTTATTGTTCTCAGTGTTTTTGTGATGGTCTTGTTGGTATGACCTGAACATTTGCAGTAAAAGGCCTCATCTGGAATTCTTTATTTAGGCAAAAGAATCATTACCTCAGTGGCATTTTTCTCAGAGTAGTGATAAAGCACTGGGCCTGAAATTATAAGATGTGAGAAATGAACATTGGGAAAGCATTTCAGCTCAAAGGGGTTAGATGAAAGTGCCAATCCCTGGGCTAGATGTTTGTATAGGAAACAGACTCAAGCCTGGGTATTCATGGAATAAATGCAGTTAGTTTCTCCAGTATCTTGTCAATTTTTAATTCCTTGACAGACACATTGTCTGTGGATCCCTGTAATGGCCTAGTGCCAATGCTGCTGAGTTACAGAGTTGTACCTGGAACTGGTTATACAAATAAGAAACTACCTAAATTTTGACTATTAAAATGTGTGTAACAAGAAGTTGTGGACTAAAGTACCAGTTAAAACTTTGTAAGCGAAAGGGACAAAGTGAGGAGAGCCTCATATGGTCAGCATATGAGTTTTCCAGGGTTTAAAGTGAACCCAGAAGAGTAACTGTCATAGAGCTGGAAAAAGCGTAGATGGATTAGCTCATCTCTCCCACAGGATGGCATATTGTACAAGGAGGATAAAATGAGTATTTAAATTGATTCAAACAATGTATTATTGTGCTTTTCATACATTTAGTACTAATTTTAAAGGTCCTGTATGGATCAGTGAGATGAAAGTGTGTCAGCCACCTCCTCTGCCTCCCCTCTGGAGGACATGTGTGGATTCCACTGCTGGGTCTCAAGACATTGACATGTTACAAGGCAAGTGTCATCAAACGTCATGGCTTTCACTCACTCAGGAGGGGAACATGCCAGATGTATTTTAGATTTCTGAGGCTCTGAGAACACGTAAGACACTCAGTTACTTACCAAACATTAGGATGTTTTAAACTGAGTCTTCTAAGCTAACTTCTTTGGTCTGAGGTTATTGATGATTGCTATATTTTGATAAGGGCTTGCTGCTTTTAACAATATTCAAATTTTAATTCAGTACCAATCTCTCAATGGCAGAATCTGTTCCAAAAGGCAGTCCGCCTGAAAAAAAAATTGATATTATTTTATCTAAAAAAGCTTAAATATTTATTTTTTGCTTTCTGAATGATAGCTCATGGGGCTTATATGAAACTCATACAGCTTAAACTGTTGTAATGGTAGTCATAATCAAGAAGCTGACATCTGAGGCATGGGGTTGCCTTTAAAGGCTTTTAATGCTAAGGAATAGGGGCTTTTAACCTGTGAAGTCTACCCTACCAGGGTTTAGAAGGATGCAAATATTTAGAAGGACTAGGGGGAGAGAAGCAGAAATATGAACGTGCTAGCAAAGTGAAAGCAGAGTGCAGAAGTTCCCCATCTGTATGATTGAATATTGCATGGGTTTGAGAACTGTTTCTGTCTGCTGTTTGTGTGCTGAAGTTCATGTCCGTTTTCAGTGGCACGTGTGTTTGCAGAGTCATCACAGGCTGCCAACAACCGTGTTCCACTTGGTGTATTGGGAATTATATGTTATTCATCAAGCAAATGCAACAGTTTGTGGGAATACTCTGACACTAAATACTCTGATACTTCATGATGATTTTAAAAAAGTATTGCCATGGGGATCCTCCTACTCCTGTTCGTGCATGTGCAGAGCCCTAGGAGTACTTTGGCAGCACCTGGGTTCTGCTGCAGTTCCTGAACCATCAGTTAGCAGCAGGGAAGCTCATCAGTGAGGTCACAAATTCTCTCACAGCACTGGGATCTAACAATTCGGTTTAGGCCTTAAAAAAAGGGTGAATCCTGCCTTCAGGGTCACTATCAGACCAACGTCATTCTTGGCCATGGCTTTCTCTAAAGGCTAACATGGACTGGGTTTAGGAGGGAGCTTTTTCTGGAGGATAGGATGGACTACAGTGTTACAAAGGCATGTGAGCACCTACTGTATGGTAAAGAGGAGGTGTGCTTCCACAAATGTATGTGCCTTATTTAGGGCTTTCAATTTTGTCCATAATTTCTAGTTTTTCTTCTAGTGGTCTATTAAGTTAAAGCTTCTTTCTTATGCTACTTCCCTTCACATTGATTTTGGCAGGGCCCTTAAAAATTGTGACTATTGGAAATAATATGAAAAAGGCTGAGTTGTCTCAGGGAAAAAAAAAATAGCTGGATGAGAGGTTGAAAAACACTTGGATTCTGAAACTTCAATTCCTTGTCAAGTGTGTGTAGGTGACTGATGAGCATCAGAATAGTCATCAACTTAATAGTCATTGCTAGATGCCATATGTGGAATAGATCAGGCATTTTACAATTTGTCAGCATTAAAACACTATTTTCTTTCTCCAGTGTGAAGCAAACTAAAATTTTACAGTATCAGAGGGTACATGTAGTACTCCATTAGTTTTGAAGTGATGCTATTAAATGGATTTATGGCTTTTACTGTAATGGCTAGCAAAAAAAGCTGTAGAAAAAGATGAAAAAATGGCATAGCTGGAGTTTAATTTTGATGAGCACACAACCTCTTTAATTTATGGATAGTTACTCTGTAAGAAAGTAACAAGAATTTTAGTTGGACAAAGTGGGGGACTTTTTGGAGAGGAGAGTTTATACAAAGACAGGTAGTCAAGAGTCAAACTGCACTATTCCAAACTTTAGTTTAAAGGACTCCAGCTTTAAAACTGGATTGAAAGCAGTGCTGGAAGATCTCTCTCTCCAGTTTGTTTATTTTTCCTGCGGATCTCACTTTTTGCTTGCCCTTCTGACATGAGGAGTTTTAGCAGTATCAATGGCTGCCACATCAATCATGATGAAATGTTTTAGAGCATCTTTGTTTGTGATTAGAAAACCTCTCCTGCCATTGTTTATCAGCAGAAAATGAAACTGCAATTGCAACTGGGATGTGTCAAAGCCTAACAGCCGGGTGTTGCCATAGCAAAGGCAATGTTACATAAGCAGCCACTCTGCAAATAATTCATGCAGCCAAATTTTAAGCATAACATCAGAATTCATTTCCAAATTTATGATCTTTTTAGGAGGGAGCTTTCCTAGATGAGGTCATTTTAGTCGCTACTAAAATTGATGTGCTTAGTTGTGAAGCTCTTTTAGCACTGCCCATTTACACCTTTATTTTGTTTGAACATATTGTTCTATTTCTGAAACATCTGTTAGTTTAAATATGGCCTCACAATATGTTTTCTCAAGTGGTTTTTTGCAACAGTTCGGTACAGCTCTGTATTTTGATCTTATTCAAATTTATTTGCACAATGCTGTACTAAACCAAGCAATTTACAAATGCCTTTTCTGGTTAATGGATATCAAGAATTTTGCAAGGCAACAATATAAACTAGATCACTTTTCAGATGAGAGGATTGAAATATATATACAGATGTATTTTTAGAATCTTTGCAAGTAGCTGTCTTTAAGCACTTTAACAATAATAACCCAGGCAGTTTTATCTTCTAAACCCCAAATTGACAAATGGTCTAGCCTTTCTGTCTGATCTGCAGAAGTGTAGATAACCATTTAATCTCAGTTAAGTTGCTGTAGCTTGTGATTGTACTGTATTTCCCAGAGTCAAATAGTACTATTTGTTACCATTTTCCAGAGGAATAAGGAGAAGCTGTTTCCTGAGAAATTTCTCCCTATATAGGCTTGTATTCAAAGGTGTGTAGAAAGAACTAATTCTTCAAGGCTTCCATTCTGTGTTACTGGTTTTTTTTCCAAGAAGTTACAATATCCTCATTAAATCATAACTGCGCGGAGGATCACCTGTAGCAAGGGCTTACTTTCATCAGGATAACAACTTTAGGTTTTTAGATCCAAATAAACCAAAACTGTACTTTCACACAATTTACAGCTTAAATTATTTTCTTAATGAATACTTTAAACCTTCAGTTAGAAGCTGAATAGTTACCAAGACCAATGCTGAAGAATAAGTTCCCAAATACCTTGTTAAAAAAACCTGTCTGGAAACACCGTGTTGGGAAATTCTGAAAGGTCAGATTTTCTTCATTGATTTCTTCCAGCTTTTCAAATGCATTTACTTTCTCTAAAAGGTGAAGTGAGTGATGAAATTAATCTCTAAAAGATGAAGTTTTCAGAAGAAAAATTTTGGGGGCCCAATATGAGGCTTATGTTATAATAAACCACACAAATCTGCTCAGAGCATTGTCAGTTTCCTGTTATGAGACAGGCCTAGCAGGGCAGTTCCTCTTCAATTTAAAATAGCTGACAGTCCAAGAGCAAGCATCTGCTGCTCCTCATGATGTTCCTTTCTTGCACTTGAAGGATGAAGGGCTGGAAGACACAGATCCATGGGTCTGGGGCAGCCAAGATCTGGAATGCTTAATGCACGTCCTCTCATATGCACATTTTTTCCCTCTCTGTGTATGGGGTTTAGCAGATATCTGGGAGACAAAATAAATTTTTCCTCGAGGTTTTCAATGCAAGCATTTTTCTTATGCAAAGGGAGTCCAGCACTGTCTATAGCCAGTGATTTTATAGTACTGGAGGCTTAAAAATCTACCCCATTTTGTAATACTCATCTGCCAGACAATATTATCTTGAAGAAAATAGCTGTGGATGTCATCTTGTAAGATGTTTGGCATTTCCAGCTTATCCTTTAAGTAGAAATTTAGGGCACTTGGTACCTTAGATGAAGTGGCTAGAACAGTAATTTCCAAGTGTTTGGCTGTACATGATTAACATCTGCTGCAGTGCCATATGGTGGGAATTTCCAAGTAAACTATTAATTAATATTGGAGTGCACCAGAGTAAGCTTTAATTAAACTATATTCAGCTTAAGTGTATTATTTTAATTTAGTCAGTTACAAAATGCTGTACTTTTGTATTGGTACCTTTTTCTGTTGTGTGAAGAAGAGGGAGAAATGTTGATGAGAATTATTTGAACCTTTAAATTGAAGGTTCAAGTAGCTTTTAAAATAAATGGTTTAGGACTTGCATCAGCCTCAAGCATCCATTGATTTAAGGGTTTATGTTTGGTGATGTTGAGTTGTGCTTTGTGAATGCTGTGGTGACTCCTCTGCTAGAGGGTTTTACTGCTGTGGGTGGTCAGAGGGTGTCCAGCAGAGCTGCACAGGCCTTTTTCACAGAGCTTCTGATATTGCTGATGGGGCTGTGCCTGTGCCACGGGGTCTAGTAGCCCTGGTGGAATGATACATTCCTGTGTGAGCTGGCCAGAATAGTCTGGAGGAGTGCTGGGGGGGCAGCTGAGGTTGTCCATGAGCGTGGGTAGTGCTGGGACCTCTCCTTGGCCTCTTGTGTTTGGAAGGATGAGCATACCCATGTATAGAGCTGAGCAGCTGGCAGGCTCACCTCTAAAGGGCTCTCCCTCCCACAGGCAATGATTGTCAGCTGTAAAGAAGTTGATAGCATTACTGGTTTTGTTAAAATGTAGAATTTATTTTTAGTTTGGCCAGATCCACCAGTTGCCAGTAGCTACAGCTATAAATGACCTATTTTTAAATATGTATTTTTTCCCTGTTTTCTCCTCCTTCTTTATCTCCTTTCTCTCCTGGTAATCTTCACATCAGTAAGAAGGTGAAGAAGTCCTTCCTCTGCATATTGAGGCCGGGTAAATATAGGTGGGATGTTCCAGCGTTGTCTGAGTAATTCGCTAGGTGGCATTCTTCCCTCTGAGTCAACACTGAAACCCTCCATGGGAATGACAAGAGAACTTAGTCATTTTAGTGAGATGCCAACCTGGAATCTTGACCAGGTGTGGTTGCTGAAGGCTTGCTTCATTGTAGTGGGAGAGTTAGCTGCAGCATGCTAATTAAATTCCATGTTAATAATTAAAATCTTTGTAACTGGATTCCCCTCATTGATATCCATTACTGACATGTGCCTGCCTTACTTTCTTTAATTGCTTTGTAGTTTTGTTGGTTATTTTTGTGTAGTTGATAGTTTGATTCACAAGGTGCAGTGGTGTTCTTGTCCTTGTTTTGCTTCAGATTTTTGTGTTTGAAGAAATATTGGTAGAGGGATCTGTTGAACACAAAGTAGAAATTGCTCTCTGAAAAAAAAAAATCCTTGGTTGTGTACACTGAACAGTTGTGAACCTGCATTTGTCCAGCTTGATGTGCACTTTTGAAACACCAAAAAAGTAACAATTTTCTTCTTGCTTAGTGTGAGTGAGGTGTAACTGGAGACTTTTTTGTGAGATATCCAAGAAGTACCTTCTTGAGTGTTCAGCACTGACTGACCTCTGGCTGTCTTGTTTATTGTTGCTTTATCATCATGGATAGAACCATGTGCCTTTTGTCTCAGTTTCCCTGCAGAGATGAAGAATGGCTGCTTTTGATAGGCTTTATTTTATTAGAGCTAATATGAAAAGAACCCAAACCAAATATATTAGTCTGTTTTCATTTTGGTAGTCCACTTCTCCTTGTTTCCAAAATTTTCTATAAGTGCAGGATGACAAAATGGTCCTTACTGCTTTTCTAGACGTGTTAATAATATCAAATGTTGCGGTTTCCAAATTTTTTCAAATAAAAGTATATGATAGTTTAACCTAGAATGTGGACGCTTAATGTTTCTTAAATTTCTTTTAATGTTTTTTGATGTAGTGTTGAGTATTGTGGCCCACAAGTCCTCTTGAAAACACCAGCAGTCTGTAAGTTCACTGTTGGATACTGGACTTCAAAAGCAGATGTCGTTTTTGTTGCTTCAGTCATTATTTCATTGTATGTTTTTAACTGCCTGGATCTGTTTAATGCAGTCTGGGGTCAAAACCCTGTTTCTGGAGTTCTGATAACTGAGTCCAAGAGCACAGTGTAGTGTGAATAATTTGTCATGCTCTGCATGTGGATTTGACAGAGTTTCAGTCTGGAAGTGTAATCATTGCACATAAAAAAATTTCATATAAGTGTCAATCTGAACTTTTGAGGGACATAGGACAGATTATCATTAGAAAAATAAGACAGGTCTATGACACGACTCCTTGAGAGCAAGTAAACTCATTTTTTAAAAGAACTGGATAGTTCATAGCCTTCAAAGTACTGTATTAATTATGAATGCTTTAGCAAACTTCATTACTGAGAGAGCATTTGGATGTTTAATGAATTATGGTGAAGCTACTGTTTGCAAGTATAGAAAGTATAATGTATATGTAATCATGAAGTTTCTGTATTTCCTATGATTGCTTTCTTGTTGGTTTGATAGGATTTTTTTTGGATGTGTTTTTTGTTGTTCTTGTGGGGGTTTTTTTCATAATTTGGTTTTGGCATTCCTGATGTACCTTGGCTTGAAGAAGACAGCTGAAGAGTAGTGGCAATGAAGAAGTGGTAGCCATCTCACAGAATCATAGAACTGTTGGGGTTGGCAGGGACCTCTGGAGATCATCCTGTCCAACCCCCCTGCCAAGGAAGGGGCACCTGGAGCAGGTGACATGGGAATGTGTCCAGCTGGATTTTGGATGCCTCCAGAGAGGGAAACTCCACAACTTCCCTGGGCAGCCTGTTCCAGTGCTCTGCCACCCTCAATGTAAAGAAGTTTTTCCATATGTTAAGATGAAACTTCCTGTATTTTCGTTTATGGGCATTGCTTCTTGTCCTCTTGCTGGGCACTATTGAAAGCAGTCTGGCACCATTTTCTTGGCTCACATTTCCCTTATGGAAATGTCAATATCTGAAAAATGGTCTTGACCGTTTACCAGTCCAAGGTCTTGAGAAACAGCAAAACAAAAATTAATTTTCTGTGGAAGTCCCATGTACTGTGTAGTATTTGCTGGATGAGCAAAAGATTAGATATGTTGCAGAGGTCTAAAGCTAGTTTCTTTTAAGTTACTAAAGTTCTACAAAGTTAGTTTACAAGAAGCACGCCAGTATTTTGGTTGATCTGTCTCGGACAGTAAAACCCGTTTCCTGTTACTTATTTGGGCATCATCTAGTTTCTCTCTTGCATCTTATCTATTGTTGTTGAGCTCACTGTAAGCTGTGCTGAACTATCCAATTATGAACTGGAGGTAACTAATGTTTATGAGCTATGAATGAATAAACCTAAACAGACTGGGCAATTAATGCCTGCCTGAGTTACCGGGGGTTTCATGGGTATTCCTGACACGGTTGCCTTTCAAAGTGGGGTGCAGTGATGTTGTTCTTGCTGCCTGGGTATCCAGTTGCTGTGACTGTGGCACAGAGGCTTGAGTCTGCAGAACAGTGTGTCCTGAATGTTTTTCACCTCTGCAGGTATGAGCAAATTCCTTTTTAGAGGAATGAGTGCTCCGTTTAATAGAATAACTGAAAATAGAACTTCAATATGTGACAGGTCTCTTCAAAACCCCAAAAATTAATTAAAGTTTGTTTTCTAGTTCAAGAGAAGGTAAAGCTGAATACAAACCTTGCTGCCCACTCTGTTACTAAAAAAAAATTTAAAAGACCTTTACTTTACAAAACATTTGTTTTTTGGTTGACAGTGTATTGTAGTCTGTGGTGAGTATGGTGACATTTTACATTCAAAGGGAAAACGAACATCTTATAACTTTTCATTTATGCATGTACAAAGTCAGGCAGAATGAAGTAAGACCTAGAAACTGTAATATTGTCATTTCATTAGATTTTCTAACTTTGTGTTCAGCAATGTGTTGTAGGTAATTGTCTTGTATTTATCCTAATAATTAAAATTGTAAATCCTAAGAACTAAAATTGTAAACCCTAAGCCTTTCCCCTCTTGTTTCATGCTCTCAAATACTATGAGGAGTTTCCTTCAGAGTACTGTTCTGATAAATCTTACTGAATAAAACTTCAAAAATTACAGTGAGACCTCTGAAGGCAAAGATTGATGTGTGTTGGGATGTAGTCTCAATCAATGGTAAAATTTTTTGTAAAATGACAAATGTATCTAATTTTCTTTTGATAGAGTCTTTTAAAGTGTTATAGCAGCTCACAAACTTGTAACTCAAAGTTTTTGAGTTCAAAGTATCTCAGTAATCCAAATGTTAGGCCTGTACTCACTAGAAGGAAAGTGGCTTCCAGTTTACAACAATTCGGAAATGGGCATAGAAGGAGCTTTTTGGTGTGATTTTGGTATTTAAATATCAAGAGATGATTTTTAAAATTTTTGTTTGTTTGCTCTTGTTTTGTTTTGTTTTGTTTTTGTCTGATGCGCACTATTTTAGGATTTTTTTTGTCCCTGTGGAACCACTCAAAATAATAAATAGTTTAATGGTGAAATTATGCCATGAGTGTTGAGAATAATAAATCCTTGTAGTTTCTGTAGAAGAGCACACCCTTCTGAAGTGGAATCAAAGACACTAAGAACAATTGGCTTGAACTTTTGATGAGTTCTTAAATGTGCTTCTTTCAAAATTATTATCATATGACAGATGGGGAGTAAGCTAGCTGGGAATTCAGAGAGGTCGGGTACGGTCAGGTATAAAGAATTGTCTGCCTGATTGGTTTTTTGGGGATTTTTTACCCTTTTCTCCCCCTTCCCTTAATGACTTTTTGCTGCGACATATGTGACTTAATATTTGAGTTTACTCTGTGCACTCTAATCCAATTCCTTTGTTTAGTCAAATGCATGTTTTTTGTTTTGTTCTGAATTTTAGCTATTGGTTTCTGCATTAAATGTGCATATTTAATTAGGATATGTTTTTAAAGATTAGAGTCTCACAATGGGATGTGTGCCAGCTCATGAAATGAAGTCATGCTTGTCAGGAGATAGTAAATAATAAGCTTAGGAAGGTTTAAAAGATGTGTCTTGCAAAACATTAGCCCCTGTAATGAGTGCAAAGTGGCAACAGCACATAAATATCAATTGTTTTTCTCCAGTGGAGCCGTTTGAATATGAGTTTTCTTAATTTGAATTAAATTTTCTTTTACCAGTTTAATGAAACAAGCAAGAAGGGATATTTGTCTTTTCAGAAACCAGTTTCCCATCCCAGAACAATGGCTTGTTTTGAATTGCAGGGGAACAATCCAGCATTCATGCAATATCTTGTAATCTCTGTTCACAAAACCACTTTAGGAAATAAGAAACTGCTGTCCAGTGAATCTCCATTTAGCTGCAAGGATGTGTCTTGGATTCGCAGCTTTGCTTCCAGGACTGTCTATATTTTGTTCTTCATTGTACTCAGAATCTTCTAATAATCGTGGGTGCAAGAGCTGGGAGCTTAAGGTTCCCTGTGCTCTTAAATGCCTTGAGCATCCTGGCTGGTGTGCCCAGGGTGGCATTGACAACAACAAGATCTGGAGGCAAGGATGTGCCTGTCTGCATCCTAATTTGATCAGACAAAACTGCCTGCAATCACGCCCTGTGATCTGAAATTCAGACATCTAATTGCTGTCTTCAAGTGCCGGAGTCTCTCTCCTTGGGCCTGGGCAGACTAAGTCTTCTGCTAATAATATGTGCAGTGGACTTTGCACTGATGTTTTTGATGTTGCCCCTGGTGCTTTTGGAAAAAGGAGCGGCTGGCACAGCCCTTCTTTGGGTTGCATCTCCAGCCCAAAGCAGAGGGGAAGATGGGGACCTTATGTTGGAATGCAATTGTATGATGTGGAAAGAAGAGTCCCTTAAGTAGAGCGGACAAAAAAAGGTCTATTAGGCATACACACATATTCTTAGTCACTTTTTTTTTTACATTATAAAATAGTGTATTCCAAATATGCTGTGGGTACCGTGCTACCATTTTTGGCCAATGCATAAAACACTGGTACTCAATACTGGAGGGACTTAGAGCATCCTACAGTTAATTTTGCATGAAACTCTTAGCCCAAGTGTCTGAAAAATGATAGAAAATGGTCATTTGTACTGCTGAATTTTTTTTTCTCTGTGCTGCTGGACCCCCTTTATTGCTGGCATTTCTGGGGACTTACCAGTCTTCCAGTAGCTGGAGAAGGGGCTGTTCATTGCCTGCTACTTGGGGATACTGCTCTGGTGCCTCCGTGTTACAGGGGAGGGAGAAAGTTTATTGTCTTATGTCATCCTCAGTTTTGGTGCACTGAAGCATTTCTAACTGACTGTCTGCTTTTTTTAATGAAAGAAATTTGTCTTGTAACAGCTTTATATGCCCAGCTAATTAAAACCACTGTTATATTACTTGCCATGTATCCTCTTTGTTAGGCAGAAATTGTTTGCGCTTTGGCAGATTAATTTCTTGTTGATATTAGTTTTGTAGGATGCTGCTGGCTCGGACTTATATAACTTAGAAATAATAAGGTGTTTTAAATAGTGGCAAATAAAAAGTTTTGTTAATCATTAACACAGAAAAATTTTTAGTCTTGTTTTGCTTCATAAGATATGTTTTGTTCTACCTGTGTGAATGCCTCTGCCTTATGTGGAGACTAAGCTGAATGACCTTTAGTGTGATACATGAAGCTTGGGAATGTGTTTTAAATAAATAAATGGTTACAATGCCATAATCCTTTTCTAGTAACCTTTTTAAAACAAAAAATGCTCTTTTTTAGTGAAGAGGCAGGGTTGTCCTTTCTTAGGCACTCAGTGGTGGCTGATGTCTTTCAAATTACTTGAGGCATTGTGTGTTTGTTCTGTGGTATCCTCATTGCAGAGCTCTCATTTCTTCCACACAAATCTGAGCTTGCACAGGTGGGACTTGGAGACTGCTGTGCTGCCTGTCACTCCTGATTTGAGATGGAGGTCTGAGGAGCTTCACCCACCTGGGAAGACTGAGCCACCTCCTAAACAAACTATACTTTTCCTCCTGTCTTTTGCCAAAAGCTGTGGGGTGCATTGAGGATTAACAACCTCATTACTTTTGTCCCTACTGTCAAGCAGTCCCTTGAAAAGGTTTTTGGTGGTCATGATGTTGTAGATTCTTCAGCATACTGAAAAGTAAAAAAGTCATTATTAGTGGCTTAAAATTTCACACATGAGGTTGGATTCTTTCTGTAAGTACAGGAGTCTAAAAAATTAAGACCAACCACCTCCACCTGCCCAAAAGTAAGGGATGGAGTGGCCTTAAATAAGCACCTCTCTTCATCCCTGAGTGAGGAGGATGTTTCAGCCTGAATGGCACCAGACAAGGTGAAGTAAATAATTGTGTGGGCTATTTGGAGGAAGAGATCTGGTCACCCAGTGGTAATTGCTCATACTTCTGCCTGAGCAGTAGAAGCCATCACATTTTGCTATCTGGTTCACTATTATTCTGACTGACTGTAGGAGAGAAGAGATGTTTGTAATTCATAACCTGCTATGTTGGAAGAGGCCTGGTGCCTGAAACCAACTGAATGGGTGCCTCTTTTCTTGGGCTCTGTAAGATGTAGGCCCTGTTTAACTTTGTCACATGTAAAAAGAGAAAGGCAATGTATGAACAGACAGAGAAAAGGTACTTCAAATTGTTTGTGTCACATATATTATCTGATTATTTTAAGCAAAAGAAAACCCTTCAGTATAAAATTCCTGCCTGGCATATCTTACAGGTCTGGCTTGATCTTGCACAGCACATATTACTGTTACATTGATAAGCAAGACACTGGAGGACAAATTTGTGTAGATGGAAAATAAGCAGATACACCAAAACCTTGTTCAGAAGTTCCTTGAAGCTTTATGAGAAATACCAGAGCTGTGACAAAACACTGGTACATGGTGTTGCAATGGCTATATGCTGACTCTGCATCCTGTTTATTCCAAGGGCAGGTGGGGCTTCTGTACACCCTGCCCAGTAAGTCACCAATTGTGACTGTGGTAGGACTGCAAGGATTTTTAAAAGTGTTCTGAAGAGAAGTAAGTGTACCAGATAATTTGCTGTGTCTGTACGGTATGTTCATGTGTTAAAAGAAGCTCAAAATACCAGCTGAGGTCCTCAAGAGTACTCCCTGTTAGTAATGATAGTAAATGCTGACATTCTGGTAAGCTCTAGCTGTTATTTGCACCAGTATTTGAGATGTTTTTTAAAGGAACATTTTAATGGATATTTATGGACTTTCTCAAGGAAAATTTGAAATTACATTATCTTACAGTTTGAGACTAAACTGTTTCTGTTTCTGAGTTTCCATAAAAGAAATTTTGATACTAAGATGCTAACACTGGTAGTAAAAGCATTATGACATAGAAATTACAGAAAACAAAAAGTTACCAATGCAACATATCATATATAAAGGACACACCAATTTTCTTGCTTTATTTCCTAATGGTAAAATATTATGACAAATCCTTATGGCATTTATCATAGGCCACAGGTGGAGAACAGGGAAGGGCAGGTGGAGATGCTTTCATACTCTTGGAAAAAGGACTAAAAGAAAGTCCTCCTAGGTCTGTCTTTGGCATTATTGGTGTGGATGCTGAGCTGCTGATGTGGGGGAAGGTGAGGGTGGCAGGGTCAGTGCTGGAGGTGGCTCTGGTGCTGGCCAGGGGGGCATCTCTTGCCACAGCCCTGAGCCTCCCTGCAGCATTCCTGGGTTATTGATGTGCTCAGCAGGGGGAAGTTGCTGGGCATGTGAGATGGGCCTGCATCCAAGGAAAAGGGAGCAAGAAAGTCTCACAGTTAACAAAGAGAATTCTTTCAGGTTGGTTGATGTGGATGTGCAGGGGGAGAGTGGTAGTGGTAATATTGTGGTTTTGTTGGAGTTAGGTTCTGAAATTGGTGACTGCCCTTGGGCTGTGTGGAGCAGGGGGAAGTGAGAGCCTTCCCAGCAGGTGGGTGTGAACCAAGGCACCTGGGGAGACAGGTGGAAGACAGTCCTAAAGAGAGTCACTCTGTGTCACCACAGAGTGCTTAAGCCAGCAGGTCTGGGATGTTCTGATTCTGACTCAAGCCAAGCAAAAAAGTCAAGTTTATTCATTGCTCCACTGTAGTGAGAAGCTCTGTAACAATTGACAGTTCTGTTCTGAACACTCATTAGCACTTCAGATTAGCTATTAAAGGACATGAAACGTTTAATCACCATGTCTTTTCTTGTTAGCAGTCGTCACTAGCAGAATGCTTTTTAAAAAAAAAAATGTAATTAAGTGAAAAAATTGTACTTTAGCAATTTTACTTGGGATGCAGCAATTTCAGTCACTGAGATTACTGCCCTGAGGAAACTACGTTTTCTTCTCCCTTAAATAATGTTTTTTAACTCTTGAAATAGTAGCATAATAAGTCTACATGTCATTTTGAAGCTGAGAAGATCCCCTTTTACTGCCTCTATATGTCTGGGCATTTTTAGTGTGTGGTGCAAAGGTGGAACTTTTAGTCATGATTGAAACTGCTGATTTCTCATCTTCCAGAGTCTGCTATTTGATGAAATACAAGCGTGATACAGCAGTTTTCTGTAGCAGTGACACATTCATTGAATTGCTTTTCTCTTCCCTAGTACTAGTTAGCTCTTAAAAAAGCTATTTGGAATAGATTTCTGACTAAGTTTAAGAAGGAGCTCACTTAATTATAGATTAAAGAAAAATTTATAAGCCTCAGAAATCCTCAAAATACTGAAGCACAGTCTTTTGTAATGTTTTCAGCTTGATATTCAAAAAGTTTCAGTAAAATAAAACAGCTAGTTCTTTCAGGGGTCTGTAATTATAGGACCTATTTCTTAAATTGAGATCTGTTTCTTTGCACAGAATCAGCATTTAATCAAAATAATTTTCATATAACTACTTGTGCTCTAGAAGTACAGAATATGTGAAAGATAAAAACAAGCACCCATTTTTAATAGTATGTTCCAGCAAACTCTGAAGGGAATGCTGTGGAAAATACCAGTGAGACTTTGCTAATCAACCCCTGTCCTTCCCTCTACTCTTCTAAATAACCCAGATCTTTCTCAAGTCGTGTCAGGAGACATTTTCACCATGAATATGATGACTGTGGTGACTTCTACCAGCTGTGTTTTTTAGGAGCATGCAGCCAGCTCTGTACCTAGTGGTGTGTGGCATCCCATGGCATCCCATGGCATCCCTTGGCAAGGGCAGTGGAGGAGGCAGCTGAAAGGCTGAGTGAAAGTCAGAAGATGGGGCTGTGGCTTCCTGCAGCTCCCCCCCTGGCTCTGAGGGGGGTGGGTGGCTGTTCAGCATGGGGGAGCTGTGAGCAGAGATCAGGGGGGTTTGGGCAGAGACAGGGCATGGTCACACTGAGGCCTTCCCCAGATGGAATGGATGCAGTGAGGGGCTCAAGGAATCCACAGTGCAAGGCATGGACAGGGCAGGAGCAGCAGTGGGTTTGTACAGGGAGTTTGGGGATGAGAGAGACATGAGTCTTATGGATGTTCCTGCTTGCACTGAAGAGTTGGAACTGGGCTGAGACATTCTTTTTTCTCTTTGCCTCAGCCAGCCATGGAGAAAGAGTGAGTGGAATGCAGGTGATGACTTCTGCAGTCAAAGGTCTTGGGAAGAACTGAGATGCAGGAAAAATAGACATCTTTTTCTTATAAATGCTGAATGGTAAAGTTTTCTGTGAAAGCTGACCATGAAAAAAACCCCTTTGTTATATTTTTCCTGCATACCAATGGGGTATGTTTTTGTGCTGGCATTTAGAGGATGCTGAGTCATGAGGACTGGGTTTACAGGAGAAAGTAAACTCCTTCTCTCTGGAGCTTGGCTTCCTTCATACAGAGATAGGAAGAACAACCTCTTTGCAGGTTTGGCTGAATTGCAACCTTGGTAGGAGGTGGGCGTGGTGAAATTGGAGAGTAAGATGCAAACAAGAAAAGGTTATTTATTACTAGAAATAAAAATACTTTTGTGGGCTTGACAATACAGAAAATATTTCCTTACATAAGGGAAGAAGGATTGTATATACTGCACAGCTTGTAGAATCCTAAAAATGTATTTATCCTCAGCAAAGCATCTGAAGGTGTCAGAAACCATAAGATGTTACAAGCACCTCACAAGAAAACATCTGGGACCATGATTCTTGAGATTTCAGAGCATCTTTAGGCTGGAGAGCTTTTTCCTGTAGACAGTATGGTAGGATTTGAGATTCTCTGAGATGAGATGAAGTCCTTGAAGTTTGATTATCAGGTGTTAATGTTCAAAACACTTGCAGATTTTTTTTTAATACATTCTATATATATTATATTCTAGCATCTATTCTAATACATTCTGTTTTTCCATTCTATAACATTGAAAATTCTTGAAGACCAAATTCATAAAAAGTTAGAATTGAATTATTTTACCAGTATTAAAGCTAAAATGAAGGAACATGTCAGTAGGCCTTATGGTTGTATAAAACTGTATCTGAATTAATTTTGAAATATATCCTATAATTTAATTCTTTTTAGTAAAATATGTTTAATTGGAGGGCTTTTTAAAAATATTTCCAAATGCTAATGCCTTTGTGATTTTCACAATATTCTAAGGTAATGACATTATTTTCTGAGAGAGACTGTGCAGGACATACTTAGTCTGAGATATATATATATTCCTTCAGTAATATCAATTAAATTATTAGGACACGAGTCACAGCTTCATGCTAGAACTAAAGCTTCATCACTTAAGAAGATGTGCAAGGTCACGCTTACATAAAATGTTAGTGTGGTCTGCATTAGTTTCAGTAGGAGTATTCACTGTCTCAAAGTTAAAATCATGGATGCCCTCAGAAATGAGGCCCATATCTAAGAACTGCAGTGTACTTATACCTTAAAAAGCTTACTCTGGGGAATTTTCTGATTTTGACTTTTTTATTTTTGCAGTTTTAATACTGCATTTGTGCTAGCATCTACCATTCAGTTTGCATTTACTTGTTCCTTAGTTACTTTATTGAGGGTGCTGTGTTTCTGGGTTGCCAGTAGCTGTGAAAGTAATGTAATAATGAATAGTCCTGTAAAACTACTTTTGTACTGGCAAGGACTTCTGTTTTATCTCGGATGAAAGGTTTACCTTCTGGGTACTACAAAAAGCATTTGTTTTTTTTATGCCTGTACCCTCATAAACTTTTTCTAGTTGTTCTCCTCAAGGCATTTTAAAAACATTGCTTTCTGATTGGTTTTGTTTAATTGCTTTTAATTGTTTTTAAATGTTTAGGCATTCTCAGAGTGTTTCTTTTTTTTTTCTTCCCTCAAGATGGGAATAGACTTTGAGAGGATTTAGAAAGTACAATTGCTGCCAGCTGTCTTAGATACACATTTAAGCTTGCTAATTTACTTGGTAAAATTCTTTCAAAACTCAAAAACTTTAGGCTCTAATGATTTAAGTTGGGCTGTGAAAGCCTCTAATCCTCTGTGTCCAAACTAGCCTTCCTCCATCCTGTGCACAGAAAGAAGGGAGACGATTTGGGATGGAATTCAATAGCATCAGGCCAAACAGTGAAAGATTGTTTGCACAGCTGTGCCTAAGCGGTGACCAAACTGTTAAACAACCTAGTGGGGAGAAAATGAATAGAAACGCCTGTTGGCCAGAGGAATGAGTTTCCTGGACAGTGCTCAGGACGTTATGAAGTCATTGCACATGCTGGGTCAAGGCTTTTACCCATATTTTCCCCTTGTGCTTGGGAAGACTTCATGCTTTGCTTTTTCATAATAATATAATTGGCTTAAAGCATCTGAACAAAATTCTGCACTGACTGACGAATGATGCACCATAGTGTACTTACCTTTAACTTCAATTAGGGAACCTTTCCCTGCCAGTAAACTGATTCACTGATGTGAGAGGAGACAGTGCCTGTATATCTGTCTTGCTTCCTTGCAAATTGTAGTTTATGAAACTGGACTACTGAGCAATAATTTAATCAGTGGCATCAGAAGAGCATTAAGCTCCATTAAATGTTGGGTCACCATCAATGTCAGATGAGTATTAAATTATGGCTTGCAACTTAGTAGTACTCATCCAAAAACACAGTGCTTCAGTTCTTGGCAAGCGTGTAACAGTTTATTATGAAACAGATGCTTTAGAGCTTAACATATGACTGAAGTGTCAAGTTGTATCAGAGAAGATGGTCCCAGCAGTAATGTGGTGCTCAGACTTTGTGAGACACATGTTAGCAAATCACTACCTACCTCAACGATGTGGGTTAAAATTGTTTCATTAACAGCATCTCCTGTTGAATGCTTGGAGGTCAAAGCGGTGCTCTGCCTGCCAAAGAGTGGCTTACATAATTCTGTCTGCAAATGGTGGAGGTGCAGTTCTCCTGACAAGGAGGGAGGATCCCTGCAGGGTGCTCACAGTTTGAATTTTTATGTAGAACAAACACAATTTTCTCTCTGGTTCTAACGCACCACAACATTGCCAGCTTGGAATTTGGAAGATGTCTTTGATACCTCTGTTGCTAGTGATGGATTTTCCAAGTGACATCAGTGAGGTGAAACTAGTAATGCCCTTCTGGATGGCTTTGCTAATGTCAGCAGAAGTTCTCAGGCAGCAGCTAAATCTTGAGCCCCTCGTCAGTCTGCTACACAGCTCCTGCCACTTAGGAAAGCTGCATGCTGCAGGAGATGCTGACCTTGGAACTGTGCAGGAAAAAAGAAGGATGAAAAATGGATGCTTGGATAAAATGTTTTTTCCATTCCTGTTTAGGTGGAAAGATTACAGGATGAAGCTAAAGAAGAGAGGGTGTGGGTTGACCTGGGAGAGTAACAGATGTGCTGAGGAGAATTTTTCCTGGTGATGGTGCTGGGAAAGGAATAAATGAGAGTGATGCTGATGTAGATGGAGCTTACCTGTGCTGAGGAGAATTTTTCCTGGTGATGGTGCTGGGAAAGGAATAAATGAGAGTGATGCTGATGTAGATGGAGCTTACCTTATCTTTGTGCAAGCTCTAGCTCAGTGGTAAGATGGGTTCTCCAAACAGGAATCTGAAGAGGATCTCTGTACCCCTCTGCTGAAGATGGTGCTTAGGGTTCTTGCAGAAATTTTGTGTGTGGTTAAGATTTTCTTATCTGATGGTAACCACAAGTTGGCCATATAGTCTTATGAGCACAATATCAGGGCAAGATAGTTAAAGGAGTGTTACAGTTTTTTATTTATTGAGAATTGCATCACAGGTGCTCAGGTGTTGCCTGAGCAGCAATTTCTTATTGCTGTGCAGAAACCATAGTACTTTTTTTTGTGGCAGTGGATTGCAGACAAAAATGCTGCAGTTTTAGCTGAAAAGATGACAACTGGCTAGAAGGCAGTGGTCTTCAGGGATGAGTCCTATTAATTGGCTGCAGGAAGGGCTGCCTGAGGTGATGGAGCAGTGTGTTGAAAAACCACTCCAGTCAAAAGTCTCCAGAGTGTCCTTCTGCCCATAATTTTCACCCTAACATTTGGGGTTCATTTACTTGTTAAAAAGTACTGTCCCAAAAATCTGCATGTCCTATATTTCTCTTTTCAAAACTCTACCAATAACCTGTTGAAATTTTGATAGTAAGCTATTATTATCAAGTGTCAGATATTCCTTCAATTTTCTACTTCTCTACCTATTACAGTTCTGAAACTGACTGTTATGCAGAGAACCAACTCTGAAGGGAACTTCATCAGAGCAGAACCTGTCATGAGGAGAATTGCACCTTATCTTAGGCATTAGAATTGTCATTTCCTCTCTACCAGAGCTTAACTTCATGCATGCTTTATTATTAAAAGCCCTGTTATTTCTGAAATAGTTCAAGTTAGGAAAGACATTCTAAAAGAACTGAAAGTTTTAAGGTATTACTGTTTCTTAATGGGCGATGAAGTAAAACACAAACCCTACCATGCATTTGATGCAATGCAAGATCAGAATGCAGCTGTTAGATACATGGTTGGGATTGGAAATGGTGGTGAAATTTTGTGTTTCATACCTTAGAGAAACACAAATTATGTGTTTTGTACTTGGACTTTTTTTCTCTTAAAAAAATTATACCAGAAAGCACTCTAAATCTCACTCAGAATGTTGTTTTTCACTGAACCCAGAGGAGTTTGTGGCAGGTAACAGGGACAGTCACTTCTCTCAGTTGTTAGCAACAAGTAGGAAGACATGCAAAGTCAGCCCAGAACTAATACCAAAACAGTAATTATTGACTCATTTATGTTTTACAAGTACATGAAATTATATCTGTCCAACCTTCTGTTTCAGGTATGTTTTAAAGGTTAAATATCGCATAAGGAATGTCTTATACAATAGAAAAATCAATACATATAAAAAGTTCTATTAAATTGAGCAGAGTGAAAATTCAGAGTGAAAATTTTTTTCACCTTGTTTTTGTTTTTTTCATTCTTTGATTTCTTATGTTCCTGGCTTTTGATTAGGTATGGATGAAGTGCTAACAAAATACATAGGATTTTTATACTGTTCTCTTATCACTTTTCAATATAAGTAATGCTTAAATAGGTAGGAGATAATGGAGCAAGACCAGGAAATATACTACAGTTGGCTATATCCAGCTAGCACAGGAAATGCTAAACAGCACTTAGCATAAACCTCCTGCTGATGTCTTGTGGAAATGGGCAAGAATATCCATAATCAGTGCACTTTATCCCATGCTGACTAATACAAGCATTTAGTTCTACCAGCCAGGGTTATTTCAGAATAAAGGATGAAGATCACAGAAAGAAAGGGCAGAATTATGTCAGTGGTAAAATTCTACAGGTTTTGTTTTTATTTTGTTTTGTTTTTTTTTTTTCCTTTTATCTGATAAGCTATGACCACAATAAACTGGGGCTGCGGTTTCAGCTCAGCGTTGGTTGTTTCCCATGCCTTCCACGTGCCTTGAGGCAGGGCTGTTTGTCAGTACAGGCAAGGGAAATGCAGGAGAGCATCACTGTGCCTTGTGCTGCCTTCTGGAGAGCTCTCAGTGGCAACATGTTTTCTGTGATGTTCCTGGACTCTTTCTATGTGAATTGCTTGGGAGGGTGAGTGTGGTGAGCATCTTCTACCTCCCCACGGACAGTTGTTAGTGTTGCCTGCAAGAGTGGAAAGTGTGGGAATTTCAAGTTAGGATTTTGCAGCGTTAGGCCTCTGAATGGGTGAAGTAAATGTTTGTGTATATATCTGCATTATAAAATGTTAGTAACACTACATGACAGCATTTTGCACAAATATATTTAGTATGTAATACTAAAATTTAATGAATTACCTAATCCTGTCTTTGGGAAGGAAGTTTAAGGATTCATACCATTAATTTAGTGCTATGCAGTTAATAGTTAAAAATAAATTGTTATTATTTTGTATTTACACATGTTACTTTCCATGTGAATGTTCATTTCACTTTCCTGGGAATGTAGCATTGACAGGACTTGAAAGAGACTAAAATGTCGCTGTAGATTAATTCAGTCTTTGAAGGGTCTAATTCCTAGTTACAGCTTTTTGCTCATATGGATAAATGGTACAAGCAAGTGATTATGTAAAATGAGAAACTAACTAAAGTGTAGTTTACTTGTCACTTCAACAGATTTTTTTTAATTTTTATGTATTTACAACCTCAGCAAAACTGACAGCATTATTTTGGAAAGTATATTGCTAAAGAGAAACAAAACCCAACAGATTTATTTTACCATGATCCTGTTGTGTGGTTTGCATTTCCACTTTACAAGCTTGAAGTCCATGTTGTAGATTTTACATTATGGAATATATTCTTCATTTCTAATGAGCAAGAGGAAGAGTGGGGAAGAACAGACATGTAAAGTTATCCTTGCCTATTCTCTTATGTAAAGCTCTCTGCTTTGGATATAGTTTAAAGCAGATTGTGTTAGCCAAGAAGCTTAAAACCAAAATGTTTTTACTTCTTAACATATCTGTGCATATGTAATAAAGCTGCAGTTACGGGACTGTTTTTAAAGTAATTTGAACATATTCTGTCCAATTATGGTTGATGTCATTAGGGTTCTCTCTTAATTCTGAAATCCTTCCTGAGAGGAGGCAGATAGAGCCAGTGAATGCTGGATGATTTTGCTCATCATAGAAGGAAAATCAAATGTAAGGAGAGGAAGAGTAATTTGAAGCATGGATGAAGTCATTGTATAAGTACTCCCAACCAAACTTAACATCTTGTCCTCTGTTGTTCTAGAGAGAAGTTCAGTGTAAGCGTAGCAAAACTACAGAATTCCTTCCGTTACAAAATAAATTGGTTTGTTTTAACCATGCTGCTGGTCTGTATCAAAACCACAGACCCTCTGTGAAGACATGACCAAATAAATCTTGAAGCCTTATTTGAACCATTAGCAGATTTCTCCAGTGGGTGGGAGACTGTAAAGTACAGAGGTAAATGAAAGCTTTAACAACTGCTGTATTATTTCTTCAGGGACACAGTGTTCCAGCTTGTGCCAAAAGGATGCCTTCTGGCATAATGAATTATTGGCAGCAAAGCTGGTTTTCATGGTGAAAAACTCTAATAAAGACTGTGGAGGGGTTATCTGACTATTTTACATAATAGCATATATATTAGCCCATGTGAGGGAGGAAGAAGAGGAGGCCAGTTGTTACTGTCGTGTAACAACAACAGTGTGTTTCAGATGGCTGCTCCAGAGCACACTGTAAAAATACAAACATGAGAAGGCATTTTAAAGAACAACCAGTACTTATTTACTTACTTGGCTAATGTCAGGGGTGTGCTTGGCTTACAGAAACATCTCTTGACTGTCTAACATATTATAGTTGTTTATTCTCTTTAATATATGATTCATTTATATTTTCCAGAGGTGTGGGATAGCTGCTGAGACATTGTATATGAAGTGATGAATATCAGAATTATAGCTTTCCCTTTCTTGTTCAAGACACTCCTACACATATCAAAGTATTTGACCAGTTGTTTTAAGTTACAGATGTTTCTTTGTCATGTGCAGAGGGATGCTCAGCTTTTTCTGCCCACAACTCTAAAACCATCCCAAGTCTCACACTGTGCTGAGTTGTGTGAACTCATTCTAAAGAGTTTTGAGCCTGGGAAATGCATGGGCGTTGTGAGAAGAAAAAAGGAATGGGAGGGAGTTCACTCAGAGTCTGAAGAAACTTTCCCTCCTGTCCTGCCTCGTGCATGCTTGCACATTTGATGGCTTTGCACTTTCTATAGTTGTATGGTGTGAGGCACAGCTGCATATAATCATGGGAGACAGTGAAAAGCTATGGAAAATTAAGGCTTTCATATCTTAAGTCCTGAGGGTGTGTTTCAGACTTAGCCCCTTCTAAACTGTTGAAGAAGCCAATACCACACCTATTTAGACAAAGCCTGCCATCCTTAGAGAATATGGTGGTTGCATTTCAATACGTACAGTATTGGGTAATTTGATAGTTTGTCATTGTTACTTGGCACAAAATTGGTTGGGGGCAGGTGCTGCACATTAGTGCAGTTGTGCTCAGAGATGTGCAGCTGTAACCCAGGGCTGGGACAGATGGAGGGCAGGTTTGCTTTGGTCCTTTCCAGCTCTGGCACTGCTGTCTGTGTTGGTGGTGTGCTTGAGCCTGGTGGTACTCCCTTCAGCCTATTTTAATGTCATCAGTGCTCAGTGCTTGCCAGAAAGATGTGTTGGAGAAGTAACAAAAACACAAACTGTTATTAGATGGTCAGTTGTTTGTCCTGTGTAAACCAGTGGTTTAGCATCTTTGTGTGCTGGTACCAGAATATTACATGTTTGGGCATAAGCTGTGTTTTAATCTTATGAAGTTGCTTTGTTCTAGCCCCCAGAAATTCTGAAGTCAGAAGGACACTGCTGAGAAAAATTTTTTGTTGTACTCATTTGTGTTGTATGAGGATCCAATTAGTAATAAAGTTACTCCTTATAGTTGGATGTGTAATAGCAAATTTGTAGGAAGCATCAGATCCCTACAGTGGTAGTGATGCAGACAGCTGTTGTACAAGGAATCATTTTAGGGAAGAAAAATGGTAACATTTGAAATTTTAACATTTAATGAAACACAAATCAAATAGGTGTTAGTTAATGGTATTTAAATCCCTAATTTTATAGTGATGGTTGAAAAATCCCTATATGCTAAGGTAGTTGCAGTGTATTCTAGTTTATTTGTGATAATTGGAGCAGAAACATGGTACTTTGAGGAAGAAGTTACTGATTGTATCCAAGGAGATTTCCCTTTCCTGAGGTACTCTGCACACTAAAGTACATGTGAAAAAGGGGGAAAATGATTGTGAGAATATGAAAACTGCAGTGTGAAACAGAGTAGAAATGAAAGTAGCTGTTGAGGGATTTGCCTTTATTAACTAGCCGGCGTGAATTTCTTGGGAAAAGAGAAGTATATGGAGCTTCTTGGGTCAGGGCCATGTCTCCTTGTATGTTACTTTGTTCAGTCTCCAGCACTGTGGGACCCTGAATAAGGCTAGACTGGCTGGATTCTTAAAAATCATAAGCCTGAATCATAAAAATATATTATTACATGTAAAGTGCCAATGTCACTTTTGCCTCTTGCTTTTGCAAAGCTTTGATGGTACGTTCCTGTTGTCAGTTCTGCTCCAAAAATCATAAGGGCATAGACTTAACTAAGAAAAAATAATGTAATTTCCTCTTTGAAATTTTAGGGGAGTATTTAATTCAGTCTTTATAGTCTCATAATCTTAATGCTTGGATAACTTCTGGTTTTGGATCAGATATTTCTGAGATGCTTCTCCTATTGGGCTGAACTTCTAACCTTGAACTTAAAAAGCTGTCATTTTATACATTTTACTATAAAAGTGAATGCATTTTTTCTCATCCCAGCCCCACTGGGGCTGTCCTTGGCCCCTGCAGTTGGGTGTTGTGATTATCAAGAGTTAGTGAATGTGTTCCTTTCATTTTGCTTCATTTGAGGGATTCCTGATATTTAATGATGCTGTGGGTTGTTTGGCTCCTCTCCTTTCCACTGTCAGAGATTTCTGCTGCCATTATCAGCTACACAAACTTTTCAGCACACTACAGCAATTCTCATGTGTAAAGGCCACAGCTGTAGTTGAACAATGTGTTCATTGTGATCCAATAATAAATGTCCTAAATATAACAATAATTATAATCCCTTACATTGAGAACAATATTGATAATCAGGAATACTAATCCTTGAATTTCATAGAAATGAAGCTTGACACTGGTTGTTGCAGTGTTATCTGTGTTTTAAGGTTTAAAAGACTTTGCAAAACTAGTATGTGGTTGTGTAAAGATTTGGCTTAGCTATACAGATAGGCATAATGGAAGCAAAATGTACCCAGAGAAATACAAATGATTACATTTATGGACAGCTAAACAGAATGCTGTGGATATTCTTCTTGTAATTAAGGAGTTCAGCTTGCCATAATAAGCTCTGATTATAAGTAGTCTGAACTGATTTTATTAAAATAAGCCCTGTTGAACACAGCACCCAGTTTGGTCTTGTGTGTCTTTAAGTCATGCTTATAATTAGTACTACATGTACATTTTTGGTTTCTCTTGTCTCATTTTCTTTTTTCAATAGAACACTTTTAAATTGATCAGTGTGAAGTTCTTTGTATAGAAGAGTGTTTGATGAGCCATGTGTGATCCACAAAGTCTTGATATTTCTCTAAATTTCTGATGAACAAAATTGCCATGTATTGCCAACATGGTCATACAATTAATATATCCAGGTCTTATAAGAGGGCAATCCCAAAAAGAGAATGCACCTGTAGGCATCAAAATAGCAGATCCTTCACAGTTGGATTCCTTGAGCAGGATTTAATTTCTAATTGCAGAATTCACAGTGACTTGAGATAGTACATCTTTCATTTCAGGCTTCTCTTTGATCCATTGCTGTCACAGACACTCTTTGACTCCCAGGTTCTTGCCCAGTGTAATTCCATCTCCTTGTTTGCTTGTGGCTTTCCACTGACCAACCACAGGTCTTTTCTCCTAACAAGGGCCTGAAGAACAACAAGTCAAGAGAGGCTGAATTTTAATTATGTTTGCTGCTTTTCATGTTCACATCTCCCTTTTGCATTTTTCATTTTACAAATTTAACATGCTTTTCTAGACGTAGTAGTATATACCCAGTGGATATAAAGTGGGTTTTTTAATTGTGTTTCTCTTTCATTATCTAAAATAGTAGTTTTTAGTTAGCAGTACCTTTCAGCTAATGTTTTGACTGAACATTTGAAAATTCTTAGTAAAAATACATTTAAACTAAACTGCTCATAGGAAACATGTAATCTTATACTATACTCTATGAATACATGTTATGCTTCAAGGAATAATTATTTGGATCTTCTTGGTAATTTTTAATGTTTCTCTTTAATGCTTTTGGAATTTTATTTTACTCTGCTGTGTCATAGGGAGAGAAGGAAGTGAGAAACAGACTAATTTTACAGAGTGAAGAACAGATATGTACTGCAGTTACAGGGCTTTCACCTGAAATTACAGCTAAACAGTGCACAAACTGATTGTCCAGCTCTTTTGCAAGTACTGCTGTAATCCAGGCATTTAGCAATTCTGTTTTTCATTAATCCAGTACCCATTCCTTAATCTGCCTGCAATTAATGTGCTGGGGTTTTCTTTTCCAGTTTCAAGTGTATCATAATGGTTTTTCAGTCTGTACTGAAAGCTGCTTCTGGTGGTTCATGGAACATCCTTCCTCAGTGCTCCTCTGGGGTGGGGCATTACTTTTTTTGCAGCTGTCATGTTCACAGTAGGCATTTGCCATCCATGGCACTTCAAACGTTCTGTTCTTTGCACTGTCTTCTGGCACTAATAACTGTGACATCTGTTTGTCACATATGAAGCCCAGGAGGTGCTGAAGACCCTGAAGCAGCGAGCATCCCTTCTGGGGCAGAGGAGAGTTGTCTTTGCCTCTCAGGTGGGAGGTGGCTGGCTTGGCTTGCCCCTGCTTTCTGTGCTGACATTAGGGCTGAGGGGCATGGAGGGTTTCCAAATGCCCATCTCCCATGTACAGATTGTGGGGAAAACTGGCGTTTCCTGGGCTTACCTCTCATCTTGTGGTTCTGGGGAGAAAATGTGAGTGGGAATAATTGCCTGCTGTGACTTGCCAGCAGTGTCTGTGCCCTGGAACAGCTCTCTTGGTGGATGGGGAAGACAGAGACTAGTTTTCTGCTTGGTTGCCTTGCTCTTTGGCATAACTAAGCTGCTACCTTTATACAATTAAAGTGAATAGACTAATAGCCTTTCAGCCCTGGATTAGTAAAGCCTAGGTGCAAATGCATATGTCATAGAAAATTTTTTAACTTACCAGGAACTCAGCTGAATTTTCAAGTTGAAACACATGTAGACTGATGTGCAGTCTCAAAGATTGACAGTCATTAAGAATACTTGGCTTAAATTTAATGGTGAGCAGGGATAAAACAACTGTAACTTTTGAGAGGTCGCTTCCATCATTCTAGTTTAGGTAAAAGCATTGCAAACTATAGTTTGAAATATGAAAAGGCATTGGGATAGTGCTACATATATGTACACCCAGTTTATATTAAATTCTAGCTTGCTTTTCTTTTTCATGGCTTGGTAAATTCTGTGTTGCAGTCCATTGCTTGAATTTGTATTTGTTAAGGTATAAAAGCTGTTGGAGTTCAGGTACTCCTTCTGTTCAGATTGAAAGATAAATTTGTTTGCCTTATATTTAAAGTAAAAAGAAAAGCCCTAGACATTTCATTTTGTTTCTGGTTTGTTTGGGTTTTTTTTAGTAAAACTGTGTGCCTTTCCTTCCCATACAAAATTATTCCATGTATTGTTTGTATGTTACTGCTTTTCAGTAAGTGCTACGTTTAAAGAACAAGGACTTGCTCAGGGAAGTTGTCAGTTTGTGTCCTCACTCTGATATACCAGGAGAGTAGAAAAATATACTCCCTTGTCAAAGTTTCATGTATGATAATTAAACCTGTAATGTTCATCATCTTTTCCATAACTCGAACTGAAAAGGTGGCTGATAAGGACAGAAGGTCTGTTATTTCCACTGTAGTTTCCCAGCCTTGAAGAAAAATTATTTTACTGCCAATTTGGGGAAGAATATTCTACCTAGTTGCCTCTCTTTTTAGAACTGTATCTGAGCAGCTGATTTTATTCAGATCTAGCCATAAAAAGGGCCTATTTTAATATTTTTAGTCTCCTAGAGGTGGAAGAAAACACTGAACTGCTTGCAGAGGAGGAATAGACTGAGATCAGAACCTCAAATATTTCATGGAGAGGCTTATTTGAGTTTCAGTTACCACAGATGTGCATAATGTGCTGTGGCACTGAATTACAGGGCAGTTTGTTGGTTAGCCTTTTTCAAAAGATGACCTGTTACACACATCAAAATAAGACAATTCCTCAGAACGATCATGAAGTTATTAGTTAGGAGACTGTGACCATGGAGGATTTCTCTGGAGGGTCGTACTGGATCTTGCAGTCTTATTCCAGAAAATCATCTGAATAAGAAAATAAGATTAAACCTTTCTTGATCACTTTCTATGATGCTGTTGTAATAAATGGAATTAATTACATAGAAATCTGTCTGTCTGATTTGCATCTGTGAACTGTTAAAAGCTTTTAATAGTTTGATGAACTCTGAATAAGCCCATGCAAGGTAGAGCTCAGTGACAGAGTTGGGGACAAAAACCAGTTCCAGTATGTTCTACTTGCAAGAGAAACTTTTCCAGATTTTTTTTTTTTTTGTATTTAAAACATTGAGTCTTCTGTACAGTTTCTTTTGGAGAAGCATTTTTTACTTTCTTGCTGGTATTTATGTATTTAATCCCACAAGAGAGATAGAGCTTGCTTGAGATTAAATGTAAAAAGTTGTTCCTTTTCTGTCAGTGTCCAGAATGGTCCATCTGTGCACACAACACCTCAGGTGTACACCAGCTAACAAAGATGGGCAGTGTTTCAACATCTTCATTGCACTTGTAGGTGTGACTCGAACGGGCTGGGTAATGAGTGATTATGGGGTCTGGACAGCATTCACACTCCATGGTTGATGAGCTCAGGTGAAAAGCTTGTGGGGCAGGATAGTTAAAATCATTGGAGGTCTGTGTTATTGCTGGACCTCCTCAAGACCAGGAATCTTTCAAGGAAGAAAAGGTCATAGTATATAGTTTCCTTTAAAGAGTAGGTTTAAAAGGAAGAGGACTGTCATCATACAGTTTAAGAGGATGAGTGTCATGCTTTACCTCTCTACTAAAACCCCTGTGCCTTTACATATACTCGAAAAAAGTCTTGTGGTTATTTTGGGTGAGGAACAGAGTTGTTGAATAGAAGACTATTACTTACTGACACCACAAAACCTGGTTTTTATATACTCTGGGGCCTTACACATCCAGAACATAATCATGGACCTGGCTTTTGGACTGAGGCCACTTCTTGAAATATCCAGGAGTGCTGGATGCACTGCAATCTTAATCTCACCTATGGCTGGGAACAGGGAGCAGTGCATCAAACCGAATTATTTGCTGGAATTGCTGTGGTATGAGGGTTGTGTGACATCCTCTCATATGACAGAGGGGAAGAAGCAAAGGAGCCCTTGGCAGCTGGAAAAATTGCTAACTACATTGAGGTTGGGTGGAGTTTGGACTTGCAGAAAATTAGGAGAAGACAGTACTCTTTAGATGTTATTTTCATTTAGCTTCCTCTCCAGGCACCTGGTGTTTTTTGGTACATCTTGTCCTGTCCCAAGTTAATGGTGTCATCAGCTGGGAATGTTCATTCCCTGCAGCTCCCCTCCTGTTGATTTGAAGGCAGCAGTGGCTGTCTGGATGTGTTGTGGCTTTGGGGGCAAAAGGTGTGGGAGAGGAATGCTGGCCTTTTTGTATTATTATTATCATCATTATCATTGTCATCATCATCATCTGTGAACAGTTTTGTTAACAAAAAGAAGAGTTGTTCTTTAATTTAGAAATAAAATTACAGAAATAAATTACTTTAAAAGGATGTTTAGGGAATAAGGAGACGTATTTGTGGCAAGCTTTTCTGAAAACGTCATCCAGTATATGGTTAAATTATTTTGTTGTTTCCTGGCTGTAACTTTTATGAATTTGGTGAGTCAAACAATTGTCAGTAATATTTTTGTTCTCTTAAACTTTTTTCTCACCCTGTAGGCACTACATGCATCCATCTAGATTACATCTGAATGACAAAAATACTTAGGTAGCAGGAGGAGGAAGAGTAATGCCTTTACGTAGAATTTCCTGTCAGTAACTGTTTATTAAGTGCATCTGTCATGTCTTATTCTGGATTTGTGTTGCTAGTGCCTTAACTGGTAATTCATTTTTTGATACCTGATGACGTTGATTATTTAATGTTATTCTCATTCAGCAGTCTATGTGGGTTTTAAGTTCAGAGCAGAAGTACACTGAGTCCCTCATCCAGATCATCAATATTTTAAAATGGACTGGCCTCAACAGAGAACCCCGAGGAGCATCACTTGTGACCAGCCACCAGCTGGATTGACTCCATTCACCACCACTCCCAGAGCCCAGTCATCCAGCCAGTTTTATACCCAGCCAAGAGTACACCCATCCAAGCCTTGAACTGCCAGTTTTTCCAGGAAAATGCTGTGGGAGATGATGTCAGAGACTCTTCTGAAGTCTATGTAGACAAATACCACAGCTTTTCCTTCATTTACTAAGGGGGTCACCCTGTCACAGAAGGAGCTCAGATTGGTCAAACAGAACATGTCTTTTCTAAATCCATGCTGGTTGGGCCTGATCTCCCAGTTGTCCTGTATGTGCTGTGTGATTGCACTCAGGAAGAGCTGCTCCATGACCTTTCCTGGCATGAGTTCAGACTGAAAGAATTATGGTTGCCCAGATCCTCCTTCCAGCACTTCCTAGAGTTGGAGATCACATTTGCTTACCTGCAGTCAACTGGAACCTGTCCAGTTAGCCAGGGCTGCTGGTATTTGGTGTAAAGTGGCTCAGTGAACACTTGCGCCAGCTCCCTCAGTACCCTTGGGTGGATCCCATCCAACCCCGCAGACTGTTTTGTGTTTAAGTAATGTAATAGGTCACTGGCCATTTTCTCTTGGGTTATGGAGGCTTCATTCTGCTCCCCATCCCTGTCTTCTAGCTCAGGTGGCTGGGTCCCTGGAGAACAACTGGTCTTGTTACTCAAGGCTGAGGCAGAGAAGACATAAAGTACCCTAGTCTTTTCTTCATTCTTCCCTACTGTGTTTCCCCCACATCTAGTAAAGGTGGAAGATTCTGTGTGGCTCTCCTTTGGTTGTTAATGTATTTATAGAAACACTTATTTTTTTCTTTTATGGCACTGGCCCAATTAAGTTCTCGTTGGGCTTAAGTATTTCTGATTTTCTCCCTGTATAACCTCATGATATCCCTGTAGTCCTCCTGAGTCTCCTGCCCCTTCTGCAAAAGTTATAAACTCTCTTTTTTTTCCTGAGTTCCAGTCAAAGCTCTCTGTTCAGCCAGGCTGGTCTTCTTTTTGACAGCTCAATTTTCACCCTGTCACAGAATCACAGAATATTCTGGGTTGGAAGGGGCCACAAGGATTATTGTGCTCTGACCAACTGAGCTGATCTTAGCAGCTGCCTATGGAGGGAGCCTCTCTTGCACTCTTAACATTTCTTTCCTAAAGAATGGCTTGAGCAACTTTTTGTTTGGAAAGGGCAGTGAAATGAAGGCAATAGCTTCAAGTGCTTGATTAACATAGACCTTTAAGTAGCTATGTTTTGGAGGCAGAAAATCAGGCAGCAGGCTCTGGAAGGACATGGTTGAAGTCTGCTGGAACTGGGGACTTTCTCCTGTATCTTGGGACTGGAGCGCTTCTTTTACAGTGTGTGGTTTAGTTTCAGTGTGTGAATTCTAGAGGTTAAAGCCCTATGAATATTGTGTTGGTGTAGCTTGGGCAGAGTGTGGGTGACTCCTGCCCAAGGGCTGAGCCAGGAACAACAGGCTGGCCTGCTGCTGGGGCATCCCTGCCTGCAGCACCAACATGTTCCTCATGCGAGTCTCTTCTGAGGTGTGGCTACACCCTGAAAAGCATGAATGAGAACCAAAAATGCAACAAAACCAGTTTCAGAGAGAAGCATTATGTTGTATACCAGGGCTCTTACAATATAACTGGGGCTCAGCAGTCAGATCAATCGTTTATCTTCCGTGTATCTTCAGATTTTTCAGACATTTTGATTAGCAAGTAAGAATGTTCTTGGTTTCTTCCAGTCTAATGAGCAGATGTCTCTTCACTATTAGGGATTATTTGAAGACATTTTTTAGAAAGGCTGTATTATCTCTCAAGAAAATAATGCATTTAGAGCTTTGTCAAGTCCTGTTGCTTGGTAGCAGTCATGTTGATCCATTGGAAAGTATTCAGACGGAAATGTTAAATGGACCACCAAATACCCAAGAGTCTTACTTTTCCCCTTGGTACATGAGTGCACATGCTGCAGAGCTTCCCTGTACTGCCTTGCTCTCTTGGGCAAAGGTTGATGGGCCAGAGATGTGTGATGGATTCTCTCACAATCTGCAGAACTCTTTGCTCCAGGTGAATGTGTGGGCAGCTGCATGCCATTGACTCAAAATCAAACTGAAAAGGTGGAATATTGACGGCCCCCAAAGCAGGGGCTGTACAACGCTGCTTCAGCCATGTCCTGAGCAAATGTGTGCATGACTTTCAGCCATCTTTTTTGACACAATGGGTCTGTTTCTGCTCCCTGTGTTCTGAGAAGTGCTGCCAGGTCTTGTTTTGAGTGGCTTTTCATGCTTATTTGTGTACTGTCATTCCTTGCAGGTCCCTTTGTGGGACATTGAGCTGGATCTGCTGCTGAGTTGGGGCCCAATTTTTGTATTTGCAGTGCTACTGCCTTTCTTATTCTCTAGAGCTCTTTGCACCTTGTTTTAGAGGCTGAGGTCTGTGAACTTTCAGGTGTCTCAGCAGTATGTGAGGGACCTTGGAGTAGGAGAGATGCTGTGGTGTGGCACTGCCACTTTGACTGTTGTGTTCCATTTTCTCCTCTCCCTTCCAGATGTGTGGAGGCATCCCTAGCATACCTGTTATTAGGGGCTGCCAGATTGGCATTCATAGCACAGTAAACTACAAGATTTCAGGGCAGTTGGATATTGTTCATAGGTATAAAAGCCATGGCTGCTGTAGCTCTTTGAATCTTAAGGTTCTTGGGTAACATAAAGTTTTTTTTAATGCTAAAATACTTCTCTTAAAGATAGAGCAAGAATCCTCTTCTGCCTTAATTTTTGGCCAGTTTTATGTCCTGCTAGGTTACAAAATGTTGTTAACTTTTGTCTTCCCTCCTTCTGTCCTTTTGTGCAGGTCTTGATGATTGCCTGCAGCAATATATAAAGAACTTTGAGAGAGAGAAGATTAGTGGTGACCAGCTATTACGAATTACTCATCAGGAACTGGAAGATCTTGGAGTCACACGAATTGGCCATCAGGAGCTTATCTTGGAAGCAGTTGACTTGCTCTGTGCACTGGTAAACTTCTTGGGGCAAATGGGGAGGAGTGAACAGTGTTCACATATTCACACTTCCGGTACTCAAAACTGTTAGTCCTAAGGATTTGTCTAAGCAGTTCAAGAAACTCCTGATTTGTAATGTGTGAACAGTTTAGCATTTTAAACCAGGGGCAAGATAAAGGGAAAATCTATTGATAGAGTGATGTTTTTTAAATAAACTCATATCAGAGATTTAGGGCTTACATATTTGTCTTTATAGAACAAAAGTTTATCTGAAATCACTAGTTCCTAGAGAAGCTAGACTCTGGTTTGGAATGTAAAATAATTATATATGTGAATGGTGTAATTGAGTGTTGGTTGCCCTTTACAAACAAAATGTTCTGATATTAACCATGTCATTCTTCACTGGTCCTTTCATGCAAATTATGTTTTAGATGATTATTTGAGCCTGATGAAACGAGCTGCTTGTATTTCACAGTTGAAAGGATTAAATACTGAAGTAATTATCTTATGTATAAATAATATATAAATTTTTGATGGAGCATAGGAAAGGATTTTGGTAATGGTCTTTTCAGTCAGGTCATGTCGTGCATAACTATAGGATTATCTGCTCGGTGAGGGGTGTGGTGCTGACTTCACCCTCCTTATGAACTTGTAGTGTGTGTCTGTAAAGATTAGTAATAGATTGGGCACACAGCATTCTTCACTGTAGAAAGGGTTGTGAATAGCTCTGTTAAGATGTACTTCACTGCCTAAGGTGCTGTTTTGTGGGTTTTTAGTACATGCTATTCTTCAAGCCTCAGAAGGAGCTTTTAAGAAAGCTGAATCCTGGGAGAGGCAATCAAAGACGGTAGGCTGAAAGGCTCTTCAGAAGGGCTTGTTGGTTCTCCATAGGCAGCAGCTTTTCTGAATACCCTGTTGTTACATTTTTGGGGTATTGTGAAGTGTAATGAAAAGGAGAGGTGAAAAAAAAATAAAACATACCCAAAAAAAAGTTAAAAAATGGAGAAAGCTTTTTCATACAGGAAAACATTTTATTTTAAACACAGGTTATCTTCGGTTGAATACAGTTTCTAGTAGCATTGCAGTGTGAGTCAGTGCAATAAGTTAACTCATCAATTTGTTTTTTAAATAAGGAAGTTGCAATCTTAAAAAATGCTACTGATATAGAAGGGGACATAAAGAGTTATTCACAAAGTAGTTTTCTTATCAGACAGTGCAAAAGAAAACAAGAAAGTAAATACTTCAGTTAACAGAGGAGGATAAAGTCTAAGTTAGGGGGAGCACCAATGACCATTTTTCCCAGTCGCACAGAGAAACAGATTGTGGATCTTTGAAAAATAGATTATGTTAAGGGAAAAAACACCCTTGTTTATTAGCTGAAATGTCTTTTTTCCTTTGGTATGTAATTACAGATATAATCTTCAGACAAACAAACACAACTCGTCTTTGTAGCTCCTTTATCTTAGTCAAAAGTATATGGAACTAAGTTGAAAATAAAATAAGGAATTTCTAGCAAAGGCTAACACTGCATCTTAAATGCATGCAGCAAAACTCTCTGTTTCTGGCTCTTGTTGCACATACAGTATTGTCTGCTTTTCTGAGTTTGTCTTAGAGAAAATTGCTAAGACACAGTGGCCTGAGTTCAGATCACAGCTTCTAATTTAAGATGAGGTTTTTGCAGTCTCACAATTGGCTCCCGATGGCTCCTCGGGGATACTAAATGTTATTGTTATATTGATTTTAGTGGACTTAATTTGAATTTATTGTTTACCAATCAGATAAACCTCTTAGAAAATTTAATTCAGAGGCAATCCATTTGGCTGGACTGGCCCTATACTTACAGGCTTTTCTTTTTTTATTGCATCTGTGAGTGTCTATCCTGGGTAGGGCTTGTCTTTTTTTCTGATTTGACTTTAATATTAGCTGTATTGTTTAGACTCTCCAATATAGGATAACTGCTAATTCAGATACATGATCCAAGTGAGTTAACATTTCTTTGGATGCTGGAGAAGATGGATGGTATGGTGGGCTATGAATGTGAAGTTAATTATGACTTATAAGCTTAACCCCAGATTGATTTAAAAGTAAATATTAAAATTTAAAGAATCGTTGCTTCTGCTTCTCTCCCCTTTCTGTCTGTGTTAGTGAGTGACCACCTAAACAGTTTTTGGCATTGAGTACAAATGACGGGACAGAACCCCTCCCACTGTTCAACTCTGTTCCCACTCTGCAGGGGAGAGTTTTCCAACGCAGAGTTGCTGTCATCTAGGAAAGCTTCTGCAATGTTGATTGCTGATGTGCTTTATTCCTGCCACCCCTTCCCAATATTTTTTGGGGGTAAACTACTGCTTGCAATTCCCTGGCAGCTGTGGATATGGCAAACAGCAAACCATCTGCTTGTATTGCATGCCTATAGTTCACAGGGCTGCCTTCTCTTACCAGGGGAAGGTGGAGAGCCTGCACAAACATATCTGACTGCTATGGAGAGTGCAGGGCACACGCCAGTAGGGGCTGTTGGACTGTGCTAAACACACAAACTGCCACAGTAAGAGTTGGGAGCCAGTTATGATTGATAACACATCCTATTTAAAGGATGTTCTTTATGGATTTTTGACAGAAGGTGGGTGGGTGGCTGGCTGTGGTCTCTCACATTATTCGCCTCCTGTCATCAGCACTTGCAACAAATGGATCCTCCAGTGTTTGTGAGCTGATCAGAGGACAAATGGTGGCCTGTGCTATCCATCTTTAGTAGAGTCTCTCTTGGCTGCCATCCTGGCATACTGTGCTCTTGACAGTAGAACAAGCATTCATGGGGTGATATTCACAGGTTTTCTTTTCCCATGGTGCTTCAGGGAAGGAGGAATAAAGTTTTTGCCCAGCTGCTAGTGCTGTTATAGGTCATGCTTGCTGGTAATGGGGGGGGTGTACATCCTGCATACCTTTGCTGGAGCTGAACGTGCTCTGGGAGAGGGCAGGCAATCTAACAAATGTAGTTCATCTCTTCCCTCTCTCCTTCAGACTGGGAAGATGGGAGCATGTTCAATAGATTATCATGCCTTGGTGCAGCTTTGTGTTTTACAAAATCCACATGTCAGAAAGGGCACGGTAAAGGAGATGTTCTCTGTGCTTAGAAGAAATAAGTAGTGATGTCTGTGATGGTATTGTGTTGCTGCTAAGAGTTTGTCATGTGTTTTTCAAGGTGAGAGACCTTGAGAAGCCACATGATGGATATATGCTGGCAGCATTACTTAATTTCCAGCAAGACAGATCTCCTATTCTTGTCTTTCTGTTTAAATTGGGACATGCAATCAGACTGGCAGTGTCGGCAGGTAGATTTTTACTTGATGTGGATGGGCATTTTTATTCATACTAACAAAATCACCCCAAAAAATTGATGTCTCAAAACTGGTGGAAAATGATAGACTGAGGAACTATATGTCCAGCTCTAGAGATACAGGAAAAACTACTGAGTTGAGTGCCATGTTTTTCCACTATTCACAGGTAATAAAATACACAGTTGTTCACACTGTTCTAACAGCTGCCATTAAGATCTTAGCCTCAACATGATCCTTTTCAGTATGTGTGTGAGGGTGAAGCTAGCCTAACGCTGCCTTTCATTTAATCATTAAACAAACAACAGTGTAGCAGACTTCATCATCACAAAATGTGATGAGCCTTGTTTCTTTGATGGTTGCTTTAAAAACTGAATGTGAATGAACAATGCCTGTAGAAAATAAATTGGGAAGAAAAGGAGATGATGCATTGGGAGAAGAGAAGTGATAATAAAGAACAAATTCCTTAGATAATGCTGTCAGATCGCTGTACCAGTCATCAAGTTTGGAATGCATTGGGGGATCTTGTAGCTCCTGCTATATGTAACTGGTCTGAAAAAAGCAAAGAAATTACATAATTCTTTTTCTATCATCTGTTTGTCAGAAGATGGAGTTTTATTTACGAAACTGGCTATGACTGTTTTTTCCCAAAAAACACTACACACTGTTTGGAGAGCACAAAAACTGCACAGCCAAACATGACTTGTTCCATCTTTAAGAAAGTGATCTAGTTTACCACAATGCCTTGATAAATGAGATGCCAGATGGAGATTCTTTTTTTTTTTTTTCCTAAATATCATGTTCATTGTGTTTGCATGAAGATTAAATTAGTTTAATTTGATTTTTCAAATATTTTTAAACAGAGATCCTAAAGTAGATGTCTTGTTATAAGAGTATTTGAAAAGCTTCAAAACTAATTTTTGGATGCTTTGAAGTTTTTCATTAACAAAGAACTTTATGCAGTCCCTGTGAATTCGCAAAATAATTCTTCAGGGAGTCTTAATTTGTGTAGAATAAAGTTTGGTTAAAAAATAAAACAGATTTTGCTTTATAGAGCATACTAGTTTCAGTACTAGTTTCATGCTAGTTAGTTAAATCTGCTGTGGCTGTACAGGAAGTTATTGCACACTATATTTCAATCTGTAAGGCTAGAAGATTGCAGCAGATGAAATAGCATTATTATTTGGCTGAGAAAACATTGGTGTGCACTAACAGCATGAAATTACTTATCGTTTACCACTAACACAAAACATTGATATGCAAATTAATGTAAAAAATAGACCTACTTTACCCGTGAATTATTTGATTCCTCTTAAGAATTATGCCTTTTATCTTAATTTCATCTTCCTGCCATTTTTCGCACAGAAATACTATTTTTGCACTTATCAGTAGTCAGATCTTAAAACTGTTTTGTCAGTAACAGTGAATTTTAGACTTAATCATTCTGGTGCTAAATGAAGTAGGCTTCATTTCAGAATGGAGATTTATATGTACTGAAGGTGAAATTTAGTGTTAGTATTCTGAATGCTCATAGCAGAAAAATAAATTACTGTTTCCACTATTGCCCATTGCAAGTTAAAGTTCTGCTTATATGTCGTATATCATATGCCTCCCTGTCCTCAGCCTGAGCTAATGTAACTGCAGTGCAGGAAATCCTGAAGTCCATCACCAGAGAAATAAAGCTAAGGAGCTAAAGATTTTCTGATAGCTCATATAGATCACATTGAAAATGTGTTAGCAAATCTTTTATACAGAACTGCAGTAAACCCCATCTTGTGCCAAAGGCAGTAAATACATCTGCATGCAAAGGGTGAACATCCTTCTTCCTACCAACCTCAAGAATCAGTCATGGATACTAGATACTTTTTAATTGTGGATTTTGGGGTATTTTATTGGTTTTTTTGGTTTGTTTGTTTGTTTTGGATTTTTTTTTTCTTTCTTTCTTTTTTTCCCCCTTTGGACTGCTTGGAGGTTTGGGCAAGTATGAAATACTAGTGTTTCCATAACAACACTTATTTCCTTTTTCAAACAATGATTTTGAACTGCTGATTAGCTGTTTAAGACTTTTGGAAATGCATGTAACTGGATATGGAACTGGTAGTTCAGATTATGGAGAAATAAGAGCATTTGGCAGGCTAGGGACTAAATTACATGAGAGAGTAAAAAAAAACCCAAAGAAGTAATGAACATTTGGTCTTTCAGAGGCTGTTGATTGAATAAGAGAAGAATAGTTTATATAATTGCTCTATTAGTGCTACAAAGCATGGCCTTGGCTTGGCTTTTGACATGTTCCTTGATTGTGGTGTAGATAAAGAAGGGCATTTTTCAAGGAGATAATGATGATGACTTCATAGTCATCTTTCCTGGGTTCTGCAAGGCTAGAAGTATCATGCACCTGAGTGTTTTTCTGACTATAAGCATTTAGGACAAATATTTATACTCTTTGAAATGGTTTGCCTTTTAATCAGTGTGTGTTTAATAATTTGCAGTAAATGATAAGTGTCATTTGAGCTATCTGGGGTTTCTGTCCTTATCTACTTATTCTGTGTTTAAGAAACAGATGTGTTAGGATCATGTGTTGTGCACTTCTAAATTACCCCATATGCCAGTGCTATTTGAAGGAGAGATAACCTTAGTGTTAACATTTCGAGACGCTGGAGGAAGGGCCGTTAGAAATACATGTTGTAGGCAGATCTGATGAGGTATAAAGTTACATAAGGCACCTTCCATATGACAAGCTGTGATATCAGTTGCTAGCAGCTTTGGGCTGGTAAGCTATCTGCCTCATACTTTGTGGGATGTGTTCAGCCAAATGTTTTGGAGAATGAGTTTCAGATCCATTTTGTTTATTTTTAAAATCAACTTCAGAGGCAAAGGGTGGAACTTTTCTTGGTAAATTCTTTGTCCACCGCTAATTTTCAGGTGTTGTTTTGAAATTACTGCCATGTGCTGTGATATCTGTGTGATGCTGTTTTGCTTATTCATTTAAACTCTTCCTCAGGCTTTTCAAGAAATGAGGACCCTATGAACTTTACTGTTTCCAGGTCATTTGTTTAAAAACAAATAAATAATACAAACAGAAAGGATACTCAAGAATTAAGTGTGGAAGATGAAAGCACTGAAAGATAGTGAGGAGAAGAATTAAACTCACCTGAGCTGATCTTAAGTCCATTTCTTAGCAGCCATATATTATTCTTGCCTAAAACTCCTGTGAATAAGTGAAAAATGACTTTTATTGCATTGAAGAGAAAACTTACTATTTCATTCCTGCGATAGTTATCCTTATTAGTGAGATATATCAGATGTAATTGAGAAGTTGCACTTCTTTACACATAATTGATTGCTCAGTACAGCTATCTAGACTATAAAATTTGTCTTTTCAAATGATTGCCATTTTCTTTCTTCTTTAAATTACATTGTTTGTGTGTGCTACAAAAAATAGTTACCAAATTAAAATATACCTTCGCCTTCTTCAGTTTATACAGTCATGGTTGCCTTCTGCAGAGGAGCAGCAGAAATTATTCAATGTAAGCACTGCTATCTGCTCCCTTGTCTGGTGAAGATACTGCTTTTATTTTCTTCTTGCCCACAAGCCCCAGTATTACAGTAGCACATTCAGTTCCCATTTGGGTCTCTTCAGCAGAAGTGAGCACTGGTCTCTGCATGCTTTTTGCTCCACATGGTTTTCAGCAGTATTCTTTCATGCCTTTTGTTTCACAAGGTTTTCAGTCTTCTGGGCTGAAGAAAAGACACAGTAATTTAGAAAGGAAGGCAGAGAGGCCATATGTTCATTTCCCTGTCTTGGGGTGTTTGTAAGAGTCAAACAGCGTCACTGAACTTGATACAGCATTTGTGCTTGGAGATGTAGAGATTTTCATGGTTGCATAAAAGTTGTGATCAAGACAGCTGTTCTAAGGGATTTCTGGATTTGTTAATGGGACTGTGGTTATGTCTGTGTTGCACATTGTACTGGGTTTAGATCTGAGCTTGGCTTATTTAGGTAGCTGAGATGGCCTTGCACTTGGAATGGGCAGTATAAAAATACCCAAAACTAAAGTCCTGGCATCTTCTAGACAGTCTGTCTAAGCCAGCAGAGATTAGTTAGCGCTGTTCGAGTTTGGAACACTTTACTTTTCAGCTGTGCTAAAAGTGTCAGATGTATTTCCTAGCATCAAGAATCAAGTGAATTTAACACAGGAAAGAGATGAGGTCTAAATTTTAACTCTTTTTTTTTTTTTTGATTGAGGGAATCAGGGAACATAACTACTGAACATTGATCAAACTATTTAAAGAAAATTTTGCTTTATTTTCACATTTGGTTTGTGAACTCTCTTCCTACTCTTGGTATGCTGGTGCAAGGATGGGCTTGCAGAGGGACCAGGCTGGCTCTTCTCACAAAAATACCCAGCAAAACTCCTCAGTGGTGATTAGAGCTGCTGCTTGTCAGCATGTGAAGAAAAGAGCTACAATTCCCCACTCACCCTGTCATGTTAAGGCACAGAAAAGTAATTAGCAGGTAAGATGTCTATTAATAGCTCCCACCACCTTTAGTTCAAACACCTGCTGACAAGCTATTACTCTGTGTAGTTCAGCTTCATCAAGTTCGTGTTTTATGATTGCCGGAAGGGACTCCATGAGAGCTTTTTCTGTTGGGGCCGGGTATCTGAAGACACTCTGTGGCCTCTCATTGGGGGAGTGGATGCCTAGGCTTGTGTCACTTCTCATAGTCGCTACAGGCATGCAGAGATTTCTTTGTGGCTCTTTCAGTGACTGTGAATATATTTTGGCTAATGAAAGCACAACTCGTGTTAGTGCTGGCTAAATGCAGACTAGGGGAAAACAAAGAACTGTCTCCTTTGCCTGCAATTATCTTCTTACAGTGCTTGAAAATAAACGCAGCGCTTTTCTAACAAAACCGTGTTGTTAATAGTGTATTATTGAATATAAAGTATGATTCAACTTGGCACTTTTTATTTAAGCATGCTTTTTCCTAGTATTAGAACACACAGCTCTGGTTGCTTTTAATGTAGGCCAGAAATATTAGTGATAAACAAAGTGAGGATTTTGTTAGCTTGGCTGCTGCTTTAGGATCTTTCTACTTAAAGGCTTCAATAAATACAGCTGCCCCTAAATATATTTTGCCTGAAATTTATCTCTGTATTTTCCATCTCTGGCTTTATCTGTATGATATTACAGGTGGAGGCTTTACCAAAATCAGTGCCATCCTCATGTGAGACTGAATTCACATGTGGCCTAGGCACGGTGTTTTATGTTAACACACACACACAAACACACACATAAGCATTTGATGAATATGTGTTAAAACAGGCTTTGAATCTGTAATGCTGTCTTTTCCTTCCCTCATAGCTGATGGTGAAAAAGAGCCTCTGAAAAAGAATGTGGCTGTAGGTGGCCGTCACTTAGATATTAAGAGAGAGCCACTAAGGTTTTGTAGCTGATTTTCTAAAGAAGTGTATACATAAATGCAACCTATTTTCCTGTTGTACAAAAAAAACCTGAGTGTTTTGCTTGGTCTGCAGTGTTCAGTATTGCAGGTTTTCTTTCATTCTGGTGCTTTACTTTCTGGTGGTACTGCAGGTCTGTACACTGTCTGCCATGGCTCCCTCTGGGGTGGGCATGGACGCCTGCCAGGCTGGGAACCAGCAGCTGCCTGTCCGAGCAGGTGAGGGACAGACAAGGTGACAAAGAGGAGATGGCAAAAGAGGAGAAGCTGAAATAATCTGGGGTTGTTGAGCACCTTTGGGATCCCGCCTCAGCCTCAGTGTGGTCTCCCCGGGCTGTGGGCCCTGTGTGGGGCGCGGCTGGGGTGACAAGAAGGTGCCTGGCCTTGTATGGCACCCTCCCCACATACCCCCTCCTCACCCACCTTCGTTTTATTTTTGGATTATCAGACTCGGCTCCTTAGGAACAGCTAGTTGAATTAAGAAATTCAGCATTTCAGTGTGTCAGAAAGAAGGCAGCCCTGTGAGAAGGCCCGTGGCTGGCCTGCAGCGTGTGGTTGTACCCCCACATGTGGAAGTGTGAGTGCCCATTTTGTTGGGGCTTGCTTGGGGCTGATCTTTAAGACATTTTTGGTGGTGTATCATTCATCCAGAATATTTTTCATTTATTTCTTCCCCCATTAATTTTGCCAAAATGAGCTAGATGCTCAAGAAGCAGAATGAAGAAAAAACCTGTTATCTTTTTCCAGCTTACTCCCCCCAACTCCTTAATCGTGCTTCCTCAGCAGACCAACCACAGAAAGCTACAGGAAAAAACAGATATATTTTTATCTGATGTTTATCTTCTTATTTTGGACTGATTTAATAAATTATTAGTTATGAGCCATTTAGCTGCATAATAAAGCTGCATAATTTTTCTTTTCAATCCCAATTAATTGTTTTCATCTTGTAATTTTTTATTTATAACCTAATGCTATCTGTTGTATAATTGCTTTTAAATATATACATGGTGGAAAAGTTACTGCCGAAATATACAATTTGTCTAATTGGGATTGATTGTAGTGGCAGGGGACAGCATCTGTGTAGTTGAGAAACATGCCTGCGAGCCTTCCTTGCCCAATATAGGGATGCTCACAGAAGTTCCAGTAATGGTTTATGAAGTGCATTCTTAGTATATGGTCAGTGGCCCCTTCAGCTGAGTTCCAAAGTGCATTTTCTGCTGCAGAAGGATGGTTGTTGGTTGAGCAGCTCCCTCACAAAATGTGCTCAGTTTACAGGCACACAGAGCTGGCTGGGAGGTGGCAGATGAGCTGTGTGCTGTAGTCTCTCCTTTCCATCATGAGCCCCCTTGGCATGGGAGTGGATGTTGTGGGAGGGCTGGGGGCTCACTAGAATGGCTTCAGTATTGTGTTCCTGCAGTCCCTGTGTAGTAAAAGAGGATTAAATTCCTTTAGTAGATTGGATTTGGAGCAAGACAACTGCTGTAAATAATCACCACCTCACATCGTGCCCCCTCAGTTCCAATAGAAAAAGACTGAGGTGAATAAGCTTCAGCAGTCTTAAATTAGCATTGATGAGTGTATCTCTTCTCCCTTCTCTCCTTGTGGACAGATCAGCATGGGACAAGAGCTGGGGCTATCATGGAGTGTCATTAGGAAGTAGATTTTTCTGTGTGCATCTGAGGGGCTTTGTGCATTTTACTTCATTGTTTGTGGTAGGAAGTGGTCCATGTTCTGTAATGAGTAGCCCATTTCATTGTGAACTGAGCGAGTTGTCAGCACCCCATGCTATCACCCTCTGATGTGGTTAAAATGAGAACCTTCAAAATTCCATTATTCTCTTAGAGGAGTACTAAACTCAGGTCTGTGCAACTGCTTATTCCTTTGCAAAGGCAAATAAGTCCTTTTTGTAATAACTTTATCACTCTTTGTGTATGTGAGGGAAAAAAATCTTTTATAGAAATGACAAATCGCTGATGGTACTTTATTATATTGTAACTGAACATTAAATCAGGGCATTCTTAAGGGCTGTTTTGGTAACACTTGTACTTTTGAAGGATTTCCAGCTACTGTTTGTTAATATTGTTTGTTTACTACTTTTTGTTAATATTTCTGCATAATTATTTATGTCTCTTCTGCACAGCTAAGGAATGTAATTTAAGTGAGTGACTCTTAAATGGAAACAAACTTGACTTTAAATGAGTGAATAATAGAGGATAGAGGTTGTGCAGGGCAGCACTGTATTCTCTGGTATGTGATTGTGGTGGTCCTTTCCTGCTAAAAAAGAATTTAAGTATGCTAATTAACTTAGATCTCTGAAGCCAACAAAACCAATTTAGTGCCACACCACGTCCATGCTGCATTCTTCTGCGAGTTGCAAGGCCTGGTGCCAGGTGTGTCTGAGGAGTTGTGAGTATGGACATGAGGCACCAATCCCTTGTCATCAGGTCTACAAAGAGAACCCTCTGATCAAGGCCAGGTTGGATGGGGCTCTGCTCTAGTGCAAGGTGACTGTGTACATGGCAGGGGTGTTAGAACAACATGGTCTTGAAGGTGCCGTCCAACCCACACCATTCTGTGATTCTGGTGATCTACAGACAGTGATGCACTGCTTTGAAAAACAGTTTTCCAGACTAGGGTTTTTCTTTGAGATGTTTTTCTCAGTACACTTAGAACAAGCTAAAGGATCACTCATAATTTTGCTCTTCTTTTGTTCTCTTTTTATGCACTTCAGAAACAGAACATTCTATACATTCAAAAACTACCGAGTGGGTGTATTTCTGCCTTAATTACTAGGAATGAAGTAGAAGATCAGTTTTGCTGTTCTTCGTTCTTCTGTTCGTCTGTAAAGCTAACTTTCTTTTCTTTCCTTTTTTTTTTTTTTTCCAATGCAGAACTATGGTTTGGAAACAGAAAATCTAAAAACCCTTTCTCACAAACTGAATGCATCGGCCAAAAATCTGCAGAACTTCATTACTGGGAGGAGGAGGAGTGGTCACTATGATGGAAGGACCAGTCGCAAATTACCAAATGATTTTCTGACATCAGTAGTGGATCTGATTGGAGCAGCAAAAAGTCTTCTGGCTTGGTTGGACAGGTAAAATCTCCCAAATGTCTCACAGGTAACCAGATCATGCACATGAACAAACTCCAACTTCATTACAAAATGTAACATAGAAACTGAATGAAAGCAGAATTCATTCATATGTTCCAAGGGGATGTTTGTTCCAATTCTTTTTTTTTTAGGTCAGCATGTAATTCAGATTAGCTTTTCAATACAGTACCTTCAAATGCACTGTGACCCTACACATATATATGCAACACATATAAGCAACAGGAGGACATCATTAGGTTATATATGTATTTTTTATTAATATAAAGCAGCAATTTAACTTGCATAAATCAGATTCATTGCTTTGATAGTATCAAGTTCACAAAACTGGTCATACTTTTCATTTTATGGATGTCAACATATAATTTCAGAGAGTGTGTGTGTGTGTGTGTGTACAAACATGGATGTTGTGTTTTAGGTTTTTTTGAGTAGCAGTGAAATACTTCTGATTTTCTAGAGGTAGTGCTCTACACTTTAAACTCTGTTACCTAGGACGTGTGCGGGACCAGGACTGAAGTGCTTTTGCTACATTTGTAGTGAATTTTTCTAATTATAACAAGAATAATACGCAGGTATTTAAGATGATCACTGAAATTCCTAAAGTGGTTAAAATTAGTCTATGTATAAGTCTTTATATAATGCATCACAGTGGATTTTCATCAGAGAAAATAAAATGCTGATCTTTGTTTAAAGGTGTATCTTATTTTGTTTCAAGCAGCTGAAGATTTGTTCAGAGTATGATATTTGTGTAACTTTTTAAATCCAACGGAATTATTTAGTTTTACTGCTCTGTGTTTTGTTTTTCTGAGGAAAACCAACTACTCTCCCATAAATGATTTCCATATGAATGCTTTAGGTGAGGCCTGAATCTTTTCCACTTCTTAAGCTGGACTGGAAGCTCTTTGTTTTGTTCAGAAGATTGCAGCTACCATTGCTTCCTCTCTTCTACTCCCTCTCTGGGCTTTCCCCAAGTTTGAAACCCAGAGTGCCTAAAGTTGGCTCCTAAACTTTTCTTTAGGTATTTAACATCAGTGTGTAGAGAATTAGCGCAATCTCATGGAAAGAGTTTAGTATTGAGACTTGAAAATTTGGGAATATATTTTTAGCTCTGTTCTAACCTGTTAGTGCTTGGAATATCTATAGGCTTCACTTTTTCTCCCTGCAAAATTGTTATTGGCAGAAAGCAACGCATCATACTGGGTTTTGAAACAGAAAAAACAGTAGAAAAACATGTTCTTTTGCATAGATGAGTCAATTTTTGCCACAGATTTCTGTTGAGAAATAATCTTGTTTGGTTTCTCATTGAAACTGTGGTCATGATTAAAAGACTGTTGTCTAGTAAGAACTCAAAGTTCGTTTTGGGTTTTGGTTGTTTGTTTGATGGGGTTTTGAGTTCTTTTTTTGATAGTCTGTTATTCAAAAGTAGATTTAATATACACGTACACACATTTAACACATTGAAGAACAATGGATTTTTTGCAACTAAATATAAATTTAATAATGGAAGTTCAGGAAGAAGGTAGTTATTAATGCTAGAAAACATCTGTATCTGAGGACTGGTGTGTCACTGCAGTACTGTGCACTGCATGTACTTTTGCATTTAGCTGAAATGAAATGACAGCTGATCAAACCCAAGAAGTCAAAAAAGAGGGAAATTATGGTGATCTCACACTTTCAGCAAGGCTGTCTTGAGTGTCCAAAGAAAGCTTCAGATTTCCAGGAAAGTTCTTTTGAAGATCTAAACACCTGGTTCTAAGAAATGTTTTCTAAAACATTTTAAGAATTTTCTGATTTGTGAGTGTCTGGGTATTTTGGTAAAGTTTGTTCTTCCTTATTTGTGAAGACCCGGAATGAGGATGAAGGTAGGCCAATAAATACATTTTTCTCAGGAAGTGGGAAAATCTGGAGATCAATATGATTCTGCTTCTGGTATGCCTTCTAAGAAAGTATTGGGGCCACTAGGGGGAGATAGAAAGATTTTAAAAATTGATTAGTAAAAGTTACAAACATGGATTTAATTTTATTCTGCACACCTGTTACTATCAAATCTAGACCCCAAATCTTAGTTTTTTGGTTATTTTCTAGTACCAGTTCCATCTTAGGTTGTGAGAGGGGATGATTAGGATGAATGAAGTGGCTGTTAGGGTTGTCCACCCCATGGCCCTGCTAGGCTGCCCCTGTGCAGTGGATTTTGAGCTCATGTCTGGGAAGAGCAGCTAGCAGCAGCTCCAGCTTGCATATGCATGCAGCGATGGGGTTTTATACATAGGGAATGGTGACAATGCCATACAGGTTGTGCTTCCCTTGTTGCTGTAGTGAGTGCTCTGTTTATGATGTTTCTGTGGGACACTTAAGATCTTTAAGGACTTTGTTAGGCCTGGCACAGTTATCTAAAGGAGTTGTGATTTGCTGAGTTACTTTCACTGTCTTGCAGACTGTGCAGGGCCAATCCAAGGACACTCTTTGTTCCAGGTCTTTGCCTGGAGCAGTCCTACTTCCAGATGTATGTCAGAAATTGAGTTTTACTGAAAATTAGAGTAGCTTTTATTGCCAGGCTTTAAAAGTGCTTTGGTTTAGTTTCATTTATGAGCTGGAAATCTTAAAAGAGAGTTCTATTTTCAAAAAAAGTTGTCTGAGGATTTTGAGGAGCATGAAATAACTCTCCTATAACATGCTGTGAGGAAACTGTCATCACACTGTTACATTTGAGTCTAATTTTAACTTCCTGTTACTTTCTCAACCCGCAAAATGTATCCTCTTTCAGGCTACTTCATAGCTTTAAAACCTTTTTGTTTTATACTTCCCCCCTAATCTTAAAATTCTTCCAAGCGAATATCCTGACAAGATCGGTGCCTTGAAAACCCATGAGTCTTTTGTGAAAAGGTGATGCATTTCTGCTTGACTCTTAATGTAATTTAGGCAGATGGAAACCCACACTTCAGGCTGTAGCGAGGAACTACTTACCTGATCAAAGCAACTTGGCATTGAAATATTTCCTGTGGTACTTCTCAGGAATTACAGTCAATCAGGTCTTCTAGACTTCCAGGTAAATTGCTGGAGTTCTGTTCAGTCTTTACTCCTATAATTCATGAAAGTTATATTCTTTGGAATAGTAATACATGTCACCTTTCTTTATCTTCCTTCTTCTCTGATGTGTCAGATTCCTGGAAATTCTTCTGCCTTCTATAGGACTGATTCACTCCATCCTGGTGAGGAATATTTAAAAATGTGTAATTAAATTAGGATTACTCATTTAAATTCACTACTGTGGATTTGCACTATGAATGTGTTCAATTTTTTGGCATAAAGCTATTTCTAACCTCATGAAAATATTTTTTTCTATGCACTAGTATGTCCAATAGTATCTGCACATTTAATTGGAATTGAAATTCGGCGTATTTATTTCTGTTAATCTTGATTAAGGTTTCATTCTTAGACCACACATTTATAATCCACCTGAAAAATACTTTGCAAAATGTTGCTTTATGTGTGGATGTGTTGCTATTCAGTGCCTCTGCAATTTCTGAATTACGTATACATTATTCATCCATGGCTTTTGTGATCTAAAAGGAACAAGAACACCTCAAGGATTTTGAGAGCTGAAGTTACTTTTTTCCATCTTTAAAAAAATTCTGTTAGGATTTTACCATGTTACTTGCATCTTCAATGACACCAGTGAACACTTCCCAGTTGTTGTCTAGAGGCAAGTATTAACTGGAAAGCAATGATATCGTAGGGGTCCCAGAAAATTCTTTTGAGCCCCAAGTTTAGAGCATTTACCAATGCTTATAAGTAGCTTTCTCTCTGGTTAGGACACAGCCAGGTCTTGTACTGTACTCCCAGCTCATTTCTTTTATACTGATTTGCTGATACCTATCAGTTGCAGTACTGAAATCACGATAAATCCTGAATTCCTGAGTTCTCAGATTCATCCAATAGATTTTCTCCCAGGTCTTAGCAGACAACCTGACAGGCAGACAGAAGGTTGTATCTTCTTCAGAAGCTGGCACAGCTCTGAGTGTTGAATTTGTCTCCTAATGAGTCAGAAGTTGCTGCAAAGTGAAGACAGCTTTGGGAGCAGAATGCTTTTACAAATCCTTTAAGCACCTCATTGTTCCTCTTCCACTGTACATCATATGTTTTTCTTTCATGGGACAGCTGGATTTAACAGGTACAGCTCATTACTGTAGTCTTGGCTGGGAAGAACTGTATTGTTCTTTGTGGAAGAGGAGGGATCCTTAGCAAACCTGGACTGAGGTCACATTTGAGGGCACCTTCATGAGCTCTGTCTCTTCCCATTTCTCTCTTTGCTCTGCCAGCACAAACTTCTGGTGATGTCATGTTCCATGTTGTTCCTGGTTTGATATGTTCTCTTCATTCACCTTCACCACAATCAGTTGATTTTGCCAACCAAAATCCCTGGAAATCTGTATTTCCTGCAGATTGCATGAAGCAAGAATAGAATTCTTAGTTGTGCTTCTGGGCTTCTTCCTGTGTAGTCTAGTGTTTGGGCCATGTTATCTGAAGCAAGGACTCCTTATACCATATATCTTATGCAGCATCAGGAGAACATTTTGGATCTTAACAATAGGACTAGTATCTGTATAAAGTATAAATGCAGACTTAGAGAATAGTAGTGAGGAAGGATTGGTTGTTTTTAGGGCTACATGAGTCCTCATTAAAGTGACAGTAAGATAATGTGGTAGGTTTTTTTTTCTTTTAAGAATTTAAGAAAATACAGTCAACTTCCCATGAGATAACTACTACAACGTTTTGCGTCGGTTGTTGTGTCACAGGTTTCAATGGTCGTGAATTAGGATTTGTCAAGCACCACTGGATTTTTTAGTGTACTGTTTGACTCAACCATCTGTGTGGGCAGAGATTCAATATGTCTTTCACAGCAACTCTTCTGTAGCTCTTGTTTTTCATACTAGCACTATCCCCTTTTTGGGAATAAAAAACTTGAACTGCTGCTGCAGATTACACTGCAGTCTAAGTAGGAGAAACAAAGAGATTTTGTGGAGATAGATTTTTGTATTCAAGACTTTCAGTGCTGTGGCCAGAGAAAAGCTAGCAGGCTGACAAATATACATCTGTCTGATTAACTTACCACTGCTGTCTGGACTCATGGTACATGAATAAAATGGAAAAAGAAGGTGAACAAAAAACCTAACTGTAGCTAGAAATTGTTGGTTATATAAAATATATGGTAAAATTGCTGATAGAAATAAAAAAATATGTAAACTTTCACAGTAAAACGCCTTTTTGGCAAGTCTATGTCTGCTTTTAGGGTCATTCACAGAATACTGAGGTGTAATCCTATAACTTCTAAACCTCAGGTGGGCAAATTATTTTGGTACGGGCATCAATTGCTGCAATTCTGTGAAGCAGTTGTATCAATTCAGAAATCCTATTAAATAAGAATAAAATCTGTTTCTGATGTTAGGGACATTTGAGTGCTTCAGTGGCTGACAACATCAGCAGGATCTCCAAGGCTTACACCATGAAATTTTTTTGGTGATGCTTTGATGCATCAGAGAAGTGCAGCCTGCAGTGATGTAAATGGTCTTGGTTTATGACGGAGCAAATCTGGGTGTTCAGGATTAGCACATGCTTTAAGTGTGCATTGTGTAAAGCATTGTAGTAGGAGAACACTCCCACACCAAAATGGATGTCCTTCTTTTCACCATGGTGACATACTCAATGCATACATTTCCTTCCATTGTAGGTAGAATGTATTCAGCAGCATTTCTTTGCCTCCTTGGTTTTGGTGAATGAGCCCTGGTGATGTTTATGGCGTGACTGTTTTGTAGTTTTAGTGAAGAGGTGCGTTGTTTGAAAGCCCATAACTTCTTTCTTACAAAGAAAGTGTTACTGGTTTAGAGTCTCCTTTATTAGAGACTTCATACAGTCCTGTTAGCTGTGCTTGGTTATTACTTGTCCTGACAGGGTAAATCTGCTATATACATAAGGTAGTGGGAGTAAACAAATGAAACCCAAGCAAAAAAGAAATAAAAGACTTCAGTGTTTCTTTACTCACCACACCAGTATTGCACTATTTATCAGCTGGGTTTCAGCCTTTAAACCTTTGAATCTTGTTTCTTTTATGCATTTCCCTTTTTGCTGGTTTGAGTGGTATACCAAACCTGTCAGTAAGTGCTGCCTCAGAATGCTATGGTACTTAACTGTATTGTGCTCCTGGAACAGCTGTAGATATTTAACAGAGCACTCATTTAAAGAATCCATTTGTCCAGTGTGAATTTTATTGCATTCTTCCCTGACTCTACATAAAGCAGTTCCATTAGAAATATAAATGAAATGTTTGTTTCATGAAAGCCTAGAACTATAAACCTTAGATGGCTTAGGCAGTGTATATACAACAGTATTGTGCATTCAGATTTTTATTTGACCTCAGTATGTTGCCTTTGAAGACTGTGTTATATTACTGCTTTGGTTGCCTCTCTCTTTGAAAGATTTTGGACTATTATGTTTAATCAAAAGGCTCTGAGGATGTTTTCTCTTGTTAGGATGCTAAAATAAGTATGATATTGGTTTTAAACTGCTCACAGTGTTTATTGTTATAAAATATCTCAGTACTAAGACTAATGGTGAAATAGGATTCATTTTTGGTTTGGGTTATGCTTTTACTAACAGCATTCTGAATTTGTCCAAATTGCAACTTTTTAAAGTGAAATTGTTATTTCTATGTATCCTTTCCCCTTAATGTTATATGAAGAAGACTGATGAGGAGGCTAAAGCGTATGAGAACAAAATAGTTGATAATGTAGAAATACTGAGGGTATGCATCTCCTTTGCAAATTTTTAATTGTTTTTGAAGGATTTTTCTTCATGTGGAATCAGTAGTTGTAGCTATTAATAGCTGTTGAATTGTATTATTTTTTAATTCTGTGATGGAGTTAGCTGTGCTATGTTAATGTGGCTGGTTTTTCTAAGAGTCCTTCAGGGTGGTTTCATGAATGAAAGTTTAATAATAGAACTTATTTTTTCATTCTGAAAGATGCTGATGCTGTTAAAAAAGCTAATTAGGTCTCAATTCATAAAAGTGTACACACATGCATTTGTGTTGCAGCCTACATTACATGTGTTTAAACAAAGTCACATTTCAGAGGTGTTAGATTATTTATGTCAAACACTGGTTTAAAAAAGTGTGAAAAGAACCAGTAGCCTTTTCATGCTTTGTCTTAGGAAAACTTCACATCCTATATAGATCAGGGCATTGAAGTTGATTGACTTTAGTGTTAAAAAAAAAAAAAAAAAGTAAGCACCAGTGTTTTTTCCCTGTGGATGAGGTGTTTCAAAGCTCTTCATCTTGCCCTGGTGTCTCATAAGGTAAAGGTTCACAATGTGGGTTTGCACAGTGGGAAAATATCGTGGTTCCCACTTTCCCAGCTGTATTCATGATCACAAAATGTCTATGAGCTTAATTATCCTTGAAACCTATTACCCACTCATTTGTGAATGTGGTTTGAAAATGACTAATGGCTTCAAGTGGTGGAAAGGAGAAGGATGGAGAAAATGTGAGACTAAAGGTAAAAACTACCCTGTATGTGTTTGCAAAAGCGTTCACGTGATTGTGTAAATTCATTTTCCTTAAGATATCAGGTGTAGAAAGTTAGACAAATAATGAAAATGGGAAACCAGCAGAGGTTTGGAAGAGGAAATGAGTGGAAAGGGCATGTGGTAGATGTGCTGTGGAGCTACAAAGGTGTTTTCATGTGGGTGTTGCAAGGAAATTGCAGTTTTGAAGGAAGAACAAACAAATTGCACGAGAAACAGTAAATAATCTTCCACAAAGAGGGAAATGTGTATTGGAAATATCTTGGAAATGACTGTAAGAGGTGAGACGCTGAGATCAATGTTACAGCAGGAAGTGGGAAAACACGTGACCCCAGACCAAGGCAGTTCTTTAGTTCCTGTTTAAATTTAAAAGCACCAAATTGGACAGTACAGGTGTTGAAAATTGCAAGTTTTCCTCAGGGAATTTTTTACATACTGTGGTTGTATGATGTTCCTCAGACCCGAAGGTCCTAGGGTCTGTGAAAAATGTGGCTTTGAAAGAAAAGCATAGGAATTGCAAGGTGATAGAAATGGCGCTGCCGAGCCAAGGATTTTTTTTTTTTTTTTAAGTAGAGAGAAGTTGTCTAATTAAACAGGGAATTTCTTATACCTGGTGCAGGTCTTAGGGAAGAAAGGGTTTTAGCAGCCCCCTGAAGTTATCATATATGTAGGCTTTATTTGCATTTATACAAGTTGATTCATCTATTCACATTCATTGATATTGAGCTGTATTAAAATTTTCAGCAATGGGTATATTATCAATGAAGAGATTTTTTTGTCTGATTGGTATTTTTCACTGTGTCTCATGTGAAATCCACTTGGGGATCCTACAGTGAAGTTTCTTTTGCTATTTTGCTTGAAACTGCTGGCATGTTGTTACACTGAATCTTGCAGGACTTTGCCTACTGAAGTTGAGGCTTGGGATGGAATCCCAAAATACATTTCCTTTGGAGGCAAACATTTAGAGAGGCCCTTACCATTTATCTAGCTGCTTATGTAGAAGTGGCTGTGTAATTGTGCATGCACATTGCCTCCAGGGATGGGGTCTGAACTGGAGATGGGGAGGAAAGGGAGTTGCAATTTTACTGGTCCAGTTTGCAGCAGTACCCCAGAGAGGCATCTCCAGAAATTGATGCAGGGGAGTTGGTTTAAAAGCTACAGAGACTTCCAGAGGAGGCAGTTGGAGGATCCCTTTGGTTTTCTGCAGGAGCAGAGTTTATTTAAACCATGAACCTGCTTCCTCATCTTTTTAAGTTGTGAAGCACTTCTCAAAATCTTACATCTTAGTTGTGGATTTGTAGTAGTCTTCCTCCTGCTGACACCCTTGCTGCCTGCTTGACATGCTGTTGCCAGGAAATCTTCACTGGGATAACTTAAATGTAACTAAAATGAGCAATGTCTCAGTCCCTTTGCCTGTGCTCTTTAAAGTCAACAAAGTTTATTTGGGGCATTTCTAATGATTTTCACTAAGAGTAATGATGGTAAAAAATACTCTTATTTTTCTCATGAACCGTGAAACCAAACTAAATTACAAAAGTATGAGGGAAGATATGTGGTATTAGAAGCCAAAGCCTACTGTGTGATTTTGTTTAGAGAAATGCTGGAGGCTGTGAAATGTCAAATAGATTCCAGTTGTGTAATTTCAGGATCAAATTGTATTAACACCCCTACTTAAAGTAAAATAATGCCATTTGCTGGTTTGATTCCATTCATCTTCAATAAAAGTAAGTTCCTAAATGAACATGACCTTTTTAAATCAAGGTTTCAGGTAGATTTCAGAACATCGATAGTTACAATTATGGAAGGAAAAATCAGTGGTTTTGTACATCTTGACTAATGTACTTCTTCAAACACAATTATCACAGAATCCCCTGAGTTAGATGGACCCATCATGATCATTGAGTCCAACTCCTGGCCCTGCATAGGACACCCCAAGAATGACACCAAGTGCCTGAAAGCATTGTCCAAATACTTCTTGAGCTCAGTTATGGTTCCTAACCAAGCAGTTCAGTTGCCTTTCATCCTTTAATATGCTCATGTGTGTCCTACACTTCAGAAATGATCTCTGAGTGTGCCTGTGGGTTGGCCTGCTCTAATGTGTCCCTACTGTATGGTTGTCATATGCTGCAGAAAATTTGGACTCTGAATTGTGAGTGTATGTCTATGACTTTCATAAGGCACCTTTTGGAACTCACCTTAGCTTCCAGTGTCTGCACTTTCATTTTAAAAGAATGTACTGGTTTCCTCTCTAGAAAATAAAGGCAGAAAGTGGATGTCATTGTGTGATGTATTATATAAAATTAAAGCTGTTAAACATAATGAAGCACCTCAGAGTTAATTCTGTCTTATGAACCACCAGGGCTGGATTGCGAGCCCTAGAGAAGGAGAGCATGAGATGAAACCATCAGAGATTGGCAAGTTCACATGGGGTTATTAATGGACAATTCCAAATCTGCCTGCACTAAAATTTCAGTAATTCTGTGTTTAGAATTACTGTAATTTAGAAACCTGTTAGTACCAGTAGAAACAGAGTATTTACAGCTATCACTTGGGCTTGCTTATAGTAAAGTTCTTTGTACTGGAAATGTCTTCAGACTTAAATAAGGAAGGCATAATACCAAGCAGTGCTGTAAAACTCTTCAAGGTATATGCAACTTTATGTGAAGTGATGAAAGAAGCCAGTTGGGGAAGGGATTAGTGACCCATTCTGATATAAAGACAACTTCACTACCACCTGGTTTTTTGTGTATTTTAAATGTTTGAAGGAGGTATATTAGAGACAAATGCTATCTTTGTGATGCTAATAAAGCCCATAAAGTCCTAATAAAGTCAGGCTCTTGACTCCTCTTAGAGAAAGTAACAGTCCTGCCTAGAGTTTGGCTACTTCTTGAATAAAGAATGAGTCACATTACAGTTAGAGAGAGGCTTGTAGAGTACACATCAGATTACTGCCAGCTTCACTAACCAAATAATTTTAGCAGTGCCTCTAGAAGGCAAGCAAGCTTCCAGGTAGGCAAGCATTTTAAACATCCTAATGTGAAGTTTTTAAAGGCTAGGACACATGTAGGTAAGGTGTGTGAATGTTGGATTACACTGTTCATTTCACTAAGCAGTTCTGACTGTAGCACAGTGTGTGAGAATATTGGGTTGTGCTTCCAGTTTAGGCTTTGTAGCCACTTCTCAGCATTCATTGATGCATCTCTGGCTTTAAATGCCATTTCCCCTTCTAGATTCCTCCTATTCCAAGTCCCTCTACTACTTCCCCCAGATATTAGATCAAATCCCAATAATCCCAGTGAATCAGCCAAAACCTTCTCTGATCTCATTCACATCTGGACACTGTTCATGTCACAGGAGGAAGTGGTGCCTCCAGCTGTCTTTATTAAGGGTATTCCCAAACCAATGCAGAATGCCAGCTGGGCTTCTGGGCGAGTAAAAGTAGTCGAAAAGTAAACTGTTAAAAATAATGCTTTTGTAAATGGAATTTCTGAAAGAGGAATTTAAAACTGCAAGTGGATATCTGCTAGTGCTATTCAACTTTTTTCTTTTTTTTTTTTCCTTTATTTTTAGATCACCTTTTGCTGCTGTCACAGATTACTCAGTAACAAGAAATAATGTCATACAACTCTGTCTGGAACTAACAACAATAGTACAACAGGTATGAGACAGTCTGCTTAGCAGTTTATTTTTTCCTGAATTGTAAATGGCTGTTACCTTCTTCCCCACAATTATGTTTAACACTGACTATATCATTGTCCAACCAAAATAAGGGAATACTAGTATTTAGTAAATGCTTTTTAAAAATTCTGTTTTCTGCTTTTATAGTACTAGTTTGTGTTGCTCTGTGTATATGGCTCTGCATATCTCAGTAGTAATATTTATCTTGGGTTCTCTAGTATAATATAATCATTATAAAATGAGGTAACTACTTGGTAACTTGCATTTTTAATTATACATTATGCATTATACATTATACATTATATATTATATATTAGTCTTTAAATTTTAATTCCCTGTCTGGTTCAAATGATCTGTATATGTTGAACTTTAGTAATCCTTTCTTTCCTAAAGTTTGTATCATTTAGACACCTGTTGAAGCATGTTGACATGAGATGGTTAGAATGTTTTGATCATATTTTTGTACATCCTACCTTCAAGAAATCCAGAAGTAATTACTGAGAAGTAACTTACTTAATGGGCTTCATTGGGGAATGCAAACCTGGGAACCTTCCCTGCCCTTCTGTCTGTGGGTTAGGTCTGTCTCTTGTTCTGCTGTCTGTCTGTTCTACTGAACCGTAAAGTCTCTGCTGCCAAGCAGAAGTCTGAGGGATTGTTTGCACTTGAGAAGTTAGAGTGGAGAAAATGGGAGAGAGTGGACTAGGTAGGAGCACTGAGGAGACTTTCTGGTTTTCACAAGCATCACACCAAACTAAGAAAAACTAAACTTCTGACTCAGCTGTCCAGACTGGTCATTTTGCACAGTAGCTGTGCATCACTGTCTTTGGATAGTTTTTAGATGAGGGAAGGAGCCACCTGATCAATTTTCATCTGTCCCCTATTAATGAGAAAGTGGGTAAAGTAGCAACCACAGCAGTATTTCCCAGGAATTAGGTCATTATCAATTCTTCTGAAAAATTCATCCCCATCGATGATACTGCTAATTCACCATGTTGTTATTTCTCTAGGTATATTTTTCAGTGTGAATGAGAATAAATGTTACTATTTAATACCTTTGGAGAACAGCATTTTTACCTTCTCCAAAAATGACGTAATTCTGCAATCAGAAAGCAGTTCATGAATCCATACTTTGAGGTCAAAAGGAGCATTTATGTGCCTAAATTTAAGCATGAAATTGAATTGGGCTGTATTCAGAAGAACAATAATGAAAAATTCTGTTAGTAGTCTCAAATGCATGGTTTGTTTGCAACTTAAATGCATTCCAATGGTGCATTTCAAAATGTCTTAGCTGCTGGTTTTTTAATATGCTCACTGAACACACTGAGATTTTTCATTGTTCTTTCTTTTGGCTGTAAATTAAATCTTTCAAGATCACGTGGTTCTTCTGTCTCAGAATCTTGTTTTCTTTTACATGCAAAGCATTTTATAGTACCTTACTAGCTTAGGGGTTTTTTTGGTAAAAAATCTACAGAAGGCAATGTTGCAGTTTTTCTTTTTAACAGCAGAGAACAATTTCTTATAATGCTTAAAGTTTATAAAAGGTATACAGTCTGTACATTTTTAATAACTTTGAACTTTTTAAAGACTTTTTTAAAATTTAAAAACAGAACTTCAGTAGCTGAGTTTGATTAGGAATTTTTTGTGTTGTTTAAGTTATAGCCAATGTTTAGATTTATTTACCAAAACCAAAAAACCAATTCTTTAGTCAAGATGAAGATTAAAAAGCACTAAACTTAAAGTGGCTTGCTTGAATTATTTTGCACATTTTGAAGGTAATTGTAATACTGTGTTTCTTCATAGAATTAAATTATATTGGGTGTCCCCCTCATTATCAGAGCTAAATGGATAATGAATTAAAATTACAGTGTTGCATCACTCTTATAAGGATAAAGTCTAAGAAAACCTATTGGGTGTCTATGTTTTAACTTATAAATAATTAGAAAAGCTGGAGTTAGAGACAGATTTTGGCATAAAATATGGGAAGACACATGCTTTGTTTTAACTATCAGGTTTTTGGTGTGTGTTGCACATTGCCCAAGGCCTGACAGGCCAATGTGCAGTGGATATTTGCCAGTGAGAGCAGGTCCCTCAGACCACTGCAAGTTATTGCTGTAGCATGCACTAATCATCTGCTTCTATGCAGCTGCTTTATTTTGGCTGAGGTATTTTTTCCTCCCCCTTAGGATTTTAGGATATTGTTTCACAGCCTACTTCCTGCAGGTTTTGACTCGTAACACCGTCCTCCTTGCTGATGCTTCTCTAATTCAGGGCTTGCATTGTTGTTCATTTTTATAAGAAACTCTTTCCTTGCAGAAAAACTGGAGGGGAAAAAAAATAATTTAAAAAACAAACAAATCCATGGGATTGTTATTATTTTTGCTACCATTTCCTTGCATTCTCTCTCCTACACATCTGTCTCTCAGTAGGAATTGAAGGCTGAGCATTATCTGTACTTTCTTTTTCCTTTGCTATGCATAAACAAGGCCTGTTCTTTCTTGAATGTACAGGATAGATGTTAAAGGGCTATGGGTAAGCAGGTTGTGTGTGTGTGAGATTGCTTTGGGTTGTGCTTTGTTTGCATTTGGTTCATTCATGAATTTAGATTTGTGTTGGCAGAATTACTCCAGTCACAAATGCATATCAGGAAGAACATCAGAGCCTGTTTTTGATGGTGTTCATGGAAGTCTTGCTGTTGACTTAGAAAGTTGGGTTATTCAGCTTTAGAGGGTGCAAGGAGCTGGTTGGTCCTTTTGAGTGTGCTCATTTTGGTTTAGAAAGGTAGCAGTAGCTAGACTGATAACTGTAGGGAACAGCAGATTTCTTTCTTTCTTTGGGAATCTGTAGATAGCTATTATTTTTATTCTAAATGCTCTTATTCCTCAGGAATTCATTAAGGTTTCAAAAAAGAAGCTTTCTTCTTTAAAATTGAAGCCCTGGAAATCTGGGAATATTTGAAAAGTCTAATTTTATATTGACTTTGTAAATTACCAGACAGTTTAGGAAAACTTTGCTGAACACCCTATTTCTTTTGCTGCTCTGTAATAGTGATCATTAGTAGCCCTCATCACATGTTTTTTACTTTCCTTAATCAGCTTTCACAATGATTTGTGGTGTTTATTTCGTTTTCAAACCACTGATGTTTATCTTGCAGCTTTGGTGTCTTGTGGGATTTACTCAGGCGTATGCTGCAGTAGGAGCATAGCTGTAGGCCTTTAAATACTCCTTTGGAAAAGCTTCAGTGCATTTAATTCTCTGCCTAAAGAGCTCTTTGAAGAGCTGTGGTGGAAGCAATGCTGTGCAACCAGGGTGGAGATGGAGAGCAGTCACTTGGTGGCATGGATCTGCCTTGCATTGTTGCACAGAGCACACTTCTGACATCGGCTGTCACTGCAACTTCTGGAGGTAACCTCAGATTTTGGATCACACAGGGTGAGAACCTGAGTGATGCAATTTGGGAAGTGGCAGCCAGGATAGAAGATAGCAAAGAGAGACCAAGATAATCCTACACAAATGCACTGTCTGGACTTGATGGGCACCTGTGATTTTGAGCTAAAAGCTGTGCTATAGAGCACACAGAAGTGCTCTGTGCACTGCTTTAGCTGAGAGGTTTGGAACTTTTTCCCCATTTAAAGGCATTTAAGATATAAAAGAGAAAGTATCCATATATTCCTTGCCCAATGGATGCACTTCCCATCCCAGGGGATATTTCTGTTGGGCTTTTAGCCATGGCTGTTTCTCAGATGAAAGATGTTTAAAAGGATCACAAATTATTTCTTGGGAAATGCACTATTTTTTATGTCATTGTGGGTTTTGTAATCACACGGCTGTAAACTCAAATGAGAAATGTTTCAAATGTTAAGTTTTGCTGAGAAATGTCAGTAGAGGCTTGTTTTCCAGTTAAAAGGATAAAATGGAAATCTACCTTCCTAGCTCCCCTGCTCTGACTCAGAATTCAAATGCAGTGATAAAAAGTGGTTCTATTCATTTGCTAAGGACTGTATCAAAATCATGAATGAAGAAGAATAATTGATGTCCTGAGTACCAGTCTTACAAATTATCTCTCACCTTTTCCATCACAATTCCTCACTTTTTTTTTTAAGTCCTAATTATTAAGGACTTTAAGGACTCACTAAATATAGCTTAAAATTTTAAAATTTCAGGTCATACCAAATTGCTAATTATCTCAGGTATCTTTAGCTAATAAAATGGTTTTAATAGTTTAGTGGTGTGAAGCTGTGATTGAATCATCATTAAAGCTGCTTTAGGCCTCCAGATTGTAGGGAATTTCAAAGCAACATGTGTTTGCTGGAGACAGTTGCATATTAAGTTTTAAATTTTTTATTTACATTTTTAGCATTATTCATTCCACCCCAACTTTATTACCAAATGTTTGCAGAAAAACTCTGTTAGCCTGCTGCAGTAATAATAATTTGCTTCCCACCTTTTTTAGATAAAAATACTGCATGATGAGGAGGCCACATTCTTTAAGATTTTTATTTATATACATAGCACAGTGTTTATACAAAACGCCCCATATTTGATAAGTGTTTAAATAAGGAGTAAGTGTACAAATAGGTAGCTAGATAGATGTGGGGGAAAGTTAAATAAATATCTCCCCCTGAAAACAATTCACAGGCAATATCTGCCTATCTATATGAAATCAAAATATGAGAGTATTATAACTCATTGTCAGTAATGCTGACAGGAATTCACTTACCTTGTATCCTTCAAGTGCTGGTCTTATGCAAGATTTTCTGTTCTATAGGTTTCAAAGCAGCTCTCAGTAGTGGTGTTTCAGAATACATACTGATCTGTGCAGTTATTCTCTTCACTTTTGAAAGTTAATGTGTAATGCTTATAATGTATATATAGTCAAAAATAGAAACTAAAGGATTGTGGGAAGCATGACACTGTTGTTTGTTGACAAGAAGCTTTATCAAAGTAGTTTAAATGTATGCTCATGTATGCTCTTCAGCAATGTTTTTCTCTTTTTCATAGCAAAGTATCTTATTTCTTTTAATGCACACTTTTATGGAAAATTTCAGATGTAATTTAATGTAATTTAAAAAGTGCCTGAGGTACTTAGCATTGATGCCTTTTTCTGATTCTGGTATTTTGTTTCTGCTGTTTGATTATACAGGTTTTTTTTCCCTTGAAATGGCTTACTTGTATATATATTCTCTTTTGATGTAAATTTTGAAGTGCTTTTGGAAATGGAATTAGGCATGGAATAACTGAAAGAATAAAAAGTCAATAATAGTCTATTGGGATGAACCTCTACTAGAACTAATATGGTGACTCACTAGTTGCCATTGAGATAGGTGCTGTAAAGAGGTATGGGATTTTCTTCCTAAAGTTGTGTACTGCTGTATATGTCTGTGATGTGACATTTTCAAAGTAGCTTGTGAAGCCGCCACCCTGTAAAGGTGAATTTGTTTTCTTTTCCATTCTCAGAGAAAGTAATTGCTTTTCCTAGGGGATAGAAGGAAAAAAAACCCAAAAACCAAAACCAAAAACCACCAAAATACTCAAGGTTGCTTAGTAGGTAAAAACCTTAGTGACCAGAAAGCAAAAATGAGTTGGTATTGGCTTGTTTTGTTATTTTTAGGCTTTTTTTTTTTTTTTGCTTGCTTTTCTTCCAGATTAATGATTGACAGTATCTGAACATAGGGGAAAAGTGAAACACAAAGCAGAATACTTTTTGACAGGGCATATGTTAGTAAACCAATGCAGCTGTTAAATTTTTCTAAGAAATGGAGCTTGAGTGACTCAAGGTGACAGTGAAGGAGTCAGGGACTATGGAACCCAGTCATGGAACCACATGCAGAAAGTTGGTGAAAACTGAGATAAAGTGTAGATAGGAGAGAAAATGTGGTTTTGGATCTCATGTTTCCTTTAAACAAAAGCTTTCTTTCCAAGGCTGATGTGGGCACTGTGTCTGTGCACACTGAGTGGCATCACAGTCCCCATCTGTGTGAGGCACACAGGATGTGCCACTCTTACTGTGTAATTCTTTATACATGGCAACTTCCATGATTAATGAGGATGTGTTGTGTTGGTCCTATCAGTAGATGTGAAGCATGAGACTCTGCATTTCTGTTACTTTAGACACTGATCTCCTTTCCCAGGGGCAGAGCAGTCTCTGTTACCAGGTACAGTGAAGCAAATTCCAGTTCAGTACAGTGAGTTACAGAAACCATGTGTTGCCAAGGAGCCAGTGAGAGCCTTAAGCATAAATTAGTGTAGTGTCTCTCTTTATTTCAGGACTATGTATGTGTTTGTTTGCTTAAATCCATTACATATACATACATTTGAGATGATCCAATATGAAACATTGAAGTTGTAGCTAAGCCTGGAATGCCATCTACCTAAATATCAGTACTTTTTTTCCGTTCAAATAATTAGATTTTTTCTATTGGCAAAATAATCTCCTATAAAATTACAAAACATGCAATATTTTTCTGCAGTTGTATTTTTAAAACCAGGATTATTTACCATGACACTACTAGAGGAAAAACAGAACTGAAAAGTTAAGAAGTTATTTGCCTCTAAATTGTCATGGAAGTGACATTGAAAATTTAAGAACTGCACAATACATTGTGCTACAAGCTCTATTTTGCATGCCAATAATAAAACAGTTTGAATGCACGAGGCTTATTTAGAGGTGTGGGAAGTGTTTTGTTTTTTTTCCTTTGCATGTACAATTTTTTCCTCAGTTCCTATCTCTCATCTGTTGATCATTTCAGTGGAATTTTTTTGCCTATGAGAATGTCACCAAGTAGAGAAATCATCTGAACAGCTGAAATTTTACTTAGAATATGTAAGCACTTGGATTCTGAAGGATATATGAGCAAGTATCAGTGATTTTAGTTGGTGCTGAAATACTGGCTGTGGTTTCTGACTGAATGGTGTGCTGGCTCATTTTAGAAGAAAAGAAGAGGTGTAACTCTCTACATGCAAAGTAAGAATTAATATGTGACCAGATCCCTAAGGAAAGCAACATGATGTCTTTTACAGAAAGGAAAAATAATTGGAAATGGAAAATTACTTCAGAAAGATAGAATAAAAGAGCTTAGTGTACCTATTGCATCTCTCTTAATCCAGCAAGCAATTTTTCCCAGTAGTTGCTTGGTCTGTGGGTGATTTATGTAAGTTGTATTAAATTTCTACATGAAGTATTCTGTTACTATGGTGATAGGTGCCACTCCACACAGATTGTTTAAATAAAATTAAAGCAATTCTTTGTACTCAGTAAGCTGAGTAATTGCTATTAGTTTGTACACAGGGGTTATGAACTTAGAGTACTGCAGGTTTATTGCATTTTCAGGGAAAGGCTCTAGACTTCAAGAAGTCTGTGTGTAGGTTGCATAAGAAATGTCCTTTTTTATAGCATTTATTTAGTAGCTTGCATTGTATTTTCCCTATAGAGATTTTTTCCTTCTCCTCTTACTGTGATGCCTGCTCACCACTCTGCTTTCTCCCACCTCTCTCAGTTCTTATACACATTTCCAGTGGGCAAGGACAGAGTGGGTCCTGCAGGTTCAAGTGAGTTTACTGGCTTTAGTGTGGAGAGGAAGGGAATTAATTATAATAGAATGAGGATGTTAAAGACCCAGTGGCAAGAAACTGCAGGAATTGAATAACTGTAGCATAAATGAGAAAGAAAGCAAATATTTCTGAACGGCAGTGGGAATAAAATCGACAGGATTTGTGTGGGAAGCGAAGAGGAGTTGAAAATGACACCCAGGTTGTGAGCTTGTGGGACATAAGGTGGTGGAACTGTTGACAGAGATAGGGAAAGAAAGGGGGAACAGGGAGTGTTTGGGAAGAAACGTGATTGCAGCTCTTCAGCATCCTGTGTAAGGGCTGGTGGCAAATATCCAGAAGGAGATTCTGAACTGTGAATGTGAACAGAAGGGCTGAGAGATCTGTGACTCATCCACACAGAGATGATAATTAAAGCAGCATGATTTTAGGAGGCTGCTGAGCAATAGGGAAGAGGTTGCAGAAAAGGGGAGAGTTGAGGATAGAGCTCCCTGGGGCTGTTGCAGTTGAAGCAGCCATAATGGGAGACTTTTTGAGCAGCCCAGTGGAAAGAAAGTCATGGAAATAGCATATTTTGGGATGGTAATTTAGAAAAACAGTGCAAATTTTAACAGTGTCTGTGTGATTTTAAAAATTCGTTTCATGTGGCAGCAGCCAAGGGTTACCTATGCAAGCATTGAGTGTTGTATAGCTTGGAGGAGCTTGCTATTGCATTTTATTTAGGTAAGAGACAGAAGAAAAGTATTTCCTTTCCCCCTCTCTCTGTTTCAAACATTTGTAATTTTCAGTGTCCAAGGTCCATACCTTTTGTATCCAACAACCTGCCAGACCTCAAAATATAAGATATGGTAAAGCACATCAGGAAATGGCTGACTGTGTCATGCTCTTATTTCTTAGCATGTTGCTGGAGGAGAATGTTACCTGCTTTCTAGCTTCTGTAGCTTTTGGGGCATTTAAGGTTTTTTGTTCCTTGTACTTTTAAAGGGGGGTTGGAGGACAGGGTTGAACAGAGCTGTATATCTGTCAGTTTGTTTTCAATTATTGCAGTAATTACCCAGACATGCCTGTAAATCACAGTCTAAGCAGGATTCCATAATATCCATCAGTTTTCTAATCATCATGTTCTATAGAACGCAGCATTTTGTCATAGGCAGCCATAGCCTGGACTGCCTCAAAAGCAGATTGAGGGAGGTGATTCCTCCACTCTGCTCCATTCTGGTGAGATTCCACCTGCAGTGCTGCATCCAGCTCTGGGGCCCCCATGTAAGAAGGATGTGGATCTGTTGGAACGACTCCAGAGGACATCACAAAGATGATCAGAGGGCTGGAGTCCCTCTGCTACGAAGACAGGCCAAGTGAGTTGCTGAACCTGGAAAAGAGAATGCGCCCTTCCCGTGCCTAAAGGGGGCTACACAAGAGCTAGAGAGGGACTTTTCACAGGGGGGTGTAGTGACAGGACAAGGGGAAATGGCTTTAAACTGAAAGAGATTGGTTTTAGATTAGATATTGGGAAGAAATTCTTTAGTATGATGGTGGTGAGGCACTGGAACAAGTTGTCCAGAGGAGTTGTGGATGCTCCACCCCAGGCAATGTTCAAGGCCAAGCTGAATGGGGCCCTGAGCAACCTGGTCTAGTGAGGGGCATCCCTGCTCATGGCAGTGGTATAGGAACTAGATGATCTTTAAGTCCCTTCCAGCCCAAACCATTACAGGACAGACATTAGGATATCATTCAAGTCTACTCTTTCAAAACTGTCATTGTTTATTCCTGCCATCAGCTGAATTAGACATATTTCCAATGTATTTTCTAATTAGTGAAAGGCTAAATTAACTCAACCTGTCTTACCCTTTTACCTGTTTGGAAACTATGTACCAGTGTCTTTGTCTGAGAAAAGTGATAAGGATAATAATGAATGAAAGTACACTAAAGGTTATAAAACTTCATGTGTTGGCCAAGCTTTAGACTTTGTCATCATTATTGTTGAGAACTTTTGCGAAGACCTTCAGTGATGACTTCAGCAAAACTCAGTCTTGTGGCTCCCTTGCTTTAGCTGAATTGGGCAGAATTCAAACCAAACAAGCCCTTCTAGAGACAATGGCATAAATTCCCTAGACCCAGTGACACTCGAACAGGCACCTTGGAGCCAGAACAACTTATTTTGCACTACTGAGACTGAAGAGGCTGGAAGTTATGATCTGGGCATTCTCAAGTTAATTATTGTTTATTGTTGCTAAGTAGCAAGACCAACAGATCATCCATTTGACTTACACTGCTATTAAAGTATTCAGTTAGAGTTTTAATCAATTTGAGAAGCAAAGGGATGTAAAGGATTTTTTGGTTTAAGTCCAGCCAATGGCTACATTGCTCAGGAGGGCTTTGTGCCAAAGGTTTGGCGATTTATGAGAGTCTGAACCCCCTTTTAAGCAATCATGTAATTCATTATTTTTGTTACAAATAGAAAACTGGAGCTTAGAATATTTTGCATAACTTGAAAAACAACGGTGACAACAATTCTATTTGACTTGTTTTTAAGCAGTATGTAAAATCTAGCCCTCTTGAAACTAGACATGGAAGATGAATGGGATTTCTCATGCATTTTCCAGGTAATTTTACTACTACTTTTAAATGGCATTCCTAACACAATTACCTACATTTTCATCTGCCACATACTGGAAAAAACAGTGCAATATTCACAGACATAAACATATATTAAAAAGCTTAATCACTTTGTTAATCATAATTAGCTTCCTGTAAATTCAGTTGGACTGTAGGGAAAAAGAAATGAAGAAATAAGTGAAGAAGCTCCACCACAAGCATCATAAAAGCTCCCCAGAGAATTGATGATTTCATGGCAAGCTCTTGCTCTTCACAAGTTGCTCCAGTTGAATCAATCACACAGCCTGCCTTTTTAGGCAATGCTACTATCATATGCATTTAAAAGGGACATTTTTGGATTAATATGTTACCTTAAAATTTTGACATTTAGTTCCTGAAAGTCATGTAGTCTGGTTCTATATCAGTTCTGCCTAGGAATTTGCCTTGCCTTATAGGAGAAAATAAATTAGGATGACTACATATACATGAGCAACTAAGGCATTCTGCTGAACAAGCAAATATAATGAAAGGAGCCCACTCCATCTCTGGGTACTCTGATACAAGGTTTACTAGAAATGCTGAAATGTTGGTGAAAGATTTAATGCATATATTTCTGCATTTCTCCTTTTTAAAAATCCATTAACTATTTCTGTGTATATATTTCTTTTTCTGAACTAGCATGATTTTATTCTGAAGTAAAGTTATGGAGTTGACAGGAACTTAAGACTGCCAAGAAGAGTGCAGTGCATCAGCTGCCTGGAATACATAGCAAAACCATGAATAATAATAATAGTTGTAGTAGTGGTAATAATGATGGAAAGTTTTAAGATTATAGCCTGCAAGTATCCTGAGAGAAGTGTTTGACAGGTAATTGCAATAGGTAATTTGACAGGTTGCCAACTTGAACTTGTAAACCAAATCATATAGATGCAGAAATAGAAATATTTTCTGCAGAATATTTATCCCACAGTTATAGTACTGGAGAACTGCATGAATATTTTTTATCTGTGGGACATGGGAGCACTAGGGTAAGTTGGCAGGTTGTCTTTGTCTCAGTTCTTCACATTTTGAGTTGAGTTGAGACTTAATCAATGTGTGTGACAAGAAAACAAAGAGTAAGAAAAGTACTACTGTAATTAGCTGATCCCATTCCCCACTTCAGTGAGATACTAAAACAAATGTTTAAAAAGAAGGTGCTAATACTGAGGATAGAAGGGAAAAAAAAGGAAAAATAAAGCATCATAAACACTGCATTTGAAAAAAAAAAGCCCACAGATATTTGTATTTTATATATGTTGTCTCACATCTAATTTGTTCCAGCAGTGTCTGGGGTGGGATGGGTAAAATGTGTACATGTTACAGTGTTGTCACCAGTCAGTGCTGTCTGATTCAGTGGGTTTGATATAAACATCCTCAGCAATAATTCCTTATGACATTATGGATCTGTGCAGATATAATTAATTTATTTTTTTTTGTAGAAACCATGTGAAGGTTATGAAGGTCAGAACTTCTGGAAGAAATAAGCAATGCCTCTCAGTTACAGTGTGGTGTAGGTCTTGCTAGTCTTAAAATTAGGTTTTGAAATTGTACTGGGATTGAAGATGGAGAAGAACCTTGATTTGTGTGGTTTGTTTTTGCTGCTCTTATCTTCCTCCCCTATTGCTTTTTTTTCTTTCCTTCCATATTGGAGCTCTTGTTTCACTTTTTTTAGGATAGTTTCAGCTGTATGACAAAGTTCCATTTTGCCATTTTTGTGCACGAGGCAGACCTGGAAAGAGTGACCATGAAGATCTGATATTAGTCATAACATTGTTCCATCATATTTCCCTTTTAAATCTCTCCTTTTTCTTGTGGATGATGCTCTGCCATTTTTCTCCCTTAAACTACCAATGCCAGTATTTGACTATATCTTCAGGAAATGTAAATTAACACTACTTCTTTTTTTGCTTTATTAACAATGTGTGTCATTAATGTTTTAGAAAATAATCCACAATTACCTGAAACACTGTAAGGTTATTTTCTGAAGTTTAGTTTTGTTGGTTAGAAGATCACATATCCTAGATATACTTACAGTATGGCAGTGAATATATATGCAAAGTTCAGAGAATAAACAAGTAGAAGTAAGACATCTCCTCTTTGCTTTTACTGTGCCTTTCAGTTCAGGGATAATCACAGTATTGGTTTAACTAAGTGAATAGCAAATTTTTAGCTTGTGTAGGAGTAAAGCTTGATTGCAGATTTTGTGTGTGTTCTTGCTTTTCTAAAGTAGAAAAGAAGTTGATGTTAAACTTGCATATGATCTGTTTCTTACCTTAATTGCAATATTTTGGTACTCTAGTTAAACAGATATTAAAGAAAACCTTTAAGGATGAAAAGATATGGGCTTGTATGGAAGAAAAAGACATTCTCCAGGTGTGGGTGGTGTTGCTACTAAGAATAAAAATTTATTTCTAATTACATAGTTAGAGACTTTTTATAGTTCTCAAGTGCTTTAAGCTCTTTTAGGTGAGATGAAATGGGTATAAAAAGGCAATAACTGTAAATGGTAGAAGCCCCAGTAATAAGCAGCAAACCCAAGGGGTGTTTGTGGAGGATGGGCAAAGTTCTCTTCAGCTCTTGCTTAAAAACAAAGCACAAGGCAGCAAAGGGGAAATAAACTGTTCCCTGTGACAGAAGGTGGCATGTGGCTCTTGCTGCTGGGGCTGTTCAGAAGCAGTCTCAGCCCTTCTCTCTAGGGACGGCTGCAGGAAGTGGAAACCAGCTGCAGGGATCAGCTTGGTGACCTTTTCCTAAGTTACTTTGAATCCTAGACTTCGGGGCTGCTCTGGATTGCCATCATGGTTCTTGCCATTCCTGCACATTTCCCAGAGTTCATGCCTGAATTATGTTTAGTTGGCCGTCATTCCTGTGTAGAAAAAGTGTATTTTGGAATTGTTTTTTTTTTACCTAAGCATTGTGTCTGCTGTCCTCCAGTCTTTCTGTCTTTTATGGTTTACTGAACTTTTCTCTTGCCTGCATGTGAAGATGTAGTATCAACAATCTGCTGTTGCTGTGTGATGAACATATTTAGCAATTCTTTTACTCAAACCCTGCATTTGTAGGGAATGGTTTGTTGAGGAGGGAAATTCAACGTGAATCTATTCACAAACCAGATGCCTGAGAAGTTTTCAACTTGTTTTGCTATCTTTTGTGGATTCAGAAGTATTTTAATTTTTTTATATATAGTCTTGGTTTGCCAGAAGAAAGCATATTTCTTTAGCTTCCTTCATGATTGTGGGGGAGTTTTCAATTCAAGGATTTAGCAATATTTGTCTGTTATTCCCTGCTTTCTTGTTTGTAATAAACCCCTACAGCATTTGAAATTAAATCTTTCTTCCCTTAGTAGTGAGACTTCTTAAATATTATCTTCTTTAAACTGTGTTTAAACTTATAGTAAACTCTTCCCATTACCAATGAAATTATGTCTGCTTAAATGCTTAAAAGCATTTAATATAAATGTTGCAATCTCTTCCTGCTATTTTTACAAAATGATTCATAAGTAACCATGCAGAAAATAGATGTATCCAGATTGAAAATGTTACATGCCCTCCCACATATAACAATGAAATGTGTGTTTTGCTACTAAGATTGCAAATACTTCATTGATGTCTGCATATAATTAAATGTGTTAGATTTTCTTTCCGGCTAAACTTACTGGCAAATGTTTCCTGAATGCCAACAGCTGTTATTGGGAAAATGCTTCCTAATCAACCTGCTACTTCTGCATACATGGCTTTATATAAAGCTTAAGGACACATTGGCTTTTCTTGCCTGAGTAACACTGGAAGTGTTTCATGGATTAAAAGTTCTTTTTTTTTGTTTTTTTTTTAAAGAGTTGCATATAAAAAAGTTTGTTTTCTAGCAGGATAAATTGATTTTAAAATGAGACTTTAAACATGAAAACTTAGTCACATCTTTCATGTGGTTTGTTAGATAGGATATAAAGCATCTGTTCCAAACAGAGCTTGCATTAATTACCACAAAGTTACAGTACCTGAATGAACTCAAGAGTGCTTCTTTCACCAATATTGATTGTATTCTGTGTGCACTCTGCCTTGGGAATTCTATTTCCTTATATCCACTGAGGTTCTGGCCTGTCAGAAAAACCTTTGCAGTCCCAGCCCCACATCTGTTGGTGTTGCTTATGGAAGCCTCACATGCTGCGTGAGGTAATAAATGTACCCAGGGTCCCAGCAGGCTGGCTGTGCCTCAGGTTTAATGGGTGAGCTTTGTGTGAGGTGTTTCTCCTCCCTCTTGTCAGGGTGTGTTAAAAACAATCAACTCCTCTTCCCTCTCCACCAAGGTTCTCCTTCCCTTCAGCAGTGTGCAAAAATGCCAGTTCAGCTCAGCAAGAATTGTTCATGTCCGTCACTTAGGACTGTTGCTGGTGTCTCTGTTTTCCAGTGGGACCTTTAGAAGCAGGTCATTATTGTCCATGCTCAGGGGTGGCTGCTGGAAGGCACTTGGGTGGTAGACATGTGACTAACTGATACATGCCAAAAGCATGTAAACTGGGGAGAGTGTTGTCTGTCTCAAGGAGGGAAACAACAAGAGCCAGTCATGAATAGATAGAAACATTTACCAGCATCTCGTTTCCTTCAAGCGGTAGCTTCACACTTTCTTTCAATTCTGTCTAAGTCTTTGAAATATTTTGTTTCATCCTCAGGACTTTTCAATTTGGTTCAGTTCCTTTAAGGGTAAGTAAAGGAAGGGAAAATTATTGGACCAATTTAACCTTTTTCTGCTTTCCTTTTTCAGGATTGTACAGTATATGAAACAGAGAACAAAATTCTTCATGTGGTAAGTACCATTTGGATTTCTCATAACCAAGTTTGTATAGACTACAGAATTTTAGAGCTGTGTGTTTTGTGATTTTTGTATGCAGTGGCAGTTTGATAACTAACTAGACTGGGTATGACTGAGTGAATTTATAGAACTACTTGTGAGCAGTTCAGGAGCTTTGAAAGGGTTTGTGTTTGTCTGGCTCAGGGCCATCTGTTATTTGTAAACCATGATTAGAAGAGTGATGTTTTAAAAAGTTTTTTGAGAGAGAGACGGTTGCTAGGCTTCTATGAAATAATTTATATTTGTGTTAGTGATATAGCTTAATTTATACAGCTTTATTCCTCATAGGAGCCAGGAGATAGCCTAATTATAGGAAAATTAATGCAATGTTTCCTTTTGAATTCTCAGCATAAATACAGTAGTATCTTCTGAGAATCATTAGTGCTATTTATGGTAAATAAAGTAGATAAAAGTTATCAGGGCTTCAGAAAACATGATGAGTTTAAAAGGCTGGTGTATAGAGTGGCAAAAGCTTGAGTAAACCTTGTCTGAGAGCTATACCCAAATTTTTGGTATTAAATTGTGTTTCAAGTTGTGACTGAGCTTTAAGTGAGTATTAAGTTAAACCACAGCTTGTTTCTAAAAGTTAGAAGTGAAGATAATATCTTTAAGGTTGAGTAATGAATTAGTTTAATTTATTTCACATTCAGGTAGGTTTTGATATCTTACTGTTCTTATTACCAGAGCTTAAGCCAGAAAATACTGCATTTCTTTAAGTGATCTTCCCAGTAAATTTGAAATATTTATTTTTCTGTTATTTATTTTATTCATAGTGTACCTGTATGAAATGCTTGGCAGCCTGAATCCTGTGAGCTTTTGATGCTTTGGTTTCACAGTGATGTGGAATAATAAGTCTCCTTGTATTTTTAAGTTTCACTGACATTTTTTCAGGTGTGAGACATAAAGAATTAGCAAATTTAGTGAGGCTGACATCGTCATCTACACTAGGTCAACCTCTGCAAGTATTTAAGTAATAAAATCTTTTATTACATAATCTTGGCAGAAGTTGAAGGGCTATGAGTTTGAAATTTATATATATAGCCTGGTTTTCAAAGCATGCTCGCTGTCTGCTGTAAGAGCTGAGAATTCAGAAATCTATATACACTGTATACCTTATACAAATTGGCAGAAAGGGCTGTAAAGGAAGCTGCCAGAATTCAGGACTGAGGAAACATCACTCTATACAGTCATTAACAGACAGTTTTGAAGAAACTCAGAGGGGTTAGTTCAGGATACATGAGTACACAAAATTGAGACAGGTTTCAAAAGTTATCTTACATCATTCAGACTCTTATAGGTTTATTTCTTTAGTCTGAAGTAACTTCGTTGTGGTCACAGGTGGACATAGGTATAAATGTACCTTCTGTGATCACTGCTCAAGCTTGAAAGCAAACATGAGCACGAACAGAGCCTTGAATGTCTTAGTGAAACCATGGATTAAAAATGACCCTGTAAGGATTAAACACAACTATATGGATTACATGTAACTTGGAGCATTTCTGACCATGGTCCATATCAGCTGATCAGTGGGATTTTATGGGGGAAAGGCTGACCAAAAGCAGTTGGTAAAAGAGGTAAATCTGTGACTAAATAATGAAATTATGGCATTTGAAATCATAGTAGGCACATAGATCCTCATCATATTTTCAGTTTGAAGGGTGGTGTTTTACATATGCAGGTGAAAAGGTTGATGGAAGAATTGGAATTGAAAGCAGTCACAATTCCCTCTAACCCTTTTTCTTGGAAGATAGAAAAAGGTGTCATGGGTTTAGCCCATTAGACAATCTGAAAGGAGCAATCCAACAGTGAAAATGGGTTTCTCTGATACAAAAAGAACAGCAGTAAATTGTGGGAAAGGCACAGAAAGAACCTTGAGTTAGAAATACTGGGAGAAATAGGAAAGATTGAGAGTACATGTGCACAGATATTGTAGGAGAGAAAGTACATTCTCTCTTTTTAAATTCCAAGAACACACCATTGCAAGTCCCTTTTACAGAGTCCATTTCCCATCTGAAGTGATATTTGACCAGCATCCCATCCAGCTGCCTTTGAATGATCAGATACAAACATAGAGCTGTGTTTGCTGTGCTGACTTAGACAAGAAATTGAATTCAAACCTGTGGGCTCATCCCATGTAATTTCATGTACCACTTTCTCTCCATGACACAAGGAAACAAGTTTCTCAAAAAACTGAAAGGAAATTACTAACAATTAATTAGCATTTCATGCAATTAGCATAAGGAAATGCTTATTGCAAGGTATTCTTACTTAAGATTGAAGGCAAATTTTAAGAGAGCCTTCTTACATAAGTAAAATCAAACTAGAACTACAGAAATGAAAAAAAATAAATAAAAAAAAATAACTGAAAGGACAGTTGTGTACTCCTATTTGTCAGGACACCAAGATATTTACCACCTTAGGAGCAGACTCTTGGATCAGGGTAGCAGATTTTTGTGTTCTGGGTTGAACATCTCCATTGTCCATGGGGTTGTTTTGGTTTTTTTCACTCATGCTGTGGATCAAGGACTGGAGCTCTGTAGGCACAGATCTCCTGTGGGGATGCTGCCCTGTTTCCCCTGGATGGGCCTGTGCCAAACTGGGGAGCAGGAGAACTGTGGGCACAGCAGGGATGTGAGACCATCCTTGGCTCTTGAATTACATGCAAGGAAACCTCCAAAGTTAACCCATCACTGACTCTTCATGGCTTCCTCTAGAGGGATAGAAAATAAGAAAATAAAGATAGTGTAGAAAGGAATCTTACCCCTAAGGAGTTGCAGCTGGGCCAATTATCAAAGATTAGGAACAGGCCTGACTTTAACAGGCCACAGCTGTAACCAATGAGAAGAAGATGCTATAAATGAGTGAGGTGGCTGGTTAGTTTACAAGAGGATTGGAGTAAGTTGGGTGCTCTGTGAAGAAGAAGGAGTCAGTGCTCTGAGGAGCTGCCCATGAGAAATACCAAGAGGGTGTGGAACTTTTGTGATAATTAGACAACAGTGTGGAACCCCTGCAATAAGATGACAACAGCTTCATCTAAAGCATGGTGGAGCAGGCAAGATCCTCAAATAAATGACTGATTGGTTTGCTTTAATTAGGTAGGTCAAAAAACCAGTTCATGTGCTCATATTCTGGCAGCACTGATTTTTTTTGAAAAGCAAATAAATGCCCTCTTTCCTTCAGAGGTGACAGTGTGTGACATGTGGAGATGGCTGTATCACCTTGTCCACAGACACCATGTTTCAGTGTCACTTAAAGTATTCACATGTAGCTGTTCAGGATTTGCTTTTTAAGAAATGGCATTTTGGGGACACAGAACTTTATAGCTTCAGCTTATATTCAGGGAAGAAATATGTTTGTTTGCTCCAAGCAATATGAGTTTCAAATGCTTTTAAAAAGCATTTTGATTGTCACTTACGGTATTAGGTTAGGGAGGAAACTGATCAATGTTATTCAAGTAAACTTACAAAATGTATCTAAACAAAAACATCTCATTGAATAATTATGAAGTTTTAAGATGAAATTGCCTACTTGAACTTGTTTATTTCTTCTAAATGGAGTTTCAAAGTGTGTCTGGGGAAAAAAAGTCTTTTCTTTAATTTTTTGTCCTAGAATTGTAGGAGTGTTAAAAAAATTATTTAAAGAGACCTACATTTCCCAAAGTTTGGGGTTTTTTCTGTGACTTCATTCTCAGAAACACTTGGTTTCTGTGGAATAAGAAGCATAAAACCACATAGGAATAATGTGTTGGGTTCTGCTCATTAAATTTCTGAAATGTTCATGAATAAGGAGAAATGCTTCAGATTTCTGCCGCCTCGTTTCTCAGTATGTTTTTTCCAGGGTAGCTTTTACTAAGTAAGCAATGTAATAAATAGTTAAGTAATATTAATAATAATTTCTGGATGAAAACAGAAATGAAATAGCATTAGAAAATAATACTAATGGTAGTAGATGTCAGTAAAAAATATGAATTTTTTAGTATCTTAAGGAAGAACAGGTTTAGTAATACATAGGGCCTAAATAGGGAAGGATAAGCCATAGGTGTGTGGTACTGGCTTCAAAATTGAAAATTCCGATGCTCTTGCTAGTTTGTATTTAGAATCTTTATATTGATTTAACTTGAGATGATAAAGTATTTAAAAAATTGCTCAACTTAAAAGGCTATCAGTTTATATCTATTTATTTGGGGAATTATATGTTAATCCTTGCAAAATTCTGACTGGAGTTTTAAAATACTTGAAAAATAATTTATTGATTCCATCCAGCTGTTCAAGGCTGTATTTGATGGAAATACCTAGTTCAGATTAATCCATGTGAGGCAGTAGAGTATTAAAAGAAGAGCAAAGCTAGAAGAACTAATTATAGAAAGTAGAAGCAAGGCTTCAGTCAGATTAACAATAAGTTTTAACTGAAAAATTTTAATAATTTTTCTTTTAACTTTGTTAGCTTGATTCTATAAGAAAAAAAAAAGACACTTTTCTTAAGGAGCTTCCCTTTTTAAAAATTAGGCTACATTTCCTGTAAACAGAAAATGCAAATTTTTTGAGTTGAAAAACTGTAGAAAGCGATCTGCAGAGGGAAGCTAATACAAGTTTTTTCAAAAGCATATGAGCTATGCAAATTTAAAGAGTTAAAAAAGAGAAACAAGCAATGGATCAGAATGTTCTCTTTTTCCAAAAGCCTTATTGAAACCACAGTGATGATAATTTGCTCCTGCCCACTATATTTGAATATTTGTTATAGAAGTATAATGGACTAAAAATACATTGTCAAAGGTATCATTTTAAAGTCTTAAAAAGAAAATGTAACCACTTTCTGCTTTTCAGGAGCCTATACCTTGTAAATGGAACTGAACAAGCTTCAGTTTAATAGAAACTTCTCTTTTTGCAGCCAAAAGCAGATGTGGTTTACTATTTAAACTTTATGTATGCATCAGTGCATGTTCAGGCCACTTGGTTTTAAGACTGCTGGAGTTACTGATGTGTTCTGTACAATATAGCAATTGCTTTGGACTAAAATTAATTGGTTAATAATCATTTGGTTTAGCTTAATTAATTAGACTTCATTCATCTTGGACAGCTGCTACTAGCTAAAGTAACAGACTAAGCTTAACATTACCCAGGCATTTTTTCTTACTATTAGTCTTGAAAGTCCGTTTGTCTTCCTGGTATCCTGTTCCTCACTCTGATGCCGTGGGTGGGGTGCTGATGAGGGAGGCTGGTGCTCTTCTCCTCAGTCCTGGGAGCATGTTTAAGCCAGGACGTTTCAGTATTGCAAATACTTGGCAAGGTAGAATGTAAACTTGGCCACTAGCCTGGGAAAAGGAAGGACAGGGACAAACCTTAGTCTGTTTGCTTGACCAGGAATGCTTGGTGGCTCTAGAGCTGCCTGAGCTGAGCAGACAATGATAGACAGGTTGAGGAGAGGCTGCTGAGGCTGTGTCCATAGGTTCTTCATCTGATGCAGAACACAGACATTTTCCCTGCACAAACTGAAATAACCACAGAGAATCAAAGCAGATGCAAATCTATTTCAGTCATCTTTAGCTCCCCATCCCCCTGGCTGAAAGAAGGAGCAATTGTGGAAAACCTGTTAGAAATTGGTACCTTACAGTCCAAAAATACAGGTAGAAACTAAGTATTATCTGTCATTCTTCATGCTCTGAGGCATAAAGAATTTGCCTACTGAGGGAAAAATAATGTTTTCCTTTGAATTTCTACCAAACAACGAGGTGCTGTGTGGTGATATTTTTTGTTCTCCTTTGAGTCATTTAGCTTTGCACAGAAAGACTGTGGTGTAGCTTCAATCTGCAATTATAGGTGTGTCACTTGAATAGAGAGGAGAATTTATTACTGAAGTGCAGTGATGAGTTACTGCAAAAGAGAACTGAAATCATTGCTTTAAGGCTCATAGTGAGAACAGGGACCATGTGACAACAGAAGAAAATGTAATTATCTGTTGGTTTCTCTCAGTTAATCTTTTGTAACTTGCTTTTTTTTTGGTCTGGACAAATCCTTTCACTATGTGCAGATACCTTGCACACTGGGAGCTGAGTGCAGCTTGAAAAAGGCTGGGGATTTTTAATGCCTGCTGATTTTTGTGGGAGCAATTGGATCCACAGCTTCCTGTGTGTCTTACTGTAACTAATACTGCATTGCAGCAGGCAATCAACACTTAAAAAGGATAAAGGATCCTGATCTTGTTAACAGTTTTCATAATCAGAGGTGTAGTTTTACAAAGCCTCCAAAGGTACAACAATTTGAGAGAAAAGGTGGCTACCATCTGATTTTAGTGGAACTAAAATACATGTCTATGATACAGATTGTCCTGAATAATTCTGGTGAGAAATAATGTGCTCAAAAATCATTAGGAACAAAATGAGTGGAAGAAGTGCAATGTTTGAGTGCTTTGCCATGTGGCAACATTGCCTTGTAAGGACCTGATCCACTGAATGGGTCCAAGGTCTTTTTCCATACGGATGCCTAATGGGGAGGAAGCACCTTCATGGTGAACAGACTGTTTTGTTTGTACGCTGATTGATTGGCATGCTATCAACACAAACCGTGAATGAGAGATTCCTGAGAGTAAAGGCAAGGGAAAAAAAACATCATTTTGCCTGTGCCAGCCTTTGGACATGTTTCCAGTGAGGGCCTACGAACCCTGCCTTTGCAATGGGCAGAGAATATCTGCAGTGTGTGTGCTGCTTGCTGTCCTGGCTCTCTCTGGACAAGTTCAGAGTTAATGAAAATTTCTCTTTACAGAATCACAGAATGACTGGGTTGGAAGAGACCTCAAAAATCATCAAGTCCAACCCGTGCCCTGACACCTCAACCAAACCATGGCACTGAGTGCCATATGCAGTATTTCTTTTTTTTAACAATTCCAGAGATGGTGACTCCACCACCTCCCCAGGCAGACCATTCCAGTACTTTATCACTCTTTCTGTAAAAAACCTTTTCCTAGTATCCAACCTGTATTTCACTTGGAGCAGCTTGAGACTGAAACATACACCAAATAGTTACCTGATCCTGCTTATAGTTTATCTCTTTAACTGTGGAACATTTAATGAAAATATTTAAATATGTAGTAGTTTATAGGGATAATGTGCTGCATTATCCCCATAACTAATTAATGTTGGACTGCAGTGGGAATATATAAGGAAGCTGTGAGACCCAAAAGGCAATAGTCTTTCAGAAATGCATTGAACCATATGGCAGATTTTTTTATCCTAGCAGCTTGGTGATTTTGGCACCTAATATTCCCAGAGCTCCTCTGGAGGAATATTCACACCATCTTTTTTTATGATTGCAACCAATTAACTGTACTGGAATGCTGATCCCCATAGGCATTGCTGTGTAGAATGCCTGAACTCCTCTCATGGAGGGCAGAGGTGCAGCTGCTCCACAGGACTATTTAATGCATCTCAGCTTAGGCTTCTGCTCCAAGCCACATCCTGGACTTGCCCAGCTCCTCTCCTTTCCCCGTCATCTGTCAAGGCAGCTGGGAACGTGTTCTTTACTGAGGAGCCACATCTGTGAAATGCCAGACCTTCTCTTAGGTGGTAGGAACGCTCCTTTTCTGTGTATTTTGGTACCTCTCTGCAATGCAACAGTTGAAAATTGGAGAAAAAAATTAATTCACTATAAATAGAAGCTTTTCTGAAAATGCTAATAACTCCATACATTTAATGGGTTTAGAGGAAATTATTAGGAAGAATAGGTGGATGAATACAAGTCTAAACAGATATGAAAAACTCCATTTTCATCTGCAGAGAATAATTTATGATGTAAGTCTCTTCACTTTGCAGAAATAGCTGTGTGCTCTGTAATTTTTAAGCAATTTTTCAATAACTGTCAGTGCAGTTCCAAGATGGAAGTAGAAATAACATGCCAACACTGTATTTAAAAACACAAATTAACACAAATCTAAGCTTTCATTTTTATTATGTAATTTAATGTAATTTTACCTTTTAAAAATGTCTGCTCAAAGCAATTTTCATGTGTCCAAAAGCCATTAAAGAAGCCCAAATTTCAATAAAGTTCTCTTTTTCACTTTTTTGTAGTTCAGGTGAAGCACAAACCATTCTTACCCTAATTTTCTATATTTCTTGATGTCTTCTGTTCAGTAATGATTCTCCATCATGTAAAAGTAGAAGGGTGGTGTATGTGACTGTGGTAGAAGGTGGTATTTTTTCTGGAAGAAGGTCATGTTGGTATTATAAATTCTGTTACGTTTTCCATTTGGTTCTGGTTTATTTATTCACCCTGAAACATTATTGCTCAATAAAATAAGCAATTTTTACATAAGCCTAAACTTTCATCTGTTTTTAAATACTTTGAAGAGGAGAAGAGTGTACTGGTGTGTAACAGGATTAAGATGTCACTATCATTGGTTGGGGTTTTTTGGGTGGTTCTTGTTGGATTTTTTTGTGGTGTTTGCTTTTTTCTTTTTCTTTTTTCTTTTGTTTTGTTGGGGGGTTTTTTGGCTTTTTTTGTGATGGTTTGTTTGTTTGTTTGATTTTAATCACTTTTTAAAAATTGTTCTTTTTACATAAGATATTTGTGGTTTACAGTTTGAAACTCTAATGGTGATTTGGCAGGAGGTTATATCCGGTTTTCCATCACGTTTCCATAGCGTTGTTGCAGATGTTTTTACTGTAAGAACTGTACTTTGGGATCTTGGAAGATTGATTGGAACAACTGTTGTGTGCAGTTGTGTTTCAGTCATTTGAGAAGACTGGTTAGCTTTCATCTTTGGAATTTCAGAGGAGTTAAGCTGTTTCTTAATGGCTTTTGGAGATGCCCACAGTTTTAGGACCAGAAGAATGTCGTAATCCCTGAATTTGCTGACAAAAGATGGATTGGAAATCTGAATAGGCAAATAATTTAAAGTTGCTGAAGGAGGGCTTCCTAGAAAACATTGAAACTTTCAAAAATCACTTTCTTACAGAGAATGATAGGAAAACCTCACAGCTTTCCTGCTTCTTAGAAGAGGTTGTTCAGGGAATGAGAGATTAGGAGATAAAACAGTACCAATTTCACAGTTTCAGCCTTTTTAGAATTTTTTTCTGTCTTGCTGCAGAGGCTGCCAACAATAACTGGTTTAAGAGTTATCTCATTGTGAAGTGATGCTTTATTGTAATCTTCATGTCTGTAACAGTAAATCATGTTTGGCAGCTGTAGAACATGGGAAACACAGTCCAAGGACAATTAGCATGTTTTATTAGTATAGAACTACAGAGTTAATGGGAGTTACCTGTCATCATCAAGAGCCTGATTTTCATCTGTTCTGACCAGCTGCACATTCAATGGAAATCAGTGAGCTTTGAGACACTTACTGTCTTTGCAAAAGATGTGAGTGGGGTGGGAGCTGGGGCTGACCTGAGCAGGGCATCTATCCCTGAGAGTGCATGGGAGCCCCTCTTTGTCTCTGCTCAGATACAAAAGCATTGGCCTCCTGTTCTTCCCTGGTCTGGTGCTGTTAGTTCAGGGTCATCACAGATAATGTATTTCATATTGTATCACTGCCTGAGGCCTTTCCCCCTCTGCCTTGCATGAACTTGAGAAACATGGTGATTTCAACTGTATATTGACATTCAAATAGTTACCAGTGGTCTGCTTATTGTGACTTTTTCTTTTCTTTTTTCTTTCCTAGTGTAAAACTCTCTCTGGAGTCTGTGATCACATTATCTCACTCTCTTCTGATCCACTGGTTTCCCAGTCTGCCCATCTCGAGGTGATCCAGCTTACGAACATCAAGCCAAGTGAAGGGCTGGTAAGAAGTACGCAGTTAATCAAACCCATCATCCAGGATGAGAAAGTGATGGCTTTAAAATAAGTTGTATATATGAAAATAAATAGGACATTTTAGCCTTTTCTATTTTAAAGTTTGAAAACGGTTTGGTTCCTTTTGCTAGTTTGGTTTCTCATGCAGCTGAGCCAACAGGAAAGGATTTTGTAAAGCTGACTGAAGTATGTGGAGTTTAGTGAACAGGGAGAAATGAGTAAGAAGTTCTTGCCATTTATACTAGCTTCTGAAAAATGGTTCAGATTGTTCTAGGATCTTGAAGTCAGAAGGGACTTAAATTACTGAGATCAACTCAACCAAGAAGTTTGTGTGGGCTTACGCACAAAACCTGTCAGATTCTGGAAAATGCTTCATAGTATCTCGGGGATACAAAGCTATTTTATAAGTTATTCCAGGGCTTCATAGCACTGCTGATAAGTAACTCATCGAATTTTACTGCAAGAATTCTGCATTCTTAATCAGGTGCTTGTGAAGGCTCTTAATGCAGCCATCCTGTGTTTTTTGTTCAAGAACTGACCATTGATCTCTTGTTTATTCAAATATCCAACACCCGCTGCATGGAAAAAATCAACACTGGTAACAATTCCAGATGTATGACTTAACATCTTTAATAATATCTGTTCCCGTAACTTTTGGAGGTAGAAAAGAAGATGTTCAGAATACAGTTAAATTTTTTTTTCTAGAGATATAGCTTTTGCAACTTCTGCCCAAGCTTATTCTCGTTCTGTATTCTTGAATAGTCTTGAAGGAGGACTGCCATACTCTTTGCAGCAGGTTTTTGAAGTTGTCTAGTTGTTGCAGTTTTGGCGAATATTTTGGTTTTTGGGTGGTTGATTGTTGCTGGGTTTTGAGTTGATTTGTTTTTCTTGGCAAATTTGGTATGCCAAGTTATTTTGAGCAATTGTACACTAAATTAATTTTCCATTCTTTCAGAAAATTGCAATTAAAATACGAGAAAAACCCCAAAAGCTTGGATGAGTAAATATGGCCCCATCCTTTGTTTTAGTCTGCAGTTTGTTTTCCCTTCCTCTTCTGGCTTTCTTTTTTATCTCTGAATCCATTTTAAACTTGTCCTTCAGGATTTCAGCTTCTCATGGATTCTCTGCTCCCTCTCTTTCCCTCCCTTTCCCCTGTAGTCAACCTTTTGAACCACTGCAGTCAGCCTTTTGAAACACTTTCTTCTATTGTAATGAGAAAATCTTCCTCTTTCTCTTGGTCACCCTTTTATGAGTACTGTCCATTTTTATCTGAACTTGAATATTTTTTTCCTTTGTCTTGTGGCTGTTTTTTTTTTTTCTTTTTTCCCCTTCATTTGAGTCTTTGTGTAGGTTGGTATGAACTCTCAGGGACCAAGAAATGTTGAATGGTATTTTTGTAACTAAGAGTGTGTTTCATAGGTCTGTTCCTGCTGGGTAGCTGATGAGAGAGTCTCTTTCCCTCTCTGTGCCTCTGTTTTACACCCTCTGTCTGTCTTGTCTGTTTAAACTGGAAGCTCTTCAAGGCAGGGTTTTTTTCTTTTTATGTATTTGTGAACCAATTTAGCAGGGTCTTGATGTCATTGTCATAAAAAAATAATTATATGTATTTTTTAAAAAAAGGAAAATAGCAACCATGCAGTATACAAGCTTTAGAAGGATACAATGCCATTTTGACAATCATGGTTTTTTTCCCCTCATGCTTGCCTGTGTGCCACTCTTGTGTTGCCGTGGCCTTGTGCCTCTCCTGTAGATTGTAAGCTCTCCAGAGCAGGCATCAAGGATGTGGATCCTTTGCGCTGGGAGAGTGAAAATCGTCCCCTTCCCTTTGGAACCACGCCAGTCTGGCCAACAGACCACCTGTGTCACATGCTTCCTGGTGATTTATGTGCTTTTGGGTTCTTGGCCTTCTGTTTGCTGTGTAAACTAACACCTGCCCCACTGAGTGCTGAGGGTGTCAGTTTAGGAACTGGCGGTGGAGCTTGGAGTTGTGGATATTCTTTGCACATCAGAAATGCTGGGATAAATGTGAAGCTCAATCATTTCTGGACCTTCTTCCAGGATTTGTGCAATGATGGAGCTGAAAAAATGGTTTATTGTCAACTTTCCTGTTTCCAGATTTTTGACCCACATTACAGTTCTGTGCTGGCTTTACCAATCACCAAATAAAATGTTGTATAAAAACAGAAGGACTTCAGGCAGAAGAAAAAAGGCAAGGATGACTGCTAACTGGGAGGATTTTTTGTCACCTATCATAAACAGAACATCTACCATCTCAAATTCAATAGCTAAGAAGCTAAAGTAAATCTGGGAGAGAAAAAGCAAAGAACATGAGAAGGAAGTCAAAAAGATTGGAAACAATGTTGTTAGTGTTGAAACAATTGGAAAACAATGCTGTTTCCCTAAACTCATGGTAAATATATGATGGAGTTAACAAAATGCTTGAAGCTTTTACAACTTAAAGAAGATTGGCATGATCAGGGTATTTTAACCAGCACAAATAGTTCCTTCACTGTGTTTGGTCTTTTTGTGTGGAAACGTAAGTATTTGTCAGAGGTAAATGTAAATTTTCAGACTAATACCAGAATGAAGAAGGATCAAGTAAATGTGTTACCATGTCTCATAGATACTAAAACTAGCTAACATCTCTGCCTAAATAACCTTTCAAGCTACTAATCCTGGCAAGCAGAAAATGGTGTTAGGGTGTGATGTAGAGAACCTTTTGTGTACTGGGTAAAGCAATGTTATGGGTGGGGTTTGGTATTGGTTTTGTTGTTTGGGGTTTTTTTTTTTTTCATTCTTTTTCCCCCTCTATCCTTATGTCTTGTGACTGGCTGCATTCATGTTCTCCAGTGAGTGCTGCTGGGGGAAGAGATATAGCCTGCAGTGGCTGTGCAGTAAGGGCGAAGAGTTTATGATGGGAACTTACTTAAAAAGCCTTAAAATGGATTAATGTGGTCAACTTTGCAATCACCAACATGTTCCCATGTGTAATCCTTTCTTTTTTTCTGTTTTTTTCTTTATGGACTTGCAAGTTGTTTCATCTGTATCAGTAAGCAGAATTTAATTTTGTATGTTTTTACATTATTGATATACAAAGAGACCAAACTGACTAGCTTAGGTAGTATGGTTTACCATGAAACAGACTTAAAAATGTTGCTGCTTGACTGAAAACAGTGAATCTATTTAGACAAAAAAGCAGAAAACCAGGGTTTTCTTGGGCAATTTTTCTGCAACAGTCACTTCCTACTTTATTTTTATTTTTAATATAGAACAGAATATCAGAGATCTGTAGCAAAGGTTAATCTTGACTTTCAGTTGTTTCCTGTTCATATAATCATTTTAATCCCAGGTAAGTGACTGTGATGTGATCTCAAGGGTTCAGAAACACAAAGGTAAATTCATCAGAATATGAGGTTCCTTTTTGCCTGCAAACACAAAAGAAAGCTGTAATGTAAAAAATTGCTCATAAAATACAAGTCATTGATACAGCAGGATGTGGCAGCTGATTTAAGTGTACTGCCTATTCTCTCTCTAGGATTCCAATGCACTACTATTTCTGATATTTCTCCTGAATTTTTTAGTTTGAAATACTGGAAGAACTGGGGAAGAGTTATTAACAGCGTTCTGAGAGTTGTTTGGGGTTAAAGAGGCGCGTGTGACTTTGGAGGGCTCCATGAAAGTGGAGTCAAAGTAAAAAATTCAGTTACATGTGTGATAAAATGAAATTATTATCTTATTTCTTTTTCCATCCAGCATTGCATAAATGTTGAGAAATATGTTATAAATATATTGCGTTCTGTTTTCATTATTGAAAAAAATATAAACAAAAGCAAAGAAAGGGGGGGAAAAAGAAAAAAAAACCACAGAAGGTCTCTTTTCTAACCCTTAATCACCAAGATAAAGTGTAATGATTGGTTTGAAATTAGAGCTCTACCCATAACTGATCAGGACAATCTCTCGTGTAATTAGGCATGAGTTACTAATTTTTTAATCTAGGCATACATTTATTCCTGATTACTAGGTTGGTTATCATATGGTTATTTTAATAAAAAGAATTATCTTTTCTTTTATGTGATGTAATTTACTCATGTAAATTCTAAGGGACTTTGAATATCTAAGACTGTATCTACCAATTTATTTCAGTGCAAATGGACAGAGCTCACACTGATCTCCCCTGTATTCTTGATTGCTAAAAGTGCTGTTGATATTGTGCAGCTGCAAGGACGCAGAGAAAAGAAAACTTGCAGATGTCTGTGGTATTCTTATTTCCATTCCATATCAAACAATTGTAAGCCAGAAATGTTCTTTTCTCTTCTCTGTACCATTTCCCATATATTGTTCACTAAAACAAGGAGCGAAGAAACATGGGTGAAAGGGGCTTATCTTTGTGTTGCAAAATGTTACCTCTCCTCATTTAAAAGCTGCCTGATTATCAAGAATTATGTTGGCTCTTGTAAAATTAATGTGACATGGTACAAATTTAACATTTATTAATTTTGCACTTGTGGAATAAATACAATCTAGGGTGGATATTTTTCAGCTTCCTTCTTCCCTCTATTTTTAATGTGTGCAAAATCTTGATACTAGCCTTTAAAGAACATTTTGCCAAAGTTTTTTTCTCCTCTTTTGCATTTTCAAAGTCTTTTAAATTTATTAAAAAGACTAGATTGGATGTGAATTGTCCTCTGGAATGGTAGGACACTTGGATGAATTTACTATCCTTTGGAACAATGCTTTACACAAAACTAAACACTGTGTAACCATAAAGTGTGAGACTTTTCCCTTGGCTTTCACCCTGATGTTTAAGGTTGAAAGCAGTAACTCACTCTGCATAAAAATAAAGATGTGGCTTTCTTCAGAAGTTCCACTGTTTGGGGAGCTGACTCAAAGTTCCTGTCACCATGGTCACTGTGGTTTTAGCTCTTGCTGATTGCGGGGTGTGTGGCCCAGTGACTTAGATGGGGATCCTGAGAGGGATTGAGGTCCCCATTAGGGGTGGTTTGAGGGTGGGTGTGTGTACCAAGGAACAGATACCAACATATTTCAGCCTCTTGTGTGGCTCATTATGCTTCCTGTAAGATGTCTGTGTATGAGTGTTAAGATGTGTGTATATTATTAGTGTTTCCCTACCTCACAGGGGTGTTGTGAGGATAAATGTATGAAAAGGCCATTCTATAGTTGAGTTAAGCAGAAGCTGTGTGATGGAGCCAATCAATGGACAAATTGCTGAAGGTTCATAGAGGTGCTGGAAGTTGAAGGATGGTGGCAGGGGGTTTTTGACCATGTATTAATTAGTAGGTTCTGGATAATTTTACCTTCTAGCTGTGGCAGCTGAACATGATAACTGGGTTTGATGTGATTAACACTATGTAATTGTGCCGAACAAAATAGGAGTTCACTTTTGAGCCCCTATCCAGAGAAACTCAGCAAGTCCCTGGCTTGTTTTACTGGGGATATTATCTACTTTGTTAATTTAGGTGTACTTCCTCATATTTGCTCCCAAAATATGTACCAGTTCTTGTCCCAGTGTAGGTTAGTCCAACTCGATTTGTCTTCTTTGCCTCTTTACCATCCCTACTCACCAGGGAGTGCACTGGGCTCCTCAGCTAGGGACAGACTTCTCCGTGGCACTCTGATTAAAAAGAGAAAGAGTAGGTTATGGAGAGGATGTTTACTCAGGCACTTAATGTTTATCTGCTTTCTGTGAAGTGGTTGAGGGAAAGGAAATTCCTGAGAAATTATTGAATGCTCAGAATGTGCCAATTATCTCTCCTTTTTCCTTCTCTCAGTGTCAGAGTAGGTGTTAAAATGTTTGAATTGCGGCTTGGTGGAAAGGCATATTTGAGACACTGTCTTGGACTATCCATGCTGGAACTTCTGTCTGTTCACAAGCTATCCCTCCTTTTTCATATTTTTTTGAAAGAGGTGGGGTAGCTAAGAAAGTTATGTTGAATTTTCCATCATTGGGTTTTATAGCTGAAGTGCTCATTGGGATGAGTGAGGCTATTGAGAAGGTCTTACAGCCACTTTACAGATGCAATTCCTAGCACTGGTTTGAAAGTTGTGTTTGCAGTGTTGCCTGCTGAAGACTCCAGATGTTTTAAAACTCATTGTAGTTTTCAAAGCAAAATAGACATATTGATCATACTAAGGCAATTTGTAATTCTGGGGCTTTTGGGAAGCCATTGTTCTATTTGTAGTTGAAGAAGTGTGTTTAAAAATACTGGCAAGTATTTATGGATGTGACTGTGATAAACATTTTAGTTTTCTATTGCTAATTAGGGCCAAAATTATTTGGGCTGTTCTTGAAGTGTATAAAAAAGCACTTTCTTGTGCAGAGACAAATTCCTCATGGCATGCAATAAAGTCCACATGTCTTAAAGAAAACCAAAAGAAAAGAGCGATTCTTTAAGAGATATACAAGTTTTGTTTGGATGGTGATGGTTTGTGAAACACTTTAAAAATTCTTTCCCATAATGTCTTTTTCTTAGGGTATGTACATTAAGTCAACATATGATGGTCTTCATGTAATTACTGGAACAACAGAAAATGTAAGTATTGTTAATACTGTATGTTCAGACCTGGAAGCCTTTCTGACCTTTCCTGTGGTTAATGCTTTCCCTTTGCCATAAACTACATTTTGCTTGCAAACTTGTGCTGATTGGCTGTTAAGAACCAATGGCATGTTGGACAGCAGAGATGCTTGTGCTTGTTTACCTCAGAATTGAAAGAGTTGTTCCCAGTTAAGGACCAAGAGAACCAGTCTTGATGTGCTCTTGCAAGACACCTAAAATGCTCTAGTTGATCCAGACAGGAAGCAGCTGTCTTGGAGTTACTGTGCTCTGTGAATAAAAGATAAATGTCTATATTATATTTAGAATGTTATGCTGAAGTTTTCTGCAGTAATAGACAAACTGCTTTTATATTTTCCATCTATCAAGCTTCATTTTTTAAGAAATGAGTGCATGGAAATGGACATCCCTTCACATTGACAAATAACCATGTATTTCTGCATGAACTTCTGAGTAATGCCTATGGAAAGGACACTTATTACCAGTGTACTAATTCTCACTGAAGGCATTAAAGAGCAAGTAAAACATAACAGACTACTTTTCAAAAGCCTTTGAAATACAACCTCCTTCCCCTGTACACTATATTTAGGGAACTGGCTGTCTGTTAGGAGTTGAGAAAAATTATAATTTTGGAGGAAAAGGCTTCTATCCCTGGTCTTCAATTAATGTGGAACAATCACTAAACAACACTGAACTGTTCCATAGTGGTTTAGTCAATTCCTTTGAAAGATTTTGATGGCATTTTCTTAAAATGAAGCTGTCAGAAATGTTTGTTTTATCATGCCACTGTGTCATCCTGTGGGATGTGCAAACTACCTACATGACATTTACTGCTGCTGCATCTGATCTGCAGTGAGGTTCTGTTAACATCTCAATAAAATAGGAATATTATTTTCATCCTTTCATAGGAGATGCAATCTGATAGCCTTTTTCCTTTCTGTTTTCTGCTGTGGGCAGAATATCCATGGGTCATAACCAATAGATAATACTTGTTGTAGAATTTGTGTGAATGTGATCTGCCTTGGAATTAAAAAAAAAAGTAGGGAATTTCAAGGAAAATAAAAATTCTAGAGTCAGGCCTACAGCTATAGACATGATTAGTTAAATTAGCAAAACTAAACAAACCAAACAGAACTACAGTTTAACTTAATCTAGAAAATATATGAAATAAAGAACAATTTTTACAGTTGAATCTCTCAAATTAAAGAAGGAACAATTTCTTTCCATAACTTGCTAATGGATTTAATTTCCCAGGGGCAAAGATAAAAATAAAATCCTAATGCATTCCCTCAAAACCCTTATCTTTTGTGATTCATGAATATAATTTAAATCTATGTCAGGAAGCTTCAGTCATGATGACTCTTCTGCTCTTGTTACTGACTCTTTCACTCACTGTGACACCCTGGAGGTGCTCACAAACCAAGAAACTGCACTCTGTTATCTAGGGAAAAAGCTGCTGTGTGTTAAAGCAGCTGTGAAAATGAGTAGTGCTTTAGAGAAAGAAGGGTGTCTCCTGCTTTTAAGAACACAGTTTCTAGCTGCTTTCTTTAACACACATGCATAAACAATAGCACAAAGGGTTTTGATTTTGGTAGATGGGAGGAGAAATATCTAAGCAGCATGTGCAGAGTAAGATCACAATGGTGAACATGTGATCTGACCTGCTGGCCTCAACACATTTACTCTTTGTAATACAGTTTGAATCCAAATTCTCTTGCATTTCAACAAAAATTTGTGTCCTTTTAACTTCCAAGTCTTCTGTTCCAAGTGAGACCGTGACACAATTGTCTGAATGATCCTGGAGAAGAACATGTGTCTGTATTAAACACAGTATCATGGTTGTGCTCTCCTCATTAATGTAAGAGAGTAGTTTTGTAATGACAGTTCTGCTTTTTCTGTCTGGCCTTTGAGGTGCTTGATGTCCAGCTGCAAAGCCCATTAGAGTTTAGATCTTACTGTTTGGCATTAAAACTCATCTTCTCAAACACATTAGCCCAGCAGATCAAAGCAACTGAGCTCTGAAGCTTGGACTGAGAGAGAGCAGTGTTCCTTACGGGTCACTGCCCTGTAAGGGCTTCTCTCTGGTGGCCCTGTAGCCTTAGAGCAAGCTCATCTTTCCAGCTTCTGTCTTTTGTTTGGAAATAACAATCTAAAGGATGTCTTGGTCCAAGGAAAGATTTTAGGTTCCTTGTTGAGTAGCCCATCTAGACCATATTGGAGAGATTCTTTCAATTCACAAACTGAATGTGTCCTTCACATAATACCATTTTGTCCTTTGGGTTTCCAATAAAAAAGAGCATTTTTTTTAAAGTAATAGCATGCAGTGCATCTCCAGCAGGAATATGGCTTTGAAGGGGGAGCTCCCAGTGTCAGTACTTACTGTGGTCTGGTTTGCTTTGCACTGTGCCCTTAGATCACAGGGAAGAGAGATTTTCAGAAGAAATACTACCAAAATCTCCACTGTGGGCATGCAGCAGTTGTGCTTCAGGGCCTCTAAACTGAACTTTCAGACAATGTGGGGATACTATGGGAATAGGAAAAAGACATTTAGCCTAAAGGGCAAAACTAAATCTATTCTAAAGCATAAATCTAAACAGATTCTGCATAGCTTTTAGTTACTGATGTGTGAGCCTCAGTGACAGGTGCTTCCATCTCTTCAACTGCCTGTTGAACCGATTTACCAGCTAATGAGGATGCAGTTGTGGTGTGGCACACTTTGTTCCTCCTAGTACGACTTCATGAGTGGATTCTGTGCTTAATGATCAGCATATACATCTAAAAAAGAAAGACCTTATTGATTTTCCTCTGTTTTCCTTAAATAGCCATGATAAAAGATACTGTTTTACAAGCAATGTCTCTTTTTTACTGCAGAGGAAAAAGCAATAAGGAACAGAAGTTACAACCCCTTCATAAGACCACAGCCTTGACATATCTTTCTAAGTTTTTTTTTTTTAACCTCACCTTATATTTGAGGTATAATTGCAATGAGGCATTTTTAACACAGACTTTTCCAATTTGAAGATTCTCAGACCATGTTTTAATGTCTTGGCAAACTTGACCTGTTTTTTCAAGATTTAAGCTGCAAATGCTGAAGACACTGTAAAGCAAAGGACGTATCATAATAAAGTCCTGAAGAGGTCAAGGGTAATGACATAGAATTCACTTGCATTTGCATTTTAAAAGTCTTAGGTGTAAATGCTTGTGAGCTAAAATAGCTGTATTACATAGGAGGATTATAAAGATTTTAGAGGTATGAGTAAATGTGAGTAGTGAAATGGCAGAAGACAGATTATTAGGACATAATCACCAGTGTTAAAATTTTTCCCCAGGTCACTTAGCCAATACCTTTATTGCTTAAATAGTGCCAAAATATCAAGGCTGGTGTTCTTTATATAAAGTAAAATGATGTTAAAAGCCCAGTTTGATTTAGGATGTTCTGTGCCATGTCTGCTAGGAATGAGTCATGAGTGACCCTTCTTTCAGGATTTCATGTCTCTTGGATGTGTTTCATTTGTACACTGTCCTTAACATAGGCCATGAATTGTGTGCAAATGAACTACAAAGTCATGGTTTAGCTGTGGGACATATGTTTTGAATGGGGATGCATTACATAGGTTATTACAAAAAGTCCACATTTCAGGTGTGGAGCACTTTCTTTAGATGACCTCTTATCTGACCTGAAATTTAAATTAGTTTCACTCTTGAAAATAAAATTTATAGCAGTGGTTTTTTTGAAATCTGCTCCTGAGCAACATGTTTCCTTTGGGTTCTTTTTTCAAACTGTCAGTCTCACCTTCCACTGTGGAGTCAATTGAGTGCCTTCTGGCAGCCACAGTATTGTGAGAAAAATTAAAGTGTGACTCTGAAAAACTAAAGGAATTTATTTTCCTTTGAACTTAGAGCTATTCCCCTCAGAAAACAATTGGTCTACTGTAAGGAGAGAAGGGAATGTTTGTGGGGCTTTCATTTTAATGAAAGAGACTGTTTTTGTTGTGGTTTTTACTTTTATTTGGTTTTTGTTGCTGTTCTCACTGAGAATTTTTTTGAGGCAAAAGCAAAGTACAAAACGACTTTGCTTTTTTGAAAGTGTGATCACTGTAGGATTCTGATGATGGTTACATTTCTTTCACCCTGATAGTGTTCCAAAACCACAGTTACCATTAACTTACTTGCTCTTCCTAGATTGTGCCTAACCCAGTCTTCTCTTGTGCACTCTTTGCAGAACAGTAATTTACTACAGCTCTCTGCAGCATATTGAAATGTTGTAGAATAAAAATACAATTTTATGAAATTTGTTTATGAAGAATTGTCAGCTAGTCTTGATAGGTTCAAAATTCAGCCAGAGATTGAGTTTTGAGAGTTAAGATATGTCCGGCAGATTAAAGCATCCTCTTGGCAGGATGAAATTCAGAAGAAATCTTTAGGATTCAGTTTACCATATATATTCATACCTTTCTTAACATGTGATTTTATTGTGTAGAATAGTGCATATCATTTTTCTCCCACAAGAACAAACTGATTTATTAAATATTAATATAAATATTTCCTTAATTCTTTATTTCACAGTAGAATGTCTATCAATCTAACCTGATTTACATAACTTAGCAATCATACTGCTGAAAGAGAGATGATGACTGGTAAGACCTGTATTCTTGATCATCTCTTTTATTTTAAATTCAGTCACCTGCAGATCGGTGCAAGAAAATCCATGCTGGGGATGAAGTGATTCAAGTTAACCACCAAACTGTGGTATGTATAACTATGTTCTCTGTCAATTGGAGATAGAGGTGTTGGGGCACATAGCATGTGGAGAGAAGAATTGTGTAGAAAAATGTATTTTTATAAATCATTAGTTCTTCTAACATCTAAATTTTCCTTTTCTCTTTTGAAACCACATAGTTCTTAAGTCTTTAGCTAAACCCTGATCATCTGAGCATTACAAGAGATACCAAGTTAGGCTAAATATCTATGGCTTGGGAGATCTGTTAGGCTGTTTTCTGCTTGTCCATGCACAAGTTGGTTTAAGTGTAATGGAAATTTTGGGTTGAAGGGATGCAGGGAGTTGGAAATACTGTGCCCATATGGGTTTCACATCAAGAATGCTTCCTGGAGGCTGGAAAACTTAGTACTTTTCAAACACACTGGAAAGTGTAGAATGTGGTTTTTAAGAAGACAAACATGTGAAATTCCCATAGGGGTAATAGGGTGGTTGACCTAATGTAAAGAGAAGTTTTAAACTTGGAATTTAAAATTAAACAAACCTTTCACATATGATAGTCAAGAAAACTAATACTACGCAAATTGCCCTTTGTGGGAACAGATGCTTGTTAGTGCCTGGTGATTTTATTTAGGATTAGTAGACTGTTAAAATTAATTTACCTTTTCTGAGGTAAGTCTTTCTAAGAGAAAAGGTGGACTTACAATATAGAAAGCAGCTATTCTTTTTCCAAAGTATGAAGTTTCTTGAGAGTAGTGAAAGTCAATATATGGTATTAGTGCAGCAGCCATTTGTTAAAAGTTGTGTTTTGTCATTCCACATGGGGCTCCACTTCCAGCTTTAGGCCATTGTGCATCATGTCAACCCCTCTGCACACATTAGGGTAATATTTCACTATGCCTTCCAGTTAAGTTTGAAATCAAATAAACTGTACATATGTGGACCTTAAGAGATGAGAAGCTATCTTTGGAGCTATGCAATGTCATTTGATAAATCCAAGCAGGTCAGGGTGAATTCTAATACTGTTTTGGCCATACAGCTTCTTTCTAAGTGTCATATCCTACGATTACTTTTCATGTACAGTTGATGACTAATTTCTCTGGTGTTCTGCACTGAGGGAGCTTATGACATCAATTTAGTTTGAAAAACATTTTAGAGATTACTATTTTGGCTATTAAAATGTATACACATCTGAAGAAGCACATCATTAAACATTCAGTACTAGCTAGCTATTTTTCCCAAAAATTTCTGATGGTGCTGTAAAGTTGCCTTGTTAACTTGAAAATTTCCAGTTGCCTAGGTATTTATTCTAGTTTTGTTAGCACATCTACGCTGCATTTATTTGATGGAAAGATCAGATTCTTAACCCTAACACTACCAGTAATGTTTTGACTATCCTTAAGATAAGCTTTCTTACCTACATGGAAGGATTTGAGTGCTCTGGCTTTTGTATAAGTGAAGTATTTTTAGAGGCACAGAGAGAAATAATTCTATTTTTAGGTAGAAGAGACCATAGAGAGCTGAGACAAACTTAGTTTAAATGGTGAATATATATAGTAATAGACTAAACCACACATTTACTTTGCTTTTCTTTGTTGTATTAACAATATAATTGAACCAGTTGTCATCATTGATATTGTACACAATGTATACAAATAATTTTCTTGTGTTCTAGTTTAATTTTCCATAGTGAAGGTCAACTAGGATATTGTTAGAAATCTGATAGTACCTCCCATGTTACCTTTGCAAAAGTACACTGCATTCACTCTTCAATTTTATAAAGCCCAAATATTTATTTTTTTCTATCGATTCTGCAGAATTTGATAAGAATCTAAGAAAATCCTTTTGTACTCCAGCCCCTGGCATGAGGAATTTACTGTCCAGTTCTAGAAATCTGTTTTTCTGGGAAGAGGTATTATTCCTTACACTGACTCTTGCTCAGGAGATAAATAATTCTGAAGATACTACATTTTGTTTTTACTGTTCATTGATTTTTTTCACACTTGATGTACTACTCACCAGCAGCAGATACAGGACAACTTGCTCCCTGTAACTTATCATATATACCATATGTACATATCATATACATGTTACTCATAATACTTATATCACTAGTACTGACCATAGAAATTACTGATTAAATTGTTTAAATATCTAATTTTTTAAAATATCTAATTCTAAAGCTATAAGGAAGTGTTATTCACATGTAGCTGTTATTAAGCTCATGGCTTGTACATGAGGACTCAAAATGTAAAAACAAAAAAAAATTATCTTAACTTTAATGTCTTTTAGAGTTAAAGCCCCCTTTTTAAAAATTTTCTTCAGTTATTTCAGTGTATTTATCTGTCAAATTGAAATGTCTTTTATACTTTATATTTCAGAGAGTAAATACAAATATGAGGAAGAGAAGTTCCATACAATTGGTTTAAAAATCCAACTTGTTAGATAACACTTTTTACAAGGGTCATATTGTAATAACTATGAAAAGGCTGCTTTTTCAGAAAGTCCACTGGCTTTCAAATAAGCAGCATGACAAAGTAGGAGAATGGTTAAGTGATTTATAGTGATTTATCATTATGCATGTCCTAATACTGAATGTCAAATAGTTTTAAGTTATCTATTGACATCCTCTGCTTGTAGTGATGCTTAATCTTTGTAGCATTTCATTTGGCAGTGAAATCCAAGAATTTAAAGTGATTATTTTGGTTGTTTGCTATTCAATGTAAAACATACATAACAGGAGTATTCCACTTGTTACTGGCAGGATGTTTGACTATTGGAATCTTCTAAATTAAAAGGAAAATATTAGACCTAAGGTCAGTGAAAAGTTAATGTTCAGAAAATTGTCCTTTAAATAGTGGTTTCTTGAGGTTAAATAGCTATGTGGATCTGCTGTGTCAGTTTTGCTTTACAGGACAGATCTGTTCTTCAGTAGCTCTGTAACTAAGGGTTGTAACTCCCTCCAATATGAGAAAGCCATGGACCTGTTAGATCAAGTCCAGAGGACATCACAAAGATGATCCCAGGGCTGGAACACCTGTCCTGTGAGAGCAGGCTGAAAGAGTTGGGGTTGTCAGCCTAGAGAAGAAAAGGCTTTGGGGAGATTGTGTAGCACCTTCCAGTAACTAAAGGGGCTGCAAGAGAGCTGGAGAGGAACTTTTTACAAGGGCCTTTATTGATAGGCCAAGGGGAATAGCTTTAAACTGAAAGAGAACAAGTTTATATTAGGTGTTAGGAAGAAATTCTTTGCTGAGAGGCTTGTAAAGGACTGGAAAAAGTTACCCAGAGAGGCTGCAGATGCCCCATCCCTGGAAATGTTCAAGACCAGATTGGACAGGGCTTTGTGGGGATGTCTCTGTCCATGGCAGGGGATTTGACACTAGGTGATGTTTAAGGTCCCTTCCAATCCAAATGATTCTATGACTCTTCTATTAAGATTCAAAGGATTTAGACAAACTTCTTTTAAACTTCCTGCAAATTCCACCCTTAATCTTGTCTAAAAGCCCACGTGTCTAAAATATTTCCAATGTAAACAAACAAGGAAAAACACATTCCTCATTTGGATATATCAGAATTTGCACTGCAAATTGATTCATTGCAGTACTCATGTTTCTGCCCATATATAATTCAAGAGCTTATTTTGGCTCAGGATAGTCCTTTCTTTAAGCAACTAAAAGTGCAGGACACTGTATTACTGCTTAAATGAATTAGTACTCTCCACAGTATTCTTTCTGGTTCCTGTTACCAGTGATAAAACAGTAGAAAAAATACTGTAAGCAGAGAATGGGGATGTACAGACTCAGGATGGTACAGGATTTTTAATTAACACTCTGTTCTTGTGTAATAGTTTTTATATTTTGGAGGCATATTTGGCATATTGCATATACTTTGAATACCATTATGATAGGACTTATGGATTGAATACACATTTGATATGACATGATAGAGTTGTGGATTCCCAAAATTTGTGTTTGTTGGCTAAAATTCATCAGAAGTTACTGGTGATGGGGAAAATTGGGTGACTATGGTCAATTATCAATCTGTTGCATGTAGAAGCTGGTGGGTTTAGTGTGTTTAACACCTATAGGTTGGAATTGGTATCTTGGCAACTTGGAGTAGATAGCACTTAGCTTTTATACAGCAGATTGCTTACTGTGGAAACTCCTGTGTGCCAAACCAAGTCCACATAATATACTTACAGGAACTCTTTATATTTACAGTACAAAAACTTAGAGGAGATTATGCTAAAATTCCTCTGAAACATGACAGATACATTTACAAGATCATACCTTGCTTTGTTGGAAGGATATGCATTTAAGGATATTATGCCTTTCTAGATATTCATCCTAAATTAAATCTTTGTTTAGGAAAATGAAAGAACAGATTTTTAAGTTTTACTGTACAATTAGTGAGGAAAGTTCGACTTCTACAGAATGTCTTAGAATTTTTTGGAAGATGGTAAATTCCAGCTCATAAAAAATTCTGAACTTGGGGTCCAAGTGAATCTCTAGAGTGTATGCACTCTAAATGGAGTTTGCAGTCGATAGCTTCTTATTCTGGGGGGGACAACCAAACAAAACACCTCTAAGTATTTGTGTTGCAAATATTTGTTTGTTTTTTCTTCACTATTTCACATCCAGCTATGCTTTTGTTAACACAGGTATTTAATTTATGGCCTTGTTAGCTTGGCTTTTAATGAGGCTGTATTTCTAAAGAGTCTTAGTGGGGAAGTGGGCTGGAACAGAGGCTAGACAGTGTTAAAGGAATAAAGTAGCTATTTATTAAAAGGCCTTCAAAGGGCACACCTTGGGCAGTACAAGAGCCTGGCCATGCCTTCACCCAAGATGGATGATGGGTCAGGAGTTTTTCACACTTTTGTAAGTTTTGGAGTTAATTGTCCAATTACTGCTTCAGGTTATGAAGTCCCATCCTCCCAGACTGCTCTCCTCATTTCACTGCTGTTTAAACTTTTTGGGCCTGAAGCTGCCATGGTGTCCTTGGTTCTCAGGCTGGAAAATGATTGTTTTGCTTAACTAAGCTGTGAAGAGAACCTGCTGACACTTTATATGAAATTCAGAGTTATGTACTAATGCAGTACAGAATCTGGAAAACATGAAAGCAAAAACTTAAGGCATCAACAGTACAAGGGAGGGGACAGCCAGGTCAGTCCAAGCTTTTAACATAAGTTATTTGACACCTTATGTAACTTCCATTCACAATATCTTTATTTAAAACGCTACTTTTATTTTCTTGTGAGGCTTGACTTGAACAAAAAAAAAATGCAGCAAGTTCATGAAAGTTGAGGGAAATAAGCTTTTTGTTTAGTTTCCTTCTGTTGCTGTCATGCATGGGGTTTTATGGAGGAGGAGATAGAGGAACAGCTCCCATATCATGCTTTTAATACTTTCTGAATCCTTGACTTTCTCTGTTTATAGAAGTTTGGTAAATGTTAACAAAAATATTTAGTTTTATAGGTGGGATTTACATTTATAACCTTTATAGGGCTATCCAGGAATGTTCATGGCAGTCTTTATGGAAGTAACCTAGTTCTCTAGGGCTCTGTCCTAAACTCTTTGTAGTTGCCAGGATAAGGGGTCCATACTTTTTGGCACATTTGGTCCTGTAGCCTGGGCACTGGCATCTCACATCCAGTGTGCTCTTGGTTCTGTGCTCCAGAGCACCTGGTCCTGACCCTTTGCTGCAGTTTGGTGCTCTAGAATGTGCTGGGCATGGTAAACCTCATCCATGGGATTGGTGTGGAACCGATGGAGCTGTGAATAGTCAAGCACTGAAAGGTTGATGTTGCTGTTCAAGTCCTTTCAGGAAGTTCTTTCAAGAAGTTGGTGCAACAAGAGATGCTCTTCATCACATATGACTGAGACAAGGCTTCAGTACCCATACATTGTATTTCTAGAGGTATTCCCTGCCAGCTGATTGTGGTCTTGCTCGCCAAATGCCATTTGCTGTCCTACAGCTCAGTCAAAACCAGATTTCTTTTTTTCTGTCCTGGCTGTACCCCAGAATGGACAACTCTACTGCTATTGAGCCCTGGTACTTTACTTGTGTGATTATGTGAACATACAGGGACAATATTCAGCAGACAAAATTCATACTGAGTTCTTAAATTATTTTTCTTTGGGGGAAAAAATTCTTTAGTAGTTGTGGACATAGATTGCTCTATACAGCTGTTTCTTAGGAATACACACTTGGGCTGACTTTTAGGCACCAAAGTATCTTTTAAAAGCAGTGTAATTGTGGTAAGAAATCCTCTGCAGACACCAATTGACCTTTTCTGTGTCACTGGGAGGCCTTCATAGTGTCACCACTGGCAATAGCCACGTTTCTGAGTCCATATCCAAGTCTAGTATTTCTATACAAGCTATACTTAGGACAATAGTCCTGAGGATGTGTTTGCTAAAAACTGCTGCAGTGTTATGTGGAGTATTTTTGTGACCTAATTGATAAATTCATCTTTCTGCACAGAACACACTGGAAGATGATGTATTTTAATGGTTTTATTTTAGAGGCTTTTTTCTGTTTTGTTTTTTTTCCCCACATGGAAGCATTTCCATAGGAAAAAAACCACCTTTATGTGGTGCTGTAAATGTTATTAATATTTTCAACATAAATGTTGAAAGACAATATACTGCCAAAATGTTTTGCATATATTCCTCATGAAAATTATTTTCATATTCTCAGTAGTTGCTGCTGGCTACAAATCTTGGTACAATTTGTATTTGCAGGCAGTTAAAAATTTAACAGTATGTTTTCTGTAGCAAGAATACTGTAAATTCTGCAGTTAAAATGATTATTGCAGAATATATACTTAGAGTATTTTTTTGCCAGGTACCAGATATTAAGTAGAATTAGAGTTTTCTATTGTTAACATTTTTGATGCCTGTAGAACAGAATACAGATTATGTACCTCTTTTTGTCTCATAAGAAGAGGCTAAAAAGGCTTATTGTTAGTGTACGTTCAGGTGTGTGTATTTGGAAAGGAAGGCAGGTATTATTCTGCTGCTAATAATTTCCTTTTAACTGAGGTTGCTGAAAATTGAAGTACACTATGGAAAAGATGATGAAAGCTTAAGGAGAGATGTCTTCAATGTTGTGCATATCAACACAACTGGCGTTACAGCTGTGCACAGCCTGGACCATATATGAGTTAGAATGGAATAATTTTGAATACTTCTGCGCTTTGTGCAGGTAGCAGCTGTGTGCATGGCACAGCTGATCTTCAGGTGCCAGCCTGATGTTCTGTTGCATAATCTGTTGTCTTATTCTGATCAAATTAGGAGCTAACTGTGAGGAAGTGTAAGACAGTGATAGTTGTTGTAAAAATAGATCAAAACAGTAAGAAAAGCAAATACTTGCTCCCATGCGAGGAAAAAATAAAGCAAGGGAAATTCTATGATTTGAGTAGATGTACTGTGAGAATGTAAATTTTTATTTAAAAAAACCTCAGTACTGGAATCAAACAACTCAGTGGCTTGAACAGAGTACATAGTCTATGGTGGATTATTTTAATGGAAGTAAAATAAAAAAAAAAAGAAAAACTCTATCATGACTCAATAATTCCTGTGTTTTTAAGACAAATTCTTTTAACTCCATATCCCTGTCCTCCCTTTAGCTAAGTGATGCTGCATAAGTTTGCTTACAGGCTTATTTTTGATTTGGATTTTTTTTTCAGTTTACTTGGTCATTAGTGTCCTTAAATTTGGGGTTTTTTGACAATTTCTATATATTGTCTTAATTTATTTTCACTACATGAATTCAGTCTCGAGAAACATCTGCTTCAAGGGTAACAGCACTTTAGCTGGGATCTCAAGTAGTTTCTTTATATGCTGAAAATCTGGGGGAGGTCAAAGACTGTTGGAATTACTGACTCACTGGAATCATTCTAAAATAGTAAGTTTTGATGATGTAAATCTAATCTGAAAGAAATATGCATATGTGTATGCATGTATGTTTCCATATGTTTGTTGTTGTAATTCCAAGACAAGCACTTGGGAATGAGATTGTGCAATGCACACACACACAAGTTAAATTCTCATGGTGAGATGAAGCACAGGGCCACAAAAATGAGTCCCTGTAAGGCAAATGTGGCTGGGGGTTAATACTGCAGGGTCACTTCTGAAGAGCACATTACTTATGCCACATGAAATGTGGAGAACTTGGCTCTTCCTCTCCCCTGAAGAAGAGGGAAGCCATCCACATCCATACTGCAGCTTAATCTGTGGGAAAGCAGGGTGTGACCCTGTCTGCCTAATTCTGCCTCAGCCTCCAGCTCCTGCCATCAGCTCTTTGTGCCTGTTTAGATAGCACTTGGGGTTTCTTAGCATTCACCAGAGGCCACCCAAGGATGCTGAAATGCCTCTTCCTAGGCTGGGGAGATACTGTCCTTTGGCAGAAGCCCTGCTGAAATGAATAGGCACCTGGGCTCTCCATATATTCCCTGGAAGCCCTTGGAAATGAGGCCAAGCAGGGACTCTGGTGGCAGCACCTTTGTTCATAAGAGTTTAATTTCTGTGTCCTTGCTGAAGAAAGGGGTAGGGCCTGCTCATCACAACATTGCTCCCAGACCCTGTTCTCTGCAGTGTGTGCTCATTTGTATTGCATTTATATTACATAAAAAAAATGGTGAGTGGGAATTGGGACCAGAGCCCTCATTGCCCATATGCCAGTGCAAGGAGCTAATGGTTTCTTGCCTGTTGTATGATTGGGGTTTATGTTTGCATAGTCCCATCAGCACAGTGCTTTGCCCCCATGGAAGTTATGCACATCTTGGTGCTTGAAACACCTTTGTACTATTTGAAAATATTTGACTGAGTTTAGTCCTTCTGAGGATAGAAAGTGCTGAGATCCATGTTCTGAAACTAGATGGAGAGTTGAGTAAAAACCTTCCAAATTGCAGGTAGCTGTCTTTTCTGGTTAACTGTGCTCCTGGTTGAAGAGACAGATGCCTTATAATTCACTGCAGGTACCCAAATGATGGAAAATGCTTCGAATTTCAGTGGTGCACCAAATCTGAGCTGGAACCAACTCCATTTTTTAGAGCCATACCCTAAAATGAGGAAATGAGACCCTTCTTCCTTAGAAATTGTACCTAGTAACTGACCTTTATGTCTGTAAAATATATAACCAAACCTATAAAGTTGGAGTCTTCTCTTCCAACAAATATGCTCATTTATTTGTTCTAGGATGTTGTACTAGCAATGACTTAAAAGCAATGGGGTAGCTCTGAGCTGAAGGTTGATTGTATCAGTACAAAATGAAAGGTAAGCATTGCTATTAAACAGTGTCCAAGCTTCAGTACAAAACTGATTCTCTGTTTCTGGATAAATCAAATTTTGGTTCCCTCATGGATAATACAGATGGTTGCCTCCTTTACTGAGGTGCTCTGTAGTCATGTTACTAATATTTTCTAGTTTGTTGAATTATGGTGGTACTTTGCTGTACTTGTGGAAGTTAAGCTCTGAGTCAGCTACGTGTTCTGACAAGGAAATGTGTTTAGGGCAGCTTAATGAGAGATGGTGATTTCTGCACTCAACTCTCAATTTGGATCCTAACTTAGTTTATTCTTGGGAAAGTCTCTTAATTGTGATCTTTAGTGTACATAGCCAAAAATGAATTTTAAAATCACTTATTTCATGGTTTGGTGATAGTAAGCAGAAGATTTAGTGAAATATCAGGAATTATTCAAGTAAGAGATGTGATTTTTTTCAATGTACTTTATATACAAACTGTATTGTTGTGACTTTGGGCAATGATACAGTGCAGTAACATCAGTGACATTTTAAGGATGCACAGAACTGACTTTTAACATCGAATTAGAATTGCATTGATTTAAATAATGTAGCCAAGATACTATTTAATTAGAATTGGAGCCTATGCAATCACAATATTATTAACCTCTCCTCTGTAGCAGAAAACCATTATGCAAGTGGGATGCTATTATCATGCTAGCTTAAGAACCTGGATAAATCCCTGAAAAGACATCTCCTGCTCTCCTGACACTGCCTCCCCTACTGGATACAGACACAGCTTTCATCTCTGTGGTGTTCCATGCTGTAAACATCCTTTTGTGGTTTCCTCAACTATAACTATAAAATATAACTATATATAACTATAAAATATAACTAAAATATAACTATATTTTCTGGAGACAGAAGACCTATGGCTTTCCATTAATTTTTCACCTTTTCAGGCATCTGCAGCAAAGCCAAGGGAAGAAGATATTTGCTAGTAACATTTGTTTCATGGGGCTAGTAGCTGACTGAGCTTGTTCCTGGCCAGTGTTCATGGAAATCAGTTTGCTAATTTAACAGCATGACGCTGTTGAATTTCTTGTCAGATTCTGAGTTGCTTAACAACGTGCTATGTTTGATACTTGTTATTTGAAGTACAGTGCTGGGGATTTTTTTCTTATGCACTATTTTTTTTCATTAAATGCAAGATAATGTTTGATATGTAAGTCTTAAAAAAACCTATTTTTGAGGTGAATGCATTTTTGCTCCTAGAAATTGTTCGGGTTTTTTAGCTGAAAAGTTGAAGCCTGGAATGTTGATCAAAGTACTCTGGGTGCATGCAACTAATTACAGGCAACATTGAAAGAAAAAGAATTTTGGTTATCTTCCTAGTCCACCAACTTTCTAAAATTAGACACTTGGGTGGATTTTGCATATTCCCATAGTTAGAAAATAGGAAATGGCTTAGCAGATTATATTTAGCAGCAAGGTATTATTTTTCCTTCAAAAGCGTAAAGATATTACTACTTTTACCTTTTCAAAATCTGCAAGTCAGGAAATAATTCAAGTAATGAAAAAAAAAAAACAGTTTTGTTTTCATGGATGCAGAAAACTTTCAGTAAGTTTCATGGGTCACCCTTAGAATAGAATTATGCCTGTAAAAATAAGAACTCTGTTCTCTTTACCATTTGTCTGTTATCCCACCCTCTGAATGCTGTAGTTGCACTGTGTATTCGGTTTGCACACTGCTTTTAAATGATGTAGTTGTTCTCTGGGGATACAAGTCATAGATTTTTCAGACTGTAGGTTATTTCATAGCATCCTAAAAATAGTTAGTGCAGGGCTATCCAATTGTATTTGAGCTGCCTGCTCAAATACTTTACAGATCTCCTTTCTGGATCATAACATACAGCAGTACTCATGAATGAGCACAGGACTATGGGAATACTGTCATGAGTGCAGCTGAGTGACAAAAAGATTCAATGAATGGGTTGTGGTTACTTTCAGGAAAAGCAAGATTATTCCCAATCTTCTAAGCTTGTCATAAGGGGGTAATAGATTAATTTGGGGTTGAAAACCTATTTAAGAACAACTTTTAATTATTTAAAAGTGAAATTCTTGACAATTTAGAATATGAATTCAAAATAAAAGTTTAATTTCAGTCTGTTGTAAAAGTGTCATCCAGATAGACTTGCTGAAAGCCAAAGAAGCACAGAGATCTTATAATGTATCTCAACTTGCTCAGAAGCATGGTTTTTTTCCAGATAGTGGATGGGGACCTCTAACAGCACCCTTTGCTAAAGATTCCTGTGATTTGGGCTAGTGGGTTCTTGGCAAGGAGAGGAGGAGGATATGTCAGGGCTGTGCAGGGCTCCCTCCCGTGTGCCATTCTTGCTCTGCTTGAAGCAACCTGGATGTCCTGAGTGACCCTGGAGCACCCTGGTGAGGCTTCCCAGCCTGGCCACAGTCCCTGGGCATGAACTGGTGGAATGAATGAGAAATGTGGAGGTGGCCTGATGCTGTAGGCACCCTGTGTGCAGGCTGTGTCTCTGTGCAGGGTTCCCTCTGCTTTGGGAGCGTGGTGCCCCTGCCTGTGCCACCCCAGCAACACTGTGGGTCTGGCCTTGGGCCACCAGTCTGTAGGTGTGGGTCACCCCTTCTGTCCCTCCCTGCCCTGGCAGACTCCTCCAGCAGAGCTGCTGCAATGTTGGCAAAACCATCTCAGCAAGACCCTCAGGGCACCAGTGGCTGCCCTGGTGGCCATGAGCTGCGCAGGGATTCAGGCGTGGGCAGCGAGAGCCGGCGCTGGGCTTAGGCTGCAATAGAGACCTTTCCTGACTGCTGCTCCCAGGTGGCACTAGTTTAACAATGTAAATTTATTTTAAAGCAAGCAACAGTAACTTCCTTGCCCCATAAAAATGGCCACCTGGTCAGCATAGTGCACCGTTTTCAAAATAAATTGCTCAGATTATTTAACTGTAAGTAAAGTTGTCTGCTAATACAGTCCTCTTACGTATATATTGAATTTTCAAACCAGGTGTTGAAACTTGCTTGTTACTGTCCTTTTTTGCAGTACATGAGCAAGGATATGATAGGAACTTAGAAAATTCTGCCAAAAAAAAATTGATGATAAGAAGTTGCAGATTTTTAACTGTGGTAATGAGAAAGGAGATGTTAGAGAGAATAAAACCAAATTGTAGTTAAAGGGTAGGTTACATGTAACTGAAGTGGAATTCTGAAAAAGTGTTTTCAGTTCCAGATATAGTCCCTGCTTTTTCTGCTTTGCAGCCTGACCTCCTCAAAAAAATTGTTTTGTCCATGTCAGAATGAATTTTGAGAGGATCTGAACTATGTTGGAACTTAAAACCAGGCCTCCTATGTGGGCATTGATTTCCTTCAATTGATTGTTGACTACCTTTTATGTGAATTGTTCCTCTTAGGCCAATTTAGTTCTTTTTGTTCAAATTATGAGAAGCCATCAAGGCCTGTCTGAACAGCCAGAAAACTTTTGTTAGGGAACTAGATAAAAGCAGAGCATGAACTTCATTTGAAATATATAGTAAACTCAGAATTTCACTGTGAAAAATTAAGTTAAATTGTTTTTATTCATGAGCCTCTAAATTAAATACATCAGATTTAGTGCTTTGAAGCTATTTTTTTCTTTTACCCCCCAAACTTTTATGAAGAGACTAGATAATCTCCCATTTGTTGCAATGTAATGCATATTTCAAATACACGAGGCAGTTTATCTCTGCAAAGTATGAAAGTGCATTTAAAATAATTTTTAAAATGCTAGCATAGCCAAAAAGCCCCAATTTTATTTATATTCCTCTGGCTATTTCAATGAGAAACAGATGGCTTTAAAGTACAGTTGTCACATGCAGTGTCCTACCAACTTAATTGGGAAGAACTTTATATCCTGACTCCATAACTGAGGTCAGGTCATGTTCTCCTCAAGGCTCCCTGCGCTGCTTTGTTCAGCAGGATTCTGCTCCACTAATTCCTCTTCAGTTGTTGCATTAGGGAATTACAGTGTGCAGTACCTTAGGTGCAGAGATAGCTTACATGAACTGCAGGCCAATGATTCCTTTTTTTGGATAGCAAATGAAAGCTCACATATGCCCACAGTGACATGATGTAACTGTGGGGAATATATTGGTTCTAAGCAGTGGTGGGAGTCTCTAAAATAAGAAAACAGTATTGTAAATAGCAAGGGGTTTTTTTATAAGATTGCAGCATCCTTAGACACAAAGCTTGGGCTCAAAGATATTTTGTTTAAATGTTGTTGAAAGACAAAACTTCAGTGGGATGTGGGAATTGAGATGGAATTGGTTAATTTAATGTTTCATTTTGTTCGAAGTATAATAGCCATATGCATAGTACATGGGAGTAAAAATAAAGATTTCAGCATGCTTAGAAGTTTTCTGTGAGAGCTGAAAAATATTCTATGAAGATGTATGTTATCAATACCCTTTTTCTTTGCATACAATAATCTTACTGTAGAAGTGCATCCTGGATATATTGGGCTTTGCTCGGGTGGAAACAGGACAGGTAGGTTCACAGGAGCTGAAGAAAGGGTGATGGGATTTGAGCTAAGTCTGTGATTCAGAGTTGTTGGTAAAATCACTTTTGGCTCAAGTGGCTTGTTTGGGAGAAGCAGTTCTTAAAATAAGTGATATTAACCAAAGTAATTTATTACTTGGTGTAATATGAAATAAGGCACAAAATAAGTAGCAACAACCTACATGTGATTGTCTTGCTTAAGCATAGGTAACACGTGTGTGTGTCATGTAGCACTATACCAGTGATAAGGAGCATCTGTGCTCTTTGTTCACACTGCTAATTCAATTTTTCAAATGTATTGTTCAAATGTAAAATAACCTTATCACTTCAAAGTTCTAGATCTTTGTTTTTGCCCTTGTCAGCTGGATAATTTTCTTCTTGACAGTGTTGTTTTACAAATTGTGAAAGAAGGAAAATAGCCATAACTGTGACCGTTTACAAATTAGGGAAATTTACTTGTTTGTTTAGCAGGGCAGGGGTGGGGGATAGAGAAAAAAGAGGTAGAAAAGCTGTCAAATTTGCAGAAATAATCACATTCTGGATCTACAGGCCAAGATTTTGAAGGGATGTATGATTTTATGTATTGCCAGTCTAGGTGCCAAACTTGAAAAAGCATACTTTTACTATCCTAAAGCATTTTGCAATGGGTACCTTGTAATCAGGCCATATTCAGACTTAAAACCATTGTCATAAATTAAAATGTTTTAGTATTTAAAGTACTTTTTCCAAAAATGCAGAATAAATTATTCAGACTCCTTGGATTTATAAATAGAAAGTTGTTGCTTTCCATTTTAATCAAGGTTTTCATTTTAAAATATTTCAAAATGCTGCAATTAAATTAGGAAAATTTTATTTTGGGCTAATACATAGTGACTGGACTACATTTCTGTCACTGGTTTACTGTATTTGTTTCTGAAATCATCATGAAAGAAGCACTATTTTAAAAAAGGCCTTGTGATTCTGGCTTCATTTTTATAGCAGTGTGAAGGGTAGGTTTTCCTGAACTGGTTTGTGCCTGTATAAGCTGCTAGGAGTAGTAGTGTATGACTATATGTGGTTAGTGACCTTTGAATAGTAACCACAACGTGCAAAATGCTCAGTTTGGAAAGGAACTGTCAATGCAAAATCCAGGGCTTTTTAACTTTCTTGTCTCTAAAGTCTGTGTACCAGAGCTGAGTTTGAAAACACCTTGAGATTTAATTGTGCATTTGCAGTGAAATAAGTTATTAATTCTAAAACTTGAAATGATGCATATACATCTTAATGCATTATAGTAATTATTTCAGTTTATATGGTTTTTATGCAGTAATTAAGTTTAGACATTTCTAGACTTATTCTCCTTTATGGTATATATACACTCCTTTATGTTATTTACTAATCTTATTTAAAAAGGGAACATTACATATTGAATAATGTACCTCAATTTTATTGTAATGATTTTACTGGTTACCAGGTGGGGTGGCAGTTGAAAAATTTGGTGAATGCACTACGAGAGGATCCGAGTGGTGTTATCTTAACTTTGAAAAAGCGACCTCAGAGCATGCTTACCTCAGCACCAGCTTTACTGAAAAATATGAGATGGAAGCCCCTTGCTCTGCAGGTAATGAAGCTTAATCATAAGTCATACACCATCATTTTAACTACAGATTATCCCAATGATGCTTTATTGTGCTTCATCCTCAGCAGCATATAGATTTACTCTTGTATACTTTGAAAAAATGTTTCTGAAATTATTTCTATGCAATTTGTTCTCATAGGCTTAATTGAAATTAAACCTGTTAGAACTTTTCAAAGTTAAAAAGTAACCATCCCAGTGTTCTACAAGGCAGAAAAGTATCCTCAGATATTTTTTTCTAGCTAAGGAGAGACAAACATACTTCACAAATGATAAATTTTAGTTTGATTTCTTGTGAAGATCTCAGTACAGTATAACCTCAAAAATGAGGGGTTAAAAATGTTTGAGTTCTCACTGATGGAGTTATAGGAAAATTTATCAGGTGATGGTATTCAATAAACCACTGGACAATCAAAATTTCCTCATGTAAACAAAGCTGTGTTTGTGTCAAAATTGTGTTTGAGACCGAAGGCTTGCACATAAGGAGCCATAGCACAGGATGTCTGGCTGGGCACATAATTTTAGTAAACCTGCAACGTGCTGAAAGCTGTGGAAGAATTTCATTAAAGCTTTCATGTTTAACTCTAGGATAAAATGTCACTGTGATGGATTACTCTAGGAAATAAAAGTTATGTTCAGACTGATGAAGGCATGTAACTAACTGATGGAACCAAAAAATAATCCATTTTTCCATTCAGTTCAAACACAATACTCTTTAGAAATTTGTTTGCATAAAGAGTGCATTCTTTAGGACATTTTTATTACCACACTAAAAGTTCTAATTAAAAATTAAGTACACATGAAAGAGAAAAGACTTTTGCAAAGTTTGGACGAAAGGAAAATGAGATATGGAAATGCCACTGCCATTATCTGTGGTCCTATGCCATTTGAAATATTAGGAGATACATTAAAAACTAATGCCATGAAGAACTTCTTTCATGTGTGTGTGTATATATATATGTGTGTGTGTGTGTGTATAAATATTTATATAATGGTGAAATGCATTAGAGTCTTTGAAACTAAGATTTTAAATGGTTGAGGTTTTTTGGCCTTTCAGATATAAACAGCTGAATGCACATGTGACAAAAACTTTCAACTAGAAATTAGTATCTGGAGATAAAATTGCAAATCTGGATGCATGAAATGAATGTATGAATGTCTATACTTGAAGGCTTTTTCCATACCTTTAGTGAGAATATAAATATAAAATATGCATCATAGGTTTAAATGGGGTCAGATGCTTTCAGTCTAAATGCTGAGCATGGGTGAGTTTGGTATTTTTTCAGGTAAATTGGACCAGGCTCCTAAATACTCCATTTTGCTTCACTTTATCATTTATTATGAGAATAATTACTCTGCAGACTCCACATCAAAAGTTTCTGATAGGTACTTGGGTCTTATTCAACTGATCTAGCTTTAGATCTGCTATGTAACTATCTACATGTCATTCAGGTTTCTCTTTTGAACTCCCTTTGGCCAGCAGACATGCATTAGTAATTACTGATCCATTCATCTTGGCCTGTTTTTGACTGCCTTTTTGATCTGCCTTTAGGATACAGTGAATTTGCCCCTGCACATGCCTCTTTCTCTGCATTTGATGATAAAGGGAATCTGGATAGCTACTTTGAATGTGGATTATCTTTACTGGATGACATTGACCTAAATAGTGATTTTCTGTAATCTTACAGATTTGGGGAATGGGTGGCAATGGGAGTATTGGGGTGGGAGGGTCAGTTCTTGCTGTTAGCATGAAAAATATGAACATTTTCAAGGCTAATATGAGCACAAATACAGATACTCTTAAACACTGCAGATATAATTCTGATATCATCATGATATTATTCTGATTTTATCAAACATGACACCAGGAAAAGGCCAGAACCTCATTCAGCACTTATGTGTGCAGTGGGCATATGTGTGTCTGTTTTAATTTATAATTTTAGTGTGAGAAACAACAGTTTCCTTAAGTAGGCGGAGTGTGGACAAAGCTCCAGGGTGAAGTGCAAACTTCAGAAGATGCATAATGTGGAAATTTCTGTTGTGGATTTATTCAGATCAGAGTTGAACAGATGTTAAAGTCAGCTGATGTTGAAGTTTAAATGTAGCCTAAGTGTGAAATCAGTACTGTATATTTTATCAATAACAAGCATCAAAAGAAGTCCAAGTGCAGTGTAATTTTATAGCTGTTAAAATATGAAGAAATTATATTTATTTAACTAATTGTCTGCAAAAAAGTCTTCAGAAAAGCTCTTTAAGTGTAACAATTGCAATTTGATGCTGTGGCTGTTCTGAAATTTCTCATTCACATTAAGGGGCTTTTCTTTAATAAAGCGTGGGATGTAATGTGAGAGGAGAGGAAGGAAAGTGATACCAAATACCAGAAAAACATAAAGGAAAGCATTGCTTAACATCAACTTTGCAAGCAGGGGAGGTTATGCTAACTTGTGTTCCCATATCAGGATGTCTTGCAATGTTTGAGAATGTTACAAATGTGCTGTCATCCCAGAGTTAAGTTAATTGAACTGTATGTATTATTCAGCAGACACAAGCTAAGGAAATTGTGACTTAGTAATAATTCTGTTGAAGTGTAAAATATTCAAAAGATTATAGAGTGAGATATAGATTATAGAGTGAAATTCTGACAAAATGGGAAATAGGATCAGCAATGCTTTGGTCTTTTTGTTTCTGCAAATAGAGTGAACACAGGAAAAATGTGGTGTCACAGCCTCATCATATTGTGATGAATGAGGTGGGAAGGTGGAAATGTACCCTAATGTAAGGAGGATGATACAAAATCAGACTTGTGTTTTTTGTATTTATCCCACCAATCAATATGTTTAACAGCTGATGCCATCGGTGTAGAAGGTAAATACTTCAGTGTATTAAATTAGAAGACTCATTTACATTAAAATTTACCTTGTGATGTTTAAATTGAGAACCTCTGAGAACTTAATTTTAGCTTAAAGTGAATAATGTGGAGGCATTATTGGTAAATGACATTCAGCTTGTTCAGTCTGCAATTGTGTTTAAGAACATGAAGTCTGCCATTTGCAGCTGCATGACAAACTAGACTTAATGGAGAGATAATAAATATCCCTGTGAGCTGGGAAAGTGCTCAATGAGTGTCCCAGCTCAGGCAGTGTGCAGGTACCACCAGTGCATTGAGCTGGTTTGTGTGTGGGTGACAGGGTGTCCTAGGAGTTAAATTATAAACTGATAATGAAATGTTTAAGAGCTTTCTGCCCCTGTTAGTGATCTAGGTTAGCCATATGCCAACCAGACATTCACAGAATCCAAGTGTGGAAAATGCCTCTAGATCATTCAGATGTTAACTGTTTTTTAATTGGCATAAATGCTTCTTAGAATTTTCAGCTGTTTACTTTGAACTGCTCTGCCTTTGCATTGCAGTCTTGCCATGAACTAGGATTTAAATTCAGGCTACATAATTATTGATTAATTCTTAATTCTTGGTGAAGTTTTTTTTTTCTTTTTAGCAGAAACACTTATATTTATTTTTTTATAAATATTCTTATCCTTAGAATAAATATGAAAGGTTAAGGGATAGAAAGAAAGAAGAAGAATTATGCATCTGGTGTAGCCATCCTGAAACTGAATGTTTTGATGTGCAGTAAAATTATACAATTAGCCTCTGGCTATACCATGCACCATTACATAATGAGTTTGTATTTACAAGCACAATAATTCTAAGGTCAATCAGTACAGAAAGAAAAAGACTCCTTTTTTTTCCCCTTGTGTCCTGGTTAAAGAAAGTGCTGTTCGGTTGATTGTGGGGGTTTTTTGTGTTTTCAGTGAGTTGATTGTCTGTTTTAATATCCATCAGTATCCAATCTCTTCCTGATAATCAAGGTTCTCCCATGATGCATTTTAGAATTATGTCCAAATTTGTGAAGTCAAGGGATTTTTCAGCCTGTGTTTTTTGTTACTTCTTTTTCAACAGTTGAATTAGACAGCTGTAGCCTTGGGGAATTTAGTGGTTGCCTTTCGCAAAATTGAAAGTATTTATTAATATGGTATTGTACCATAAATATTAAGGTGTTATGCCTGCAAGACAAACTTTACTAAATTTGCCTTTCAGTTACTTTTTTTGATAGGCTGATCCATTGTGTGAGAACCTAGAACAATATTGCAGTTTGCAATACTTGTTTTTCTGACTGCTACTAAATATGGTGAACAAACCAATTAACTTTAACCTTTTTTTTTTTATTTTCCTTGTTTGACACAGAGGTGATTTTATCTTTGAACTCTCCAAATTTTTGTCTGTTCAAAACCTAACCAAAATAAATTTCCTCTACTTTAGATTGTCTATTTTATTTCTCCTTTCCACTTTGGGTTGTTCTGGGGAAGTTTCAAAGGAAGGCTCCTTCAAGTGCTGTTGGAATAAAAGTGGAAAGTTCCATAGAGAAGATTCTCAGAGCAAATGAAATTTTGTGTAAATCGCTGGCAGCACACTAGCAAGAACCTAGCTGCAAAGCCGTCCTTTGTCTTCTGGAAAAATCTTTGTTAATTGCTCAAAAGAAAATGGACTTTGTTACAGTGTGGAAGACTGTTCGTGCAGTTCTTTTTCAATACAGAAAAGCAGCGCTCGAGCAGCCTGTGCCGCGCTCTGGGTGATGTGGAAGGCGCCTGCTGGTGTCGCGGAGAAGGCTCTTCCTCACGGCGCCGAGGATGGGGCAGGTCTGGCTGCCAGCCACATCTGCTGTGTTGACTTGGATAAAAACCTTCTGACCCCTCCTTCACCAAGCCTTTTGAAATGTCGCCTTTTGTATATCTTTATAGTTTGCTGTACTGTTTTGTATTTGATTAAATTGTACTGTTTTTAATGCCACCAGCAGCTCAGTATCTGTAGTTTTTCTAACGGAGTTTGTTTTGGATTAGATGTGCATCCTATTTCCACTGTTACACATTGAGCTTTTCATTTTCCTAAGAAGCAAAGGCAACAATAAGAAGCCCTTTGTTTGAAAGAAGGTGATGCTTTTATTATTTTTATTCAGTATATTTTCTTATTTGGTTATATTGCCTCCTTCATTCATCTAGACACAATGCTATATACTGTTTTCATCATTTATGACTAGAACTAATGATCCTACCCTTTTTAATTATTAAATTTGAATAAAACACTCAATTGTTTGTTTTTAAATTACTTAGTTGTCTTTTAACTGCATGGGTACTGGGCCTTTTGTAGCACTGTTAAAATGAACTCTGTCTGAATTAGTTACAGTATCTCATTATTTCATGTCATGATTGTTGTTATAAAAAGTTTATTTTATTGGAAACATTTTGTTCAATATATTGTTGCAATTTTGATTCAATATGAAAAATATATTGGTAGTAAAATCTGCTTATTCATGCAAATACTGTATAAAGAAAATGAAATTTCAAATTTTGTTTTAGCTTTGCTTATATTTTGAAAAATTGTATGTCTTTTTTTGGAGCAATGTTTCTCAGACTTCTATTGCAGCTTCTAAGGGTGTTAATGAAAGGTTCAAAGAGTTTTAAAAAACATTTAAAATAATTTTAGATAGTGTATATTAAATATTGATTACATTCATTGTTTAGATAGAAAAATCAAAAAGAATATGCTGACTCACTGGGACACCCTCTCAGTTTCTTCAGGACTGGGAGTGCAAAAAGCAGCAATGGGTCCTGTTGGCAAGACGGAGGTGGGGACCACAGGGCAGAGCCAAGCAGGGACAGAACAGCTACTGAAGGGAGGGGACTTGTGTGCTGCCAGTCAGTGCTGATAGGGATTTCCTTTTTCCCTGCTGCTGTGAGTAAAGACTGTTGCTTTCCTGTTCTTCAGCCAAGCAGCAGTTTAGGGAAGGCTCTGTAAAGACTTATGAACCTGAGGGAGGGTGGTGCATTCAAAATGTTTGAGAAATAGTACTCCAAAATATATTGAATTATAGATTTTGTGTCTGTCATTGTGGATTAAGATTAATGCAGTGTCATTTGTGTGACATTTTTAGGTTGTTCCAGTTTTAATATGTAACTTGGTTGTTCCAGTTTTAATGCGTAACTTCCAAAGCTTCTCTGTCAGGCTTTTCCCATGGGCTAAGTATTAAATTCTTTAGACCTGAAAATGTTTTAGTTTTATTGCTATTTCACCAATCCCACTTGCCCTGGCCAGCCTGCCAGAAGGAACTGCAGCAGGAGAATCTCTACTCCTTGGTAGAGAATTAAATCACTGATCTCCAAGGCATCCAGTTGAGAAATATTTGACTGGAGTTGCCTGTGGTTTTGTGTCCAAGGTGTCTGGATGTGGCCCTCTGGGTGGCTGTCCTTGAAGCAGAGAGCTGCACGAGCTGGTTGCTTGCATGTGACCAGATTGACTTGAGCAGTTGAGGTCTCTAAATTTCTATGCAAAATGCTGTGTAGATGTACCATACATCTAGGCCATGTTCTGAAGGCTTTCTTTTCAACTAGAGGGGTCTGAAGACTTTTTCATTCTGTACATAAAAATGAAACCTGAACTTGTACAGCACAAGGTGGTAGTTGCAGCAAGACCCTCAGTGTGCTGAACTACTACCAGGAGAGACCATTTAAATGTTTTTACCATGTAAAAATTCTTACTAACCTACTGATTTACTGATGTAGTCATGATAAATACTGGGATTTTTTTTTTAAAAAAGGGTCACCTATTTTTAAATTAGGACTTCCCTTTTTTCCTAGTTGGACAAGTTTTGTTTCTTTTGAAATAAGCAGGGAGTTGGGTTTGGCAATGCAAAAGCAATATTTAAAATAAGTGAGACTTCCTAGTATGTTTTGGGACAATCCTACAGGATTTTACCTCCACATGGATTGGATTGGATTGTGATTTCTGTCCCCTTGGAAGCTCCAGGTGCCCTAAACAGTGAATTTCCTTTGCTGTCCTGTGAGGTACCACAGTCATTCAGTGTCCACAGTTACACTGTGTCTTCACCTCTGACAGTGTCTGACAGGGAACCACTGGCCTTCAGTAAGTTGGATAGCTCGTGGCTTTCTGCATTAGACTGAACACCATTTCTTCCTGTTGTACTCACTGTTTCAACCACCTTCCTGTGCTAAAAGATAAACCAAAATTCACATTTGTCAAAGATGTCTAAACCCAAACTGATTTCCAGGATCAGCCAGCAATTTGCCTGGAGGACAAACTGACTTGTATGTCAGGGCTGTGTGTTATACCAAGCAGATTCCTCAGACATTAGCATTTTTTTTTTCCCAGAAGTTAGGGCAATATCATTAGAATTTATATAGTTGCAGCCAGGTACTCTAGGCTGTAACACAAGGGAAATTCGTGTCTTCCAGCCCTACAGCAGCTTGTCAAGGATCACCAGAGGCACATCAAACTCTTTTAAGTCCAGAACACTTTCATGCTTGAGCATTATTTTCCCTATGTAAGATAAACCATAAGCTCGTGTTGACTGCCACAATTCTGGTCTCCAAGTCCCCCTCTCCTCTTACCTCCCTTTTCATGCAGGTAAAGTAAAGGCTTTGACTTCTTCCTCTAAATGGAGAAGAGCAAACCCATCTACACAGTTTGTCTTCCTCTCAGTGCTTCTGCTGGTATGAACTCTGAGCAAACAGCTTGGGCTTAACAAGTGTAAACAGGATCTAGGTCACAAAATCCTCTTGGCTTACAATGAAAAATAATTCAGCGGGCCACTCAGCAAGCCACGAAGTGTTCTTGTTATAGAAGTGCAGGGTATCAGAAAGGTAGCAAACACTGTTGTATTAATGGTTCAAAAATATCTATGGCTACAGTGTCACAGATGAAAATGTAAAGGATAACATTTTTGTTTCTCTGAAAGAGAGAGGGAGGATGTTTAGGATGTTTTGGGTTGTTTTGGGGTTTTTGACCTGTTCTTGCCACCAGTTTTATTCTTATTTTTGTAGATTTGTCTTGTTTTGAGTGGTTGTAAAGTCTTTTACCTGTCTGGTTTTTGTGTGTGTCTTTCTCCCTTTCTTCCTGTAAGTACTGGCAGTCTTTCTTTGGCCTGGCTGTAGGATACTCACATTAATTCTAATGAGCAACAGAAGAGTTAAGCAGTATCACTGTTTATAGGAGACAGATTTTGAACATTCAAACCCAGAAAACTTGTGTCAGTTTATAGCTGTCCCCTTAAGGTGGACTTGCAAAGTTTTAACAAGCAAATTTTAAGAATGTATTTTATTTTGTTAGGGCTACATAGCACCTAACACAGCTCTGTTCCAAAACAAGGCAGTAACTGGCTAAAGGGTGAGGTTTCCTCAGTGATACTTGTTGTTCCTACATACAGATTGTAAAACAGTGGCGCAGTGGTGGGGCCTTGGCTTGATAGGCATAGATTTGTATCTCTTATCACCAGCTGATGAAAGGCCAACATTCTGGCAATGATCCTACTTTAAACTTTTTGGGTTTTCTGCTACAGTGTCAAGATTAATATCTAGAAAATGAGAATTTATTATTCTGCACAGGAACACCCTTTTGCTCTGTTATAAAGTATTGGTAACAGTGCTGGGAGAAGGATCTTTCTATGCACCCATTCAGTCCACATTTAGAGCTTCTCTGCCATCAATACAATGTGAAATGTTTGTGTCTTTAAGTAGTTACTAAGGTCAGAAATTTTAGGTATAGCGAACTCTCTTCAATCCTAGCACTTCTTTCTTCAAGGAGTAAACTTCCAAAAAGATGGAGGAGAGAAAAACCTCTTTCAAAGCAGAGCTCAGTATATTTTAATATTGGATTCTTTTTTGGTCATACGAAGATACTCTTGAACTTGCTGTTCTGCTCTTTCTTTTTCTTCTGCCTGAGTTTAGCTATCACACAAACCAAGCCACACAAGGCTTTTGTTTATAGACAGATGTGTTATTAAGTAGACTAAAGCAAAGTTTTTGTCTCATTTGATTTTTCTGTATCTGTAGAGACTTAGAAAATCTCGTGAAAAAATGTGATTCAGAGAAAGATCTTATCTGGACTGGAATGATAGCTAGAATTCATTATTATTTTGCAAGGAGGGTACAGTTTATTTACCTGTGAGTAAATGTTATTTTGTGAGGAGTGTACCCAGGGGAATGAATAATAATAATAATAATAATAATAATAATAATAATAATAATAATATTAATAATAATCTCCAGTTGATTCTCTCATAGCGTGTGTGCTCTGAGGATGCAGCACCTGATTTAACAGCATCTGCAGGCATAAGCTGAAGCTTTTACAGTTAATTCTTAAGCTGTAGAGCAGATGGAGGGACTTGACATTCAATTTAATGCCTACTTATGCACCTTTTGCTGTAAACACTAGACTTTTTCTTTACAATGTTAGTTTATTTAAGGAATTAACTGGATTCTGTTTGTTATTTACTCGTTAAGGCTTCACCAGTAGCTCATGTGATCACTGATTTTATGGGCATTGACAATAACTTGCTGTGCTAAAGGGAAAAAGATGCAATCAGAGGAGTGAATTTTATAAGCACAATACATGTCCATTGTAGATCTGTCCTCTTTGCATGAGTGGGTTTTTAGTCAGTTGAGAATCATGCAGAATGTTAGAACTGCTAACTATTTCTTCAGCTTTCTGAACTATTTCTGGTTTTGGCTTTTACAAATAAAAATGTGTAATATATAAGGATAATCCTGATTATTTCTCTCTCTCTTTTGAACCAGCCTCTTATTCCTAGAAGCCCTACAAGCAGTGTTGCTACTCCATCCAGCACTATCAGCACACCTACAAAAAGAGACAGCTCTGCCCTTCAGGATCTCTACATACCTCCTCCTCCAACAGAACCTTATGTTCCAAGGTAAAAAAAGCCATTTTACAGTACAATTTGATAAAAAAATGTTTGTGAAGTAACTGACCATTTGTTCATACCTATTTATTAGTCTTCCCTGTAGCTAATACTGTATTAATACTGTATTTTGCAGGTAAACTGGTTATTAAGGGTAGATGTGTTGAATCAGACCCAGAACAGTCTGAATCAGTATCTTGTCTGCAAAAAGTAGCCTGCAGAAAAGAAGGTCCAGTACCCTGTTTTCTCATATATGGGCTCATCAATTGGCTGCAACAGTCTCATTCTCATTCAGAAGAGCAAAAGTTTCCTGAAACCCTGAATCTGTAACTAGGAAAGGAACTCATATTTATCCTCTTGCCCAATAATTATAATGCAGCAAGGGAGTCAGTTAAATGAAAGAAACTTTTCAACTCCAACAACAGCACTGTTCAGTCCTGCCATAGCGTTTTCTTTGATATTTGAGAAATTTCAGGTTTGTGTTTTAGTGTGGCCACTCAGCCAGACTGTGCAGTGACCTTGCTGTTCCCTGTCAGTACAGCTGATACTCTGACCTGCCGCCTGGAACAGGCATTTTCATCTCTCCCAGGTCTCTGGACTTGCTGAGCCAAAAGAGCAGCAGATCCTCCTTGCAGATTCATTAGTCTACCTTTACACAACCACAAATTATTCAGAATAATTCTATAATGTACACAGATTCCTGAATTCCTGAAACTCCGAGAGAATTATGGCCTACAAATAGTGCAAAAAGTGGCTGCCCAGAGTTTTAGGATTGTATTTAAGAGGAATTAGAATTCTTAAAGCTTCCATAATCTTAGACACAGGTTATCATATGTCCAGTTAATGTATTTTTAAATTAATTCTTGCTTTTCTTTTACTTACCTTTCTTGGAAAGGTTATAAGGGCAGCATGTTCTTTCTTGCACCTGAGTTTCTTGTAGATGAGTTTTTCTTACGCTTTCTTACCAGCAACTCCTCTAGCCAGTTAATAATATGTATGACCTGATACTGACAGGACTTTCAGGGGCTTGTCCAAGAGTGAGGTATATGGCAAATTAAATTGCCTACTGGGGAGGAGAAGTTGAGATTCTATGATAGATTCTTACTCTTCAGATATCTGAAAAACCTTGCATGGCACAAGTGTGACTTTGACATCAGGAGGATGTCAGAAGCCTTTTGTGAAGCCTTAAGCTGTGTCGCATGTTCCTTCCTTATCCTTGCCTCATCTGTACTTGGCTTGGTTTCTGTTTCTCAGGGAAAAAAAAAATATTTCAAATGTGACATGTATAACCAGTTGAACTAACACATTTTCTAGTTTACTATAACTTTTTGGTTTTTTATTAAATGAGAACATTTTTAGTCATGACACTTGAATTGTGCATGGTAATCGAATACATATTTTACCTCCCTGATAACAATTCTTTGTTATCCTCACATAAATATTTTAAGGATATGGTTTTCAGTAAAATTACAGGAAAGAACCAAGTATTTAATTCTAATCCATTAATATAAAAAGCTGGGGGGAATAAAAACCCAACCAAAGAGTAGTCTTAGGTGTGTTTCTCTGTTAATGCAGTAGTCATATGGTGAAAACCTAGTCCTTCTGAAACTGATTATGTTTACCATCACAATATTTTATTTGATAAGAAGTGCATCCTCATTTTTAAATTATTTTTGCTAAACATTCACTACTCTTCAGTTTTTAAGTTCTGCTGTAGAAATTGCGAACTTCTAAACAAATTTTGATTATTTTTAATAACATTCTTAAATCATGATGATAATGCAGTAGTTTGGACCAATTCAGATTAAATCTTATAATACATATTAGTACAAGTTGTAATCTTGTAGAGAGATTAGGCTTGGTACATTTGAATTTTTTCATCAGCTTAATCCAAATGGACTATTCTTGATTTCACCTGTCTCATAGGGTGCAGTGTTTCTGAATAATTTGTTTGGGCATTTCATCAAGTTTTTTGCCCATGATTAACTATATTAAATCATGTTGTATTTTGGGTATTATCAAGCTGCTCAACATCTGTTTCTCAGCTTGTTGTTGCCATTCCAAAGGAAGAAAAGCAAACAATCAAGCCTCCTTTTGTTACTGGAATAGAGGAAAAAACTTAATATTTTGATGTAAATTGTAAAACTCAAAGGCTTGGTGATGATACCCACAGACAGTACAGCTGCTGATGTATCCTCTCACGGATGGCATGACAAAAAGGGACCAACACTTGCCATGTGCTGCTTGCTTAGGAGTGCTGGTTGTGTGTTACTGCCTGCTCATATTTATCAAGCACCTTTGGGGATGGGAACTGGAGCCCTCATCTCTAGAGGGCTGTGGCAAGGGGTGTTTGCCTGATGGCTCTGTATTAACTCCATGCTTACAGTAAAGATCCCTCTAGGTCAGGCTGCACTGCCTTCCTTGGGCCAGCCCTGATGGTGGTTGCAGCATCAATTAGCATCTGGCTGCTTTATGTCAGTGTCCATCCTGTTCCCTGCTGGGGTGCCCAGCTCTGTCAGCACAGAAGGGCTCTCTGTGGCTGGAGGAGAGCCCACAGCCCTGTTGGGGCTGCACCAGCCTCCCTCCCTCACTAAGCCAACACCGTGCCTGCTCTGGGAGAGCAGCTTGGCCAAAGTGGGTGTAGTGATCAGTGGGGGTTTGTGATGCTGCACTGTCACACCGAGGCAGGATGGCCTTTTCTTATCTTCATGGCTGCCTGGGTGCCATGAGGAGGCTTTGCTTGGTCCTCAGATGGAGTCTCAAGGTGCCAGGTGAAGTAGGGGTCAGCATGCTGGCCAGCTTGGAACTCACATGGAAGTTCACAGGGGCTGAAGGATTCCAACAAGGGCATATGGCCCAGCTTGTCTCTTGGTTACCTCTTGAATACCTACTTCTCTCTAGGTGGTCTCTTGACCACCTTTATTGTGCTGCACAGAAATGGCTGTCTGATCAGGTCTTTTGCAGCCATCCCCAGGCAGTTGTAGCAGCACATTTACTAGATAAGTCCTGGTTCATCTAGTGCAAGAAAGGATTCCTAACCCAGCACTGCTTGCGCTCGTTTGATGCCTTTGACTGGTTTCCATTTTCAAAGAGTGGGGCAGGGGTGGAGGAAAGCAAAAAGATCATGGGCATCTGACACAAAGTGCAAATTGAGCACTTTCCTGGGGTGGCAGCTGGTGAGCAGGTGCTGCACACTGTATGTGAAACTGCATGGATGTGCCTATACAACTTCTAGACCTGAAATGATTGTGCAAAACTATGTCAGGTGTCTGTTCATCTTCTGTGCCTGGTTCATCTTGATCTGGGATAAAGTGTGAGGAACCAGACTGAGTTTGCTGATGCTTACCACACAGACATGTCTTTAAAGTATGCAATGTAAGGCCAGCATTACTCCTCTGCCCTAAATTCCTAAGTGCTAGGTAGATTACAGAAAAAAACAAGAAAAATGAAAAGAGTAATTGCACATCAATTTTATTTCTATAATAATTTTCAAGAGAAATCCATGAGATGGATAAATCAGTAAAGAACTGAACAAGCAGAAATGTGTGAGGTAGCTGGCATATAAAGGCACATATATGGATATATGCTGTGTGCTCCTGATGTGGGGTGGATTTCATCTGTTTCAGCATATAAAATATTGGCATAAGCCCATGTTTATTGCAATATTCACAGTTTAAAAAAATCAGTGTCTTATCTCAATATATTAAAAATTTTTCTTTTTAACTGAAGGGATGAAAAGGGAAATCTCCCGTGTGACGATGTTGGCAGACATATAGTGGGCAAACCGGTTCATACAGGATCTGAATCTCCAAACTCATTTCTGGACCAAGAATATCGGAAACGCTTCAACGTGGTGGAGGAAGATGCAGTTTTGTACTGCTATGAGTATGAGAAAGGAAGAACAAGTGGTCCTGGAAGGAGAGAGAGCACACCAACATATGGTAGAGCATTGATCTCATAAAGATAATCACCATTTGTTCATTTTCGGATTTTCATGCATCTGCTTTTGTTTTTAACCATGAAAATACTTCTGGTGGCCATTGATTTTGCTGAGAATTAAATACTACTTTAGTCTAATTAAAACCAAAGAGCTTATTCTGTTATAGGAAAGAAAAATATTTACTATGATAGGTAAGTCAAGTTTAAAATTGATGGGATTTCTGTATATATATTTTTGCTATCAGTTTAGTTTTCCAGACTATGTTTCAGTGTGATTTTATTGAAAAAACATATACCAGAAGCTCATATTTTTTTACTCAAAATTCAGAATGGATTTTCTCTCATTGGAAGGGCAAGATTTGAACAAGCTTTCGAATTCGGCTTTGGAAAATTTTTCTTAGGTATAACAACAATCAAACCCCTTCAGATCTACCAAGAAGTGACTTGCTGCTTTCATGCTGCACTGCTCTCTAAAACTCTATAATTCTTTAGTCCCAGAATTGAAGTATGACTGATGACAGTGGTCTTTTTTTTGTTAATACTGTATTAACCTCCTGTAACTTCCTATATTGCAAGTGATGGCTTTTTACATATAGCAGTTCCTCATTATTTGAGATCACAGGTTGTTAAAAAAGGAATTTTGCATGTGAGCACATATGTGTATTTGTGCTGCATCCACATCTTGGATTTTGGCTTATTTAGGATGAGAATTCAGGAACAATTTCTGGTGAGAGTTCTGATGCTCAAGCCCTTGTACTCCAGCTTATTTTACTCTTGAAACTGTTGGAACTCTACCTAGTGTGGTAACTCATTTAGCTTTGGACTGGGAGACCTGGTTTTCTGTTACCAAGTATAAAATTGTACAGACATAGAGTTGGTAGGCTGTGGAAGAAAATGAATAGGATATCTCATGTTTAAAAAAGTTATTTTGACTGCTATAGTGTTAGCTGAGCACACACTTGAACATTTTTTCAACCTACCCACTGTGTTACTTCAGCTTTAAAAGTGAGCACGAGCTGTATGTTAGTTATTGTAACAATCCTGTCATCATATCCCTTTGTGAAGAAAATAGATGTAAATTATGAGGAAGCATAGATTTAGTACATCATGCAGCCAAGCCCCAGAATCACCTGGGAACCTTGATGTAAATTGAACTTGAGCAGTGTAAAGTATCCTCAGGACCTGGAGCAATATGCTTGCACAACATGAAAGGTTGCATTTTCACAAAATGCACTCCTACACAAGTACACCATCCTGCTGAAAAATCCTCAGTATCCTTTGATTTCTAAATGTTGTCAAGTGTTTTCTAACCATGACCATTCCATGCAAAATAACTGCTAAGTTTTGAAAATGGATATATCAATTTTATTACTCCAATATTTCAAATATTACAATTGGTGGCTGCAGTCAGTTCCATTAACAGAGATGTACTCAGTGTTCCAGACATTAGATTTTAATACTGGTGGTTGAGAGGGAAGAACACGTTTCTTCTTCAAGGACTGCTGAATCTATTATTTTGTTATAGGATAGCTTTTTCTGCCTTTTTTTTTCTGTTAGCAGAAAGGGTCATAAAGACATGGATCAAAGACTCCACTGAAAATCAGTCATTATTTAACACATTTGTTTTACAGTCTTTCACTTTTGATCTCACTTTTTTAATGAATTCAAGTCCATTTTTAATGAATTATCAAGTCCATTTTCATTTAAGTGTATTTTCTAAAAATATTACCATTTCAGCATTAAATTCTAAAGTTTCCCACATGCACTTGTTAGCATAAGGTTTGTGGCTAGGCATGGCCTTAGGGTTTCACAGCAATCTGGAACATGACAATAACACTCTTCTGGTTTATGGTCACCCATTAAAGAAGGTCAGAGAGAGTTCCCAGGCCTAGAGAAATAATTATTTTCAACATGTACTCACCGTTAATTTTGTGATGTGTCAACTTTTTTACAAAAATTTTCTCAGTTCTCCTTCATGAGAGGTTAATAAGGCCCTTTGTAATTTCTTTACTTCAATCTTTTGACATTTTTTGACAATGTTAACAAAGATATTTCTCTTTCTTGCTCTTACTGGCTTTGAGGTCTTCCATAGTTGCTGCTAATTGGCCTTGGAAGCTTCTGTTCACATGCAAGATGAAAATTTTCCTTAGTGTCCTTTCGATGGAAAAGAGATTAGGGAATCCATAGGAGTGTAGAACCAAGGTTGTTAGGAGAGGAAACAAACAAATGAAACTTGAGTTTAAGGAAAGAAACAAATATGATCATTGCAGTTTTAATGCCAGATGCAAAAGCAAGTACTTTGAACAGCTGAAGGTTTTGCAGAAAATTGGTTGTTACTTTTGATAACAGTCAGATTTAAACAATCAATTTTGTAGGTTTTCTATTTTATTAAGTGTGCAGTTAATATTAATAAGATACTATGTGTTTAGCCTCGCAAAGAAAAGAAGGTTTTATTTCTAGAAAAAGAAACTGTTGAGAGCTGTTTCTGATCAAGTAAACATGAGCTGAATGCATCCTCACTCAGGAAATGACTGTGCACTAAATCTCACCAGCTTCAATCAGACTTAAATATGTGTCCCTAAATAGTAAAATTAATGATAAGAGAAAATTATGATTTTCCTGAGTAGCAAAGTATTTGTGACCTGATTCTGTGGTCTGAACAGAATGTACAACGTTTTTTGTCAATATTTTTTTTCAAGATGATAAAAACTTTTATCATTATACTGACTGAATGGTGTTGCTGTGTTTTCCATGGACACAATACTTCAGCAGGGAGATGGACATGTTTGAATATTTGTTTTCTTTATAAACATGTACCTTTTTTTTTCAGTGTATCATGAATTTAACCTCAAAATGTGGAGTAAAACTTCAATGTAGGAATTTTCTACTAAAATAATTTACAGGACTTTTGAAGTTTTTACTTTAAGCTTTGTTACTTTTAAAATCAAACTATCTACTTGCTTTTTGGATTTGTGACTGGTAGATTGATGTAAAAAGAGCAAGGGCTGATCTTGTTGGGAAAACACTTTGTTTTCAGTCTGTCAGATAATATACCATGTACTATGCTTCTCTGTTTTGTTTCAATATATTATTTACATACACTTTGTTTCAATACACTGTTTAACTTGCTAAAGAATTCAGATCATTCAAAGACCATTCTAAGTGACCCCACTAAGTTCCTTAACACACTTATTTTACTGATTTCCAACTATATACCTGAAGTCCCTAAACAAAAATCATAGTTTACAGCATTTTTTAAAATCAATTCAGCAGCTTCCAGTCAAAATTTAAAAGACAGAATAGTCTTCAGCTATTCTTTTTATTGCTGTCTGAAGTCAAAGTGAATTTAGCAATAATAATGTACTTTGCTTTCTGTGGATGAAATGCTACAAAAGAAATGACATGTAGAGGTTTTCTGTTTCCTTTCTCAGTCACTGATGGATCTTGTAAGCCCACCAGCAAATATGTATTCTGAAGGTACTTCAGTCATATGTACAAGTTTCTGTTACCAACAATTCCCATGTGCTTTAAAACAGTTCTCCCATGTGTGTGCCAGGGGCTTCCAGAAGAAGAAATAGATGCTGCTCAGTGAAAGCTGAAGTAATTTAAGTGTGTTTTCAGTATCAGACGTCATTCCACTGATGACTTTGTAGGGCACTGGATTTATTTTCTAACTTAAAAAAAATTCCATTAAATACTTAGCTGCTTGTTTTCTGTTAAAGAGAGCAGAACTCCTGTCTTAACCTCTTGTTCAGAAGCAATGCTGGATCCTCTTTTGTAAGCAACCCTGTAGAACTGCAGCTTAGCACATAATTTGTTCTTTCTTCTAAAGAATGTTGGGTTAATGCTGCCTTATGGTGCATGATCTCAATTTTTTCCTCTGTTTCCAGGGAAGCTGAGGCCTATTTCTATGCCAGTAGAATATAACTGGGTGGGAGATTATGAGGACCCCAATAAAATAAAAAGAGATACTAGGAGAGGTAAGTAATCTGAACACACATCTTATACAAGGCAAGGTTTTATCTTGCTTTAAGATTTATATTTCCAACATAATTTTGCTGCTTGCTTAGCTACATATGTTTGTGAACCTATTTTGGTATATTCTTTATTATATATGCTTAATTTTTTGCAGAGTATTTTAGGATTGAGGAAGTTGGCTGGAAAACATTCTAGAGCAGAAAGGGATTTACTTGAAAATCAAGGTGATAAGTTCTTCTGGGTTGTGAGGCTTGGATACTTAACTCCACGTACAAAATTATGACCTCTGAGATTGCTCTGATCAGCCAGGAACAAGATGTTACAGCAATAATAGCTATTTCTGTAAAAATATTAACTAAATGTTCAGTAGGGATCAAAAAAGGAAACACTTAGGAATTATTAGGAAAAGAATACAAGACCAAATTTAGTAGCATTCTTATGCTGCTGTGTCAATTGTTGTCATGTTATGTGTGTGCAATCAGTCTCTTAATCTCTTAAGAAAAATACAATTGAATTCAAGAAAGTTTAGGAGACAACAAAAATTAATCAGATGCCTGAATTACTTCTGAGCTGGGGCCAGTTACACAGGCTGGCCATTATCAGTTTGGGAGCAGGACATAATAAAGGTTTATAAAAGCTTGTGTGGAGTGAAGTAAGGAAATAGGTTTGTCAGTGTTCAATCTGAAACAAGAGCAAAGAGCTCAAACATCTCTGTCAGCTGCTGGGTAAAAAGAAAATGAGCTTGTGCAGTTCATGTTCAAGCTAAAGAACATCTTGCCACAGGAGGTTATGGGTACTAGAAGTTCACATTAGTGCAGGGAAAGACAGACAATTTTGTGAAAAAGAAATCGGTTGAGGTTTCCTAAATTGACAGACATTGCTTCTGGGTCAGCTACAAATTGGTACATGCTGGAAGACTATTCAGGGAAAGTATGTGTGATATGGTGAATGATCCCAAATGAACATTCAGAGCAAATTACTTTAAAATGTGTGGTGCCACTGACTTTTGTATTAATTATGGCTCCTGATTTAAAAAGTAGCAAAACTCCAAGAATTATCATAGGTCTGTCATTGCTAATTTATTTAAAACTTCAAGACAAAATTTATTGGTGTGCATCTTTTTATATTTTGTTCCCTTTATTTAAAACATTCCAGAAAACTTTAGGAGTCATGAATTTTCCCTACCAGAAGTTTGGTTTCTTATTGTGTCTGAACCAAAGAAGCATATGGGTTTTGATAAATTAAGAGTCCCAAAGAGTTAAAATTGGCAGTAGATCTTAGCAAGAATATTGCATGTTCTGGAAGCAGGATTTACATGCATGTAAAAATTCACAATGATGTTTTGCATTACTTTCCTTTCAATAGAAAATTCATTGCTTCGCTATATGAGCAATGAGAAAATAGGTCAAGAAGATTACATGTTTCAAAGGAATAGCAAAAAGGATACTGGGAAAAAGTCCAAAAAGAAGGGAGACAAGAGTAGTAGTCCAAGTCATTACTCGCTGTTGCCTAGTTTACAAATGGAGTCATTGAGGCAAGAAGTCATGGGCACACCTGGACCAGAAACTGCTCTGTACCATGTGAGTAAAAATAACATTAACAAAAGTCATTGCTCTGTGCTTGTGGTAAGAGTCTTGGTTTAATTGTGTTCAAACCTGCTTTGGACTGCTGCTGTTGCACTGATTTATGCTCTTCAGACAATAACTAAGTCTCAAAGGAATATTTTAGAATTCTTGATTTTGCTGTTAAGATGAAGGATGGACAGCATTATTTTATTTCCTGTATTAGAAAATGGCACTTTGGAAATGCAGTGTGGTATCTCTGCCTTGACTGACTTGCTGCTGATGGAAAAGGAAGCAGCAGCAGTTTCCTGACTGGCTAGATACCTTCTTCCCAGCATCTCCACCACTGCAGAATGCTAAGTATTGTCAGACAGCCTTTTTACTATGGGTACTTGGAAGGCCTGATAATGGCAGGAAAACTTGTGGGAGGTGTTCATTTTCCTCTGAGGGAAGAGGAGCTCTAATGCATGTAACTGTTTTAACATACAGCCCTTAGGAATGCAGGTATAAATGTGAAGATAGCAGTTCTGCTGGATAGGATGCAAAAGGAAAATTGCAGCAACTTGTTCGTTTTTAAGTGTGTCCAAAAAATGGAGTTAGAAGATCACAACATATTTAAAATGTGATAGGACATTCACCCCATAGAACTTTCCATGTGTCAAGAGAATACTCATCTCTCAGTGACATTTGTTTCTCAGTGTATGTTAAATTCCTGACACTATGCAGTAACAAAATCTTTTATTTTAGGGTACCATCTTTCTTTTTTTTCCTTTGGTTCCCTCTATAACATAGTAAGTCTAGTTTCCAAATTCTGTACAAAAATAAATGATGTACACAGGAACTGGTGGATTCTCAAAGCTCTGGTTTGGAAGTTAATGAGAAACAGCAAGCATAGAATTGACAACAAGCATTTTTCATTTACTTTGGATATCCATCCACAAAACACTTGAAATGTTACCACCCCAAATTCCACCAGTATCAGCTAATCCTTCTTGTGCCTCATTGCCATTGCCATCTCTCTCTGTAATGCCATTAAATCTTCAGCATCTGTTTGAAAGTTTAGTTGGAGCTTATTCCTTTATAAAAATAAATAAAGGTTATCCATTCTTTAGAATACAAATCAGTATTGATTTCTTAACTGGTTATGGAGCAAAATGCTTGAAGTAAACAGAAAAAGGAATCTTAGACTATTGATTTGGTTATGGAGCAAAATGCTCAAAGCAAACAAGAAAATGGATTCTTGGACTATTGATTTTTCCAAGAAATGGGAAATGGAAAGGAGCCCTTCACAAAACATTTACAGTGCTCTGCAGCTGAATATTGCTGATGCTGCCTCTGGAAGCTGGCTGCTATCATGCAATTCCAGAGTTCCTATTTAGTGGTAATGACACCCAAGCATTCTGGTGCGTATTTTTTTTGCCACATAGCAGAGTCAAAGGTTTTGTAATAAATTGGGCAGAACTTTTCTTCCATCTTAAATAAACACTGCAGTGAGCACACAAAGAATGGGGGAAGTACAGATAACACCCAAGGAACTCCTATCTGCAGTAAAATTTTATTAAGCTGTAGATAACGAATCAGACAATGAAAATACACTTTATGTTCAAATTGCATCTTAAAGATCACTAAAAGAGTGGCTGTCCTATTACAATTTTCTTTTTACAATCAGCAGCTACCTAGTTTTTCCCAAAGATTTCAGATTACTTGTAAATGGAAGCCTCCAGATACACATGAGTTGAGTGTAAAAGAGCTACCCTGATAGTAGTGAAAGAGATGGAGGGGTTTTTTTGGTTTGGTCTGGGTTTTTTCAGAAGTCAATGTTTTCATCATGCTAGAATATCAGGGGAAGAGAGAATACTATGACTCTGTGCTGTGTATGCCACAAGCCAGTAGATTTTCCTTAAGTAAAGAGCAGCCTCTACCACGTGGCTTTAGTTAAATTTGAACCTTTAGTGCCTCAATTGTTTGCATAAGATCCCAGTGCTAAAGAACACACCACCAGGCTTGTTAAGTAGCTCAAATCCCTCATTGTTCTTGTTTTTAAGAGTATTCATCTCTTAGCCTGTGTTTACCTGGCTTCTATGTCCACCCATAGTTTTAAATGTACCATTATCTGTTATTCACTGTATTTAAACATCTTTCGTTACCAAATTTATCCCCAGTATAGGATTTTGCAGGTTATAATCAAATAATTTTGTAGATTCCTCCTGCTTGCAAGAGTTATAATGAGCTTCTTATGTTTTTCTTCAAAAATTGTTTTCACATCCTTTCCTCATTCTCAAAATTCTTTCAAATCTCCATCTCTTATCCTAAACTGTCTTTCTTAAGCATCCTTCCTAAAGTATGTATGCCAGCACAGCACATAAATTTCCAGAAGCTGCTTGGAAAGGTTACATAACCATTGCTGTTCACTACTTCTCTATTTAAATGCTCAAAGGACTGATTACTGATTTTATCCATAGCCTTGGAATGAGAGTATGTTTGTTACTTGGTTTTAGTTTTACTTTTTCTGTAATGGTATTTTTTCAAATCACTTGTAGACAAGATGGATATTCCCAATCTAAAAGCTTTTACCTTGCATTTTTTGTTCTTAAATAGAGTAAATTGTATATGGTTGGTCATGTAACTTCTTGGGTATGATTGCTGAATAATCTATGTCTCTGAAGCAACCCTGAGTATGAAATATGTGAGAGTAAGGACTGTGGACCCTCTAACTGGGCCCCCATGATTCTCAAGTCCATAACAAAGGAGTATTGAAGCTCCAGGAATCTGGGGTCTGGTGTGGGGTCTCCTTGTTCTGAAATTATATTTTTGATATGTGTATTCTGTGAAATAGAAAGCATGCATGTTTCATTTCTTCTTCTTTTTTTTTCTATTTTCCCTTTTACTGAATTCCCTGGAGTAAAAGGCATGCTGCTCACTCAGCAGTAAGATTTTGTGTCATTCTCTGGTCTTTGATTATGTGTTACCTTTATTCAATGATATTTTCATTCTTTTTTGACTCCATTGATACAAATGTTAAATAATTTTGGACCAAAACGGATCCCACTGGTTAATGATGAATTCCCTTTACAATTCCAGACCTCTTTCCTTTTGAATTTTGCAGCCATTGACGTGAGCAGGTTGATTACCTTTTTACTGTGAAGCTTTTCTGCAGAAAACCAGCTTTTACAGTTATGCTGACTTCAGCTCCTTCTGCTGCTTTTATGTATAGCTCTATAGAAAAGAAAAAATCTTTGATCAAAAAAATACACTGCTGAATTAAATTACCACAGCAGAAATGGTATTATTTTTTGAGCTGTAAACAAAGTGGATGGTGTTAAAAAAATTACCATGGTAATGTAGAAGTGCCTGGTTGTTATTTGCTAAAAGCTGTTCTGTAAAACGCCAGCAGATTCAAATTGTTATATTCTAAAGTGATCACAAGATTATGGCAGTCTAGCATTTTTCTGACTGTCAGGATACTAAAGTTGCATAAAATCACTGGTTTCAAAAGTTTTTATTCTATTACTGGCCTGCCAATGCAATCAAAACTGTCTGGTCAAGGGTACATTTCAGTTGCAGCCTTGAAAAGTGAACAGGGTTTACTTGTGTTCACTGAACGTAACCAATGGGATAGCTGATACCACAGCAAAACAAAAACTAATTTGTGTTGTGTCTGTGAACTAAACATCTCTTGTATCCTCTTCTGGTGTTTCTGAATCCTCATATATAAATTTTCTGCACTTCTTTGGTGTTTTTTTTCCCATCCTAAAAATTGTTTTTGGTGTTATGTTGATTTCTAGACAAGTTGTTGTTCTTGCATTCTATTTTTCTTCCTCAGTATTGTAAAAGAAACCAACACAGAGTGTTAATGTTTTTATTAAGCTGAGGCAAACTGTTTGAGCTGTTGCTAATCTGATGTGCAAGCAGGTGTTCGATGTGATCTATTTCTGTAGGTAGAGAACAGCACATTTTGTCTTGAACTTTTGGGGCACAAGAGATGAAAACTCTGACATATTGTTGTAGTTTCTCAAGTTCATTATGTTTTCTGTAAAGGAATTTTCTTGGTGTGTTGTGCTTTGTTTTTGTTGAAGGGAAATAATGTGGTTATTTAGGAGGGAGATACAGTCATAGGTCAAAAGAAGTTCAGTGTCAGGTTAATAATAATTTGCTGCTAACTGGATCAATACAACTTTCCCTTAGCCTAGAAGCAGCATTGCAATGTGAAGAAAAGCTTACAGGCTATTGTTTGTGGTAGTAAGTGAGATTGCTTTTTCTTGCATAACTCCCTGCTGTATACAATAGGCTGTAACCTACACTGATAAACTTATATTATTGACCTTGTTTCTTCTCCCTTCCTGCATCCCATTATCTCTGCATTTTCCAGTGTATGCTCAGTTGTTCATGTGTTCTTACCAATACATAGTGTTCACTAGTTGTAGGAAAATTGACAGAAAAATAATCGTTTCTCACTATGCTGTGATAACCAGACAATTTAAATTTGTTTAATTAATAGTGGAGTTTTCTTAATTATTTTATTTTCAGTTGAAAAGAAGGCAAGTTTAGTGGCAAAATTGGCCACTTGGAAGTTCATGTATCTAAAACAAGTCACTCAGTAATGGGCTGAGCAGATAAATCAAGGATTTGTACCTCTGGGATTTTGCTAACTTTACATGTGCAGATATGTACACATGCACTTTAATGTTCCAGTTCTACTTTTAATAAGGGAGAAATGAAATAAAAGCTATCAGCTGGAGTTGTGCTGCAAATTGCATTAAGTTGGTCCAACCTTGGTAAACTTCTTTTTTTCCCCCTCTCTAGCAATATATACCCATCCATGTGGTTGAAATGCCACCTGATAACGCTTAATCACATAATTAACAGCAATACTTGCTGCAGTGAGCACCCACGGAGAGCCAGGCTCTCTCCTTCCCACTCTGCCATGAGGCAGCAAGGACCAGGGCTGTGAGCAGGGCTCAGTTTGAGCTGCTCCTCCCTCCAGAACTCCCAAGGGGGCTGTGCCAGGTCAGCTCCTTGGGTTTTCTCAGCAGAGCTGGTGGGGCAGCATCAGCCTGGGTCAGCTGGCTGCAACAGTGATCTTGTTGAGAATACTTCAAGTGAAGAGGATTTGTTTATGGACCTATTGCAAAAGTCAAATTTTAGCTAATAATGTAAATTAGAAAGGAGACAGTAACTTTTAGCCAAAACAACTTCTACTAAAATCATGCATATTTCCAGGTGTTTCTTGCCTCCTACAAACCCCTCCAGAAAAAATACAGGAAAATGCTTTCTAAAAGTTGAATTCAAAATGTGCATGTCTAGGTGTTGTCAATACAGAGAAGAATTTGCCAAAAAACTCAATATTTTGAAAACTTCAGATCTAACTGAAGTGGTTGATTTTCCCTTACTTCTCCTGTTCCTTTCTTTAGAAAGGCTGAAAGGCAGTAAAAAGTGAAAATACTTAAACGACATTGTTTTTGATGAAAATTCTTGAATAAAATATGCATGTGTTTCTAAAACCTTTAATCACAGTACCCAATAACTAGCGTTTTAAAAAGTGCAGAACATGTGCATATGGTTTTCTAATAAACTTATGTGCAAGCTACCCATCACCTATTGCAAAAAATCTTCTTTATAAAAGCACCATCTAAAAAGAATAAATAGTGCAGAATGATTTACTAAAAAAGCAGCCCTAACAAAACTACCCCACTGAAAAACTAGCAGTTTCCTACAATTGTAGATATCACAGTATTTAAAGAATTTCTGTTCAGTTAATTTTTTTGTTACGGATATTTGTAAATAAACTAAAAGTTTGTAGAGAACAAATTAAAAATCAGTTGCACAGATTTTAAGTAGGTGTCTGAAATTTTGAATGTCATTGTACCATTACAACAGATGGAGTTGGTTTTTTCTTAAAAATTTTCGTCTTAAAAATGTCTGGAGTCCAATTATGGCAGTATTTAAATAACAAGCTTCCCTTTTTCTTTTTCTCCTCCCTGTTTTCACAGTAGTCTATAGTTAGACTTGTAATTGTTATAGAATAAAAATATAGCAGTTGGTATCAAAGTTCAGTTTAACCTAAGTGCATAGTAAAAAATATTTTCCAGTAGAATCTCCATAAATTTTGTTAATATTTGAATTAGTGCTACTTTTTTGCCGTGGTCTTTCATCTCCATTTAAATATATGCATTAAAATAATACTGAAACTTGCAGATAGATTACAGACTTATGTGCTTTAATTATCTGCAAAGGAAATCTTAAACTCTCTTTTGAAAATGTAAGAATTATGTAATGTAAAAAAATTATAGTTGTGTTCCAGTTAAAAAACATTGGCATTTTTATATTCCCAGCTAAGAAAGTGCACTGGATTTCAAGTAACTGTCCAGAAATTAAATAAACATAATGAACAGTTTTAGAAATGGTCATGAAAAATTTCAGTGTCTACCGCAGTAAGAATTTTTTTTTAAAATCATTTCTTCACTACTTTGGTGCAAATTAGCCCTTTACAGTTGAAATGTAATTGTGTCACACTCTACTGTGCTTCTACTCTAAAGGCAGAAAAATGCAGGTCTTTACTAAAAGTAGCACATATGCTGTTAAAATGTCATAAGTGAACAAACTTCAATTTCTCCTGATGCCTGGACTGTTCAAAGACAGCTGTCCAGACTGGGCTGGGAGGAGACTCCTGGGTGTCTCAGTGGCAAAGTCCAAGACTCTGAGCTGCTGTGGTGCCTGGGTTTCTCCTCAAGTACTTCATGCTCATGAAGCTCCAGCAGAGCTTCACTAAGCACCTGGATGTCCCTCTCTGGAGATGACTGGAGCATTTAAGACATTTACATCTTTCTTCTCTAGGTTATACTGGTCACATCTCAGCTGAGTTTTTGTAGCCTTAGGGGGTTGTTTGTCTTGTTCTAGGACTTCAGCTCCTTGCTCCCTTTTCCATCAGTGAGCATGTGAAGAGGAAATAAGGCTGTGATGGTAGCTAGGTCCACATGTGTGGAAATGGAGGCAACTCACTGCATTGCAGTAGAAACTGCAATGAGCTGAGGAGGCTTGTGAAGTTATAGAATAATCTGATTTGGAGTTATTTTAAAAGCTTCAAAGTCTATTCAGAGGCAAAATTGTTAGTAAAATGTTTCATATAATGCAATGCAGAGAAGCAAATGCAGTTGTGCTGTGAAGACATCATGAGCTTCTATCCATTTCTCATCTGCCTAGTCTATGGTTCAGGTATAGACAGCCCTTTGCTCTGAGAGACATTTAGAAAGAGCAATGCTGAAAAAAATAAGGAAAAAGTAGGATAAGGAAAAGAAACAGAATAGGAAATTTTTACCTATTGCCTTTATGAGTCTGAAACACCATAAAGTCCTACAGCCACATTGGCCATGGGCAGCTTGGAATGCCTACACATGTGGGGTTTCTTTCAGTTGGATACTTGTGGGTTTGTATGTTTGATTCTGACAGGAGAGCAGCATGTCTCACTCACATTCTAAAAGTTGGAATAGTGGTTCCAGGACTTGGCCATCTTCTAGACTGCAAAAGAAACCATCTAAGCAATACTGTATGTATCCTTTTATTTGAATGCAGCACTTCACAAATGTAACAGACACAAAATAAGTGATAAAAATAGCGTTCATGTTGTTAAAATCTGTGTAGAAATTTCATCTAGGTCATAAATGACCTGTATAGCATATAAAACAAACAATACAGTAAAACAGTTAATCAATAAGCACGATATGCCTTTCTTGTGACAGTTGGAAAATGACTGCCATAGCATAAAATTGTTGTGGTCAAAGGTAATTTTTGCCATTCCATCAGAGTTTAGTAAAAATTTGGTTCAAAATAAATCTACATTTCTGAGAGAAAAAGCAAGAGAGAAACAGCATGTACATTCCTTGCTAATGGAAGTTGGCCTTATATTATTTTTAGTCTAGTGCAATCAACAGAGAGAATAGAGAGGCCTCTGGGTCTAGTCCTCTGCTATTACAGTTAATCTCTTTCACTTAATCCTATTCAGATCTGTACTAAATTCCACATTCAAATAGGGTATGAATTGCTGTTACCAATGATGGGACCAGTAAAAGGTGATAAACTGGGTGAATGGGTAGCCAGTTGTCATAATTCCAAATAAAATGTTGGACAGAAGGGAGGAAAGATGCCAGCAAGAGCAAGGCATCTAATGAATTTGCTACTGAAAAACAAAACCCAGATACCTCAGAAACCAGCATAAACTGCATAGGATAATAGGATAATTCAGTCTGGGAGCAACCTCAAGAGGTTCTGTGCTTGGTCTTTGGCTCAAAGCAGGGCAAGCTCTGAGGTCAGACAAGGCTTCTCAGGGTTTTGCCCAGCTGGATGTTAAAACATCTCCTGAGATGGAGACTGAATGAACTCTTGGCCAAGAGCAGCACTGCTTGTCTGCCCCATGGCAGGAAAGTTGGAGATGAACAGCAAAACAGGTGTTTTGGCAATAGCTGAGAGGATAGCAACTTGCTCAGATTTAAGGGATAGTTTCTGTTGTTTCATTGCTCCTTAGCTAAAATCATCTCAGGGATGTGCCTTGGTCATCTCACATCTGTTTTCCCAGTTCCAGACTCTGAGTCCTTTGAACTCAAGACTGAAGAGAGTAGATGTGCATATGCAGCTTTTATATTTAAGTTCTGTTTAAGCATATATTTTGCGAAACAGTAATACTTAGTCTCCTTGGAGGGAGTGCTAAGTTCTTTTAATTATATGGAATAATATCTATGGTGTTCTTGAGGTATATTATTCCTGTCACAGATGAGAGAATATTTTCACATCTGCATTGTTTCTCTTTGAAAGAAATAGGTAATACCATTAATTTGCTCTTATTGGGGAAGTAGTTACCGAAATGAAATTTGAAGGTATCGAATATGGAAGATTTTACATCTAATTCTATATACTCTCTGATCATTGCTAAAATCCAAAGTTACTTATTGCAGCAAAGCAAAATCCTCTAGAGATGAGGTAAGATTTGTTTATGGGCCATCATGAAGCACAGTGGGAGTCTTCTGTGGGAAATTTTTGTTTAAACTTTCTCTATTACCTTCTTTTGCATTGTGACTTTGAGGGGAAAAAAATGGCCTGTCATAATTTCTTTCCATGGCAAAGCTGGGGAAATCTTTGAAAATGACAGAATTACTGTAAAGGTCATCAGTCCAGCTCTGCCAGTCCAAATTTATTCCTTACTGCATACAATATAATAGTCTGAAAGTGTAATTTTATATGATCCAGAGATGTAGATCCAAACATTAATAAATCTTTCATCTCAGAACATTTCCTAATTTCCTTTCACATACCCATTCTGTATTTTTTTCTGTTACCTATTTCATAGAATCATTCCTGATTTTATCCTGCTTCTATTACCTGATAGAGGACCATTGCTTTTTGTAGGTATTAGCATTGTTTGAACATGAGTAGCACAGTTTTATTTCTTATTAATGTAGAATAAGTGATTTAGTCCCTCAGCTGTTCCCCTTTGATAAAGAAGAGATGAAGTGCAGTACATTGTAGCAGAGAAGTTTATGTCAGGTATTGCACAGAGGGCACTCAGCATGAGTTACTACTGCAATATGCTGGGGATTGTCACATCCAGGAGAACTTTGATCCAGGGCCTGACTTCTCTACTGGCTCTTCTCTGTTTTCCTTTCTGCACAAGGGAAAGGGAGATACCAGGACTCTGAAAGCATTTAACCAAGGACACTGGCTGGCATGTGTCAAGAAATTTGGCATTCTAAAAAACTTGTACTGAGTGGTGGAAATGTTGTTTGAATTAATGGAGCACATGTGCCTGTTTCAAAGTGCCATTTTATGTCAAAGCATCAAAATGCTTTGACAAAGAGCTCCATTGTTTCTGAACAAGGGATTTTTTCCAAGTAGTGGTTTTGACTCCACAGGAGTCTCTGCCCCATTCCTCTGCCCCCTTACACAGTGGTGGCCCCTCGAGCCTGCTGCTAACACACAATATGGGAGATTGTATTGTTCCACCTGGGAGGAAAATTGCTCTTTGCAGCACTGCAGCTCCTGAACTGAAGCTGTTTTATTGGGTGTTTCTGTTTTACTGGAGAGAAGTGCTTGTTGCTTAGCGCCTGATCCCTGAGTCAGCCAATCCATCTCTGCTACTGTGCTGGGCAGGAAAAAGCAGCCTGGTATTTTTCATAAAGCAATAACTGCTTTTTGTCCACTTCTCAAGTATATCCCTTTGGTTTCAGATAAACCCAAGTAGATAGCATTTCCAACACTACAGAATTCTGGCTTTAGAGTGATGTGTAAAACTTCCTGTAAGCTGGTTTGTACCCATAAAATCACCATGGCCAGCTCAGAATTAAAAAGACCTAATGTTATCTTTTCCCACCTTCTGCAAAGTTCTGCTTCATCTTATGCTTAGAGGAAACCTTACTGAATTCCAGCAAGTAATGAGACCTTTATTGTGCAATGAACAGTTCTTTTTCTGCCTTAATTCGTAAGGGCAGTGGAAGTGTTTGGTATGAATTTTAACAGAATATGTAATTCCTGGTGTACAGAAATTCTTTCCTTCTTTTCCCTCTGAAAACTTTCCCTCTTTTGAAAGCCAGAAGGAGTTTTCTGTTTCTTTCCCCAAAGGATATTATGTCCAAGTGCTAACAGAGAATAACTTGCAATAGTGTATCTTCCTTAAAGCAGAAATCTGTTTTCTCAGACCACCTACATCCTCTGCACTTTTTCTGTCACACAGTCAGACAGAGTATGAAAGAGATCATGCTGAGGGGCACAATCAGAAGTGTTGCTCCCTCCTCCTGCAGAAGGAGGTGTATGTGCTTGTCACCATAAGCAAGCACCAAGGTGTTGTAAGGAGGAATGAGACTTCTATTCTGGGCTAATGATTTTTCCTCTGCAAAGACCACGGGCTTGGTGGAAGATGTTGTTAATGCCCCAGGCGTGACTTTGTTTTACAGCAGGTTTTTTTCTTCTGAAAAGATCCATGTTGTGCCACAGACCACATCTCGAATCCAACAATAGATCAAGAATAAGTTTCTTAAATCTGTTTGGATCATCTTGCTGTTTTAATGTTTAGATAAGCATACAAGGAAAACCTGCCTTCCCTGTGAATAACGTAGAAATTTTCTAAGCAAACCAAGATTTTTCCTGGAGGAAATTGCAAAGTTTGGTAACTACTGGAAGGGCATAGCAGCAGGGCACAAGTATCCATGGGATCTTTGGGGTGACTTGTCTCAGACACACTAAGAAAGGACAAAAGGCAATGGACAAAAATTGAAATACAGGAAATTCCATATAAACATAAGAAAAAGATACTTTTACTGTGAAGATGGTTTAACTGTAGCAGGTTGCCCATGGAGCTTGTGGAGTCTCCATCTTGGAGATACTGAAAACACAACTGGCCACAGCCCTGAACAGCCTTCTCTGCTGGAGTCTGCTTTGAGCAACAAGGCTGGATAAATGATCTCCAGGGCTGATTTCTTGCCTCAATTGTTTTGTGGTTTTTCTGACTGGTCCGTTCTCTTCAGTAAGAGGTTAAACAGGGAACTGATGGGAGTAGAAATCCAAATAAAGGGTTAAATACTGTTCTGTGACAGGTGATAGTTTAGTTCCTATTTTCCTTCTTAACTGGATGCACTTGAAACACACAGTGATGAAGCAACTGATGCATCTTGGACTTTTGCCATTAAAGGATAAATAGAGTTTTTGAATCCTCCCTTTCCCTCCTAGATTTCTTACTGTCAATAAAAAGTAGTGTGGGAGGTACCAAAATTGCGTGTTTCAAAGTAGATATAGAGCAGAAGGATGATCACAGAATAAATTATCCTAATGAGCAGCACTTGTCTAGTTTAACTGTTTATTCTCATTTGCTTCAGGCAGCTGTGACATTGCTGCAGTCCTTGTTGTGTCAGTCAGAGAGACTGGGGGAATATGAGAACTCCCATTTAAAGTTAATGTTGTCCAGGAGTTTTACTGCTTTGGTATTTCAGTTAAAGAGTCCTGTGCCTTAATGGCTAAGAAGGAAAGTCTTTCCCTAGTGGTGGAAAGCAGTACCACTGTATATTATTTTGCTAAATAGCCTGAAGATTTAAAAAATAATTTTATTTTTGCATTCATTATGCTAACAACTTCTGACAAAATACTTGCACTATCTTCTGCAACTACTGAGTTGTATCCAGCTACTGTAGTATTTGCCACAGAGCCCCCCCCCCCCCCTCCCCCAAATGATAAGGAAACATTTAGAAATGGGAGAATGAATAAGAAAAGCTGTGCTTGCTATCACATTTCAGATAATCATAGTTCTGCCCTTAGCTAGCCTGTTTTTCTTGGATAAGCAGACATAGGAGCAGTTGTATGAAAAGAATAGACATCTTTGATGTTATCAACCCTTGTAGATTATGTGATAAGGAGACCATCCTGCACAGCTCATATAGATTGCTCACCTCAGAGGCACATTAAAAAGTTGGCAGCTTCAAGATATCAGCCGATGTTTTTTATGCCGTAAAAAGCTCTTGAGGCACATACATGCTGTTTCTTTCTTTTTGTGGTCATTAACAAAATGCAAGAAGGAATATCTGCTGCTGATTGGCAGGAGGTTTCAAACTTTCTAATCTGACAGAGGTCTTCCCTCATCATTTCTTTGTAACAGCCCTTGAAAGCTTTATTTGCCACAAATATCCATTAAAGTAATTAGTACTGTGTGCTGTAGGCTCTTAATTGAGACTAAACAAGATGGTAAACAGAAAAGATTTTGGCAATATCCTGTGTTGTGAGTACCCTTAAGCATTAGGTGTTAATACTGATATAGTGTGGTGCTGTATCTAAATAGGTTTGCATTTTCCCCCTTTCAGTCTTCTTTTAGCTCTGAAATTTTGGATCACAACACACCAAATGCAGAGGAACGTGTATGTGGTATATCAAAACAGTGAAAATAGAACATTGCCACTGTTCTCAAAGCATTGAGAACGATCTCTCAAAGTGAGAGATCAATGATATGATTGGCAGAATCAGCTTTCATTTTTTTTCCCAGATACTGGCTTTTCCATCTGTAGCAGAAAGTTCCAGTAATCAGATGTGTTGCAAGCTATCCTGCTGAAACTAGAGAAAGCTATCTTACAGTGACAGAGGGGAAGTGCCTGCCTGTAAACAGTTACTTGTTGTCTAAACTTGCAGCTTGAGAAAAATTGGATTTGACCCGAGCTCTAAATAAAGCTATAGATATGTGCCATTTTCCCTTTCAATCAGACTGAGCCCAGATTTGGGTAGAAGGACTGGATATTATTTTTTCCATAACCTGGTTCTCTCTTCCAGCTTTTTTTAAATGAGCGAGTGAAAAATCTCAAAAGAATAGTGGAGAAACAAAAAAGCCCTTGAATGAGAATTTTAGGTCCAAAATAGTACTAGTTGCTATGGTCAGTCTGTTCCTTCAGAGAATCTTCAGTTGTGCTCTTTTTTTGGTAGACCTACACATTCTGTAACCATGAAAAAGTTCATATAACTATTATATTTATTTTTTGGACAGGGATGTAATGTTCTGTTGGTCACACCTTTGTAATTTATATTAGGTCTTAGAGAAGTCTAAGGAACTGCTTAACCTCAAATCTTCAGACATCTTCCTCAGACTCTTGAAGTTTGTCAAAATAACTAATCTTCTCAAATTTATCATTTTGATAACCAGTCTGTTTTCTGCTTTTATTTGAGCTATCAACTGGAATATAAGTTTTCTCACTTTCATCATAACAGTTATATCAAACAGTCTCCTCTTCTGATAGCAGTTTCATTCCAATTTAATATTAGTACTGAAAGACCATTTTATTAAGTTTCCTATTTGGCATGAAGCAAATTAATTCATTGAAACTTAAATAATTTCACACTTTCATTTAAATACATTTTTTCCAAATAGAGAGCTATGAAATTACTACTAAATAAGTTACATTTTCAGGCTTCTGAACATTAATGACTAACTTTCCATCTTGTTTCCCTTCTGAGCAAATACAGAGCAGTCACAGGACTAACCAATAATAAATACTTTCTCCCAGAAGAGAAACCTGAATAACTCTGAGAATGAGACAGAAACACGATAGTCTCATTTCTTGAAAATGTGTTACATGTACCAAGATGCTGATATGTTATTGTGTGCATGCAGAGAGTATTGATTAGAGCACCTGTATTGGATTATTTTCTTGCTAAAAAACAACTACAATTACAGGCCAGTGGTGATCTCTTTGGTTGGTATGAGCCTCCACCTGCAAGTTTTTTGCAGTGTAGCTGCATTGCTGTGCTGTAATCCTAAAAGGCTTTGCCCTGGGGCAGGTTGCTCTTTACAGGTGTGCAGTCTGCTGGCCTTTTGGAACTCTGTCAATCATTTTGAAGACTGTTAGAGTAAATACAACCCACACAGCAAGTCTGGTAATGAACAGTTGCAGGAAGAGTGGGACTGTTATGGCTCCTCCCTGCACAATTAAATCTCCATTGGCTCTTAGAATTTGCAGCTAAGACCTTAGAAAGGTAGGGCTAGAGGCATGCCGGAACATTGGTAAGAAAAACCAAACAGACAAAAAACCAACCAAAACTCTTCACCCAAAAACCCCACAAAAACCAAAACACTAAACCAGAAAAAGAAAAAAACCCTTTAAAAAATTTTTATTCCTCTTGTTTTATTCCTCTTAAAATACATGTCCTTTGAGGCTGCTAATAGGAAAGGCAGGCTTATATATACTTTAAATATTTCTTTGATATTCTCCTTAGAGATGCACTTGTCCAAGGGCTTTATTAAATAGAACAAGCTCAAAGATCACATATGACAGGAGAGAAAATCATTGTGTCTAAAAAAGTCAGTGAGTCTCAGTGTATTCAAAGGGGTTTTGATGAATGTTAAACATCAAGGGACACCTTGCTTTTGGGTAATGGAAAGTTTTTCTAGTTGTGTTTTGGATGACTTGAAAGCATATAATTCAGAATATTATTAAAGAGTTTCAAATTTTCTTCAGGAGTGCCAATTTCCACTTGTCTTAAGGTACTCATCTATTTAATCTTTTCAGTGTCTGTCTTGTTTCCATTCTACTCATTATTTTGAGTTAATAACGACTTTCTTTAATATGGAATGCTGCTTTCTATTTCATTTCATGCTTGCTCTCAGAATTAGTAGAGAGATGGATTCTTGGAAACTGGGACAAAATGTTTATGAAAGCAGTTACCCAAAGCTCAAGGTGTATCAGAATCAAAATGCAGTGAGCATACAGTGAATCTAGCTTTGTGGTCAAGTGATTAAACAGTGTCTTACAGCAAGTTTGCATTAGTACAGCTGAATTTCTTGGTGTAAATCCATGGTTTTAGGGTTTATGGAATTTAGAAGTAGTAGTTACATTATTTCTGTATTTGCCACATCACAGAATTAAGCTGTAAAAGGGAAACATTATGGTGGCAAACATTAGAACAGGTTGCTTAAAGAGGCTGTGGAATGTACCTCTTTGGAGATAGTTTATCTAGGCTAGAGATGACCCAGAACAGGATCCAGTGTTGGCCTCAAAGCAAGCCTTGCTGTGGTCAGGAGGAAGGACATGACCTCCTGACACCACTGGGAAAACAGCACTAAGCATTGTCTTACAACTGGTAAGAGGCTGTAGATTGCATTCAATGAGTTCCAAAAAAACAACAAAAGAAGAAGCATTTTTATATTTCAGCCTCACTTTTTTGCTGTTGTTGTTGTTCTCCAATTATATATTTTATATTACATATACATTTTCTGAATTAAGAAAAAGATAATGCTGTTTTTTGCAAAGGGTCAACTAACTTAAAGTCTGAAGTCTATGTAAAATAATATAAAGTGTTAGTTAAAATCACTGCAGTTGAAATAGTTCCCAGGAACTTCTTTCAGTTGTAGAATTTGCCCTTAGTTATGATTTAATTCAATGAGCTAATTTAGAATAATAGGTGAATTTAACAAAACCTTTCTATTTTGCAATATAACATAATGTATGGAAAAATGATTAGACATGTAAATTACATGCTTTCTTCCTGTTAAAAACTGATACCCCTTCATTACTCTTTCTTCCCAAAAACTGACTCAGAAGTTAAGAGGTGTGAACTGAGGTTTGCAGGTTCAATTTACAGACAAAACATCTAAAGAGAAGACTTTTCATATGTTCTCACCTGCTCTCAGAATTACTTGTGAGAAAATGGAGCAGAGATTTTCCTTTTCTGTTTTGACACTGTGAAAATAATAGTGCAGAAAAGTCAAACAGCAGAATGAAATTGTCTGAGTTGTGAACTGAGAAGTGCTGAAGTTTTGGATTTGTATTTTTTCATCCACTTTGAATTAAGTAAGATTTTCAGAGGGAGTTACACACTTCTGCTCAGCCACTCTGTTATTTCTGGGTCATTAAGATCTCTTCTGGTCCTTTGCAGGTTGAAATATTTTGTGTTGTAAGTGGGATGGGTGTTGCTATCTTAGTTTTTTGAGAGCTGGTGCTGATTTAATTGGTACCAGTAGCAGAAGAAAAAGGACAAGAGCCAGGAAATGAGAACAAGTGGGATCCTCTTTTTACTTCCCAGTGGAGGCCTACTTTGACCCACGGAGGTGGCAATATAGGGGAGTAGGTTTTGTCAGATATGGTCTCTGAGGGATCAGCACATCTAGCAAGTCAGTTAAATTTTTTAATTACACTTAATTATTGTCTTGCTAGTAATTATTCCCCATGGGCCTGTTAGTTTTTGCTGCATGAAAATCTCTCAGCTGTGAGGCAAGAGATCCCTTTGAAGCTGAGTCTGCTGCATGTGAGCACAGGGGTGTGGGAAGCAGGGAGGAGAGACATTATTAGAATAGAGTCATTAAGGCTGGAAAAGAACTCCAAGATCACAAACATTTGACCAAACAATATCACATCAATTAAGCCATAGCACTGAGTGCCAGGTGCAAAACCAAAGCTGCTCTTTGAATTGAACCTAGTCTTGTAAACTGGGGAGAGGGTTTGTGTTACTGCTAGGAACAGGATTTGGAATTGCAGAACTGTCAGTGCTTTTGCTTAGATTTATTTTACCAAGTGGCACAGAAGTATTGATTTCTGCATTGATTCCTGGCAAGCTGAAATAGAAAGTTTTAATAAGCAGAAATGGTAACCTTTTCTTAGTTTTAACACTGATTTGTCTGCCTTTCTAGAAAACTGAAGTTCAAAACAAGTCAAATCACATATTTATATTTTTTGCTGATTTATTACGGATTTATTTTTTTTATAGTTCACTGAGGATTGTGTTTATCTGAGTCAAAGTTTTTAAAGAGAAATGGTTATAAAATGTGTTAATACCTATTGATCTTACTAATAAGCTAAGATCTTAAATAAAGGAGCAATTTCCACCCTGTCTCATTGTCAAGGGAGTGGGTTAGTTTGTGGGAGTGGATCAGCTGGAGGGAAATACTTCCGCTTTAAAACCTGGTGAAAAAATAAAGTTCAGACTTTTTATTTGGGATACTCTTTTCCAGTTGTGATTAAACAGAATTTGCTGATGTCTTTCAGAATACCAGGCCTGGTTCTGAGAAAATTGTCTGATGGTCTAATGACCATTGTATGAATACTTCCACACCTGTATTAGGCAGTGTGTTATTTTGTATATTTACATATATTCTACTAACACTACTAAATATAACACTACTATACTACTAACACTAACTAAATAAAGAATACTTTATTTAGTGTATACATTAGAAATACATGGGCTGTGTAGTTTCATTACTGTACTAAGCAAAGACAGATATTCCTTCTTTATTCATAGAACAAGAGGAGAGAGACCATTTTGGGCAGAAACTACAGTTGATTTGGCAACCTAACTGGTGATCTATTTTGAGATGTTTGACAGTGTGCTTTTGCTTTACAACCTTATGAACAGGTGAACTAAAATCACCTTTTTTCTTAGGGTAGAAGTCTCTTGGTTGGTGTTACCTGATATGACTTAACGTAACATTTCTTTTATTATAAGGATGTGGTTGAATATAAACATTGTAATTTCACTTCTTCCATTTTGATTTTCTTGTAGACATTTCAGCAGTCTTCTCTACAGCAGAAAAGTAAAAAGAAGAACAAAGGTAAAAAATAAATTTGTTTTCATATATGGGTACGAAGGGATTTGCCAAGATTAATTTTATGGCATTGCAGTATCTGAGGAACTCTAACTTGTTAGCTCCAATAAAATGTTCTGTTCAGTTGATCATGTTGAGATTGTATTAGTCCATTTCTGATGTCTCATAGTTACCTAATGTTCCTCTACCTTCATGTATCTGCTTTTATCTTTTTTTTTTTTTGAATACTTAGACTCTAGCCTCTTTGGGGCCAGGGTTGGTTTTTCCAGCTGTGTTCAGGTAATGCCTCACTGCAGCACTTGCTCATTACCTACGCTCCAGGTAATTTATATCATAGTAAATTTTCCTCCTTTGATTTTGAAGTACAAAGGCCTTAGGAACTGTTTAGTTTCAAAAAGAGCTGCAAAGAGAGGTTTGTGAACACCTGTGAAGTACGTAAATAGTTGTATTTGGTAACCAAGAGGGAAGTACATGAATTTATTTATATGTTGTGTGCTTTATTCTAATGTGAAATATGTTGAAAATTACAAATAAGCATTTTTCTTACTTTTAAATATCTTGCCTTTCTCTTCTTTATAGTGTCTTCTGTCTTCTCTTTCTGTGTTGCTTTTTTTTTTTGTCTTATCCATAGGATATGAGCTCTGAGATGCTGAACATGGTTTGGTTTGGTTTGGTTTCTTTTGGCCCTTAAATTATGGTGGTGTGCATAAGCTTTGTGGTCAAAATAGAATGCTTGTAACAATTTTTCATGGCAATTCGAGGGTGAAATTTTTAATTAATTTTCTTAAACAGATATATAGTGCTTTCTGACTAGGTATCTTGTTGATTTAGTGGACAAATCAAATGCTTTCACATCACCTCATTGTCATTTTCAGCTCCTATTCCTGGTAAAAGCAAAAGACGGATCTCGTGTAAAGATCTTGGTCGAGGGGACTGTGAAGGCTGGCTTTGGAAAAAGAAAGATGCCAAGAGTTATTTCTCCCAAAAATGGAAAAAGTACTGGTTTGTCCTGAAGGACACATCTCTATATTGGTATATCAATGAAGAGGTAAACACCTGTACTCATGGTCTCAGTGAATACTTTGTGTAGTGCTGTAGTCAGGATTTAGTGTGAAAACAATGCTTTCAGTGCTTATATATGTTAATAACTTTATTCACACAAATAATCATACTAAAATTAATATTAACTGTCTGGAAAAATTAACATGAAGGTTTTGAGATATCTGTTTCTTCCAATTCACCTCCTACTACATGGAGAAATAACACAGTTTTCTGTGTCCTCATGACACCGGTTTAGAATAAATTTATCCTCAAACCCTTAAAAGCGAAGAGGTAATTACTTAATCCTGTCATTCAGGCTTAGTCATGGAAGTGTAAACTTTAATGTTGTGCTGCCTGGTGTTTCTTGTTTATCTCTGCTAGGCAATTAAGGAAGATAGTTCTATTTTCTCAGTTCTGTTCTCCTGTTGTTTCTTCTTTGTAGCTTTTGATATGATTTCAGTGCTTATAAATGCTGAACTTAAAGGCACAGGAGCATCCCAGCTGAATTGTGTACAGCTTTGATTATGCAACATTTTCAGCATTGGTACACATTTATTATATCAGCTTTAGCTGCAAAGGTTTTTACCAGTGTTATGATACCTTGATTTTTAATCCTATTAGACTCGTTAGTAAATATGCTGAGATAAAACCATTGTTAACATCTGTATGCACTCTGTCCTGGACTTGTTCTTTTAATCACAGCAAGCATTTGTACATAACTTTTTTAAAGTAATCCCCAACTTCTCTCTGAGTAAACAGAGAGCAAGTTGTTCAGAGCTCTCAAAGCCTGTTTTCTCAGACTCATTCCATTTGTGCCTTGATCCCAGCTTCAGATCAGTAGCCCTAGCTCCCTCCTCTCCATTTTCCCTCCCTTGGCTACTGCAAGGTTTTCATCAGGGCAGTAATTGATGCCTGCAAGTGCAGTGAATGGTCAGCACTGGGTCCAAGGAGCAGCTCTGAGCTGTGCTGTAATTCCCATGTGGAGTGCAGTGCTCTCAGCACCTCCGTCTCCCACCCCATCCCAAGTTTCCCTGAGGTTTCTGAGTTTTGAGCCCTCAGCTCCCTCAGCACAGTGTCTGTCATCACCAGTAGAGTCAAAGGCTGGTAGGGAGTGCCTCAGTGGCAGGTGGACAGACAAGCAAACATTGCTCTTGCCAAATCTCTGTTTCTCTAGGCAATCATTCAAAAAAGAAATAGCAAGACTATTCTAAACAGTGTCTTTTTGATTTTAAAATATCTGCTAATGCAGAACCAGTTACAACCCTGTACCCTTCCACATAATTACTCCAACTCTAGTTTTATATGCTGATTGGTGCCTCTTACTTATTTTTAGGAAGGCATATAATCATATGGACTGCATATGTGGTGTAAATAACCATTTAAACTCTTAGGAAAAGATGTATATTTCTTCACATACATTTGTGTGTTTTCCAGCTTCATTTCTATGATCCTGTGTTAATTTTGCATGCAAAGTAATGAGCAGTTAAATAACTGAGTCTGTGTTATTGATGTAAGAGTAGTTTAGTATAAATAATGCTTTCAAACTGTGAAAAGTCAAGGGAGATTGCATAGCTGATAAAATAAACTCTGTAAAATCTTCAGAGGAGAGGGGAGGAAGGTCAGATATATGCTGAATGTTGCAGAGAGATAAAAGTAGCTGAAAAGATATCGTGCCTCTTAGCTGTGATACATAAAAATTATAAACAGTACCCATTGAAATTGCTTTTTTTCTCTGTTTCTTCTACTAGGCTGCATTTCTCCTTACTAATTAGTCCATTTTCCCCAAAAATTAATTAATTACAATAGCTAATTGACTGAATACATTTGGTGATTTTGTATATTTTCAAATGTTGGTTCAGCTGTGAAATTGTTTCAGAAAACTGGGTATTTAAAATTGTATTTTTCACCAAGAGGTCTGTCTTGCTACTTCAGCAGAAGTCCCAGTGACTTCTGTGGGAGGTTTGCCAGAGCAGAGCAGACATTAGTATTCCTTTTGTAAGAAGCAAGCAAGTGAAAATATTTGCAAGTTTTCCACAGGCTGTGGTCTTTTTTCCCTTGCACTTTAGCTACAGTAATATCTGGAACTATCTTTGCAGGATGAAAAAGCAGAAGGATTCATCAGTCTACCTGAATTTAAAATTGACAGAGCCAGTGAATGCCGCAAGAAATAGTAAGCATGCTTAAAAATAATGCAATTATACAATAAATGAAGTTCAAACAAAAGACAAGGTTTTCCTTTAAAACAGGGAAATAATGGACTTAGTTACAATTGTCAAGAGGTTGTATCATAGAATAATCTCATAAGAAAAAAGCAAATTATTTATTTCTGTTTGGAGTGCTGTCTTGCCCAAAGAAGGCTATTTTTTCACTTCATCGTGAACCACAGTTCTTGACTGGACCAAAATTAATTATGAGCAAGAAGGCTGCTTGGCCACTTCTGTCCCTTTATTCTCCTAGTTCTACTTTCCTTTTTTCCCTTTCTGTTTGGGGTTACTATTTTTTTTAATTTATTTGTTGAAGGTTGGAGAGTCTTTGTGTTCTTTATACTCAATAAACAGCTTTAAGCATAATACAGAGACCATCCAAATAAGAAAATCCCCAAGTTCATGGCCAGGCATCAATATTTAATGTAACTCTAAATCCATTAGCATCATCTCAGAGTTTGCTGAGATATTAGTTCAGTCCTGGGGCAGAGTAAAAAAAAGAGGATGACAGTGATTTGTTGTATTCTTCTTACAGGACCTAAAGGTCTCAAAGAACAGTTCTTCTCACCTGTTTATGCTGCTGTCCAGATTTGTGCTATTGCACAAATCCATTTATTATTTAGATAAGTTCAAGCATGTGTAGCAACGTGACAGGTGCATGCTCCCACAGGGATATTTTGAGAGTCATTATTGTTCAGAATTCTTTTGCCTTGCCTTCTAATGATTTGTACATTTTTAAACGAGACTGGAATTGCTGAAATTCATCCAAAACATAATTTTTCAAATGCAAAATGGTATGGTTTGTACTACCTGCAGTTTTACAGAAAGCGCCAACCTTGTATCAGTTGATCTATATCTCTGTTTAGGATGAGCTCTACACTTCAAGGTGGTCTCAAAGGGCAGAAGATAAAAACTGCGAAGAAAAAAAAAGATACATTAGCTTGAGTCTGTTGTCTGTGTCCTTGGGCCACATGGCTGAAGTCCTTCATTGTTTCTTCTTTGTTGGTGCAGCAGCATAAAGTCAACTCATTTTTCAGAATTGCACCCTGCTAAAATTGTTTTGGTTTGGTTTCACTTGATTTAGTGTCTGTTGAATAGCAGCACATAAAATTTCATTATTAAGATTCTTTGCTTGGATGGCACATGAAGGGAAAAACCCTCTAAGAATCCAGATGGCAGATGCTGTAACAGTTTTAAGAAGTCCAGTTTTAGGTCTCAGTGACTTGATGATGTCTTTCTAAATTGAGCAGGCGTCACTGTACATCTGCTTTGACTTGCATAACACTGTTTGCTGTCATGTGTTAGAGGAATCTGTTTGGTCTCAATGTTATGTTACCTTCTCTAGTAACTTTCCTGTTACCAATTTCATTTGCCTGATTTGTAAAACACAGGTATGTGTGCATCTGTGTGCACACATACATGTATACTGAAAATTGCAAGCATGATAAGCATAAAGAATGTCATTACCAGTTTTCTGAGACTCAATTGATTAGAGAGTGAGAATTATTATATTACATTATATATGTGTGTGTGTGTGTGTATGTATAAAATCCATTATGTCTCAGAAAAATTGTGATGATGTTCATTATGTATCATGTTTGCAGTTTTCCTTATTTTCTTTAGGACTGTTCCATTTTTTGTTGTTAAGACACCTTCAAATTGTTCTCAAAATGATTCTTCTCTACTATAAATTATTCATTATTTCAAATGCATTTGCTGGGTCTTCAGGTACTTCACCATAAATCTTTATCCAACATAGTTAAAAGACTCTTTCTAGTAATTTATTTCATATTATGTATGAAATGCAGTAATTCTCTCAGCCCAGTCATGTTGATTACTTTGGTGGAAAGGAAAGATGAGATGTAATTGCCCATTGCTTAGGATGACCTCATGAAGACAGTGTTGATTTATGGCAGCTTTTCAGAAGTCAATCAGCATATCACAATTTCCTGCTTGAAATGCAGTCATTAGAGCTAAAGGTAATGTCAAAGTCATTGGGATGTGAGAAATCACAAGGACTGAGAATTTTACTGTTGTATTGAATTAATTGTTTAGGCAGTTTTCTGTTCAGAAAAATTGACAGCTATATGTATACCAGCAAAATTACCCAATACATAAAATTCTATCCTTAACTGATGATCCTTAACAGTACACTGCAGGTGATGGTTGAACAATTATTTATGCACATATGAATCAAAGATTATTTAGAAGGGTAGTTGAAGAGCACTTCACTTGGTGAAACCTGGCACAATCCTAAAAGTTGTATGTTCATATACTGTTTGGGGGCATGCAGAAATATGAACTCATCTCATTCCTTGGTGACCATGTGATCTTACATTTCAGAAAAAAAAAAAAAAAAGAGTTGTGCCATTACATTTCTTTAATTGTGTTTTTCCTCTACAGTGCATTCAAAGCCTGCCATCCTAAGATCAAAAGTTTTTATTTTGCTGCTGAACATCTAGATGATATGAACAGGTAAGGAAATCTAGCAAAGTTCAAGGACCCACTCCTTAAATGTGAATTTTCTTGAAGCTACTAATAGCACAGGTATAATAAATTACTTGTTAGTATAAAAAGATAAGTTTAATTGCTGAGAAAATAGGTGCAGAGAAACGTTTCTGACTGGCTTCATATGTTAATTATTTAATTCAAAAATATTACCTCTTTTTTGACACAAAGGTTTGAAATCTTTAGAAACATGCTTCCATGTTTCTAAAAAGAAATAAATACAGTGTGTGAAACAACATCCAAACACAATTTCAGAATTCCAGGTTTCTGGTTTTGGGTGTGTGGCACCTGTAAAGGTGAGGTATCTCCAACTCTGCTTCCTTTCATACTCCCAAACACATGATGCTTCCTCTGGGAGTCCTTCTGTTTCTTCTCCTGAAGGGAGTAAGAAGTTGGAGAAAGATTTAAAGCAGTCTCTAGTTTTTTATGCCAGTCTTGAAAAAGGAGTGGAAGTTACAATGAATTTTGCAGATTCTCTCTACTTCCATGAATTTTGAAGTGAAACTTTGGTTGTATTGGATTTGATAGGGAAAATTTCAGCATTTCAAAAAAAACAATGACTTAAGTCTTAAGTTCTTTCAGTCCTAAATTGTATTGTATCTGTTCTTGGCCACTTGTGCAATTTTTCAGAAAAATGATTGAGACTTCAGCACAAAATAAACACAATTCCTCTTAATTCATTTGAATAGTAAATTAGAATGTGAATCCCATGTTTATTCAAATATTAGGGGGTTTATTTCATTTATTTTCACAATATCAACTGAAATTAATTCAGTTCAAAATAATATGCCATTTTCATCAAATGACAGACAGCACAAACAAAAATCTATTATTGCAACCTGAGAATTGTTCTATCTTAGATAATGTCTGTTGATATCCTCACTGACCAGAGCTGTTTTCAAAACAGAGGAAAAAGGAGATAAAACTGAATTAATAAAACTTAGCAAGTTCTATAATCATGGTTTAAGCTCTCCAGTGTGTACTAGATTTAACTACCTGGCAGAGCACCTTCAGGATACTGTCAGTTCATTGCTGATAATATTTGGGTGGAAAGGCATGCTGATACTAAACTGTGCCTGCTTTCCTTTAGAAATATCTGTCAACATTTTTTCAGAAGTTTGTGCATGACTGAGGCTCACTTCAAAAGTCTCTTCACAGTTAGAAAACGTAAAACCTTTTTATTGGTTTGGGAAATTTTAGGCTTGCATTTCCTTGATAATTCTGTCCAGCCAGTCACTCAAAAAGCAGCTTGTTGTGCAGCAAACAGAATAATGGCTTGGTCTGTATTCAACATGTATTCAACTGAACCACAGCAGTAGCTGAATCATTTCTGTCAGCAGGTCCTCACTCAGTATGACAAGGCACCTTCTTTTTGAGGGTAGAAATTTATATATTTTTTCAGTAATCAGAAAACAGCAGCAAATGTGCAGCAATATTTTAAAAATATATTGCACAGTGTAAAACCCAGGAATTAAAATATTTTTATTTTTTCTCCACAAATAGTCTTTTTACCATATTTTGAAACTAGTGCATATTAATTCCTTTAGAATGAGCTTGACAAAGTTTGAATCTGAGTTATAAACATGTAAATTCAAACTCTGTCAGGGTCTGTGAAATTACTTGAAATTCTTACATTTGAGTTGCCATCAGAGTCTCACCAAAGAATTTTATTTTTTCTCTTTGTTTAATGTTTTAGAAAAATTATTTCACTTTCACAAATATTCAGTTAACTCAATAGATGGGAAAAACTTAACTGAAAAATAGTCTTTCAAATGCAGGGATAATAAAATGCTTCCTGTCTAAAAGTATTTTGAAGCCTAGATGAAGCAAAATACAGAATGAAATTATGAAGTTAAATTAGTTCTCTTTTGATCATTTTATGTTCTTTTTTGTCAAGTTTCTGACATAAATTCTAGTTATGTATCAGGCAGTCATTTCAGTTTTGTTTATACTTGAAGCAGAAGAAACAACAGTAGAAAACTGCTAATATATAGAATGACTGAAAGTTCAAAATGGTTCAATTCCTTCATCCCTTGTATAAAATGATTCAGTTGTTTATATCAAAAAAATGTTTGCCTAAAAGCTATGAAGTTTTTGTTTGTGTGTATCTACTCACATGAAATGGGTATTTTAATCTCAGGTATTTCTGTCACTATTCAAATTTTCTTACCACTTTTATGACTGTGCCACACCATGGTGCTGGTAAGGAGTCTGGAGAGCTATAATCACTGAATTTTGTTGCTGTGGCATCTGAAGTCCCTTTAGTCCATATGGTCACACCAGCAAAATATCCTTTTTACCTGTTAGCATGCTTTTTCCATGTGAGAAGAGGACAGAATATCCTTTATAGATGCATAGTACTTTTTTCTAGTGTAAATGTATGGTCATGGAAACATGTTGCTTGGAAATTCATTGTTATTCTCTTCACTCTGGTTAAACTGCCTTCAGGTATTCATAGATACTCTAAGGTATCCAAATTCTCACACAGCAAATTCATCCTATAGCCTTGAGGTTTATGATTAAGGAGAATTTGACACCCTGCTTTGACTAAAAGTATTGCATCTACCTGAATGTGAGATACGATAGAGGATTGTTTCCTACTAGTCTGTGAGAGTGAGAGTACTATGCATCCTTCCTTACAGAAATTGCAGGTCTGCAGAGAGTCAGGGGGTTTTAATCTGGTTCTATGTGTCATAAAACTGTTTTAATTAAATACTGACAAGAAATTAATGTGCTGTTCTTGAAAAAAAAAAAGGAAACCTGAATGACTGCTGCAGTTACCAGTGACACTATTTATTGTCATACCTAGAATTCTTACAAGGAAATTGAAGCTGCATTTGCTGTAAAGAAGCAATATGTTCTTGGCCTCTTGCCCTCCAAAGGTTACAGTGCCTACCAGGGCACACACACTGAAGGGAAGAAAGATAGAAATCCTCCCATGGCCTAGAGCTTTGTACCTATTAATATGCATATTGAGAAACATTTGTGTAGCTGTACGATTGGAACTTTTGTCCCCAGTGCATTGTAACCCAGGCATGTATTACTCCTCTTCCATTCTGCAAATCAGTGTGTTTCCTCTTTGATATAAGTCCAGTGTGTTGAATTTCTCATACAAGTCTGACTTGAACAAACCAGAACTCTGGCCATGCTTAATTAAGATAATACTAATTCCCTAACCCTATCTGAAGAAACTTTAGCAGAAACTTTCACATATCAGAAACTATGCAGAAGAAGTCAATGCCATTCCTATAGTTTCCAGACTGGCAAACTGCTCAAAAGCTGTAGTTGTTCACAGTGTGCAACCACATCAGGGGTTACAGCCACCTTCTGGTTCACCCCACAGGCACTGCAGGTCATAGTGCACACCTCAACACAGATCATGACCTGCAGAAATTCATTAAAGGTGAAGTCAGTCTGGTGTCTCGCTCAAGAGTGAGAGAATGCTACACATTTCCTGGCCTCTCATTAGATTTTATTTTTCAGGAAATAATGCTTTTCTGGAAACAGTCATCTGTCATCTCTGTAAGCAGTATCAATTGACTGACAGTTGAGTGTTCATTAATTTAATTGGTTACCTCAATAATAAGCAAACTTATCAGGAAATGCTATCTCATATTTAGGACAGAATGAAGGACAGGAGAACCTGTATAGCTCTATTGTCTAATGCTTTGTGGTCAGCAGCCCTACCCAGTGGGGATCATAGGTGGCTGTTCGCTGCTGGCAGTACAGGTGAGGGTGGTAAACCGAGGGTTGAACTGGGAATGTGAAATCTTGAAGAGGTGAGAGGCAAGCAAAGCACCATCCCCACTGTCTGCCATGCCATTTGACAGAGCAGATGCTTGTCATCTTATGCTGCTTTATCCTTAGGGCACAGGCAAGTCTTTGTTGGTCCGTCTGCAGCACGGGGCTGGAGTGCTTTGGGTGAGGTCCCTGCCTCTGATTTGAGCTGGCAGAGCTGGCTCAGCTGGCAGCTGAGCTTCATTCCCTAAAGGAGGTCTTCACATATCAAAAATGTGAGCCTAAAATGTGAGCCTAAAATACGGCTTTTCTTTTGGCTTTGAAGGTGTAACATTGTCTGAAATGAGGTGTGTTGGATTTCTCTTCCTGCGTGCTGCTTGTTTTTACAACTGCATGGCACTTCCTAACAATTACAACTCAAATTCTAAGTGTCCTTTTCAGCTCCCCTATTCTTCTGGCAGAAATTTTGATTGTGTGGTAACATGAAGTATTCTGCAATCACTTTAGGAGCAAATGCCTAGCTTTCTTCCCAATGTATAATGATTTATGGATCATTAATATGGTTTACAGATCAGAAATGTGGTCACTGTTTGACCAAACACAGTGGCAGTCAGTGGAAAGCGTCCCTTCCCCCATGCCAGGGGGATTTGTAACTAGAAGATTGTTAAGATCCTTCCAGCCTGAAGCATTCTATAGTTCTCTAACTCCATGATGATAGGAGTTAATTTCTAGGAAAGCAACTGTATTTTATGATTTGATGCTTGCTCTGCACTTCAGTGTCTCGAAGGCAGGCATGCAGGAGACATTACGAAGGTATGTCCTCTGCTGAGACAAACATCCTGTTTCTGTGCATGCAGTATGCAAACAAAACCCATCAGGCACAGGTTTCTGAAATGGGGGTTTCCCATTCCTGAAGAAAACCCAAACCTGACTGGAGTTGTCTTTCTGTATACCCTAGCAGTTAAATTGCAAGCCAGTAGGTTGGCAAACCAGGCCTGTCAAATTCTGACAATGGGATGACTGGAGCAAGTAATTCCAGGTTTACCATGGACTGGACAACACGGGAGATTGCCATGGTGGTTTAAAGCCTCGTTGATGAAGGACCTGATTCAGTGTAAGCATTTGGCTGATGAATACACTGAGAGCCCCATGGGGGAAGAGCACAGGTTGAAACTGCCCTGCTACAGACAGTTCAGTGTATGCTTGGCAATGACAGCCCTACTAGAAGAGAGCAGCAATAGCTCATTTGCTTTTTGGATTGGGTTTTTTGTGGGTTTGTTTTTTGGTTGTTTTTTTGTGTGTTTGGGTGCTGGGGTTTTCTGTATCGTTTTGTTTGGGGTTGTTTTTTTTAATTTGTGCACTTTATGGAAGCACTTTTTCAAAGGTAAATTTGGATTAAAGCCTTAGATGTGAATTGCATTGAAGCAACTATCTTTCTCCCTGCATTTCTCTGCCACAAACACAAAAGTGAATTCTGATATGCCTCCTTCTCTTTGTACATGGCACTGTAGGTAAGCTCTAAAACATAATGGCATAATTAAACCACAATGTCTGTTTGGGAGTGAACCTTTTCTTTTTACTGCCATTTTCTGCTCTGTTCCTCTGCTAAGTTGCCAATTCAGCCCTTAAAATATTGCTTAAATCTCTGAAAAGTGGTATTTGTTCTTAAGAAATCAGAACAGCGGGAGTATTTGTGTGATGGCATATCTGTGAGCAGCAGACTTAACAACTCTTTGATTATCTCTAAATCCTTTATTTTACAGATGTTTGACGTCTTACATGGTTTTCCATTTGAAATAAAATCATTGCTGTGAAAACAGTTTGTTCAACAGCAAAATCATAGATCTTTGGAGACTCCCTGAATAAAAGTATCAAAGAGAACAGCTGTCTGATATGAAAAATAACATTGTCCTTAATCTCCTTCACATGCTTTTAGGTTTGTTTTTGCTAGAAATGCATGCAAAAATTAAGAGGCTGGATGGGTATCACTGCTTTTTTTTAATATTATTTCAGATGGCTCAACAGAATTAACATGCTTGCTGCTGGCTATGCAGAGAGAGAGAGGATCAAACAAGAGCAAGGTAATGTGTTGTTATTTTGTTTTCTTCTGTCAGCTCTTATCACAAGTTCATCTGTTCTCTTTTCCCTGCTGTGTATCAGGCCTCATTCTCATCATCTGAAAGCAAATCACATATGGGTATTGCTGTTATTGCTTTAGAGAATGCCTTCTCTGAGAGGAGATCTGACTAATTCCTTCAGACTCTGATCTGCAGACACTTCTGAGATTATTTCTGGGAAGGCTGCAAAAGATAGCTAAAAGAGCAGATATACTGCCAGTAAGCTCCACTATATGGTACCAAGGAATCTGTCTCCCTTATCAGAAGAAATTTAAGAATCTGGAGGCTAAAAAAAAGATTTGAAACATTGCATTTGTGTTTGAATTCACAGAGGGTAGGAGTGCATGAAATTGGTCTTGGGAACAAAACCATTTTTCTAAAACCTGATGAGATAATTGGATTTACTCTAAGGACTTTAATTTTAAGGCCATTTAAATTTTGTGATTCCTACTGATTTTACTGTATTGCAGTGTGTTGCTACAGCCCTGTTGGCATTTCACTTGGAGTTGTAGGCTTACAACATTTTACATGTTTATTTTTCATGCCTAATATTTAATGGGTAAAAAAAACAGCATATATAAAATAATGTCTTGATTTTCTTTGATCTGTTGCAGTAGAAATTGTAATTGCACATAGAAAAAAGAAAGGGTCAGTCAGATTGTGTTGTGGAGGCTGTTTCTTAGAATTGCCAGTGACATGGATGCACAGAAGGGTTCCTATCTAAGTATCTGCTTTGGCAAGCAGAGAGCTTTTGAATTCATGCTCTTTTTAACATATGTACCCAGCAGCAGGCACCAGAAAACTGCAGTGGTCGTGATGATCCAGAGCTTATCCAGATGCCTGTCTGCCTGCTTCCTTCCTACTCAGTCAACACTTCAGATTTTAATTCTGTGGCTCTGAAGCCTTCATCTGAAAGATTTTGGGTTTTGGGCCAAAAAACTCATGTTATTTTTAACACCAGGCCCTCTCCATTCACACAGCCCAGGATAGCAGCACCATGCTCACTGTTCTTCAGTCATGTTCGCAGTGCCTTACCAGCCCTGGAAATCAGTTTGGGAATCATATTTCATAAGCAGCACTACAGTAACCTGTTTGAAAGAACCTGTGTACCATCTGTTGTCGCTGCTTGAAGAGGCTGTGAACAAACTCTGAATCTCAGAGTCTTCGAGGAAATCCTCTGTTTTGGCATTCAAAGCCAAATTAAAATTTTTATTGACAGCAGGTTGGCACTAGAATTACAATGCCATGTGGGGCAGTAAGTGAAAAGGTGTATGTTATGCTAATGCTGTCCAAGTGCACAAATACACACGATACACCTTTCAAAATCCAGATGGACGTGGAGAAATATTTTTGCTACTAAGAAATCACTGAGTAATAAAATAGCAGATGATCCAGATAGACATGAGATGATGTGCATTCAGGCCTCATGTAGCTTATTATTAAAATGTCTCCTATTGAAGATAATCAGTGAATCCCCACTGACTATGCAAATTACATCCTAGGCACTGACAGAGTTCTTTATTACCACTCTAACACCATTCACTCATGTTGATTTGCTGTAGCCAGGTAGGTAGACCTCTACCCTCTTTGTGTTGCTTAGTTGTGTTTAGTGTGGGAGGCAGTATCACATTGTCCCCTCACTGCCCTACACTGTTTTAATGCCTCTGGTGATTTTCCTTGGCTCCCAGCACAAGGGCTGTTAAACAGCTCAATAATGTCCCTAATTAGCAAAGTTAGCAAAGTAAAACCTCTCTATCACTTCAAGCATTTTTGCATTTATAGAAACTGTGAAGCTGGAATTTTCTATATTCAGTGACTGTACCAATTGTCATCTGCATATTTGATTTGACAAAAGCTCTTTTATTTCTGTGTGGTTCAGCCCTTTGCAGCAAAGCTTTATAATACCTCTGAAACAATTCAACAGGAGTTGTCAAATCTGTCTCAATTAAGAGTTGAATGGTTCTGAATCTAAAGTTCATAAATATATTTCAAGAGCTTCAGAGATGCACGAATCATCGAATTGTGGGTGTACTGCTGAATAAAATGTTACATTCTGTACAGAACAGTTTTATAAAAATACCTTCAACTTTTCATATGAAATACAATGCATGTTAGCAATACATCAAGGGACTTCCTTGATTGGAGAAGTTATATACTTTCCAGTCACATAAATCAGAGGGAAAAAGTCCCTAGTTTATATACATAGAGTATATTTATTCAGGAAATGGCAGATCAGTATTGGTTTATATATAATATATTCAGTCTGTTAGTCATTGAGAAAACTTTCAAGATATTCCTGATGCATAGAGCTTGTCCATCACTGAATTGGACAAATCTACAGAGAGAGATACAGCAATTGTTTCATAGCACCATACATGTTTTAGATGGACTCTAATGAGTCAGTTGCCAAAAGCAGAGCATTTATAAAAATTGGTGGGAGGCCATTTTCATACATCTTATCTGAAAATTGACCCCTGTTACTGCAGAAATTTTCAAGACAAGCTATAGGCTGCCAACAGAATTCCCTGTCTGAGATAAGGTGTGCAAAAGCGTCATCCTGCAGTGTTCTCTTGTATGTGGATTTGACAGGAAGAACACCTTCGTGTTTTTAGCCAAAATTGGAACCTGCACTGAGACTGCTAAATTTTGCTTTCAGAATAAACAGTTGAGCTCCAAGTCTGCAGAAATGTCACTGAGCAATGCAGTTCTGACAGGTCTCTCACCACACAGCACACCATTAGGCTTTGCTGCAATAGGAGCAAACATGCCTACCTGCCAAAATTTTCAGCTGTTTTAAGTTGCTGGAAACAAGTTTTCTTAAAAGTAGGATTTATTTAGAAGAAGTGTTTCCACTGATTTAGTCTTTCATTCAACAGAAAATAATTATTTGCAGATGTCTAGAGACATAACTGTTAGGATTTTTTTTATCTTGTAGTCATAAAAGCTTTATTTATGCAACTTATTTATTATACCATTTAAAGAGAATGTCTCAGCTGTAAGCTTGCAGGAAGCAAATGAAAAGGCTTGGAGTGAAAACAGAATTGCTATTGTGTAGAAAAATTGGATAGATAAATAAGGCTGTCCCCACCAATACTAAAATCTAAAAAAATACAAACTATAGAGAGTCCTGTTCAAGGTGATGTCATTTAAAGGTAAGTTTATGCTTTAAGTCTTGAATAAGATTAAATATGGTAGATCACTGATCATACAATACAGTAATCGTAAGAGAAAATCATTAAAGACAAAACTACATGTGGTGCCAGCTCATATTTTTAGTTTAGATCATTTGTGAAGCAGCAATAAGTCTTTTTCTCCTTATTTATCAAAGAGACAGTAGTAATGATGCACTTTGCTGAACACTTGAGGTGAAGTGAAAATTGCCTGTGATTAATCTGTGAGCAGTCTGAGCTCTAGTGTCCTGTCATACAATGATTTACCCAAATACTGGAAGGTAATGCAGTCAGAAACAAAGTGACAGCAGAAATGTTTGCATAAGTCTTACAGTGTGCAAAAGTGTTGTCTGTCTTGAACTGAGTCAGCAGTTAACTAGGGGCTTTTTTTGCAGGAAATACTAAGGTTCAGTGCCCTTTTAGTTAGGTGCCGTGCTACTTCAAAAATATTTGTAACATAATAAATTCTCATGTAGTATATTCTTCTATGTGTTTTCCCCTTTGAAATAAGCTTGGCCAAGACTTGATTTCCTGAAAAAATGAAATGTTTCAATTAAACTTTAAACTTTACGCACAAAAATCTATGTCTTGTGTACTTTCTCATCCTTTTTTTTGAATTCTGTTCTTAAATGTCATTGTCATATTTTTCCTTACCATATCACCTTTATGTTCTTGCATGGAAAACAGGGCAACAACTGTTTTATGATGCAGATATGTGATAAAAAGTATTTCTTTGTCTTGCCTTAAATACCACTGTTTGTTATTAGATACTGAACTGAAAAACATGTCTGACTGGTAGAAAATAATGGAAAAAAAGGGTAGAAAAATAGCACTGATTATTCATGGTTGCAATAACTTCTACATGTTTGATTTTCCACTTGGTTAAATACATTTGTTGTTACTTGCAGTCAACAAGACTTTAGCAAAACTATGGTTTTAATCATTTCAGTTCAAAAAATATTGCAGGATTTTTCAGACAATAAATATCCAATCATAATTATTTTGTGGCTTTATAAATATTGGGAAGTCTGATACACATATTAAGAGTATTCTGTATGCCTCTTGCATTTATAAGGTGTGCACAAGAGTTAAATTTGTGGCTCATTTTCACATTGCTGTCCAATAGCTCTGTAATGGGACATTAGGTTTGTTATACTCCATATATGTTTAGAATTCTCCCTCTTTAGATTAAGACAATTCCAAGTTACAGCAGCTAACACTGACAGCATCAGCATTCTGGTATTTCACTGCCAGCAATACCAAAGGAAGAATTTCATGTTGCTTTTGTGAAAGCACATCTCTGATACAAAACTGCATCAAAACGTGCTGGCAGTTTTTGACCTGATCCTTGTGTGACCTGTAGATTACTGGAGCGAGAGTGACAAGGAGGAGGCTGACACTCCATCGACGCCGAAGCAGGACAGCCCCCCGCCCCCCTACGACACCTACCCACGGCCACCCTCGGTAAGTCACCTGCAGCTGTCCCTGTGTGTGCCCAAAGGGCCACCTCTGCCTGCTCTGCTGCCCACAAGCACAATCATGCACCCAGAATGGAGCTCGGCCATGAGGTTTTTAAGTCAGTGCTTGACTTAAGGCATTGGATAAGCAACACACATTGCAGACTTCAATGGCCGTCGTTGCTGTTTCCACTGGTTTGTAGAGAACAGGGATTTATAATCCCACTTGCTGTACAAAATAAATTAAGTTACAGAAGTCTTTCTTCTTGTTCTTCATTCATGGTGGACAGCTACTCATCCATGCAATCCCTCACCATCCTCTTATCAACTTTCTGAGAAAATGTTGTTACCTCAGGAACAACACAGACTCTTCTCTAAGGCTCCAGCAGTTGTGCTTTGAAGCATTACAGTAACAAATTACACTTGAATTTCCAGAGAAATGCCAGCACAAAAATGTTCTGTCTTGTATTGCAAACAGCAATACCAGGTGTTCTCTTATTGTGAAAAAGTAGGTTTCTCTTATAGAGAAATATAAATTAGAAAAAATGAGGATTTTTTTTTCCTTGAAGCAGTTGTTTATAGAAAACTAAATTATAGACCTCTAACTTACTTTCCACTGGAAATTTTAACTTTGATCTCTGCATACTTAGTTTTAACTAATGCATCTTACATGGATATGGTTTTTGGAATGAACAATGGGGAAATGCAGGGGAAAGAGAGCATTCATGATGTTTAATTTGAAGGCAGTACTTTATCTTACAAAATTATAGACCTTTGAATGACAGTACTGAAGCACTGCTAGCATGATTCCAAAGAAAAGCAAAATAGGATAACAGGCATTTGGATAGCATTTTTAAGGTTTTGAATGAATCGGGTACTTCTCTTCTATATCTTCCATAGCGCCATATTTTGAAAAGTTTTCTGCAAATTTTCATGGCTTATTTTATGGTTTAAGTGACTTAGTAAAGATACTTAGTATGAGTAACTATCAGTATTTGACCTACAGGTGCGACATACATACAGACATGGGTATGCATTAAAATTAGGATCAGGACAGGTTAATTAGGTAAGTTTGCGACTTATTAATGAGCTGGGTGCCATGGCTGATAACGAGAAGCAACAGGTTATTATTAGCAGCAGCTCTCGGAGTGCATTGATTTGAAGGCTGCCCCTTGCTGATGTTGCAGATGAGCTGCACAAGCCCCTACGTGGAGCCCAAGCACAGCCGCCTGTCGTCCACGGAGACGTCCCAGTCGCAGTCGTCGCACGAGGAGTTCCGCCCGGAGGTGGCCGGCAGCGCCACCGAGTCCCCGGTGCGCAAGACGGCGAGCCAGCGGCGCTCCTGGCAGGACCTCATCGAGACGCCGCTCACCAGCTCGGGACTGCACTACCTGCAGACGCTGCCCCTGGAGGACTCGGTGTTCTCCGAGGTGGCCGTGGTGTCCCCCGAGCACCGGCGGCAGTCCACCTTGCCCACCCAGAAGTGCCACCTGCAAGACCACTACGGCCCCTTCCCCCTGGTGGAGGGTGAGCGGATGCAAGCGCTGAACGGGAACGGGGGAAAGCCCCGAAGCTTCACCCTGCCCCGGGATAGCGGCTTCAACCACTGCTGCCAGAGCCTCTCGGTCGGTGCTGCCGACCAGCACGAAGAAGCACAGCAGAAGGAGGTGGAGGAGGAGGAGGAAGAGGAAGGCAAAACACCAGAAGAAAAACAGGAAGATAAAAGTAAGTATGGGATATTTCTGTGGCTTTTCAAGTGTCCTGTTTGTGTAATGTAGAGGTTGTTTTTCCTTTTTCCTATCAAAAATCCCCAACAGTCTTTCAACATCCCCCATGTTTTACCAGGTTCCCCTTGTTGCACACCTCTTTGGTCTGCCTTATGTATGAGGCCTAATAACCAGAATGCTGCATGACCTCTCCATCACCAGACATTTCCCTGTAGGGTGGTCACCAGTGCCCTTCTACTAGTAATCCTTAGTTTAAATGGATTTAGCTTCCATGCTTTTCTTCATGTTTACACTTGCACAGTATCCTCCTCCAATGACTCACATGTGTTTAAGGGGTATACTTGGTAAGATTTCCAGCCAGCCCCATCTGAGCCATAAAAACCTCTTGGTAAATCCTGGAGTGCAGAGTCAGGCTGTGATTGTGCAGTATCCAAGCAGGCAGGTCAAAAGGCATCCCAAAATCTGTAAGAAGTTGAAAAAGAGAAGGTATTTTCCCCAGTTCCTCTCATTGTGATTTATAAGGAAAGAAATTCAAAAAGCATTTCAAATAAAAAAAAAAAGTAGAGAACAACTGTGACCAGCAAGGCTTAAAAAAACTCCATAATGCTGAGTAACTGTCAGTCACCTTGCACAAAAACTCCATGGATATTAGTGCTACTTATCAAACATAATCCAAATAACCAGGGATTAGAAAGGGTCCCTGCCCCTCCTGAACATGTAAACACATTTTTGTGTCTGTTTCATGCTCTGTCCTTCACTGTCATTTGTGGAGCTTCTCAGTATGTGCTGCTAGCAACGTTGAGTCCACACCCAGGTTGTAGGGTCAGTTGATGAAGCCTGCACTCATGATTTGTGGGGTTGCACTGCAATTAAGTTATCTGAAGAGGCAAAGAAGGCAGCATAGCCCTTGAAGCTCTCCAAGGGTCTCTGCTATCTATTCCTTCAAATTCAGCTTTTTCACTGCAGTAAAGAAGTACAAAAATGGTTAAGAGAGAGGAAAGGGTAATGAAGGCTTTGTATGATTAACTATCTACCTAAGTTGATTCGTTTAAGTTAGCACCTTTGTTGAGCATTAAAATTCATGTGGATGATATTTGGTATACTTGGGAGAGATCAAAAGTTTTCCATTGTTCATATGCTTTAGGCATTACCTTCTAAACATCTCCAATTCTTTACTTTCTTCTGCTGCTTTGAGAAAACAGTGGTTTCTTTTGCAGATATTAAATTTGATACCATTAAAAGTTTAAAAAGGCACTATTTCAATTGTGTTCATGCATGACACTTTGCAAAAAACTGATACATTTATTAGGGTAGTATTGGATTCTTACTGACTGTGAAATGAAGCTGTCTAATTAACAGGGTTAAATTTCATCAACCATGCAGCACATTTTGTCCTATTTTTAGCCTTCAGATTTGGTTTTCAAATGGGTTTTTACTGACAGAAATATAAAAAATTTTTCAAAAAAAGTCCTTACTGAAAATAGAAGGGGTCAAGGGGACTTTCCACTGGCTTTGCTGTGCTGTTTGGGCACTACTTACAGATACCGTGCAAGGTCTAAGGGATTTTTTAGGTGTTTTAAATCTCAATTTCAATGCCTTTGTGTACCTGGTTGTAGCATTTTATAGCGTGCTAATTACTAGTAATTAGTGGCTAGTTCTTGATTTAATCGACTGGGCCGTTTCTCCATCCTTCTATACTAATTTCCAGAAAAGGAAAACAAAGACGTAATTTTTGAAGCGACCTCTGATATACACATGTTTATATTTTTTATTTGAGTGAGGAGGTTTCCTTGGTTGAAGCTTTAACAGGAGATTATTTTTGAGACACTGATGACCAGCTAGACAAGTCAAGTGCTCATGATGAGTTGTTGACCTTGAAATTATAAAACCAGAAGTAAAATACTGTCTTGTCTGTTGAAAAGTTTAAGTGTTGAATTGCTTGTTGCTGTGACTGCAATGTTCTGTTTGCAACGCTGACTTTTTCCAGTGCCCTTACCAGTAAAAGGCAGGAGGATTTCCTGCACGTGGTGTTCCTAAGTGCAAAATCCAGTTTCTGAGTTGAGAGGTTTGCTTACATTTGCTAAGTCACTGCCTTGTGTGTGCTACCTCACTGCCTCCTTCACTTCCATTGCTCTGGGAAAATGAAACATTGCAACTGGCTGGAGAAAGGAAATCCTCTCTCTTTCAGAAATGTTTTAACCTCATGTTGAATGTTCCCTCATGTGGTATCAGAATCTTTTAAATATATTTATTTGCCTTACACATTTGTGATCCTGACAGAGTTCTGGGCTCTTGGATGATTATGTGTGTTCTTGTGTGTACTTGTGTGTGTTTTAAAGCTTAATCATTCCTATTGCTTTTTGTGCAAGACAAGAATGCAGCTCCTTTGCTGTTGTCAGATGTCACTGCCAAAAGTTTGTTTTCTCAGCTTTCTGTTGTTACATTCTCGCTTTTAGAACCACCTGAATTTATATTAAATAGTAAAATGCAGTCCTGTTTCTTCCAACTTCTCTTGCAGAATTGTTTTCAAATAACTGCACCACAAACTAGGAGCTCCACACTTTTTTCAGATGCTGTCCCCAGCTGCTATAATTTAACATATTTCTGTTGACCTTGTACTGAAGTTACACTGACTTGCAACAATTAAACATCTACTCTCAGTCAGTCACCACTTTATGTCTTAAATAGATATTTCAAGACTTTGCTGATCCTGCAAATAGTTCTGTGTATCAACTCTTCTATAATGCCTAGATATATATGGCAAATTGAAAATATGGGTTGTCCTTTCCTGTGTTTATCTGTCAAGACCTAAGTTTGTTGTGTGTTCAGGTGCTTATTTTTGTCCTGTTGTATCACATTAACATTGCACTAATCCTTAATGGATTGCTTTATTTCCCAAATGACTTTTGTGTAAATCATTTAGATGTTCCATATTGACCATCTTGTAATGGTCTCTTGCTTTGTAATCAAAGAGGATTCTCTTGTGGGATATTTGAACTTTTCCATGTGTTTGCTCCTGACTATGCAAGTGACAAGCCACGTTCAGACCTGCAGCACCAAGCATTCCCCTTGCTGTGCTGTTCAGAGGCAGCCTGAACACACAGAGAGGGTTGGAGGCTGTGGCACAATGTTTGCATGTCTGTGATTCAGTTGTGAAGGAAAAGTTGGGCCTTTTCAGGTTTGTTTTCTGCTAGTGGGAGGTAATAGAAGGAGACAGCAGCGTATCATGACACTGTTACCCTCTTCCCCTCTGGCCCCACCTCTGTCTGCACTCTGTGTTTTGACAGATTCTGTCATTTAATGCAAAGAACACTTTTGGAGAGACTACTTCCAGGTTTTGTCTCAGGAAAGCTTGTTCCAGTTTTTTCTTTATTTTTTAAATTATTTTTGGTGGTGGTTTCTTCATTTTCAATGACTTTTCTGGTTTGTGCATTACTAGGGTTTCACATCTTAAAGCACATAACTAGCTCTCTGCAGGGTGTAGCTAGCTGTTGATCCTGCAAGCCAACTAAGTCAACTTAGTTGCAGAAAAACCTGCACCTTTTTTGCATACTCCCTGAAAAAGTCTTTGGAGAACAGCCATGTTTGAGGGAGTCTCAGGTGCTGTCATCTGCCCGGAGGGTGTTGGGACAGGAGCTCTGCTGCTGGCTCCAGCTGCTGCAGGACTGGCTGGGGTAATACTGGCACACTTTCCAGGGAACTCACTCCTGGGACCTGCAACAGGGTGCAAGGGAGTTTTCCACTGTGCTGGCTCCATACAGATTTATTCAGGGAACATGGATAGTAAAGCACTGATGTCTGTGTTTGAGTCTGAAAAGGGATTTGCAGCAGGAAGAAATCACTTAGATTGTCTTTGCAGTGTTAAACCCCATTTCCTTCTGTGTTGTTTCTTGCCTCTTTGTTCTGCAAGTTTGCAGTCCTTTTTCTTCACTCTTAATACTATTGTTTTTCTTGACATGTGTTTAAGGACTTTTTTGTTGCTACCCCATCATCGTAATTTCGGATAATACCTTCTATATAGCATGGGCAACTGTAGCAAAGTCTTACATAAATTCTAACAAATTACTGGCTGCCCTTCTGGGGGAATTAATGGCTGAGAGCTGCTTGTTTGCTGCATTGGTTTCACCCTCCAGAGTGCTTACAAGATGCTACAATCTCCCTCCTGTGGCTTCTGTCACCTTTGAAAGATTTCACAGTGTTTCTGAAGGCTGGGCAAACTCACAGATAATCCCTGGCATTTTGCTCCATCACCATAAGCTCTTGTTCTGGTTTACAACATCTCCTGGCATCCCATGTTTGGTCCCACACAGTCTTGTGAATGCTGCCGCAGAGGAACACAATAGCCTCATGCTCCAGTCTCTGAAACTTGCCTTTTGACCCTAGGCTTCTGAAAACACTTGTCAAAGACCAGAGCAGGAGCTAATGTTGGCCTTTTGCAGCTCTGAGAGATGTCCAGTCCCTATGAAGGGTTTCAGGAAAGCTCTCCTTTGTCAGGGAGGACTGGTCACGGAAAGAGGTACCAAATGATTGTGCTGAGGTACCAATCCTGAGAGTTTTCTGCTTTTTTTTTCCTAGTAAAAAGCTACAAACCAGCCAGAGAATAAGGGAAACAGAATAATTTCTCCCATGTTGTAACTTCCCAGTTGCAGACATTAAGTTCAAGGTGGCAGTGCTTTCACAAAATAGGACAGAGGAGATACAGACTCCCATGACTGGCAGCAAGTAGCATGCACTGTGCCCAAGAAGGTGAATCCATGGGACATCCTAGGCAGCATTTCCTTTCAAGAAGGAGTTATTGCCAGTGAAAAATATACTCTGAATAAGGTCAGGTATTTCAGATTCTAAAATACAGGTCTAGGGAGGCTTCCCTCTTTGTAATGAGGGGGCTGTAATGCATGGTGCAAATGGTATGTCTCAGAAGGGTCAATATTTGCTAATGAAACACTATGTTATGAAATGGTACCCTGTGTATGCTTCTAGGCTTTGCTTCTCTGCATTTTAGGCAGAGTGTCTTCACTATGGCAGGTTTTAGGCAACAGTGAAATGTGGGAGTCAGGATGAGTAATGCATGAAGCCTGGATTGCACACACTGGAGTTGATGAGGGTGTGTGGCTGAATTTAATAGGGCAGTTTGCTTTTCTGACAGTCTCTTTCCATTTTGGAGAGGACATCATTAGTGGTGTCCCGTTGTCTGACCATGTAGTTTTATATCCTCACTGAGAGGCAAGGGAGGAGGCATTAAAGTACTGTATCTTCCCCTCTGGAATTAATGCCCGGGAGGCTCTTAAATAAACAGAGCTATGAGAAATGGAGGTAATGTTTCATATTACAAGTATTCCATATGAAACTGGTGAATAGCACAAAGTGCAGCCCCTTCTGGGACACTTGAGGGTGTTACTCTAACTTACTGTATCCACTATCAGTCCTGTACAACCAAGAGCATTTAACAAGTTTGGGGTTGGTTTTTTTTGCCTGACAACCTTCTGGGCAACACAGCCCATGCATGCTCAGACACTGGAGTAGGTTAGTGAAATGTCTACTTTTTCTGAGCTTTGTTTTTGTGATCTAATTTTTCATTCCTAATTCCTATTTGAGCCTTCCTGTGGCCCCTGACCAGGCATTTGCATTCCTGTGGGCTGAGGACCATCAGCATTTTATGCCCTGTCTATTTGTCCCATTGCCTCCAAGGCACTGTTTCTGCTGTTAACTGAGATTGAGCTTACCTTAAAGTGCTGCCTAATTGTGTTCAAAAATATGACTACCTTAGATAAACAACTTGGAGTAGATATGTTAATTTCTGTGCATGTTCTTTAATTAAAATTTGAAATTTAATAAATAAAGCTTTTTTTATTCTCATATGCAAAAGCAACTCCACTGCAGAAGTGAGTTTGTATTCTAAACAAAAATGATGGGATACAAAACCTCTATATCCTGATTTTAAGTTTCAGTTCAAGGGGAAAAAATTGCCTGCAGTGTTTGAAAGCCAAGTATTGAATCATTTACTGAGTAGCAGTTCAGAAAGCAATATGGGCTGTCAACAAAAATAAGAATAGTTTTAATTTTATGCTTGTTAGTGTTTATACATATAGATACATTTTGCCCACAAATATTTTGTTGCCACATTTAGAATTTTATTTGATTTCCATTGCCCATGCTGCTAAAAATACAAAGGAGAGATGAATTCCTACTTTTCTTTTGGTTTTAATAGCTTTGGGTGTCATTGTCAATAAAGGTCATCTGCTTTTGCTTGGAATATATGGATTAAATTGTCTTTTTATATGCCAAAGAAGTTCACAAGAGAATTTCTTACATGGCCATTCTTCCAAATTGCTTTCTTGCTAAGTTTCCTCAATTCTAAGTTACTAAGCTGGGGACTGTCAATGGAGCTATGCTGCTCCCTACCAGACACCCCTTTGGGTTGGGGGGTGAAAAAAGAATCTGTACATGAAAGAATATATTTCTGGTGGGGCTTTTTTATCTTCTGCATTCATTCTCTTGCCAGATGTTGTGTAACCAGTCTGTTTTACATTTAATTTTTCCACTTCATTGTGTCAGCAAGCTCTGTCTCTGCTGCTGCCCTGTCTGGGTCTGGCTGCAGAGATGCTCTCCTTGGGAAAGGGCACTCAAAAATGGTAAAACACTTCACAAGCAGAGGGAAAACAGTCCTCTAGGGCTCTCTGTTTACCCCACTGCTGTTTCATCCCAGTTTGTTGCCCTGAAAAGTTTTGGTAGCAATATTAAAAATGCCCTTTTTTGTGTTTTCTGCTTCCACTCCCTCAATTCTTAATGTGCTTTCAATCTTTCAATTCTGAAGCTATAGTCAAATTTTCTAAGTGAAGATACTTCGATTTTTTTGAAATTATTTTGTGGATGAAAAGGAAAATGCAACTTTATTTTTTCATTAACCCATAATTTTCCAGTGAAAAAAGGGTTTTCCTGTCCTAAAATTTAAATTTACTTACATTCCTTTTGGTTTCAAACATGAAAAACATGCAATTTTAAAATCATTTATATGAAACTTCTCACTGAAACGTTCTGAAAATTGTTATAAAGACATTCTTAGATTTGACTACTGCAATTTAATTGCAATTTTTCCATGACAAAGCCATTTCTCACTGGGATTTTTGCAGAACTGGCATAGTTCCTCTTTGAGATATAGCAGGGATTTGGCCTAATCTGAAGGTTTCTAAATGCAAAAGAAACAGAAATCTACAATAAAAAAGTTAGCTACCTATCATTTACATGAGAATGTTCTTTTGAAATGTATATAATGTAAATTTTCAGTGCTAAAAAAAGATGAAACCCTTTCTATAATCAATGGCATTTAAGTCAGAAAATGATGGCACAGTACCAGTAGGACATGGGGAACAGGGTACTAAAATCTTTTCAGAATGTCTTCATTACATCTCCAGGTGGTACCATCTGTTGTGTGTACCTCTCATGTTCTTTCAAGGCAATCATTAAAACAAGGATGAACTTGAGTCAGTAGTGCTTGCAAGGCTATGGGAGGGATATGGTTTTATTAAACTACTACCATGCTGAATGTCTGGAGGGTCACCATGTAAAGATGCATTGTTGTTTAATTAATGTTCATCATGGGAAGCAGGATAGGCTGTTAAAGACTTCAGTGCAAACAGTCAGCATCCTGCCAACATTTTTTTTTGCTGGACAGAGGACTCTAGAAAAGCCACATTTGCCATGAAGCAGTTGATTTTAAACTATTTTTTTAAAAATAAGTCCTCAGAATTTTTGGATTTAAGAGGAATATTTTCATGGAGGTCTATGCAGTCAATGTTGTAGGACGATTTTTTGTGAATTGTGATTTTTTGTGAATTGTCCTATCATGCTAGGCTGGCCTCCTGGCTGCCTTTCCTTGCAGTCACTGGCTGCTGCTCCAGAGGGTCACAGATCTTGTCTCTAACCTGCCAGCCCTGTGCAACTTCCTTGGATACCCCATGGCAGCTAAAGTGGCACTAGATGCTTATTTTTTGGCCTCTTAATCTCCTTACTGGTTTCCCAAACCTTTCCAGTGCAGGAGGGCAGTGTATACAGGTTTAAATCTTGGTCCCTGCACAGACCCTGGTGAAGCTGTGAGTTTGATGTGGGTGTCTCAGAGCCAGGGAGCTGGAAATTATTTGGAAGATTATCCATTGTAGCTCTGCCATCTAAATCTGGAGCAGCCATACCTTCCAAATCCTGAACACCCCTGGTGGTGGGCATTCTTCATTCCCTCCAGACAGTGCTTTTCCTCTTTGCTGTTTTGGGAAGGAATAATTTTATTTTTTCCTGCTAATGGATATTGAATTGTTCCCTCTGCAATTTAAGCCCAGCATTTCCATTCCCTTATGGCACAGAAAACAGACTGCTCCACTACAGCAGCCCTTTTTCAAGGCTGAAAGGCTGTTCTGAAGGTTAGTTTGGTTTTTCCCATAGTTAGTGTTTGCTAGACCTCTGGCTGCTCTTGCTGAGCTCCCCTGGGTTTTCCAGGCTGACTCCCATCCCTTCTGCCATGGCAGTGTCCAGGCTGGGTGCAGCACATCTGGTTGAGACCAGGGAGCTTGCTCTGCCCTGGCTGTTTTATGCTCTGTACTGTGATAAACATCTGTTTGGCAACCATACTGTATTTTATATTTCACTTGGGGCTGTACAGTGTCCCAGATGGTTTTCTGCTTAAAGCTTGTTTTTCTAATTGTAGTTGTTCTGATTTTTTTCTGGGCCTCTTACCTATCCACATTAACTAGCACATGTTAATAAAAGCCTCAGCTGAATTAAAATGTCAAATTAATTGGGCTAAAACCAACCAACAAATATATATGACATTTTGTAAAACTAATAGTCTGACTAGGTAAAAACAAAAAAAAACCAACCAAACAAACAAAAAAAAAAAACCAAACAAAAAAACCACAACCAAAAAAAAAAAACCAAAACCTGGTGTTTGCCAGGCTCTGTGTCTATTAGCACAGCATTTACCATATTGTTATATAAAACTCAGCAAGGGATTTCATCCCTCCAGATCATTCCAGCTCTGAGACTTTCCTCCAGCAGTCTAGGAGATGTTTCCTCACACTTTGGTGCCTGTGGATTTTAATAAGTGTATTCTCCTGCACTGTTCATGCTCTTGGTGCCATCTGGGGCTGTTTCTGGATGCAGAGCAGCCTCAGGGGAACCCCACGTAGGGCAGCTCCTCCCTTTAACAGTGAACCTCTGGTTTCTCCTCCATCTGAGCTTGACTTTGCTGCCAGAGGACAACTTGGATAGGGATGGTTTAGGTACTAGGTGGCTAATGTTGTTTATTCTGAGAGCTGAACTTCTAGAAGGAAAATATGGTTCCCTGTGTCACTGACCCTCTGCATCTAAAGAGCCAAGGAAGAAGTTACCTGGAGATGAATGGGGAGCAGAAGGCTCCTTCTTGTCACTTGGGATTCCATCCATCCCTCAAAAGTTTTTAATGCTGAGAGTTTATAATAGCCATGTGTGTTTAATTTGTAAGATCTTCTGTTAAGAATTAAGAATTAATTCAATATTTCCAGTTCTTTTGAAACAAATGTGATAATACAGTATTAACAAACAAACAAACAAAAAAAAAGCCCTGTAATCAGGCAATTTTGCAGTTCTCATTCATTATTAATAAAATAGTTTCCTACCTTTATTTTTAAAACATGTAGTTCCAAAACAAGAAGGATAAATATTTTTTGTCTCCTTTTGTGCCTCAAATTTGCAAATTTTGTAATCTGTTGCATAGTTAACAGTCCAACATCCTTGTACTAGTGTGGTGCTATTAGATACCATGATTTTATGAACAAAACATGAAAAAATTGCTGTGCAGGATCTTACTGTATTTACATGAAGAAAATTACTGCATTTTAAGCAAGATTTTTGCTTTCTGGCTTCACTTTTTGAGTACTGCTGGCACAAAATAATACCAGCTCATTATCTCTTCTCTTCTGGATTCCAGAGGGATAAACTTCAGGCTTTTGGAATATGAAATATCACCACTGATTTCTTTAAAAGTATTTGAGTTGTTATCACCATCAGAGAGAGGGGAGAGAGGCTGCCAAAAAACTTCAATTTAAACCATCTTTCAACCAGTTTTTGAAACATTCATTTAATCATGAGATGATTTACAGGCCTCAAGGAGGAAGCAAAATTAAGGGAGCCTCACTTAGAAGATTTCTCCTGGCTTTAAATTCAGGAATGGACAGAGATCAGGCAGTGGCAAGGGCAGGAAGTTTACTCTCATCTCTTTACCCAGCAGTGCTAATGAGAGTAAGGAAACTCAGCTGGGGATCCTTGTGCTTTTAGTTCCATGTTGAAAGGAGCTCAGATTTTGAGTGAGGAGGGATGGATGGCTTGGGGAGGCTCCAGGAACAGCTCCTGCCGTGGTACCCAGGGGCTGGGCAATGCCAGAATCCCCTGTTAGAGGGGCTTCCTACATGTGCAAAGTGGTCTTCATGGAATACTTGAGAGAGGGTGAATATGAGACACAATTAGAGAGTGTTTCCTGTAGTAAAAGTAGTAAAATCTGGTTTAGAATTCACATAACAGTATTTCAATAGCTCCTACACTTGCCATTAAAGTGAGATTTTTTTGCTGTACTAATGTGCACACTTGAAAGCCAATCTAAAAATCATACTAAATCTATAAAAGGCTTGAAACTGATTATTCTGAGAGTTCTTGTTCTTTCCTCCCTGCTAGAATATGTCCTGCCATTTATTTTAAACTTCTAGTTAAAAAAGAAAAATGATTCTCAAGACATTTTCTTCTTTTTTTTTCATTAAGCTTAGTAATGTACATAATTTTACAGCAAAACATTTATATTTCTAACTTTATTGTAATGGCTTTAAAGACAGCTGAAGTTGCTGGTTTCTGTTTCTTTAGAAGACAGAAGAGAGAAGTTTTATTTATTTACTTCTGACTGTGTAAAGAGCCTGGGGAAAATTCCATTTAAATTTTACACTCCAAAATAAAACTAGCCAAGACTGAATTACTAATTTTTTTACATTGGTCTGCTTACCTTCTCCGTTGTCACTGTATGGTGTAGTTATTTAATGTCCTGTTTCTTAATGTATCCTCAACAGTTTCATGTAATTATTTTAGGGGCTAGAAATACTTACTAATGAACTAGACTACTTTAACCATACAAAAATTTTTTTATACCAAGACACTGAAAATTTAGCAGGATTTATGAAATTGTGAGACTGTGGAATAAAAATTAAATTAATAAAAAAGACCAAACAAACACAAATGCACTTTAGACACTGCTGCATTATGGATTAATAAATCAATAGTTTCCAAGTTCTCTGCTCACTTTGTGTTTTAACCTTGAGTTCACAAATTCTGCCAGCAGATAAGGATATCTTATAGTGGCTATCATGAATCTTAAGCATAAACATGTTATCCTTGTATCTATGCAAACTGTAAGAAGTTGAGAAAATTCATTTTATGAAAGCCTTGCACAATTTATAAAATGTCTTCATAGTAAAATAAGAGAAAAAAAAAGATGTTTGTTAGCTTTCCTGGGAATATTTGTTTAATACTTGTTTACTCTTGGCTGAAAGTTTTGGTACAATTATTTCTGAACTATTGTTAGAAGGTGGAAGGAAGTGTGTTTTCTTAAAGTTAAAAAATTATTGCCTTGAGTACTCACAGTTTGGAAATGGCTTCTACAGTTGATGCAACTCAGAACTATGTCAGCCACCTTCTTCTTGGCCTGTCCCATCCCAAAAGACAATTTTCCTAATCTTGTGTATGTTGTGGCTAAATAAGACTATGGGATTAATAGGAAAGTATAAAAATCTCTTGAAGTAAAAATTAGATTCTTCAGTTTTAAGACTAGAAATTGGATCTTTATGGATTTCATTATTCCTGAAATTTAGTGGAGGTTGAATGTGGAAGGATGAGGGCGTGGTGGATGGCCATGAGCAGCCAGTACCCATGGCACCTGTAGTTTCTACTTGGAGGAAAACAGACATGGAGGGGTGAGATTTTATATCCTCCATGGATTTGGCTTTGCTGCAAAGGCTGTCAGAAGGCTGTGTGCATTTTTCAGTACCACTGCTCCTTGAAATGATGGGGAGTAGGAGGTTGCTGAGAGTAACCCAATGAACAAAGGAAAGCACACACCCCCAAGGTGGTGGAGGCTTAATTTACCCCTGTTCTTGAAAAAGAAAAGAAACAGTTTGTGCAGTCTGATCTGTAGTGCTTGGGAATTGGAAACATCAGGGTGTAGCTGGGGAGGAGGTTGCAAAATTGAGTGGGGTGAGATGGAAATTAAAAGTAGACTAGAAATAGGGCATAAATCTGTAATGGTGAGGTAAGCTGTGGAACGAGTTTAATTAAGTTATGATTGGTTTTTGAAATGAAAATCCCATCAGCCTCTAATTCTCTGTGCCACAAATGAGGATGATGGTATTATAAATCTTTTCCTAGTTAAAAAAACTATTTTAAAAGTATTTTGTTTCTACAGTGTCACACTTTTCTTACAGCATAACCTACTGTAAATGCACCTATGCTTCTCCAGCCTTTATTTTAAGGATTTATGCAGCTTAGCATTTTGAGCAAAGGCAAGCCACGTGGAAGGATTTTATGCTGGGGCCATGTTCTGTGCATAGAAATACTTCTCAGTGCAAGTTGTCTTCCAAGGAGACACAACCTCATTATTTAGTTGAATAAATAAAAAAACCTCTGGCATAACCTCATTATTAAGTTGAAAACCTGTAATATTAATGTCCATAATTAGTTGGGACAACAATTATTTTTGGGCCCTTAGCTCTTGTCTTCTGAAAAGACTAGCTGAGAGTTCTTCTTCAGATGACTTTCTCAGTTGTGCTGTATGGAAATAGAGTAAATTTTTTAAAAGACAAATTCATAAGGCTGCTTCTTTATTTTTTCTTTGTATGTTTTGCATTTCTCTAGTCTGATGTTGCTCATCTCTAGCAGTGTTATTAATGACCAGAAGTATACAGCCAGATCTTCATCTCTGGTCCTCCTGGGTTTTACTAACATCTGTTGCTCTTTCCAAGGCCACTGGTTGTGTCAGTTCCAGGCTGAGCAGGGGAGGTTGTTTTCTGCACTTAGACTTCTAACTGTGGATGTCCAGTTCTGAAATTCCCCCAAGGTTTCTGCACACACCTTCTAAGGGGTCATTTTAAACATCTTCAGCTTGAGCTGAGTGTGCTCTTGCTGTACTTTATAGTTCACAACAAAGTGTGTAAATCGTGGTCACCAACATTTTTCATCACCAGCTGTTGTGTTACCAGATACATAACCAGAAGAAATCAATTCTTGCCTGCTCCTACCTTCTCTTTTTCATAGGAAACCTAAATATTTTTATTTTTCCATGGAGATGTTGAATAGATCTGTCATATAATATACACTGAACTTTTTTGGTTACTCTGTAAATCCTTGGAGTTGCCGGTTGTGCTGATGGCAAGTCCTGACGTTATAGTGGAAAATTATTGCATTTACTGACACTAGATGCACAACTTCTTTAAGAGGGATGTCTACATTATTCTGAAAAACAAATCCTTGCAAAATTAAAAATTCACTGAGCCTTTTATTTTTACTGTTTATTCTTGCAATCTAACACATCCATTCTGCAAAGCAGATGTGAGCTTAGCAAAAATTGTCTGAAACATTGGCTTATCTAGTTCTATATCAGATATCAGGCTCTGAGTTATTTGAATTTTTAAAAGTCACCTGCAAGAACAAGTGCTTGTACCAAAGAGAGGTGAGCTCCCCCTGCCTTGAACCATGCCTAAAAACATATTTCTAGGGGGAGTTAAAGGTATCTGTCTTGTAACCCTTGATGGATCATTCTTCCACACAAGTTTTTTTGATTTTGAACTCAGGTGTACTTTGAGCTCTGTTATGTGGCAATAAGGAGTTGCAAATTTTAACTCCAGGCTAGAGAGACAAGCATCTGTTCTAGTTAGTTTTAAACCTAGCACACAAACTTTCAGATGTTTCTTTTACTTGAAGAGGTAATTACCAACCTTTTTTTCTGCCTTTATGTCCTTAGAAAACAGGCTTCTGTTCCATCCCCCTTGTTTATAGGAGAGAAGTCTTGATTAGCCCTAGACCATGCAGTCCTTGCAGGAAAATCCTTCTGCACAACAATAATCCTATCAGCCCTTCTCTGCCTTTTTCAGTACTGCTTTTTGAGGTGAGGTGTCACAAATTAGTCCCTTTTTTGTTGTTGTTGTTGTTTCTGCTTTATCTACACTACTTCCTGTATTTATATGAAGGTAGAAGCTAAACCTCCCTAGTTCTCTGTTTTTGTAGAAGCTGATTTGACATTTTTAACAAGTGCAATCCAAGAAGAGAACTAAAGGGAGCTGTTTGGTATAAGATGTTTCTGCCTGATAGGGAAAAAAGAAAAAGGTTTGGTTTTGATGTTGGTAATGCATGAAAAAAGATGTATAGTGCTTATTCACGTACAAGACTGCAGAGGAGATAAAGTAAAAAAGACAATGTAGCTTCTGAAGAGAATAGCAGAGGACAATAACTAACTGAGCAGCTTGAGAAGTGCATAGGAGGGAGGTTGCTGTTATGGGGTAAGAACAGAGCTCAGCTACATGATAGTCAGAGTTTTTCAGGCTGTAGAGATGATAATATTTTCTTTGTTTAGTTGTGATATTTTGGTGAAAAGCACTTAAGCAAACCAAAGCCAGAGTGTGTTGCAAATTGCTGGGAACACATCCCTGTATAACAGCTCTGGGTCTTGGTACAGCTTGTCCAGGGGACCCTCGCTCATGCTTATGACTGGTCTGGACAACAGAAATCCCTCCTTACAAGCATCCTTTGGCTTACCATCCCCTGAGGGAAGGGCACTCTTACCTGCCATTTTCAAAAGGTGGCTGTTTTTACAGGTAACCCTTCCCCAGCATCTCAGGGTGTTTTGGTCTGTTTGGATTCCCTTGCATACAACAATCACCAGTTGTGGTGACAGTAAGGGATTTTCTCCTTGAGTCTCTTGATGCCCTTTCTGCTGCTGTTGGCAGGACCAGGGGCTGAGCACACAGCAGCTCTGGGCACTGGCACTGCTGGAGGCTGCCAGGAGAGGAGGCTACACATCATTACCCAGATCAAGAGGGCCCTACACATCATTACCCAGATCAAGAGGTTTCTTGTAAAACTGGTTATATTTGAAATGTGTCCCCACCTCCCAGCTGATTGCTACAGCACTGCCAGGGTCACGTGTCAGTGGTGTCACTGTCGTGGGTGCTCCCTCCCACCCAGCCCCTGCCTTTCTCCAACTCGTCTTCCTTGCCTCAGCCTGATCAGCCACCATCTCACACCAGCCATTCCCCTGTGCCCAGCTGCTCCCAGAGCTGGGGCAGCGCTTTGGGGAACAGCTGCCCTCACTTTTATAAGACTTCTCTTTCCCTGGATATTGTTCACTTTGAGTAAACTAGAAGTACTTTTCCCTTGTTGTGATCAAAAGACCTGGATGAGGTATCAGAAGCTAGCAAGTAATTGGGCACATTCTGAGATGATGGCAGTCTCATTTTCAGTTGAAAGCTGCAGAGATCCTGTTTTCATTCTGCTGAAAAAGAACACCACTTCTGACAACTCAGAAGGCTTTGAGAAGTGCCTATCTCCAACACAGCTCTGTTGTTTTTGGCAGTAGAGGAGCTTGATGTACCTTAGGAATGGGGAGATTGGTACCTGGTGGGCCCTGTGCACTGCTCCATCCCTCCAGGGGGACAGCAGGCCTCCCCCAGGCTCTGCCCTTCCATACTGGGAAGGAGTCAGGTGAGCTGGAGCCTGAGTCACATATTGGTGCTGTATATGTTCAGTGCAGGATTAATCTTTTCTGTGGAACAGTGCCATCATACAGAAGTATGGCAGCTACACCTCACCAAACAGTGTGTGATGGGCAGTTTTGGAGATGCTTGGGGATGAATTAGGAAGGAAGAGGCTAATAAGAAGCAATTGTCATACCTGTGTCTCTGTGCAGAGGTCATTGAGGGTAAAACCTCCTGAGTTGGTGGAGGAATTGGTGGAAGAGTAGGAATTGATGGGAGTGTAGATGTACCTTCTTACTGGTTATCACCAGTTCAACAAGAACTTTATCAGGATCTTTCTTTGCAAACCACTGGATGCAGCATGTCCTCTCACCAAGAGGGTCTCTGGTGGGTGGAATACAGCCTTTCTGTATTTCAGAAAAGGCTGGGAAGAAGGGCTAGGGACTCCTGCATGGCTGGGCATCATGGCCATGAAACCCTGGCATGGCATCCTTCAGCTTTGTCTGGGTTCCTGGCTGGTCTGACAAATCCCTTTTGCCATCCATTTTCATGAATGGCAGCATTGTGGTTTCCAGAAAGAGTATTTAACCAGGAGCTTGAACACATTAGGTGATATGACAAAATATGCCTTTGATCAGTGTGCTGGTTTTTCCCCTCCTAAAGAGCATACTGAAATATTGTCTTAGCAGGCTTTAGGAGGTACTATCCGTCCTATATCTCGTCCAGTCTAGCATGTTCAGGGATTTCAAATATTTTAAAATTTGCTATTTATTGCTATCTTTAAAGTTAAAATACAAGCAGGAAATTCTGATGTTTTCAGCACTTGACTCCTATAACAAGAGTCCTTTAGTGTAATGAAATCCCTGTGCAACCCTGATTTTCTTTTCTTACACTAGTGATAGGATTGTTTGGAATATGAAAGGTTTAAGATAAACTTTTCATGAAAAATTTGTATCCCCTCTGGAAACAGCTCTTACACATTAAAAATATGCAAGTGATTCTTAACAAATAGCATAGCAATGTTTGGCTTGTCAGAAGACTACCTTGCATAAAACCTTTCAGTGCAAGCTTTCTATATAGAGAAAACTATTTTAATTAAAAATAATTTAAATTTACCAGATGAAAGTACAAGCCTTCAGCATCCAACAAGTGTGAAACATTTAATCAGTAATTCTTCATTTTATACTCTCAAATAGGTAAGGAATTTCCCCCAGGCAAACAAGGAGGCCATTTCTGTATTGGTCTGATAGGCTTTCAAGACACCAGAGATAGCCAAGAAAGTAGCTCAGTCATTGGTTTAGAAAAAGAAAGGTGATTCCTATCTTGTTTTATGGGAACCAAAGTAATTAAAAGCAAGACTTCCAAAAGCAGTTTCTTCATATGCTAATTTTATGCAGTATATTTCAGGTTGTTGATAGGAGGGAGGGCTTCAGGTCTGATAGCATTTTTGTTACTAAATATGGTCCTCCTCAAACCTGAAAGACACCTGACTGAGTCAAAAATAGAGTGTGAGCAGAACGATAATTCTGGCCTGGGAGCAGTCAAGGCAACTTGGATTGACAGAGGAAACACGTGCTAGAACATGAGGAGAGGAGAAGGGAACACCTTTGTTAAACACAGCACAACCACCAGGAGTGGTGCCAACAATTCACTTGTTGGCCTTGCCAGGACAGCAATAGTAGAGTCATGTTTTGTGTGTGTGCCACTCCAGTGAGCTCCAAATTAAATTACAGTATCTCAACCTGATCAGTGTTGGTATAACAATAATGATAATCTGCTCCCCCAGTTTTCCCAGAGTAGGTTTTGACACCATTCCCATTGGAGGTTTTGGCAAAAGCTGCTGAAAGACCTCAGCTGAATGTGGCACAAAGAAGATAATGCTTTTTCCTCAGTCTGTTTCACCTTCACCACATGGCATGCTGTCAGTGGCTTACAGTGTTCAGGTGCTCTGTGCCTCTTCCATTGACCAGTCAGAGAAGGGGTCCCAGCCAGCATGGCAGGAACTTCAGCTGTCAGCAGCTGTGGCAGGGGCAGCATCTCCATGCCCTGCCCTTGGATGTAGCCTGGCAGTGGGAACATGACAGTCTGGCTGGGGTTATTTAGTCACACCAGGGATTTTATCTGTGTCTTGGTGTTTTTGTTATCAGTATGGAAAGCACCACCAGAAAAAGCAATCATGTTACTTGATAGCATAATTGTTATCTGTTAAAGTCTTCTCTGACCAAAGGGGCTTCTACTGGTTGAAGTTAAAAATTTATTTGTGTAAATTTAGATTTGTTATGCTGTACTTAATTCAGTATGTTTCTGTCTGCTTTTAAAGCCCTGAGTAAGTTAATGTAAAAAAAATTCCAGAAATACACTTCTTGAAAAAGTAATTAATAAAGTAATACACAAAATAATTTGTCACAATAATAAGACCAATTCTGCTTAAATACTCCTTATTAAAAAAAATCATTGATAACAATGCAAAAAATTAGTACATTGCTTTTTTTTCAGGGTTGATGTCCAAAGCACTAGTTGGGAAACAGAGCTCCCATTTGTGTGTTGTACATTAACTCTTCCATGGGGTGATAGACTGGAACTACAGTTCCTGCTTTATGATCAGGAAACAAGGACATGGCTTTTCAAGTAGTTACCAGAATAACAATGCAGGAGGCTTGGCAGATTAAATTGAGTTTTATATGTTATTGCAGTCATAGCCTGACTGATTTTAGCTTACAATAGTACTAAGAATTGTATTGAAAGGAATTTCACCATTAGATATATGCCTTATGTGCTTGTCTTTGGGATGAAACAGACTTCTCCTAGGTGAGGCTTGTCCCATGTAACTTAAGTCTCTGTTTAATCCAGCAATTAGAGTGCCAATATACAGAAATTTTAATATCATTATCAGAATTTATAAACTGCCCAGTGGGAAGCTAAAGTTATGATTACATCCTTTACCTTCTAAATCTATATAAAACATTGAGAAGTTCAGCCAGCTGGTCTTTCTTTTTTTTCCTGAAAATGGTTATTCAGCTGTGTCTCACTGGTTATGTCCCAAATTAGAGGGCTTCCTTTCCTGGGAGCAGCTCTTTGTATTGCTTTGCAATGGTTACAAAATGAACTGCTCTGGAAAAATACCCATATTTTCTGACATGACACTCAGACTGCTCAGTCTTGAAGCTGTGCACTGACACTCTAGTAAGACCGTGGTAATGAGCTGAAGGAGAGAGTTTTGCAGATATTAGAGAGATATCTGAACAGCATAAGAATAACCACAAGATGTATCTAATATGGAGGGACAAAATAGGGGCAGAATTAGAAATAATATAATATAATACACTATAATAATATAGTAAGAGTTAGTGATTTGGCAATTTAATGTGCTACATTTCAGTTTATTTAGTTCTTTAGTACTGGGTAGACAGAGGGTTATTTAGCAGTAGCTGTAGTACCTGAAGTGCATAGGAGAGCTGGGTTACATTTGCAATTTAGAGATACTGTGCTAAGTGGGAGGAAAAATGCCTGCTGATCAGAGCCCTGTAATTTCCACTGCCTTCTTCTCATGGGACCCAGTGCAGCACCTGCAGAGGAGCAGGCACTGGAGGGCTGTTGTATGTGGGCTCACACCCTGTGCCTGTTCCTCACTGTGGTGCTTTCCCATGGAGCATTTGTGCTCTTGGTGTAACTCAGTGAGGACATGGGGCACACTAAAGCATATATTGTGGTGTTTGCAAAGCTGAAACTTGCTTTTTGCAGATAGCATACTCCTGTATTAGAATTGTTTGATTTAATGTCCTTTACTGCAGTCTCAAGAGGAGTGCTGAGTGACTCCTGCTATTGCTTCCATACCTAACTGGATTCCCACAGGAAAATGTGGGCAGGCACTGCTTTGGAGTACAGTGTTGGGGGTCTGCACCAGATGTGCCACCAAATCCCTCCTTCCTCAGGCAGTCTCACTGCCAGGCTCTACCAGCTCCTTTCCATCTCTGCATGGCATCTGACTGACACCTGGAGGCGGTGGGCGCTGCCCACCAGTGAGCAGCAGGCAGTTTGCACATCTGCCAGTGTTGTTCCCCAGGACTCTGTGTCAAAGGGCCTTGAACCATTTCCCTAGGAAGGAGGGAGATGTATCTGCCAGTGCACTTCCAGCAGAGGCAGCTTTGTGGCACATGGGGAAGGTTTTCTCTTCCCTGCTGTTCTTTACATTCATTTTTGTTGGTACCCTAATCACTCATGCAAAGGATTTACCTTTTGGGGCAAATGCATAACTAGATATGCTTCATTATAAGACTAGACAGTAGGTAAGGGCTTCCAGTCAAAGTTCTTCTCTCCTGACTATGTAGACAGATGTAGAAATAGGTACACAAAATAGGATAAAAACTAAGGAAATGGTAGATCTTCAAAAGGCAGGTACAGGTTTACTGATGGTCACTGTAGATGGGAAGTCTGAAATTTTCTAAAACTTCAGTATGAATTTAAAAAATAAATTAATTAACCTGCTATTCTTCAACCTAACCTTTCTTTGAAAAGAGAAGTTGTCATTAAAATACCATTTAATAACCAGGTATCTTGTAGTCTGTTTAGGCAAAATATATAATGTGAAGATTGATAAGAAAGTGTGCCACTAAGTGGCAGTGGTAAAATCTTGTGCTTTTTATTATGAAAAAACCCATCAAAGTAAAAACCCTAACTTCATACCTTCTCATTAGTGACTGCTGGTGTTCCATAAACAATTATTTATAGATCAGTCTCAAAGAGAAAGAGTTGTAACACCTTCTGTGCCCCTTTCCTTACATAGGACTTCTTGTGTGAGAGTCATGTTGAGACCTTATTGATTGTGACTCTCAGATATTTCTCTCATGAGAACTTTCTGCTTCCCTTTGCTTCCATTTTTATTGGCTTTTGACAGTTGGCCTGGAAAGGCATGTAGAGCATCCCTTTGCTCCTGCTTGGTGGGGTGATCCCAACCCAGGTGCATTCTGTCTCACCACTTTAGATGGGTAAAGTATCTCCTACTGCTGCAGATTTGCTCAGATAAAAAATTCTTCACATCCTACATAACCTAAAGCTGAATAAATGGGCAGAGATTTACAGCAGACAGTTTTGTGTCTGTAACCACTCTGGGGAAGTCATTTGCCATAAAACTCATAATGCAGACAAAATTTGGTTGCTAAATGCAGTAAGTTCACTTTGCTCTATTCACAGGGTCACATTCATTTTTGTATGTGAATGGCAGTTGATTTATTTTTCAAAATGTTTGCAAGTCTCATGAGTTTCATAAGTTGTAGTGTCACTAAGTATCCGTCCAAAAGCACGTTACTCGTTCTTTGTTATTTGTATTTGTTCTCCTTTAAAACAAATTTTAAAACCCTTATCTAGAAACAAAACTGCTGGAGATTTTTTACATAAAAAATTTTGCTAATGTTAGTGATACAGAAAAAACGTGGAGTTTGTAAGGATAAGGAAAAATAATTCTTACTACTAAAAAGCAGATTTTCTAAACACTTAGTTACTATCCGTAAGTGGTATTGAAAATCTATTTAGAAAAGCCTCCTAGTGTCTAAGAATTATATTCACATTAAGATAAATAGGAAAGCATATGCTATCACTTACCTTAAGAGGTTAATGAAAGGCTGTTCATGCACAGTGACTAATCCAAACTGGGATAGTGAAAAATTACCAGTGTTTGATAATTTATATAGTTTATATAATAATAAAACCTTAGCAATATTACGGAATAGTCTTTACAAAAGTGTGTCTTACTAGCAGGGTTTTTTTCAGAAATAATTCTCTAGTGTAAAATTTAATTGAATTTTATGTACATAACACAAGTCCTGTCCCACCATGTGTTGAAGGTAGCGCAGTTCTTCCACAGACAGAGGATGTGTCCCAGCCAGACTCAGCTGGGCTTGAGCAAGAGCTGGTGAGGACATCTGCTACATAATGCCCTTGCCTTAACTTCAGTAACCCTCCTTTATTTCACAGCCACCTTGTTTCACAAAAAGGGAAGTTTCTTTTGCCAAAGCCTGACCTTTGAAACAAACTTTCTGAATTCTTAGTGATTAAGTTGTATGAACAACAGCGATAAGGTGACAGGATTTCCTGAAGCTGCAGAAGTGATACCTATGAAGCAGCAGTATCATCTTTCACTTAGTGCCTTTTTCCAAATAAATCCAAGATTCTTATTTTCAATGCTACAATTATCCATAGTATAGAACAGGATGAAATCTGAAAAACATTCCCTCTTGTACTCTACAAAGTCTCCCTTTCCTCAACCCCACGAGTCCTGAAATGTGCTGGTTTGGCCTTTGTTTGTCAGGGGGTTGGGGTTTGGTTTTGGGGGTTGGATTGGGTTTTTTTTTTTTATTTTGGTTGTGGAATCTAATGGGGTTTTTTATTTTAAACAATAGGTTATGTAAAAGTTTCTCTTAACTGCTATACTTAGAATTTAGTTATATAAACTGTTTTCCTCACACTTCTTCTTCCTCCTCTCCTTGTTGACGCACAGAGTCCCAGGAAATCTCAGTAATAGAGAAGAGGCTGGACTGGGTTTGAGTTCTGTGTAGCATTGCTCACCCTCTGCCTCTCTGAAACTCATTTTCCAGTTGCTGCCATGTGTGGAGTAAATGTCACCAATGTTTCCATCTGGGATTCTTTCTGCCTTGTGTTTTCTGTTCCCTGAGAAAATATTTCTTGTCTGCTTTCCAGACCTTTTGTGATATGCTCAAGAATAAAAATGGCAATGCTTGATGTTTTCCTTCCTTTCCATCCTGTCTTTTGGAAAAAAAATAATCTCTTTAACAGGGGTTAAACAAATCCCACCAGTTAATTGGAATGAATTTGTACATCTTTACATTGTGCACAGTTGAACTCTTTCCCAAAGTGTTTTTTTTTTTTTAACAAAACATCCCCCAGCTTTGCATATCTGGGATTCAAAAATGCAATGGATGTTAAGATCCATGGAGTTTCATTTTTTATTAGAATTTAGTGTAGTCAGCAATAGAATAGGGAATGCACTGAGAGCAGCCAGGCTTTTGAAACTGCCTGTGCAGAGACTGCATATCCACACAGAAACTCTAAGTAAACAATTTAGCTGTATGCTGTTTATTCCACCTCTCTCTTTCTCTTTTCTTTGCTAACACAGGTCCACAAAGATTCTCGAGTTCTCAAGCCCTAGCTTATGGAAGTGTGTAATGTCAGTGTGGTTGCAAAATCACACGATCTCCTAGCTCTGTATCTTATCCTTCACCCAACATTGCACAACGCTGGACTGTCAGCTAGGAGAACGAAAGGAGCCAGATTGTGTTGTGCCACCTCTTTTTCTAGTTCTCGCATAAGTTGCCACCAGGATATTTTTCTGTGTTTGTAGCACGTTTGGTGGATTTGGGGCACATTCTTTGCTTCCATTCTCCTCATTCATGTGACCCTTTCCCAGTGCTTCCAAATGAGCTAATGTGTCTTCAACATGGAGAAAACCAACTAAGTTGGTTAGGATGTGTATTGTTCTCTTGTTTTATTTGTGGGTTGTTTGGGGTTTTTTAATTGGTCTTTGTTTTGTTCTTTCTAAAAAAACATATCTACAAAAAGAGAATATATAACTTTCTGCCCTAAATACCTCTTTTGCATCAGGGATGGATATTTTAATGGAGTGAGGTGTAATAGCAGAACAGTGCCATGTCTCTGTCCTCACGAGCATCGCTGCATGCAGATTAGAAAGGCTCTGTAGTGCTGCTACTGTATGCCAGATTTGCTATTTGCTCTTGTTTGCATGATAGTATTTCTAATTTACTAATATGATATGGAAATAATGGCACATCACCGATCTTCAACATATTGTATCACTGCTTTATCATATTAGGCTAATACGCTACGAGAGTTGATAGCACCTCTCCATGTCAAATGGGAACCACATCTCTTGGCACTGAATCGATTGGACTCAAAGGTTGATAAACTTATCATTAGAGAATTGGCACGACGGAGACTCAACTTCAGCCTCTTGCAAGCAACCTAATGGCCTCCGTTCAGAAAGTCAGTTCTTCTTGAATAACTTTGATGTTTATAACAGAGAACAGACCTGTTAAAGCATAGACAACCACATGCCTGAATATGAGGCCTCCAGGAAGGTGTCAAAGGGCATGGCCAGTCTTTTGAAGAATGCACCCTTTCCACAGTGGGACTAGGCACAAAGTCAGATCCAGTCTACATGGAGCACATTTGCAGAAAATACTGCCCCCCACACGGGAGAATGGAAGGGGAAGAGGGTCTTGGCAGGGGAAGGGCTTTGATGTCACTCAGTTTTGTTCTGCACACCTCGAGGAATTAAAGAGGGATTCAGCCATGGTAACTGTAATTTCCCATTGCTTGTACTGAACTCCAGTGAACCCATTCAGGCCAACCAGACAGAGTCGTGTCATTTAAGCGTGCTTCACATTAGTGAAGGAGGTTTCCTTACTGTGTCATGCTAAACTAAGTGTATTCTGTCAAGTGGAGGTATGTACAGACCTTTCAGAGACTTCCATTTATCCAGTGGTTTGTACTGAATTCCCAGAGGGTACACTGGCACTCGTTCGGACGGTGACGGAGAAGATACCTCACGCTGAGATTTATTAGACTCTGTAGTTAAATCTTTGGTTCCTCTTTATCTTCTAGGACTAAAACATGTGAGTGATGCTGCCTGGCCAAGCAGGCACAAAGTATTCTCTGTGTAACACCCAGACTGCGGAGGGCTGTTTTGGGGCCAGTATTTGTCTGGATGTCACTCAAAGTAGATTCAGATATTGTATTTATCATTATGTTCTGAGTCCCCTATGGGTTGATGTTTGCCTCTATCTCTGTGATTAGAATGTGGATTTTCCTTGATATATTTGGCTAAGGGTGTATTGTAATAATGTTAATGCTAATTACTTGATATTTCATACTATCTTACGGGGAGATACTTTTAAAAAATGTATTTTGAAATGTTTTCTTTCTGTTTGCTCAATGTATGGTATTGCATTATGTTAATACCAATAAAATTATATATATATATAGTTATATATATATTTCCCTTTTATAAAGAAGTAAATTATGCTTTTTTGCCTCACAAACAGGAAATGTGCAGTGAATAAAATTACATCATTCTGCCTTACAGCAGGTGACAAAGCTTATAATAGTTTTAATATTCTTTTTTTGAAAAATAAAAAATATAGTATGACATAAATTAGTTGGAAATTCATCAAAATGCATGTTTTATATTTCTGCTCAATGGGACTGTCACAAAGCAGCCTAAATATTTAGCAATGTTGTTTTGGCATCTTTAATTTTTTCTAATCAGAAACATGCACTGTATTGCTATTATTGATTACAAAACTGTACTGTCATAAATTTTTGCCTGTTGGCCAGATAGACAAACTCTCTGAGTTTGTCTGTAGGAATTGATTTTAAAATTTAATTTAGTGCTCTTTCCAATGCTTGGCAAAGGCAGAATTTATTTTTTATATAAGGTTGCCTTTGAAGTACCTGCCTCTGCCAGGAATGATAAATCACTGCTAAGTACATAAAGATTCTGCAACCTGAAGGATATGTGATTAAAGTCTTGTTGGAATGGCCTGCAACCCCAGCCAGTCCTTTACATTCTGTCATTAAATTCCATAATTAGTTAGAGGTGAAATGTTTTGGAAATGAATTAGAGAAGCAGAAGCAAGGATGTGACTCTAAAATGTCCTTTGGCTGCCATTTGGGGTAACACTGATGGCTTATTTGCTGCTTGTAGCCAAAGGCCAGCATATATCTGCACTAATGCCTATTAGATTGTCTTCAGCTTCCTCTCTTTCTTTTCCCCACCCTTTCTAACCTATTGTATTGAGTATCTTTGTTTTGCAGAGGCATTCAGAAGGGCTGTAATTAGCAGTCCCTGGCATTTAATTGCATACACATTTGTTAAATATTTTTCTGTATGCCTTAAAATAAAGTATAGAAAATGGCAGTAAATGTTTCTTTAATGAAGGCATTTGATTTATTCATGAAGTCAGGATTTTTTAAAGGTGTTATTTTGGGCTTAATAAAGGAAATAAGCCAGCAAATTTTCTGTCTTGCTTTTGCATAACCATCGTCTGTCAGGGCTGACGTTCAGTTCCTTTCTCTTGTTCCTTTTGTGGCAAACACATTCTGCCCAATGGGTGGGGAATGGACCTTTCTGCTGTGACCACTCTCATGCCAGTTTTGAGGGCACTTTATGCTGAGGTTCATGCATGTTCACAAGTTCATTTTGACGTCTGGTGACATGAGTGGTGTCTAGAAGAGCCACATGGAATTACTGCATTTCTCTCGTCACAGCAATAGCTTGTGTCCTGAAAGGTATCTTGAACTCTGTGTGGTGCTTACAGACCATGGGGGTGTGATGGGCATTCAGCAGCTGATGGGGGGTGCCTAATATTTGGCAGTGTTGTGCCCTGCATAATTAAGATGTAACTCAGGGTGCAGCTTAATTAGGTTGGAATCTATTCAGTGCAGCTATCATAATGTGCAGTTATAAATCCATTAATAAATCTGAATATTTGAATAAATATGACATCTTCTGGGATAACATTTTGGGGAGTATTTCAGGCCCCTTTCAGAAACACCTCAGGAGGTGCTTCCCCAGCAGACCACAGCAGGTTACAGAGGTAACTGAGGCAGACATTCAATAACCTGGCCCCTGCCCACACTAATGTTTCTCCCATGTTGAAGGTAGAATTGCAGTTCCTTAGTGATGCATTTTGGAAAACTCCCCTCTCGGTGCTACATTTTCATACAACTTGGGGTGTAGCCTGAAGTAGAGTTCATGTTCAGGGTGGGTGTTGCTCACCAGGAACGTGTCCCCCATCTGTTCAGGCTTGCTTTCAGGTATCAATCCCATAAGCCTTGCCAGGCACTGCTGTTGTACGAGCGTGACTGTGGCTTGATTCTGATGGTGAGTAATGTTGCTGGGTCCGTATCGTTTGTCACTTAACCTTTCACAACTTTGAGTGCTGCAACTTTAGGTTAGGTTTGTAATACCAGTATTTTCCTCAAGAAGTAATTGCTTCTATATATTCCTTGTGAATTATTATTTGTAGGGAACTCCTCATCCTGTTCCAAAGCTACAAAATCCTCACATGTCTAGCAATTTTTCCCAGTTTGCTCCAGCTCCTGGCTTTCCTCATAAATACAAATTTTCTATTGTTTTTGAGCTGCAGGGCCCAAGGGGAAGTGTACCATCAAAGTGGGATTGGTGCGTTTATTGCACTTCAGCATTGATAGCTTGTGGTAAAATTAAACAGCACTTATATCAGTGTGTGGCACAGAAAAATGTCAGGATATCCTATTTCTTTGTGTAAAATTCTCCCAGAGAGTCACTGAAATCAGCAGATTAAGGTTAAACTGGTGTCTTCATAGGCAGCTTAATGAGTAGAGTAGCATATCCAAAACCAAGAAAGGATGCAACTATAACCCTACTGCAGAGAAGTTCTGCCACTGATGAGAATTCCATTACTTTGGGAAGCTTTGGAGTGACTTCATTCTTATGCCCACCAATATAACTTCATGAAACAGTAGGACTGAGAGCAAAGAGGGAGCTACAGATGCTCATTTGAAGTGTGCAGGAGCTGTCAAGAGGCAGCATGAGCAGAAAAAGTTAATTATTCCCTCTGTGTGTCCCCTTCTCACTAATGCAGTGACCCCTTAGCTGGCACCTGTACTTCACTGCTCAGTGCACGTCAGAGATGACTGAATGTCACTGTCAGCTCCACAATGCAGATCTGCAGGGAGAGACACCAAGGGTTTTTCCTTATGCTCAGTTTCATGCCAGCTGTGTTTAGTAAGCAATTCCAGTTGTGTGGAAGGCTGAAGAGATGTGGCTGTGGTGGGTGTGGGACTCAGAGCAAGAGCAGCCCAAGTGTCCCATGAAGGTGGAGGGTGCACATGTGAACGTGCTCCAGCCTGCAGCTCACACTGCAGCCAGCAGGGCACAGGAGGCCTGTGGGGCCATGCCTTGTCCTTCAGATGTCCCCAGAAAGGTGACTCCAGTGGAAAAGAGATCCTTAGGGATCTACTGACCCAAAAGGAAAACTGCTAGTGCCATAAGTAGTTCACAGGAAGAGTTAGACCTTTGGTGCCACAGCAAAGGCTAGGCATCTGTCAGGCCTGACAGAGGCTAGGGCTGGATCTTTAAAAGGTGGTACTTGCCTGATCCTGGCATTGAACTTGGCTATAGTGGAAAATGCCTGAAATACATTCAGATATCTGGCGTTTGGGAGATGAGTTTTCCACTTGCTTGCACCGTTCACTGTATATCAAGAAACCCAATTTATGCTCATGTATGTGAGAGGAGAAGCAGATTGGTACCACTGGGTGTAAAACTCCAGCAAGTGCAGGACTCTGTTGAGTTGGTGCTTTCAGTGAGCACCCTCCCTAGTGAGTATCTTTTATTGTCTGCAGGTTTATGTAACAGGAGAGAATAGAAACAGTGTACGACTATCCCTGTAACGAAAAATACTTCCACTTTAGAGGAAATGATGGTATAAAATCCAGATTTGATACCTGTATTGAATAAATACAAAATAATAAACACAATAAATATAAAATTTAATGATCCTCCAGCTACTAAAATTTCACCAAACACATGGATCAAAGCTTGTTTTTAAACAATGCTCCTCCCTTCCTTGATTCAAGACTTCTGGGAAAATCCTGCATTTTTACAAACATAGGGACAGAAAGGACAGAGGATTACATGAATCAGAAGAAGGCAGGGAAAGTGAAGCCATACCAGAGAGAAGGGTTGCAAAGGTTGGGTACTGCTCAACAAGCCCCCGCTTTGCTTTTGATTTACTTTTAACTCAGCTTGCTTAAACTTTTCTTCAGTTGTAGAAAACATTAATATGCTCATGTGTGTGTGTATAGACACACACACATATATATATATATAAATATGTGTGTGTGATTACAGGTGTAATCACATATCCAGTCAGACCTTGATGTTAAAGTGGTATAGGACATAGCATAGGTATCTTTGTACTTTAGCAGGGAAATTGCTGTATTTTACCTAGAGCAGATGATTAGCTGCTGTTTCCATGCAGATCTGCATTTTATTGCACCTCCTGCTTGCTGTACCATGCCAGGCTTAAATACTGTGTTGCTTCTTCCTTTTCTCAGTAATTAGGGATGTGACCTGTAACATTTTCCTAGCAGGAACTGACTTTCCCTGTCCTTGTGGCTCCTCCCATACCTGTGCAGGAGTGACATCATGCACAGCCACAGCTGTGCAGACACCATCTCCTTTAAGCCCTACATTGATTTCAGCACTTTGTTTAGCTTAGGGGGTGAGGGAGGGAGAAGGAAATACATAGCTTAGTCGGCCAGCCAGCCATATAAATAATGTTAAAAATCATTAATTCCTGAATATTTGTATTAGAAGCATTTGGGTATGTCTCACTCTTGGGCAGTTTGGACTCTTAATGATTAACCTGACCAGCAGCAAAGATGGATTTAGGCTTTGCACTGGGAAACCAACAGCTTCTTTGGAAGATTTCTTTTCTCCCCTCCACTGCAACACTGCTAAAATCCACATCCACTCTCCTTTCATCCTTCTTCTTTTTCATCTTGTATCTAGTACCTAGGGAGATCGCTTCAGTCTCTCTCCTAAGTGTTCCTGGGGTTTACAAGCCCAGCCAGGCTGTTGCACACTGTGGCCACGGCCCTTGTCTGCCTGTTGGCACAGCTGGGGCTGCAGAGGTGCTGCAGGAGCTGCCCCTTCCCAAGGGCTCAGCAGGGCTCTGTGTGCTGCAGGAGCTGCCCCTTCCCAAGGGCTCAGCAGGGCTCTGTGTGCTGCAGGAGCTGCCCCTTCCCAAGGGCTCAGCAGGGCTCTGTGTGCTGCAGGAGCTGCCCCTTCCCAAGGGCTCAGCAGGGTTCTGTGTGCTGCTCTACCTCCCTGTCAGTGAAACCACTGCAGGCCAGGCAGGTTTGATGGTCCCTCTTGTTAGACATGGCAGAGAGAAGCTGCTGTGGTGTAGGAGGATTACAAATGCTTTTGGTTGCCAGGATTATATCAGTTATTAGTTAGCTTGTGGCAGACCAGGTGTCTGTTCCCAACATAGACATATCAGGGTCAAGAAGGCAAAGGGGAAAAAAACATCCAGAGGTTTGTGCACCCAAGGCTGTTTTATCTAACTTGAGACCATTTCCCAGAAGCCTGGGATGCTTCTTGTTTTGGGGGAGTATTTACTGCATTTACTGTCACTCACAGAGAGTCTCTGGGACACTTGAGGTAAATGCCTCCCCTGCACAAAAAGTAAAGAAAAAGGTGTAGCTCTCAAATTGGAATCAAATCTTTGTGATTTGGAGAGAGAAAATAACATGGCAGCTGTTTAATAATGTAATTAGTGATGTATCCTAACAAAATGGCCTCCTTAATATCTTGAGAAAGCTGAGGTTAGCTGGTTCCTCTGCCAGAGGGAGTGAGCTCACCAAAAGGAGTGAAAATGGGAGTTTAAATTTCAGTGGAGCCTGGAGATTTCAGTCTGACTGTGCCTTGTTCCTGTCACAGATTTCACAGCAGCTTGGCCTTCTGGGGATTTGCAGAGGATGGCACTTCTGCTCAAATGCAGGGCTGACTGCAAGGAGAGGAGTGGGCGTGTGTGAGAGGAGTTGCACAGCCAAGGAAAGTGCGTCACTGAGCAGAAAAGGCAGCAAACAGAAAAGAGGAGAGTGGGAAATGGAGAATTCCATCAGGATGGCAGTGGTGTCCGTCAGTCAGGATGAGAAGTCTAAAGGCAACGGGGTTGAGCCTGGGTGGTGTCTGGAGGCACTGGCAAAGATCAGAGGGGCCCCCAATGAAGAGCTTTGATCCTTGAAAAACATGACCTTGTTGGCAGGGTAGGTGACAAAATTTATTAACTGTCCATACATAGGCAGCTCTGTTCACTCAGCCCCACCTGAAATCATGGGCTCCTCTGGTACCTCACTGAAAGACAAAAACCATGCAAGATTTTGGTAGCTTGAGCTTTAGCAGAAAAGACAATCACAGAAATGCAAGGACCTCCACTGAAAACTGCTGGAGGTTATTCCATATACTTAGAGCAGATTTATGAGAAGTGTGTGCCTAGAGATTCTCTGTGTCCAGAGGGCAGTGTGTTAGCCAGCTGGGCTGCAGTGACATTCTGCAGGGTTCTAATTCAGTACCATCTTCCTGAATCATCAATTTACACAGACCAATCATCTCTTGATCCATGTAAATACCAATGGTAACTTTCTCTCTGGTCACTTTTCACAGAAGTACCTTATGCTCTTATGATCTTGGTTTATAAGACGGAAATAATGGAAAGATGAATTGCCAAACAAAGCCAGGAGGTGATTACACTTTGTGCATCACAGAGCTTGGTGCACACTCTTTTCAACAGCAAGTGGCAACACAGTATGAGAAATCCCACCAGTTCTTTCCTGAATGCCAAGAACCCAAACAGTTCCTGACCTGTTGGAGTTTCACCTACTCAGCCATAATCTTCATCTCTCTCTCCTGAGAAAATGTAAAAGTAGTTGCAAATATTTACTGCATTCTAAGAATTGAGGGCAAAGTACAAGAAGTTCAGAAACTTTTCCTATAGAAAGCAGAATAGTGAAAAATAACAGTAAACACAATGTTTACTAGACAAATGTATTCATTGTCTCCAGAATTGAAGCAAATAGCTTTGGATTCACCTGAAGACAGCAGGAGCTTCTTCGTTACAAAATTCAGTACCTGTATATTCTTGCATTTGGAAGACAGGATTCTCACCAGATTTAGGTCCCATGTGCTGCAGTTTTGCAGCTTTATTTCTGCTCCTGAGTTACAGAGCTGTTCAGACTTCTGTGGGGCTGAGGACAAAACTACAGCTTCAGAGAAGAGACCCTGCTTTTCAGCAGCATGTGGAAACTGTGACCTGGCAGTGCACTCAGAGAAACAGGAAAGATGCAACCCCCTACTCAGCAGCTGAATGAGTGTGAAAAACAACTCTTGTGTTGGCTGCTGGTCTGAGGTCACCTGCAAATCCTATTAGACCACATTTTCTACTTAAACAAAACATTACCAGAGGTCTTATTCTTCCTTAACGAGACAGCCATGCTGTAAAAGCATGACTTGCATGCAAATCCACCAATTTTAAAAAAGAAAATATGTTTTAAGCTCAGCTCTATATCTAACAGAATACCTCAGATGCTTTATGGTGCCAAGGGTTTCACCAACACCTACAGGAAATCAATCAAAGGCTCTAGCAGAAGGCTGAGGGAGGGGAGCTGTGTGTGTAATCTCATTCCCGCCTACTGAGAGCCATTGAGAGCAGCAGCACCACCTTCAGCATCTCTCTGGAAAATATTAAGGGCTTGGGAAGTGTTTTCATGCCACCCACTGCCCTCTCCCCCACCATGGGTGAACAATGCATCTTGCCCTTCTTAGAGCTCTCCCAGCCTCAGCAGCAGCAAAGCATTTAAGGGACTTGTTTTTCTTCCCTCCTCTTTCCTCTTTAGGAAATCCTGTCCCCTTTTTGACGTGCTGCTCGCAGTGACATCACCAAGTCAGTGACAGAGTGTGGGGGAGGCAGCCCCAGCCTGTGGAGGTGATGCTCTGATGCCTTCCAGAGACCTCCTGTCAGAGTTCTGCTGCTCAGCCCAGCCTGTGTCCTGTCCCCACAGTCCTGAGCAGTCTCAGAGCTGTTCCCATTCAGGGGAAGGCAGAAGTCCTGTCTCCATGCTCCCTCTGAGCCCACATGGAGCCTGTCCCAGGGGATGAGCCCTGAGGAGCACCTGCCATGCAGATCCCAGGCCAGCAGTGGGGGGAGGGAGGGCAGGACAAGCCTCCCTGGCACAGGGTTTATAATCACAGGGGCCATGTTACCATCCAGGTCCATTAAAGGCACTTGTCATTCAGTATTGAACCTTAGGGTTGAACTCAACAGCTGTATTGTGCCTTGGTGGGGAGTTGCTATGTTTCAGGAAGCCATGGGGGTTTGATGGCAAGCCTGGTGTGGTGGCTGGTTGCCAATCCAGGCTCTAGATCACTCTAGCAAAGTGAATTTAGATGGTGTGGAATCAAAGTGCTGGCCTGCTTCTCCAGCAAGCCATCCCTGTCCTGACCCCCTCAGGGTACAACCTTGGCAGTGCTGCTGGGGAAGGGACACCTGAGGAAAGATCTCTTTTGCTTTGCATAGCAAGAGATGAGGAGGGGAGAGAGAGAGAAACAGGTGTCAAATCCTCTCCTGTGTCAGAGCAGGAGGGAGTTTTCCCTTTGCCCTTTAGCAAATCACTCCCTTTCCACAGCTGTCAGGCTGGTAAACATCAGCATTCAGCAATAGGAACTGATAGAGAGATCCCAAACTTCTGACCTCATTGCTGCATAGACTTCTTAAGAAAGCATAAAAATCAAGACCACAAAAGATTTTAATCACTTTGTAATTATTCAGCTACTGAATGTTTTGCCCTTTAGCCCATTAGATTTAGTTTTACTAAGTTTTATATAGTTTAATTTGTTTTAATAAGAAAGAAAATTACAAGAAAAAGAAAAGCATCTCATTTCTATTTTATTTCAGTTCTGGCTACCATTGACAGTGATGAACCCAGCTCGCCAAGCAGGGTAGCACAGGCTGGGATGATTTAGGGAGCTCTGTGCTGACTCAAAATAATTCCATCGATAAAAAGTCTCCAACCCTTCCTCACTTCCGTATCTCTTAAAAATAATTAAAATGTGTGCTTTAAAAACATTTGCCCTCTAAAAGGCCAAAGGAATAAACTGATGAGACATGAAGCAAGATTAGTTGCTGATTGCAAAATGCTTGGATTGTATAAAGATCTGTACAAATGCAAACACTTTTTGTGATGGGGTGAGGAGATTTGGGTTTCTGGAGTTCTTGCCTGAGCCTGAGGAGAGTTGTTGCCCTCCTGCATAGTATGGGCTCAAATGGGAGGTGGCCTCAGTTAGCTCTTAATGAACTAAAAATGTCACTTCTAAACACAAACTGCTTCTATCTTGGTACTGATAACAAACCCTGTAACTCCCTGAGGACACTGGGGTTCTTTACTGAAGGTTGCTTTTGTATGTGGGAAACTTCCAGCCAGTGGAAATCACTGTCTTGGAGCAGGGTCAGTCACAGGGTGAAGCTCATGCTTGGAACCAAGCAGCCTTCCTGCAAGAGCTTCTAGGAAAGCCTCTTGAGGCCACAGGCACCTTGGGCCAGGAGAACAGGCACCAACCACTGTGGGTGCCTGGGGGGATCCCGAGGCTCTGGGAGCAGCCAGGAGGCCACGGGCAGTGCCTGGGTGCTGCATGAGCCTGTGTCAGTGTGCAAGGGGCAGCAGGGACAGAGCTAAGGGACACAGCCAACACTGTCCCAGGGGCTGCCCTGGCTAGTCCTGATCCCCACTCTGCTAATCCTGGCTGCACTGGTGCTTGCAAAGCTTGCACAGAGTCACCAAAGAGTTTCCTCTGGGGGAAACATTGTCTGGAAGGTTGAAGTGGTTTGATGTTTTCTAAATGAAGCATTTCAAATGCTCATATCAGAGTAACACTTCATGCCCAGCTTTTGCTTGGCTTTGTTTTTGAAGAAGCAAAACCTTTCTTTTTTTTTTTTTTTCTTTTTAAATACTTTCAGTACTAGTTAAAACAAATATTGTAAACCTGTAATAAATAAATAACTACTTCTCATATTTCTGTATTTTGTTGTAGTACATAATAAATATTGATTTTTTTTAAACCAAACCATAATGCAAACAGCTCTGTTTTGGTTTGCCATGCTGCCAGGTCATGGTTGTGCTCTTATGTTTAGTCTCTAGTTTGCTGCTGAACTATGAGGTAATAGTAAAGTAACAGACCAGCATAAGTGGCAGCATTACTGACTATTGAACAACGCCACTGAGTGTCAAACATAAGAGACAAAAATAAGTGGGATTTCTTAGGATATGTCATTCCAGGGCCACCATCACATATTCTTCAGTGCTGTTATCAGCACTTCCAGTCTGAGATGTGATCTCTGATGGGCTCCTTAGCAGGGGTTTCCTCTGCTTGTAACAAGGAAGTCACCAGAACTATGTAACTGCAGTATCAGACATCTGATTTCTGGTAGTAAGTCACTGCACCTTGCACTATTTCTCTTTTTTCCTTCTTTCTCTGCATATCGTTTTTACATTCTTGAGTTTTTCTCCCTTTCTTGTGAAGGCAATAGCAAGAAGGAGCAGTGGCAGTGCTCTTTTCTGGGACTTAGGAGGTGTGAAATATTCTCTTTATGGTCTATTTAAACCTGTTAAACATTTGGCAAAGGTTTTTGATAGGTCTTCATGTAATCACATTAATGATACATTGTTGCTTTCTCTATTTCTTCCTCCTTTTTTTGTTTTCCCCTTTGTCTCATTACAGTTGAAACTATAGAGGAAAAAACAGCAGACTCCTTGCAAGATTTGTACAGAGCCTTGGAGCAGGCCAGCCTGTCTCCTTTAGGAGAGCACCGGATTTCCACTAAGCTGGAGTATAAGAAATCTTTTATAAAGAGATGTAGTGATCCAGTAGTCAATGAAAAACTGCACCAGCTGCGAATTCTGAAAAGCACTTTAAAGGTGAGATAAAGCAGGGAGGAAAAATCCTGCCCCAGGGTTGGATTGGGCTGTATTGTAATCAGAGATTATTGTGTGCAGCTGGAGTCCAGGCTGAGCCCAGTGAGCAAACAAGGGAGACATGGGGAAGCACTGCTTGAAAAGAGGAAAAATGTGCCTGGGAGAGCAAAGTGAGGGGATCAGTTTTAATTTCTTTATTTTCTTGTATTTAATCTCAGTCAGCTGCTCCTCCTATAGCTAGTTTAACAGAAGTTGACACCAAATTATTGGAGGAAACCTTAATCCCTTTTTTGTCCCTGAACATTTTGATTTACCAAAACACATTCATTTTGTAATTGCCAAAGTCTAAAGTTAGATAAAGCCAGCCTTTAGAAGGGAACAGTATCTCTCGCAACACTTGTCTGTTTTCTAATTTATGAGCTTGTCCAGGAGGAAACTGTGTGCTTGCTTTCTGTGTAAACTTATAGGATCATTGTATTTAATCAGTAAGATTGATTAAATAAGTAGTGATAATGATAGATTTGAAAATTTATCTGGTAATTTTAAATCTACTACAGCTCTTTTAGCCTCCTTGTCAGCTTCCTTTGTTTGTTACAGCAGTTTCAGTTATGCCCTGATAGGAATTTCAGCAAACAATATGCTGGATTTCCTCAGGGACCCTGTTAACTATATTAAATTACTGCATTTTAAGCCACCAGATAATTGTACAGTGCATTTTGTAACAGCTTTCATCAAAGAGGGCTTTATTAACATTAATTAATTTAGTTTTCTATTACCTAGAGAAGCATTTAGACAATATTATTTTCATGCTGTGGGGCTCCCATCCTGAAAAGAAATCCTACATGTGCTTAACTTTCTGTACTGTATCATCTCCTTGAAGGCAACTTGCATTATTATCTTGGTATGCAAGTCTTTGCAGAATTGAAGGCTGGCAAAACAGGGCAACATTCACAGCTGTCCATGACTTCTATAAGCATGAGGAACTGAAACAAAATCTCAGTGCTCTCACACACATCGGGGTGGCAGGAGGTTCATGCCGTGGTTGTGGGTTTGTCCCACGGTGGGGTCACACACCACAGCTGTGGTGCAGCATCAGCAGCCTGCTGCCATGCTGAATTGTCTCTTTGTTAGTGGTTTTTGATACCTGAGATGCATTATACCAGTGGCTTCCTGCAAATGAAACTACTTTCCTTTAGGAAGTCCTAAACACAGCACAGCCTCTTGGTCCAGCGGTGCCTGTGTTTGTGCTTCTCTGGAACTTCTTTCCTTTGGACCAAGCAAACCCAACTTTTTCATTCTCTGTCCATGAGCCATATTTTCTAAGCCTGTCAGCACTCTTGTTTGGACTGTGATGGGTGTAAATCATTCTTATGTACATGAGACCAATAATGGGAAATGCAATGGCAGCAAGGAGCAAAGACAGATAATTGTTGTTTTCTGCACAGAGCAGCCAGTGTAATGACACATGCTTGGTTTGCAGTGACATCATGGTAACTTCTGACTGGCTGCATTACATCCCAGAGTTCCACCTCTGCCATACTCTTGGCAATTGTATCAAGCAGTAGCTGCTGCTATTACCCAATTAATTAGTCTCTCTTTCTATCTACCTTTGATTTCTCCTTCCTGAATGCAGCCAATTGCACTGGCCTGTTGGCGCTGATGTTCTGAACTCTCCTTGAATTTTATCCTACATCATAATATCCAGAGACAGTCCTCCAAACTGCTTCTGGCTCCTAATGCCCTATGTCATTAATGAAAGACTCCTGTGCTCTCTATCCTGTGATAACACAAAATCATTCTCCTGTCATTGAGTATGGGCTGCCTGGCTGGTAGTGCAGAGGTGTGGAACCAGCCACAATCTGTGAGAAATAAGCTATGGCAGCTCAAGCAGGGATCTGGTCATCAGGAGTTCCCATGGTTTCTTTTCCACAGCTTGCTCTCAGCTTGCCCTCTCTTTCTGGAAATGAGTATTCTAGCAGGTAGTGTTAATTTGCTGTTGTTTGCACAGCAATGAAAGCACTGCTTATGGAAGATGTCTCTGACCCTTTTGACCTGTCCCACCATACACAGCTTGGTATTTCCCCTTACCATGCTACCCAGAAGGATTTATCATACTCATAGTATGGATGTGGAAAATGTGAGTTAGCCATGAGGAGTGGGAGACCCATCTTGCAGGGAGGTTGGAGGGGAGATTGCTGGTAGCCATGCCATTCCTGTGCTGAGGAGCAGTGCTGGGAACCATAGGTGTGTGTTAGCTGTGTTTCCAAGGATTCTGGCTGTGGCATCCAGCTTCCTCCACTTGCAACAACTGTGAGTGACTGTGGGTGCATCTGAGGCTTACTGAGACACTCAGCTCCATGAACAGTCACCAGAGAGGGATTATGGTACAGTCACTTCCCCTGCCTCCATGGGGGATAAAGAGGCACCAACAACAATGTTGTATTTTCCCTTTTTCTGCAGTCACCAGAGAGGGATTATGGTACAATCACTTCCCCTGCCTCCATGGGGGATAACGAGGCACCAACAACAATGTTGTGGGGGATAACAAGGCACCAACAGCAATGTTGTATTTTCCCTTTTTCTGCCTTCTCTCTGCCACATCAGTGGTAGAAGAGGTTGCAGCCAGCAGCCCCTGGCATGCAGTAGATCTGCGGTGAAGATGAGCTCTCATTCCCTGGGACTCCTTGCACAAACCTGTGCAGTGCAGAGCTCGGGTACCCCATGACAAGCCTGTAAGGAGGTATAGCTGTGCTGTGCCTGTGTCTGCATCCCACACACCCACACAGAATTTCTGATCTGATCAAGAGCAAACAGATGGCACTTTGGTGTGTGAAACCCGTCCTGAGAAATGCAAGCAGATAACAGTAAACAGGGCAGGGCTTGCTTTGTCTGGGGCTGAACACGGGGGCAGGTGGGGGAATAGGAACTCTCACTGAGGGTTCTGGACAAGGTGAGTGAAGCCCAAGTCCCACAGGGGAATGGGACACCCTGTAGAAAGGCTCCTGTGTGTGAGTGCTCAGAGATCAGATAGTCCCTGTGCTTTCAGGGGCACTGAGGCTTGGGTTGTACCCTCCATTCTCTGCTTCCACCCACATGATTGATTTTGTCAGTGACTCATCACTTGCATTAACTCTTTGCTTGTTCCTTTTCTCTCACAGGCCAGGGAAGGAGAAGTAGCCATTATAGATAAAGTTCTGGATAATCCAGCCTTGACGTCTAGAGACTTTCAAGAATGGAAACAAATGTACCTTGATCTCTTCATGAACATCTATGAAAGCAGCTCCCGGAGGGACTCTGTTAATAGCTCATCTGAGGTTGAAGCACTTATAGGCTCCTTAGCACACACTCACTCTTACATAGAAACACATGTATGAAAGGCTCTCTTTTTGTCCTTTTGCTACACCCCAGCCCTTTACTTAAGTGCATAAAGTAGTTTTTATATCAATATGTGAGAGCTCTAGTAAATTATATTTTAATGTTACTCACCTGTGTGAAACCTTCAATGGTCAATGATAACACTTCTTTAATGAGGATTTGTATATTTTATATGCTACCAATGCTCTGCTTGTGTTTACCTTCTGTGAATTAAAAAAACCATGATCTTTAGCTATTGAAGAAAAGGATTTAAAAGCATTTTTGGAAGACTGTGGCCTTCATGCAGAAGTTCCACATGCTATAAAGTTTTTGTTATCAAAGGTCAGTTTTACAATGATATTTTATAATTCCAGTATTGCATTGCATTTTTGGAGTGCAGGTACTGTTTTGGTGGTGGGAGAAAAGCAATTTTTATATTTCATGAGAAACTCTAGGATTTTTCTTAAATAACAGGGAAAAGGTGTAATGCAGTGGTTGTGTTTCAGTTTTGTCAAACACATAAAAGGGTAAAAATCAGCAGACAAAAAATTACTACTGTGAGTTTAAGGGTCAAAAGGTTAGGTCTTATTTCCTTGTGCTTTTTTTAAAGCCTGTTGCTTAGGTTTACCACCAGTGCAAAGGGATGCTGGTTTGTATTATACTTAAGACCAAATTGTGTGTTGTCTCTTAATCACATTAGGTTGATTTACAAAAAAAAAAAAAAATCATGGTACTGTGATTGATGAAACTTTTGCACTGAAGGAATCAGTATAATGTGCAGATTTTGCAAAAGAGAAAATACAGACTTTCAACATCGTTGGTAGCAGCATTTCTTTAGCCCAGAACAGCAGCAGTGGAAAAGGTTTCCAATGAAATGCTTCAAATCTGAGATGCCTTGAAGGTTCCCACAATAGAAAAAAAGTGAATAGGATTTTTCAAGTAGTTTCCTATGTGTTTTCTGAGCTGTGAAATTTGGCTGTATTGTATGCAGGGAAAATGTGTGATTAGAGCAGAATTGAACGTGGAACCTGAAAAATAACAGAGGAGTAAAAACACCTCTGGTTTGCTTTTGAAGGGGAAGGGATGTCTCTGGGTTCTGCTGAGTTCACAGGCCAATTAAAATGTTTTAAACTTCCATGAGATTTGTTATCTGCTGAAGACAACCCAGTGAATACGAGGGGAAATAGCTCCTTAGAGTTAGGCACATGCCTGAAATAAAAGTGGGAGGGAACTCTTAAATCATATGTTTACTTTTTATGAGCTTGGTTTCGAAAAATGTTAAGAGCATGATAAAATATTTCTGCTGCTCTTCAGTATTTTGCTGCGTAAGTTAGGACTCATGACATAATTTAATAATGCTCATGTGGAAAGGAAAAGCCTCCTTTATACTTTAATGAGTTGTACTCTTAACCAACTTGAGACTATTGCCTGTACAGCTCAGTGAATGTACTTTAAACTTTATGAACTCTGATATTTCCTGGCAATTATATCCATGAAGGGATGAAGGAAAGAATAGACAGATTTTCTTTCTTTCTTTCTTTCTTTCTTTCTTTCTTGCTTTCCTTTCTTGCTTTCTTTCTTTTTTTTCTTTCTTTCTTTCTCTCTCTCTCTCTTTCTCTCTTTTCTATCTCTCTTTCTCTCCTTTCTTTCTTTCTATCTTTCTCTCCTTCTCTCTTTCTCTCCTTTTCTATCTCTCTCCTTTTTCTCTCTTGCTCCTCTTTTTCTTTCTTTTCCTCTTTCTACCCCTCATTTTCTATCTTGTTGATGCATTTGGATTGCAAATGTTCTGCAGATTTTGCACAACTGTACAGAAGAGTGGCCTTTCTGTAGCCCATTTTCAGTAATCCTATATTCAAGTTGTCTGGATGACAAATCATGTATTAACATTTGTATAGAATTCTGGATCCAGTGTAAGATTTGTACTATTAGAAGAATATTGTTTGTATAAACTGGACATTTATTCCTGCATGGGTACTGACTTGTATATTAAATTTGTGAGGTTTTTGTAAATTTCTCTTAAAAAATGCTTGACTTGAAATGGATTGTGCTATTGTTCCAAGCATTTAGATTCTCTTGCTATTGTTTAACTGGACCAAAAGTAAATATATTCATATGAAAAACTCTTTATATCTGATGGATGTATATGCACATTGTGTAGTTGATTCCTTGTCAAAACCAAGGCAGTTCAGAAGACTTAGATCTGTTGCTATGCAACAGCCATTCTGCCTGCACTTTACATTAGTAAAGTTAGCTTGATTGCTTTAAAGGTGAAAATTAAACATTACAGTTTTTTAAGCTAGTCTAGTGACAAAGAACATGTGTCCTCTCCATTGTGCTGCCTTCTTTTAAGACTATTAAATGTTCTTCTATATATATTTTTATTGTATTAACTCTCAACCTAGAAAGGGAACACTGTAAAATGAAGTAAAATAAATTTAGCTTTTAAATGAACATTTATGGCTCAAGATTCACTTTACTCCATACCAGATTAATTCTGTGGCATCTGATCACTTTGTTTGCATTTCACATATCCATGTATCTTAAAATGCCCCAGTGTGGCTTCAAACACTGCCAGTGTAGCCAAAAGGAGTGACACTATTGCTCATTTGTTGAGAGACAGACACTGAGTAAAGACTTCTGAAAACCTTCAGTTACCTCCCTCCCCTTTGTACTCTTTGATGAAAGTAAACCTTTTTTGACTGCAGGGTTCTGTAATGTAGCAGTTCAACAGCAAGGAAGCATTTTACCCTTATGAGCAGGTGAGATAAAGCAGTGTATGGCACCAAGGTAAATGCCAAGTCATCAGTGACATCCTGTTACTCCTGTAAGAAGCTTCTTGGAGGCTGAGGATAAGGATACCCACTCTGGCCATCTAAGCTAACCCAGGGCTTGGACACAAAAGAAATGTACATCACCAGTAGTGTGCATCTTTAAAATAACACAAAATAAACATCTGGAAGGTGTTCTACAACAAAGGCCACTGAGAGAGAAATGGCTTCTATCAAACAAACACTGTTTTAACTTTCAGCTGTAGCTGAGTCTATGCAGTGAAAAGTCCATGCCTCTGTCAGTAATTTCATTCTGGTTAGCTAAGACATTCTTGCCTAGTAAGTAGTATATCAAATAATACCTTTGCCTTGGCAATACTTGCTACTAATTCTTGTAGGCATCAATTTTCTAGTCTTATACAGCTCTCTTTCCTTTTGCTTAGCCATAGCATAAAAACTCAATAGCATTTACCAGCTGGGAAAATTACTTCTGATTAAGAAAACAGAAAAGACAGATTATATTTTTTAATGTTTGAAAAATCCCACTTGCAACACCTACTAATTGCTATCTAGGTATTATCCAAAAGTCAAGGATTACAATTCTCACTCATCACCTCTAAGCAAGCTACTTGCTACATCCTTGCTCAGTGAGATCAGCTTCCAGCTTTATAAGTCCTTGATGTGTTTCCTGTGCTGGAGCCAGATTTTCTTGCCTGTTTCCACCAAGCATTTGGCTTATCCAAGCAAAACTTCTACTCTCACATTCAGAGCCACCGCAATTTTCTTCTTCTCCAGGACTGCCGTGGGATGGACATTCCTCAGCATGGGAGCTCAGCAGCTGGGCAGCTTCTTCTGGTGGCTGTCACCGTCCTGCTCCTCAGCCACCTCGGAGAGCTGGAGCACGGCGCACTGCAGCCCACACCAGGGCAGAGGGGCCTTGCAGATCTCCTCCCAGCCATCGTTGTCGATGTCATAGCCAACCACGTCTTGTGTGGAGACCTCCAGGGAGTTTTGCCACTTCTTTCCCCCAATGAGAAGAGCTGTTTCCTCTACCACAGCCAGGCCGTAGGAGAATCGATCGTAGACCAGGGGTTTCAACCGAGTCCACTGGTTTTGATCCGGGTCATACCTTTCTATTTCAGAGAAAGGTTCATATAATCCCAGAAAGGTGAATATGGATCCCCTGATTGTTGCCATCTGATGCCCAAACCGAGCAATGCTCATTGGGGCACATTTCACCCACTGCCCTTCAAGTGAGCTCAGAGAATAAACGTCATTGCTTGTGCTGGCTGGGGCCGAGTACTTGCCCCCAGAGATGTATATGGTGTTCTTGCAAACAGCACTGGCATGACCATGGATCCTGCATGGCAATTCCCTGGCCTTGGTCCATCTATCCCTGCTGATGTCATAGACTTCCACCGATGAATGCAGCGACCCGTCCTCACCCCTTCCACCGATGGCAAAGATATTCTTGCCTAGGACACAGCAGGAAAACTGGCATCTCTTTTCCAGCATGCCCGTGATTTGGGTCCATGTGTTAAATCTTGGATCGTACCGATGGACCTTGTTTGTAACCAATAAGGTATTTCCAATTTTAGCATCACCCAATGTACCAGTTTGTATTTCCCCACCCAGGACATAGAGGAAGTTCCCCACCACGCACACGCTGTGGTTCTGCACCCTGTCCTGCAGCTGCGTGAGGGTTCTCCATTTGTGGTTGTAAACATCAAAGGCCACCACATCAGTGACGAGCCCCTCGCTTGCTGTGCCTCCCCCCAGCAAAATGATCCGAGTTTTCTGGTTCCTCAGCGTGGTGGACTTATCCTGCAGGACAGGCTGTTTGTATACAGATGTGTGATAATTTATTGCTTTTATGATCATGCACTTAATACCTGCTGAGAGCAACACTTCTGACTGTGTGTAGGTTTTTCTCAGCTCTTCCACTGGGATGAGACCATATCTTATGTGCTCTAAAAGGCTGCTTGCATGATCCAGCCTGGATTTATCCTGCTTCAACCACAGCAGGACAAGATTCAACAGGCGGCATTCTTCCACCATGGGGAGATCTGCTGATTGAATCACTGCTAGCAAAGACTTGAAGTTCAGCTCGAGAAGTCCTGACAAATCCAAGTCCAGCAGCTTCCAGACATTTTTGATAATGTATTTTTCTGCAGCTGCTAGGGCATCTGGCAGGTAGAACTTCCTGGCCACATTGGCAGAGTAGCAGCAGTTTTCCAAGGCAAGATTTTTAACTAAGTACTGATTGCACAAGCCAATAGCATCAGTCACTTGCAAGTAGCTTGCAGCTTCCAAGGTATCCTCCAGGCTTTCAAAGGAAAGGGGCAGCAAGGATGTGTAAATGAAATCCAGGATGTGCTGGAGCCCAGTGGGTGAGACAACTTGTAGGTGAATGACACTGGCTTTAGACTCTTGGGTATAACTTTTGAACATGGCTCGGAAGTAGTCGCTGGAGCATGCCAACAAGGACTTGTGTGCAGGAAACTCATTTTCTTTCACTTTCAGCAAAATGTCACAGAGAAAGCCCTCTGATCTCAGGCTCTGGTATTGGGCAAGCACGGCGGTGCAGTGTGCTTTGCAGTACGACAGGAAGTAGCTCATGGCAGACAATGCAATGCTTTTCCCTTGAGCTATTAGAGCTGAAATGCAATTAGATATTGAAACAGCTGCCTCACTCAATAGCCATTGCCTGAATGCCCAGCAGACCTCCAGCTGTTAGAGAAAAGCCCAGCCCAACCCAAGAAAAACCAAGTCAGTCTCTTGCCTGGCATAGGGGGACAGTTAGTAGATTTGTGGTGAATTCAATTCATTCCTTTACAGAGAAAATAGCTGAATATGTATCAGCTGTAGGATGCTTACTTTTCTTGCCTCCATAAGCTGCACAAGGATGAAGGGTCCACAGTCGTGCCCAGCACTTGCTTGGCTGGCCATCAGGTGACAGATGAGGGAGCTCGATGACGGTCCCAATCAATGGCCCTCTGTGTCGGCTCGGCCGTCCCCCCCAACCCTTCCTGCTCCACGGGCAGATCCCAGGGATCCTCTCTGGCTGCCAGCGCGTGGCTCTGAGCACACACAGATGAGAAGAGAGCGCCGACTTTGCTCCTCTTGTTTGTATTTTGAACTCCGATCAGTTTAGACGTCACTGCCCCGGGACAGCAGCCTCCTTTCCGTCCCTTTCCGTCCCCTTTCCGCACGGCCCTGGGAAGCCTCGGCCGAAGATCAAATCAGCACCCAGGGATTATTACGGGAACATTTTCTGAGCCCATAAATCTTTCCCCGGCAGCCACTAAGACAACCAAAATACCGTGATTAGTCACTGGTTGGATTTGACATGCATTTCTGGCGCTTTGCTTCACGTGACACCTCCATGGCTCACAGCTACCAGAATAGCCGCAGGCTCGTCCCCTCGTTCCCCTCGCCTGGGAGCCACCCCGGGCGGGTGAGAAATGGGGCCAGAGGAGCTTCCAGCGACAGCCACCGCCAAAGCAGCTGACTTGGAATGACCTGGCTGGAAATCACAAGGGTAACACATTCACACAGAGTGGGGACAAAAATAGATTCCCCCAGTTCGGCCATAATAAACCAAATTCTGTTTATAGAGGAGGCTTTGCATAATTGTGCTCTCAGTTACCGGCTGGGAACAAACCTGGAGCCCCCAGGGGTGGGCCAGCGCTCAACTTTCTCACTCTCAGTTTGTCCTAATTAGAAGCACTTATACAGGGATTATCCCTGATTTTCACCTGGGCACTTCAGGGTCTAATTTCTATCAGGAATAGCAGCTCTGAGCAGGGTACAAATTCTGACCTCTTAAAGCTTGCTTTCATTTCTTCTTTTTTTTTCCTTGCGTAACTCTGGATGAAGATGTTCAGGAATTTCCTCCAGACACCTTTCTTTCCAAATCAAACACCCTCAGGACTTGCAGACCTCGCTGGGGTTGATAAATGCCTGATCATTTTGCTGCACTGTGAGCCAGCAGACTTTGGAGCAGAGACGGATTCCCACAGGACTGGAAAATTTCACTTTTTGCTTAAGCCCAAGGTAAAGCCTTTTTACTGTATTTTTTTAATATTTATTTTGTGGTGTCATTAAATTCTGGCTTACCCCTGTAGCTGAGCAGTGTTTGGAGCTGACTGGATCCTAATATGGACTGTGCATGTTGTGTGACTGTTCCAGTGAGCTTAAACTGTCTTGCTAAACAGACTGACACCTACACATGCTCTGTTTGTGGGGAAGGATTCCACAACCATTATTTTTTTGTTGCTGTATAGCTCTGAAAATTGTTTTCCTGCTTGAATCCACTTTCCATCATGGCATTATAGGCCATAAATCAGGATCTTGCTAAAGGATCTTGCCCTTTGCTAGCAACACAACATGTATGGGCAGTAGGGATGAAGGAGAAAAGGGATGCTTGCTTCTTTTTCCCAGCAGTTTTGCCAATGTCCAAGTTGGGACAACTCTAAGGTATGTTTGTGAAACTGTGCAGTCAATTCCAATCTTCAGTTTTGATATTTTTCCTGTTCTGGAAGTAGAAACCAAAGGCCAGGTACCTCTGTCACCCCTTGGCAGTCACGAGTCAGTGATGAGGGACCAGGTCTTAAATGCTCCCACTCCTAGAGGTGCTGCTTTGCCCAGTTAAACCTCAGCAGGTACCAGATTTCTATAACACGAGGTGCAGATAAACCTCCTCTATTTTGAAATAGCAGGTGGGCACTGCACATCACGATTTCACTGGAGCCTGAGGTGAGAGGCCACAGTCCTTGTCCTGCACCGGCCTGTGCTGCCATAACTGCCCTGACACAGGCAGAAGTGCTGCACGGGGAGAAATGGGGAAAACCCAAAAACAGAGCAGCAGAGAGGGCTCTGTGGCCCAGGCCAGGCTGCCAGCCTCCCTCCCTGTGTGACCTCGCAGGCAGATGTAGCCCAGCAGAGGGGAGCATGGCTGGCTGGGTGCCTGGGATGCAGCACCAGGAGGGATCCTGGGCACAGAGCAGGGCTGCTCTGCTGTGGGGCCTGGGCCACCAGCCCCAGGGCACTGCTGAAGGGCCACATGTGCTGGTACCATGGAGTGCCTGGGACCAAGGACACATAAATCAATCCACTTCCCCTGGATCCAGATTTGACCAGAAAGAGGTCAAATGTGGCTTGGCCAACTGAGGGTACTGCCAGCAGCAGCCAAGGAATATTTCTGACCCCCATGGGACACTCCTGCCTCCCAGGTGATGCACTCCAGTCCAAGGCAATGTGCCTTTTCCTCACCCCCAGCAAGGCACTGCCCAGTCTTGCACCAGTTTGGCTGGAATGTGTAAAGTGCCAGCACAGCTCCAGCCACAAGCTCTGTAATTTCAGAGGCCAAACGAGGCTCAGTCTGAACATTCCTGCCTGTGCCCAGAGTGACTCCATGTTAACCCAACCAGCTGTGCATCACTTCCTTTCCAAATGAATTCCATCCATGGGTGGCTGTTTATACAGGTCAGCTGCTGGAGCTGATTTAACTGATTTAACACCAGTGCCAGGTAAGCAGGTCCCATAATTGTATGCAGACTTGCTGTGCTATTCTCTCTCAGACCCACTTCATCTTCATGGCAAGCCAGCTAATGGAAGTAGTAACAATCACGATCCTTATAAAGCTGTTTATTTGCCTGGAGATTTCTTTTCTTTGGCTTATAATTGAAATAAAACCACATCTTTTCCAGTCCCTTGCTCTGGAGTGATAAAAAAAATTATCATTATCAAAATGAGGTTTTTCCCTGCTTCACTTCCGGGCAGCTAGCCTTGTCTAACTAGGGAGCCTGCTCAGCCAAGACCCTCCTTTGTCAACAAACAAATTAGCTTCATGCAGAAGCTCAGGTCTGCAGCACCTTTGGAAGAATATTTAATGTCCATTAGTAAGAGAACAGATGGTGACTAAACAGCTGACTTACAAATCTCACCACCAGACCTAGCACTAAGTAGGATGCAGTGAAACCAGGATCTTATTTTCCTTGGGCATAATTTGGAAGATCAGATCTAATGTTTGACTCACTAGATGGTGCTTAAAATTAGGGAAATATTAGTGTTTCAATGATGCTGATTTGTTTGGAATAGATAATACATTTTTAATCATGTGCATCATTTAGACTTTAAATTAGATTTAGATTTCAGGCTTTCAGCATATTTTCTGTTGAAGTGATTGCTCTATTACAGTAGGCAGCCTGAAATAAAAAAAAAACATTTAGATGTGTTCTGTGAAAAATGTTGGCTTCCACACGTGCAGAGGTTTTTACTATAGAGAATTGAAAAATGGCCCAAGTTGCAACACCATGTTCAGTTTAATATTGCAAGTAGGCCATCAGTTAATAAACAATTGAATTATTGTTTTAAATGTTGCCAACTCTTTTTTAAGGGTAAAGATTATAGAAAGAGTTGTCCAAGTGCTACTAGGCTCATTACTAACAAGTGGCTTACTGTAAAATATTTGTTATAAAATTCCACAGCAGAGGATTACCAGGCTACATTTTGTTCCAAAAGAAATCAATGCAGTCCAGAGGACAACAGAGTAAATATCTCAGATGCTTGATAATGTACTGCATAAACAAATAACAGCAAAAATGACCCAAGTAATGAGTATAGCCATACAGGTTTCCTAGAAGTGCTAATCAGAAAGATCCTATTGATTTAAGTTGTCTTGCAAAAATCTTTGGACTACAGTCTGTTCTTCATCCTTGAATAATCATTCACAGTAGTATTTGGGTCAGCACATCTATTTAAAGCATGTTTAGCCCAGGAAAGCAGTTCTTAAGAGCAAAACAGTAAGAGGGAGGAATTTTCTTGCAGCTAAAACCAATGCCTGGTGAGATCATGTCTGGTATAAAAGCAAAGAGAAGGTTCCCTGCTTGCATGAGGTGGGCTTAGCTGTGAGGTTTCCATTTGGGCAGGGGGAGGCTGGGGCTGCCTGTGGCTTTAAGCACTGTCCCAGTGGTGCCCACGGGACACTGTCCCTGTGAGCTGGGGAGCAGCACAGGGCAGTGCCTCCCCCAGCCTGGCAGAGAAGTTCTGCCAACCCTCAGCACCCTGTATCCATGCCTGTGCCACCCCAGAGGGGGGTCTGTGTCTGGGGACAGCAAAAGCTTTGAGTGCAGGGCTCTGTCTGCCTGTGGGGAGAAGAGAGGTTCAGTAGGGTCAGGAGCCAGAGCAGGGATCCCAGGCAGAAGTTGCTGCAGGACCATGGCTGCTGAGCCATGGCTGTGTGGCACTCCTCTGTGCTCTGGAAAAAGAGGAGGAAAGGAGGAAATACTCCTGGCACACCTGGGCTGGGAGTGGCTGTCCCAGCTGGGTCACTCCAGCATAGCTACACCTGTGCAAGAAAGCATCCTGAGTCAAACTGTGAAAGGCAACATGAAATACCAGACTTTCAATCAGACAGTGCCTCATTTATTTCCTCTCCCTGTTTTTTCAGGTTTTGTTTGCCTCCCATGAAGACAGAAGCTGTTCCAGCTTCCACTGCCATCTCAGTGGGTTAGACATGAGCTCCCCTGGTGAATAAAAAACAAGTTGGAAAATTTTAAACTTGGGTTCCCATTCCAGAGCAACTGCAGTGGCATGAGTCAGGCACTGCAGACACAGGATAATGAAGGAGAATGTGTATTTTAATGAGCCCATTTCAGAGCAGATGCACTAATAGCTCTCACAGCATCTCACAGCTGAGGGTGGAGGGCTGCTCAGGGTTCATCTGTTCCTGTGATGGCCAGGTGGCTCCAGAGGTGCTCTGCATTGAGCCCTGGCTTTCACCCCTGGGCAAGCAGTGCTGCCTGGGCTGTTGCAGGGGCAGAGAGGGACCTGCAACCCTGCCCAGGGGCATCTTCCCTCTCCATCCAGCTCAGGGGTGCTCACAGACACCTCTGGCTGCTGACCTTGCACAGCATGGGTATGCACAGCCCTAGCTGAAGCTGCTCTGCTCATGGGTCCCTTCTGCACGTATGGAAGCCCCCCCTGGTATAAAAGGAATATTTCTGACCCCCATGTGGCATTCCTGCCTCCCAAAGACCTTGGGACTGGTTGAACTGTGTTCCCAACCCTTATCTGCTTGGGTACATGTAGTGGCAACAGCTGCAGCCTGGGCTGTGTGAGCACTCCTGGCAGGAGAGCTCAGCTCTCCCTTTGTCCTGGCTGGACAGAGCCAGCAGCTCCCTGCACACTGCCCAGCCCACCCTGGCCTGATTCCATGGTGATCCATGCATCCAGCACAAAACCTCTACAACTGGGAAACACACCTCAGGTCTAAGAAGAGGATAAGGACATGGGGACTGGCCTCCCACAGGTCAATCATCTTTGAATGCATTTACTTGTAATTAGAAGAAGGATGAGTTTTTGTAGGGATAGAGATGTAAGGCACAACCAGTGCTCTGAGACCACAGAGCAGAAAACTGACATTTTCCTGTTTTGGGACACCACAGAGATGAAGTAAAGCTGCAGTGTTGAAGAAAAGCTGCATGTCTCTGAAACCAAGGTGCTTTTCACATAAGCTATTAGGATTCAGCTCTACCATCCTCTTTGATTTCCTAATTCACATTCATGCAAATGTACTCCAAGACATGGACTGTTGGTGAGCAAAATAAAGGTTACAGTGCAATCAGCTGCTCTTACTGCATGGGACAATGAGATCCTGATGCCAGCTGATCACTGGAAGTGTTCCTGGAGTCGGTACACTATTGTCAGCACTGCTGTGATCACTGTCAGCAGCACCACCACACCACTTACTGAGCTGGACTTGGTCCCTGGATGTCCTGTAAGTCTCAGGCTTATCCTTGGGACTGAAAGGATTGCACCTGCACAAGCTGATCCTTTTTCATTTATTCACAAGGTTTTAGAGTGGGAGAGCACCCATGGGTGAAGTGCAGCTGGAATTACTTGCACATGCCAAAGGATGAAGGATGGATGACAAACCCCAAGGTGTCTAGAGAGCTTTTTTTCCTCAGTGACTCCTGATGAATAAAGCCATCCTGGAGTGTGACAAAGGCATTGATGGAATGTGTGTCATTTACCCCCCTGATCTTCATGAGTTACTGACTGGTGTGTGACTAGCAAACCTCTCTGATCACTTGTCAGGCTGATCTCAGAGCCAATCCATAGTGCCATAAGGTACTGGTGGCCCTGCTCATCAAAAAGGGAGAGAGACAACTCCCTCCACACCAGACATAGTCTCTCAATTCCACTCCTGAAAGAAATTCCTAGAGTAGCTACAGAAATTGTGTATGCCAAATTTTCTTCCCCAGGCCAGAGTCCCTGCAGACCATGCAGGATTTCAGTCATCTCCCCTCTTTCCCTGGTAGGATCTGGATGCCAGCAGGGCATGCACATAAACTGTGGATAGCAGTGAGCCAAAACCCTCATCTCCAAGGCACTCTCCGAGAACAAATGTACTATGAGCTCACTTTTATTAATTTTAATTTGGAGTTCTTATGACAGGAACAATGCAAGTATTGACTCCATCATGGAAGTGCAAAAATACCCCACACAGTACGTCTTGCCTGCACAGAAAAAACACACAGTATGTCCAAAACAGCTTGGAAGGCTGTTCTATATTCAGCAAGTTTATTTTGGTCTCATCTGTCTAGGATAAGGATTGACATAAGTGACTCTTGAAGGGAGTGACCACTCCTGCCCTGAGCCCCAGCAGCATGCACCAGTGCAGCAGCACCTCCCTGGTACAACAGCAGAGTTTCCAAGGGACCTTTGCATTTTGCCTCAAGTGGGAAAATCATTGCTCTGTGTTAGTTCTTCTGTCACACCCAAGAAAGGAAACCATAGACAAGTGAAGAAAAAGCAGGTGAAGAGGACAGATGGACCTGAAACTCTGTGGGGGGAAACACAAGCTTTGAAATGTCCAAGAGCAACATAAGCTTTGAAATGTCTGAGAGCAACACACCTTCCCAGTACTGCAAATACTCACCTGCCCATTGGACATCCAGGTGGCTTCAGGGCAGGGGGTATCTCCCAGCAGAACCACAGGGGTAATCTCTCACAGAATCTCAGCAGAATGTCTGACATTGTAAATCAGGACTCCAGCAGTGCCCCCGAGGCAGGCACACGCTCTCCCCAGGAATGTGGGTCAGCCGAGGTGTGGGCTGGCAAAACCCCTCCTGCAGTAAAGAGAATGGCCTTGGGGCTGAGGGTGGGGAACGCAGTTCAGCAGGATGCCAGAAAATTCTTAGTCCTCACACACAAAAATCCAGTACAGTTGTACCTTCCTCCTTCATTTAAGAAAGCAGCACTGGTGCCAAGGAGCCTCCTCTGATCCCAGCAGAGCCACATCCAAGGGGAGGATGCTAATGAGAGCTGAGGTTCAGTGAGAAATGTGGTGAAATGGAACTACCACACAATCGTGCCAATTCTATATCCTAGCATTGAAAGGAGGAAGAGAATAAAAATAAATGTATATGCCTCAATTGTTTTTAAATACAAGTAATGACATAATTAATATTTTCTGGAGGTCATTCAAGGACAGCAGTACAGTGATTTAGGCCATCTTGACCATATTGAAAGGGTGTAACTATGGCTTCCCCCTTCATCCTCTGCCAGTCTTCCTCTTTGCTGAACCATGGTCCAACAAGCAGGGTACCACAAAGAAAATATCCTGAATTGCTCTGTGAAAATGACAAATGTGGTCAGAAGAAACCTAATTTCAAAAGGTGATTAGGTTTATATATGTAGAGCAGTAGATAATCTCACTGCCTACACCTTTATTTAGCTCACAGTAACATATGAATATGCCTACTGCCCTGGCAAAAAAAAAAAAAAAAAAACCAAAAAAAAAAAAAAACCAAACAAAAAAAAAAAACCAAAACAAAAGGAAACAAAAGCAAAAAACACCAAAAGAAAAGTAAAAATATTAATTCCACAAATTAGACTGGATGCAGACTTTCAGCCCATCATTATACAGGCAGATACTGTGCACTGCTGGTATAGCATTTCATTACAGCAGCAAAGTCAAAACTTCTAAAAATATGGATTGTATTAGGTAAATTCTCCCATACTTCCCAACATCAGCACCACAACATAATTTCCAGGGTTTGAAGATTGCACTTTCTGGGAAGAAAACACTCAAATTCAGGACATACCTTGAAATAGCCATATCCACTCACTTTTGACACCCACCAGCTGTACATGTAAAATAAACAGTCTGTGCAAACAAATTGCACACCTTGATATTTCTACTACTCCTGACTGTGGTTTAAAGGCTGTAAGTTGAAAGAATAAATAGAATATGAAAGCAGTCACCATACAAGTCACCTGTCTTTTTCCCCAAGCAGGTTATTTGCCTTTGATGATATAAAATTGCTCTTAGAAGTCTAACAGATCTTCTGCAGGGAGCTATATTTTGCAATTTTCTTCAAATGAACCTTGTGGTTGAATAAGTGTTTTTCAGTCCAAAGTTTACAGAGTTATATGGAAATAGATTCTGGTTTTGGTTCCTTCAAAGCCAATAGAAATTTTGCCATCAACTCTGGAACAAGCAGAAACATAATTTTGTTAGCACAGAGAAGCTTGGGAAGTTGTCTCAGTTTAATTTTTCAGCCTTATATGCTATCTTTCTCACCTGATATGCAGGGTATAATCAACTCCCAATGGTCCTGTTAGAATAAAGGTCATTTTAAAGATCAGACCCTTTACAACTGAGCCCCTTATCCCCTAGAGAAGAGAATCTGGTGAGTTTCTACCTCCAGCACTTTATTTTTAATGGGTTAACTCTTGCTGTGTAGAGATTGTCAGTGCCTTGTATGGAGGGAGCAAGGGTGGGGAAGGGCACAATAATCTCTGCTAGGATGTTCCCATTCTGCAGCCTGCACTGATGCTTTAGGGAGCAGAGTCCTCAGGCACCAGTGTTATGGGGGTGCCCTGCTGATCTCACTTGGGTTACCCCAGAAGCAATATTGTTTCCTACTGCTTCAACTTCTGGAAATGTTTAATTAAATTATTAATAATAATAATGAATAAAAAAAGGTTGATTTCTTTTTTTTTTTTCCCTGCTATTCAGATCAGGCATTCTCCTGATCTTCCCCTTGTTTTCAGAAAAGAGTTATTGGAGAAAATACTGCATTTCTACAGCTTCTGGAATTGCAACACATTGCCATAAGTCCAGAAAAAAAAAATCATTGCATAGAACCGAAGTTCCTACAGGCCATTTGTGGTTGCCCATGTACTGGGAAATACTGGAAATTCTCAACTGAAAATACAAACAAGAGTGTAAAGAGGCATAGCTGAGCATCAGAAACAAAAGTATTCAGGTCATTTCCAAAGGCAGAAAGAGCAGTTAGAAGCCAAGGTCCCATCAGGCAGCTAAACAATCCCAATGGCCACTGCTCCTCATGACAGAGTCCTTCCTACCCACTAAAATGCTGTGATTCTGTTATCAAGGTGACACCAAACTGCTGGATTTGTTCAGGACAGTGCAAGGGGCACTGAAACAATCAGAAAGTGCTGGAAACTGCCCTCCCATGAGGCCACTACTTTAAGGCACTGCAGTCAATAAATCCTTTTGCTCTTAATTGTTTGGGTTTCTCTTAGAAACAAATATTTACCAGCTTCTGGTTTGGACAGTCTTCTAAAGGTCACAAATGCTAGCTCCAAGGGGAGCCAGGCTATTCAACCTTCAACTATTTAACCTTGGCTTCCTGTGGCAGCCTGCACTGCCATAAAAGCAGGCATCACTATGGGATGAATGTGCAGGGATGGGGGGTAAAGTTCTTCTCCCCTTGGCCCACCTCAGCATGTTATTTTTAAAAGCTTATGTGTTCAGTGATGAAAATAGACATCTTCGTTCTGCTTATCCTTTTGGGTGGGTTTGATGTGTTGGGTGCTAATGGTATGCCAGGAAATTAGAATTACTTTTTCATTTAAAAAATGTGGATGGAGGGAAGAGAAAAGGATTTCTTTATGATTGTTATTAGTGTTGAAAATTTGTATTAGGAATAAAAAGGTGTTCAGGTTTTCTAAAATAGTCCTTCTACATCCCCTACACAACTATAGCTGTAAGGGGAAGCTGTAGCTCCAGCAAAGCTTCAATTCAGCTACTGCTCCCAACTTCCTAAGACTATTCAGACACGAAATTATCTCTATCAGTATTTCTTATACCTACCTTTCATCTCATCATGACCAAAAATTCCAACCAGGAGAATCACTGGGGAAGGTATAATCCAACTTTGTGCCTTGACTCTTTTCAGCATAATTTCTAATTACACCAATCACTGCACACTCATTTGGGCACCTTGCTTATGAAGATAAAAAAATGTGTTCTGAGCTACTCCTTCTGCATGGTGAAGTGGTTTGGGGTTTGACTTTTAAACTTTAGTCATCTATCCTCTTTCTTTTTTTCCTTGTTTTGGTTTTGGTCTGTTCTCTAGTGGCATTAAAGAAGGGGGAGCCTCCCAGGACTGGGAAACACTAGCTCTTCTGAGTGAGAGCCTTCTTGCTTGGGTTCAGCAAGAACAAGCTCACTTTCCTTCAAGACTCATTATTTTTGTCATCTGACCTAGAAAAATCACAAGAGACCAAGGTCCCCCCTTGCATGTAGGTCAGTCATGTCTTGGGAAATGCAGGGTTTGCTTTCTCACCTCGGGGAGGGAAATTTATATCGTTGCCATAATTTTCCAGTTTTCACATGCAGGCCAATAATAACAGCTTTAAATCAGGTAAGAGTTTCTACAAGTAAAGATAACAAAAGGCTAGGAAAAGTTGCCTAGGGAGGTTGTGAGGTTGCCATCGTGCATGGCATAATCTCTAAAATGTGCTGTAAAATACATATTCCTTACAAATCTGCCTGGAGGCAAGGAGATGGATTAGATGGCATTTTGAACCCCTCTGAGGACTGTACTTAAGGATCTTCTGCTTCTTATAAGTGTTAAGTCACAAAGTCCTCAGGCTTTGGTGATTCACACAAGTGATTTTCTAAATAGAGGTCCTTTACTGAAAAACAAAAGCTTTAAATAGGAGAAAGCCTGGGATGCATGCTGGTGTGTGATGCTTGGGAGACATCATAATTGCTGTTTGCAAAATTTACTAAGCATGTCAGTAAGCTGAAAATGTACAGGACAGAGGGCATGCAAAGTGTCTGCCTGAAAACGCTGCCCCTCTGCACAGGAAGAGCCATTGGAAGGCCAATGCCCAACATCACTGCTCCTTATAAAGCTGCTTCCCAGATATGTCATGACTTGAGAACTTCTGCTGAGATAGAAACATAAAAATGAATTTCTGACAACTGAATGCAGTAGTGTGGAAATTTACTCCACCATCACTGATGTCAGAGCTAGTTTTTTCTTGTTATTTCTTCTACATGTCATAAAGATGAATAAAACGGGTAATTTTCTTTTTTAGATTGGTAGAGGAGAAATATTTCTTGTTCTGGATATTAATAATTTGCATTTCTGGATGTCACTTTCTTCTCTCTTTTCTTGAGAGGGAACAGGGTGTGCAAAGTATCACTAAGCCAAAGAAACCAACAAGCAAGACTTACAACAGCCATATGCTCCTGATTCATGCTGTCCCATACCAAGTTGAAAGAGGTGCAGCACAGAGACCCCCTTGAAGAACTGGCAGCTGCTCTTGGTAAAGGTTTGCCAGACAGTGAAATACCAGTGAGACTGCTGGGATACAACAAGACAAATTCTGGAGGAATTGTGTCTCCACATTGACATACATTGTGTTTCCTGGAATTCTGCAATGCAAAATCACTTCCCCATGTGCTGGTTCACCTCTGCTCCAGCAGGACAGAATGACCTCACAGAGGAAATCACAGCCACACTAAAGAAGCTCATGGAGGGATGAGATGGTCCCAGCTTTGTGGGAAAGGACTGGAAATCCTGGGCACTGGGCTTTCCCCCCACAGGTGTGAGGAGCTCCCTGAAGGGCAGCAGGGCAGGAAGCCTCAACCAAGCAGGCTGGAGGGGTGCAATCCCAGGAGGGGCTAGCAGAGCCTGCGTCTTGCTGAAGGGAAGAGGAGGGAAGGAGAGGAGCCTTCTTGGCCTGCCTCCACCCCCATCAGGAAGGGGTTTTAGAGGCTGTGGTCCCACCTCATGTCCTTCTGAATTAGGCTCCTCCAGAGCTCCTGATCTGCTTGGGCTCTTTTCCAGGTGGAGGCTGGTGATAAATCCATGGTGCACAGCAGCAGAGCTTCACCTACCCCTGCAGCTGACCCTGCCTTTGGGTTTAGGTCAGGACAACTGATTTCAGCTGCCTGGATGGATGTGTGGCATAGGCAGAGCACATTCCTCTCCTCTCAAAGGTAAGGGAAGAGCCCACATATCCCATTTGAGTCATGACTATATGAATTTGATGTCAAATGAATTTTCTCAAGTATGTGGTGCCGTCCAGTGTCGTTTTCCTAATCTCTGCAGGGCTCTTACCCCTCACACTGCCCCATCTGTTTGCTCTTGCTGTGAGGATGCTCAATAACATTTTATTGGAGAAACAGCCATAGCAGGGAATTAAGGGGTGGCCTCATTCAGAGGTGCTAGTGGCTGAGTCACTGGGATGTCATTCAGACATGAGGACAGACTGTGAAGGCCTTCAGATCACATGCGTGCATGACATTTAGAAGAGGTGGGTGACCTCACAGGAGATTATCTGTGAGCTCTAAATTGGCCATAGAAAGTGGCATTGGAGGCCTTCATTTGCCCTCGATAACCTTCAGCAATAAAAACAGAGGATGAGCATATGGATGTGCATGCAGGGAGCGTACAACAAGTGCCGAGAACACTGTGAAGGCCAGAGGGCTGGTAAACCATACCCCAGCTCCAGGGACACGTGTCTGTCATGGAAAGAGGGAGGAGGAGGACACTCTGTGCTTCACAGGGCAGAGGAGTTTATTTGTTTTATTTGATTTTGTGTTTGTGTGCATTGCTACCTGTCTGTGCAATAAGACATTTAGGAATTTGTGCTTTTTACCAAGTTTCTGTAGGGAAGCACAAATCTGGGTATTTCCCCATACCCTTGTAATTCTAGGGGTCATTGTAATTCATCAGGTCAGGGCCAGGCTTGTCAGCAACCAGCAGCACTGAGAGGCAGAGCCCTATTCATTCAAACCTTGCTGTTTCCTCCATTGTCTCCACCTCAGCACCTCAGCACACATGAGCACTGTTGGGGGGAAGCAAGGAGAAAGATTGTTTTCCTAAGTTCAGTAACAATAATGATCCGAAGGGCCTTAAGATTTTGTCCTCAAGTCTTTGGCCTCCTCTAAGTGTTTCCCTCTCCTGGTTCAGTCCAGCCCATATCTTTCACCAACCTGCTGGACCTGCTCAGGTGAACCTGCTGCATTATTTGTTCGAAAATTTGGGAAGAAAGAAGTGGTATGGCAGCAGGGATTTCAGAATCACAGAATCATAGAATTGTTTAATTTGGAAAAGACAGGATCACAAAGTCCAATCTTCAACCCAGCACTGCTAAGTTCATCACTAAACAGTGTCCATTGCCCTTCTCTGGACTCACTCCAGCCCCTCAATGCCTTTCCTGTAGTGAGGGGCCGAAAACTGGACACAGGATTTGAGGTGTGGCCTCACCAATGCCAAGTACAGGGGGACAATCCCTGCCCTGGTCCTGCTGCCACACTATTGCTGATCCAGGCCAGGTGCCATTGGCCTTCTTGGCCCCCTGGATGCACGCTGGTTCATTTTCAGCTGCTGTTGACCAACACCCCCAGGCTGACCCTGTTACACCACACAGCTGTCCATCCCTCTTTCTCCAAGTCTGGAGTGTTGCTTTGGGTTGTTGTGACCCAGGTGAAGAACCTGGCAGTTCCCCTTACTGAACCTCATACAACTGGCCTCAGCCCATCAATCCAACCTGTCCACATCCCTCTGCAGAGCCTTTCTGCCCTCCAGCAAATCAACACTCCCACCCAGCTTGATGTCATCAGCAAATTCTGCTGAACAGGACTGGCTCCATAGGTGAGCCCTAGGGATACCAGCTGTGACCAGCTGTCCTCTCAAAGTCGAAGGTGGCAGTTCTGCTGACCCCCCTCCTTAAGTCTCCAGGAGTCAAAAACTTTTATTGTTTCATGATGGCTTTGCCTGAGACACCCTCCAACCATTGCATCACCCATGAGTCCTCTGTCCACAAACAACAGGTCCACCAAGGCATCTCCCACTCACCAGCTGTGTCAGGCAAATTTCCACATGCTCCAGGAACCTTCTGGACTCTTTCCTCTCTGCTGGAGTGTATTTCTAGCAGACAACTGGAAAGCTGAAGGCCCCCATGAGAAAAAAGGCCAATGATCGTGAGACTTCTCCCAGATGTTTATAAGAATATTTCATCTGCCTTATAAGGATATTTAATCTGCCTTACCTGAAGTAAATCTTCTCCCTGCCTCGTTTCTCAAAGCAGAAACCTAACCTAGGCTGTCTTCTGCCTCTCAGCCCCACCTTCCCCATCTCATTTTCTATGGATTCATCCCTCTTTCACTATCCTCCTGCACTTGATGAACTGATCTGTTGCATTGGGTTTGCATTAGCCTGGCTTTCCTGGTAGCAGGAAGGCCACAGAAATGGCTGTGAGAAGCTGCTGGAAGCTTCCAGTCTGTCTGGCAGAGCCAATCCCTGGTGAGTCCAAAGATGGACGAGCTGCTGGCCAAGGCTGGGCCAATTAGAGATGGTGGTAACATCTCTGTGATAACGTATTTAAGAAATCAAAACAAAAGTTGTGGCACAGTTGTAATTTTTGGCCAGAGAAGAGCAGGATGAGAACATGTGAGAGTAGCAACTCCGCAGACACAAGGTCAGTGAAGAAGGAGGGGCAGGAGGGGCTCTGAGTTCTGAGCAGAGATTCCTCTGCAGCCCTTGGTGCAGCCTATGGTGAAGCAGCCGTGCCCCTGCAGCCCCTGGGGATCCAAGGGGATGCAGAGATCCATCCAGAGCACGTGGGGGAGCACCACACCAGAGCAGGAGGAAGCCTGAGAGGAGGCTGTGATCCTGTGGCAGACCTGTGGAGAAAAGGACCCTGCTCCCATGCTGGAGCAGCCTGTCCTTGGAGGGCTGCACCCCGTGGAAGAGTGACCCACACCACAGCAGTGTGAGGGGGATTGGTGTCCATGAGATGGATTCATGCTGGAGAAGTTCATGGAGAGCTGTCTGCCATGGGAGGGACCCCAGGGTGCAGCAGGGGAATGACTCCTGTCCCTGAGCAGAGGGAGAAGCCGCAGGAGATGAACAGATCACAGCCCCCATTCCCTGTCTCCCTGCATTGCTGGAGTAGGAGGTGGAGCTGAAAGGAAGGAGGGGTGGGGGGGAGGTGTTTTTACTTTACTTCTCATTATCCCACTCTGATTTTGTTAACAATAAATTCTCTTCATATCTCTAAGTTGAGCCTGTTTTGCCCTTGGTAGTATTTGATGAGTGATCTCTCCCAGTCCTTACCTCAACTCATGAACCCTTCATTATATTTTCCCTCCTCTGTCCAGCTGCAGAGCAGAGTGAGTTGCTTTGGTGGGTGCCTGGCAACTGGCCAGTGTCAACCCATGACATCTACTCATATGGATCTTCCTCATGCCCAAAAAATGTATGAATCCTGCCCCTTGTGCCCAAACTTGCCTCACACAGTTGACAGCTATGTGCTGAGGATAGAAGATCCAGGGCTTGGATTGTCAGTCTCCTGTTGGGAGATGTGTTATGGACCACTAAAACCCGGCAATTGCTCAGCTAGGAAAGTGTTAGATGGACAGTATTAGATGGAAGTGAAGTACCACTGTATCAGATGAAGATCATCCTCAACAGAAACTATTGCAGTACCTGTAAAAAACATTCACTGTGGATGCAGCATCTGTAAGAAAGACAAATTTAATTCCAGTTTCACTAAAGATACAGTGAAGGATTAAATCCACAGAGAATCAAATTTAATTAGTCACCAGACAAGATTTGCCATCCACCAGTGTTTAAGAAACCCCCAACTCTAACTTCACTTGCACTTGCAATCAGTCACCAATCTTCTGCAGGATGCCTTTGAGAGCATCCACCTCACTGATTACTGCAAAGTAATGTAGTGGGAAGTAAACAGAACATATGGATAGGTGGGCTTATTTTATAAATGGCTTTTAACTTCTTCCAAAGACACAGGAAAACTGGATTTTACCAGGTTTAACTGATCTTATATCCAATCGTCAGTTTTTTGTCTCTACAGAATATTTTATCTTGGGGCTGCAGTATTTTTTGAGGACTGAAAAACTGGCTTTAGGGGAAGTTTTCTTTGTAATTATTTATGCACCAGTAGTACTAGGCAGCCCATATACCAAAATCAGGATCTTTTTTCCAAGTGCATTATTTAATCTGCAAAAACTCACTCAAATTAAATATGTACACATTAGAGAAACTGGGACTTAGTCACAAGGGCAAAATAAAATTGTTTCAATATTTTGCCCCTGAAGCTAAAGAAAAGATACAACTATTTTTCTTGGATCCTCTTCCGTGATTCTCTTCTCTCAACATCAATTTTTTATAATAAAAAATGGTCAAAGTGCCAGATTTTTTAATGCCTTCACATAAATAATTTACAGACTGCATAAAACAAGAGATAAATAAAAGGACCCTCTTCATCACCCTTGTGAGTACACTGAGCACAGTCCTGTTGAGATGCCACTGAACCCAGTGAACTGTGCCTCCAGACTCTGATTTGGGGAACTCACATCCATAAACACAGCTGCATGTAACTACAAATGTTTTACTGATACAATATGTAAAGCAGTACAGTGGGGAAGTACTGGTTTGTTTTTTTGTTTTTTTTCAACTGCTTGCTTTCACTACTAGCTTACACCGCCACAGAAAAGATATAACTGCCAGTTTAGTTCTATAATTCAAATTAATGCATGAATCCAAGCCTCCAGAGTTTTAAGACAAATAACACTATTTGCCTGAGAAATGCAGAAGCAATATAATCTTTTAACTGAAAGTGATTAAACCAGAGTAACCAATGGAGATACATTCAAACTCCCCAAAATTTTCAAGTAACAGTAATTATTATTTTACCTCTATCTTTACCTCTAAGCTAAATGTGTTTGGATTTTTCTGTGTAGATAACCAGAAAAATCATTGAAGTGTGGTTTTGTTGACTAGCCAGTGATTAAAACTCTCTTTCCAGATGTGTTGGGGTCTTGCTGTCTCATTAGACTAAACCCTTTGCTGTGGGCACTGCATGACACCTATTTCTGTTTTTTCTAACAGAACATGTTGCCACTACATCGTTGAGCAATTTCTCTTAGATTAACAACATCTCTTTTTTGGCATTAAGAGAAAAAAACAATTCAATGCAGAGCTCTGGGTAGGGAGTTAACAAAGGAAACTCTCCCACACCTTTCATGCCCAGTGCTTGGTGACACAGGGTAGAACTTTCCTTGGATTTACTCTCACGCCAGCAACACAAGGAGACCAGAGCACAGAGATGACACTGAAATCCAGGTATTTTGCTTTGTGTCATGGGTCCCCTGATGAAAGGGTCAGGGATAGGGATGGAGGGGAGCTTGTTAAGTGTTTGCTTTGGTGCAGCCATTCCTCTGGCTCCTCTCTCTAGGGGTGGTCATTAGGGAGGTGCTCACACACTAATCCTGTCAGTGAGTTTGGCTCCCACCCACAAAGACTCCCTTGTGACCACAGGAAAGGGCATGATTTTAGCATGAGCTGTTATTATGTGTGCTCATTCTTCATTGTAAGACCTTAGTCCTTCCCTAAACTTGTGCCAGATTCTAACATCTGGGGGATGGAATTTCCCATGCCAGAAGCACCAGGCTGCAGAGCTGCCTGGGACATCTTTCACTGGCCTGTGTGCACCCCACAGTCAGAATTTTAATAAGGCTTAGATGAAAAATAACCTCACTAGCACAAGATGGTTCAGGCCAGCTGTAAACTGTTTGCTAGCTGAGACAGAGAATCTTCATAGCCTCCTTTTTTCCTAGTACTAATTTCATGTTCTATTAAGGATTTCTTGTAGTCCTTAGACTTAACTCAGGGTTCTCACTGATCTCCACTCCCCACTAGTTGTCAGTCTCAAGGGAGTGTAAAAATTTTCATTTAAAATAAAGACAAAACTCAGAAAAAGTATTCTTTGGCTGTGACTGGTCCCTCCCCACTCTGAAGATGTTTCAGTGGCCCCTGGTGGCACCCCTCTATTTGGAAGCAAGGATTTGAAATCTGGCAAAAGAACCACACTCCTCTGTCAGGGATAGGTTTTCTTTCTTTCACCTACACATTCAGGTATGAAGACTGGGATGTGGCCCCAACTTTCTCCATCCCCTGGAATTTTCACTGTGAAGTTTCCTAACTATGAAAGGAAGAGGCTTTACCTTTCCCCAGTTCTCAGAAATTAGTATTTCTTAAGTGAGCAAAGAAAACAAAAGCCAAGGTCCTGACTCATCTCACCTTCAGCGTGCTTTCAGATCAATGTGTTTTCTCCTTTTCATCATTTCCAGACTGGTAGGAACAGGGCAGTCCAATATCAGTGACTGATAATGCAGTGTTGGGGAAAACTGTTCATTTTCCATTGAACAGACATGTTAATCTCATTGTGATGTAAATGAAAGCTGCCCCTGATACACTCCATCTCTTGACATTTCCATTTCAACCTGTCCTTCAGGGATGCTCACCTCCAAGAAATGCATTAAGGGAAATCAGAGCATATAAGGATGAAGCAGGACAGTAAGCAATGTTGATATTGCATATTCAAAGCAAAAAGTACAATAATGTCATTTTAATGGAGCTGCAGAGAGTACAGCTCCTTTCTAATTTCCTGTACAAAGTAATGCAAATATATGGAAACTTAAAATTCAAAAATCATTTCAGTTAGCTCTGATATTGTCTGATGGAGCAAACAAGAATTAGATGGATGTCATTGTAAGTAATATTCAACTTGAAATCTGTTTTCTAACCAGAATAATTATCTTTATTTTATTTGAATAAACAAGAGCCAGGCAGAGAGTTTCAGAGTATGTAGAATAGTTTCAATCAACATTAGAAGAATATTATTAAAAACAACTCCTCATATCCCTTTACAGTAAGTAACATAAAAGAGACCATGGAGACAGTGTGTATTAAATTTCTCTTACAATAAGATCTCATTTCCAAAAATGGAATATGCATCAGTGTTCTTTTATGTACAGTCCATATAATGCAAGCATCAAGGATTAATCACTCTATGTAAGAGGTGCTGTGATCATACATTACTTTAGCCCAGCATCCATATTCCAGTGTCCCCTTTTGATTTGAGCTTTTGAAGATAATGATCCTTCAAGCTGTATTCATGAACATGTTCCATCAAGGCTGGATGACTTTATTTGAATAAAGGTTGCAGGTTGTCTGTCAGCTACCTCACATCTTGTGTATTCATTGTATAAAGGTGATGCATAATTATCAGAACAGCAGAGCATTTTAGATTCTGGAGGAAAAGAAATACTTTGTCTCTACAACAAAAGAAGAATTTAGCTCAACTCACCAGAAAGACCGTTGCTTTTAATATTTTAATTTCCTTTATTACACATGATACATGATTCCTCCTCTATAACTAGGAACTCACAGCAGAACATAAGATGTTATATCCCTCATTTATTCTTCACTTTGTGAATTAATTTAAAAACCCTTTTGTACACATTGACATTTTTCAAAAGAAAGAAACCAAATTAATTGAAAATAATGATGTAATTATTTTAAGTTTTTTCTATTTTTGCTCAAACTTCAAATTATACTACTCCCCATTTTCAGGTCAAAATCATTCCTGTACATACACATATTCATTGCTGGTTGCTTTGTTCTGTTTTATTTCAGCACTACTTTCCTATGTTAAACAAAATGGACAACGAGAAAGCATTGATATAAATATACAAAGAAGATGCTTCTTATGGGGTATTGAAGAGTTGGGAAGTTCATATTCTTCATACAAATATATAAAATATTTGAAATTTTCTCCATTCATTGGAATCCATTCTGTTTCACTTGTCAGACCTGTGCAACAAATACAAGACCAGAAATTAATCATTATCAGTGCCAAGACCAACAAGACCATTATTAATCATTATCTTAAAATACTCACAGGTATTTTAAGATCATACAGAAAAACTTTGAGGGGGAGGACACTCTCCACACCTGCAAATTTTCCTTCTCTGACAGCACTGGTTTACAGCCAAGCTTAGGGAATACAAATCTTTGTGATCCACTAGCTTTTCCCACCTACAGTCCAGATCTCTGTCTGATGAAACTTAATGATTCTGGCAAGACTTGAGAACTTTAAAGCCTTGAGTTTTGCCCTTGGTAGAGGGTGCTGGGGCTCTGCCCCACCCCACTGCCATCCCATCCCATCCCATCCCATCCAGCAGAGCCTGGGGGCAGGCAGGCCCAGCCCTGCACAAACCCTGAGTGGGGCTGAGCACCAGGAAAGCTCTGCCACTGCTCCAGCAGGCACAGGAGGCACATCCTGCCATGTGGCTCAGCAGTGTTGAGGCTGTGCTGCAGGGAGTAGGAATGCATCAATTCATAAAAATCAAAATGGTATTTAATTTTGCTATTAAATACTACTTACTGATATATACATATATATGTCTGTGCATTTTTAATTGTTTTAACTGCTTTGGTTAGCCTCCTCTCTTGCCTTTTCTGTTCTACCCATTAGAGTCTTCACTGGTGAGACTCCATCCAAACTGAATAGTCCTGGGCAATTTTCAGCCTCTCTTCTTTTGGTAGTATTTATCTTCCTGTAACTACTTTTGTCACAGCTCCACTTCTCCCTATTTCTACTTTAATTCTCGTGACTGACCAGCACTAAGGACAATATTCTAGAAATAGTAGCAAAATATCTTCTGTGTTCTTTTAATAAATCCCACTTATTTATTTAAAAGCAAGGTTGAGGGGGTACTTAGCTTCTCTCTGGGGATTGATGAGCAATTTCCTTTGACCCATCTACAGATTCTTTCCTGCACAGTCACACTAATTTGCATCCCAGCATAGGGCCAATTTCTGTTTTGTTTGAATTAAGAAATACCATGGTTGCTATTGATATCAGTGGTTCTAGACAGCTCAATATTGAAAACCTGAAAACAGATTTTGCAATGAACTCTCAAAAGGTGAAGACACTAACTTTCTCAGTGTACATGTTTTATCAGCTAATATATAATTATTTGAGGTGGAGGAATATGTCTACCTTTGGTAAATTTTATTGAACTCATGAACCTTTAATAAACGCTTAGTAAACAGAGAAAAAGTCACAGGACAGAATAAAAAATGACAACCTTCTATATTCACAATGTGTTACATGAAGGGGGCTTTTGCTGTGCTCCTGAACACATGCAGGCTGTGCACATTGAGCAAACAGTGGAGGGACATTCAGCAGGCTGGGATTTCTTTGCTTTCAGAAAAAACTCTTCCCTGGAGAAGAGAGGTGATGTTAAGAGAAACCCTGCATGGCTTACACAGACTGCTTGAAAGTGATTGCAAGCTTTAAATAAAGAAATCAAATGTTAATTAACTTGTCTAGAAAGAAAGTGAGAGGGAGTCATTGCCCACATGAAGTGTCCCTAACACCACAAGCAGTGCTACCAGCACTCTCTGCCCATTAGAAACAAACAATGAGGCCATCTCATAGCTGGGCTCAGTAAGGCAATGCACTGCTCTGTTTCAGCTGAAATTTCCTTCCAGTCAGGTAATTTAAGGTATTTCTCTTTCTGCTCTCAAAAACAAAACCCAACTTTAGGGCTGTATTTGATGGCTCCCTGGGATACACACGCACAAGTAATCCTGTCCTGTATAATTACCTCCTGCCTACACACACTCTCCATGTGCTTCAGCATTCAGGATTATCCTCCTTTCTCTTTCAAACTCTTCTGTTCCTGAGTATCACAGGGTTGCTGTTTTCAGGTGGTTTGTGAATAAAACATTGCTGGCTATGACTGTCATCAAGGGCTCAAGCCTGGGATCAGGAGAAAGAGTGAGCAGGGCACAGAAGGCAAATCTGAGCACAGTGTGATCCTCTGCATCACAAGTGTTTTCTGATCCTTCTGCTGAAAGAGGCCAGTGACAGGTTCTGCCTCCAAACACATCGTGGGCAGATTGTGGCATGATGGACAGCTGTAATTTAGCATTCTGGGTTTTAGGATTGCATTGTATTTTTTTGTACCTTTCTAGCAGATTCAGCATCTTAGTTTTAAGGCAGTGTTTTCTGCAGGTGTCACCCTGGAGGACACATTTGCCTTGCATGGGAGCTACATGCTTAACTTCTTTAAGTAGTTTAATGTGTCCTTACTTCCTGAGTTCCTAATGACAGCCACCCTGTGCTGGGCACATCAAGCCCCCAAGGATCATCATAGTACAAAGAAGGTGGGTACATATAGGTACAAAGCCTTTGGGTATAAAAAGGATGGAGACAGACTTTCCTCACTGTGCTGAGTGACTGGAAAGGACACAACAGCCACAAATCGAAATACAGGGAAATTCATCTAGATAGGAAATAAAAATTTTACCATCAGGGTGGTCAAACACTAGTCCAGGTTGCCCAGGAAGGTTGTGGAGTCTCCATTCTTGGAGATACCCAAACCTTTCCTAGACATGGCCCTGAGCAATGACCTGAGCAGGACATTGGACTGGATGTTTTCCTGAGGTGGTCTTGGGGGTCAGGCAGTCTGTAAGTCTGTCAGAGGCTTTGCTTGTCCCAGGGCAAGCTGTCCTCTGCTCATGAGAGCCAAGGTGGATTCATGGGCCATGTCCAAGGCCCCTCGTGCCCTTGCCTGGCTGTGGAGCCATCCGTGAATTTACAAACTAAAACAGCAAGGTGCTATAAACTGTATTACTGTGTTTCTGATAAAACAAAAAATCTGGTTGATGGGATTCCTTTTGGTCACATGCTCCATTTTTTCAAATACTTCTTTGTCCTTTCTTTGTTTCCTCATAGTTCCCACACCTTTGACCTTCAGCTCCCATTGAAATCAATATCCCTTAATACCTTCACGATCTCAGGGCTGAAAGGTCCAAACTGGCACTGTGTCCCATCCAGCCAAGCAAGCACCTCTCTGCCTCCCTCCTTCCATGACACAGGTCTCTCACTAGGCAGTGGACCACCAAAAGACCTGCTGTGTCCATTTCTTCCAGTCACAGCTGGGACACAGCAGCTCCAACCAAAGGAAACCCAGCCTTCCAGGAGACCATGTGCCTACAAGAGTAGCTAGTTAGCAGGAGGAGCAATAAAACCCAAAAACTAGAGATCCCAGGAATGCTGCCACTTGTCATCTAAGCAAAAAACAAATTGCCATGATGATAAATATTTCCATGGGGTTCAGGTGCTGAGGAAAATCAAGCCCACTCTTCTAAAATTTTGTCTAAGGCATGCTGCTTGCAAGTGGTGCTATTTTAACACCTGGTAACTGTATCATCTTTCTCTCAGGTATACTCTCTGCTCTCCGGTTGCTTATAATTACTACCTGAGCTCCCTTTGCAGTCAGTGGCCTCTCTATTATCTCCCTGTGATGCTCTAATCCACTCAGACCTCCCACTGGCCAGCTGCAATTCTCCCTGTCCCAGCTCCCAAAGGCATGATATTTTTAGAGCACAAACTCCTCCAGAGATCCATGGGAGCCTGTAAACTCAAAAATAGGTTGCTTATGGTACATTAGCAATGCTCACAGTTATGTTCTCTGGTGATTCTTTCAGCTGCTGCAGGTTATCACCAGACTCCCTCGCTGCTCCAATCAACCTCGCCCCAAACAACCCTCAGCCATTTAAAAAAAAGAATATACTTGAGAGCAAATGCTTAAATGTTGTCCTGATTACGGGTGGACATATGTGCATGCTCAGGAACACTTTGAATCATGGAATTAGAGGAGTTTTCAGCCCTCAAGACCTTCTCCATTCCCTGACTGAGAATCTGCAAGGCTATGATTGCAGTCGGTTGGATGCCAGCTTTGTTTTCTGGAATAAAAAAGACTAGATCCCTGAGGTTTCTGACCACAGAAAAAGCAGTAGCTATTTTTATATAAGAAATTATTTAATGTATGTGCTGTTCAATACAGATGCAGCTTCAAAAATAAATGCAAATAAAGAAATGAATTGCAAAAATCTCACTATTTCTTTTTCCTTTTTAAAAATTACAGTTTTAATGCTCCATCTCGCTTTTATTCTCTGAAAACACCCAACTAGTTAACAGCAAGAACATGAAATATTTATTCTTAAAAAAACACTAGTAGTTCCAGTTGTCAGTGTTTTCTGTTCTTAGAGAGCATGCTAGCTGAAGGAACAAGAAATATTAAATCCATCCAGATTTTGGCTGTATCTCCATATATGCAATTAAATGACCACATTTAGTGCTAATATTATATAATTAAAGACCATGCATGAATCACTTGAGCACTGAATATTTTTTTTATTTATTTCAATAGTTCCCAGCCCTATATATTTAACCCCAAAATTCTGTTAAGGCATCCTATTTTATAAGAAGGAACTTTACACAGGATGAAAGAGACATTAGCACTTCGAAGAAGATCAGTGATTACAGCAAGTGCACCAAGGTTCAGTAAATGCCTCCCACTCAACAAGCTTCCCAAGTGAACGACCACATGATGTTTACTCCTCACCAGAACCCATTTATAGATCTCTTACTCACCACTACCTCAGCCATAAGTGCAACCCTCAAAAAGAGGCAGCAAGGAGAGCTCTGTTTGGGAGCAGACAGAGTTCACAGTTGGAGAACTGGCCCTTGTCCTTACAATACTGTTTAGCCAGGCTGTGGGTCATGATTTAAGTCATCCACACTCTAAAGATTCCAAACTACTGAAAGTGTTTATTAAATACCATGTGGATTGCACACAGACAACAGGTATGGCTGCTTGGGGAAAATTCTGCGCCATTTGGAAAAATTAATAAAAAGGGTTAAAAAATGCCCCTCCAAAAGTGCAAGTGGGAAATGAAGGTAATGACTTCTTATGGAATTAGGAGTCCTAGGAAAGAGTTTTGTTCCCATTATGTCATTTAAAAGACATCTGGCCATTCCCAGCCGATAGCACACTGGGAATGAAAAGGGTATCAGTTACAGTAAGGTAAGAAGGGGACAGAGGTCGTGAACGTCTGAGAGTCTGGAGCAGAATTAGCCTAGAATGACAAACACACTGCTCTACAGAAGGAAAAACCTGGGCAAAAGGTAAATCCAGGGACATGTCTCTTTTCATTGCTCTAGTGAATTGTCAAGGTGAAATAAAGCCAGACTATCTCCTTAGACTCTCTAATTCTCCTGCACATCTGGTAAAAGCTTTGACCTTTTGGAGACAGTAACCTGGAGTGCCAGGGGATCTGCTTTAATTCCTCTCCCCTCACTTCCCTTTGATGGGCAGCCCTTGCTGTACTCAGCTTCTCCCATGAAACTCCTTTAATATTTATGTCATATCAAGATCACTGTCCACACAGATGCCAGAAGAAGCAGTAGGAAGTCAAATGTGCCCCAGGTTAACATATGAATACTGTGATGGGATGCCAGAGAGATGTTTTAAGTTGCAAAGGGGAGGGAGGGGAGTTCATCCCTTCACTCCTTTCCAACAATATCTGGTTGACTAAATGAAAGACCTTAATTTAAATTAAACTATTTTAATTTCCTGCATGGTTTTTTTAAAAATGATTTCAACACATTTGTTATATTTCTGCCAGCATAATGACAGGAACTGACATATAGCTGAGCATATATCATATGTCTTTTAAAATATAGTTTCTCTCATTTATATTTTCTGGGCTTTGTCCCCGTGAAATACTGGAAAGAGAAACATTTATGCCTTTTTAAAAATTTATTTTTAATTCATTTTTCTTTTTTTTGCCCTTTACCTACAGTCCATAAATTGAAATGTAGGTTGCACATACACATACATGCAGGGCTTCAAAACAAAAAGAGAAAGGTCAGAATTTTTATCCTTTCAATTTGTCTGACAACACTAGGCAAAAAATATTTTCTACCAAAACAGAAAAATAATCTTTTAAATAACAAACATTGCTATCTTCACTATGAAGAAATTATTGAAAGCCATATGCTCCTTTTGACATGCATATGTTCTTTCTCTAATTTACACCTCAGTTCAGACAGAGTGACCTGGGCAGTGAAGGACAGTTTTGACCCTTTCTGTTTGCAGCTCGGTAGTGCACACACAAAGGAGCTGCAGCCAAGTGCTGTGTAACAGCAGGTCTAGCCACACAATAGACCCTTTTATTAACACAGGAAAAGTCAGTATAACACATTCCTTGGGTTATACTGTTATCAAAATTTCTTGTTACTTGCACTGACACAAAGCTTTGGCACCAAAGGAACTCGCAAAAGAGACAATTTCACTCAGTGGTACTGAAATGACAGCTGTCAAATGGAAATCCTTCAGATCAACTTGAATTCTAAATATTTGCTCTCCAAAAGACCTAATGTCCATAAAGACATGATACCTGTCATTTATTATATTGCCTTTTTTTTTCTAAGTGGAACCCAGATGCCAATGATCCAGAGGTATGTGGCCCAAGATCTTGCAATAAGTAGCAGTTCCAAAAGTGAAAAAAACCCCTCAGATGTCAGCATTTTCATATCACAGAAAAGGGAAAAAAATATCCCTACCTCTTGACTAGTACTAAGAGTTTTGGGATTTGTAATGGGCTACAAACACTACAGCTTCTAGAGCATGGAAATGTGTTCTGAACTTCCACATCTCTTTAGCCTTACCGGTTGTAATTTTACTTTTGTTTGGGCATTTCTTGGCTGAGATCAGAAATCTGCCTAAAACATTCTTCTGGGCTGCCAGTTCCCAGCTTAATGAGCATGGGGGGTTTTTTTAGCTAATGGATTCACTAAAAAGGCTGATACAAATCCATTGTCTAGAAAGATAAAAAACAAACAGTTTCTTAAAGCTGGTAAAATATATCTTGAAGTTTATAATATCTGAGTAATTAAATAAGAGACTGAATTTTAAAGGACTGATTATGCTGAGCACTTTAAAACGCTATTACAAAGGAAACCCTACATAAATTCTAGTATACTCTCTGTTACTGGTATTATTACAACTTCTGCAATGACATTTTCTGGAGCCATCCTTTACATTCTCTCTCTATCCTGTACAGGTTTAAAGCACAGTGGCTGTAACAAATGCTTACTTCACATTAAATTCAAGTTTTAATTCAATTTCCTGCTTTTCATTAACATTTTTACTACAAATTCTCACAACTTAAAGTGTCACCCATAGAAAGATTCTGCAGACCCATCTTCAGTTGCTTTGGGACTGTATGAGGTAATTTGTAATTCATAATGGCTAGCAAAGATTACGCAGCATATAGCATATGCTGTGATTAAAGTTGTTGATAAGGAGCTGCAGTGGCTTTTTTTACCTCAGTTAATGAGAACTATGCAGCAGCACTTTCCACCTTTTAAATTAGTGTCTCCTGAAGGGAAAAAAAGAAAAAAAACTTTTCTTTTCTAGCACTTCAGTAAGCTCTGCCAAGTCCATGCAGGTGTGTGCCTATAATTATTATTCTTTGCAATTATTTATCAGTGTTGGGAAAATTGTTCTGAGTTTATGTTCAGTGCTTCTTATTCACCTATACAATCTCTGCATTAAAAAGCATTTGATTTCCAGAGTAAGCATCACTCAACAGCTTGGTCACTGTTGTCAGTGTCATTTTGACCATATTAGCAAGAATACCCAAGTTGTCTGTTAATGAAACCAAATGACTTAAAGAGCTTAAGAAGCAAAAAGTTCATGTCAGTGAGATTAGAGAGGGATTTCTTGGACAGTTTAATTGTATTTCATTTTCATTCTCCATAACAGCAGACAGTGAAACTTCAGTAATTATCATTGTAGCAAATTCATCAGTAAGGAAGCCAAAGCCTAATATCTGATCCTGCAAACTGTTTATTTCCTCCTTTAAGGTGCAACAAATCCTATTGATTTCTCCAATGATAACCAAAACCACACAGCTGCTTGCAGGCACAGGGTGGAAAATAGCCAGTAGCAATGCACCTGTGTGGTGGAGTAGCATCAAAAAGAAAAGAGGTTGCTAGGAGCCATTATGGACTGGTAATTGTGATGTCTACAAGGCAAAGATCTATACAGAAGGGACCAGATGCAGTATACTAATACAAATAAAATAATGATTGGTAAAATATTCAGTACAGAAAAAAGTCAAACAAACCCCAAAATAAACAATAAAAATATGAAAAGAGGAAGTAAAAGAAATGCTGTGACATTTAAAACAATAGGACATCTTTCTTGTACTGAGAGTGGTGATGCAATAGGAAATGCACCCTCTGAGAGTTAATTGCCTGACTAGGGTTTTCCAGCCAGGGAATATCTCTGAAAACAAATTTTCCAGCTAGGAGAAAATGTCCATGGTGCTGAGTGCTCCTGCTGCAGAGGCTCCCTGCAGCCAGCACCTGGCAGCCCACCCCAGAGATGATGTGGGGGAATTCCTCAGAGGTGTCTGCAGCCGGAGTAAGGGCAGGAACACATCACTGGTACAGGGCTCTGTCACCAGATCAAGCACGGTCAGATTGTTACACAGCTACACCACGGGATTGCTGCTGTGAGAGATGAGTAATGCCATGATTGACTCTCACAATTTACAGATACACATCATGTATATAGGTTAAGAAAAGTTTCATAGATTTATAGTTATGTTTTATCCTCTTGTGTTGTTATCAAGGGACAGCCGGGGTTGGGACATCAGGGAGGGCTGGCTTGTCACTGTGGTGGCATCTGACCTCCAGCCAGGGTCTGAGGAAGTGATCTCCACCACTGGACAGTGAAGAAGGGGTCAATGGACAAAACTCTGGGAGGGGTTAAGGGTTAAAAGGTGAAACCTCCATTGTGTGGGTGGGAGAGCACATGGTGGGGAAAATTCTTTGCTCCCTGCGCCAAAACATTTTCTCTATTCAGTCTTCTGTTGTATTTTTGATAAGGTTTAATAAAGCTTTCTAAAATGAGGAAAAGTGAGCAGCTATTTCTCACACTGCATTGCTTCAGGAAGTGACTTGTGAGTGTGGGGCCACAGCCTTTGGGCTGGATGGTGAGGGAGCCCACCTGAAGCACTACAGCTCCCAAAAGAAAAACCCTGTTACAGATGGATAATGAGATGATTGGCTCTCGCAATTAAAAGATAACTATTGTGTGAATATTAAGAAAAGCTTTAGTGATGTATAGTTATGTTATTGTAGTTTAGTTGTCTCCTGTTCTCCCCATAGTCCCCTTTCCCCCTGTATCATTGCCAAGGACAGGTAAAATAAGGCTGCACATGCATCCCTTGCATGGGGCAGCTGGGAATGGAAAAGCTTGGTGCTTAGGGGATGTGGCATGGCAACACCTGATCGCCAATCAAGTTCCAAGAAAGCAGTTTCCACGGATAAATGGCCAAGAAGAGCTGACTGACAGACTTTGGGAGGGGTCAGGGCTGGCTGATGCAACTCCCAGGGGTATAAAAGACTGAGCGTCCATCTTAAAGATGAACCAGTCACATGGTATCCATGAAAGTAGTTCCCAGCACTGCGAATTTTTCCTTATATAGTCCTTTTGTTGTATTTTTGTTAAGGTTTAATAAACCTTTTTAAATTTTCAAAGTGAGCAGTTGTTTCTCACACCAGTTTGCAGCTCCCCAGCCCTGCCCAGAGCCATTTTGCAGCTCCCAAGCCCTGGCTGCCCCTCTCGTGGCAGCCCCTCTCACTCAGTAAACCCCTCCCAGCCTTCTAACCCTCCAGCAGCCCGGAGTGGAAAACTTCATCATGATCTTAATGCCTGTGTCTGCACCAGACCCACAGCACCCAGTGCTGGAGCTGCTGAACAGCTGTGGCAAGCCCTTAGAAATGTTGTTTGGGGTGGACAGAGAGCTGGAAAGCTAACAAATCAAAGCTTCTTGACAAAAAGGCCTGATTTAGTTTAAAAACTTGGATTCATTCTTAGAAAATGGAAAATCCCCAGATGTGGAGGGATAGAATGTAAGAAAATAAAGATAGTGCAGAAGGCAGTCTCACCCCTGAGGCGTTGCAGCTGCACTAATCACCAAAGATTAGGAACAGGCCTGCCCTTAACAGGGCACAGCTGTGTCCAGTAAGAAGACAAGTGCTATAAAAGAGTGGGTTAGTTAGATAAGGAGAGAGTTGGTGTTTGTTGGCTGTGCTGTGAAGGGGGCTGAAGTTTGTTGCCTGTACGAGAAGGAGTCAGTGCTGCAAGGAGATGCCCATGAGAAATCACCGAGAAGGCATGGGAGACTTTTGCAAAAAGATGACAACACCCAGATCTTCTGTGCTTTTGTTGGGACATTCAGGCCACCCGGTTTTGTTTTGCTAGAAAAAGATTCGATTTGGGGAGGCTGAAATTTGGAGAGAGATTATGTTATTTTTACTGACATTTTTATGGTAGGGTAAAGACTCTTCTATGTGAATCCTTTCAGCACTCTTGTTATAGTCCCTCAAAGAGTACAATGAAAGCCATTCTAGGGTTGGGCTGTCATCCTCAAGATTGTTTTGCCTTGTGCCGTACGAACTCTAAAAGGCACAACTGTGTTACATAATTAAATTATGAACAATGATTTTCAAGCTATTTTGCACAAAAGAGATTCTGGAGGAGGCATTGGCCTTGGACTTCTTTTATGCTGGCACTTCATTTGTGCTGGCTCTCCAATCAAATATTAAAGCTTTACTGAAATTATATATGAAACATTCTCACAAATCCAAATGCAACCTCTCACACAGCAAAATTCTGCTGCTGGAAAGGTTCTATGATTTCACACCTGAATGCTCATGTCTTTTGCTATTGTCATGCTGGCTGCCACTTCAAACTCCTGATAAGCTGGCATTTTCTCCAGAGACACACACCCAGTGCTGAGCAGCTCTGCTTCGTGTCTGCGTGGTTTTCACATACAGAGGCTTTAAATATTGTTTGCATTTTTTAAATTAAAAAATGGTAAGGAAAAGTTTAAGAATTTTTCTTTTTTCTTTTTTCTTTTTTTTTTTTTTTTTTTTTTTTTGCTGGAGATGTTAGAGCTGCAGGGACAAAGACTGTGGAAAGTGAAATATTTGGCATTTGGCATGCTGCTGATTCCTATGGAGTCCCTCACTAAAGGCATTTCGAAGGTACCACTGTTCTTTGTTGACAGCTGACTTTTGTGGCTTTTTCTTTTTCGCAAAAAATTTAGGAACTTAATAATAAAAGGCACATATTAAAATAATATTGAGTTGACAAATGACTCACATAAGCATCAATTAATCAGTTAAGACTGAACATGAAGCCTAATAGTGATTATTAATATACAAATATTAAGAGATCAATACCAAGTTTTTTTCCCCTATACTTAAAGTGAGATAAGCTACTTCAGAGGCTTACTGGTATGTAGAAAGGATGATTCAGCATTGCTGTGCTTGTTTTGCAACCACACATAATTTTGTAGCTATGAGATGGTATGAGGAAAATTGTTATGAATTATAAAATTCAGGCAACACAATATAAGGCAGACTGCATGTGAATTAACATACTGTACAATGACAAACACGTAAACACTCACCCTTAGCTTCCATACTGCTTGATTTTTCACTTCCTATCAGACTTTAATATTGTCCAAAGATTTTTATTTCATTATCTGTAAGAATGCACATATTATCCAGGATCCTAGCTCTGCCACTCATTTTTTATTGCAAATGCTTTCCATTTTCATACAACTTCAATGGTTGAGAAGAAAGGTCTAGGCACTGGGTGTTGACTGGTTAGACTTTCAAAAGCCACGTGCTCAAACTTTGGCAAGGCAGACTGTTGTCTAATGTGTGTGCCTGGAAAATAGGCACATTTTATGTTGATTTTAGAAATGACTACGTTAAAAAAAAATTTTTATAAAACAAAGTCTAATCATGTGTATCCTGAAAGTAATTGATTTTTGGAGTTGTCTGTGTATGCTTACTTTGGGATTAAAATTATATATATATTTAAATCATGACTTTTTATGAATTTCAAGTTCCAGGGTAATGGAAATAGAAGCAAACAGTATCTTGGTGTGCTGCAAACATGCCCTTTCTTCCTTCAGTGAAGCAAAAGGGTGAAATGACAAGAGAATTATCAGGTTGGATAATTACTGGAGAAAAAGCCGAGTTTGCTTGATTTGTTGCTTGAGAGTTGGCATGGACTGAGGCTGCTGAAATTTATTTAAAATGCAATGAGTTTTTCTACCTTAGAGTATGCCAAGAGTCAAAATGGTCCAACATTTTTCTGATGGAACATTTCTCCACTGGGAAAGTTTGATGATCTGAAAATATAACTTTTTATGGAAAGATTTTGCTTTCAGCAATTCTCCTGATGCAACATGGAACACTGAGCATGACTGATCTGGCCAGTTTTTTATCCCAGCAGCTGCCCAGGAGGCTGGTTCTTCTCTTTGACTTTGGAAGCTTCCAAGGGTCAGCAGTTTCAGGTCTGACAGACTCAAAATCCCAATCCCTGCTCAACAGTCCTAACATTCAGAAGCTGCTGGACATAGCTTCCCAAATCAGAGGAGAAATATCCAAATTTTTAAAACTGTAAATAGTGTGGTTTAACCCCAGCTATTCCTGCTCCCTTGTGGTTCAGCTGAGGGCGGGGCCTAAATCTGCAGTATAACATAAACTTGGCATTCCCAAACTGGTTCCACAGCCTCTCCCTCATCTCAGCCTCCTGCTGCATTGAGCTACACCTTCCTTCAGGTGTGTGATGCCAAACAATTTAATGCTGCCCTTCAAGATTCATTTTGACAGCTACAAGCTCTAAAAATTAGCTGTATATGCTGTTTCCGCCCGACTCAAAGACTGGGCCATAGGAAATTAAAAATTATTTTTATGAATGGGTCAGAAGCCAAGCCCCATGTAGATGCTAAGCAGTGCTCACACATACAGCAATAATGATAATACTAATAAACCCCTGTTTGGCCCACAGTGATTTCTGTTACACGATAAGACACAAAAATTTGAGACAAATGGAGAGATAGGCAAAAGACAGCTCAGTTATATTTGGTATAATAATCAGCAGACTTACAATAGGAGCTGCTTGACTGCTGACACACAGCAATGACTATTATTTTTATGCAGCCGACTTCCTAAGCCCTCCCAGGGCAGTATTTTGAAAGCATTTAGCTGATTAAACATGCCAGCCCCTAGGATTGAGGCACTTAGCGTTTCTTTGGGAAGCTGAGGAGATACCTAATTGCAGGTTTACAGAGCTCCAAGTACTTTAGAAGTTTGCCCTCTAGTTTCCCTGAAGAGTTACTGCCACGATGCAGTATTTACCAGTATGTTTTGACTGGGATTTATCTCACTGTAACAGTTATTTCCCCTGTTTTTTTCCCCCACCAAAAAAGAAAAAAGAATTCCCAAGCCACATCCTACCAACAATCAACAGTGTAAATAAACTAGATTGACCACTAACCCTTTGGGCAATGTTCTGTACTAAATCATTATATCAGTAGAGCTGACAAAACCACAATTCATTTGAAAATTAGTGCTTGGGGAAAAAAATAGTCTTTATTAATGGCAAACCCAGAAGCATAAGAAGACGAAAGAGTGTCAGAAAAGAGTTTTTTGCATTCTTAGCACTTCAGATTGCTGAAGCAGCTGAAGGACACACTGTTCCTTCAAATTACTACTGAGAAAGAGGCTGAGGAAAGTAAAACAACCACATTTCTGTGGTAGCCAGGGAAACACAGAAGGGCAACAGCACAACCTACCTGCTTCTGCTATTGCAGTTAAAGAGAAAAAATGCAGCAGTGTAACCTCTACAGACCCTTTTTGAACAGAGGGCTGCTACCCCTTGACCTCCCACCCTGGGGAGGAAGGATCAGCCTGCAGGTGCTCCCCTGCTGCTGCCTGATGTGCTCCCCACCTTAAAACTAAACTGCAATTAAAGTTACAGAGAGAATCCACTTCAGAAGCTTCCTAGAGGTGAGCACTAGTGAGGGCTTTGCCAGGATTTGTTTGTTTGGGAGCCTCAGGAAAGGAACACAGCTCTGCTGTAATTTCAGCTCTTTCAGGACTTTGCAGGGATCTCGTGGGCACTTGGACAGGCTGAAGCTCTGTGAGAGTAACACCCAGTGTTGTGTGCTGCTCTGCTAGTTAAAGAGAAGATATGCCCAGAGATCCCAGTCAGCTGAAGTGACATTTAGTGGTCCCTGCTGGGCTCTGAAGGCAGGGGAAGTTGCTTCTGCTCCACTGTGAGGCAGGTGTGGAGCCAGGTGGCTCCTCAGTACAGCAGCTCTGCAGGAACAGGGATGGGCAGAGTGGGGCTGGGACCAGCCAAGTGCTGCCAAACCTGAAGCAACCCCTGTCCCTAAGCTCTCTCAGTCTGATTTCTCTGCTCTCAGCGCATTAGCAGCAAACTTTGTGATCTTTAAGACACTGAGAAGAGGCTCCTCTCCAAGAAGGACAAAAGAAATCTCAGCTATTTATATTTGAGCAGCAATACCCAATTTATTCATCATGAATTCTGCCTCTTCTGCCACCTTACCCAGTCTCTGCTGCAAATAACCCACATTTGACTTTCTGTGCTAGTTACAGTTTCTAAAAATGCTACTTTCTCCTGGTCATATGGCTTCTTCTCACAGAATTCATAATGTGTGAGTGAGTGTTGTTCCATATAAATATAGTGTACGTCTGATATGCCTACAGATAATATCACAGCACGACTGAACTATGATTAATTGTGGTACTAATCATCCACCTGTTTTCTTTCAACATAACTCTGGCACGTGCAATAAGATGAGTGAGCCTGAGGTCACATCCCTGCAAATATACTCACAGATGAGACAGAAGTTGGCTGTGGTTTTATTTTCAATACGTTTAAATTGAGACTTAGTGGTCTCTGGGCACTTTGCAAATACTTTTCCTGAAATTCTTAGCACTTTGTATAAAGCAAAATATATTGAAAAATATAGCAAATGGGAGGAAAAAGGAAAGGGTGGTAAGAAAATGATTGCCAACTCAAAACCCAACATAGTTTTTACATAACCCACATTCTCTGCAGCCTCTTCTGCATATCTAAGTCTCATTCTAGGTTTTATGGCTCCTTTGCCATGGAAAAGTGAGAGTTCTTAATCAGCTTGGGAGATTTGACAGCCGTCTTGCACCTAACCCAGAGGATTGCCTCAGAGGTGGAAAAGCACGAAGCCAAGACATCTTATACAGGCTGTTAATTTAACTTGACATGTTACTGACTGCATCAGGAAACTGTGTATTCTGACATCTGTTTTGTACAGGATATGCTCAATTGCTCAATTCTTTACATTATCTCACTTCTTCAAAGCTACTGCAGGTTGTGGGGCATTTTTAATACATAAATCTACATTACACATGTTTTCATATCAATAACCAGTATATATATATATATATATATATATATATAGTGTTTATAGAATTTTGTCATCTATTAGGATTTCAAAGGTAAGCCCATCTTTTCCAAGGAATAGACAGGTTTCTTCAAAACATAAATGAAAGTGTTACAACATGTTGCCTATCGTGTTAATACTTGATTTGCAATTTGTGACAAGTGAGCATTTTGAAATGAGTTATTAGGATTGACTGGAGGACATATGGGAGAACTAAACTTTCTCACAGCACCATGTTTCAAAATAGAAAATTGTTTTTTGACTATACAAATTGAAAAGGAAAAGAAGATGTTTCCACAGAGAAATAGAAGGAAAAGCTGAGAGGAATCACCTGCTGTTAAAACACAGGCACCAGAGACCAATTATATTTTGGGTTTGAATTTGCATGGCCATGATCTACAGTTTCTGTGGAAAATATTTCTTTTGCTCAGCTCGGCAGAAAGGCTCCTCTCAGAAGGTGAGCAGCAGCTCCTGCTGGAGCACTCACACAGCTGTACCAGCACAGCTGCTGGGTCTGACTGCAGAGACACAGAGCCCCATTCACTCTCAGCAGTGAGCAATATGCAGTTTGAAGATTCAAATTTGGAGTGTGATTTTGACATGCACTTAAGTGATTTATGAGCACAGTTCCCACTGAGTGACCTGGGGGTTGAGCTCCTTACCACTGGAGGACAGTACCAGCAATCTGGAGGCCTCGGGTGCAGGTACTTAAATGGGATGGGATGCAGGTACTTAAATCCAAAATTGTGGTACTCAAAACCATGAACCAGCTACACCATAACCTCAAACTGTGTTCATGCCCATCGAAAATGACCTGAGTTTAAATAACCCAGCTCACCTGAGTGCCAGGGAGATGTGTAAACCTGAGCAGCACCCAGAAGCTTGGTGGCTTTCCACAGAGACTGTCCTCCTCAGCACCTAAATACATAATTCCATCAGACTGTACAAAAGCACAGCAGCAGCCACCCTGGTTTCTTTCAAATCATAGCTTGAGGAGACTGATGCTACACATATTAGCCTTTAGACATGGTTCACAGCAATCCACAGGCTAAGGCACATGGAAGCAAGTTTCCTCAGTGCCAGTTGAGCTCCACATTGCTAAGCTGCCATCAGGCTGACTTATCTACAGATTAACTCATTTCTGCACAGAAGGTGAGCTTTAGCTTGGAGTCTAGAAAGGGCCCCCCTGCCAAGCTAGCCTGGAGTCTCCAGGGAAGGAAGAACTGTGGGTTTTAATCCTTTTGAGGCAAAGAAAGACCTGACCTGGTTTATTCATTCTTCCTGGCTGTGTATGTGTGATAACCACTGAGCCAAGGCAGAAGGGAGGGGCCATCAGCACATCCCTTCTCTTGCATGTTTGCAAATTTTTCTACTTGCTTTTTAAAAAATTTGGAGTATATCTGGAGGAGACAGTTCACACTGTTTATTCAGGGTGATGGGAAATGTCTCCTGGCTTTACTGAGAACATTGCTGAAGCTCCAGGGGAAAAAATCTGATTGTTTTCCATTTTTTTCTGTTAGCTATGTCTAAACAGCTTTCCACACAAGCTTCACCATGCTGCTTGCAGAAATGTCTCAAGGGTTCATAACAGCACATGCAAAACCATCTTCTCAAGATGACAGAAGTGTGGGTTTCTGCAGGGCAGAAAGTTTCTGAAGGGACCTGTGTGATCAGAGGCACTGAGGACTGTGGGTGAGACAGGACTCTCTGCCTCCATTTTCCTCTCTCTGTAACCTTGTACATCTTTTTACAGCATGTTGGGAGGAGCCAGGACTTATCCCTGAGCAATGCTAGAGCACTTTGGCAGGGGAAGACAGTTCTGTCTTCATCTGTCCCTTGGGATGCAAAAGGCAGTGCCATAACGTGGGCCAGCTGCTCTCCACTCCTGCCTGTCTGCTTTCAGGGTCCGAGGCATTCAGCTCCCCTCTTTAGTGAGGGAGCCAGTGAGTGCTTACAGAAGCTGGAGCTCAGGCAGCTGTTCTCCCTGGTAGATCCTGCAGAGGATCACCTCCCTGGCAAAGAGAGCACTGGGGGACATGGAGATGAAGAGTCTCCCTGAGGCAGGTCAGAACACAGCAGCCCAAGGTGTGTTCTGCCATCCTGGGTGGCCATCTGGAGCTGCCTGCTTCATTCTGCCCAACATGTATCTGGTCCCTGCGCTGCTCATAAAATTCCAGACACTGCTGAGGGATGTAAATTAAGGCTCCATTGGCTCAAGGTACTTTTCTGCCATTGCACATGGTTTTCATACTGTGGGCTTGCCTTGATGAAAATGGTTAAGATGCCAAAAATCTCACTGGAGATGGAGCCCCAAGGACTTGACTTTGCTGAAGGATGGTCAATCTTTAACTCAAAAATGAGGCTTTTAGCTCCAGGTCAGCACAAGCTTCCCTGACAGCCAGCCTCTACTCACCTCTATGGTGTCTATTAAAGCAAGGCATTGAAGCTGATAACTGTATTTGTCAACCTGCCTTAGGTGTTCTCAATTTCAGCCCAGCTGCAGATAACTTCACACCTGGACATGGCCCATGGCTGCTTGTCAAGTGAGCTGTGGTGTTCTGTGGCCAGGAGTAACATGGGTTTGGCCAGGTTCTTGTTCTCTACACATTTAAGGCAAAACACAAACATGGTTTGTGACAGACTTTGAAGCATTCATGAGCTCAGCAGTGGCTCAGGTGTTGTCTGCTAATGTGTTAAACTGTAGTAACTGGAGACAGACAACACTTAGCTGCAGAATTAATTTGCCCTAGAGTAATTATTCGCATATATGATAGCATATTGATTCTGTTCCAGAATAAAAAATTTAGAAGCATATGAAAAGCAGAAAGAGATGCACTACTACACTCTTCATTACTGTTTTAATTAAGGGCTTAAACTAAAAAAAGGGTACATGTGTGATATCCCCATCTGGACTCACTTTACTTTCAGCAAAATGGACTGAAAAACTGAAAGTATGCCTCATCTTCACAGAGAGAGCTCTTCTTTTCTTGAGAAGTAAAAGAGAGAAATATTACATATTTTTCAAAAATAAATGCTTCTATTCAAAGCCTGAAGAGACAGATCAATTCAAATATTTTCACACAAAACCACAAAACCAAGGAAATTGAGAAATTCGAAATTAAAAGGTTTGAGATCCTTCATTAAGTATTTAATGGAGGTCTGAGATCCTTCATTAATTTTAGCAGAGGACATACTGTATCCCATCTTTAATGATCTTTGGGAAGGATACTCTACTCAAAAGCAGTGTGATTTGTAAACACAGAAAAACTGAAGGTGTTCTTTTCCGTATTTTAGCTCAAATATTTGGTTTCAAGTCTTTGCATATGCACTTTCTTCCATTTCAGTACATCCTTAATGTTGGTTTCATCTTCTGTACAAAGGCAGCACGTTTCAAAGCTTTGAAACAGCAATATCCAGTTATTGCCATCATCCTTCTCTCAGAACAGGAGCAGTTTGGCTTTGGGGGAAGCTTTTTGTTCTTTGATGTTTCCTCAGTAAAAGCCATTTTAGTGGCCCCGTTGCTGTCCCTTTGTGCCCATCCCCGTTCTGTCCCTTTGTCCCAGCCCCGTTCATCGCTGGGAGCGGGGCAATCCCGGCCCGCGCCTCCCTCCCCGAGTGCAGCCACTGCCATCCCTGCTCCTATTGCTCCGCTCTGCTCTCAAAGCCTCTGCAAATTCACCTAGGAGGAACAGCAATTTTAAGACAAGGTGTGCTCTGAGGCAATAAATGAGAACAAAGACCCAGGAGAGCTAAAAGCTGAAGGACTCGATTTATTTCTTTTATCCACTGAATAGCTGAATTATTAAATTAAAAGCAATGCTACATCAACTTTACCGAGGTGGGGGAGTGAGTTCTGAAGAGCAAGACTGAGGGTTTTATTCTGCTTTGATGGAATGCATGTCTGTACATGAACCTCAGTCAATTGCAGTCAGAAGCAAATACAGCCCTACTGTTACGACCAGTAAATGGCAGGACAGAAAATCAGGCATTATACTTGTTCCCAAGTTGAAGTAAAGGTTAGTTCAGCTGAGTCTCCCTTCAGCCCTTCAGCTAGCTAAAACCCATAGCAAATCAAATTTGAAAAGTAAATTATGACCAACACTGAGAGTAAAACTAATAAATATTTCTGCAGGGAAATGCTCATTTATGGTGTGTCCTTTTTTCACATGGAAATACAGAGTATTTGAGACTCTTTTGGCAAATCAAAGGGAAATTAGGAGATTAAACCAGTAGCAGTTAGGGTCAGCAAAACCCAACTACATTGGAAACTTAGCATTTCCTCTGTAGTGTTGACAGGGGGGCAATGGATCTTGGGATCAGTGTCATGGGATCAGTGTCATAGGTAGAACATAGGATGTTCTACCTACACACAGTGAGCTCAAACACTACAAAATGTTATTCTCTGAAGAAATTTGCAAACAGGTGTGAAACAGAGGTAGCCTTGGCATTAAGGGAGCTACATTTTTTTAAAAGAAGGCACACCAGGAGCAATTTGGTGGCTGAAGCAGGTGTAGTCCTGAGTACAAAGCAGGGCTTGGGACGCTTGTAGATGGCCTGTTCCTGGACAGGGGTGACAAGGCTCGTGCCACATCGAGCCAGTTCTGCAAGAGATGACAAAGCACAGTAATGCAGTAATTTATGTGGTTTTTAAGCACAAGGCTGTGAGAACATAATTAGGTAGTCTTCTATCAAATGAAATGAATAAAATCTATAAAACAAAATGATGAGGCACTAAATTTAGAAGAAAATTCGTTTGATTATCACATCAGAGCTGAGATATTTCAGATCATACTGTCAACTTAATTGGCTACAATTTCTGTAGATTTGATAAAACTATCTGAACTGTTACTAATGTGGGAAGTCACACTTCATGTATTCCAAAGCAGTTAGCCTTTTCACTCTGATGTAGCACTTGAAAACCCTGTGCTGAACACATTTGGAACTGTATAAGGTGGGAATGACTGGAATTGCTTATTATTTTGTGTTTCAGATGATTTCTGCATTACAGTGTCTGATTGCTCCAGGCATACCTAACACTGGCAGGACAGTTCCCAGGAAGAGACAAACAGCATTGCTCTCATCTCACTCATACCTCTCTAGCAGTGATCAGTAGGATCTTGTTCCTGCTCTCCAGTTTCTCATGTCCACAGTTCCCTGGTCACAGCTTGTTCTACATGGATTTATATGAATATGACTTGGGATAGGTGTCTTTCAAGTCACAGGACCTTCATCTAAATACTTGGACCTGTTCACACAGCAAATAACTGAAGTTTTAGGGATCCCTGATACCCTGTTCTGTGATTTCCAAGAGGAGTACATTCCAGTAGTACCTGTTGTCAGATGCTGTAGTTCATGGGCTAACACATCTAGCAGAGATAAGCAAGAAAAAGACTATTGACTTTATTTCCTTTTCACACTTCATTGATCCATCCATCACGAGACCTCTGGCCTTTCTGAGCTTCTTTTGAGGGGTGTGACCCCAGAAATTGCATCTCGCTCAGGGAACTGAGTGTAAATTTAATCTTTATGAAAATCTTCCATGAACAGCACCAATGAAAAGAGAGGGGTAATTTTATAAAGGCGTTCAGGACTAAGTAATCAACAGAATGACTTCAGGGAAGCAGTTATTAAATAGCAGTGACAAGATTTGTTACACAGCCCTCCACACTTCAGGATACAAAAGGTGAAGGGATGCAGAATGAAGAATGAACATGAGCCACAGAAGTAACTGGCTGCCACTATCTACATTCTCAGGGGAAATGCCAGTTTGTGCTCAGGCCCATTTTCAAGTACAATCACCATGCTAGTTATCACATGAGATATCACAACAACTGGCAATAAATCTCAGCCACAGCAAGCTCCATTTGTCACAAACCAAATGCTTCTTACCATTACTTATTCAATAGGGCATATACTTTTAGTGTATGATATTTTGCTACTATTTTATTTTGCATATGCTTCATTCCTGTGCATGTAGAAATGTCCAGGTGTGAAGAGAGCAGAAAAAAAAATTGTAGATGGAGAAAAGGAAAATGAATCATAACTCACATTGTACATTAAAACTAGCTGCATGTAACACATCATCTACAGGTATGGAAGAAAAAAATCTTTGTGACAGATTATGTTAATTAGCTAATTATAGATGATAAACCAGATCCCCATAAGGAATGACTGCAGTAATATCTTAACTGAGGAGCACTTGATGACCTTCAGTGGATCCAGCTTCATGACATCTCCCTAATTACATTCCTCCCACAAACTGTTGTAGTCACTACTATGATCTAAGCAAGTCTATTCATATTTCCTAATTTGGTGAAGAGCAAGACCAAAGACATTTAACAGAAGTTACTCTAAAGTGAAAATTATGTAGGAATGGGTTTGCAAATAATGAACCAACCTAATGCTTTGTAGGTTTCTCATTTTTGCTGCTGGGCTTGCATGCTAAACTGAGCAAGAAAACATGGATCAAAATTAATACAAAATAATTATGTTAGCTTACAATTTATTGAAACTAACCATGAAATATGACAATACAGGAGGTAAAGTTGGAAATACCTGCTGTGGTTCTAAAATCTTTGATATCTGTGGCAGGTTAAAGTGTATTTGTGATTTTTTTATTGTATCATATTATAGGATCACAGAATGATGGAAATTATCCCGACTATTTGGAGTTATTCTAACTGTTTCAAGTAGAAACAGAGTTTCCTACAGAGTACCACAAGAAAGAAAAGAATAATATCAAAGGGAAATCCCTCAATAGTGAATATCTGAGAAGATTATAGTACAGACGTAAGAGAGAATTAATTTTCAAACTGTGACAACCAAAGAACACCCTCATCTATCAGTACACACTCTGCACAGGCATATTCTATTGACCAGTCAGCTCACCATTCTTTTGAGATCATAACATCCAAAGGATGATCTCTAACCCCTTCTTGTAGATGAAACAAAGTATCAGGTATATGTGACTGTGAATTTCTTGCAGACTGAGATAATCTTCTCTGGATTTGCACAATCAATCATAAAACAGCTCTCTGACAATACCACATTTTATACAAGGCTACAGGCCACAACTTGAGCACCAAATCTGATAAATTTCTTCTTAGAGGGGACAGTCCTTACATTTAGAATCACTCGAGGCTGTTGGACGTGGCACCTGATTAATTTACATCTCAATTTTATGTGGAATTCAGGCACCTGCTTAGTTCTGCACAACATCCAAACTCACAGGCTCCAGTGAGTCCTGTACCTGCAACTCCTGTGAACACTGAGTTTTCAGATATGATCTGTGATGGCACTACTCAAAATCTAGAAATCTGTATCCCTGTCAGAACCTGATAACCAATACATCAAAAGAAGGACAGAGACAGAAATTACTTCTTAATAACCTCACTGCTTTCAAGATGCTCTTTACTTTGCTGATGTTTCTGTAGAAAACTTTAGAGTCAACATCTGAGCCTGCCCTAAATGTTTCTGTCAGATTCTCACTAAGGTAATTACTAAAAAACTTTTAAATGTTAAAAATAGCAATCATCTGAGAATAAATATGGGGCTAAATTTATCTTCTAATATCTTTTATAGGAAAAAACCTCTTTAAAGCCTCACATTAAAAATTCATATTTCTCTGGGCAGTGCTTTACTGAAATTACTAAAATGTTACATTTTACAAAATGTTCCCCCCCTCCCCCCCAAGTTTGCTAAAGAGAAAGAACTCTGTTGCATGTTTAAAATATCAGGAACATTATGACACAGCAGGGTAAAAGCAAGAAAAAACTCAACGCTCTTTCCTTCCAAATGGCATATTTATGCTGTACATAAAAATAATGATGTTAATGATGCAGAGTGCACTGGGGTAATGCACTCAAATTATACACAATTTCTTTTAAGATTCCTGGTTCTTAGCACCTCTGCCTTCCCAGAACTCCTTTGCATTGCTTTCTGTTTTCCTCTGTTTTTCATTTATGTTTCTGTGCAGTGAATTCCAGATGGTTTTCTCCTGCTCAACTCCTCTGCCTCTCTTCAGGATAAAAAGGATTTATCAGTCAGTATGCACAACTGGCAATTCAGGTGAGTATTATGTGACACAACTATCTTTTTCTTACTGTAGCCAGGGCGGGGATTTTTTGGATTTAAAACTTCTCTGTACATCTGGGTTTTATCTGTAAGTGCCCAACACATCTTTACTGACTCAGGCTTTTCAAAGGAAATCAGAGGATAATTTCATGGACAGAAGTTATCGTTAATTTCTATAAGGTTCAGAATGTAGAGTAACAAAGGCTTATGGGTCTTGTTTAAGTCAGATATAAATTTTTCTGAAGTTGGCACTGAAGTGCTGAATATTTCCTTTTGGAAATATTCACTTGGCACTGAATATTTCCTTTTAAATAAAATGATCATAGAATCATAGAGTGGTTTGGGCTGGAAAGGATCTTTAAAGGTCATCTAGTCCAACCCCTCTGCAATAAGCAGAGTCATCTTCACTAGACCAGGTTGCTCAGAGCCTCATCCAGCCTGATCTTCAGTGTTTATGGGGATGGGGCATTTATTTACCACCTCTCTGGGCAACCTGGTCCAGTGTTTCATCACCCTCATAGCAAAAAACTTCTTCCTTGTATCTAGTCTGAATCCAACACCCTCAAGTTTAAAACCATTGCTCATTATCCTATGACAAGAAGACCTACTAGAAATTCTGTCCCCCTCTTTTCTCTAAGCCTTCTTTGAGTACTCAAAGGCCACACTGAGATCTGCCCAGAGCCTCCTCTTCTCCAGGCAAAACAACCTCAGTCTGTCTTTCACAGAGATGCTCCTGCCCTCCCTTCACCTTTGTGCCCCTCCTCTGGATTCACTCCAACAGGTCCATGTCCTTCCAGTGCCATACTACAGCAAGTCCTGGAGTGCCACAAATAGCACTGGCTATGTTTGTGTGATCAAATACATGGAACCATTAGTATGTCAATTTTGAGTTACATAAATAAATTAATATCAAATATCTAATGTTCCAAAGGAGCTTTTCAAAAATACTGACCTACTTGTCCATCACTGCAATAAATTTATTTGCATTGTAAAACATTCATTTGTAGTTATATTGTAAAAATACAAGTTCAAAACTGGAACTTATGCTTATGAAGCAATATGTTATTTTTGAAGTGGCTTTGATATTCCAAATGCACTGAATTCTTAGTATGCTGAACAGATTACTTCAGGCTGGTTGGTGGGTGCCATATATCACTGGATATGGTCTCCAACATGTTTGAAATAGCAGCAAATCCCAATTATGAGTTCTAATATTTTTTCTTTGACTTATGGGGTGTGACTCCTGGTCCACTGAAGTAATTGAAAAGCCATCTTTTTACTTAGAGATCAGCCTGCTTCTCCCAGAGCCATGCAGAGAACCTCTCCTCTACTCACCTGCTTCTTCCAGCTACTGTTCAGCTTTGGGGACATATTTCAGCTCACTCTTTATGTTCTGAATCTCTGACAAGTTGACAGCAAGACCTGGAAGTTCCTTAGCTCCTGGGAGCAGTTTCTTCTCTCTCTCCTCCTCTGTTGAAGCAGGAGCATTCTGCAAAAAGGACACCAGTGACCTTCCTGCTGCAATAGCAATCTCTTGAACATGAGCATAGATCAGTTATTTGAAAAACAGGAAATGATGTTTTTGTACTAAAGGAAATCCCAGTGGAAAAAGGGGTGGAGTCATTAAGAGATAAGTTATTTTGTTGGTTGTTGTCTAAAATGTCTAAAACGATTCTGAAAAGAATAGAAGATGCTCAGTGTAGAGGAATGAGGATTAGAATGGGTAAGAATTTACAATGCCAGTCAATTACTAGAAAGTAACTGACTGTAGAATTAAAGGCAACTCTAAATCCTTCATATTTTGGTTGACAAAAAAGTAGAAGAACCATTTTTATCATCTAATTCCTTTGAGAGTTTCACAGTTGCCTGACACTTGGAGAGGGAGATCATCATGCACTTCTGCAGCTCTGGAGAAGCACTATGATAGTAGGTTATGGACTCCCAAAAGCTCAATGCAAGATCAACATGAATTGAAATTTAACTTTTCATAACCTCAGTTGCAAGACCAAGAAGGGGTTTCTATAACTTTATATTTGAATTAAGGTAGTGCTGCATGGCTATTTTGCTGACACTGTAAAAATGCCAGTTAAATAACAGCAATTACACAATAGTGAGAAAGTCAGCTAATTTCCCAATGGACCACAGTATTTCAGCCCTTGGTACTTCCTCAGCTGTACTATTGCTTCTAAGTAAGTAGAACAGGTATTAAAGACCATTTCTACTCTAGACTGGGTAATATTTTGAAAGAGTAGATTTCCAGACATGAGTTAAGTGTTGCTCCAGCCTGTTGTGTATTTTATAAAGTTGGCATAAAGGAGGAATGAATTACACATAGAGATTAATTTTATATTTTACTATAAATAATTTCATGATGAAATTATGTTTTCATTTTTGATTACTCTGTGAGTGTCCTCTTGTGATGGGCTTTTTAGAGTTCAAGCATGATTTAGCTTTATTAGCCACCCTTTTTGAAAATGTGCATTAACTGTAAACTGTCAATTCTTAATATTTAACTTAATTTTTAAAATTCCAACATTACTCGTCAAATATGATTGGCCAGTAAACCCCTCTTTTTTTTCTCTTTTTTTGTTGACTAATGGACTACATGCTAATCAGGAAGAAGACTGCAATGTCAACTAGCAAACAAACAAGGCATTGTAGAAAACTGTCATTTTCTTTCTATCTGATCTTTAAGGACTTTCCTAAGATCATCAGATAAGAAAATGGAATTGATAATTATATTTCTTGGCTTGGTACACTTGTATTATCGTTTCTCACATTTTAGCCGATACATTATTAATTAATCCAAGATAATACTAATAATATTTGAGTATTTTTTGCTAGATGATTTCAAATCCCAGCCAGTAATTCATCCCCAGGAACTGTATGTACTGCCTGATATCTGGTTTAATGATCTAACATCCTGAAACAGTAGCAAAGCACAGCAGGAGAATAAGTAAATTGCTACAAAAGCTGTTTGGAAGGATGTACAAAATTGTATCAGTATTCAAAGATGCCATGAGCTTATACTGTTTCCTTTTACACTTTTCCTAGATAATCTGAATAATCAGGAGAAACAAGCACTCCCTGAACCCTGCAGTACTTATTAGTACATAGCAGAAACTATGTAAAATATACCATTTCTAGTCATGTGCAATACCATTCCTCTTGTAGAACAGGTGGTGCAAGCTTTGCCCACATTTTGGAGACTTTGTGCTCCATAAATTGTTGTCAGCTTTCTCTTGCAGCCTCAGGTGTTTGCTGTTCATGACCTCACTGCTCCCTGTATCACTCACTCTATGTGCAACACACAGCTGAGGTTAGACTAAAGCCTTCAGTTTTATAGGAGGAAGCTTGAAGAGTTACTTATACAATAAGGGTTTAAAAAATACAATCATGGGAATGCTCTGACTAAAGAAGAGTTCTTTTCTGTAATTCCCACCCTCCGTTTCTTTTCCTGTTAACATGTCTGCTCCACTGACCTTCAAAAATACACATTCCTATGTGACTCCACCACCCCTTTGAGTAAGATCCATATTCCCCTCATCTCCTATGTCAAGGCTATAAAATACCATGGAAAATGCACTGTTAGCAGTGATTGTGCACTGTTAGCAAAAGTAGCATTTGTCTAAAACTGCTCTGAAAAATCATGAGCTGTATGGCAAAACTTAACAAGATGAGAAAATTGAAATTACAAGTTCACTGGTAGCATTTTTATTCTATTCCTACAACAAGGTCTTTTTCTGTAGTGTTTAATCCCATTGGTTTGGTTGAGTATTGCCCATGAAACCTGGGCCAAGATCTTCCATAATCTGTCTCCTATAGAGTATTCATGCAGCTGAGAAACAAAGCAATATTCAATTACCCAAACAAATGTAATTATCAGCACCAGTCATTTATTTTATTTCTCAAACACTACTAGAACTCACACATGCTATATTAGTTTCTGCTTAATAACATCTACTCCTTCACCAGTGTAATTACTGCAGAGAGAATATGCTTTGATTCCTTTCCAAGGGAGAAAGCCACAATATCTATCCAAGGTCATTTTGTATGTTTGTTTTCTAAATCTTCTGAAGAGCCAAGTCAGGCTAGGTTTGATTATTTCAGGAAAGTTCTCTGTAAACAGAGCACTGTTTATATGAAAATATGGCAAAATTCAGAAAAAAAAATCTGACTGAGACAGGAAAGGAATAATTGGCTCTTACACAGCCTGTCCTGCCCTTGGCTGTGAGGAGCAGTGGGAGCTCTGGCCCAGCAGGATGAGTTCTCATGTGGGGATTGCAAATCCAAACTAAGTAAACTGGCCAGGAAATCAGGAGCACCCATCTTTTTTATCTTGCTTGGAATATCTACCACCACGTTTTCTTCCACTGTGGGTGTTAGGGTCTCATTTATTATTGAAGTTAATGGTAATTAAGATGCTTTAATATGATATGTTTTAAAATGATATCTGTGTTTAATCATAACCTTTGTGATCAATTTTAGTTAAGATATAAATTGGATTTTATATTCAAAACTCAGTGTTAAAACACTTCCTGTAAAATACAAGAATGAAAATAAAGAATTCAGTGTAAAATGGAGTATTTTCACCCCTGGTCTGGTAAATGGGTTTGGAAATCCTGTTTTAACTTGGAAGTGTCTTCACATTCAATTTTTTCTTGTTGATAAACCTTCTAAAAAGCGTTGTGTTTGAAAACCTGTTCCAATATTGTTAAGCTGTAACAATAAATCACACCACAGGGTGACAGATAGCAACAAAGTCTTCCAAAGCCTTGCTATAACTTTTCCTGCTGTATCTCATCAGTTCCCATCTAGACAAATACTGCTGGTGAAATCCTGCCGCTCTCTCCTGACAGCAGATATGATCCCACTGAGGAAGCAGAGCTACCCACTTTCAAAACAGTTTATATTCCTATAGGTGCCTTGGCACCAAAAGCAGAACAATTTATACATGAAGTGTTAGTAAGTGGCCATTTATTTCTGTGAATGATCAGTGCACGTTCAGCTGTGGTACCTAAGATTGGTATGTGGAGCTATAAGATCACTTTAAAGGCTTTTTCCATTTCATGGCAGGGATTCTCCTCAGAAAAAAAACAAATCACAAATCAAAAAACCTTTTTTGCTTACCTCCTCCACTTCTTCAGGTGTAACTTCTTTTCTTTTATGAGGGTGGCCTGCACCAGGTCGAAATGCTCCCATTGGGATGTTAATATTAGCCTGTGAGAAGGAAATTTGATGCATTTAATAGTGACTGCTAAATGAAGATACAGTTGGAAAATGGCAAAAGTCGAAAGGAGTGGGACAAGCATATAGACATTATCACGCTTTCCAAGCACTTATGCCTTCAATGTATGCATCATCACACCACTCCTGTGGAAAGAGAAGTGCTTTCATCTCCATTCGAAAGAGAGAGAGTGAAAAAACAAACGAGAAAGCTTTTGAGTTTCTGCATTTTAGACTAATACTTTCTGATTTCATTGGACTTTAAAACAAATGAGTACTGGACACTAAACTGTCTTTAGGCACCTAGATCTGCTTCAGTTTGGTCAAGGTCAAACAGAAAGTGACTGCCAAAAGCAATGTTTAAATGTGTAAATCATGCAAATCCTTCAATAACACCCAACGACTGGACCACTCTCCATTCTCTAATCACACCAGTTTTCACCTCACTTAATCACAGGTATCTTAGAAGGGAAGCCTGCCCTGAGTTATCTTAAGCCATAAATATTTAAAATGTGATTTTACCACCCATGGCTGCTACGAACTGCAAAACCTTGAACCACCTCCAACTCTGGGCAGACCACTGGCCCCTGGCTTCTGCAAACTCCCTCCAGAATTATACCCACACAATCTGCATCAATCTCATCTTTTATCTGGGGCAGAAAGCCAGTAGCCATAACATAACTGGGGCTCATAATAGATATCTTAAAAGTAAAGATTTTGGGGAATAGAATAGCACAAAACACTGCTTAGGAAAGAGCAGCTGAAAAGTATCCATTTCTCAATGTGACCCAGCCAAGGTTGTTTTAAAAGTCAAATGGCATGATCAACTAAATGCACAATTTATACTTATTCTTATCTCGTGATCTCAGAAGAGAAGCTGCTCCTAGGAAATGTCATCAAAATACCATGACTCCCACTGGTAAAACCAGGGGTTGAATCAATAATGTTATGGAGCAGAAGCAGAGAACCTTCTAACAGAGAGCTCTGTTCTTGTCCTTTACCACCTGACTAATCTGCACTAAATGAAGACAAATAATCCCATCAAATTCTGCTCAAGTTATGGTCTTTCAGATCATGACCCACTTGGGCAACCGCAGGAAAACAGCTCACAGCTTTCAGTCACAATTGTTCTGACAGCTGTAATCAAATGACAAGCAAATTAAAAATCCATCTGCCAAGAAATGAATGCTTTTCCCTGTATTCTGCTTACCTGTTTCCCATTATCTTATTCATGCAAGATGACACTGTCATTTCAGTGGGGCTGCCAAATATCTGCAGGGTCACAGACAACCAGGCATTTGTTTCATAAAGGTCTTCCACTGGGCATTAGTTTAGATATTGTGAAACTTTCCACCTGCATTTTTTAAGTTCCCAGGGGACAGGGAATTTTCAGCCTCACAGTTCCTAACTCTCTTTTTCATTTATGGATGGAAAAAACCCAGCTTTGCCATTTCTAGTTTGAAGTAATTTCCCTGCCAAGTTCTGGTATCTCCAGACAGCTTCGATTTTTAGAATGGGAAACTTCTCTGCAAATTACAGCTAGCATGGTCATACAAGTTTGAAGAGTTGAAATTTTAAGGGATATCTCTCCTTGTGCTGCACTGAACTTGGACATTCCTTCCCCTTGGAGGCAGCCAAAGCAGAAGCCAGCCTCCCACAGAACACTACACCCCTTGCATTTCCCACTGTGATTGACAGACCAACTGTGACAAAAAGTGGTTCAGAAAGCAAAAGTCCCAGGCTGCTAATTAAATTCTATAAAGCACTCTTTGGTCTGCTTCAGCACTTTCCCAGTGATCTGTGTCACACTAAAGCAGTTTGTACTTTTGTTTCTGCAGTAGGGACATTCATGTCAGAGTTCGAGCAAGAAGTATGCAGTCATGACAAAATAACTTAGTAAAATGTACATCCTTTAAGACATAGTTAAAAACAATTTGGATCTGATAATACATACTGTAAATTAAATATTTCAAGTATGAAATGAAAATATGACATTTCCAAACAATTCCTGACCATAGGTACCGAAGTCCTGAGCTGTAAATCTCTAATACAGAGCTGGTGCTGTCTCACAGATGAGCAGCTGTGTAATGTGTGTGCCAAATCCTGTACACCAGCATAGCTCTGCAAGGACTTGTGTTGTGTTGCCTAACCACTTCTGTTGTTTAAGAAAAAGATAATTTTGTTTTAAAAATATGTTTCAAGACTTTTGTCACCTGTGAGTTGAGATGGAGATATGACCCAAGAGTACCTCCATCCAGTGAAATGCTAAATAGGAAATTTTATGTTCTAGACTCTGGAAATCCTAAATTTTAATTGCTTTAGACAAGACTTTCTAGGTGTGATTGTTGTTTAAGCATACTAATTCTGAAAACACCTGAGTTTGCCTCCTCCTTTGTTTGAAAGGCATACCATATTCAGTGCCATGCAGTTTTTGCAATGACTTGGTAGGTGTGTGCACTGAGGTACTCTACCAGGCTCCTTCTGAACAGACCAAAGGAAAAACACCTGTACAAATGACATACCAATATATTGCTGGTTTGACTCAATGGAACTGGTACTTTGAGATTTTTTTTGTGTGTGTTCTTCTTTCTGTTTATTAGAGAGAGGGTATTAAGGTTAGGATACAGCTGATGCAGCTGTGCATGAGTTGAGGACTGTTATGGATAAGTCCTTCACAACATCACAGCCAATCCTGGCTGCCCAGATGGATGACTGAGTAATCTGGGAAGAAATTTTTGTATGAATGTATTTAATTTTAAAAAGAAAGGAAGGAAGGAAGGAAGGAAGGAAGGAAGGAAGGAAGGAAGGAAGGAAGGAAGGAAGGAAGGAAGGAAGGAAGGAAGGAAGGAAGGAAGGAAGGAAGGAAGGAAGGAAGGAAGGAAGGAAGGAAGGAAGGAAGGAAGGAAGGAAGGAAGGAAGGAAGGAAGGAAGGAAGGAAGGAAGGAAAAGAAAGAAAGAAAGAAAGAAAGAAAGAAAGAAAGAAAGAAAGAAAGAAAGAAAGAAAGAAAGAAAGAAAGAAAGAAAGAAAGAAAGAAAGAAAGAAAGAAAGAAAGAAAGAAAGAAAGAAAGAAAGAAAGAAAGAAAGAAAACAGAATGAAATCCAGAAACAAACAAACAAACAACAACAAAAAACCTAGAAACCTCCTCACCCCTACCTCTGGGCAAAGCCAAGAGTGTTTAAAGATAGAATAATTTTTTGTCAGACCTATTCACAGCCTTTAACACAGTGAGAAGGGGAGGTCAGTAGCTGTTTCCAGAAATTAGCATCTTTTGGTCCTCTATTGCCCCAACCTACTCTTGGGAACCAGTTGCTGCCTTTAACTCACACATCTGTATTTAGTAGCTATTGGGAAGTGAACATTTTTGTCTTTACCTAGTACAGTCAGAAAAAAGCCATTTCAAACACAGAACACCATGAAACACTTCAGTTAGTGAGGTGCCATTACTTTCCCATTGCTGCAGCATGATGTACATTCCCCAGGGCACGACAGTCCTATTATACCAGCACACAATAGCAAAGGATCACAAGATGTGAATCACAATGTATAAAAGTAATGTGACATTTTGAGTCAGAGTTCTCAGACTGCTCAAAGTGTAACAAGCATCAATTCAGGTGCAAGTCTCCCTACTACAACCACCTTTGACCCAGTGCTTAATAGATATATTTTAATTTTTTGCTGTAATTTTTCTCATGATTCAAATTACCTTTGCAAAAATTAAAGTTTCTTAAAATATAACACTTAGTGCTTAAATTTAATGTATTTTTTAGATTAACAGCCTAGGAGCATTGTTTATATTTAGGAATTGGAAAACATCCTAGAAATAAAATGCTGCCTATCACTACATCTCTAAGAAAAAAATGTAAACTAATTAATTCCTTAGAAATGTTTGTAGGTACCTGTGGAGTTTAAATGAAAAATGTAAATAAATACTTTTCAGCTATTAAAGATGCATATTTTTTCATTCATCCTACAAACATTTCTATAATCACTGTAAAAGAGGGATTTAAATTTTAACTGAGTGAAATCAAAAGTCTGGCAAAATGGCAATTTTTTTCTAATTTCAACCAAATTAGTGTACAGTATTTTGCATGCCTATTTCGGTAGAATTGATGATGATGATGATGATGATGATGGTGATGATAAAGAGAATATGCATTTTCACAGTGCCTTACATCTTCAAGATGCTGCCTAGCCCCTGGCTAATTAATCTTGATGCTCCAATCCATTGCATTAGTATTATCTCAAGAAAAAAGAGAACAAAGGCTTCAGAAATTCCATTTTGTGTTTCTTAGGTAAGGCAACTTGAAGTCATAGTAAAATTTCATTGGAAGTGCATTTTACAAAATACATGATATTTCTGTAAGCTTCTTAAGTTCAGAAGATATTCTGCCTTTTGACAAGAACCATTGATAACATGAACTAGACATGTTCTTCATGACCTTACTTCATTATGATGCTGGGATAATTCTCCAGCTGTTTCTTTTACAAGTATGCAACAATCAACTCTATCCTTATAAGCAACAAGTATGCAACAATCAACTCCATCATCCTTTAATATATCATTGAAGAGGTTATGTGGCAGAGAAGAATGTTTCAAATTCAAAGATATGTGTTTCTCTCATTTTCCTTTGGCTTCTAAATAAAATGCTTCTTAAACAATTATTTGAACTTGAGGGTTTTTCTCCTTAAGAAAGCAGACATGAAAAACTTCACAGCACTCATGCTACCTTTTTAGCCTATAATTCTCCCAGCATTATATTGGCTTTGTGGAAAATCTAATGGTTGCAGGAATTATTTTTTCTTAACAGTTATGCAGATGCATTACCATAGATGCATTTGCTTAGATGATCCTCCAATAGGCATAACCTAACACTGCAAAGACCATGCAAACAAGTGATTAATGAACCTATCTGATCCAGTTTTTGTATCAGCTCAGATCAAAAGATGATCTCCAGGTCACACTTTTTCAGTGCTTTCATATCTACTAAGATTTTCGCCTTAACAGAATAACCCCAGCTAGCACTCCTATGGTGCTTTGTCTGAGTAAAAATGCAGTCAGCCAAGCAATGGAGAATGAGATTTATAATTTTGTTATATTAAAAGCATAAATGCTATCTCTTACCTGAATGGCTTTGACATGTGATGCTGGTTGTTTTGACATTTTTACGACAGAGGCTTATCCCTGCAAGCAAAATTGGAAAGTGTTACAGGCTCTGACATTCTGATAGCTGTGGAAGATAAGCTAGAACTTAACCCACGCTGCCTCTTGACAGGCATCCATTTCATCTGCCCAGCTCCTGTTTCCATCTCAGTTTCCAAGCTGCTTAGTTATTCCTTCTGATATCAGGAGGAGACAGAACACCTGAGCTCCACCAATTAATCTTTCATAGCCACAAATGAAGCTATCTCTTTCACATTAAAAACAATAATGAGTAGAGATAAGGAATCTCTCAAACCTTAACAGCACTGTAAAATGAGTAAGAATTAAAGGAAGCTTTTGAGGATAAACAGTGTATGATTAGCCCAGTCACAGTATGTATGTGGGAATTATTAGAACTTTCAGTTTAAGCCTTCTCTCAAATAAAACATAACTTGTTAGAAAATATTGATAAATGCAGACATAACAATTTTCTGAATCAATCCTTGCAAATCTTTAATTCCTGTGGACTGAAAGTTATCAAGATGGTCAAACAGAAAAGTTCTCCTTGACAATTGCTAAAGCACCAAGTAGCCTCCCTTCAAATTTTTAGATCATATAGATTCATCAATTTTCTTTAGCAATAAGATCAAAAAGAACATATTTTTCCATATAATTTTATGCAGGTGGAGAAATACAGACCGATACACTATTAATATACAATAGCAAAGGGAAATACACTAAAGTAAAAAGGAAGAAATTTTATTAGATTATTTGAAACACCATCTCAGCCTTTCATTCGTTCTCTGAGAAGTTACATTTTAACTGGACTAGAGTTTAATCAAAGTCTTGTTATTTAACTCTTACAATATAAAGTAAGGCAGTAATTCTAAAGGCTGAGAAATTAATTCACCAGAAAAGTCACTGATCACCACCGAACTACAGCACATTTTTGATACTGTATTTAATCTTAGATAGGAAGGGAAGTAATGAGAACAGAAATAAATTACTTAGGAGAGAAGAGCAGAAATGCACTGAGAAATTAAAAGTTTGTGAAGACTTGGGTACCTCAGAGTATAACTGCCATATGAGGCAGTCCCCAAAAAAACAGATGAGTTGTAGGTTGGCTTCAACTTGGATTATCAGCAATATCAGCCTGACATTGTTTTGCTGGGACTGACTAGAAGACTTCCTCCTGCATATTCTCACATCAGTTTTAAATCTGTGTAGGATGCTGAGCAGAATTAAAAATACTAATGACCTGCCATTAGAGGTCTCCCTCTGGTCACACTCTCAACTGCAAAAAGTGGTGTCCAAACCCACACAGCATTCAGTCAGAGGTCAATCATGTTCAGAAATTGTTTGAGTTTAAACTGCTTCCACTAAATTAATAAATCAGAAAAAATCCCACTCTGCAAAATAAAACCAGCATTCTTTTAATGAGCTTTATATTGTGGTTTTATATATACAATCTCCAAATGAGAGGGAGTTTTAAAATCTTCTGAATTTACTTTAGGGGATGCAATCTCAGCCACTGATATTGTGACAAAATTAAAACATATTTCAGAAACACAAAAGGATTTACTACACTCCTTTATTTTTGAAAATCTTTATTAGGCATATAAATAACTGGTCCATTGATCAGTGACTGTATTTCAAAATAAACACAAAATAATTCCCCAACTGACTGGGAAGATAGGAGTCATAATACAGAATGTTTAATTAATTTTTTAATCAAATCCTCATCTTTCTAATCAGAATGAAAAATGGAAACAAAAGCACATTTAAAAATGTTTAAATAACATTAAACATTTTGAAACACTTGGGAAGTGGATCCACTTCCCAAACACTGTCACAAAGAAATTCTTGCTAAGATGTACTTAATCTTGCACGCCTGTGCATTGCAGAAACACCCATACACACCTCTTGGGCCACTTAGAGATAAATGGCAAGGATTTACCCTGAGCCTCAGCTCTGAAACAAGCCCAGCATTAGTGCTCCTCAGCGAGGTGCTCTGGGTTCACAAGCAGTCAGTGCTGGAAGTTACTGCAATCAGACACCGGTTCCTAAAGAGGGATGCATGATACAATTGTGTAGGACTGCTTTTGGAGGAGGTGATTTTCCTAGCAGACCGTGCTGTCCTCATTACCGCCAGAGAAATCAGGACAACAGCACACTACTGAGTAAAAATAGATCTCTGGCTCTTTCCCCTTCCCTCCCTTCCCTGAATTCCCTTACAGAGCAATACTGACCATCAATCACAGGAAAATAAGCCTTAGATTACAGAAGCATCCATTACAGAAGTGATAAGTTAATTTTTATCAATTCCTTTGTTCTTTCACCACGTGTCTCAGAGAGAGAGAGTCAAGACTTCTGCACTGACTGTATTAAGTTATTTCTGGTATTCCAATCAGCTCTGCAAACTTGAAAATGTCCCACTTCACCCTCATTTCCACAGCAGGATTTCACATCTCTGGCAGGCAGAGAAATGCAGACACACAGCCTGTATTCTCTGGTGTCTTTTTGGCCTCCCTACACCTTACCTTTTACCTTTTATGGGCTGCATGCTGAGCCAAACTTAGAAAGCAGTGGCAGCATTAGTTCAATTTGGAGCTGGTTTATGGCAACCTTCCCTTGCAAATTCCCTTGCTTTGCAGTAAAAGTACTCACGAGCAGGACTACTTGTGAAATACGGGACTACTGCAGGGGAATAAATGAGTGTTCTGAAGCAAAACTTTGTAAAACAAAGGAACCTATCTTCTGTCTCTCTGCTAAAAATAATTTCTGACAGAGCTGCAGCAAGATAATAAGCTGATTTATTTGCTTTAAATACGATGAGATATCATAATGCCATCTCTTGTAATACACACAAGAGATGTACAGTAGCACACAGTCAACAGCAAGAGCCCTCCCCCTGCCCCAGCTGGAAAGTGTCCTCTCCCCACTGCATGCACAGCATCAAGCACAACGGGCATTTCAGAGACAGAGCTGCAGTGTATTATCTTATTAAAAGACTTTGACAGGAACTACACGACTGTGAGACCCAAGCAGTACAATGAAAGAAGAGAAACCCCTACTCTGCAGCTTTCAGCCTGTTACACAAAAACTTACTACAAGCTCTAGGCAAATGTGGTCAAATTTTCCATAATTCATACACAATAATCTGTGTTACAGCTGCCTGTTAAGCTTAGTGAAAGAAACCTCTCTTACATCAAAACCATAATGTAATATTTCACTAACTAACATAATGTAATAAACATAGAGAAAACAATAGCCTTTTGCCTTTGTACTACAATATTCAAACTCATACACACTTCTTATGAGTCATGAGGTATTGAAGTGACTTTCATTTTAAATTTTTAGATCCCCACAGACTATGAAGTAATAGCAATCTGTTCTGAATACTCTGATACAGTGCATGAAACATTAAATAGGCAGAAAACCACAACTATTGTAGTAAACTCACAGCAATTCCTAAAGAGTTTTCATGAGGGTCTTTCAAGATTTTAATTGACCCCCTCAAGATTAGCTAACTTATTTACTAATATAAAAAAAGTTCCAAACCGTCAAGTGAGTATGCACACCTCCTTTTGATGCTGAAAGAGTTACCTTCTTCTACCAGCTGAGGTATTGACTGTGACCCTTTTAATGTGTCTGAAATAGCTCCGATGCTTTCAGCCTGGACGGCACTGAGTGCTGCTCCAGGCTGGAGTGGGACTCGGCAGAGAGGCAAAGTGTAAAAGGGAATTCCTGTCATAGCTTCCAGTTGTTCTTCCTAAATATAGAGTTTGATTCACCCTGTAACTTGGTCCCCTGTGACACTTGACCATGGTAAAAGCAGGGCTCAACTGTCAAGCAGGAGGTGTTGAAGGAACACACCTTTAGGTCCTTTTTCTGCCCTCCCTCTCCCTGTCATTCCAGGCTTTTCCCAAGTGCCAGGCACACGGTGGTAGCAGGTAACACAGAACTCCTCCCAGGACATTTGGGGCAGTATGTGCCTCCCTACCACAACGCAGAAGGAGATAATTATGGAGACGTAATTATGAAGAAGTCACTTCAGAGGAGCTATGGAGGGGAGGTGAATGACACACCACCGTGACCATATTGCTGCTGCTTTGGGAGCAAACTCACCCAGCACCTTGGGGTGTCAGCAGAGCCTTCCCCCATGCAGGACAGCCCTGCTCACCAGGGAGGGTTCCTGAGCCTGAGAGGCCATAGTGACCAGCTGCTGAGCCTGCAGGCATGGGGAGGAAGAAAAGCCAAAGCAGGAGTGTGAGTGAAAGAGAGAGAGAGAGTTGTTATAGCTCATGAAGGAAGTAAAACATTACATAACTACGCTCATGCTGGCTGGAGTATTGTCTTAGTGAGGGCTACTGATGGAGCTCTCACAACAAGTCATGGAGGAGACATATCCTCAGGTTTCCACTTGCAGAAGTGCAAATTCCTGGTCATCTGTGCATCTTCACAAGAATGAACTTCCCTCTTCCTCACTCCTCTGCTGTACCTGATCTCCACAACAGTAATGGCGACAAGAGCAGTGTCATTATGGGTAATAACTGTCAAGGATCTCCCTTGAGTTTTAACAGATTTGACCAATGACCCTTTTAATTTCAAGTATCTGAAATAGAAAGGTGACCAAGCAGGCTGCTTCATTAAGCCTGTGACTCACTCTCCACTGCCCTCATTCCCAAGAATGTTGTCATCTGGAAGCTGATAAAGCTGATGACTTGCTCTGGGAGATTGCTGACTACCTACAGCCACCCCCTTCCCAAGCAGCCACGAGAAGATGGGTGACACAAAAACAGGCACAAAACCAGGAGGTGCATTTGTGTAGGGCAGGACTGATGGATGTACACACAGACATCAGCTCAATCCAAGGAAACCTCCATTCCTCAGATAGGCTGATTATGGCTGTTGCCAAAGATTTTGAGGCAGGAGAGGACTAGTGCACTTGAAATGGGGTGGAGTGCCCAAGAAGGCTCACAAAGCTGTTCCTTGGCTAGAACAGAGCAGTCAGTCGAAGGCCCTGCCTTCCAGGTGGTTGACACCACATTAAAACAAAGCCAGACTCAGACGAGTGACTTTACATACCTCCTTCTGAAGGTTCATGTTTATAACAAAAGTAATAGACGGCAATGGAAGAGGCAATGTATTTTTGTAACATGATCCTGTACATTAACTTATTTCAATTTATATTACAATAGTAATATTACAAACTAGGTCTTGAATACACAGTTCTTTTCTTCCATGTGTCATTAATTAAGCAAAGGTAGGCCATTGTTTGGATTTTATAATCTCTTCATTTTGCAAATATGCCTAAGAAATATCAGCTCAACACTGTTCCCTTCAACAAATTTTCATAGCAGCGACAAGTAATTTAGTAGTCTTAGTGATGTAAAAACAAGAAAAGAGTCTGTCACCTACCTAACACCCAGTAACTATCACTACACCTGAACTGTATTAAAATTGTGAGGATAAAAGGAGTAAACTTAAATCTTATCACTAAATATCAGGAAATGCAGATCTGAGTAGATTTTGAAGGGAAAAATAGTCACTCAGCATTATTTTGCAGCATACCATTGCCTTTGAATATCCTCTGGGATGCACAGCCCCATGACTTGCAGAGTCATCTGGTAAATGCATGCAGCAGATGAATTAGTAAGTAAATAAGGAGGCATATGTGCATTTCACATGATGGATTCAGTGTCTGGCAAGTTAGGGCCCTGTACATTGACACACATGGCATAAAATTATTATGTCTTGTGTATAGAGATCCAAAACATACAGTAGAAATGCATTTATTTGAAGTGTAAAATCCCAATATAGTTAAAAATAGACTTTTGTGGCATTGCTAGAAGCTTGTCTAATTAATATGCTTCCTGGCACAACTTACTAGTTTTGAAAGTGAAGTTGATGGTTAACAGAAATGTGTATGTGTCTTACATCTCCACTGAGATATTTCACTGCATAATGTCAGAACTGTTTTTTAAAGCTGTCACTACTTAATACATTTACGTAAATGTTTTGCTTTTCGAGAAACCTCATGAGCATAGATAAACTTCCTGAGCGTGCCAAAAGAACTTATTTTTCTATTGTAGTCCACAATGTCTTAGTGTAATGCAAACAGTGTAATACAGTTGAAAATGCAAGTCCATACATAAGAAGTCCCAACCTCAGCTCACTTGAAATAAGACTTGTTCAAAGTAAAAAGTTAAAAAATAAATTTCTGGAGTTTTGCTTCAAATTACCATATAGTAACAAAATATTCTAGATCTTTAGAAATGCAAAACTTTGCTTCTCTATCTTAATCTTAGCTCCATAAATTACAGTTTATTGTCAGGGAAGAATAGTGGGCCCATGATATTATGTATTTGGCTAATTAATTCCCATCTTTATCTTCATTTGAATTTTTTATTAAGAATACGCAAACTAAAGTTGCAGTGTAACTAGTGTAACTATTCTCCTCAGTCAACACACCGAAATTACTGGTCAAGATGTAAAAATAAGAAACCTGCTATGAGACAGATTTATCAGAGGACTTATCCTGAAAAAACACCCAGATTCACCATCCATTTTTGTAAGTCACTCAGGTTTTATTTGTATTTTTGGGCTCTTTCCCCTTAGTAAAGATTCATCCATGTAATAATGACTTGGCACATAGACTTGGTGGAAGGCAGAGACTCTTAGCAATGGTACCCAGTCACATACAGTCAGACAGAACTACAGAAATTTAAAATATGTGGGGCTATCAATTTTACCAGGTATCACAAACAATTCCTATGCTTGATTTTAACAGAAAACAACTTTGAATCATAGATTGAAGAAAGAGTATCAAACCTCAGTGATTTTGTCAGAAAAAGTATTGGTTGAGGAAGTACCATCTACTGGTTGTATATGTCTTCCTATTTTGCCCAATCTCTATTTCTTAATATCAAGAAAAAAAATCAAGCACTTGCTCTTGAGTTTCTACTTGTATAGTTATGCCAACAACAATAACAGCAATTTATTTAAATAATGAATGATATAAAATAGCATGCAAAAATGTTTGTTGTTATCCAGTAGGCAAGAATTCAATACAAAACATACCTAAATTAGCTGATTTTGTTTCTGTGGCATTTCTGGGCTACTAAATATTAATTCAACTCCTGCATACTCTCTTTCTTTTCCATAGAAAAGCATGATGATTATTATCACAGACTGTTCCATAGAGAAATAATTAGTCTTGTATTAAGGAGATGCTCTCATTAAAGGCTCGCAGTGACCTTGTTCTGAATTCCAGAGTTACAGCATCATTAATAGTGTTGTTATCATCATCTACCAATTTGTATTAAGTTCTGAAAACTGCCTTATGAATACAACCCATACAAATTCTAGAACATCATAGCTTTGACCACTATTACCCAAAAGCCATATTCTCTGTTGCTTGGTATTGTGTAAAATTTCTAGTTATCCAAATGTTTTCAGTAACCAAAAGATGATGATGATGATGATGATGATGATGATGATGATGATGATGATGATGACGTACAAGCAACAAATTTTTTTTCCACTTTTCTCCTGGTTAAATTTTAACCAGTATATCTGGCAAAGCTGGTAGCATAAGAAAGAGCAAGGCTAATGTCAGATTTTGAATATGAAATTTAAATTATGTGCCGATTTTTGTAAACATCCTGTCTACTGTAATGACTCAGAATTATTTGGAAAATAAACAAAAAATATGACACTGCACCATCAGATACTGCTCTCAGCAAGTGATTTTGACAAAACAGGAACTGACTAAATCACTGTTGAAACTTTCAACAGAGAGACTACTAATTGTTTTCACAAATCAGGATAATTCAAGTAAGCATGTACTATCTTTTCCAATACCATCACACAAGTATTTGATGATGCCCATCCCCATCAGCTGATCATATCAGCTGTGCACTATTAGATCTTATCAGATTAAGACCTTACCTGACTGCAGCAGGGAATTTTGCTGTTGACTCAGTACAGAGATATATATGATATACTAGCTACAGATGTACCAGAGGACTTGGGAATTCAGCACCACAGAAAGTACCTTATTTATCTGTTGTGATAAAGCATGACAAAAAATTGCAGCTATGGTCCCTCTGTGAGCGCAATCATCTGAAGTCTAACAAAGAGAACAATGATTAAATTCTGATTTCTCATCTGAATGGCATATTGAGAGGAAAGAAATCCATGTTTGAGACATTAAAAATCTGTCTGGTAGAAAGATGCAACCAGAACAAGTAAGATGAGGAAATGGGCTGGAGGAAACAGAATTTCAAGGACAGTATAAATAAATTAATGCCTTCAGATAAAAAGTTACCAAACTCAAGTACAACTGCATCAACCTGATGAATTATGTGTGATTTATCAGTTGCTATCTTTGGTTTGTACCTGTTGGACAGGAAATAAAAGACGAAAATAGTTAAATCGTGAGTGTGAAGATTTTTTAAAGTTTGAATCAATATCAGGACACTAAGCTTAGTTCTCAAGAGTCATAAGGAAAAAATCCTTACCTTGTCACACCTCCAATGTTCTGAAAAACTAGAGCCATTAAGAATGATTGCTTTCCATGGGGAAGATATTAATAAATCTACTAGTCATACCTATCTGTGAAGTAGTCAAACATGATGTCTATTTAACTTTATTTTTATTGAATCAAATTTACTACAGAAACATTTTTCAATTATCTGTGGCCTCCTGCCATACAAATATTGCAATATTCAGAGAGAAATTGCCAAAAGAATTCAGTGTTGGCATAGAAGGACAAGTCCTCCAGCTGCTCCACTGGGCAATGATGTTTTCAAATACAGTATCAAATCTCTAGGATCAAAAAGTGTTTCTCTTAGGAAATTACACAAAGTAGTTTTTAAAATCTTCACATCTTACTTTACACCCATGTGAATTAGAGTTGTGGACAGGAAGTATCTTCTATACAAGGATTAAAAAAAAGCCTAGAAAAAGACTATGTTAAGCTGTTTCACTCCATCTCCTCTGGCTGCCTAAACACAAGCTCTTTAAAGTACAGCTCAGTTCTCGAGATCTGGAGCTAAATGTGATGCTTGAAAATCATTTGTCTTGCAAATTACTTTTGAGAACCGCAGGCTGCTCTGTGTTTCCTGTGCCCACCAGCTACTGATGAGGTACTGACTATACTCTGACTAGAGTATCCATGAAGATGGTCCCTGTTTTATTGCAGCCAACTCTCAAACTATTTGTTTTTATTAGTAAGAAAGGAAATGCTCTTAGCTTAGGCTCCTAACACAAAGGGGTCTGTGTAAGGCAAACCCACAGTTTTGTCATGGATAGGTTCACAGGTGCTCTGGCTGACAAGGGGCAGAGTGGATTTGTAGTACTGGGACACCAGTTAAAATTAGTTTATCCACTGTGTGCAGTGCTATGTAATCACAAAGCTGCTCCCCTCTGTCCTTGAGGCAGAACAAAGCCAGTGCTGGTTTAACTGAGTGCTGTGCTGCATGATGAAGCAATTCAGGAGCTGCTTCAGCCATCTGTGAGTCCAAACGAACAGTTCTGGGGATATCCTCACTGTTTATCCTGTGCAAGCCATCCCTATTGTTCAGAACAGCCAAGTATCACATTTGCACAGATTAATCCAGACTGGATGGGGCCCTGAGCAACCTGCTGTAGGGGGAGGTGTGCCTGCCCATGGTGGGGGACTGGAACTAGATGGTTTTAAGACCCCTCTCAACCCAACCCAACCCAATCTATGCTTCTATAAAGAGAAATGTTTAAGGCTTTAACAGTTTATGAAATGATGAACTACAGACTACTTTGTCTCAAACTGTTACCTCACTTTGACTTGCTTAGCCTAAGGGCACTTCTTTCCTTTTCCCCTCCTTAGGGTTTAAGGCTTCCCTACAGGTTTTGAAGTTCAAAGTTGATAGGTCTAATGCTATCATGTGCATTTATTTCAGGTTACAGTAGGCATGAAACAATACCTGTTAGACTGAAACGATTCAATTTATTTTGCATTCTGCAGTAGAATAGGGGATTGTGTCCATAGCGACTTTGCAGGTAATTTAATGCAAAAAAAATCTCTCAAACCTTGAAACAATTTTTTTATATTATGCTCTTTTATGGTCTCCTCCTTCACCAATTAAGCCCTTTATTTCCTATCATTTAGGTAAACTGACTTTCATGGATAGATTTTTTAAGTTGTAAACGGGCTTCCAACATAAGAGCTAATGCTGAATAGCTGCTCTCCAGTAGATTTTCCTCATGTATAACTTCTAAATTTTTAAAGAGGATGCAAGCATGACTATAATCTAAAAACGGTAGCATAAGCCTGAAGCTAATATTTTTACAGAACGGTATTCTAGAATAATATTCAAGCCACATCTCTCAAGTGCCTCCATTTCTTTTGCTTTTTGTTGATGCTTATTTGTCCTCAGAATGCAACAGCTTTGGAGGACCCTCTCTTAGATGGAACTGGAGCAGAGATTTGCCTAACAGAGTTAACACAGAGGGGTAAATGCTGCTAACTGACAGCAAGTAAGAAAAACCCATAATTTGTTTTGCCATAGATCAACACTGTGAGACAACTGGTGAAAAAGCATGTGCAACTATCCAGATTATTATGCAAAAAAATAATCGAGTAAAGGCATATTTCTAGGAACATTTGTGCTTTACCTATGTTTTCATGTGAATAGTGATTTAAGAACAAATTTCATTTGTTTTAAGAATCAAAATCCCACCTTTCCAGCAAGTATTTTTGGTAACCAGGTTAAATAATGCAAGCAAATCCTGAACCGTTAACAGAGTATTTTGACCTCATTTCTATTTAAATTAAGCAAGACTGTTTTATACTGTAATTGGAACATAAAAAACATCCAAACCAATAAAATAGTGTAACATTCTGCTATTATCTGATTTAAACAGAGCAAAGATGAAAGGGTACTTTTTATTTTCTTGTTTGGATTTCAGTTTAAAATATCACATATACAACCTATCTCCATAATTCCCACTATCTGAGTTTCTCCCCATCTTGAGATTTTTTTTATACAACATTATTAGTAAGGTAATGAAAACATATTTTTCCTTCATACTTTCACAACCAATGCTACACATGTATCTGTAATGTGCCAGTCTCTGTATGTCTCCCTCCTGTGTCTCAGATTTCTTCTTTATTCTGATCTCTTTATTTCCTCCAGAAGCAATCTCCTAACCTGCAGAAGTGCTAAATGGACCATCTATTTCATCTTTTCCCTTGGATTTCTTCTTTCATGCATTCTAGTCTGTACTTTAAATTCTCAGGTAGGTTTGGAGGCTCATTCTGGAAACATTCCTGTACTCTGTGAAAGCACCCCTTCACTTTAAGTTACAGTGGCACATAAACACTTGCAGAATCACATTTCATCCCAGCAGTCCTTTCCTGTCCTTAGCTCATCTCTATGCAGAACAATCTTGAGATGAAGACTATTCAGAATATATCTAAAACCCTTTTTTCTTTCCCTGAGGCTCAAACACTTATCCAATCAATTCATGTTCTGATTGTAGGATCTTCAAACTGGTAAAATTCACCACCTCTCCTCGACAAAATCAACTTCTTAGCTGATTTTAGGTCTGAGCTTGTGATGAACTGCAATTGGGTATAATTTCCCTGAAGCCCTGCAAACCCCTCTAACTTAAAGAGTTTTTGATAGTGCTGTTCAGGCTAGTTTTACTTTTTATTATGCAACATATCTTCTGTGGTAATATCTGAAAAATCACATATCTACTTCAATAACAGATCAAAGTTGAAGATACTCATTATTAGACATATTGTTAATTAATCTAAAGATAAACGTAAGTACCATATCAGAAAAAGATGCCTATGATATTAAATCACTAATTGAACTTGAATATCTTAATTACTGTACTATTAACAGATTCCATTTGGTATTTACTTGATAAATTATATTTAATCAGTAGTATTGTTTATGAGAGAATTTTTTTCCTGTCTAAGCTTTTTGCATGAACTTAGATACTCTTGTGTGATGACTGACATTTAACCTTTTCTAACATTGTTTGATACTTGCCCTGTTGATGTCCAGCCATGCCCTCCCCTGAGCACTCCTCAGCTGTGACTCCTGACACTGTGACAGCTGAAGTGCTCTGGAACAGAGTGGGGACACTGGGCACCCACATGGTGACTGCAGGGCACTCTGCTCTGGCCACTGCTTCAGCTGAATACCAGCCTAAGCAAAACCAAGCAGGGGGAGAATGTGTAACAGAATCTGTGCTACCTCCTGAACCATTCTAAAGTGGAAATCTTTAATCCTGAATACCTTTACTTTTAAAATGCAACCACTCCAGTTGGTTGCATTTTAAAAGTAAAATTGTTGTGGACTGTATTAGTTGTGGACTAATACAGTCCACAACAATTTAACTCCATGGGAACAAGGATAAACTTGGCCTCTCTGCCATGGGCAAAACACCTGCTCAAGTTACCCAAGTCAGAACTGGGGCTGGCAGTTCACCCAGAACTCATGGAACTGTTCATCCATCTTCTGCATTTTAGAAAATTCTTATTTTTGTTTGTTTTCTTGACATAAAATTTCCAGCAGTAAAATACAGACTGTGTATCATTTTTTTCATTCATTTTTTAGTTGCACTTCCAATTTCTATGAAAACTTAATAAAATTCAAGTCTGTATTTTTATGGTATGCTAACTGAATGTAGAAGCAAAAATACAATGATGTTACAAAAACCTGGTCACCAACTGGTTTATTTAAACATGTCCATTTTAGTTTGCTTTATTTCAGTGAGGATATGACACTAGGAAAAGTACTTGTGTTAACAACTGTTTGAATACAATTCCACTCCATTGCTTCTGAAGACCACCACTGGTTCATAGTCTGTATATTTATATTAAATTCATGTTGGTTTATGGAACAACTTTTCAACCAATAAGGTGTAGAATAAACCATATTTGCATAATTTATCAATGATTTGATAAATTTGTTAGACTGTGAACCACTGCAGAAAAAAATCATTATCTGAGCTCAATATGCTGTTACTGTTTGTAAGTTCTTTTAGATGCTGGGGACATCCCAAAGTCATCTATGACAGTGCATAAACCCCAATTCGGTTGCATGCAGGGCTGGATACACGTCCTGTAATTCTTCAGCTTTAACGTCCAAATGAAGTTCTTTCCAGCCTTCTCAAAAGGCATCAGTCAACATGGATGGCTTCCATCAGAAAGTGGGGTTGTTAGACTGATGGAAAATCCTAATGTAAGAGGCTAATAAGCCCTGAGCTGAGATGAAAGACAAAGGAGTTGAGCAAACAAAACAAGTGAAAGCCAGCATGCACTACTGGCATCAACTCCGGCTCTGCGCCCACAAATGCCAACGCTGAGAGGCTGCCCAGGGCTGTTTTCTCTCACCTGCTGTGGAAGTCAAACACTGTAAATAACAAATGCCTCTTCATCCTCCTCCTTTGCTTAGTATTTTTATCTAAGGCCACACAGTATGGAATATCCCTTTGGTTAATTTGGGTCAGCTGCCCCAGTAGTATCCTCTCCCAGGACCTTGCCCCGACAACGTCGCAGGGACAGCGCTGATGCCGTGCACACCCAAGAGTGTCACCAACACCTTCGCAGGCACCGATGCAAAGCCGTGAGGGAAAACGAGCCCTGTGTCAGCCTGACCCAACACAGGCACACGGCCCGAGAATTAGCGCTGACCGCGGCCTGGGAAGGAAACTCGTGGCCCAGGAAGCTCTGCTTAAAAGCCGCGCTCCCAGGCAGCCGCACAGAACGATTCTGTCGCGCAACCAGGTCGGTGCTAATCTGTGACAGAACGTCAGCGCTCAAAGCGAACACCGTTACTCTCTCGTTACTGAAGCGCTTCCACAATGCGCTTTCATCTTGCCACCACAAACGACTTTTATTCTTCCGCGCAATCTCCTGTAGATGCCAGTGGAACCTCTCCGAAGAACGCACTGGAACAGGCAGGTGAGAGAAATTCAGTCAGAGGAGAGGGAACCGCCCTCAGCCCCGCCGCGCCCTCCTCAGCCCCGCCCCGCCCCGCTGCGCACGCGCCTCGCCCTAACGCCCCGAGCGCTGCCCCGCACTCCGGCCCGTGACGTCATGCCGCCACCTGCCCTCGCTCTACGCGCCTCCCGGAAGCGTCCGCCCGGGCAGCAGAGCCGGTGGGAGAAAGGTTCCGGGTCGTTTGGGTTCCGGGGTTGCCGCGCTGAGGCGCGGCGCGGCCCGCGATGATCCCGGTGCCGGTGGTGGTGACCGTGCTGGGCGGCTGGTGCGCCGTGTACCTGGCGGACACGCTGCTCAAGGTGAGGGCCGAGGGCGCAGAGCCGGACGGGGCCGGGAGGAGGCAGCGGCAGCCCCGTTCCCCCCGCGCCGGGCGGCCCGGGGCCCCGCTGCCGAGCCCGGGCTGGCGGAGCGGCCGCGCCCGGGCCGAGCCCGCTGCGCCCCGCGGGCTCTGAGGCCGATCCCGGCGCCCTTCCCGCCCCGCGGGCCCGGCAGCCCCTGCTCCGCTTCCCCCGGGGCTGGGCTCCAAACGCCGCCCGGGACAGTGCACGGGCTCCGATCTGTGCTAAAGGACCGGGACCGCGAAAAGTTAGGGAGAACAGCTTTTAATAGACTGCTTAAGCGGCTCCGTGGCAGTTTAACGTGGTGTCTGGAGTTTATTATTAACTAAACCTAACATACAACCTTGTAAGTTTGCGGTGTAGAGTATGTGCCTTATAATTATGATTTTCCTAAAAAATATAAAAAGCAATGCATATTTATTTCTTTTGAATTTCTTTAGTTTTACTGGAGAAATTTGAGACAGAACTCTATATAAATACTTTTTTAAAGAAATAAACTTTGCTCCTTGGACAGTATTAGGTGACTCATCCTTTTCCTTCTGATATAGAGGGGAAGTTTTAAGAAGAAAATACACCAAGACATCATTTGTTAAATCTGGGATGCATCTGTGCAATGCTCAAGTTTCATTAAGTGGCGTGGCATTGTTTTGGGTTGGTTGTTTTTTTTTAATAGATTCAGAGGTATGATTTCTAAGACATGACCGAAATTGCAAAGAATGCATACAAAGTAGGCTGTGTGCTGGTTAAATATGAGGGAAAATGAAATTAGAGGTTTGATCTGTAATTCTTAATTTTCCAGTCCAGGAGCTGCATCTGTTTCTGCCAAGGCAGATAAAGCTTAGTGATATGAAAGTACAAAATGTGCATTTTGTCACTCCTGTAAAATATAGGAAGAAATACAAGAAAATTCAGGTGCTTGGAAAACTTGGAAAAGTGTCTCCCCCTGCAGCTAATTGGAGAGCAAATGTAGCTCTGTTAGTGATGAAAGCTGGTAATTGCAAAGTATAGTCTGTACATAATGACAATAACAAATGCAGTCATTTACCTGAAGACTTCTCAAATTTTCTTGCAGCAAGTCTATGTTAAGTATTAAAAAAAAAAACAAACCAGACAAAACCAAAACAGCATTGTTTTGAAACACATGAGGTTAGCCAGGTACCAGAAGAACGTGGTCTGACTGAAGGTCAGCCAGGAGGCTGCTGCTTCTCTTTTGGCAGCAGCTTTGTGTCTGATGAAGGCTCTTGGGCTGTGAAACAGGAACTGACCTCAGGTACTAGACCTGTTGTGCCATGGTGCTGAGACCACTTGCATCTCTGAGATTCTGAAGATCTCTTTCTGCATCAGACCATAAAATCATTTATTAGACCATAAAATCAATAAAATTACTTCTGTAAATAAGGAGAGCCACTGCATTTCTTGCAGCAGCAAGGGAAGAAAAAAACCCCTGCACTGAAGCATATTAATGCCTGATTTATGTTGAAAAAGATAGGGGGGATGCCTAGAATTCTATAGCAAGCCTGAGAATCCAGGAGTTAAATTTTAATTCTGATCTTTTAACTAAAAGTTCACCAAGGTTATTAATCCTCAGGAATTACGTGGGAGCTATTGAGATTCAGTGAATTTACTGGTAGATTTCCTCTTGTACATTTCAGTTGTAGATTTCGCTGTGAGTACCACAGTTGAAATAGAATTTGGATTAAATAAGCAGATTTATATCATTAGGAAGCTTGTTTTTCTGCTTGTACTGTAAATCTCCACCACCGTTACAACCCAAGGCTGCTAGCAATCACAGCAACATTGTACTGTTTAATTAATTGTACTGTTTAAATCTCAAATTGCTTTCAGTGTAATTACACCAAGAGGATGTACAAGGCATGAGTGAAAAATCACATGGGAGCACTTTTCCATGTGTGATCATGTTGATATTTTTGGCAAGAGAAGGATGTGTGCTGTAACTTGCAGTTCGTGTTTATTCTGTAAACCTGTTCAATGTGCAATATTTTTTGCTCAGTTTATTTCCTTACTGGTTTTGTTCAGATTTTAATTATTTTATTTTGGCAGTCTCACTCCTAGACTACAATATAGAAAGTATAACTGTGTATAAATGTATTTTTGCCCAGCTAAATCCACATTTTTTAGTATTGCTAGAACTGAAAGATATATTTGTGTCATGAAAATAAAGCTATGGCGAATGAAGCTGGAATTTTGAATGTTAAGTCCCCCTTGTTGCTCCACATTGTACCACTGCCATCAACATTTTCATTGAAGCTGGATTCTGTAAGAGGGACTCACTCAGACCCCTGAATTCCTTCTCCCCAGCATCCTAAGTCATCACATTTCATCCTGCCTGAAGGATCAGGAATGAGTGAGGTGCAGGAGGTTGTCCCTCCTTCTGCTGTGGGAAATGAAGGATGCATTAGACACGTTCAGTCAGGGCTGGCTCTCAGCTTTTAAGGTCAGGAAGCCGAAGTGATTCAGAGCTCTTGAACAGATTTTGCCAGCAGAGAAGAATGTTAAGGACTGCTGCTTGCTGGCAGGCACCTGTGGAGCTCCTGGAGTGCTTAGCAGGTGTCCAGCATTTTAAAGGCAGCATAAATAAATAAGTGCTGCTTTTATAGTAAAACTAATCTAACAAAGATCTCTTAGATCTCAAAGAAGCAGGGCCAAGGCCTGTGTGGAAGCAGCTGGAAATGAAACAAGGGCATGAGGGTGTGTGTTTAATGTGGTGATCCCACTGGGATCAGGACAGAAGGAGCACAACTTTGCATAATATATTTTGCAAAAGTTTTTACCCATTTAGTGATCATAAATAACATTTACACAACTTGTGAGGAAAATACAAAAGGAAAAATTTTTGGTACCTTTCTTTTCCACATTTGACAGCTGTATGATCAGTGATTCTATATTTCTCATTGAAAACTTTGTACTTATTTGTCTTGCTAGGACAGTGGGGGGGTGATGATGTTGGAATGAATTCAAAGGGATGAATTTGTGGCAATTCCAGGGCAAAAAAGTAGGGTTTGCATGAGATAGAAGGAGCACATTTTCAAGTGTCAGATCAGTGTATCTGATTAACTTTATTAGAATAATGTATTAGGGTTGTTTTGAGGTTTTTTTGACTGTGTGAATGAATAGGACTTTTTTTTTAATTCACAGAAGAGTTTCTCATATCAGAGGTTCTTAATGATATATGTATTTTTGTCCTTAATTATCTGGTAGATTATGTGAGGTCTTTTTCTGTGTTTCCTTGGCTTATATATCACTAATTGTGTGAACAAGTCTAATCATCTTTGTGATCTCTTCTGTTAAAATGAGGAAAGGCTGATATGATTGTGGACACTAAACTTAATGGTACCACAGGGAGTGAGTGGTGTTGATGGGAGTGCATTACAGTGAAAATTTCTGTTGGTGTCCTCAGCTGACAGAACGAAAATGTGGCTGAAATCAGTAGGGTGAAGAAGATATATAGGCAGAAAGGATAAATGGTGTAATAGGGGATGTGTGAACAATGGCTCAAGTAAATGGGTCTCACAGCTGAGGAAATTTGTTATTTGAAATAAACTTTAGTGTTCAAGATTTAATTAATTTGACAAAATGAGAAAATTTGACAAAATGACAAAATGAGAAGTGTGCAGTATGAGATCCTCAACCCCCAGCACCACTTGGTGCAGGGCAGGAGGAATGCAAGGAATTGGCAAGTTCTAAATTTGTTCAGAGGACCACAGACAAGAGCCAGAAACTTGTGGAGTTCCTTGTCAGGGAGGAGAAGGGAGCCTTTTGTGAACTACACACTTGGATGTCTTCAGTAGGTGCTGCTGCTTGTGGGGATCCTTGGGAGCAGTGCTCCAGTTCTGACAGCTCCAAAGACTTGTCTGGATTTTATCAGGGACACTCCTGCCTTGGGAACTGCTTGATGTCAGAATGCTCAAACCTCATCTGCTTTTCCTGAGCTCTGAGTTCCTCCAAGGAAAGTATTCCTTCATCTGGGTTTCTGACACAAGCTTCCATGAAGCAGGTGACTAAAGCCTATTGAGAATGCAGGCACCATAAAGTAAAGTTAGCAATTGCAAAAACCATGTGTATTGATAATGCTGCAGATAAGTATTCATAGGTCACATTTATAGGTCACATTTCTCATCAAGAGAAATCTTTGGAGCTACTAGAAGTATCTTGAAATGCTGGGAAGTTGCCATAGTGAAACTGCTATTGCTATACAGGTTGATAATTTTAAATTCCTTGTGGTTTTTTGTTAGCCTGATCAGATATTCCAGACCCTCTTTAGGCACAGTATTTGTGTTTGAAAAATAGACCCTATTTTTGTCCTTACTAACGGGTATCTGCAATACTGAGCCATATCTCATCTATATGAGTTTTTTTCAGCTGGAGGCAAAAGAAGCATTTTTCATTATAGTAGTTTTTAAAATGCTTATTGGAATATAATTGCATGTTGAAAGAATACCATCAACAGTCTCTAGCTTTCTAACCAGAAAGTAGAACTACTGAAAGGGATTTAACACTAGGAAAGATGATGCAAGACCTTGTTTGTTAGATAACTCTGGATACCCAATCTCTCTCACAAACCTACAGATGTTGGAAATAGCATCAAAACAGTGACGTAACTTTTATGACATTACATGTGACATAACTTTTTCACATTACATGTCACACCTACCTATATGTCAAAACGTAAATAAGGTGTAGGACGTCTACTTGAAATTATGTATCTGCTTTTGTACAAACAGATCACATTTACTGCTTGGTCACATTACAAAATCTTCCTAGAATGTTTTGGTCCAGCTGGTTTTCTGTTGTTTTGCAGTCCTCCAACTCTCTGAAGGCGTCCTACGAGGACTGGCTGCTGACCTACGGCCTGAGCGTCTCTCCCTTCCACCTGCGCTGGCAAACCGCGCTCTTCAACCGCCAGTTCTACAACTGGGGCAGATGGAAACCCAAATTTCTCTACCTATGGTACCAATTCACCTCCTTTTTCTTCTGCCAGGGTCAACAATTGAACCACGTTGGTGCCTTTCAGCATTAGAAGGGCAGTGGGTAGACATGGATGTTTTAATAGGCTAATGATTAAACCAGTTGGAGTGGTTGCTCTAATTGTACTGTGCCAGTATAAGTATTTAACCTCTTCTAAAAAATACATAAATGTAATACAAGTTGCATGTTGAGCTTCTATAAAACTAGAAATCCTTAAATTATTTTTGTGTATGGTTTGAAGTATGCATAGTTCTGAAGAGTACAGCTATTACATGCAATACTGCATACAGAAGTAGGTCTGAAAGCAGCTGCTCAGGTCCTAGATCATTCCCAGTGCTGTAGACCTAGCTCTCCTAATCACTAGAATTGACAGAGTAGTCCGAGCCAGCTGTGTACCTGTAGTTACTCATTGCCCAGATGTTCAGCAGTGATACCTGCTCAGGAGCTCCTTACTTACCTTCTGTCTTTTATCTGCCTACACCTTTCCATGCAAAGGTTGCACAGTGCTGGGAATGGTAGATAAGTAGGATGGTCTAATATGGGTGCTCCTGGATTGATTTAGAAAACTATTCTTCATTGGTTTAGAAACTGTTTAGAAAACTGTTCTTCAACTAAGTTCAGTTGCCTTCCTTGTATTACTTTGTATCTGAAAATATAAAATGAGTAAGGTTTGAATTTCTTTTCATTTCCTGTATTGCTACCCTCAGTGCGCTAGTAATAAAAGAGAGGTCTGCTTCAAATTGGTTTCTCTAGTATGTAATGATTTTGTAATAATCAGTCTGAAATAGCTCTATATCAATTACAATTTTTAATGTGTATAATTTATTACAGTATAATGTTTCCACTAGTCTCTTTAATTAACATTACAAGTACATGTTGCTTAAAATAAATTACTAATTCCCAGTGAGCTTCATTAAGGCTGATAAGAGAACAGTTGAGCTGTTATGAGAGGAGGAAGGATTGGTAGTGAGGTATGTGTGCTGGATTTGCATCATGGAAGTTTTTTTAGTTGGAAAAAAGAGTTATCACGTCCTTCAGCTATAGGACAGTGTAAAATAAGAATAATAATATTAATGCTGAATAAAAATTTGTCACTAGGTGGAGTGACATGAATTGAAATGATTTTCAACATTTTAATTTTAATTGATTTTAATGAAAAATTGGTTAGAAGAGCAATGTAGCTTAAGAAATTGGTGTTAATGTGGTCTTGCAGTTGTACTCTTTAGTTGTTCTTTAAAAAAGATTAGTCTGATTTATTGTTCCCTACCCCATTTTATTGTTTGTGAGAGTGCTGGAAAATGTACTAAAGAAGCTTATATATCTAAGTACATAAGCTGCCCCATAATTTGATCTAGGTCTCTAAATATGTGATGCTGTCATGCAACATGGCCAATTATGCATTGTTTGTTAAGTTTCTATATTCTTATAAACTTATATATTCATTGCTACAGGCAAGTTACATGTGTTGGGTAACTTAATAAAAGTATTTGAAAATTGATCAGGATATGGTTTGGATGTAAAACATTTATTAAACAAGGAGAATATAAGTTATTAGTGTTACTAGTGTATATTATTGTTGTTAGTTTCCTTTAGCATTTTTGTACTGGATTGTTGATGAGTTGTGGTAGCATCAGGTAAGTTTTGCCCTGTGTTTTGAGCAGTAACTTGTGCTGTAAAGCAGAGATTTACACAGCCAGAGATGACACCCTTTTTCTCTTGGCTGTGCATTGCTGAACTCTTTGCTTCTCTGTGTAGGTTCAGTGCAGGAATGGTGTTTGGAATAGTTGCCATGTTTGGCTCTGTTATTCTGCTTGGAAAGACCCTGCTGCAAACACTGACCCAGATGCTCACCGAGGCTCCAAAAGCCCAGAATGATCGAATGCTGCAAGTTGTGGTGAGTGTTCCCTCCTCAGGTCTTTGTTTGAGAACTGTGTACAGATCTAAAGCAGCTTCTTAAGGGGATATGGGATGCTAAAATATTCCTATGCAAGAATAACCCAACTCCTGATGTTCATCTATGTGAAAATGTGCTGGTTTTTTACAAGCCTTAAAAATGGGAGAGGGGGTATAAAAAAAGGGAAAATGAAGGCAAACATGTGGAAGAGTTTATGTTCAAAATCCTCAGGAGTGGGAATTGGATAATCATTTGAAAAGCCCTAAATTATAGTACTAAGAATAAAATTATAGTACTAAGCACATAAAACTGAGTTAAGAACTCCTTTCCTGTAAGCTGTGCAGTAGGCTCTGGTGACCTTACAGTTTGCAGAGCTCATACAGAACTGACAAGAGGAGACAAGTTCTGTTTCTTTTAATACAATAGAAAACAGCAGTGGAAAAGGAAAGAAGGGCAGAAAGCTTTGTGTGATAGTAGAAGCAAAGAATCATTAGTGAGGAGGTATTTTTTGATTCTTCAAGGACTTATGACTTAATTTACTATGTGAAATTTCAAGTGCTAATTCTGGCAGTATCAAAGTCCAATGATATATTTAATTGTTCTATGCATTTCTGGTGTTGGACAATGTATTGTGTGGTTTTTAGAATGGAATGTATTTCACAGGATAGGGCAGATTGCAAATACTGTCTTTTTAATCTCTTTGCATGGCAGTAATGGAAGAACTGACATTGCCTTGCAACAGTTTTAACCTGGAAGGATTCCTAATCACCTTTTTTATACCAGGAGTGCAATGTGGCCAAAACGTATGGTCATTTTCCTGAAATTCAGAAAGTCTTATGGAGTTGCTCTGCCTTCTGCTACATGGCTTAGAGCAGAGGTGCCCAGCCATGTTATTCTATTTCAGTACTCAGTTATTCAAGTGGCCAGATGTTGAGAATTGTGTGCAGACACAGTAGACCTTCCTGCAAGCACTAAACTGACTGCATGCAGTTAGACTGGCATGAGTGCAGGAAGCCTGATTTAGCTTGTGCCATAAACACAGTGCCTTTAGATGGCTGGGTCTGTTTCCCACAGGCAGAGTGAATAAACAGAGTTCAGTGTGTGTTGCAAAAAGCAGGCAGTGAGACCTGAGGGGAACCACTGTCACTGCCACTGCTGTCCCCTGTCCAGAGCCTGCTCTGAATTACCTTAAGGAGCAGACAGGAGTGGGCAGTCTGTGCATCTGGGGGGGCATGAGCTGAACATGAGACAGAAAATTTTGTCATTTACATTCCAACAGGATCTGTCCTAACTTTTCTGGAGTTCCTTTACATCTTCGTTTTCTGAGGTCATTGTATGGATCCATCCACTTTTGTGACACCAGAGTAAAGTGGTCATTGACAATATATTGCCCTTTGGAGAAAATAACACAGACACAACCAAAGTAAAGATGAGCCTTTGGAATTAATCTGGTGTGAACTGGAACAGCAAAAGTAGAAAAGTAGGATAATGTTCACAATTTCAATGTGGATTGTTTCCTCAGTGACTGCATCCTGGCAATATCACTTCTTTCAAACCAAGGACTGACTGGCTCTGAAAACAGTTTAATGGATAGAGATAAAATAATGTCATGTGTGGGGATAAGGTTACTTCTCCTAAGTTGAGTTGTGATTCTCTTCGTTTCTTATCTCGTTCTTTCATTTTTGAATGGTCACGGTTATATAATTCTGCCTTTAGCAAGTTTCAGTATTCTTTTTAAGGGGAATGTGCTAGTGTAAATTGACACCAAATGAGATTTATGTGGTTGCAAAGAGGTGAAGAATGACTTAGGAGGACCTTCCCATTAAAATTGTTTACTTCTTTTTGGCTGCCTGTAAGAGAGCAAATTAGTTTTAAAAAACCCAACAAAACCTCACTTTTTCTTTGTAAACTTAATTTTAGCCTGTGGCATAAAGCTGTTTAGCATTTACCCTCTGGGTGTGAAGAGAGGTAGAAACAGTTGTACTTATATTTTATTAAGATTTTTGTATGCTTCCTCTTTTGTTCAGTCATGTACTTGATGTAAAATACCTGTCTATAGGTAACTGGGCTGTTTCTCTTCAGCTGCCCCCTCCTGTGTTGGTTGCCTACTGACAAAAGTAGGAAAGAGGCAGATTAGTTACAAGCAAAGGATCTTCTTTTACTAAAGGCATTTCCAGAAGGCCATAAAATACAAGCATGCTTTTTAGCAAAATACTGCTATTGATTGCAGAGCCCTTCATGAGAGGTAACTTCTGTTTTAGGTGAATCTTAAAATAGCTCCTTTGACGTAAAATCTGAAAGCATCTGGTGCTGTGTTCTAGCAGGCTGTAGTCATGGTGGAATTGAGATAGCAGCTCTTGCTGCTGCCATCTATCCTCCCACTGCAGAGGCAACACCACTGAAGTGATGCATTAGTGCCACCAGCTGATGCTGTGATTCAAGCAGTGATATTTCAGAAATGAAGTGTGGCTGTCTTTCATACTGTGAGTACCACAGCTGAACCAGTTAAGGTAAATTCCTTGGTCACCATCACACTGGACAGAATTTGTGAGGTGATTAACATTAGTAAATCCTTTTGAAGGATTTAATTTAGCTAGATTGTCTCAACCATCTCTTGTAGAGTTCTGCTACATGGGTAGGTAAATGCATATAAGTGAAGAAAGTGCAGGACTGAACAAAGGTAGAATCCAGCTTACCTAGTTGGATGTGCAGCCTTTTGTTTCCCATGATGCTGGGTTTATAGAGTTGTAGAGACAGGCCAGGAGTTTTTGCCCACAGCATCTGTTTTGTGAGGCTGGATTGCAATTCATGTTGTGTTCACATCAGTTGTTAGTGAGCATACTGGAGTGCAGCCTGCCTTGAGTGGAAAAAGCTGTAGATCTGATAGGAGAAATGTCCCAGACCAATCCCACTGCAGCCCAGCAGCTGAGGGTGATGGAACTGAGCAGGATGAAGGTCCATCAGGAGGAAGGAGAGGATGGTTCCTCATGCTTTGACTAGTGACCACTTTGAAGCCTGTCTGGAAGCAGTTGGTGTCTCATGACAAGCACGATGAAGGACCTGGGAGTGGTGAGAATCCACAGCAGTGGGGACAATATGAGAGGCCTGCATATTATGTCTTAGGTAAATTAGAATTCATTTCTAGGTGGGGATTTTTTAAGGTTAAATTGCCATATGTAGACTACCAAAACCTGAAGAATAGATGAAAATTACTTTTTTTTTTGATGCTGTAAACTGAAATAATTTTGTGATTTGTATAGGAAGAGAGAAGGAAGAGACTGACTGTTCAGCTGTCAACTCATTTTTGAATTTTTCATGTTCATGCCTTTTGGAGTGCCTTACAATTTTTATTATTTTCTTTTGGAAGGTGGATATTTTCTATAGCTACATGACTGGCTGCAGGAAATTGTAAACTAATGCTCACAGTGCCAAGCCTGTTTCATTTGAATGGAAGTCTGTGTACATTTTTATAAACTTCTCGAGCTTAAGATAGAGTAGGATTTGTTTGGTCAGAGCTGTGGGGAATATATAGGGCAGGGAGAGGGCTTTTGTGCCTGGAGAGCTTTTTAATGTTCCACAAAAGAATATATATTTAATATACTTTAAAATACACTGAATAAGTTGGTAAAAGAGGTGCAAACTGATCGTGCTGCATTGAGAACAGCCCCTGGTCTGCCATGGATGTGAAGAAGTGAGTGAGAACAGCAAATTTAGAGGCAGAATGATTTGGTTGTGTACCTCTTGTTTTCCTCCTGTGTTTTGTTTTGTTGTCATGCCCACATCAACAGGTGCCTGGTGTCAATTTGCCCATCAGCCAGCTGACCTATTTCTTCTCTGCAATCCTCATCAGCGGTGTGATACATGAAGTCGGCCATGGGGTGGCAGCTATTCGGTAATTTCTGTTTTGCTTTTCTGCTACTCTGACAACAAAGCCAAATATGCCAGAGCAGTTACCTTGCCGTGAATGTTGCTAGCTCTGCTTTGTTTTATCTAGGGAGTCTGTTTAGTCTGAATTCATAGCTTCCTTAGATTTGAAGTTTGGAAGGGTGTACAAATTAGGGATAGAGTTTTAATACAGTGTCTATTATACAGATCATGAGAAGGGACTTCTGCTATGCAAATATAGCATCAGGTTTAAAACATTTTTTTTTTTTAAGTGGCCCTATTTTTTACACAGCAATGTAATTTCTGTGCTTGTGGCACTTGAACTCGTGCTATTGCACAATGATACTTTAAAACAGGTTTTTAATTGATTTGTTTAAACATAGCTCATGAAATATGATATGAACAGGTTGAAGCCATAACTTGGTCAAATGTGATTTGTCCCTGTTAACCTCAATGATTTGTTAGCTTTGATCAAAAGTTATATTTTTAATGTCCTTAACTATGATGATTACTTCACAAAAAGTGTTTGACAGGTTAGTCATTACTGTTAAATGCCACTTTAGCATAAGAAGGTTAAGCAGTGATTGCTGGGACTGATGATCAGGGGTCCTCCACATTTCTCCCGGGCAGCATCATTCTCTCTTCCTTGAGCATAAAGCCCTAAGTTGTTTCTCTGATTTTCCTGAGTGTAGGGAGTCATGACTGCATTTTAACCCACATACTACCTTTTGTGTTCTCACTGAAAGGGGTGGTTTGAGAACCTCTGTGTTTCATATGCTCTGCTTGTCTGTCAGCTTTCCTCCGTCAAATATTCACAGGGAATTTTCTGTGGAGGATGAACATTTTGCTTATCCCATCACAGGAAGAAGCAACAAAATTTTCTTTCTAGTGCATGTTGCTGGCTGCAGAGAAGCTAGGAGTAACTACAGAGCTCTTTTTAAGCAGAAAGGAAGAATGATTTTTGTATCTTAATGGTGTGATATCTTTATTCAAGGTCTAGGGCAAAGGCTTTGAATATTCAATTTTGAGTTATATTTTTGTAAAAAAGTATTTTTCCAGCTATTTCCAGAGGAGAAATTAGTTGGTCCAATGTACATTGGCAGCCAATGTTGCTGCTGCTGTTTTCTGCTTGACTTTTTTATTCTCCTTCTGGCACAGGTTGGGCCTGTAGTGCTGTTACTGTAAATTCTCAGGGTTTCAACTTCACTAAAAAGCTGTGCTGTGGGCAAATTTTATTATTCTGGCAAGTCACTTAGCCTTCCTGAAATCTAATACCTTTTTGCCACCTTCAGTTCTAGAAAGAATTAGCTGTGAAGTATAAGAGATTAAATATTTGAGCCTTAGCTTAGTCAAGGCTTGTACCAAACAAGTCTTTTTCTTGCTCCCTGTGTGTCTTCTACCCAAGTCATGAAATCCTGGGCAGGCATTAAACTGCCTATTATTAATTGGTAGCATGGGATGAGTTAACTCCACAGTATTGCTGTGAGACTTAATTCTGAATAATTTTGTTTAATTCTTTGTCTTCTTTTGGTGTATATATACATTAAATAGATAAATGTAAATAAGGAAAAGGTTAGACCCAGTATATTGTCTCAGTAAAGATATGGGATTAGCTGATCTGTGCCTGGTTTGTCTTGGAACATGATTTTGCCATACCTCTCTTCAGTCTCTTGTACAATTACTAACATCAAAAAACCTTAATGTGTTTGTTCCAAAAATTCAATTTAAAAGTAACTGCAAAACCCTTGGAAAAAATATTATCTGTATAATAGTGTCAACTACTACTATATTTAAATGGAATCATGGAGAGTTAAGGTTTGGAAGGGCATTAGCATTTGTCCTTTTAACCCTTGACTTGTTTTCATTTTTTCAGATGATATTTCACTCATTTTGTTGATTTAAAACGTACTCTAAGGTCCGTTTAGGAGAAACAGAGGAATTAAAAATTCCAGAACTGTGGAAGTATTTCTTTAAAAGGAAAGCAATTGATTCTTGCAAATATTTTTACATAGATAGGTTTGAAACTGCTTCCTATGGGCTGCCATTTTTTTACTTAAAAGAACAATTACCCCAAACGGAAGTTAGGTAGGTTTTTAAAAAGTATTTTGTGTGTTACTGTTAACAGGAGACAGAAAAGAAGCTGAATTTGCCCTTTATGTTTTTACCAAACTTAAAAAATGTATACTGCTTAGAAGTGGCAACTACTGCAGAAAAGACCCTTTAGTTTAATTATCTTTCAATTACTGATAGTATAAAAAATAAATTAGTTTTATAATTATAATTTAGTCATTCTTGTTGTCGAAAACTGTGTGCTTTGTAGAATCTCTCAGTTTTTCTTTTGTTTGTTTGCAGTTATACCGCTTCACTTTTCTTTCCTTCTTTTTAAGAGAACAAGTACGATTTAATGGATTTGGAATTTTTATCTTCATTGTCTATCCTGGAGCATTTGTTGACCTCTTCACAACTCACTTGCAGTTGATATCTCCTGTTCAGCAGTTAAGAATATTTTGTGCAGGTAATAGTTTGTGGTTTTTTATTAAATCTTTGCTTAGCACCGTTCCAAGACATCATTGTGAATCTTTGATTGAGTATTTAAGGTTTAGAATTAATAACTACCAAAGCTTCTCTTTACCTAACAGTGATCCTTCTGTTCTGGACCTGTGTTGGCATCTCAGAGAATCATTTGATCATTACTGTCCTTATTGAGCTACTTTCTGGGCTAGAGATGTCAATTTCTAGGATCTTAAATGAGTGCAAATTTTCTGTGTTGAAGAACTCTATTCTATTCTAGATCCAATTCAGAATAGTTGTGCATAAGAAATTCCAGTTATGTGGTTGGGGAAAAACTATGATTTCTGATGTTCCTCTCATTAGAAAGAGCTCTTGCATTAGGTGCAGAAGTTCCTCTGTCTTTTTTGCTTGCTTTTTGTTTGGGATGTTTCTGCATATTGTATGGCCTAAGTAGCAAAACCTTGGAGCACACAAGCTGGGAAATACTGAGCCAGAATGGTGCTATGAGATAAACGACTTCCTGTCAACACAGGTCAACATCCTTGGACAATTCACTACTGTTTTCTGCAATAGGAGCAATCTGTTTTTCAAAAGTATTGTGAGTGATTTTCACTGACCTGTGAGTTGTGTTATTGTACAGGTCACTGTGTTTTGATGTTGCCATCAGGAGGAAATAAAGGTTAAAACACAAACATCCAAAGAGAATCATAGCTTGTGGCTCCAGATGACCTCCAGATGTTTTTGAATTGACGTTTTCTGAAGTCTCTGGCTACTGTTGAGTAGAGGCTCATTGCTGTGAAAAGTCAAACTGAGACTGTGTCATTCTACCTGAACCACTTGGATGATTATTTCTAGAGACAAGGTGGCTCCCAAAGAACTGAAATAGAGATAGATAAGTTATCATCTTGGTTCAGCTCTTGATACTGATGTTTTTTTCTGTTGCTGGCTAGCAGCCAGCCTGTTGTAATGTTTATTAATGTTGTTTTTTGAATATTTAATCTAAAACATCATATAGAGGGTGGACATAGAGAGGCCTTTAGCATGCATGTTTTCAAGCTTTCATAAATCAAGTAAATAATTACAAATATTGGGTTAGTAAATATATCTGTATTCCAAATACCTGAATGAACAAAATCATTCACGTACAATAGGCTAACTTTTAGGGAGCCCCGTTTCTCAAATTAATCTGTTTCCATTTCCATCTGCTGGGAACAGAACTGAAAGAAAAGGCATACTGAATTTCAAAATGGTTTGCTTACATAGATTCCTGAGACATTGTCTAAAAAAATAGAATTCTATGCCATAATAGAAAATAATTGTTTACATGTTTTGATGACAAGCAAACACCTGTAATAATTTCTCATGTTTCTCAGGAAATCTGAAAAAGGGGAATACAAGGCAGGAGCAAACATGTTGCAAGACTGGTCAGCATGAATGACTTGCTTTCTATTAGGTATAACAAAGAAATGCATTTTTTCACAGTTTATGATAGGTATGTTTCAGAACTAGGATGTTTGATAATGATAAAATGCAATATTCAGTAAACCACCGATTTCTTTTATTTGTCAGAACAGTTGAATGAAGCTATTCCTGGTGTTCAGAAATTTGAATTTAGGGAGACATGCTCATATTTTTTGTATAGCAGCTAAGTAACAGAGCTAGACTAGAGGCCAATACCAAATATTCTTTTTGTAGTTCAGCTATAGTCTGGAGATTAAAGATATATTTTTTGTACAGCAGATGGCATCATATGTTCAAGAATAGGAAATGAATGTTCTTGTAAGACTTGTGATATTTATAGCATAATTCCATGCCTATTAGATAGATGAAAAGAGATTCTGTGCAGCACCTTCTTGTAATTAATTCAAATATTTGTATAACTTTCTGAGATATTTTTTAATACATTTCATCTTGTCTTTAACAGGAGTTAAATGGTTTTGGTTTTCTTTTTTTTTTTAATTAAATAATAGTTAATAAATTATTTTAAGGTGTTTTAGGGTTGTGTAAAGTGTCTCTTCTCAGATGTGAGAAATTAGGTGTCCAAGGATAAGGCTGTTTTAGCAAGATGAAGTTGAAGGTAAACTGAGCAGTGTGCCTCTACAGGTATTCTGATTTAGAGCATGTTTATTTTTCTGTGGATGACCTGGGATGAGTTTATAAACCTTTCTGTTTTAGACTTCTTGCTGTATTACACAGCAAATGGTGTCAATTTTGGTAGCAAGGCCCTTTTTTCCTAAGTGTTTGAAAATATTCCTTGTCACTCTCTTGCAGTTCCATCACCTCTTATTATTATTTTAAGGGTTGGGATTTTTTCAGTTTACTCTTTGTAGCTGCCACACCGTTGAAAATAATTTTGTTTCCATTTTACATTTTTTGTCTTTTGTTAAGCTGTTAAGCTGAAAAAATATTTTTAAGATAAAAAGGTTAAAACAATAAAGTTAAAATATTTGCTCACTACTTCTGGATTTGTTGCAAATAAATGTGTGTATGTGAGATAAGGAGAAAGAGGAAATATTTTTGTAATCCAATCTTAGTGCCTTTCCATGAGATACAATTAAAACTATAGAAAAAAATACTTTAAGAAGCATGTACCAGTGGAAATGACAACTTACTTCAAGGACTCCAAAAATGTCTCATTTCAGCAGCAATGTAAGTGTGAAAGAAGGTGAGCTGAGGTGTGGAGATAGACAGGGGACGTAAGTCTGCCACATGCTATGATTTCTGTGTTATATACACTGCAGCAAAGATAGGTTTAATACATTTGTAAATATATTTAATTGAATTCCTGTGCTGTAGCTGCACTGTGAGTACAGAATTGAATCAAACTCCTCACAACAGGACGAAGGAAGAAGGAAATAAAGACTCTTCAACACTGAAAAGTTTTCCTGCATTGTTCATACAAAACTGTTTGTCTGAGAACACAAACTGATGAGGAAATCTGTGTAGTGCTGAATGTGGAAAGCCACCAAGCTTTGATGATGAACACCAGCTGTGTCTTAGAATAGTGGCTCATTGCTTCTTATGGAGAACCACATACTATAAAGATGGCAGTTGCAAATATGTTCCCCAAAACAACTTGTCAGGAAGTGCTGCTATTTGGTTTCTTGCTGGGATTTTAGGTCCATATTTTCTTGTAGAAGCAGCCATTTTTTTCAAATAATTTCCTAAATCCATTTGGCACATATACATGTAATAATTTTAATTGAAATAATGTAGGTTACCATCATAAATACTGAATTGCAAGTAAATTTCAGACATCTTGCTCTCTAGGACATACAGTATTTTTTCAAAAATAAGCCCATGTATTGAAATGCTTCATTTCAACAGTTTTTTGTGGTAGAAAGTAACAGATAATGTATTTCATTCCACTGATTTTTTTTTTAATATTTATGATTGAAGACAACTCACTAGATAGAAAGTGTATTTTGATAATTGATTCAGAAGCCCAGTTTCTCTTCTGGCTACACTACCCTCTCATACTTAAAAAAGTAGAGGTACATGAAATCTTAATCTGGTGGAATGACACCTTAGAAATGGATTTACTGCTCTCCTGTCTTTTTTGGTAGTATAATTCTCAGGGGCTTAAGAGTTTTCTCTAAAACTCCCTTACAAAGGGGCATTATAGAAGCTAAAGTTTGTAAACTATGTACTCTTCTTTTATGCCTATGTTCACAAATTAACTTTTCATTTATTCTTGCAGTAATAATTTCAGGAAAGATAATTAGAAGGCAGCTGTAGGATCATTTAAAAACCAGCTTTTTTGTTATTACTGTTTATTTAGAAACTTCTTTTGCCTTCTTTTTAGGGGTGTGGCATAATTTTGTTCTTGGTGTTGCCAGTTTCATGGTGTTGTTTCTGCTGCCAGCCATTCTTTTTCCTTTCTATTACACGGGTGTTGGGGCACTTGTCACTGAGGTAGCAGAGGTAAGAAGGATATTTGCTGTTTCCATATTATATGCTTTGTCATGTGAAATGTACCTGTATCTTTGATTATCACAATCAGGATTGGTCAGTGCAACTCTTTGCAGAATCTAATATACTGAACTTCTTGCTTAAAGTTTTCCTTTCAGTCTCATGTATCTTAGTATTAGTAAATAAAGAAACATGGTGTGAATAATAGACTAATTAGCATACCATAAAACTGCTGAGACATTTGAGAGTTTGCAGGTTTATTTCTGGTTTTAACTGTTTTTCAGTGTTGGCACAAGGCAAATCTACTGGAAATTGTGTTATCACTCTAGTTACTGCTATCTTTTTTCATTGTTAAAGATTATTTTGAGCTGATTTCCTTGTTTGGTCAGCTGGAAGCAAAGTAAAGATAGATTTCTGGGATTCTGGAAAGGAATGATTTTTTTTCTGACTTAATCAAATACAGCACAGTTGAACAGCAGAGCTGAAAGGATTCAATCTTTCTTGGACGAAAAAGTCAATTGATATAAACTCAGGAGAGAGTGACATTTATAATGCTTTATTACCTTTGAAAATATAGGTACACCCGCTTTCTTGAAAAGTTTAGGGTGTTAATTTAAGTTACTTGAACTTAATATGTTGTGAGTTTTCTTACCATTTTGGCCTATATGAAAATAATTACTCAAAATTTAAGATGTGCCCGTGACACCTGAAGACTTCCCTTTCCTTCCCCTCCCCTTTTTTAGTGTCTTAACCTAAAGATTTCATAGTACTCAGTGAACTGTAAACTAATCCTTGTTTATCCCCCTATAGTAAAATGACTGACTTCACTGTTCTTCTCAGGATTCTCCTGCCAATGGACCAAGAGGTCTTTTTGTGGGAGACCTTGTCACTAACCTACAAGACTGCCCAGTCTATAATGTGGAAGACTGGAATTCCTGTCTGGGAGACATTTCAGAGAAGTCTCAGGTCGGCTACTGTGTAAGTGCAGCCACCCTACAGCAATTAAGCTTTCCAGCTAGAGGTATGACTTAAGGTGCTCTCCTCATTATTTTTTATGTTAATTAATTTCTATTTTAATTTAATCATGTCTTAAAGACTTTCTGGATTTAGAATTTGTTGTTGGGGTCAGATTTCTTGTAAGTCAAATCTGTCTTAAGCAATTACCAGTGTGCCATGCTGTTTTGTGAAGTCTGACCATGTGGGAGGGCTAGATATAGGAATTCTCTTGTCTTTCAGTCATCTTGTACAAATATCCTGTATGATCTGAATAATAAAATTTGCTTCTTCAGGATATTGCAGAACTTGGTTCTTAGCAGTTGTACAATTATCTCCTCTATTTTAAGCTCTGTAAAATAGATCAACTCAGTGATCTTTTGCAGATGTAAATTTCATGTTACCTCACAGCTTTGATCAGCCTGACAGTGCAAATTATATGATTTAACCCAATGATGTGCTTTATTATGGCCATTTCTTCAGATGTGTCTCCCTATAGGGTTTTATGTCATTGCTCATAAACTCAGTTTTGTCTGGATTGCAAATACTGCTTCTGGAAGTCAGTCTAGTTCCTTCTGTTTCCTTTTATACATTAGAGTGCTTGTTGCTGTAAGGGCTTATCCCCAAGAAATCGGGGAAAAAAAAAAAAGAAATGAACTGAACTAGAACAATAAACAAAAATTGGATAGAACAAAAAAGGACAGTCAAGTTAAATTAGCTGAGCGTCTTGTGACATGCCCTGAAGCTCTCTAAAGTTTCTTTCATGCAAGCACTCATGGAAGCTGAATTCCAGAGGTAAGGGACTGCTGCTGAGCAAAGCTTGTGGGATGCTATTCAGAGCTTTCAAATTGTCACTGCATTTTTCCATCATCCTGGAAATAAACAGGAGGTCAGGCAACTCGACTGTCTGTGGTATTGATGCACTATAGAATTTCCATGACACTGAAAAAGTTGTTTGTTTTTTTTTAATTATGTAAAGAAAGTGATCTTATAGCTGATACTGAGACAAATATTTCAACTGGAAACTAGTGGAGTATGGGTAAGAACCTGCTTTTAGAGGTCTGACACTTTGGATTATGCCTCTGAAGAGGAGTGCAACTTTGGCCCATGCTTTCAGCTGGGCAGGGATGGCAAGAACCAATTCTCAGATGTTGTAGGTATATATATCCTCAGATTCTACTGTTCTCTGAAGTGCAATTTTGGAGTCATGGGTAATAAAACTGCATATTTTGCAGATGAACTGGTCCTATTTAGATTGGAATACTAGAGGCTTAGTGCTGGAGATTCAATATTGCTTCCAAGCCTGGTTGCTGTCTTGTGTTAGCAGCCCATTGTCCCCATTGCTGCCTCCTAATCAGACCAGTCTGTCTGCATTTTCAGAGTCATAAGCCTCCAGCAGTGAGAAATATTCTTCTGAAATTAAATGAACTCTGTTTGGTCTTAAGCAGCTGTAATTTATCAAAATCTTGACAGTTCACAACTTGACATAAATACAGAGTATTGATAAAAATGTATATAGCAAATGGACTCCATCTAGTTGACTATAAAACAAATGGAGAGTGAACTGTCTGAGTATTGAAGCTAGAGAGAAAACAAAGCCCTAAGGAACTTTTTGAAATCAAAAAAAAGTGGTTTCAATGTAGTTTATAAGAATACTAATTTCATGGTCATTTGCTATTCAAAAATATATGTGGTTTCTTAGCCTCAGGGTACTTGAAAAAAGATTTGTACGGTACAGTGCTTGCACCTGTAAGCCCCAGGCATAAAGCTTCATGTCAGTGGATTGCAGGTTGTGCAGTGATAATCAGCAGCCAGTGTCACAGGCTTGATCTGCCTGGGAAGGGACTGCACTTGCTGTGATACAGATCCTTACCCTGACCATTCTTCTGCATCTGTCTATGTTTAAACTGGACAGCAAGTTGGGCTTAACTCATTTCAAGAGCATATGTACAAAGGTTCTTTACCAGACTAGTTAAATCAAGGTTTAAAACATCATTTGTTCACTGTTGCAGCCTTCAAGGCTTGGAAGGCTTTCATGATGTAAAAGGTATGTTTTGAGTCTTGGCCATTTCCATAGCCAGCCAGTGAAATCAGTACAGTAGTAGCTAACACATTTCTAAGCCAAATATTGGTGCAAGTTAGGGGCAATGGATGTAAAAGTGTTTTGCAACTTGTAATACTCAAAATAATGCAGTGGTAGATCTCCAGTGTCTCAAGGAGATTTTTAAAGGTGAAAAAATCTGTATGTCACATGTCTGAAATCATGGGACATTCACATGTTGGTGGTGAAGCTTTATTTGTAGTTGTGACTGAGCTTCAGCTAGACTGTGAATTAGTGTAAGTCTTGAAGGCTGCAGGATAATTAATAATAGTAATAATAGTTTTACTTTATTCAGAGACTAATTTTTTCAGCAAATAATATTGATTATTTGCTCTATGCCTATGTTCTTTAGTTTACAGAAGACTTGATGGCACAGTGGAGTGTTGTAGTAACAACAGCCTCACAGACATTTGCTTTTCATACAGCAATAAGTTGGACAGCCATCTGGTAAGTTACTTAAACTGCTAATTCTCTTTGGTAAATCTAAATTTTTTTATATTAAATTAGTAATATTTGCCCACACCTACACATCATACTCAAGTTTTTAAGAGTATCTACAGTTTGTAATAAAGGTGTGCATGTATACTATTTCCCCAATTACAGCTTAAAAAAAAACCACAAAATATTAGTTACAATTTCTCCCATAACCAAACGGAGTCTTTGGAAGAATCATAAAAAATCTTAGACACCTCATTCCTTTAGGCAGAAAGACACCTCAGTCATTTTCAGTATTCTAGATGCACAATACTGGTGAGAAAAAACAACTTTTGAGAAGAAGTCAAAATTGCTTATTTTGGTATTTCAGTCTTTTAAAAGTATTCAGCACTACAGGGAAAGCAAAGCCCTGGCCTGTCTGTTCTGTTATTTTGTCTGAAGCCAGCAGTGCTGCTCCCTAAATTTAAATAAAAACATGCAGGAGAAGGTCCAGGAGGTTGCCCAGTTTCTCAAAATAAGGGCCCATACTTAAATTTTTTTTCACTACGTTGATTTTCTTGTCACTTAGAAACAAAGTTTCTCAGTAGGATTTTACCTTACTCCCTTAGAAAAGGGTTTAGCAGCATTCCAGTGCCTAAAAATGTGCCTACAACAAAGCTGAGGAGAGACTTTTCACAGGGGCATATAGTGATAGGACAATGGGGAATGGCTTTAAACTGGAAGAGGGCAGGTTTAGATTAGACATTAGGATGAAATTCTTTACTGTGAAAGTGCTGAGCCACTGGCACAGGTTGCCCAGAGGAGCTATGGATGCCCCATCCCTGGAAATGTTCAGGGCCAGGCTAGATGGAGCTCTGAGTAACCTGGTCCAGGGGAAGGTCCCTGCCTGTGACTGCAGTTGGGAATGGGATATCTTTAAGGTCCCTTCCAACCCAAGCCATTCTATGATTTTATGAAAATACATCAATGTTTTTTAAAATATATGTTCCATACTGATAGTGATGGAATATTTCTGTTGGCTCTTTACAAGCAGAAGAGCACACAAAGCAACTGTGTAAACTTTTCTACACATACCAGTTTGTTATTGTTCTGATTCTAGTGATAAATACCTGAAGAAATTAAATCAAATTTTTTCCAAATCTGCTATGTTTACAGTTTCTGCAGTGGTAAACTTCCCACTCCAGGGTATTTAACCACTAAGAGCTGAACACGTTCCAGTGGTTCATTTGAAATATGGCAGTGTCAGCAAGATTTGATAAATCGCTATCCCATTGAGCCTGGGCATTCTTAAGCTTGTAGTTGCTACTTATGAACAAGGAAGAAATAAAAGCATCAGGAAGCTTGAGACCTTGTGACTTTCAGGTGTCTTTAGACTGGCTGTGATTTTTGAACATTTTTTTAATGGTCTTTGCAGTGCTATGCAGCAGTTTTTGGAAGTGTGTCTTCTGCAATAGAGTAGAAGGAATTTGTGTCAAGGTTAATGGTGGGGGTCTGACACTCGCCCGTTAGGGGGAGTGCAGTGATCAGGGTGAGAAGGCAGAAATTACTTTTGCTTTTCCTCCTAAGGCAAATAGTAGATTATGATTCCTTGCTTCTATTTTTAGGACAAAAGGAAAAGTGTCACTGAGATTTTCCAAGAGACATGAAGGGAAAACCTAATTTTCTATTCCCTTCTGCTGTACTGTCTTTGGCCCATGGGGAGCAAGAATGATCTGTTCTGTCAGATTTAGGGAGTGGATGAGTGTTACAGGCAGGGGTTGGAGCACAGCATTGCATTGAGTCCTGTGTTCATCTTAGTTGAGAATGATTTCTTAGCTACCATACACCAGGTAGGTTTGTTGGTTTATTTGCTGAAACTTCATCTTGAGCAGGTCAGTCACTAGGATGTTCATACAGGCTCTGTCCATTAGAAATCACTGACCTATGTTTAGGTGCCATGATTTTTTTGTTGTGCATTCCTGTACTATGCTAGAAATAGTTTGCTTTTATTTTGGTATATATACACACCCTCTCTTCCACAGTACAAAATATGGAATGACAGGTTGAATATGTATCAGGTAGAGATTTGTCAGGATTTCACAACAAAGAACTAAGGAAAAAAAATCAGATTTTAGCTCTTCATGGGCTTACATCAGTGAGGCATTTCTTTGTTAAAAAAGGAATCTTTTGTTCTTTTTAATTTGATGTGCTGGAAAATAGCTTACCTTTACCTCTCATAATAATTTTTAATGCCTTTTGCAGTATGCCTGTCTGCCAGCACGAAAAGTTATTGAAGCCAGCAAAGTTTGTCGAACCAACATGGACTGCCATAAGGACTTTGTCCCAAGCTTTTGTGTGACTCCTTCTTTGGAGAACCAAACAAGGCTCATCAGGGTAAAGCATCCACCCCATATTGACATGCTCTATGTAGGACACCCCATGCATCTTCAGTACACAGGTTGGTATCATTTATTGGAAGTTTAGCAAAAGCAATCTCTAATATGATTTCCTTTGCCTGCCTGATTAAACAAGGTCTTAGAGTGCTTCTCAGTTAATTTGTTTAAAGCAGAATCCATTTCTTGTTACAGCCAAGACATGGACTACTCAGACCTAAAATAAAATGTTCACAGTGCAATGAGTTACAAAGGTAATAGAAACCATATGCAATATGAGATGGTTGTTTTTTCAGAAACTATGAAAAGGCTATTTCTGGAACAGATCTTATTCAGGTTTGTCATAGGAACCAGGTGCATGCATTTTCCTAGCACATAAATGTCTCAAAATGCTATTGTAAAATCTCTAGGGCACCTTGCTCTAACGCCTTGCCTGGAATATTAGCATGACTGCTTAAATCACACCTAATATCCAAATATCTGTGACAGATTCCCATGACTACTGAGCCACAAGTGTTATCACAACATAGTTTTTCCTGATTTATTTTTTCATTTGACTGCCCTAAATTAAGTAACATATAAAATTGTAGTTCCTTTCTTTGAAGTTCACTGTGACTCTCCTTTGGGTGTCTTACATAAATAAAATTATTCTGCTCCTGAAGCAAGTATGGAAAGAATGAACAAATTCATCAACATCCGACTTGATAGCTTGAGTGGCATGGTGAAAATTAGCTGCAGATGGGCTTTAACAAATTTGAAGTGTTAAATTACTATCCCTTCCTGTGAGGAAGGTGTCTGTTCCTCACAGACAGTGAAACTCTTGGGGTGAGTTTAGAAATACTGCCTTGGAAGTATCTCCTTAGGAAGGCATTGTACTTTCATGAATAAGCCCTGGAATTACGTACAAAAGAGTTTTAGAAACAGTAATGAAATCTAGTGAGGTAAATCCAATAACATTATTGGATACCATATTTTTAATTAATCTATCAGTCTTTATTTTTCCATACTGGTAATTTGAAACTCTGTGAGGAGTTACTTATTTCAACTTTTTTAATAATAAACTCTAATTTAAGCCCAAAATATAATCTCTTTATTTGTTACTTCTGGCCTTATGCCATTTAAGAGGAAAACATTTTTCACTTGTGTGTTACCAACACACACTACAGTATCTCATGATATTTATTTCAAATGCAGCAACATATTTTAAGAATAGAGTTTTGTAATTATTCAGAGTTCCTTTTCTTGGAGTTTAGCAATGCGAACTATTGGTTGTGAAGAACAATTGATGTATTCCCTTTTCAATACATTGGAGTTTTCATTGGTGTTTCCCACTGTAGTAATTCTGCATAAGAATTGAACCTGCCAATCTTTCAGAAGTTAGGAAAGAATGTTATTGCATTTAAAGGGGTAGTTCTTCTTTAAGAAGTTACTTGTAAAAATACTGTTTGCATACTCAGGTAGGAGTAGAATTTTGAAGTGATTTACCCTTGGAATTGTGCACTTAATATATTAATTTGAAAGCTAGAAGTTTAATTTTATTACCAGCTTTGCTGCAAATGTGATCTATGCTCTTATGTTCCCTTTGGAAAAACATAAGACCAAAATGATAGGATGCTGGCTTGGGTAGCAGGCAGTCTGCTGTGCCATTGTAGAGTTTCATTTCAGTGAAACAACTTCTAAATATTTCAGGCTTAGCATTGCACTGTGCAGGACTGGCTAGGGCCAACAGGTTTGGTGTGGGTTTTTGATTTGTTTTTTTCCCCAAATGTGACTGATCAAAATGTGGTAACTGTTTTTTACAGTTAAAAAAAAGAAAATAATTTCTTCCTGTACTGTATGAGCTTTGAAAAAGGAATATGTTTTAATGAAATGCCTTATTCTGTAGTGTGATCTTTCTGCCTGCAGGAAACATTACTTTTTAGAGTGGTGCTATATTTAACACACAACATAATATGGAAGTTGTAGTACTAGTGTGTACTATGACTATACTTTCTTTAGAAATGTCACTGAAGCAATGTTTGAATAACATTCTAAAATATGCAGGTATTATTTTCTGCTTAGGCTTGTATTGTTCTCATGGTAGTCCTGATTTATGGAAAAGCAGTAATTACTTCATGTTTTCATTTGAAGGTAACTTCCAGATGACATATATTTTTTAATAAAGTATATCTGTATTAGCTACTTAGAAGAAATAGTCTTAACAGTTTATTTCTATTAAATCTTTCTGTTGCCTCAAATTTAAGTATCCTAGCAAAAATATTTTTGTTGTTATGGAGGCAAGAGATACCACTTGTTTCCAGTATTTAAAAATAGCAAAATTTTAAAGAATTATAATCCTAAATGAACTTACAGGGGTGGAGATTTGGCCAAAACTAAAACAGAAGCATGTTTAGGAGTGCATGTTGTTTGGTACAGACACATCAATGCTTTTAATTAGCATTCTTTCTGTAAAAAGTATCTAATGTTATCCAGTATAAATTTGTACTGCCAGTTCAATACACATGGTATTAAGTCTTTTAAACTCTTCCTATTGTAGGCTAGTTATGTTCTAAAGTCCCTTCCTCTGTTGGGCAGCTGCTATGTAAGGTTGAAATGGAGAGCCCTGTCAGTACCGCCATGCAAATTTGCAGTGTTTCTTCTTTATCATATATGAGGAGTTTTGTTCCCTCTTGTCATTTCTAATAGTGCAACATTTTTGCTTCCTTCTCTGGCCCTTCTTGCTTGGGAAGAATCTGGTGACTAAGATTTATATTAGGAATTCACACTACTTGAGGAAACATGATATCCCTGAATGTTACTCTTACCCATCACAGACCAAAACTGTAAGATTTTCTTCACAAAAAGAAGGAACTTACCTACAGATCATTTCCTCAAGCTTGACCAGCCTCCTACTTCTGTCGTATCCAAGTCTTTTAAAATAAAAAAGGTCCTTCCTGGCTTTGGACATGTTTATGAGCAACAGCAATCCATGGTGAAGGTCTTTATGGTACAGCCTGCTCTCCCAGTATTTCCATGCTTGTTTACCCTTCTAACTGAGGATGGTCCTTCATTGCTTTTAACCCAGGTTTAAAGGATTAGACATACAATTCTTCAGGAGACCACACAGAAATATCTCATGCCATGCTGTCTGTCTCCTCCATTACATACATACCCTTTCCCCAGTGAAGAAGTTTTGAAAAGCTCTTTGGTCAACCTAGTCTACAAGTCACTTCCAATTAAAATTGTATCTGTTGTGAATCCTTCTCGATATTTGCCAACACCATCTAGCATGAGCCAACAAAAGAAATGTTATTTCCAGGTCAAAGAATTGTTTAATTAGAGTGGGGAAACAATGACTGTTTTCTCTCACCCGGGCTCATTGCTGTTCACCTCTTCCCAGCAGTGTCTTTGAAGAGCATGTAGAGCTAAATTCTGTAATTCTTTTGTTATTCTTCAGAGGACACATTTGCCCACTTCCATTAGGTTTGATCAATTACAGCCACAAAATTCATTGCATAATATTACAGTCTCTAAAGGTCAGTCCAGCAACTTCTTGAAGAATTTCTCTGTGTTTGGAGCTTGCTTCAGTCGCAAGGTTTGGAACTTAGATCCATTTCTAGTGGCTGTCAGTGACAACACTTTATTGTAACAGAGAGGGAAGAAGAGCAATGGTCCATTCTCAATGTAGGCATAATTTCAGGTTCAGGATGGTAGTGGCCATTAGGTGTTTGTCAGAAGGAAATCAGGCTTTGAAACTACAGTGTTTTGCAGTGTGTATCTTTTGAAACCTTTGAATACACTGGCTGTCTCAGCCATTTTGCTATTTTGGCTCATGAGCAGGAGTTTTGATCAGATGTTCTGATACCAGCCTTCAACTTGACAAGTTGTTTGCTTTGGGTATCACTTGACCTGTGCATACAGACAAACTGTGTAATGCAACACTGGAGAGCAGCCCTGCTGGAAGACATCTTGGTGTCTTGGTGAGTGGCAAGCTGAACATGAGCCAGCAGTGCCCTGGCAGCCAGGAGGGCCACCTGTGTCCTGGGGCCATCAGGGACAGCATTGCCTGCTAGGCAAGGTGGGGGATTGTCCCACTGCTCTGCACTGGGGCAGCCTCACCTCAGGTGCTGGGGGCAGTTTTGGGCACCACAAGATAAGGAAGATATAAAGCCATTAGAGTGCATCCAGAGGAGGGCTACAAAGAGGGGGAAGGGTCTAGACCAGAAACCATTTGAGGGACAACTGAGGTCACTTGTCTTCCTCAGCCTGGAGGAAACTTCATCATGGTCTACAAACTCATGAGGGGAAGTGGAGGGGCAGGCATTGATCTCTTCTCTCTGGTGACCAGTGACAGGACCCCAAGAAATGGCCTGAAACTGTGCCAGGGGAGGTTTAGGTCAGATATCAGGAAAAGGTTCTTCACCCAGAAGGTGGTCAGGCAGTGGAACAGGCTCCCCAGGGAAGCAGTCTTGACAGAGACTGTCAAAGCACCAGGCTTGACAGAGTTCAAGCAGCATTTGGACAATGCTGTCAGACACATGGTGTGTCTCCTGGGGATTTCTTGTGCAGGGCCAGAAGTTAGACTTGATGATCTTTGTGAGCCCCTTCCAACTCTGGATATTCTGATACTATACAAATACTTGTGTGAAGACTGTCCCTTTTATTGAGACAAAAAACCAATTCCTGAAGCTGTTGACTGTGTTTCTGTCAGCCCAACACCTACCCTGGCAGGCCCACCTTCAACTTTATCAAGAGGGCTAGGCCAGCAGGTTTGGGGGTGGAGGGGGCTGTTTCTGTTGTGGCTGGGGCTGAGCAGTTCCCACAGCTGCTTGAGGGCAGCCAAGGAGGACCAGGGGAACAGGGACAGCTCAGGGATGAGATGTGTGAGTTTCTTAGGGCTACTGCTGTGGCGGGGCAGGTTCAGGTGAACTGGTCTGGCTGTCTGAGTGTGTGATCAGGCGGGCGCGTTCCTGCTGGTCTCCAGAGAGTTCCCTGTGGAGAGAGGAGGTGGCTAAGCTGCCAGTGAGACACAGGGACTCTCCTCTGCAGCGGGGCCCAGACCTGGCAGGGCTCACTGCTGTGAGTGAAGCTGCTGGCACACCTTGGCAGAGGCATCACCTAGCAGAGGGACTCCTCCAGGCAGGTTCAGTGGTCAGCAGGAGGTGCCAATGCATCTCTTGCTTTCTAGAGCAATATTACCCCCACTCTTTCTCATCCTGACTTTGTTTTGCCTCTGCCTGTCGCTCATGCAAGCTGCTCTTATCCAGGCAGGCTCAATTTGAGCAAACACTGGCTCCAGTCCAAGTAGGCTCCCCAAGAGAAGACCCAGAAAATAAGAGGCCAGTTAAAGCTGCTGACAGCTGCAAATGCCTCAGCAGCGTTTTCAACCAACCACTAACTTGCTCCTGCACAGCAGCCTGGCTAGAAGCGCTTAGTGGCTGTGAGCTGCCTTTGGAGGAAGCAGGAGCTGTGAGGGGATTGATGACTCACCGTTTTCTTCCGCACCAGCACATTGTGAGAGCGCACATCACTACCCCAGCCGTCACAGCAAGCAGGACTATCACTATGCCTACTATACAGCCTGTTCCACGACAGAAAACACTTTCGCTGTGCTCATGGGCATTAGGAGCTTGTTTGGTTGTTTCTCCAGCCTCTTCTGCAGAGCAATTCAAAGTGTTAGCCCGTCTGCTGCCTGTTTACCACTCGTGAACTTGCATATTTGATATCGCCAGAATGTTCTGTTTTCCCCCCAGAGCTGGTCCTGGAGGCATACTCCCACCCTTTGGGGATGGTTGTCCCTCTGAACAGAGCTCAAATGATCAGGAGTGGGGAGCATTGCTGCTTGGCGAGTCACTTTTTCAGCAAAAACTCATCCGGAAGTTCCACATGCAATTCTCCCTCTCTGGGCCAGCTCCAACGGGATGGAGTCAGGTCTTCACAGGAGCCACCTGTCTGCCTTTTCCCACCCCTTACAGCCACTCCCAGGTTTCAGGGTGTGTTTCCCCATAAGGTAGGAAATAAGCAGGACTGCTCGGTACCTGACTGCTCTCGGTCTGCTTCACCAGGAGATTCATCAGCTTTCACATTCTCTTTTTTTCCTCCAGACTTTGGTAGTACTGCCAAAAAGCAGATACAGGTAAAGCCTCAGCATGGCACAGGCATGGAGGATGTAGGAGGATGGGGAGGTTCCCTCTAGCTTCGTTGCCCAATATACGGGTCAGAACACTAATGTGGACCTCAGCACATGAGAGGAATCCTGCCTGGGGCTACTTTGGTAGCTTTGGTCATCTAGGTACTCAGGGCAAGCTCTGGGATGGAGCTGCCGGGGAAGCTGTGTTTGTGCATTGTCTCTGCAATGGGATCCAGATGTCTTGAACCTAACACACTTTCAGCTTAGTTGCTGATGTGACATCCAAGAGTAGGCACTGGGGAAAGAGCCTGCTGCCACACTGCCATCCTGTGCTGACCATAGGACAGCAACTACCTGGCCATGCCAGAGGCTGGCATCGGCCTTGGGATGAACGAGTTGCATTTGACATGGAAGGAAGATTAAAAGGTAAATGTACTTTCTTCCAGATAACTTACCTGTGGGATTATGCATATGCTTGGTGGCTGGAGATTTCTGAGAGCCATCAGCCTCAAGATCTTAAAGAAAATTGCTCATTAGTAAGCTATTGACACATTAGTGATAATTATTCTTTTGAAGGAAGGGGCATTGAGAACTTACATGCTCCAAGCTCGCCCAAGGGCTCCAAACCATCTTTCTTCCAAGCTGCCAGAGAATCTGCTAGAGAAGCAGCTAGAAGCAAGCACAGAGAAGTGTTTCCATTGTGTGTTGGGAACTTCTGCTCTTGTGTACAGAAGCACTGGATGGGGGCCAGATAACAGCGTGGGAGCCAGATGTCAGTGGATTGCCAGAGCTGCAGAGGACCTGGGGACCTCTGAGCTGGCAGGAGTGCAACACCCCTGGAGGAGAGATGAACTCTTGGGACTCTCTTAACAGAAGAGTGCTCACACAGAGGAAACCCTCACTAAAGCACTGGCGAGAAGACCCCCCCCAGCCCATGAAAGGCTGGACCAGTGCTGGCAGCTTACCTGCTTCCTGTGATTTGTGTGGAGCATAGTTGGCAGCCAGAGAATGCAGGACCATCAAAAGAACGAGGAGGGAGAGGAAAAGACGCTGGATGAGGGCCATGGTCCCTCTTCCACCACACTGCTGCTGCTGCAGCTGGGGATGGGGGCTGAGCAGTTGGTTCTTATGGCCAGTGCAGTGCCATGGAGTTCTGTGACCTCATGGTCTCGTGCAGCCAGGGCAGGGCTATGTGGGGGTGGCACTCGGGGTGCTCATGGAGAGCTGCTGGAGCACCATGGAACTGTGTGACCTCATGGCCCTGGAATGAGCAGGCAGCCAGGGTGGGCATGTATGGGGATGGAACTTGGGGTGCTTCTGGGAAGCTGCCCTCCCAAGCAGGGGAACACATCCCATAGGGCAGCCCCACCTCAGGGCTGGGACACGGCCTGCCCACTGCAGGATCAAGTATACCTTCTACAAGTCTGCAGACAATGCCAAGCTAAGTGGTGCAGTTGGCACACCTGAAGGATGGGAAGCCATCCAATGGGACCTGAACAAACTTGAAGCCTCATGAGGTTCAATAAGACCAAGTTCAAGGTCCTGCACCTGCACTGGGGCAATCCCCTGTATCAATCTACAGAAGGCTGTAGTGTCTGCTTGGTTAACTAATGTAATTTTTAAAATAAGACTAAAAGAGTATTTTAATAAAATACTGCATTTAGTTGAATAATTCTGTATGTAGAATAGGTATAAGAGAAAAAAAAATTTGTATCTTTGGGGCTTTTTTGTGGTTCAACTATTTTTTTACTGTAACGCCTTGATACTAAAAACTGCTCTGAAAAATGCGTATAATGTTTCGAAGAACTTCCCAGTTGTATCTCTGATCATCACTGCCTTATCATACAGGCTTTCCTCTAGAAAGAGATTAGATACAATGAAGAAATTCTTCGCTAAACATGGTGAGGCACTGAAACATGTTGCCCATAGAAATGGTGGCTACCCCATCCCTGGTAGTGTTCAAGGCAAGGCTGGATGGGATTTTGAGCAACCTGGTCTAGTAGATGTTCCTGCCAGTGCCAAGGAGGTTGGAACAGAGTGATGTTTAAGGTCCCTTCCTACCCTAATCATTCTATGATTCTGTGATTGACTTGACTTTCTGAGCTGGGTGGTGTCCAGGATTTCTGTCTGTTGTGGTCTTCACTCTGACATCCAACAGACTTATTTTCTCTCAGTTCTCTTAAGTCAAAGGTCACTCTTAAGCTTTAAGCAAAAGCACGACTTTAAAGCACACTGGCAGTTTGGATACTGAATAGCTCTCTGCTTGCTGCCACACCAAGCCCATTCTTTTTTTGGTTCTCCACGCTGTCCATATCTTTCCAACCCATGGTGTGTTTGTTGGCTGGACTTCTCAGAAGAGCATCTATTAACCGAATAAAATGTCTTTATGTGGCTGAGTGGACAATAATTCTCTGCCTTATGTGACTTTAGAACTGCTTTCCCCTGCCTTTGTTACTGTGTCCTTGGATTCTTTAGTGAACCTGAAGAAATCTGATCTCACTCTTAAGGAAGACATACTTAGCACTACTTTTGGTATGTTATGTTCCCAGTGTTCTCTTAGCCTATGGTTAAAATTTCTCCAGTGGTGGGTTAAACTGCCCTTGGAAGCTCCTTTCCCAAGGGGTGTTTGTATTGAGTGGAATTTCAACTCTTGCCTTTCAATATTTCTGTGAGTTATGTATTTCTTATGGTTATAACTATTCTCCACATAGATGGGGAAAATTCAGGCCATTGTGGCTGGCAACTCACATCTAAAGTCATTCTTTAAAGACAGAGAGTATTGGTGATTCTCTGCAAGTTTATTCTCAAGGTGGTTTTCTAATTCTGCACTAATTTACCCTAGCCTCTTCCTTCTGTGGATAAGAGCCTGCTGTGCCTTCCTTTTAGCAGGAAAGGCATTTTTCTTGCAGCTATCACAGAATAGTTCTCAAATGGTCCCTGGTGCTGGCAGACCCAGAATGGGTGGAACATCCCTGTACTAACATAGTGCCTTCTGGCAGGTCTCAAACTACTGCACTTGCCTTGAAGAATGTCACAGAACCATTTGACATGCAGTCTACTGAAGGTTCATGTACACCTTCAAAGAACAGTGTGTACAGTAATAAAGTATTCAAGATCATGTGATCCTTGACACTGCAATTTTCCAGTCACTATTTTTAAGGATGCCAAGTCCCACCTCCAGGTTTTTGAGTTGCACCAAGCTGTATCTTGAAGTCACTTATCACCTGAACACAGAAGAGAAGCTACTTATGTACTGACTATGATGCCTTGTGAAGGCTGACCTAGAACAGAGGCTAGACAGAGTTAAAGAATAAAGTAGGGATTTATTAAAAGGCCTCAATGGATACATCTTGGGCAGTACAAGAGGCCAGCCAGGGCTACACCCAAGAAGAACCTAAAATGGTCACAAAATGGATGACTGGTGACAAGGTCTCTCACTTTTATAAGTTCTGGGCTATTGACATATTGGAGTCAATTGTCCAATTATAGCTTTAGGCTATGAAGTCCCATCCTTCTTGTTTTCTCTCTTGATTCCACTGTTGTTTATGCTCTTGGGCCTGAGATTTGGTCCTTGGTCCCCAGCTAGAGAAGGAATTGTTTTGTCTACCTACTCTGTGAAGAGAGCTTACCATCCCCTAATGTGAAGCCCAGACCCACACACTAAAACAGTATAGAATCTGAAAAATATAAAAATAAAACTTGAGGCATCAGCTAACTGGTATTGTGTGATGCAGCTGTGAATCCCCTTGTAGCCTTTGCTTTTCTCAGAGGGACTCCAGAATTCTGCTCCCCATCTCCCCCTCTCCTGTACACCACGAGCTCAGCCTCAGGTTACGGGGATCTTCTGCAGGTACTGCCAGAGAAAATTTTTTCTGGCCAAAAAATACACCCACTGTGTGCACCCACTGTGTGCATATGGACTGCATGTGTTGAAAAGGCCTGGTAACTATAGTCTCTTTTCTTTGAAAAATACTGGAGTCATACAGTGGAGTCTTTATGACTAAAGATGCCTCTGAAAATATGTATTTTAGATCTAGTTTTACTGAAATGCTAATTGTGCTTTGTGTAGTGACTTTACTTTGACAGTGGCCATGTTTAAGAAAAATATAATAGCTGCACTCTTGTAAAAACAAAAAAAACCCAATCAAACCTTTATTGAGATTGATTATTTGTCCTGGAAGAGGGTCATTTCACATGTGATTTTTCTGCAAAATTATAATCTAAAATTCATAGTGTTATAACCCTGGAATGACTTTTCATGCTTTGTGTATTTTCATTTCAGTAAGTCTCAGCAGTTTTGTACCACGACAAAACTTTCTAAGTATCGATCTGCCTGTGGTGATAGAGACATTTTGCAAGTATCCTTTGAAGTATGTTTGTTCTTTTAAGGTAAGAAGGGAGCTGTTCAGAATTTAGTGACCTACAAAACTTCGGTTGGATGTCATTTAAGACAGGATGCCCTAAAATATTTCTGTAGAGATTTGACATCTTTATCCCATCTCTGCATTGATTATTGTCCATGTGCCAAGCTAAAAATGAAATCTCTTACTTTCTTGTGCTTAAGAGCATATTTTTGGTCAGTGCTTTTTTTAACTCTTGAGGGTGAGCCTTTAACAGATGTGACAAGGAAGCCAAAGTAAGCCTGAATTTCAGTCAGGAAAAAAGCTATGTGCTTGCTAGCTTTGCAATATCAGAGTTTTATTATTTTTGTGTCATTATACTGAAAATAAATAAGAGGATATGGCAGTTTTGGTTTTGGTTTTTTTTTCTTCAAAAGAAAATAGAATAGCTGTTCAAAAAACAGGATAATTCAATTAACTCTTGCTTATTAATGAACAAGATTATATATATATGCATACTTATAGATTAGTAGACTTGAATGTGGGTAATCTAGGAATCCTTGGCCATAGGAGCTGAAATGTTTATGTGTGGCCATAGGATAACTAAACTGTGTAGTTCAGTTCAATAACAAGTCCATAGAAGCAGAGGAAAGGTACCACATAAGCTCCTGTTTTCTGAGAGCACATCAAGGTTCACTCTGCCCCAGCTGCTTTCTGACTGTGTGTCCTTGCCAGGCCGTTCAGGATGGAGGTAGGTACTGCAGTGAGCAAGCCTTTAACCAGCAGTGAAAATTGCCTGCCCGTGCCTCATTCCCACATGCATACACATGTACAGAAATCCACTCAGCTTTTCTGGCTAACAGGTAAGTAGCAGAGATAGGCCAGATTTCTGATGATATTCTAGTCATTTACTAGGGAGTGTTTTGGAAAATATTCCTAATCATGATTTCATACTTGGGTCTAGAATACCTTCTTAGTTCAGGCATGGTGTCAGAGCTATAGCCTTCCTCCAAAACCACACAAAGCAAGCAAAGAAGATGGTGGTTTTGCTGTCTCCTGCTTTCACTCAAGTTGTGAGGAGTGCAGGTTTAAGTATCCAAACGTAGCTCTTAAAAAATAAAAATCTGTAAAGGCAGTTCCCTGAGTGGGTATGTTATGGTATAAAACTAATTTTACTCATATAATTTCTGTGAAACAGAATGGTAGCTAGAAAAATAATCTTTGTATGTCTCTCTCTGCATACTAGAAATACAATACATATATCCTTATTTTCTATTACTTTTTTTTAACATTTTCTCAGATTCTTGCAATGAACCTTAACTACATTCAACCAGGTACCTCATCTCACTATCAGGAGCACTGGCAGTTATCAACGCTGTACCCTGCTTCGCTTTGGATGGTCAGTGGATATTAAATTCCTTCCTGGAAGCCACACTGAGCTCCCTAATTGTAGAAAAACAAAACAGAGAGCTTTTTGGCTTTTTGATTTTGCTTGCTGGGAGTGCACTTTTGGCTGCCAATGTTGCACTGGGACTTTGGATGGTGACGGCACGATAGAACATCGGATATTCTTCCATCAGTTCTCGAAGTACACAGAAATAATGAATACATTACATTTTAAACTGTGTCCAGTACTGAGTTTGAAATAATTCCCTTAATATGACACTGAAAGAACAATCAACCGGTGGTTGCTGTTTTAATTTAAAACTTTATAGCACCATGCCTGTGGTCATGGGAAATGTAGTAGGAAAAAACAGGGGCCTTTTTATTTACTCTTTAAGCACTGTATTCATTCTGGAGAAATTTCATTTTAAGATATCATAGGGAAAAATCAGACTTCATTAATTCAGATTTCAAAATAAGGGAATTATTTTGCCTCAAACATTTGTAAAGTGGGAGAAAAAACAGTTTTATTTTATAATTTAAATAATTGTCTCTGTGGGCTCTGATAATTTCTCAATCAGCATAGTCTTCAGTGACTTGTTTTGGTTTTTTTTAGTCTGGTATTCTACCAAACTGGATTTTAAGAAGCCCTAAAGTCTGGTCTCAAAATGGGGAAAAGCTAGGTAAATGCTTACCATGTGTTAATGGGGAGAGAGCAGCCATTTGGGTTAATGGCTTTCCTTTCCACCTGGCCAAAATGACTGGAGGAATGTTGTCCTCAGGATGTAGATGAGGAGTGCCAATGTCTGCTAAAAATTAAGCATGTGGGAGGATAGCAAAGCCCACATTTGTGTTGCTTACACTTTCAGTTGTATGTTATCAGACACAGCTGAAGTTTTTTTAAAGGCAATATTTGTCAGCAATAGCTACAAGATAACTGAAGTTTAGTTTCTGAGTGCTGAAGTATGCTGTGCAGAGTTTTCCTAAGTGATATGTAATGTTTGTGGTGTTTTACTCAGAAAATAATACTGTATTCTACCTGTTAACAGTTGAAAGTGAAACCTATTGTTTTTATGGTGTCTATCTTCTAATGCTATGCATGCAATATGTACAGTAACTCACTGATGATTTTCTGTATTTCAAAGGCTAATTTTCCTTTGCTAGGATTCATTCTGTTCAAAGATAGCTAACAATGATATTTAGCTTGTCTTAGATATGAATTATTTAGAGGAAGATTATGATTGTTACTTGAACTATTTAAACATTTGGCTTTGCTTTCTGAGATGAATACAGATCATATCCTTGTTCTTAAGTCAACAGTGGAAGGACAGTCAGTGTTTTACTGACTAAAGTATGTCTGATGTGCTTTGAAGTTCTTTAGGTTTGAAATGTTTTTTACCCAATAGGATTATATATTTCAAGTCTTTTCCTCCTGTGATATATTGCCTAGTTTATCTAAACCAGGTTCAGTCAGAGCCTTGTCTCAATATAGGCTGATATCTAAACAAAAATGCTCTGGTTTGGCAGCCTAAGTATCTGAAATAGAAAATTTTAGAAAAATACCCTGCAAGTTCTGCCTCATACAGTGTTCCCCATAGGAACTGCTGCAGCTCAGAGTTCCTTTGCAGAAATGGCCTTTCCACCAGGAACTGAAGTGGAACCTAAGCTCACAGATCCTGGCTTGCAGGGAGAGCTGAAACATCCAGGACCAGGTAAAATAGATTCTTCTGGCACTTGAGGTGAGAGCCTGGGTAATTTCGAAGTGGGGCTGAGCCCAATTCCTGGTGTTGCTGCACAGATTCATAACTCTGTTATGTTTGCATTTGCCCACTGATGTGTACTTTTGCACAGTGGCTTTCACACTTCAGATGCACTCCTTTCCTACAATGATGCAAGCAGTAATGAGAAACCATGTTTATTATTTGTTGTTGGCTAGTTTCCATCCCCTTCCAGTGCTACCACAGGCTGCGTGGGCCCTTGAAGTTCATCTCTGTTGGGTGGCTGGCCTATGCCTCTCCTTTTCAGTCATTTCAACCCAGGCAAACTGGGACAGGTCCTGGTAGGAGAGGGTGAATCCTTCAGTCCAGTGTGAGCTGGCCCCTTTGGGGACCATTAAAAGTAAAACAAAGTGCAAGAAAGGAGAAGCAAACTACACCCTGTAAGTCTAACTTGTCATCACTCCTGGAAACACAGAGAGGTTTCAGAGTAGCAGATGGGCCACTCTGCCATCCCTCAGTGGGCAGGAGGACAGGAGCAGCCTGATCCTTGCACAAGACCTGGCTCTGAGACTGGTCCAGGCTGCCCTCTCACCTCAGTGGCTGTTTACTGATCTGAACTCTTCCTTTCAGTGGCTCTGTAACACTTTCCTCTGTATCATCCAATCTACAGTGCAAAAAATTTATTTGGACTTAAAAGTTTTAATGTAGTTTAGTAAGACAGGATATGTGCTTTTTTAAAGCATGTCCAGTTTGATATTTATTTATTCATGTTGCCTACAATGGCTTGGAACAATCCTTTAGCATAGTGCCTCTCATGGAAATGTAGGCAACAGATTTGGAAAAACCCAAAGCTTCTGAATTGGCATGCACAAATTTCATCTGCTATAATGAGGCTGGCTGGCTGTTCCTGGTTATTTAGTGTGCTACCAACACATGAAGTTTTATCAAATGAAGCTAAAGCCAGTGTACTTTACACAGTTAGTGAAAGCCACTGTTCTACTGAGTAGAACTTCAGTCTGTGTCTGACCTCATAAGGAAGAAGAGGGTGGAGAAGACATTGGTCATGGCTTTAGCAAAACAGACCCACTAGTGCACTGTAAAGACCCTAGATACCATGTATGGAAGAGAGAGGACTAGAAGTGGTTAAAAATAATTTATGAGTCCATTTCTCCACATGCTAAAATTTGACTGAGTAAGGGTTGATTTAGGTATGTACAGGTTCTTTAGATCAAGACTTTAGGCAAACTAGAGTATGAATGGTGACCCAGCACATCTTAGATTAGTGTAGACAAAGATAATAGTCAGGTTGGACTACACTCTTAAGAAGAAGTTGTTCAGTGGGTCCATTTCATTATCTATAATCCTGACATATGGATTACATTCTGATAAGCATGTGCCATATGTACACTTACTGGGACGATTTTTCCTTGGGTTTTGGCCATTTATTTAGCAAGAGAAAACACAAAAGTACAGAGTGATTTTTGTGTGTTGGATTTTTACATCTATTTCTGATGCATGTTTTGTTTTTGTAAAAAATAGGAAGTCTTTAAATTAAATCCTTCTACATTTTATTCTAATCAGCCCCTCAGAATCTTTTATACAGAATCCATCAATATAATTTTAGGGCATATTGACTGGACTATAAAACACAGCACTCTTAAAGATTGGATGGCTGCTATTATTTATGTATATACTATGCATTTTAAATCTGTATCAGATGGAAAAAGTAATGTCTAATATTCAGAAGTGTTGTACTTAGCTTTTGTTTGAAAATTACCAGAATTCCGTAATTATAATCATTGTTCTACTTTTTTTTATTGAAGTTGGTTTTTATATCAGCAAATATTTACATAGCATTTTCTGATAGTGCATGATATAACATGAAAATGGCAAACTCCTTAGCATGGGGGACATTACATGCTCTTTGCTAACTTGGGAATTTAAAAGCAGCTTGCTTCTGTACAAATTAAATGAGAGGCTTCAGTAGAAAAAGTATAGACAAACTTGTGGATTAGTCATCCCAAATTATGAGCCACAGTGGAAAATGTGTTAACTCATCCTTTTTATTTAGAATGAAACAACCATGTTATTAATTTCTGTGACAACCATGTTAATAGTTAATGTGATAATTCTACACTTGTGGATATGTGTGTACACATACATTTGTATAAGAGATACATACATAGCTGTGGGATGGATTAGTGCTTTTTTAGGGATAGCTTACAGCAATCCTCCATATCCTGCAATGTAGGCTTTTGTTTTTCTTTTTCCACCTCTCTGTGAATTCTCCCCATGGTTTTCTCTGGATTTAAAAAGAGAAACTTATGTTTTCTTTCCAAAACCAATTCTTAACTTCTTCATTAACAGAAGACAAGTGATGGGTTCATGATGTAACCACAGCTGCATGAGTTTTGTTCAGTTGATGTTTAAAGCATGTTTTTTATTTCTGTGAAGCCTCAGCTACAAGCATGGTAAACACAGCTTTTTCAGGGCAACTAAAAAAGGTCAGCTTTCACTCTTTACTGCTGCTGTTTGTGCTGTTCTGGAGAACTGGGATGAACAAGGCTCTGTAGAGCATAGTGAAGAAATAAAGTTTTCAGGACAGAACTCTCCATGGCAGTCAGGGTGTTTCAGCTTTCTTTTAATAAGGATATGTTTTGTTCAGTTTAGCACATGAGCAATCCCAGCATTCCCATAGCTTCCCATACATTTTACATGATGTCAAAGGGTGACCTGTAGGAATATTTTTTAAATAAATTATTTATGTCTTACAAATTCAGAGCTTTCATACAGATCTGGATATCACTAATGACAGATGAAGAAGGCTTATAAAGGTTTATATAGCCTTGTCTGTATTTAACTGTTTTTAAAATATGTGAGTTAAACTCTAGATATAAGTAGTTATTTGTAAAATATGCTTTCTGTACACCTGCCTTCAGACCAATTTCCACAAGCAGTCTGGCCTGAGCTTTGTTCTTGTAATTTTGTGAGTAAGGAATCTTGAATCTTAACACAGGTAAGACCCAATATTGGCAAATATTTTGTACCCTCTTGATCCTGAGCTTTATGTGACATGTTCTATTGTATTGATTAGTTATTTAATGTGACTGAGTTACCTGGGGTACACACGCTGCACAATGCAGCATTTGGGAGCATTGCACTGGGGACTGCTCAGAACAGCAGCTCTGTGACTCCTGGGCCTTGGGCTCATCCACTCCATCATGTGAGGAGCAGATGGCAGCGTTTAAGGGCAGCGAAGGACTTGAGTTCATGGCAGCTTTATGAAACTTTCACACTGCTGACCTGGTGTGAAAGGACAGGAACAAAGAGCAGGATATGACACTGCAATTCCTTTCATTCCATTTACATTGTCATGAAACCTGAAAAGAACTTGTGATTAACATTTCAGAGCAGGAAGATATGTTTTCCAGCCCTTCACTGAATCATTCAGTGACTGGTGGTCAAACTTTTTTTCTTAACACTTTGTCATTCCTTCAGTAAATATGTGCTGAATAAGTAGCATGAGTAGTTGAAGCATATTTTGTAAAATGGACTTGGGTATTTATCACCTCTGGATGTTCATCCTGGGATGGTTTTTGTAGCATCATAGTATAATTGGTCTTCATTGATACTGGTTGAAAGTTTGGAGGCTATTTCCAAGCCTATTTGGAAAATATATTTCCAAGTTATTTGTTAATATTTTAAATTCATCTTTTCCTTACATTACTTTGTTTTTAGATTGCATATACTCAGTTGATCTTATCTGAAGCCTGTCAATGGAATATGTATTGTTTAGAAATTCACTGGGATTTTTTTTCCTTCTACATGGCCTTATTTTTCACACTGACTCACAGCTGTGGAATGTTAGATTTCTAGACCCTTTGTTCCCACTATGCATTGTTCATGATCATGGGTTTTTTAAAAAAACAGGAAAAAAGAAAGCTTCATTTTGAAAATGTCAGCTAACAAATATATGGAACACTGAATAATGTATTGTGGTTTTGTTTTGCTTTTTTCTCTATTTAATTAACCAAACAATAAGTATTGTTTTCTATGTATGATAAATGTATCCTGCAAATAAATTCATTGTCTGATTGTTGATGTGCTTAAGTCTGTTTTTAAAAATAAGGTAGAGTGACATAATTCCTTATTAGCGGCAATTGCCATATTCTGTCATATATTCTGTTCTCTTCATATGTGATGCATATATTCTCTCTGGGTACCAACAAGATACACCATCCTTTTCAGTATCTGACCACCTAAAATAATAATAACTATAACTTTACTGTCCCTTATTTATCAGCTTATCGCAGTAAGTAGTAGTTGAAATATTGCATGCTGGATGTCATCGTCAAGGTAAGCAAAACCACTGCTCTGGCCAGTCCTGGGTGAAGAACTTAGAATGTCAGCTCTTCAAAGGTGAACTCACATATGACAACCTCTCATTTGTTTATCCAGGCCAGCCCAGAGCTGGGCACATCCCCTGGTTCTGGGCAGGTTTCCTTGGGTGTCCAGGTGGTGTCTGGGCTGTGCTGGCACCCAGCTCTGTGTGGGAGGGAAGGGTTGTTGCTGATCCTTGAGCAAGCTCATCTGGAACCAGCCAGGTTATTTGTTCTGAGAACTGAGCCAGCCTTTGTTGCCTATTGGACACGCTGTTACTTTGTACAAGCAGAGCTGTTTCAGCAATTGTGGCTTTGTTCCCAGATAAAAGATCGCCACGAGAAATGGACGCAAAGCACAGATTGGACACATTGGTAGGATTTCCCAGATAGGTTGCTATGCAGTTTTTGCAATTTTCTGAATTGCATTTTTCTGGCATGAGGAGATGAGATCCCTTTTCTCTTACCCATGTTAAAGCTATAAACAATAGCAGTTTTTTTCTGAAGCATGTAAGCTTATAGGAGAGTTCTGAGGTTTTTCAGTTGGTTTTGAAAAGCTTATCGTTTATTGTGATGAGGTATGTTCCTCTTGTAATCTGGAAAAACAATCAATTATATCCTAATGTCACCCTGAGGAATATTGCCTTATTTACTAATGTAATTTCAGGCTAAAATTTAAAAAGAAACCCTGTATCTATGAGTCTTATTGCTGGTAACTTTATAAAGAAAGCTAAATATAATCCTTCCTGTGATTGTACCAGTTTGAACCACCAAGCAGAAGCATTCCTAAATATCTGCAGTAGATCTGTATGCACTGAACTCACTTAAATATTTTTGAAGTATTTTTATGATCTTCTGATGTGACCTACACAACAAAATAAAATTTAAGGTTTGATTCTAATCTTATGGTGGTAAACAGATAATTCACAACATTTATGAGGACTAAGCTGATAAATGTTTTGTAGCTGGACTAAAATTTTCCCCTTTTTTTCACCTCAGAGAGATGTGGGTCTGGTGTTTGCTTTCATATTTTTAAGGCTCTGCTGTTGTTGAAATGTAGTTGGATATTATTACCAATTATGTATCATATTATTTACATTTATGATTAGTTCTACCTCTTTTTCGTTCTTTGCAAGTATATTAGTGGCTGCATACTATATCACTGCCACTTCTGCCTGTCTTGAAAACACGTCCTACATCCTTTTTTATTTCCCCTTCAAAGGAATCTTCCAAACTGAAAATAAATACTTTTTTTTCCTTTTTTTCTTTTTAATGTCGTCCTTTTAACTTCCTGTTGCATTACAAAAGTTCCTGTCCTTTTACCTTTTATGGCTCTTTGAGGAAATCTATTAGAATATTACCAGATTTTTTTTTTTAATTTCCCCAAACCAACTGAATTTGATTCAGTTGCCCACGCAGGCATCTGTTGTGGTCTGAGATATCCTAAGGTGTTCTTAGGTTAAAAATCTGACTTGAAAAAACATTTTGAAACTCATCCCCCACTTGTCTCCATTTGTCTCCTGGTGGATGAGTCCCAGGGTTTCTGAGACCTACACATGGGGCTTCCAGATGTGGGTGAGACCCTGCTGGAGATCAAAGACATTCTAGACCAGCTGCTGGATACTTGGAAAGGTACCTGAGGGCATTTTGTATCACACCAGATGCTTGCACGTGGGCAACAAATCAAGCCAAACAGATTCCTTTCTTTCCTTCCTTGCATTTTTTTCTTTTTGGCTCATGAATTACAGTAGACTATGAGGCTTTTTGAGTAAGTATATCTGACATAAAATTCATCTAAGCTTTTCTGTTTATGCAGAATAGTTCGATCCAGACCATTACAAAAGTCAGTCTGGCAGAATTCATTCATTCTCCTCTTGCACTGACCTGAGGCCTGGAAGCAGCAGAAATTAGTGTTGCTGCCTTACCTACAGCAAGGAAAAGGAAGGCTGATGTTATGAGAAAAATCCCATCAGTCTCAGGCTGTGGAGGCAGCAGGTAGAGACAAGGCATGTGAGGGGGTTGTGATCATCTCTGCCAAGAGCCACAACTGTGCATTTGACTGGATTTAACTTGCAGGAGAAAAAATATGAGACTTACAGTTAAAACTGGGATTAAGTCAGGGAAGGCAGTGATAGAAGTAATTAGTTCATTTACAGAATCATTAATAACTCCACAGTAAGCATTTTTACTGTTTGGTTTTTTTCCATTGAAGCATTCATAGAGCTGACCTGCAACTAGAACTAACTTCAGACATTGGTAGAAACACATTGATAGCAAGATCAGAGGGGCAATAAAAGCCTGTCCTAGGCAGCAGTTCAGGGTGTTCAGAGTTTTCTCCCTCTCCCCGACTGAGGATCAGGACCAATCTGACTTTCATTTAGTCTAGATGCAAAGTCGGAACTTTTCTCCTCCTGTTTCCACAATCCCCATTCTGCATGAGTTAACCTTACAAATGCAATTATTAAGAAAATAAATTTTTAAATGTTTTGCCCCTTGGCTCTGTTTTCATTCCTGTAGCTATTTGAATAACTAGCAGATACTTGGCCAAACCACCTGTATCTCTACCACTGCTGCAAAATCATCAAAGATTATGAATGTGCATTATAAACCACAAGTTCCTGGGTACTTGCCACTGGTTATACCAACCAACTTTTTTTTTTTCCCTTCACTTTGACTGTTTACTGCTCTTTATTAGATACTTGAATTTATTCCCTGGAAATGTTCTGGCACTTGCAGTGCTAAACATGCTGCAGTGCTGAAGGAAGGAAAAAATAGAGGAAAACTTGCATAGTGTGCTTTTTACAATAAAATTCACTGTTTTGTTTAGTGAACCAACACAGATAAGACTATTTTATCATAGATAAAAGCTCTGGTTATTTTTCCAGCATTTATATTCAAAGATACTTCTAAGGAGAGCATTTCAGTAGTTAACCTAACTGGCCTCTGTGTGCCACTGACCTCTGCAATTAAATGGAGCTGAACCAGAAGTTAGACCAGAAGTTAAAATATTACTGTCATTGTTGTGAAAACTTCAGCATATTATCAAATGGTATTTTTTCATCAAAGTGCAGAAATCTATTATTCAGTTGAGATTTTAACTAACTGGAACTGCAGGGTTTTTTAACCTCTTTTTCTTTTTTCATTTTGATTGAAAATACCAAAAGCCATTCTGAAGAGAATATTTTAGCTTTCACTTACAGGGTTACTTTAGAGGGGTTCTCTTTTCACATGTACAAATGATGGTGTAAAAATAAAAGTGCATCATTTAACAAAGTGATGCTAAATGTGACACTAAATGTATAAATCACTCTGTTCTCATATATGTGGTCAGGAAACCAAACCTGTCATGTTCTGATGCAAAATAGCAAAAACAATCCAGAAAATTAATAGTCCTGCAAGTTTAAAAATAATGATTTTTATTATTAATTACATGTAAGTAAATAGATTGAGGGGGAAAGCCCCTTAAATGAGGGCACTCTTCTAGATCAAAAACAGTTAAAAGGCAAAATGAACCTCTTGTCTTCTGCCATGGGTTTGTATATACACAGAGTTGTGAATTTGATAAGCACTTGGGTAACTTTTGCTGGCCTGCACTAGCATCAGTTGAGATAAAAGTAATGATTGTTGGTGTCCTAGGAAGGCTGTGAACCATACAGGCTGTAGCTGCAGTGAAGTGGCCCTGTCATATCCATAAAACACCACTTGCACTGAAGAAAAGTGATTGAGCAGCTCTGTCTGGGCCTGGGATGTGAGGCCACCCTGCAGAACAGGAATCCATCCCACTGTGCTCCCTGTGTGACCCGCAGCCCCAGAAAGGCACCTGAGTCCTTAGCAGGGACTTAGGCCAGTGGATCTCACTAAGCTCTACCATTTAGACCTTTCTTGCTCTGAGGTCAACAACCCTCCAGAACAAGCTCAGATTTTTACCCAAAATAGCCCCAAGCTCCTCTGCACATGGCCAGCCCCGGCAGGGGAAGAGCTCACATACAACATCCAGGCTGGGGTCTGGCAATGACGTGCTGCTCCTCTTGCTTGAGGCTCAGCACACTCAGTCTCAGTGTGAAATTCTATAATCCAGCATCCCACAAAATGCAGCAGGGGTTAGTTCTGTCTTTGTAAATGTTGCATGCAGGGGTGGGAGCAGGATACAGCAGATGGGAAACAGCCTGGTACAATCCAGTGTCTGTTTAGTGAACCACTGAACAGAACAGTTTATGTAATACTGTAGGTGAGTTCAGTATCCTGAGTGGCCAGGACCTACTTTAAATCCCTGGGACAGAGCCACAAAGTTTCCAGGAGTGTTTTAAATTGTGTCTTGGTTGTTGGGGTTTTTTTAATGTTTGCTGTATCTGCAGATGCCTACAAACCATGTAAGAGTGAGGTGTTTTCTTGATGGAGAGGAGTGTTAAAGAGATGCTGCCAATTTTAGGCTTTGGGGAAAAAGCTTTCATTCTAAAGAGTAAATTTGCTTTGATATTTGAAAAGCTATTCTGCTTTTCTACAGAATTTGCTGAAATACTTTTTCAACGATTAAAAAAATATTTAAACTTTCTTCCAAGTCTAGAGAGTGTGCAACTTGGGCCATGGAAGCTTATGAACAAAAGAGCTTTGAAATGGGCTGTCTCCTCTTCAACTGCTCCAAATGTTTGACCTTGTATCAGCACCAAAAACTTGCTGTTGTGTAGCTGTAAGGCAAGTCAGCTATCTTAAGAACAGCTTAACTTATTAGTCAGTTAGGCATCTGAAACTAGAGATTTTTGCTTGTGCCTTCTAGGCTTTGGAATGCTGTCCTATGAAATCTAACACTGCAGCCAGACAATTCGACCTGATACCAGGAAATTGTAGGTCCAAATTAAACTGAGTTCTTGAAGTAGACCCTGAATATGATATGCATGTGCAAACAGAGCTATATGGTGCATGAGCACTAAGACTCTTATCAATATGGAAACGTGAAGGAATCCTTCCTTCCATCCTCGTTCACCACAGACATGGTCTGGCTACACTGACCTTAGTGGGAAACATCCTGGCCCTCTGTGGAGGGGAGTATGGAGTGTGAAAGTGATAGCAGAATAAGGTGGCATGGCCTAAAGAACAGGGTCAGAACTGGACCTACTGAAGGAGGAGAACAGTTGCTTCAATGCACAGAATGAAGCAAGGGGCTTCTCTTGTTAATGCATTGTGCAAAGCTCTTTACTTCTGTAGTGTAAGACATAGCCCTATTCTTCAAGCATGTCTTGTAAAAGTTATTTTGTATTGAAGCATAAGGATGTAGCAATCAAATGGAATTTGGAAGGTTTTTGTTTTTTGGTTTTTTTTTTTTTTTTTTGTTTTGTTTTTTGCTTTGGGCTGTAACAAGCTTTCAAGACTGCTTGTTTGATTAAACACGCTGCTGCTGTGAGGGGAGGAATTCAGGGACTGAACCCCACCTAGCTTGAGTCACTTGCTTTAGGCATTTGGAAAGTCACCCTGGCCTCTCTCTAGAGTTAACAAAGACAGACATACCACCACAGATAAGCCACGTGAGGAGCACCAGGCTCTGGGGCTGCTCCTCACCCAGCACACTGCAGACCCAGCCTGGGGAGCGGCCAGGGCACAGCCTGCTCCAGCCGTGCTGCAGAAGGACTACATTAATGGATAGGATTGCTCAGAGCACCTACACAGGCAGCATGGAGTCAAACAGGATAATGAGTGTTGGTTCCTGCTCTGCCTTATTCCTTCTTCTTTCTTGGGCAGATTTATGAATAAGAAGTCTTGTGTGAATAAACGCTGGTTTGTAGCTGATTCCTGTGCTCAAAAGGTCTTTATTCATGCACACCACTTTCCTCCAGAGAATGTTTTAGAACATGTTCTTGTATTTTAGGCTTTTGTAAGTATTGTAAAATCTTGTAAGTATTGGTCTTAATCATTCACAATTTTAAAATATTTTAGTCTAATTACACAATATCTCATCTTATATTGGTGTGAGTTTTTACGATCACTGAAACATGATGAATGGTTTCTAAATGCTAGGTATTTGGAGCTAACAATCTCTTCTTTTTTTTTTAAAGTAACAATTACAATAAAAAGAGTTTTAAAAGTAAAAAATAATGCTTAAAAGTAGTAATGATGAAGATAGTGATTTAGAAATCAACCTGTCTAGAACAGACTTAGAAATAAGCCAAATGTATGCCTGAAGACAGGCATTCTCAATTACATATGTGGCCTCACATCATCTTTGTCCACCTCCCACACCAAACATATCTGCTGTAGATGTAAATAATCACTTTTTACCCTCACAATTGCTCAGTAGCCTTTTCTCTGTCTTTCTGCCAAGATCAAGTTTCAAGGCTGGAAAGCCAATTAGAGATACAACTTCCCTGTCACAGCTGATTTCCCATTCATTCACTGGAAAGGGACTTTTCACAAGGATGCACAGTGACAGGACAAGGGGGAAAGGGCTTAAGTTGCAAATGGGCACATTTAGGCTGTGTATTAGGAAGGAATTCTCTGCTGTGAAGGTGATGAGGCACTGGAACAGGTTGTCCATTTTGGGGATGTCTCTGGAAGTGTTCCAGGCCAGATTAGATGGGGCTTTGAGAAACCTGGTCTATGGGAGGGGTTCCTCTCTATGGCAGAGGGGTTGGGATGAGATGATTTTTAAGGTCCCTTCCAATCCAAACCATTCTGTGATTCTATGATTACCAGTTTGACAATGAATTCACAACCTGTATTTCTTCTGCCTCCTGCCTTTCCCAGCACCTCCCCCACCTCCTCATTTTGACTTCAGCTTCTCACTGACAAATCCAGAATCACATTGCAGAGTTATTAGTATCTGCCTGCCTTTGTTTTGTCAGTAATACACGATTTTAAAATGAAAAAGTGATAGTTTCTCAACAAGCCGTTCCTATGCAGCCAGAAGGAAGCAAAGGAGGAGCATGGCATCTGTGTTTTACTCTTGATTTAGCTGGGGACTTAATTAGCAAATGTATTTGTCAGACTTTCTGGTTTTTACATGTCCTTAAAAGAAATGACTGTGCTGATATGATTGACAAGGACTGCTTAGAGAATGATGACTCCCTATGTAATTATGTGCAGTTTGCCAGCTGTGGCAACTATTTGAAGGGCTGCACTTCTGGCCAGAGATTATTAGCTTATATATCCCAGGTTACATACTTTCATACAATCTATTGCTTAATGCTTTATCTCCCTTGAGGTCATTAGCAATATTAGGCAAAAACCTGGATTCACACTGAAGGATGATTTGCTCTAGGAAGAAAGATGTTTTTACAGCGAATAAGCATTACATGCATCATGTAAAGATCCAGCCAAGATTCTGGAAAGCAACAACTGAACCTGGGTAAATTTCTAGAATTCTCAGTCTAAAAGATTTATTTTTTCAATGCAAGAGAACAGAAAATGAAGTCTTCTTAGAAGAGCCAGCTTTCACAGCAGGACCCTTGCTCACCACACACTAACATGTGTGTTTGTGTATGTGACTCTCATTTACTTCCCACTGAAAGAAAAAATAAAATGGTTGGAAAAACTGAAGACAGGTGCTAGTAAGGGCACTAACCATATTATCACACACAATCACACTGGTTTCCTGGACAGCTGAAATAATAGCAGCCTGGTTTCGTGCCTTGGACCAGTTTCTACTGGATGACTGCACTTCACAGCAAAGCCTGCAATGCATCTGTCATCAAAATTGACAGCACCTTAAATGTGATGCTGAGTAACTATGGCAGGTGCTGAGAAAATCTCCACATCTGCCCAGGCTTGGCTTTACTTCTTGGAGAACCAGGGAGATGATGGTTTGAGTAACAGAATATTTCCACCATTAACAAACTGGATTAAGTTTTGCAAGACCTGAATTAAACTTTCAGCTCAGCCCATGACAAAGAGGTGCAATAACGTTTTGGTGTTTTGCTGATCTCTTTTATTTTCAGTATTTGGATCATAAATTCTCTGTGTAGAAACTCCCTTTTCTGAGTGCAATGATGTGAGGATATAACTGTCTGGAGAGAGGGGCTCCAAGTACTGATACAAAGATGGTTTGAAAGTAGTGTGCACTGGAAAAATTGATTTTTAGAAAAGAGATACTAGGTCTTAAACATGATCCCTGTCACACAGTCCAAACCCCAACAGCAGCATGCATTTTGAAAATTAATTCAGTCAAGAAGTCAGCAACAGTGCAGGCAGAGCAAGAAAAGGCAGTTGTAAAGAGCAGGGAAATCAGAAACTGAGGGAATGAACATCCTACAAAGGACTCAGCAGGAGAGAATGCAAATGATGGTATCAAACAGAATAAAAGATGGTTTAGGAGAAGAAAGGAAGAAGCAGAGAGAACAAACAGTGTTGCATTCAGAACAGGTTGGGCAAAAGTGGTTTGAATGGGAACATGGAGAAAGCTCTGCTGATTTCGAAATAACAGATCAAGATGCTGATATAAATGAAAGATATTAAGGTAAATTAAGTATCAAAGAGCTATAGACAGAAGCAGGGCTGGAGTAGCATGCAGCAAATGAAAAATCAAGTTACTGGAGGGGAAATAGTTGGGAGAGTATTGAAGAACAAGGCCTCCAGTCAGCAAAGATTTAAAGTGATGATCACAGGAAAGAAAGGAGAGAATGGAACTGAGGGACTGGAAGTTGAAAGGGGGAATGGGAAAGATGACTGGGATTTGAAACTGCAGAAAGAGTGTAAGGATTAAAGAGAGGCCATATAGATATCACTGCTTCTCCCTCATTCTGAGGTATTTTGTGGTTTTTTATTATTTCCTTGTCTACTTACTCATGCAGCACTTTTTGTATTTACACCAGAGTTGCACTACACATTTTTAAGATTCGTTATTTCAAGCAGCCTGCAATATGACCTTAGGGGAGGTTTAAGGTTTTATAGCAACCTTTTACCTATCCACCCCCTCTTCTCAGGAAATTTCCAGTTCATTCCTGCCATGACTGAAATGCTGCATGATAGCATCTTTGCAAAGCCTTCAGAAACAGCACCAGGCCAAAAGCATCTTATTGCTTCTCAGCATTCTCTCAAAGTCAGTTTAATCCCACATATTTAGTGCTGCAAGCAAGCAATTTCAGAAAATTAAACTGGAATTTCCCTATGTGTTTATAACATGTCAGTAACGATAGATTTTTATTTGTAGTTAAATATTATCCTGCAGTGTTTACCAATTAAACATTCAAGGCACACAGGGAAAGTGATTGTGGGCTTGACTGAAAGCCAGATGAAGGGAGAAAATGTCATTGATTCAGCTGTGGTTTGGAATTTATAAAACCAGCCCAGAGAATGATTTGTGAATAAATGTGGTCATTTCACTAATACACTGGAAGTGGAAATGCTTGCTTTTAAGGGCTGGAACACTTATGAGACATTTAACTCCTAAACAGATTATAAATAGAGATCTGTGTCGTTTTCAGCAGAAGGATATACTGTAAATGTGTTCCTGGAGGCTGTCATTCAGACAGAGTGCACATGATCCAGGCAATGGAATATGCCAGGCCTGATGGATGTCATATGGATAGGACTACTCTGGCAATAACACATGCACTATCCCTTAAAGTTAGCTCCATTAATTATTATCAAGGTATAAGTGAGGCTTACTAACAGAAGTAAGCATAAAGCTAATGCTACTCACAAGATACAGTCTGACCAGAATTACCTATAAGCAGAGAACTGTGGTCCCTTTCCCATCAAAAAGAACCATTTACATTTTGAACCATACACAGGAAAACAAATTTCATGTGTTTTTATCTTATTATTAATGAATGAGAAAGAAAAACAATAGGAAAACAATAGAATTGTTAAGGCTGGGAAAGGCCTTTGAGATCCTCAAGCCCCACCATCAACCCAGTCCCACCACCATGTTCAATATTAAACCATGCTCTTCAGTACCCTACCCACATGTTTTTTTGAACACTTCCAGGGATGGTGACTACAACACTTCCCTGGGTAGCCTGTTTCCATGCCTTATAATTCTTTCAGTGAAAAAAATTTTCATCATATCCAATCTAAACCGTAAACCATTTCATCTTGTCCTGTCAATTGCTACTTGGGAGAAGAGACCAACTCCCACCTGGCTACAACCTCTTTTCAAGTAGTTCAAGAGAGTGATAATGTCTCCCCAGAGACTCTTTTTCTCCAGGCTAGAAAACCCCAACACTCTCAGATGCTCATCATAAGACCTGTGCTCCAGACCCTTCACCAGCTCTGTTTTCCTTCTCTGGACGTGCTCCAGCACCTCAAATAAATCTAATTGAAAGTAAAACAAATTTGTTGCCAAGTGGTCAGTAGTCTAAACAGTCCTATATGCACAGTAATAATGGACTTGTTCTCTTGTTCAGAACCAAAGAAATTTTTCAGAGACCCTTGGGATTACCCTGCAAAACCACAATCATGTGGTCCCATAACTAGAGGGGATCCAACAATAGAAATGCTGACAAGAAGGGAAGAAGAATGCTTAAAGAGTAAAGTGTTTACTAGTATTTCTTCTGACCATCTTGGCTTCCTCCTGCAGGTCTATTGCAGCCCCTCCCAAGTGATCCCATGGGATTTGTTTCCATACCACTAGGAAGAACTACAGCAAGTACCATGCTTGGGGATCAGAGGGACCCCAGCCTCAGTCCTCAAGCCTGGTTTATGACAGAATAAGCTGTTACCCTCTAGGGCCAAGTCTTTTAGTCCATCTACAGGGTTTCAATGCAGGACAGTGAATGGGAAAGCAGAGCTGGGTGCTGCTTCTGTACCCCTGCAGTGCTGCAGTCAGCAAAGGCTCCACACTACGTCTGGCTGCACTAATGCTGCCCATAACACAAAGGAAAACTGGCCCCATCGACCTGGAGAGCCTCCTTGTGCCAGTGCTCTCAGTGCCACAGTGTGACCATGTCAGAGTGCAATAAAATCTGTGGAAATGTTTTCTGGAAAAATGGAGTCAGGCAACTGCATAATTTGTTCCAAGAAGTCTGCATGACATATTGGTTAAGTTTTATAGCTTTGTTTCACATACCCAGAAGCACACTGAAAATCTATCTTGTCTTTTCCTGAGCCATTTTTGTTGCAAAATCTGTTATTCAGCATTTGTTGGTCAAAAAATGAATTCATACACTTTGTCATTAGTTCCTGCACACTTCCTAAGCAAACAGTAAAAGTTAAAGGCTGGCAGTTCTGTATTGTTTATTGTTACATGGGGCTCCATCAGTTTGAGTATGTGATGAAGAGAAATACAATAGTGCACAATTTAAAACAGGAATCAGGAAGAAAATATATTCCAAGAGTTTCTCTTCAGCATTCTCAAATATCTTTTTGAATCAGTGTCTTTTGGCATTGACAAGACATCAACTTGAGCTCTATTGGTACAATGAAACACAGTGTCATTGATTGTGACAGATGAAGCCCTTGAAAAGAAGGCAAAATAGAAAAAAGGTCAGGAAGTAGTGAGCACTCAGAATACAGCAGCTTGAATTCATCAGAGTACAAAAACAAGGCCACCATATCACTGCCCAGATCAGAAGAGAAACCTAACCAGGATTTCTAGTACCCTGCAGGTACAACAATACATTCTTTTCTTCTGACAGCTTAACCCCTGCATAGTAGCAATCCCAAAACACTGAAAGCATAGGAGCCAGACCAAACTAAATTACCCATGATTTGCTTTAGGTCATAAAAGCAACCTTTTTGTCAAGTTTTAATTGAAAAATTAAAATGTTTCCACGCCAGAAATTCTAATGACATTACCTATTCACTTATGTTTTTAATTTGCATGTCATGCTGGTCTAGTTGGGACTGGGAAATGACAGGAAAAAACCCAGCTACTTGCTTTTTTGGATTCATGCACTCAGAAGAGTAAGACCCTGAACTGATAAACTTTAAAATAAAGAAAATACAATTCCATGTTATTCCACAAGATATTTGAAGTTCTTAAATTACAGAACCCTGTATGAATAGCCTTCCTTTGTGTAGCTGAACAATCTTTGTCTATTGAAGCAGCTGGCATCTTCAGTGCCTAGGCTTTGACATAACTCTCATCAAGGGAGTTTTTTGCTTCCTATTTTGTCCAGACAGAAGAAATGAATGGTGATTTGAATTCTGTATAACAAATTCTTTTGCTCTCTTTTTCCAAGTCTGCATTTCTTTCACCATTTTCAGCCCAAAAGTCAAAATAGATACAGTACTCAAGAGACCTGCCTTTGAAAATTATCCTCAGGTGTTACCAGTAGCTGCAGGTTCTATTGGAAATCCCCTTAAAAATTTGAAAATCTTCCCTCTCAAGATTTTCACCTCTCACCTCTTTGAAGAAAACCTTCCAGAATTCTGATGCTGGGAAGGAAAAAAAAAAACCCACCTACATTTGAACTTTGCATATGGTAAGTATTCCTATCTGATTACTTTTCTGATTTTCTTGTATTTGAGGTTAATGTTGCTGGCAATAATAGCCATTATACAAGTGTTGCAGCCAAAAGCTCTAAGCAAACTACATGTTATCTTTTGAATAACCACTCACACTCATTGACAATATCTTTACATGCCATTCTATGTTCTGCAGAACTTCTTACAGTTTAAAATTAACAGACTAAAGAAGAAAATCTAAATAAGAAATCTAGACTAACCTGTTAAATAACTGGAGAATATATTAAAGACTGTGTAAGGCATCATTCAGATAATATAAGGCAAGTAATAAAGAACCATTATGGAAAATTTGTGTAGAATACCATATACATTATTCGCAAGAGGAATTTAGAGCTACCTGTTGAATTTCTATTTTTTAAAATGTCACAGCTGAAATGGTTTTCATCCTCATGGGTGTACAAACTAACAGAGAAAGAAAGTACTGTTACCACTACTATTTGGGTGGAATAATCATTAGCAGCTTAAGAATTCAAACACTGATCTCCTGACTCCCAACCTACTGCTCTAGTTTCTCTCAAAGTATCAGCTGAGACATTTTAGTAAAGACTCAGCTGGTACCAGTGCAGACTAACTTCTGCAATCAGTGTATCTTACATGACAAACTTCAGAGTTGCAAGGATACCTAAATCTTCTGATGCTTACAACTGGCTGTTTCAGACTGAAAATTTTTATGTTATTTCCAAAAGGCACTTTGCTGTAATTACTGCCAATTACTACTTAATTAAGTTCTGGTGAAATTTTGGTAACAGATTGCAATACATTATTACTTTATTATCGTGCTAATGGAGTCAGTATTTTTCCATAGGTTTTGGAGGATTAACTACTAGACTTTTGTCTTTTTCTCCAAATTTGGTTTATCCATTTTAGCTTTAATTGTGAAAGTACTTAGATGAGCTATAAGATCAATACCTTTGAATTATATTCTTGACTCTACATTTTGATTTACATTGCATTTAAAAAACATACAAATTTATGATTAGATGCTACCTGACAACTTCTTAGAGGAACTGACTGTGAAAAACCCCAGTCTTTCACGAAGTCCTTTCAACTTTTTTTCTGTGATGTTATTTAATGAACTCAAAAATGGTCTGACAGCAAATAAAATGAGGTAATGGCCAACTGAGTTGATCAGTATTATCTTACTGTTTTGGTTTTTCCCCTAGGAAATTCATCTCCCTTTTCTAAGCACATGTTGTTTCTTATTTACAATAGAAAATGGAGAAGTTGGTACAAAAGTTTCTGCTAAGGAGAAAACTTGGGAAAAAGCAATCATGGCTCTTCTCCCCACATGGCAATTCTTATTTCATGTTGACAGTATCACTGAATAGAAGGAAATTAATTCAATCTGTTCAGAGCACTCCAAGAATGTGGAATTCACCTGAACTGTTCATAGGCAACAGATAGGAGCAGAACATATTTTATCTGATCTGGTTTAAACTGCAGATGAGATGAAATACATCCTAAAGTTGGCTCTCTGCTGTTTCTGAATGCAGTCAAGACAGCCAGATCAAATACTGGATTCTGGATTGTAGACATCTGAGTTAGATAAGTTTCATGAACAGGCAGCACAGGAGAGCCTGATGTGCAACAGCTGTTCTGCACTGGCATGTTGGCCTATTTAGACAGGCACCTTTCTTTAATCTGGAAATCCCTTTGCAGAAGAGACCATTTTCTGACTTGGAATTCGTATTGCACTTGCAATCAGAAGGTTCACTTGTGACAGGCATAATAGAATACCTTAGCTCACAGTGAGAAAGCCAAACTCATCAATACAGTAATACCCCTGATAGAGGTCTGAGGGGTTGAGTTGAGTTTAGCTACTTAATTGTAGCTGGTATGAGTTATTGGCATGTATTTAAGCATTTTGTTCATTCTCCTTGGTTTTATATTTTGAATGCTGTTATATACAATTCTGCCTGAAAAGTCAATGACCAGGTAACAAAGAGCATTGTTCTAACCTTGTCTGCAGTGCACCAGACAAATACTGATATTCTGGCTCCCATTAAGGTAACATTAAGTCTGTGTTTGACTTCAGTGGCAACAGAATTTCATGTAAGAAGCCCTGAATCCAGTACACAATACAGATGTGAGAATAAAATTCACACAATAATCTATCAGCATTTCTCACAGAATGCATGCTGAGGCATCATCACTCAAAAGAGTATTAGAAAAGGTAACTAATAGGAACAACTTAATGAGAAATAATATTGCAAAACATGCATATGAAGTATATGTTACTGATATCTAGTTAAGGTAAAACATCATTTCTATTGTATATTTTTTACACTCCCTCTCTTTTTGCTCATTTGTTTTAATGCCTCCATGTTGTCTGGATGAATTCATTACTCTAATTTTAATCAATTTACCATCAATTCTTCTCTGTGCAGGGATTCCCTCCCTCCCTAAAAAAAACTTCGATCAGAAATAATATTATTTTCTTCATGTTAAGAGAGGCTAGGATTACAAATTATCCCCCCATGTATATTTTTCCCTAATATAAAGAGTTTTACAAGGTATAAAATAAATTATTTCACCCTGATCAGGTTTTCTGTAATATTTACATTGTTTCAACTGTAGCTGCAGAAAGGAGAATGATGTCCCCTGGATACAGAGTGCTGTGATGAAAAATAGGGGATTTACTTATTCAGTGTGTTTTCTGATATCTAGGGGTAACCTCTTCCTGAAGTCACCTGCATACCATGGGAAATTATAATCAATAGACAGGATGCTGTAACTTGAAGGGATTGGGGAAACCTGCATTACTGCTTTTGTGACAATAATTATTAGGACATATAAACAAAACAGAAGGAGAACAGAAAAAAAAAAAACCAAAACCCAAGAAAACAACCAAAACCAGCTCAATGTAATAGACAAATGATTCTGTTGCATTGCTGCTGGAAACAAGGGCTATCCTGAAGTTCCAACCATGTCACAGACAGCCACCCCTAGCACTGGTTATCTGACCTCATCTGAGCTTGCCATTATTCTGCTTTTTCTGGGGGGAAATGAAGCATCAGAATCCAATTTTTTCTGTTATGTTCTTTTTGACTGTGAACCACAGGTCCTGTCCTGTATTCTGTAAGTCACCACTTGGGAGTGGTTTAGGTATTCTAACAAGCTGATGCAGCCATCAGATGTAACTTCTCTAGCTTAGGTCATAAAAGAAGGCTCGTACTGGCAGGCCCTATCGAAGCCTGGGAGGTGCATCCAGACAATGTGACTGGCATGACAGAAGGTGGACAAGCCAGACAAGTCCTTTGGTTGCTATCCAAGAGGATGATAATCTGATGTGTTACTGGGAACCACCTGATGGGCTGACCATGGGATCGGATGATGACTGGGGACCAAGAGGAATAGGGAGATTATCTGATAGGAGTTATAAAAAAGGTTCCTCAAAGGCTATTTTCAAATACCAAGAGGGACTTCTTTTAGGCTGTAATTGTTTTGAGAGATTACACAGATGTTAAAGAATGCTTGATCAAATTTTGCTGCATTCTGTGGTAAGTTCACAGGCAAGATTGTGGTTGGGGTGGAAAAGCAGTGTTCATCTAGCCTTGTATGTGGTTTGGGGGTGAAAAAATACTCATTAGGATTCTGGGGAATTCTATCAAATGGTCAAACATCTACAGAGAAACACAGTAAGAAACTCTGTCAGGTCTGTGGCATTTTGGCAGTCAGGAAAAAACCCCAACCCCAAACCTCACAATATGTGCAGGTTAGAGTTACAACATGGGCTGATGTTAGAGGATGCTAAGAGAAGGAAAAGGTAAGGAAGGGTCTGTAAGTGGTTTCTGCAGCAACTTCTCAGTGTTATCAAAACAATTTGTTAGTTTCTGTCAAGACTGAAACCTGATTAGTGAGTGTTTTAATGCAAGTAAGGTCTCCTTGAAGAAGATGTGCAGGATGATCAGGATCCTGGGATGACTGAATTTAAGGTCTCACCTCCATGGTAAATAACCTCTGCCCAAAGGAAACAGACCAGAGTCTATCTGCACCAAAGGAAATCCCAAGGGTTCACAGAGCACTCTGGCTAAAATCCAGCAGAGGGTTCTCAAAAAGCAGGGAGTATAATAGCTGCTATAATTTATGGTAGCACTTATTTAAGTAATTAACTCTTATCTGAGTTTGCTAACTTCCTGAAATTGTTCTCTTGTTCTGAGAGAAGTCTTACATCCTATGATATAATTTGACTCTCCAGGGTCTTTCTTTGCAGAATTAAAAAAAAAAAGAAACAAAAGTCTTTATTCATCTTGAAATCTACCTGAGTAAGTTTCCTGTTGAACTCAATATGCTTGTTTTTAAAGGTAAGAGATTTTTCTCATAATTTCCAGTAAGATGTAGACTCCAAACTGCCTAAATTTGGTTTGAAATGGACAGTTTGCTCTCCCTTTTTTAAGTCTCTAGAGCTATGCCCCAGCAAGTCTACATATTAGATAGAAAGCATCCAAGAGAGGGGGGATAAACTGTATTTGTTTTAGTAAACAGTAACATGCTCAGGCACAAAAGTAGAAATAAGAATTAAAGAAGTAAATTCATTACAATAATCGGTTCTCATTTTCTTAGCTGTATTAAACAGTTGTTCACCTCTAGAAAACTAATTTCATCTGACATAAGATAATGTTGTTTCGCAAAGTGGTGGATTTCATGCTTTGGTCACAATTTTGATACCACATTGTCACCTCAAATAATTTCTAAAACAACCATTAACGTGCAAGATCCTTTCCCATCCCAGCCCACCAATATTTTTCTAAAATGAAGTATTATCTTCCCTCTCCTACCTCTCAAACTTTACCATGACTTCTGTCAATGATAAGCAAATACTTAAGAACTAGAGCTCTGTTCAAAAAAAGAAAATTCCTAGGGAGCAACTGATCCAGATGCACAAACAACGAAGAGGATGAAAGCACTTTCAGGGGTTTGTACCGTGTTCTACTCCTCTTCTGTTTGCAGCCCCTGCTTTTCCCATTTTACTATTATCTTCTAGCAGGCACTTCAGCTTGGGGGTAATATGTTTGAACATGTTATTCTGCTTATTTAATTGTATTGTATTGCACTAATGTTTAACAATACTTTGAATATGCAGAACCAGGCATGGAGAGAGAACTCATGTGTATGTATATTTTAGATAGATACATTTAATTTCAAGGTTTCAATTAGCATTGTGAGATGGCCACATTATTTCCAAATGACAAAGCCATGAGATATACAAGTGTTTCTAAACAATGGTGATCACAACCTTTGAGAGCTCCTGTCTTAAATGTGTCAACACTTTAGAAACTTTTCAGCCATTCAGGAGAAAAAGTCTACTATTGTTAAACAACCCTAGTGAGCCCTAGGCTGGACTCAGAAGGACCAGAAGTTAATGAATTTCTGAACAGGTTATAAGCATGAGGAAAATGAATCTTTTTCTTAAAGGATGATTCTTAACTGTGTATGAGAAGTTGTTTGGTTTATCTTTCATTCCTGAGGTGAATTCAGGGTTGTGGCAGTTGTAGGTGAAATATCTTCAGAACAATGAACAGAGATGGATGTAGTCAGAGGGGATGAACAGGGAACCTGTGGTTAAAAATTACACCCTGCTTAAAAACACTTGAAACTTAAACACTTGGTATTTCAGTCTGCTGTGGTCCTGCATGAAGAACAGAGGTTATGCAGGCTAAACCACACACCTAGTGCAGGTTGTTCCCATCAGCTGGTGTCTTTTATCTAATCTGTCCAATCTACCTGTAAAGGGTATGGTCTCTGCCCTTGATTTTCATCACAAAGCTTTGCAAACACTGGTGCCTCAACCTTTTTCCCCCACTTTTGCAGTTTCTACTAGTTTCAAAATACACAGGTAACCTCACACTGAATAAACTCTTTCCAAGCAGTCTGTGCTAATCTTAACAATGTGATGTCATCCAAACTCCACAGCATTTGTGAAACATGTTTTAATATTCCAGATCTTTTGATCTTGTCTCATAAATCAATCCCTTCATCTCTTTAATTATTTTAATTGCTCTTTTTTAAATTCCCTTCAGTGTAATTTTCTAACAGGAAGATTCCCAAAAATATCCCAGGCATGACCTAGTTAAGTAGTATGCACACAGTAGTCACACCAAAGAAGAGGCAGAGAGTGGTGTTAGTTCCTTCCTCAGTGATGGGATCCTTCACAACCAGGCTTAAATTCTGTGGGCTTTGTTTTTAGCTTTTCTGTAAAACCCCATGTAATTTACAGTTTGCTTTCACTCCTACATACTGATATTGCAGGTTTCTTTCTCTTGTTGGATGTTTTCCTACAGCTCTACCAAATTTTTCCAAGATGAACCTCTTCTTTTTCTTCTTTTCCACTCTTCATTGAATTTGTTCATGTTGTTTTGCCAGCTTTTCCAGTTCCACCTAACTCAATGAGTAGCTGCAAAAGCCATTTATGCATAAGACCTGTCCTTTAAGTCAAAGTTTAAGAACGAAAGACTTCATACTGTTTTTTTGTAATAATTCATTAGCCTTTTCAGCTCTTCAGCCCACTACAAAATCATAAAATTCTCATCATATAAAAAAGAACACAGTAAAACCACTGTTCTTTTTTCCATGGCAAATTTAATTAAAAAGATGATGTTTCAACTTTCTCTAAGTGCCAGTCTGAAATGGTTGGCCTTCAATTGCAAAACTAATGACAGGAAAAGATTTGGATGACATATTGATGTTCCCTTTTTTTTTTCTTTCCCTGTAAACCCTGTAAGGAAAGTTGTTCATGTGTATGTAAGGGCATAATTTAGCAAGGCACTTGGCACGTATGAACAAATACATTTGAAGGTACTTAGGTGGCAACATCACTATTACCTTCTTCCAAATATTCCACAATGGATAGACAATGTAATAGATTGAACAGAACACAGGGCGTTGCTCCCACTGAAGAGAGTAAAATCAATCCAGTAAGCTCCTTTATGGAATGAGGTAACTGAAACCACTGCAGCCACAAGCAAAGGTGAGAGATGTAAGAGATTTTAAAGAGCAGGGATTGCACTGGCTGTCTTGTGGCAGTTGCATGTCTGGAAAAAAAAATGTAGAGAGATTGAAGTTGGCAGCAAGGAAGCATTGATTTTGGTGAAATAAAAACAAAAAAAAAAAAAAAAGAGAAGGCATAAAGAAAAATCAGAATTCCTTATGTAATGGCAACAAGGATACACAAGCAGCCCAAACAGAACCATGTACCCCCTGTAACATCCAGGACTGGATCAAAGACATTGAATGAGAACATGCAAAGCTGTATATTTTAGGTAATTAATCATAAAATCCCCCAGCCTTTCATGCATGAGCTGTGTCAAATGAAGACCATTTGAAAAAAGTATAGTTAGTACAGACCTGAAGATGTCTGTGTGTCTTCTGATGCACATTTCCAGTGAATGTTTCTGCTTTGCTCAGGGTGCCTGTGTGGAACTATAACTATTCAAAACAGGGATACTGTAAGTTTGCCCTGAAAAATACCTTATTGAAAGTTATGGAAATAATCATAGTAGCACATTAGATTACACACTAGCAGTTACTTGTAAATATCTTAATTTAATTGTGGAATCATACGAAACCATTGATGCCATGGCATTGTGCAAATCCACTCTCATTCATGCAGTAAAATTAAAGGAATTTGCCAGCTGGCAAAGTTCCTAGTGACTGACACAGCCAAACATCTACCCCTGTTCTGAGCCCTGGTGAGGCCACACCTGGACTCCTGTGCCCAGTTCTGGGCTCCTCAATTCAGGAAGGATGTTGAGGGGCTGGAGCATGCCCAGAGAAGGACAGCAGAGCTGGGGAAGGGTCTGGAGCACAAGTCTGACGAGGAACAGCAGAGGAAGCTGGGGTTGTTAGGCCTGGAGAAAAGGAGACAGAAGTGACCTTATGCTCTCTACAGTTCCCTGAAAGGAGACTGTAGAGAGATGGGGCTCGGTCTCTTCTGCCAGGCAGCTTGCGACAGGACGAGAGGACACAATCTTTATCTGCGTCTGGGGAGATTTAGGTCGGAGATTAGGCGGAATTTCTTCTCAGAAAGGTTAATGGAATGGGCTGTCCAGAGGGGTGGTGGAGTTACCATCCCTGGATGTTTTTAAGGAAAGATTGAATGTGGCACTCAGTGCCATGGTCTAGTGGACACGGTGGTGGTCGGTCACAGGTTGGATCCGATATCTCAGACATATTTACCAACCTAATTGATTCTGTGATGTTGTGATTCTGTGATAAGTCCTGTAGCTAACTACTGCTGAACACTATTTTTCTGGGCTTGTAATTGCACGTGATTAATGAAATTTGTGGCTTGAGCACGCTGTTTTACAGTTATCCGTTATAAATAAAAAAGACTTTAAACAAAAGGCTTTAAAGACTCCCTGGTCTGGTCCCTCAGCAGGGAGGCACAGCGGGGCCCCTCCATGCCTGCAGCGGGCAGCAGGTGACACACAGCCGTGCCCATGGCCGCTGGGACCGCTCCGGAGGCTCAGCGCCAGGCCACCATTACGGGATTTCAGGGGGTGGGCGCAGGTCAGTCGCACCCCCAAGGGCTCCCCGGCCACGCCGAGCAGGGTCTCCGGGCCCGCCGCTTCCCCGGGCCCGCCCCGGGCCCGCCCCGGCCCCGCCCCGCCGCGCTCCCCCCCCGGCGCCGCCGCAGCCCCGCGCATATAGAGCCGCTCCGCCGCTCGGGCCGCGCCGCCGCCGCCGCTCCAGGCATGGCACAGGGCTCTACCTCACTATGGCAGCAGCAGCGCGGCACAGCACCCTGGACTTCCTGCTCGGCGCCACAGGTAACCGGGCTCGAAGGCGGCGGGGGGCGCGCACCTTCCCCACCCCATCCCACCCGCCCCGCGGGGCGTCTCGCCGGGGCCGCCGAGGATGAGGCCCGCGCGGGAGCCGCCTCCTCCTCCGGCCCTTTCCCCGGCGTTCCCGCCGGCCGTGTTTGTCCCCGGTACCAGCCTCTGTCCCTTGCAGGGGGGCGGCCCGCTGCGGCCTCCTGCCCAGAGCCCGCCGCCGCGGGGGCTGCACCTCCCGGGGGCAACCAGCGGAGCTTGGCCGGGCCGAGGCGGACGTGGGCTTCCCCCGCGGCGACTCCGGGCGCCCCAGGGCGCGCTTTCCCCTCGGGGGCAGCGAGCGGCAGGCGCCGAACCTCAGGGCCGGGGGGAGGGAAGCAGAGCCTGGCTCTTGGCGAGCGGCCGGGCCCGGGCACCCCCGAGGCCGCCCTGGCGCTGCGGCTGCCCCGCGCTTGAAGCGGGTGCGCGGAGCCGGGCTGGCGGCTGCCGCCGAGCGAGGCGGGAGTGCGGTGTCACTGCGGTGCTGCTCGAACCTGCTGGAGAACGCGATTAGCGCTGGAGCGCCGGGCTGTGGCGGGGCCTGACCTCGCGGGTATCTGCAGGGCGCACGTTTGGGCCGGGAGCTGCGGCCACAACCACGTTTCCCGGCGGCCGAGCCCGGTGGGAAGGTTTGATGGGGGAAGGGGGGAGCTGCCGTGGGCGCCAAAGCGCCTCGCTGAGTGCCGGGCCAGGCCGCGGGCTCGCTGTGGCCTCCCGCACCCGCCCCGGAGCCCGCCTGGCCCTGTGTCGAACCCCTTTCTCCTGCCCAGTTTGGTGTGAAGGCCGTTCCCTGCATCCTTGCAAAGACAAATTCTTTTAAAAGCTTCGTTTGAGAAAGAGATTCCTGACCACGGGAGCTTTGCTGCGAGCTGTGCTCTTTGTGGCATTGCTGCATGTGCACTTCGGAGAGCCGGGAGCGGAAGGGGGAAGGTGATACTGCAGTTGTTCCCAGAGTGTGCTTTTGGGTAGTGTACTGTGGTTTTCACAGTGAAAACCTTTCGGTTTCCCTTTTACACTGAGCTTTTTTCAGGGCGGGTTAGCCACTGTAATGGTGACCTAATGGCAAATGAGATAGTGCTGCTGTTTTCCTTGCACCTTGTGCTTCACTAACCTAGTATGATCAGAATTGGTAAGCTAGACTAGTGTAAAAACTAGTTTCAGAGAAACCAACCAGCCCCCACAATGGCTTCTTTGTCACTGTAGTTCTCTGAACTACCATGGGTTCAGGAGTTATAACAATGACTGGCTTCTGCAGAAGGGTCGAAATTGCCAGGGATAAAGTAGATGGTTTACCTATGGCTTATTTATTGAAAATAAGCCATAGGTATGTTAGATCCTCTATGATATAAAAAGCAATGCTGTTAATCAGAGAATGTGGTAAGGGCCTTAACAATTGCTTTGATTTTAGGTAGGCTTTTCCACTTGGCTTTACTTTTGAGGGCAATATTTGCATCATTGTCTGACCAAGATGGATGTACCTAAGTGGGGATGGGTCGATGGACCCACTGTAGAAGTGTTGCTGTGTAGGTCAAAGGAAGGAAGAAGCAATTTTTTGTCTTCTTACATTTGTCTCAGCAAAACAGACATCTTCAGTGAGACATGAAGAACTTTCAGCAGTGACAGCTCAGTAGTTGGTTTGTACTTCTTATGTGGAGTTTTTCCTCTCATCTAGTGTTTATGGTGCAAAGCACAAAGAGTCATCTAAATAGAAAAAACTGGTGAATGTGCATGTGTAGTTTGTGTTAGAGGAGCTAAACCTTATAGCTTAATCATAGATTGTTAACTAATTGAGTTTTTTTCTCCAAATTAGGTGGACAGTTAAACTTCTGAATGGTCTGGAATGCCGTGAAAATAGCATTTAATAAAATTAAATGTGTGGTTTTGGACCTTCAGATCTTATAAAGATAACATTTTTCTAGGTCTCAGCTAAAGCTGTTGCATCGTATGGAGAAAACAGAATCTGTAAACTTGGTAAATGCACAGTCCTTTTACCTCAAAACATTAGCTGTGTCCTTGTTTTTGACAAATGTGTATTTTTGTATAGGTATTAATATAACAAAAGTTGCCAGCTTATCATGGGCGGGTTAAAAGGGACTTGAAGTGTTACCTACTTCCAAGTTCCCTGCTCTGGGCAGCCACACCTTGGGTTAGGTCAATTTACACTGAACCACATCCAACCTGGCCTTGAGCACTTTCAGGGATGTGGTATCCACAGCTTCTCTGGGCAATCTATCCCAATGCTTCACCACCCTCACAATAAAAGAATTTTTTCCTAACATCTAACCGAACCCTTTTCTCTTTCAGTTTGAAGCCATTCCCCCTTGTCACTCCGGGCTCTTTTTCACAAGTTTCTCTTCAGCTTTAAACTCCCTTCAGGTACTGGAAAGCTGTGATTGGGTCACCTCAAAACCCTCTCTTTTCCATACTGAAAAATCCCAATTCTCTCAGCCTTTCCTTGTAGGGGAGACTCTCCATCTTTCTGAACATGTTGAACTTGGTCATCTCTGGACTTGAACAGGTCCATGTCCCTCCTGTGCTGAGACCCCAGAGCTGGATGCAGCACTGCTGGTAGGGTCTCACCAGAGCAGAGGGGCAGAATTCCCTTTCTCACCCTGCTGCCCTCAGTGCTTTGGATGCAGCCCAGGACACTGTTGGTTTTCTGGGCTGCAGATGCCTGTTGCTGGGTCATGTCCAGCCTCTCACCCACCAGCACCCTGAAGTCCTGCTGGGCAGGGCTACTCTTGATCTGTTCATCCCCAGACTTTGTTGGTACCAGGAGTTGCCCAGACCTGGGTGCAGCCCCTTGCACTTGGTCTTGTTTAACCTCATGAGATTCCCATGAGCCACTTCTCAAGCATGTCCAGATCTGTTTAGATGCCATCCCATCCTTCAGGTGTGGCAACCACTTCACTCAGCTTGGTGCCATCTGTAACTGATCTCTTTATGTGTCATTAATGAAGATACTAAATAACTGGTCCCAGTATGGAGACCAGTTGTCTCCATACTTGTTGTTACTGATGTTTGCTGGACCTCTGAGCCACTGACCAGGACCCTCTGGATGTCACTGTCCAAGGATTTACTTATACACCAAACAGTTCACCCACCGAGTCCAGCTCTCACCAATTTGAGAGAGGGATGTTGTGGGGGATTGTGTCAAAGGCTTTACAGAAGTCCAGATAATGGCATCTGTACTTTGTAGGAAAGTTGCACAATAGTTTGTTTCATTGCAATGCATCTTCCAATGACTGTACATGGTAATGTTTTTTTTATTTTTTTTTGAGAATCTGCTTGGTTCTGAGAATCATTATACATGGTTGAAATAATCTTTATGTTTCTCAGTGTTGACTTCTAGCATAGCAGCTATCCAATGGCATCATTGTAATTGTCTACCATCAAGACTGCAGATGATTATAAAGGCTGAATGTTAATAGTTCTCTGGGATCTGTTTATCACTTTGTTCTCTGGTATGTGTCTCTTCTCTTTATCCTCTTCTGAGGTTCTCTGTGAGTGAAGGACGTTGGCTCCTTATCGCTGCAGGGACAAGATCTGCAGGATGCTGCTGTGCATGAGAAAGATGGGATTTTGTCATGTGTTAGTACTTGTGCAGCTGTAAGCTTGTGCTGCAGGATGGTGTGGATTCTGCTGGGTTGTTCTCACTGGCTGACTGACTTGGCATGCCACAAACCCTTTCAATAACAGCCCTGGTTTCTTCAGGCAGTCCAGTTGTCTTGGAGTATTGCACTGTGGAGCTTGTCGTGTGTATTCTTCGGGACTCAAATGTACTCGGCAAGAATTGTGAGACTGATAGACTGATAACTTATGTAGCCCTTTCTTAGTGTTTGCATTCATCACTTTCATAAGGTTGTTGGAAATGCCAGCAGTGTCAATAATAATGTGGGTCTGGGGAGTTGGAGAAAACAGGTCCTCTTGTGTTAGTTTGAGATGGGGAAAGACAGTACTGCCTTGGGAATGGGGTTGCATGAGATGATTAAAGCCATGTACTTCTGCTAAAAGCTGCCTGTTTGAAAAAAACTTTTCAATAAATTTTTTGTGTACTACAAAAATCCATATGCTATTAAAAAAAGACCCTTTTGCCTGTCCGTTTGCTGTCCTTGTCTTTTTTTTTTTTGTGTACTACATCTATATATTATTAAGGAAAAGATCATTTTGCCTGTCCTTGTAACTATTTCCTCTAATTAGGCACCTCATTAGTTTTTTAGGAATAGTTAAAAATATAAGCAGGGGTGAATCTTTTGATAACTGGATAGCACAGGGTGAGTTTCAGTAATGGTCTTCTCAAGAGCTGGTTAAATTAGGAACTCTAAATTAGCTTAGCCCTTTGAACAGAAGTATTTTACTTATCTGTGACCCTGGAGATAAACAGCTTTATCAGGCAAACAGCATAGTGTTCCCTATCCTAAAATACAAGAAGACTGTTTTAACATTTATAAAAATGGATACAGCTCGCTGACCTTCTTTAATTGGGGCATAGAAAGCTTTAGTTGTGGTCTTTTTGTTAGTCATAAGAGATGAATTTGAGACTCCTTAAGTTACCTAGTTTGAGGGCCTTATTATGGAAGTATTTACATATTTGATGCCTTATACCTGTATGGAGTTGATTTTAGATTTATTGTATGTTGTAATTCTGCTTGCACATGGGAGTTTTTCCATCCATGCATGAATTTGTCAACAAAGCTTCGTTTTCTTGGTTGTTGAGTATTGAACTGATGGATGTTCTTCAGGTTTCTCTAAGGGGGTGGGAGGAGAGATAATATGAAGACTTGTGAGATTTGGATTCTTTGCTTCAGAAAGTTGTTTTGAAAAGCAGATTAGTTGGAAATCAGTTGGAATTGTCTCCATGTTTGCTGTTTGGGATTATTACTGGGGGGATTATAAATAGTGCATGGTACAGTGGCACAGACAGTTGTGCCTGTAATGCTGAGGGCCAGGACACAGATGAGTGAGCTGTGGAGGAGAGCAGTGATTACCTGAGCTGGCACAGTTGCTAAAACCAGTGCTTAGGAAGCTCTTGGGTGAGTTACACACTCTGGGAATGCTGGGGTTGGAGAGACTGTAGGTAGGGCAGTGCAAAAAGAAAAATTTTAAGTGAATGTGTGTGTGCACATGATCTGATTTTCCTCAGATGAATGTTTTTAAGGAGATAGAAGGGAATGACCTTCTGTAGGCTGAGCATCCTCTGTCAGTAGCTCGCTTCCTGTCTGCAGGCTTGGGTCTACTGCTCAATTCTGACACTGCAGGGGGGGAAAAATCGTAACTATCAGGTGTTCTGAGTTACCCTCCTAAATATTCTTTCAGTATCGAAGTTTTTACTTAGGCTATCAAATTGTTAAATATTTGAACTGAATGCAGTTAAAATAATATTTTCATTCCTGTCTTTGTTTGGATTGGAAGTCTTAATGTTCTTCATGGAGCAGTACAAAAGTTTTATGTGCTTATTTTTTGCAGTGTTGATCTAAACTTTTGAAGAGGGGGAAGATTGACAAGGTTTTGAGTTTTGCACCTTCTAAAAGCTTTTTTGTTGAGTTTCCTTACTTTAAGAAATAATTAAGAAAATGGTTTTCTGAAAGAGTAATCTCCTGGGAAGAGGAGTGTTTAGGAGAACTAAATACTGTGGGGAGGGGGGGTTGGGGGGTGCTGCATTGGCTCTTTCTTGCTACTGTCTCTGAAATCTCTGCCCTGACTTCTACCTAGGAAAACACTCAATGAGTTCAGTTGCTTCTGTTTCGAACTGTGTCCTGCTGTATTAAAGACAATTTGAAATTGGTGCTGGTTTGCTTTATTTAGCAGATAATCAACAGTTCTAGATGTTGAATCATTGTTCATCCTGTGCTAAGCGTGGAAATAGCGGAGGATGCAGGAAGAGATGACTGGCATTGAAAACTTGATATTTTTCTTGAAAACTTTTGGTTTCTTTCTCAAGTAAGTCAATCTTGTGTATGAAGGAGCAAGACGTCAAGTTCAGTATTAGTCCAAGCCTAAGATAATAAATAAAACTCATCAATAAAAGATTTGAGCACTTACCTGTATAGAGAGTTACTTTAAATTAAATGTTCTCTGATGGGTGCTTTTGTTGCTGGATGTATTAGAGGTGCTAAGGCTTTGTTTTTTTTTCCTGTGAGACAGATTTTGCTTTTGTGGCTGGAGCTGGCTGCAGTTAGAACTTCTTGTGAGGGAATGGTATCTCTGTTCCTTGTAGCTGAATTTGGCTGGTTCTGTCAAGTATTGGATTGTCTGAAGTGCTGAAACATCTGATTGCAGTGATAACATGCAGATGACAGGCTTATCTCCTTACCTTATTGATTTATGGGATGTGAACAAAATTTGCTGACTCCTTAGCTATGATCTGTATGTGAAGACCATGTAAATAAGGCTTAGACAAGACTCTGGTGTCTCTGGAGCTTGCAAACGTGTTATCAACCTTTGCTAAAGGTGTGTTTGCAACTGCAGCTGAGGAATGGGTCTGTTTTGGTTGTTTCCTTAGCAGCCTCCATGAGTGGTGTGGGCTCAGCCCGTGCCTTTGTCTGGGCTGTTGTGAGCTGAGCCCTGCAGGTCTCCACTCTCTAGTTCTGGCAGGCCTGGGCCAGGAGCTGGCCTGCTGAGTGTCAGAGCACAAATGGGGCTTGTCAGGAGGTGTTAATACAGGTATTAATAGCTTTCCATTTTTAGCAGTAACGACTGCTATGAACTCATTGCCTGCTTTTGTTGGTTTCTAGTTTTGAAGATTAAAATGCTTTATGACTGGAACTCTGAAAATATAATTATCTGATTCTCCAGCATGATGTCAAGTTCTCAATGGCTGCTTGCTCAGACATGAAGGAACTGTCACCTGCAAAGGTGAAGGCTAACAGTGTGGGAGATGTTTGTTGTGAGACTCATGGTTTGAGGCTGTAGAGCAAATTCTTTCTGGAAATGAAGACTGCTTTTGACACATCAGTATTTGCAATTTCAGATACATTTCTCTGACCATGCCTCTTAAATATCAAAATGCTTGAAAGGAGAGGAACATATATATGCTTAATATTTTTCTGGAAGGTGGTCAGGTCATAGATGATTAAAGTGGCTTGAAAGATGTAAGTACCAGAAGAGCTGCTATTATTTGGACATGCTGAAGTTCTGTTACCAAGTGTGTTTTCTGCTCTACAGCTTTTTTTCTGTGGAAGGTCTACAGGTATTTGAACAGATGCTAAGGTTTAAAATGTGAGCAGTCTTTGTATGCCAGTTGGTGGACTTCAGTTGTGTGTTACTGGGTGACAAATGAAGTTTAAGGCATTGAAACTACATTTGTCAATACTAAGGCTCAAGTGGAGACCTGTGTTGTTTTGGGATTTTTTTGTAGTTACCAGAGAATCGCTTTGTGATCTGTTGTGCAGATTTCCAGAAGATGGGCATTTAAAAAGTTAACTGTAGTAGGATGCCAATCATTACTAACTGCAATTAGATGCCAGATATAGGTGAATACTTTTAAACCATATATTTAATTAAAAATAGAGAAAGAAATAATTTGTAAATGTCGAAGTGAATGGGGAGGCTCTACTAGTGATTGAAAATATGGTCCCTAATGTGCTTCCAGACATGATGGTCTTCTAAAATTTTGCCAAAAATGAACAAGGGAAAACCCTTCTCACAGATCTCTGTGGTGGATTCTTTTTAGTTTTCCATAATGTATTGTTCTGCAGGAATCGTCAGGAGCAAGCCTTCAGATATTGATGAATCCACAAGCAGAGGCACCCTATATTTGCACAATAAATTAGATTTTTTGATAGCCCTGGTACAGCAAATCAAGAAGAGAAAGGGTGAAGGAATAACTTATTTTTAGTGTTTTTATTCCGTTATGGAAGTGGATGGATCTCATAGGCCTGTATTTGCTGAAAACTTGAAATCTTCTGTGGAATTCTCCCTTGAAAGTGATTAGGGAGGTAATACAAGGGTGGTGGTAGTGCAGGGGAGGAGAGAATGTTGAATTCTCCTTTTTGTAGCTGGGTATTGTCAATGCTTTGAGAACTTGTTCTGAGCATAGTTGTTTTACCCACAATTTCCTTCCTAAAGGACCCTTGGATGCACAGAGTGACTCCTGTTGGCTCTGGTGGTCTCATGGAAGTGCCAGTGAGTTCATGCACCTGCTGATGTGACAGAGCATAGCTGCGTTTGCCTGTATTCTCTGTGTGGCTGGAAATCCTTAAAAATAGGAGTGGGGAGGTGTTCTGTGGGAACCCTTGGAAAAAGCAGCCTTCTGCTCCTAACTTTGTGTAATACATAATGCAATAGAGTGAGTGCACCAGGAAACTTGATGATCTGTTTTCTCGTGGATGAATGAGTAGTAGATGACTATTTCCACCTGCTGCCCCCTTCAGCCTCATGCCATACATGATTTGTTGACTTCTGTGTCTAAGTCAACATAATGAGGATGGTCCTCATGGGTTCAAATTGATTGAAAGGAGTAATTTTAGTATAATTTTCTGCTTCCTGCTGTTTTCTTCTTTTGCAGAGCTGGCAAGGACAAAACAAAGGATTTTTCCTGTATGTGTGTTCTGATGGGAGACTTTGTAACTTAATACTCAGAAGGTGTATGTTGCTAAAGCCACTTGTTATTCATTTGCATCTGTTAACACATCAGGAAAAAGCTACCTGCTTTGTTCTGGGCAGTTATGAAAGCAGGGGTCTTGGGGTGTGCCTGGAGGGTGTATGCTCATTCTTGTGAGGCGTGGGGTTATCTTGTTGTTGAAGGACAAGGCTCAGCTTAGGCAAGTGTTGGCATTCTGACTTTAGTTGAGCCTGTGATATTGCTGTGAAAGCTTCTCCAGATGTCTGTTTCAAAAACCAGTGTGCCCTGCTCACTCATCTTCCATGCAGGCAGATCCTTTTAACTAGCAGAAAATAATTACAATTCTTAAGTTTTCTAGTTCTAAGAAAAAGATTGCCATTCAGGAGTTGATGACTAAGTGATAACAAGTTATCTGCAAATTATGATGTACTGCTCTACCTGGTCATGTACAATGGAGAGAAGGACCTGGGAGGAGGAGGCAGCTGTTGATTTTCCATAAACTGTAGTGACTTTTAGATTTTTTTTTTGGTTTTTATTTCTGTTTTCTCAAGTGCTAAAAAAATCTAGGACATGCAAAATATATGGGAACCTGAAGCTTCTCCTTGGCTCTGGATTTTTAAAGCTTATGAACAATTTGCTCACCAAACATTTCTGCTTCTTAATTCTGCAGTTTTTTCATGGTAGAGATTGAGATGCAATATTGGCATTGGAAAAACGCCTTGGATCAGTCTGTGGGTGAGATTCCCTGTACACCTGTGAGCCTGAGGACACTGTTTCCAGTAAGAGATGGTGGTGGAGGGGGCTGCCAGTTTCACTGTGGCGTGCTCAGTGCCAGAGCAGTCAGGTGTGCAGCTGTAGCAGGTTGGAGGCACCCTCTCCTCTCCTGCTGCTCTTGAGCTGCCCCTGGACCTCAGCTGCCTTGAAGTGAATCTCTTCTGTCAGGTGTGTTCCTTTCATCACTTGTAGGTGGTGCCCTCCCACCCTGTCTCTGTATTTCCTTTTCCTTTAAGATTTTTGAAGAATGGGAGTTGGTAGGTAGGATGCCTGTGTGCAAGAATATCAGACTTGCAAAACACAAGGATTTATTATGTTGAAACAACCTAAACAGCTGTGAACTGAAACAATATGCCAGCACTTCAGGTTGCTATTTACTCTTAGCATATTCTGCATTTTGATTCCTAATGTATGCTAACTCTTTAATGTATTCTTAATGAAACACTTGGTTTGATTTGTTTTCTTCACCTTTCTCTACTGAATATTTAGCTGCCAAGGGAAAATTCATCAGTTGCTGAATCATATATAAGTGCTTTGATGTGTTGTACTGTTTTGGTTATGCTATATTCTCACTTGCTAGAAGAAATTATTGAAAATCAGGGTAAGAAAAATTTGAAGTTAGAAGTGGGGTGAGTATTTTCAATGAGAATTAATCTGTTCCCATAGTTTACTGAAGTTTTGTTAATTGTAGGGCATGAAGATGTCTTAATCCAGAATATTTTAGAGGTAGTCTGGCTCAATAGCAGATGATTCCATCACTGAGCTCAAGTATGAGGGTAGAACTAGCCAGTGGTGTGCATGAGGCCAGACTCGGTGCTTACAGCAGCTCTGGACTTTGCTCTCATGTTCACAGATTACTGACAATTGCTGACTGCTTTGCTGCTCAAATTCAGAGGAACATCTGCAACTGCTGCAAGTCTTCTCTTCAGATGTGCTGGGGCTCAAAAATCTTCTGGCTAAACTGGGCATTAACTCTTTTGAAAAATACATATATTTCAAATCCTGTACATAGTGGGTTTTGTTCCTGTTCTCTAAAGTTGAAACTCTAGGCATTTTTCATTACTTCTGGCAAATAATTATCAAATGCCTAAATCAGTATTTCATACTTGGTATCCAGAGTTTGTTTCTTTTGTTCCTGAATAACCAAAAATGTAATGACTACTTGAATAATCGTTTAGATGTAGATTCAAGGGTGTTCCTGTTGTTTTAATCACCATTGTCCCATTTGCTTATCAATGCTTGATAAGAGCATATCTGAGCTTGGAGTGAGGTGGTGACAAGTGGATTTGGGTGAGATATCCTGAACTCACTGGAACTTCCTGATGCCTTCAAGCAACCACTTAAGGCCTCAAACATTTTATAAGGGAATCTCCAACTTAAAAGAATTAATTAGCCCTCCAAGGCAAATCTTGTGTGGTATAACTAAAAGGATACCTGGTGAAAAGAGCATGTTGTTGTTTTAATTTCCTAAAGTTAATAGCATAATAGGGAGAGCTTAATCAAGCTTGTGCCTGGGTTCTTAGCAAAGAACTTTGTGGCTGAGTGATGAGCTGTATGTGAGGGGTTGATCTGTTCATGGAGCAGAAAAATACCAGTGATGATTTGTCCTGCAGTGTCTGCCAAGATGCACCTAGCAGGATTCCTTAAAGCTGTTGAAAACAGGCTAAATGTGTTATGAGTACTTCAGTTCTTTCAGTCTGTTTGCCATCTTGCTGCTGAGTCTTCCAGAAGCTGCAGAAGTGAGGTGGTTTGGGGGTTGGTTGAACACTGGTTCAGTTTGAGTCTCATGTCATTTTGCTCTTGGCCCTTGGCAGGTATGGCATGCATTAGTAAACAGGCTTTTTAATGTTTTTGTGGTGGTGGCTTAAGAAGTAAGTGGTGGAAGTAGGCATTTGTTGTGAAAAAGATGGAGAAGGTAAAGGAGCTGGGCAAGGAAGCAAATGCTGCTGAGGAAGTGGGGACTGCACGTCTGAAGTGACGAAAATTCTTTGTGAATGTGCTGGCATTGGAGCAGCTGCTCTTACCTTCTCCAGAAATGGCTGATGCCTGCCCGGAGCTGCAAGTTCAAAGTGAGCCTTGCAAAGTTCCCTTGCCGGTGCAAGGCAGAGATTAAAACCTGTTTAAGAACTGTGGCCCATAGTTATGGCCCCATTTATCTATTCTTTTGATGTCTGGAAAACATGTTGGTTTGATTGCTGGCCCACTTATTACTGCTGTAACCATGGTTACTGGGCAGGCAGGCTGTGCACTCTGAGCCTTATTGCCTGTGCCCCGGTGGAACCTGACACTGGATAGGCAGTCTAAAATCTTACTGGTACAGATGATGCATATTTTTACAGAAAGGTAGGGGAAGGAGGAAGTTTCATGATGGTAGTGGACTGTGGTGTTTCATCAGTGGTGCTCCTGACTAAGAAGGAGCCAGCAGTTAAATAATTCACTGCGGTCTAGCAGAATTTAGTTTTATTGGTCCTATTTGCCTTTACCTTGCAACATGGAGTTGAGTGAGATTTAGAAGGTGAAAAATGAATATATCTCAGAACATGCATCGAGATCAGACAGAATGAGCAGTAAGCAAAACCTTCCAACTTCCATTAAATATCCTTGACTACTGGGGAATTGGCTTGCTCTTGATTTTTCTCGAGGAAAAGTAAATACTCCGTCAGTTACTTCAGTCTGTCTGGTTGAAACATTCAGGGGTAATTCAAGTCTGGGGTTTATGAATGAACAAACATAAGTTTCAAGCAATCAGATTTTCAGCTTAGTCTACTGTGGAGTTAGATAGAGATGCTTGATTGAGGAACTTTGATTTATTTGGTATGGATCTTTTTTCAGTTCTTTGTACCTAGTACAACTCCATTTTATCCTGGAACTATTGCTGATTATGTCTGCTGGCTACTTTTACTGGCTTCCAATGTAAATGCATTTTTGGGAGCAGGAGTAAAGCAAACTAAGTACCTTGGGAATAACTTTTAAGAGAGGCACGATGGGGAAGATTGTCTGTGCTGGAGCATTTGGGTGTAAACTGTATCTCCATACTGAGTTGGTGTCTGGTGATTTCTCTGGTGGAGATACTAACTGCTGGTTACATTGTTGCCATAGTGCACGACCTATTGACTTGTTTCTGTGTTTCCTGACGTGACCACTACTTGCCTTCCAGGGACAGCCACTAAATTAATGTCTTGTTACCTCTCCTCACTGCCACTGGTGGGCTAAGTCTTTCCAGTTTTGTTCTTGTTCTGCTAAGTGCAACTTTAGGAGCATCCTCCCCTAATTCACCTTGTCAGTTCCAAAATAAATGGGCAAAACTTGCAACTTGTTTTTGAGACACTTATTTGAAGAAACTAAAATTCATTAAAGCTATGTTGTGGGTAACAAAGCGCCCCCAAAACTGTACAGCAAACGAGAGACTTCGGAATTTAGCATATTCTGACTGAATACATACCTTTATGGACAAATTCTCAGCTTGCTTTTGAAGGTAGTTGTACCAGAGTAATGTCAGTTATTTCCAAGTGAATTGTTGTGTGCTCTTCTGAGAGTTCTTTTCCATAATATGGGGATTTCAACTGGGGACCTGCTCTGGCCTGGATGTTAGAAGAAAGGATGTTTGTGTAGTGGTAGGGTGGATAGGTTAGTCTTCAATGCCTTTGTAGTTATCCAAGTATTACAGCTTAACTTTTTTTGAAGTTTCTTGTCAGTGCTCTGGGTTTTTTTGGGATTGCTGTTTGTGTGTTAAGCGATTTTTAAAATAAATTATGTGAGTAAAGAATTGTGTGGGTTCTGATATAATATATGATCAATAGTAGCTATAATAAAAATACTCTGATTGCATCCATACTAGATAACCATTTTTGCTCAGGTGTGAAAACTGATTTAAAATTCTTTGGATACCCATGCACTGAGAAATATGTCTCGGTAGATGAGGATAGGCAGAAGAGAAGATACATGAAAGAGTGTTCAAATGGTACTTAAAGAAAAATTAATCCAGGCTTCCAGGAAAAACTTTCCAGCCTCTAAAAAAAGGCAGAAGTAACTTGAGTGGAAAATCCTCACTGATTATTTTTTTCTCTCTTAATCTTGCAGCTGATTGTAATGCCGTTCTTAAAGCTCTACAGCCCATTTTTCAGGAGCAGGGAATGACAGAAACAGTTCATAACTGGGAAGACCATGGTTATTTAGTAACCTACATCAAAAAAAATGGCAGGTGAGTGGATTTTTCTTTTGATTATGTCTCTGCTGTCCTTCCTTAAAGTATTTATTTCTCCCTCTCTTGGACCTTCTATAGTGTTGATAGGGCAGGCTATCCTTTTATCAGCCTTGTGTATGAAGTAGCCATGATAAGGAAGAATATTGTTTCTAATCAGGTCTATGTCATCTTGCAGTTTGGATATCAGAAGGTTGAACTGGTCAGTCTGGTCTGTACCATAGAATGGTGCCTTGGTCTCAGCACTAGTGTCCTTCCAGATGCAGGAAAGCTCAAGTCAGTTCAATGTATTTGTAATTTTCTGAGCACTAAACATGTCTAAACGTGTTGGAGTCTAACTTTGGCATGTGAACAGTGACAACTTTGTGTCTGTCTGTATTTACATGCTGTTATAAGCTTCAAATTCTCAAGCAGCTTCTGAGATAATTAACAGCATGATAAGGGTGGTTGGTGTCATTAGTGACACAAAAGCTGAGTCTGCTGGGACAAACTGATAAACAAAACTACATTCACTTTATTTCCAGATGCTGCTTCACAGTTAGTTGGTTATGGTATACATTAATCTGGTCTATTTATAAGTAACTACCATGGTTTTATTGCACTAAATTTCTTTATTGTCATTCAGTTACCTGTTCTTGTCATAATTGTGGCAGCTACTGCTTTGGAGTCGCCTGTTTTCTTTTTGCTGGTTGGATTTGTTTTGTTTGGTGGTTTGTTTGTTTGTTTAATTGGGATTTTTTTGTGGGGGGTTTTTGGGACCCAAACTAAGGTAACAAGTAAGTGGATATGAGTAGTTCTATGTTTATCATTCTCAGTTATGCTCTATGAAGTTTTTATTATATTTCAGTTAGATTTTCAAATGTGGTGCTTTTTCTGCTCAAAATTACTTGTTTTTTATACTTGATGTGTCTAGAAAAACCTTTTAATTGTATCTTGCTTTTGTACAGCCTTCTTTATTTTGTCTTTAATTACATGTGCTTTTATATTCTTCCTGAATAATTTGATCAACTTTGCAGTTCTGGTAATTTTTTGTCTCTGAGTTGGTGAAAATATAGCAAAGTTGGTAATTTTCTTCCTATGTAATAGTTGGTAAATGTCCTTCCTCTCTATTGAATTAAGCTTTCATGTAATTCTAAAAAGATAATATCAAGGTTCTACCAACTCTGAAGAATTAAAAGATAATACCTAAAAGTGAAAAGAAATTAGAAGATTAAAAGGTTGGTTTTATTTAATTACATGGCCTCATGTTGCTTTCCTGCATTTCCTTGAGTGTTACAGGTATTTGAGATGTGAATTCTCAGACTGGGTTTTCTCTTTGCAAATTCACCTGATCATTCTCCTTGAGATGATAGCCTCTTCTAAAGGAGCAGGTTCAGAGTTAAATTGCCTGTCTTTTGATGTGTTCCAGGAACTTCCTAGAAAACAGTGTTTTGTTGCATAACTTTTCCAGGAGATAAGTGAACTGGCACCTGGAAGCATCTCTGAGAGAGGCTCTTATAAAAACCTAAATATTAAAATATTTGACTTGATTGCTCTTGTTACACTATCAACTGAACACATGCATAGGAGTACTTTCTGTGAGTTTTGGGACCTCAGCAATTTTGTTTCCTCTGATTATACAACAAGCCTGAATACTTTTTTTAAGGTAGCCCTAAACAATATATTTCTGCTAGTGTAGTTTGTATTTGTTTGATGTAGTTTCAGTTAACTTAAACAATTGAGGTTGTAAACTCATAAAACCCAACAGACTGGACAGTTAAAAAACCTTGCAAAACAAACACGTTTCACAAATTGTGAGAATGAACTGATGAGTGTATGGATTTCTACTGACTAAATAATTAAATCAGACCTTCCTAGTTCTGTGTTAATACCAGCAAGTTTGTCTGCACTTACCTTAGTGCCGTAAAATATCATACATTTTAATTAGCATAAAAATATTACCTGACACAGCTAGGAAGAAAGCAGCCCGGGCATGCAGGCTTTTCCTCTTCTTTCTTGCAAAACACTCACTGTTTCACAAGGCAAGAAGAGGAACAGCCTGCATGCCCTGGCTTCATTTCCAGCAGCAGCTTGTAGTAACATTAGGAAAAAAGAATTCTGATGTAGGTATGTCACGAGCAGCTCTTGTAAGGGTGGCTGACTACAACTTGTTACAAGTTCCCCAGAAGGAGAGATGGAGGGGGTGCTGTGAGTAAGGGTTTTGGGAGCATGTGCACACAAACATGTTTTTAGCCAGCCAAAGGTGACTGAGCCATTGCAAGACAGGTGTGCAATTGATGTAACAAGCTGGGTACTAATCCCTGGGAAAAATATCTGAGATGAGATAGTAAAATATTGCTAAACAGTGTCTGTACTCCAAAGTTTGCTGAGATAACCCCCATAGCCTGCAGGGTGCCCCGTGCTGCAGTCTGTGGAGTTGTGAGCCCTGCTGTTGACAAAGCTGTCTCTGACAAAACCATCAAGTGCACAGCTCCATGGAGGGCTGCACTGGTGGATGAATTGGAGCTGATTTGGGGATTAAGACCTGCTTTCCTGTTGTCATTACCAAAGCAACAGATCCCTCTGTCTCTATTTGTCCAAAGCTAAGCAAGCAAAAGTCATATGTGGCAACTCTACCTGGTCCATTTACTTTGTGATTTGTTTTGACAAAAAACCTAATTGAGGGAGGTTCAGCTGAAGATATTTATTAATGGGGTTGTCTGCACAAGGCTCTGGAGTGGGGCAGGGAATGGCTCACTTGAGCCACTCAACTTCTTCTCTGAAGTGGTGTGGATGGATGCATTCCTCTGTGCTTTGCCAGTCCCCTTGCCCAAACACTGCTTGGGGAGCTGTAGCATGTGCCAGAGTGGAGCTGTCTCTTGAGTTTTGAGTCTCAAGCAGTCTTGTTTTTCTGAGCTGTGTGTTTCTTGAGCTGTGTGTTTTTTAGATTCCTTCTAGAGTGGTTTGTAGGGTCACATTAAGCAGCATGGTTTTACTGAAATGTCACTATCTTGGAGTGAACAGTTAAAAGTTAGGTTTAAAACATGTGAAATTTTATCTTATTTAATGTATATGTGACTTTGTACAAAGTCATACTTACTGCCCAGTATATTTCAACAGATTGAGAAGTGTTGTTACATCTAAGGTAAGGTGAAAAGTCAGTGAAGCTAATCTTTAGCAACTGATATCTTCTCAATTAATGCTTTGTTTTAATCCCATTACTGCTTGTGAGCAAGTAGCCTTTTATTATACTGCATAGAGCTATGAGAGTGTTTTTCCCTTGTAAATCTGTGCTCCTTTTATCATATTCCATCTTGAAGTTCTTCAATAACCCCCAAAACCTGAAACTTGAGTCGTGGTTTCTACAGTAGAAGAGGGTCTTTTAGAAAAGCTTTGACCTTCGTCATAGCACACATCCATTTTTAACTTTGGTGTCTGAATTCTTGTTTAGAGAAGTATAATCCTACTGCACTTGACTTCACTGTTCCCAGCAGTGCAAGCTTTACCCAGTTGAATTTGGTTTCTGTGTCACAGAGATGCTGATGAATATGTTAACACTGTGAAGGGGGAGGGGAGTGTGTTTACTTTTTTCTTTTCTTTGTTAGTCTTTTGCTAACCACTCTGTATGCTAGACAGCGTATTTTAAAGGAGCAGGATGAACATTCCTCAGCTCTTTGTTTCAGGCTAAAATGTTGTAGTTGCCTATAGAGTGACCCAGAGTGTAAAAATGGGCTGAAGAATAGGAAGCAGTTGGTAGAAATCAGCAGCAGCTACCATGGTAGCTTTTATTGATTTAATTTTCTTATTCTGTAAAAACAGAACTGGACAAATGGTATAATGAAGAAATGTGATTGCCTAGCTCTTCAAGATCCCTCAAGTACTTAGTAATTATTGTGAAGAACTTTAAAAGAATATGTTTTAGTTAAACAGTGTCATGCCATTTTCAAAAAATTTACATTTCCCTAGTATAAGCAATTTTCTATTTCCTCTCTCATTGAGTAGTTTGGCAGGTGATACTTTTAGTGGGAAGTTGTTTTTTAAATACTTGAACTATTCTGTTTTATAGTGATTCAAAGTTAGTCAACAGATAAAAGCTTTGATGGGTAAAGAGGAGTTTGTAGGTACCTGTCTTTCTATCCGGCCTTATTCTCTGGGTGTGAGGGTTTGGGAAATCCTTTCTTGGGTACGTGGGATTGTACTGTTGCATTGTACTCTGCAGTACAAGTAACTAAGGTAGGATGTTGCATTTTGGGTTAGAATGTTTTGATCTTTGCTTCCTAGTTCTGTTTCAAGCAGTTGCTTTTTGATTTGCGCAGTTTGGAATCATTTGTTGACATGTGATGTTTTCTGATGTTCAGGTGCTGAGATGCAGCACTCAGTAGAATTGTGTCTATAGCTGACACCTGTGCATACCAGCACAAAAAGCTTGAGCACTGCCTTGGAGGATGTGACAGATACACAGGTGCAGCAGCAAGTGGGGTGTTCTTACCGTGGGGCTGCTTTTCAGGTGCAGATTTCCTTGCCAGATGGAAAGGAAGAGGATACTTCCTCACTGGGCTTTTTTTTTCCTCTTGTTACTTTTGTGAAATTACATGCAAGCACACACCAGAAGTGAGGCATGTGGCTTTTTTTTTTTAAACAGGTATTGTATTTTTCAGGAAGATGAGACAGTAGGGGCTAATTTTGAAGCAAACTTTATTTTCCCCCTGTTGGATTCTAAAGTAATCTTTCCTGTATATTCATAAATAGAAAATGGGAACTATTTTCATTGTTTTAAAGAACCCTCTCCCACATATTGAAAGAGCACCTGCTGATAAAAACTTGCATTCATATATGTTCTGCAAGCAGAAAAATGTAAAGTGACAAAAGCCAGCACAGCCTTTGCTGTCTGCTGACTAAAGCTAGTAACTCTTTGTGGGTTCAGCTTTGGCCTACCACTACTGCATTAATACTACTTAATATCGACTGTTCATTTTTGAGTACACTTGGCTGTGTACTTAAATCTTTACAGGCATTTTAGCTTATTTTAGGTGTCTCTTTTCATCCAGATAACTTATAGCAAGGTATAACCAACCTGGACCTGTATTATTGTTGATAATTTTGAATTTCATTCAAGTTGTTGTTTTTTTTTTTTTTTTCCATAAACTAGCTGAGAATATCAACCAGAAACTTGGAACCTGTTGGAATTTGAAGTTTAGTCCCATTGCACAGCCTGCTGCCTGCCTTTCATCTGTTCCCCCTTGCCCCAGGTGTCAGGACCCTTCTGTTCTGCTAGAGGTGACAATTGGATGAAATGGATGGTTCTGCAGGCTGTTGTCTCTGTATTCTAATGCCATCATACCACTTACAAATCTGAAGTTGTGTGGCTGTACTTTCAGAGCAACTCTCCTCTCTGCCTCTCTCACCTCCCACCTCAAAGCAGGGGCAGGAATATCCCCTGCTGAGGCTCTCATGGAGTCGCAGAGGAAGTGAAGATGTCAGCTGTCATATCTTATGACAGCTGTGTAATTCTTGTAGGAAATTAATTTAAAAGAGAACTTGAGTCACAGGACAGTCAATCTGTTGCTCATTTGTGCCAACAGCAACTCCCAGAATGTGGAAATAAACTGCCAAAAAGTTTTTCTAACAGCAAAAATATTTGACCATGCCAGTTTTCAGGGAATCAGCACTGTCTTATGAACTGCATATACATTTTTCTGTCTGTATTACCACAGTTCTGAGGACCTATGGACTTTACCCTTTTCAGTATGAATGGTCATGTCCAAAACCTGCTGGAGTGACCAGTGCTTCTATCTTCAAAGTTCTGCTCTTTTGTCCTTCTCTCCTTTAAAAAAACCCAAACCCTCATGCAAACAGAATCCTGCTAGGCTTTTGTGATTCCTCACCAAAACCCTGTGTCGGAGGACACCTAGTGGGGAAGCTCTGGGATGGAGGGAGGGCTGCTCCAAGGTGGTGACAGTGTGTGTGCTCTGGGTGTGCACTTGTGTAGTAAATGGAAATGCCTCTTCTTCCTGGGGGCAGAACCTCTCTGCAGAGTCTTGAGGAAAGACTCAGACTGCCCAGATGCATCCTCTGAAGAGAACTTGGTGACAATAGTAACACGTTAGAGCTGCAGATCACTGCTGTTGCAAAGCCAGCAAGGTGTTTTTATTCTTGAATTGCTTCAGTCAGTTTCATAATTTGATTGTTTTACAGTTGGCAGAAGTTATCTTCAGATAACACACAATATTCAGGGTTTTACCTCTGACTGCAGCTGAGGGCTGAAGGTCCAGCACCATGGGGAAGGTGGTGTTCCTATTGAGGCTGACAGTTTGCAAAAGGGACTCTGGAAGAGACAGAAAAGGTGGAGATGAAAGGTCATGTAAATTTTGTCATAACAAGAGTTGGTTTGTGTTTTCCTTTGGGGCTGAGTGGGGTGATTAGAGAAGACAGGCAGAGAATGGAGCATTCAGAGAATGATACAGCTTTATCTGAGGTTCCTGTGTTGTACCAGTGCATTTCTATCCCTGAATACCCTTTCTTTGTTCAGCCATTCCTGTTCTCATCCCCTCTTGTGCTTTTTTTCCGGTGTATGTTTTTCTCCTCCGCTTCCTTTGTAGCCTTTCTGTTTCTTTTTGTCTTCTCTCCTCCCTAGAATGGGAAGGATATTGCCTCTGCTACACTGTTGCATTGTGTCCTTCCCCGCTGCCCTTAGTTCTCATTTTCTTCTTTGCAAGTTCTTGGAGATTCACTTTTTGTTCACCTAATGTACTTAGCATGGCGAAGCCTTGCTCTTTGGTCTTTAGATGTTTCTGTAGTAAATATACAGTAGGAATTTTGTTGACTTTGCATGTGTATTCATCAATGAGAGCTGGCTGCTGCAATTTCTTTGCCAGTCAAAGCTGTGGTTTGCTCCAGGATGCTTACTGTTTTTCACTTACAGGTCTTTTATTCAGCTTTGAATGTGATCAGTGTCTCTGAATAGTTAGTATAAAAAAAATTGAAAAAACAACCAACAAAAAATCAAACAACCAATCCCAGCCACCCTGCTGCAAAACAAAACAGAGACACACCCCTAGAAGTGAAGAGGAAAATATAGAGGAAGGAAAGTGTCCAGATGTTTTCTTAAGAATTGTTTTCAATTAAAAAGCCTAACCAACACACCTGTTCCAGCAGGCCTGTAGACTAGCAAGAAGTGTATTCTCATTGTACCATTGTTGTTGTGGCTTAAACACCCTGTTTCACTGACTTGCTTCCTACTGGTTGTATTAGTTGTGTAGTGATAGACAAGTTCTTGCAACTTTTTCTCTTTGTGACTTGAAGAGGAAGACTTGAGCTGGCACTGCCAGCAATTACAGATGCTGGGGAAAATATACTCATTCTGAATTTTAATATAACTTGTTATAGATTTTCTTTCTGTACTCTGATTTTGATAATAAATTTGTCATCACTGTCTCTGTTGTAGTTTTGCCAATTTGAGAATTCACCCTCATGGACTGGTGTTGGTGGATCTGCAGAGCTACAATGATGACATGAAAGGAAGAGAAGAAGTTGATCAGGTACAAATGTTGCTTACCTTACTAGGATTACCTAATTGTATGGAGAACCCATTTTTTGCCAGATCTGTCAAAGTCTATCATGGTAAAGGATTAATATCTTAAAGTCAGTTCAAACTTGGATGCTCACAGATGAGGAGCAGTAGCACCTGTTGAAGTTGTGCACACATGTGAGTGCATGAATGCACACACTCCTCTGCAAGTACTGGGCCTCATGTTCTTTGTAATAGTTGTGAAAATACAGCAGCCTTGGTCAGTGCTTGGGTCTCTTCAGCTACCCAGGGCAGTGAGGGAGGACATGAGATGCTCAGTCTGCAGCCTGGTGTGTTAATGTGAGACTCCTTTGTGCTCTCTGTTCTGAGAGATGGGAAGCCTCCATACTCAATCTTTCGTCCCATGGAGAAGAACAGCTTCATCTTCCCTGGCATGAAGGCTCTAGACATTGAATATTGCAGGGGAAGAGTCCACTGCTGTGGCAGGAATGGAACTTTGAAGGGTTCTCATGTTCCTTCATTGGATGTGTTGTCCTGGAGAACAGCTAAATGCAGTGATGCAGCTGCTGAAATGTGCACATTCTTGCTAGTAACGAGGCTGAGGAGGCCAGCCAGTTACTCATGGGCTTCTAGTGTAACATTTCAAAGCCTTCTCATAGCAGGTGCTGCTTTATTGATTTATTAGCCACGTAGGCTAATTCAACAGATATTTTGCATTAAGTGCTGATTTACGAATTCCTACATCTTGTTTCCTATTTTTTGCAGCTTCTAAACAAAGTAGAAGAAAGAATGAAAGAGTTGATTCATGGTAACATAAAAAGGGTGAAACGGTAAGTTTGTACCTCTACTTCTGTATGTGGCTTGTCTGCATAGTTACTAAAGATAATAAGCAAGTTAGGCTTTGCTGTAATGCAGTGAATAGCCTGGAGTGTGAAGATATGGACGGGATTTTTTTAGTTTCTTGTGAGGATTGCATGAAATAGTGAGAGAAAACGCAGCATGGAAACAGAAGCAGACTGCTCTGAAAGAGCTGGGCAGCCAAGGGTGGCAGAGGAATAGGCCATGGCATAAACTGTGCCCTATGAGCCACATGCCAGAGCTCATGGAGAAGCTGAGCTGATGATGGTGACCAGGATCAGACCCAGCCCTGTGGCTGCCAGGCTGGACTGTAGTTCTGAGGCAACTCTGAGCACAAGCTGGGTGTCAAGGGTCGGCAAAAGACTTGGTCGGGTTGGGATGGAGCTGCAGTGCAGTTCTGGCACAGGGACCCGGGGTGAGAATTAGAGCTAAAATGGAGCTCAAGGCCACAGAGACTTTGCCCTGACAAGGTTTCCTGCAGACCTTTCTCACATCTCTGCCTCTGCTGTGCCTCATGGTGCCCGTTGTGGGTATGTGTGGTTTAGGGACCTGCCAAGAAGGTAGCAATGTTTTGTAGCACATTTTTATAATTAAACTTATTGATGGAGACTTTGCAAGCCCTTTGTCAGTTTGGATTATTTAAATTCAAGGCTATGTGTTAAAATTTAAGGACTCAAATTGCAGCTCATGGCCTGATGCTGAAATAACTTTCATGCTGGATGTGGCTTGTTGCTATCTTCGTGGTGGCTGTTTGGCAGTGACTGATACCTTGAAGCCAGGGAGCACTTACTCTAGGCATGCACATGGTAGAAAGTGCAGCAGGTGCTTGAAGGAACATAAAAGTGAAAATGGGTCAAGAAAAGTAAAAAGCAAGTGTGAAATCAGCAAGGCTCAGTAAAGCCAAGGAGCAAACTACAAAATAGGAAAATGGTTAAGCAGTACTATGGCAGAAAGTAGATCTGAAGGTTATGAAGAGAGTACAAGCAAAATGGTTGCAATTTGAAAAGTAGTATTATACTTCCATATTGTTATTTCTGTTTCTCAGCTGTATGTAAAACAGAGTAATTATCTTGTTACTTCAACCTGGTAAGGCCTCACAAAAGGTGCACAGTGTATGAACATAGATGATCTTGTATGAGTGCTTGTGGAGGAGAAGCTTTGAGGCTGTTTTGATGCTGAAATGATAAAGGGAGTGTGTTGAATCCCTGTGATAGGTATTTCTTAAAAAAACAGGTCAGGACAATGTCTGCCTGGAGTTATCTAGATCTTCTGCTTACCTTAGTACGGGGAAGTAAACCTCCTAAAACAGTGCATCTGGCATGGATCTTGTCACATGCTCATCAATGTCTTTTTTTTTTTTTGCTTTTTGGTTTGTGGGTTTTTTATGAGGTTTTTTGAGTTCTTTTAAATTTGTTTTGCATTTTGCATTGTTTTGTTTTGGTGCCAGCTGCGCACATGCAGGTGCAGTAGGATGAAATCAGCTGGGGAAGTTTCTCACGCCTTTTTGTTGTAAGGCAGGGTTGCTCCTGCTCCCGCCGTGTGCCGCCATCTGGCGGCTCGCTGCGGGTAGGAAGCGTTTCTGGAGCGTGGATTGGCAATCACTAGGGAATTTAAAAGAAGCCTGTTGGATCTGGTCTTCTGCTGCAGTCTCCTGGAAAAAACCCTTTAATTCCTTGAAGTACATGTGGGAGATCTGATGAACTCTGTGCCTGCATGTTTTGCCTAAATGCAACCTCTTTGGTTGTTTGCTGTCATTTCAAAGATAGTTTGTCTTTACAGGTGAAATGCTGGTTTGTACCAAGGTACATCTCTATGGAATTTAAAAAAATCCTAATACCCACAGACAACATACCCAAAACAGTCGTAGGAGACACTTGGACCACTTCTAAAAAGTAATGCAGACTATTGAGTGATATCAAGGATTGTGGTTATGTACTGCAGACTGACCCAGCTCAGTTTGAAATGCTGTAATAGTTCTTTTTTTGTTTCTCCATGTGTTAAAATGTATCTCAGTATAGCGTCAGAATAAGATCCACTTAATCTCAGAGAAATGTCATTCTTAACTGAACTGAAGATGGGAAGAGGTTTTGTCATGTTTTTCTGCCTGCATTCCGTTTTTGTACTGTATTAATTTCTAGTCATGAGCTGATTCTTCTACAGAGGCTCATTCATTATGTAAATTCCATCTCTTAGAATAGAAAGAAATTCACAAGTACATTGTAGAAGTTGTACATAAAGAAGAACCATGTATACTACCTGTCCTTTAGCAAGTTAAATATATGTAACATATGACTGGTAAGTTTCCTATACATGTTAAGTATTAACTGTGGCAAATTTTCTTAGAAGCCTCTCACGAATATTATTTATTGTGGTGAATCCACAGTATGTTTGAAGTGGATTTTTTTAAAATAAACATTCCAAATTTTTGTAGTCTTCTTTCATATTATTTTTTTCAGGTTGCCAGCCATTTTGAGAGGAGGTGTTATTGATAGATACTGGCCCACAGCTGATGGGCGCCTGGTGGAGTATGACATAGATGAAGTTGTTTATGATGAAGATTCACCTTTTCAGAATATTAAAATTCTGCATTCCAAACAGTTTGGGAATATTCTTATTCTCAGTGGGGATGTTAGTAAGTATCATCTCATTTAAGGATCTCTGGTATGAAAATGTCAAAAGTGTTGTTTTCTATCCTGCTATGGCAGTTTTAATAGATGTCTAAGGGTAATGGTGTAGATGCTGGAAACTGTTTGTGCATGTACACATATATCTGTTCCTGTATATTCAGGATGTTAATCAGGCTGACCAGAGTAAAATCTAGAGTTAAAAAAAAAAATAAAAAATTCCAGAGTTAGTATCTTTGCTGCAGAAAGTGGCCTGGGAGATTAGAAGATGGTGTTCTTTAGCAGAGCTTGCTCTCCTCCATTCTTTTATATGAACTTTTCTGTTTGTTGCCAGTCCAACCTTCTAAGAGCTTCTCTTTGACAAACAAGCTATTTTATCAGTCTTCAAAACACAGTGGTGTTCTAAAGAAATATGAAGTGATACCTGGCATGTATGTGTATAATCCTGCTGCTCCCTTGATTCTCTAAGGGAATTTCCTGCTTGGTGAGGTATAGGACAGCTGTATCTCAAACCATTTAGCTGCTTTATTGATGGACAAATAATAGAACTCGAACTCATAAGTTAATCAAAACAGTGACCCAACCTTTATGTGGGGGTTTTTATATGTGGTACTTCATGCCTGCTGACCTTTGTATTTTTGAAAGTGGACTTAGGAAAGGTGGACTGCTGTTCATTAAAGCTGGAGACTGCTGGAAAATCTAGGCAACAAAAGGACTATGCTTTGTAAAATCTTTTAGTTTTTATGTTGAAAAGGACTGACTGGTAAATGAAGGACATTGCTTTCCTGGTAAAGAATACCTATTTTCACTCTAATGGTGGAGTAATTAAGAAATTGAAATACAGCTTTTTGAAATCATTGGAGGTACCTCTAAAATTTCAATTAGCTTTCTGCAACTGTCAAGAGGGCTTCTGTGCAGATGGCAGCTGAAAAGCATTGTTATTGAATTAATTAGCAAGGATTTTTTATAATCCAGATAGAATTGTATTAGAAATCATCAAGTTGGATATTCAGTTATTCTAGCCAGAATTTTTTATCAGAGTTTAATATGGAGATGAGGTTTTGCTTGAACATTAGGACATTGTGCCTTGTAGGAAGGGAAGTATGCCATTACTTATTTCCCTTCATGGGATTTTGAAATAATGTGTTGTCTCATTTTGTTATTGTGCACTCATAAGTGAGGTGGTGATTGCCAGGCAGAGTGACAGGATATGCCACAATGTGCTGCTGCACAAAGCTTGGCCCTGCTAGTGTGGATCTTGGCCCTTGTTGTTGCAGCTTGGGAGTGTCACTGCCTGCTTTGAAGCCAATGCTGGCAGCAGGCAAGCTGCAGGGCCCTTCAGCACCTGGGTGTGATGGTCATGTTTGTTTCTGTGCAGGGATCCACTGGTGTGCATCTAGGTGCTCTTTAGCTGGGGTCCACAATGCATCTTCAGAAATTTCCAGATCTGTCTCTTGCAGGATGAGTCTGAGATAAAAACCCACTGAAGTATGAAGTGAGAGCATCAAGTTACAAAGATCGATGGTTTTGCTCTGCTGCTTTTTCTCTTGGCACACAGTACTTTTCAATGCTGAGGTGGCCATTGTTGGGCTCGTGGAGAACTGGGGAAATCCTGTGTGGGATTCTGAGAAGAATCTCATTACATGGACTGTCTCTGAGAACCAGGTTGTTTCTGTAGGTGTTCTTGCTTTGGTCTGTATTGTATCACCTCTGGATTAATTCCAGTTAATGAGAACAACTGAAGATTTAATATTGCTGTCCAATTTTTTCTTCCTTCCATTCAGATCTGGCAGAAAGTGACCTGGCATATACTCAAGCCATAATGGGCAGTGGAAAGGAAGATTACACTGGGAAAGAAGTGCTAATCCTAGGAGGTGGTGATGGAGGTATACTCTATGAGATAGTCAAACTGAAGCCAAAGATGGTTACTATGGTAGAGATATCCTTTGACAAATGCCCAATCATTCATATCAACCTGAGCTTTCTGCTGATACCCTAGCACTGAGCATAGTTACCTGTCAGGTTACCTGATTTGCATGAGGAGATAGATTTCACTTTAGACCCTTTTTGTCAACTTAGAGAGAGCCAGTGACTACACATTTGTGCATTATTATGCAACATCTGCTTTCAGGTTCCCAATCCATACCATAACTCTCAGTAGGAGTTTGCATAAGGCTAGAAAGGAATGCCTTTGTCATCAGACTGATGCTTTCTCTAATAACAGAAGACAGATCTGTCAAGTTTGGACTCACTTCTGCCTTCTTGAGTTTGTTGGTTTTCCTAAAGAAAGCTATAAAAAATAATGCCTAGAAGCAAAAAAACTTAATCAATAGAAATGTCAGGACTTGATGAACTGTACTGATGAATTGACCAACCCTGTTCTAAAAACACCAATACAAATCAAGTTTTCAACATTCTGTAGATGGTATAGTTTGTAACATAAACAACTGTTAGCCATAGAGATGTTGATAATCCTGGGTTTTGAGATCTATTTGCTGATACTAAAAATAATTGTTATAAAAGTGTAGGTTAAAATCTTAACCTCGTTTAACTTTATGGAGTTTTCAGTACTCTTAAAATTCACGTTTCAGGCTTTCATAGTAATGATAACCTAAGCTATCAAACATACTGGTTAAAACTAAAAAGAAGTGGTTTGGGATCATCTAATTGAATCTGGAGTACAGATCTATCTATGTACCAGTACAAAATCTATGTACTGGTACATAAGGTTGATTATTGCAGTATATATACCAACAGACACATCTAATTATTTCTTTGTGAATGCCTCTTTGTGAACTTGTTTCTGAAGAGGTAGAAACTCTTACCTCTATTATTTCTGGAATTTATGATGCCTTGACAAACTTCAAACATTGACCAAATGGTGATTGACGGGTGTAAAAAACACATGCGGAAAACGTGCGGAGATGTCTTAGACAATCTGAAAGGAGACTGCTACCAGGTAATGCTTTGGTTTTCTTTCCTTACAAGTTATATTTCAAACACACATAGACCTAGTCTGGAAGAATTGCTATGGCAAAGTTTTTGAGGCAAGCCTGCTGATTTAAGTTTGGGAAGCTTTTTTCCTTTCCTATGACACTTGCATATTTTAAAAACTGGAGATAATGTTGGAAGTATTTTAATTCTGTCTTCAGACTTCTAAAATTAATTGCATATGTAGCTTTTAAGGAATGTGAAATAGGAGAATATTTGCTCTAACTTAGAAATAAAGAAGAGATAGCAGTAAGAATGTTGTGTTTAACATCATTGCTTAAACTGTTAAAGAGAGAGAAGAAATAGTTGTTCTGTACTGTTGAAAATAGCTGAATTTGTAATACACATTTAAGAATTATTTTTAATTTGCAGGCAAAATCCCTTAGTATTGCACTGCTATTATATTAAAATAAAAGCCCCAACAGATGTCATGCATCCCTGCTGCTGAGTTCTTTGTGCTGCATCTGGCAGCACTTAAAAATGAGCCCAGGTGTAATCTGACATGTTTCTGTTTTCATTACTGGCCCTTAGATGTTGTCACAGCTATTAACTTACAGGAGTTAGCTAATAAAAAGCAAAAAAATAACAGAAGTCACATGCTACTCCATGGAAATCAGTGGCCCTTCATACAAATACCTTATTTAACTCACATGTTGGAACTGCTAGCTATTGTCAGCATTTGGTAGAAAGAGCAGTGGTCACAGATCTAGGAACTTCAGTCCTGGAATGCCTGTGTTTTCATTGTCATAATTCCTACAAAGTTTCTCCTTTCTATATGATGTAAAAAGTTGAAAGTGGAGCCTAGAATTAAACATGTATTTAATTTTGTAATTTTTTCTTCCTAATTTCTGTAAATCCACATTTGTTCTTTTACCAGGTCATTTTAGGGTGTTTTTAGGACTAGCAACAATATTTCATTCTTACAGGTTCTAATTGAAGACTGTATTCCTGTACTGAAGAGGTATGCCAAAGAAGGAAGAATGTTTGATTATGTAATTAATGATCTGACAGCTGTTCCAATCTCCACATCTCCAGAGGAAGGCAAGTCTTCTAATTTATTTGCTTCTGAGAATTTTCACATTTCTGTCCTTCTGCTGCATAACAGTCTGCAGCATAAATGCTTTAATTTTTTTCAATTTAAAAAGCAGATCTGAGAAAAAAGACAGCTTTTTTTTTTTTTTGAATATTAGACTAGCAAGTGCTTAGCACTCTTTTCAATCTCGTATTCTAGAATAATATGAACTCATGTAGCTCTTGAGAGGTATTTGGAGTTCATATTCCAGTAAATTTTCCTCACTGCATAATTTATTGAAAACTTCAGGAAAATTCCTGTGAAGAAAAACAATACTCCTGCCATCATTGCCATTGTGTATGGTTTGCATTTGTTTTTTTTTTTTTTAATCCAGGCTTAATTTTTTTTAAACTTTGCAAGTCTTGAATAATGTAATAAGTAAACAAGCCAATAATCATTGCCCATATGCAGATTCCACATGGGAGTTTCTGCGGTTGATTCTTGACCTCTCAATGAAAGTCCTGAAACAAGATGGAAAATACTTCACACAGGTATGATACTTGGCTGTAATAAAGTACTGCTTTATTTCTATTGCAATTTGCATATTTTCAGTTAAAAAATATAAAACGAACTAAAAACCTACTTCAAGCTGGTTTTCTCTCTTTAATGACTTATCAGGCATTTTTCCTGAAAGTTAGGATTTGCTAACTGACTTGTCTTTTTTCATTATTTCAGCTGTATATATGGTGTTTTTGTCTGGAGTTCAAAAGCATAATTTTAAGACTCAGCAAAGCACACTGCAGAATATTGCAGCTAAACAATTCTTGGAAAAGCAGAACAGATGTATTTCATGAAGAGATACATGGCTTTTAAGCTAATGTCTCTAATTGTAGAGTGTAAAACACAGAAATTTGTCATTCATTAAAGTGTGAGAGTGACATAGGTGCAGTGGGATGAGAAAATTGATATAGTCACTTCATAGGTAGTAAAATTGTGGTATAGCTTTCAACAGACAATGCTTCAGGTAATCCTGAATTTGAAATGCCACAAAGTTGTGTGCTATTGTACAAGAATGTGACAGGAGCCAGCAGATGGTTCAGTGAAGTCTCAGTCTCTGAAGTTATATTTCTTTTGTCGTGCTCATAAACTAGTCTTCTGATGTGTGGAGAATCTAAGTACTGTATTTTAGAATAATACCCTTAAGCTCTGAAATATATAGAAATTGGTTTACTGTAAAATTATGCAGGTTTATAAAGAAAAGCAAAACTTGTGGGATGAGGTTTCTGTCAATTCTAATATGCTGCTCTGTTTTAAAATGCTGTGGTTGTATGGGCAAGATTAAATTATCTTGTGATTGAAATATAAGATATGATTAATGTGGTTTTACCACACTTTAAATTTTAATGGCATTGCTGTCCTGTTAATTGTGGAAACATTTGTGGCAGATTTTGGAATCAAAAGGACACTAAATGTTTTGGAAACAGAGCAAATTGTGTTGCAGTTGCTGTCCTTGTAGCATATGCAGTGATACTAGCTCACCTTGTTGGAATGTAGGTAAATGTATATCTGGGAACAGGCTTTGTTGGACTTTGCAGAAGGACTATTAAAAAGAAGCTTGTGTTGAAAGCTGAAATGATGAAAGATGAAATGATGAAATGAAATGATGAAAGCTGAAAGCTGAAATGATGGCTGTGCTGCAGCCAGAGGGCAGGGGGGTTGTTCTGTGTCAGGGGGAACCAGCTGAGGTGGAGGCTGGTGCAGCCCCTGTTGCTTGCTTTGTCCTCATGGGAGGAGATAAGAGAGTTCTCCAGCAAGTGACTGCACAGAAAGAAGGAAAGGACAGCAACCCTGAACCAGCCCTGGTGGGTTTTAGCTGTTGTGAAACTATGCAATGTTATATTTTGTGGTCCCAAAGCAACAAGGTGGTACATAGCAGGATGGGAAAGAAGCAATATTAAAATTGATGTGGCTTAAAATTCAGCTTAGGGCTGATGGGTAGCCAGTGCAAGGGCTGGCATATAGAAGCAGTGTTCTCTGGCAATTTAGTCTTCCTGAAGATGTTGAAGAAAGGGCAGTTAATACTGGAGCAGACAGCTATCAGATTTTTTGATACATCTATTGATAGGCTACTCAGCCCATTTGATGACCCTTGTAGCCACTTCCCAGTTGGGCCTGACAAAACAAAATAGTCCTTTGTAAAAATGGAATAACCCTCTCTCTTGGGTTTATATGGCCAAGTTTTGGTAGTGGGGGGGAGTGGAAAGGGCTCCCCATGTCCAACAGAGGCAATGCCAGCTGGCTCCAGGATGGACCTGCTCCTGACCAAGGCTGACCCCCTCTGTGACTGTGGTAGTGCCTCTGGGATAAGGTTTTTGAAGCGCCAAAAGTTGTTGCACAACAGCCAGAGAGCGAAGTGAGAACATGGGAGAGAAACAGCTCTGCAGACTCCAGGGTCACTGAAGGAGGGGCAGAGATTCCCCTGCAGCCCATGATGAAGACTATGGTGTAGCAGGCTGTGCTCCAGCAGCCCATGGGGCTCCACAGGGGAGCAGAGATCCAGCTGCAGCCTCTGTAGGGCCCATGGTGGAGCTTGTGGATACCTGAGGGAGGCTGTGACCCTCTGGGAAGCCCTCAGTAGACCCGGCGTCCTGGAAGAACCTGTGACCCTGCAGGGGACCCATGCTGGAACAATTAATGAAGAACTGCAGCCCATGGAAGGACTCATGTTGGAGGAGCTCATGGAGGTCTCCCATAGAGGGAGACCCCACACTGGAGCAGAGCAGAGTGTGAGGGAGAAGGAGCAGCAGAAATAACATGGGACGAACTAACCAGAATCCCCATTCCCCATCCTCCATCAGTGTAGTGGGGAAGAAGTAGAGAATTTGTGAATAAAGTTCACCCTGGGGAGAAATGAGAGGTAGGGGAAGGTATTGTTAAAATTTAGGTTTATTTTTTATTATCCCACTCTGATTTGATGAGGAAATTAAGTTTATTACCCAAGCTGAGTCTCTTCGCCTCTGACAGTAACTGGTGAGTGTTCTCTCCCCAGCCTTATCTCAACCCTTGAGCCTTTTTGCTGTATTTTCCCTCCTCTGTCCAGCTGAGCAGGGAAATGCCAGGGTGTTTTTTGTGGGCACCTGGCACCCACACTGGGTCAACCCTCCACATCCTCAGACAACTCAACTCTCTGGCCATAGGATGAACAGACTTTTGGGGTACTTTAAATAAAATTAGTTGTCTATAACTTTGTTTAAATTAGTTAAATTTAAATTCAATTGAACTAAGTGAAGCTGGCTACTTGGAGGATTGGTTTAACTATAGACAGAAGGTCAAACAGGACCACTACCAACTTTGGCAGCTTAGTCACACACTGGGAACTCATTTGTGAATTTGAATGTTCTGTTGTGTTTGCTATTAAATGCCAGTGGTTTTATCTTTGTGGAACTGGGAATTTAAGTTAATTTTGCTCCAGCTATCTACTTCCAGGATGCTTATGTTACATAGCAGGCCTTGCTGAAGAAATCATGTGCCTTTTAAGGCAGTTTTGTTTTTAAAATGCAGGACTCTGTGGGCCCCCCAGCCCCTTCTTTGCTTTTTGGTTCTCTAAAAGAAAAAAAACATTAAACTTCATCAAGGAAAAGGACTGAGGGAATGTCCACTTACTTGTCAGAGATCATCTTTGCTATGGTGAGGAAATGTCTCATAGGAAAAATGCAGCAAAAGGATCGTTGTCCTGGTGACCACTAGCCAGCAATTACAGTTCTCTTCTGCCTTGACATTATGTTATACTAACATTGAAAATTTCTGTTCTTTGTAGTCTGTCCCCTTGCACCCTGAACAGAATCATGTGCATCTAGTTAGGTTGTCATTTATATCAATGCCAAAGAAATGCTTTACCTAAAAGTGGAGTTGTGTTGACAGAATGCCATCCTTTCCCATAATGTATTGCTGTCTGTCTAAATGCCACTGCTGGGAAAAATAAAGGGAAATGCTCATCATCTCTACATTGAGCTCTGCACAAGTTTTAGAAAATGTTCTGATCTGCACGTGAATTGTCAGCCAAGCAGGATCTAGTGCTGTCTAACTCCAGATGGATATAATTTATCTGAGATTATAAAAAGAATTATTTCTGGCATGCTGCTCTTCACATACCTGGTGGTTCCCTCGGGATTCCTTCCGTGGTGATGCTCGAAGCAGTCTCCAAAGGCTGCTGCACAATGTCCTGTCACCACTAGGTGGAGGCAGGTAACCAGTATTGCCTGGCAGTTTATGAACATTTATAGAGATTCTGCCTGTGGAAGGTTTTTCAGACTATTTATTTGTGTTCCTAGGAGATACAAGAACTTATGTGGCCAATTTTAAGATGCAGGAGGGACTTCTTCCTTTTTTTCACCTCTGCAAAGATATAAAAGGGCAGTTAATGGATGTCATTCTCTGCTGCTTTAAGTTTGTGTCTGAGTGTGCTTGGGGAAAAATGCCTCTATTTTCTGTGTGCAAATAGTAATCACAGCTTAGAACAAAAACTTGTATGAGTAGCAGCTGTGCTTTACACACTCTTTTCTAGCTGCATGATCCATGTTGAGTGTTGCAGCCTACACAGGATCTGCACAGAGAGACTTTAGGGCCCTTAGCCTGCAGAACTTGCAAACCTGTCTGTAGCTTTAAGACTTGAAGCTTGTTTGTAAAAACTTACTGTTAAACATAATCCCACCACTCTGAGGGTCAATGGTCATATGGTATGCTCTTACTTCCATTCTTCTTCTTCTGAAGCTTGTGGTTTGAAGTGTTTAATGATATGATATGATATGATATGATATGATATGATATGATATGATAAGAGGCCACCTCTGTGGGGTGCTTGGTGTTATGTTCTCCAAGGAGAGACAGAGGTCCAGGCTCCCAGCTATCACAGTGGAGAGAAATGGGAATTGATAAGGTTGTATGACCTTGGTGTATCCTGAGGTCCACTTTCATCTGGACCTGGCAACTTGTTCTCAGACGCTCTTAAGTGTTTTTACAGTATTGGACTTTATAAAAGTATGATTTTTATATGGCCCAAGTGATTCCATTCAAGTGAGTATATATACTTGTAGATACCAGTATGATATGTGGCTTTTGTTTTTCTGAGCCATCACTCTTGTGCATTCACAGTACCATGTGAGGATTGTCCCAAGAGATGTCAAACCATGCTCTGTCAGATGCAGAGACTGGTTGTAAGGTTGTCTTTGAGTGTCAGTGGATTATGTGTAGCTAAGAAAATGCCTTTTTCTGTGCTAAGTTTTTGTTCTGTTGATCTAATCTTCTGAGGTTGAGCAGGCTATAATTTTCAGCCTGTTTATGTAGTAGAATCTTTAAAAATACCTCTGAACAGGAATTTGGGACTTCCTGGTTGGGGTCACTGAGCCCAGGCAGGATAGAACCTCAGACCACTCACAGGTTCCAGTAAACAGCACTGACCCACTGAAGGGATCATGTGTCTCCCACACCAGCATGTGGCCCTTCACTAAGCTGTCTCTTCCTGGCCACTCTCTCATACAGCCCTCTAAATGTCCAGACAATCATCATGTTGCTCCATAGTTAGACTCCCTTTTTTGGCTGCTGTGTGGGCTTTCTAATTAGCATTTCCATTGAGGGAACAAGATTCTCCATGACTGAACTGTGAAAGGAGGCTGGAAGAATGGCTGTATGTCCCTATGTGAGCCTCTCTGATTCCTTGGTAGTTTGAGAGACTTTAAGGAACAGATATTTTCGTTTCCTTATGTTGCTGAGAGTTTAGCCAGTGGAAGTACTTACAGTTGGGTTTGCCTCCATTATTTCCTTAACAGCCCCCCCTGTCCCCCAAAACCTAAGCCTAGCTTTGATGCTAGGTGTTTCATGCTCTCTGTCTTACTGCTTATTAGTCACTCTGAAGTGAGGAAGGATAAAACCCAACCATGGCCATGCCCAATTCTGGCACATCATTTTAAAATAAAAATAGAAACCCATGCTGAACATAAAAATTAAACTTCTCTGGCATACAGTCACAGACAAAGGTGGCCCATGACAACGACATAGGGAGTAAGACATGTCAGAAATGGGCAAGTATGGAAAAGGGACCCTTTCACCTGCTTTCAACTCACTAGTTTACTTTCTGAGGGTTGGAGGAAGCATAGTGGCCTAAGTAACCAGTTGATGGACACATCCACTTTATAGATGGGCAGACTTAAATGGAACTTACAGGGTTAATTGAAACAATTTTTTTTTGCTACTTACTTTAAGGAATGTTTTTTGTCTGTCCAGAACTGCATTTCTTATTTAAATATTTGTTGTGCATTGTCCTGTAGAAACCTAAAAACTAAACCCATGGAACTACAGAATTTATGCCTTGTGAGAGCCCAGAAAAATGCATATTGGGAGATGGGCATGAGCTGTTGAAGTGAGTACAAGCACTGAGCAGACTCAGGATGCAAAGGCTGTCTTAAGGAAGGTCTTAGAGATTAAGATTTGTTAATCTCAAAGTTAAAACTACCTCAAGTACTTTTGTGTCAGAAAGATATGTCTTAAAGGTAAAAAAGAAAATTCATAATTCTCCTAGTTCTTACCTTCCTAGTTCTTACCAAATTGTTTGACATGGACCAGAGATTGAGAGCAGCTGGGGAGAGGAGTTTGGTAAAGTCTTTTGTATATATTGAAAAATTGGCTGAACCATGTAGGGAAAATAAAAGGAAATGATTTTGCTTTTGAAAACATGTAATTGGTGAGTCATCTGCTTTAAACCTTGTTAAACAGCATTCAGTATTAGCTATTGTTTGAGTTATATGGTGTCTGTTCAGAATAAACAATGCATTGCTCTACCACATAGCTCTTCATTAGGCAGTGGGAGTTAAAGTGAACACTGTGTTGCATTCTGAGCTTGGTTCCCTGTGGCATTTTGGTGATACTGGAACATCTAAGTGTGATTGACATGGTTACTAACACTGTAGTCTTGGTTAATAAAGCTAGTTATGTTTTAAGGAAAGGTCTTAATAATACTGATTTTTTTCAAAAAGTTTATTGAAATAAGCCTTAAGTTTCATAGATTTGATTTTTGGAGTGCTTAACTTTGTGTTGAGTAAAGACAGGTAGTTAAAAAAGATAACTATGCAGAACTATAAAATCCTGTAATGTTTGTCCAGAAGAAAAATGTTGATAAAAGAGCCGGGTGAGTTGTCTGAAGCTTTAGGCATGGTCTTGATTTGGAGATTGGAGAGTTGTGGGTTTGAAAAGTAAAAATTATTTCTTGGCATGTTCATTGTTCCTGTAATTTGTTTTCCATGGTGTCTGCAGTGATTTGTCTCTTGCTGGAGAAAGGAGAAATGATGAAACACTGAAGGACTGTCTGGGAAACTGTATACTCTTCTATCATTGTGTATCCTGTTCAACTTCCTACGTAATAGTGGTGTGCTCTGTAAATTACCTAGCAGTGCTCCTATTTGTGACTCAAATTACACACACAGGTTGTTTTTTAGTTTTCTTTTGCATTCAGTCTGATGTTGAAACAAAATGATATGTTTGGTGAAGGGCAGCTGAACCAAAAAAACCCCCCACAATCCCCTGGATAATAACAGGTTACTAAACAAGTGCTGGAGCAGTCTGTTCATTGTGCTCAGTTTGTGTTAGTCTTCTACTTTTGACAAGTCTCATTTCTTTTCTGATACCCAAACATTTGGCTTTAGAAACCCAAATTTTTATTAGAAAATTTATATATACAGCAAGTCATTTTCCTTTACCAAATAAACATGTACTGGTTTGTTTGTGCAATATGACCAAAATTATAAGCAGACATGTTTTATGCAAGTTCTTTTGAAGGAGTGCTTTCCTAAATATGATTTTTAAAAGATTAGAGAGTGATAGAAAAGAGTGGAGTCATAGGATTTCATGGTGTGGAAGGGGCCCACAACAATCATCCAAGTCCAACTCCTGGCCCTGTACAGGAGAACTCCAAGAATCACATCATGTGCCTGAGACCACTGTCAAGATCCTGTGTTAAGGTTTAAGTTGAGGTTTTCTTTTCTACTTGTGAAGACTTGAGCACAATCCAAAAAAAATTAGGCAGGATGCAGAAAATTCAGAGGAAGATGAGTGGAATGAATTCTCTTTTCACTTCCTCTGGAAATAGAAATGTTTTAAATACACTGTGAAAAAATCCTACCAATAAAAAGTAGGAAAAATAGTATAAATCCCAAAGTCAGAATGTACATTTTACAGTTTGGTTCTAGTTATCATGTGATGTTGTTACATGGAAAAATCAAAGTAAATGGAGCTGTTTAGAAATACTGATTTCAAATGTCACCTCTGCTTGTTTTAGCCTCTGCCTGTTGTATGCTTTATAGAGCACAGATAGCACTGTTCAAGTGCATCTTAGTTCCCTGCTTTTTGAAAATTAATTTTCAGTTGCATCTGTGTACATGTATAACTTACAGGCCATTTTAAAAAATCGTGGAGCACCAAAAATAAGCTGTGCAGTAAAACAAGTCTTTCATCAAGCCTCTGCTCCAGGATTTAAAAACTTTGCAGTGTCTTAGCAGAGCAACACAATGTGTGAAACATAGGCAGACACTGGAAGCATTGAGTAAGTCCTTGGTGCCTGGGATCCTCATTTGAAGTTAGGGATCCTAAAATACTGAATAAGATGTGAATGTAAGAGAGTTGATTTTTTGATTAGATCTAGTGTTTTCTAATTGAGCCATGTGCATTCTTTCACAGTCAGGAGCAGGTTACACATGTTATTGAATGGCAGGAACGAATGAGATGCTGCATTCAATGGTCAGTTAAAAAAGACACCCCAAATTCTGTGTACTTGAGTGTACGCACAAACACTTCCCAAAGTCACTGAGCAGCAGGAAGATCCTGTCATTCTGTGGATAGAGGATCTTGCTTTAGACTTCTTTCTAACACAGTTTCTGTGCCTTGCATTTCTTGCTATCATTTTGTGGGGTTTTTGCTCTTGTGCTGGATCTTTAGGACCTGTGTGTAAAAAATTTCCTTTTTGTTCTCCTTTTTATCTTCTTTGGCAAACGTTGCTCCTCTAGAAGTGGTAAAATGTGTGGGAAAGCTGAGGATTTTTATGTTGAGAATAGCTCTAGAAAATGCTAGTTAATGCTTCTGGATCTACTGATCAGAAATCAGAAGAGGAAAGCAGGGTTTGTGCTAGATCACAGTATAAGACATTTATACTACATGCTAGTAAACCCAGCCACTAGGGGAGGATGGGGACACATCTCCTGAAGATCTCATCCTGCCCCACAGATGGCCAGACTGGCACATATTGTGTGGGCAGGAGAGATTCCCAGTCACCATATAGCCTGCTGTTGATGTGCAGTGTTACAGCACGGTTGGTTTATCATGTTTAGGGCCTATAGGTTGAGCTGAAGATTCCTCAGGAAGTTCAATTCATTTGGCTGTCAGTGTGCCCAAGGGCCTTTAATGATATCTCCACCTTGACCACAGTCACAGAATATATTTTCCCTGTGCTGTGCCACAGCAGCAGTCCACTTCTTTTTGGCAACTCTTCATTCAGTGCCTCCTACCTGGGAAAAAACAACCTGAGTGATTTGTAAACCATGCAGTGGTGACTGTATTCAACTTCACTGAGTTTCAAATTAGTGTAGAAATAACTTGTATTTGCACACTCTTCCTAAGACCGTTGAATTTAAGGTTGTAAAGTGTTTGCTTGTCTACTCGGTTATGTAGTCAAGAAACTTGACAAAGTTTTTTTCATTGAACTTACACAATTGATTTTTATTGCTTTGGGTTGTTGGTGTTTGTTCAGCCTGGTGTTCTGGTGAGCTCACTGTAAACCACTGAAACTTCAAATGGGTTATGGATATGGAGAATTCAGACTTGTAATTAAAGCTTTCTCCATATGGGCACCCCAGGTATACATTGCAGTAACTTCTGCTTCTTATTAATACTTAGCTTGGGACAAGATAGTGCTTGCAAATAGGAGTTGCTTGGGGGAGAGTTGGGTGGGGTTTTTTGGTTTTTTTTGTTTGGTTTTTTTTTTTGGGGGGGGGGTTGGGGTTTTTGGGGGGTGGGGTGTTTGTTTCTTGGGGCTTGCTTTTTTTAATTTCCTCACTCAATCCTTGATGTGTTTGTATTCCAAGAATGAATGTTGTTTCACCCCTAAGACAAAAAAGTATTGTAGGAAAATCTTCTTTTTCAGAAGCATGACATGTGGAAACTCAAGACAATGTAGCCCGCAGCCAGAGAATTTCTATGTAATTTGATGTGTTTTGTCATATTGCTTTGTGAAAGAGTCTGTTTAAAATTAATAGGCTATAGTTTTTTAAAAATATCTAGGCAATGTTAAATAACTGAGAAAAATCTGGATGTTGTAATACTGTTTACTAATAAGTTTAAGCAATTATAAAGAAAATGGTTATGGAGTAGATGTTATAGGTAAACAACACATGGTGGTCTGTTTTAACTGGAAGCCCTCATACAATGATTGCTTCTGCTAATGAGAATATAGATAATCTCCCCCATACTTACCCTTTCTTGAAAGGATACAAATTGTTGTTTGCTGTAGGCAGAATGAAGACAAGCTGTTCAGTGTTTGCATTGTAAATATTAAATATTAAGAACAGCATGTATCTGGTTCTGAAATATGTGGGAGCCTTGCAGTAATGTCAAAATGTATATGTTCATCTGAAATTCTGCTTATTTGCTTGATTGTGACTGGGATTTTTTTTTTTTCTGCAGGGAAACTGTATCAATCTGACTGATGCCTTGACTCTGTATGAAGAACAGCTTAGCAGGCTTTATTGTCCTGTGGAGTTTTCAAAAGAAACTGTGTGTGTTCCCTCCTACATGGAATTGTATCCTTAACGACTGAAGAAGACTGGAGAGTGTGTATTAATAAATCAGCAAGCATAGATTGTTTGGAGGTAATGAACTCAAGCAAAAAGGCAGTTCTGATTTAAATACTTAATGTTTTTTTCATAGTAAATGAACTGTTGCAGTTTTATTTTGAGGATAATCGTAGGAATTGTTTTCTAAAAGTGCTATAAATTCACAGCTGGTAAAATGAGCAGCATCTTTCATGAATAAGCTGTATTTTTGTTAATGTTTATGAGTGGTGTTTGTGACATAGGATAAAATGTGTGATAAAGGTAATGCTGCCTGGCAGCTGACAAGGCTGTATCTTCTTATTTTCTTTTCTTCTTTTAGTGAAATAAGAAACTAAATTCATACAGATTAGCATGATCCAGATCTTTAGATATTATCTGATAGATCGATTCTTGAACATACAGTTCAGATTTTACTTTTAAGGCTGGGGAATGGGGAAGAATGATTCCCAACAATAATTAGTAGCTAGTGTTACTGGAAAAAAAAAATCCAAGTAGAGGGTTATGCATATTCTCAGCAACATCCCATTCCTAAAAATAATCTTTCAGAATTTATTCAATTTGTGGGTGGTAAGGAAGTTATGTAAGGAGCCTAGAAAATTAAACTTCAAGCCCTTAGTGTGAGAGGGGCATTTTGATCTGCTGTAAGGTGGTTCTACCATCTCCATTTGCCTTGAGTGTTTTCTGCTTTTGTGGGATCTCCCTGGAAATGTTTCTGCAGAGTGAAGCCTGCTGTGGCTGTCTCCCTCGACAGGAAACATCTTTTCACAATCTTCTTATTCATAATACATTAAGCACATGATACTGCCACAGCCTTTCTTGTGTTGTGTGTTCATTCACCTCCCTCCTGTGTCTGCAAGCCCGGTAGTGCTCACTGCTGCAGCCCCCAGGCTGACCCCAGACTGACTACAGCCAGCTCCTCCTGCTTCTCATTACTGGCAGCTCTTTGGGAAATGCAGATTGGACCTTGCATTTCCAAGACAAAAGAATGTGAAGGATATCAAGATGCTTGCCCTTAAAGCTTACAGTTTCAGAGAAAGTGGTTATTTTTGCCTTTATGACTGCCAGGCCTTAATGGAACATGTATGTTTTGAAGAGTAGGTATCTTTGATCTGCTGAGGCAAGAACAGAATCCAGGTAGATACCTCTTTTGAGTGTTTTCCCTACCCTTTATGAGCTACCAGAAGTTTTCAGAATTTAAATATAAGTAAAAAGAACTTCATTTTAACTGTGTACAAGTGTTGCCTTTTTTCCTTAACTGCTTATTTTCTCCAGATGGGTATTCTACACAATTTGGAAGAAACAGACTGACATCTGAACATCAAGATTATTGAGATGATCCTAAATGTAACTGCTGCATGGAGCATATAGGCCTGCCACATGCTGCATATTGGCATCTTGAACCTTTAAATTATATGCTGTAGATGATCCTGAAACTTAGTCATGCTATTGATTGTGAATTCTTTAAATGTTTTTTTATTATTATTTTAATTTAAAAGCAAATGGAAAATGTATATTTTGACGAGCTAGGGTGTTATTTTTGAAAGTCAACTTAGATGAATAAGCAGCAAAACTATATAGCTGCTGACTGCACTGAACCTTTAGAATGTGATCCTTTTTATTTTTTGTAGATCTTCACAAACTGGTTGATTAAAAAAGACATCTTTAGCATTTCATCCCTGAAGGGTGGTCCATGGAGTTTTTATTGTTCATGTTTTTCCAACAGATTTTCCATTTATGGTGCTTTTTAAAAATGGGAGAGGGTTTTGTGTGGTTTTGGTTTTTTAAATGAACACTGCAGTGCTTCCATATAGAGAAGGGCATAACTAAAAAGAAAAAAAATCTTGTGGGAGAATGCCCCAAGTCCTTTGTTGCAAAGGGAAGAAAGCCAGTCTTAAATTTTTATTTACCCTAGCAATTCATCATTGCTGTAATCTCTACTGCAGAAGAATCTTTGGCCTTTTACCTCCTGGATTTTTTTAGTTGCTGCCATATTGATTATTTGGATTCTGATATGGATTTGACAGTAGCTTTGTAGTGAAGCATGAAGATCAAGGCTGGGTTTTCATTCCACCATAGTGTAAGAAATTGAGTATAATGAGGTTCATGTGGGCATATCCTCTCCCCAGCCTTATGGGAAGCTCTAGATTTTTGGAGTAAAATTTGGCTTAGAGGATGAAGAAATGTGGGTGTGATATGATCTATCTTTATGTGCACCTCTGCTGAATGTTTTGAAGAGTGTATGTGCTTCAGTAGGGTCAGTGATGGCTGTATTGCCACAGATGGCCCATATTGTGTGAGGCTCTTGCTCAGTTAGATTCACTTGCAGTGTAAAAATCAGTAGAAGCTGAGGTGCCTTGTAGTTCTGTTCTGGAAGAAAATTCATTTTTCTTCAGCATTTTCTCATGCTGTCAGAAGTTATATTTTTGTAAGAGCTTGCTGTGTAGCAACTAAAATATTTGTGCTTAAAAATCCCACTTGAAAGGTGATAGGAAGGATTTGACCAATATGTGCATTTTTTACTTTTCCAAGGTAGAATAAAAAGTGCATTATTTCCCTAAACACTCTAATCCTGAGCAATGATGTTTCATTCAACACCCATATCAACTTTTTCTTAGTTTTATTGGAGAGAGTTGATTTGCCCTGCCAATGTACTGTTAATGAAAACAAACCAAGCTATCCTTTGTTTCTAAACCACACATAAAGAAAAATTTTAATGCATGCCACATATATAAACTTTTCATAGACTCTGAGTAGCCTATGCAGAATTCCAGAGTGATACTCAAAAATGTGCCAAAATTTGCTTTTTCTTTGGCCTGTAATTGGTCTAAATGTTTTCAGTTTGGATAGCCAATAGAAGCATTTTTCAGTCTTACTGTTTAAATTGTCTCTGTTAATTCTCTAATATACACAGGGCGCAGTTCTTCCATGGCCTACAGCTTGTGAATCACTGAGTACTCCCAAAGAACAGAGCTTCCCTCTAAACAGAATAAAGTTTCCTGTATTTCCCTGAGTGTTCTAGGTCTGTCGTAGGCATCCCAGAAAATACTTTGATATTATTACCTGTAATCTAATAGAGACTCTTCATTTATAATCCAGGACTGCAATCAGTTTGTCTAGCTGCAGATGGATGCAGATACCCTGTAAGCAGGTGTGTCCATTACTTTGCAAGCATGAATATTTCCATTGGTTCTTAGTGTGATTACTCATGTAGATGAAATGAAGCCCACAGGGACAGAGCTCAGAGCATCTGTGTTCCTGGGTGAGCTTGGCAGATGTATAAATCAGTCACAACAGGTGGGGGTGGTTTTGTTTTAAAAAGGAAACTTGTGAGCTAGAAGATGACTTAATCTGCTTGTTGTACCAGGGCTTGTGGTTCCCTTTGGTGTCACTGCACAGGGAGCTGCTGGGTGTGCAGGGATGTTCTGGAAAGATTCCCAGAATGACCAGGGGACCTGAATTGCATATTAATAGCTGAGAGGCAGCAGTGCGTGCAAACTTTTCAACTGATAGGGTATGAAGAGAGTTGGAAGAATTTTTTTTTTCTTTAACTTTTTTAATGTAGTGTTTCACAGTGATAGATGCAGTATAAAGCAATTCAGCAAACACTGAACATTATATTTTTTTAAGTTGCTGAATTATTCTGAGCAAATATATACACATTGTTAGTCTTTATTTATTTGTTGCTGTAGTATAGATTTTTCTAAAAGAGAAACAAGTCTGTGTGTTAGAATTTTCAAATGCAAACTGCTATAGCTGATCAGTTTTCCATGTTTAAGGCCCGTTGGGAAATGGCTGTGAGTGCTGCACTATGTATGCAAACAGTTCCCAAGACATGGTTAACATTAGAGGTTTCTTAATTATTCTTTGCACTAAATGCTGCTTCCACCTAGAAGTTACTGATTGATAGTTTGTGCAAGGAGAAGACTGCTGGCATTGTATCTACTGCATCAGTGCAGTGCACGTGTTACAATAAAGGTACGCTGTCATTACTTGTGTGTTTGAATTGTTAAATCCATTGTGGATTCAGTGTTCAAATGACAGAATTGATGGGTATGATGCTTACCATTGTACCTCCTCTTTCCTTGTTGCATAAAGGTACTTCCTGGTCCTTTTATTGAGTATCTTTTCTGTCTCAGATTAATAAATTGTTATTTTCCATATAATAAATGCTCAGGTAAGATATTCTGTAGTATGGAACAGTGCACTGATATTTGTAATGGGGGGAATCACTTGAGGCTTCAGTGATATTTGCCTAGAAAGAGTTAATTTTCTATACAGCATTTTAGATGTGAATTCTTTGAAGGTCTCTAAGTGGAAGAGAATTTTTCTGCTAAAGCACTAAGTTGGCTTTGGGGGACAGTGACTCATTGTGTGGCACAGAGAAAAGACAGGCTTAGGAGAAGTCAGTGTGACATTGAGAATGATGGAAACTGGCACAGAAGTTTAGGAATCAGGGAGAAGGGCACAAACAGGACAGGCACATCAAAGAAGCTATTAGTCTTACCAAATCACACCCCAGAATAATGTTATAAAATTAAAGACAGACATTACTCCCAGAAACTATAGAGAGATTTACATGAATTCCAGCCAACTGGAAAAGAGAAATATTCACATCTGCATTAAGTACAGTGATAGCAGAAAGCTTGCTAGTAGGGAAAAAGAAAGGGGGAAGGCTTAACTTTGAGGGGAAATAAGTTACACATAGACTGAGGGTAGAATAAGGAGTCATTTTGGAGTGCCTGCATACACAGTAGGGAGGATAGATATCTTGGGTTTTTATTTTTGCTGTTTGAGAGTCTGAGGTGTTGACAGCTTGCTGGAGGGAACAAGGTGAGGGGACGGGTGAGAGGAAGAGAACTCAATTTCTTATTTTAATTGAGGAATAGGAGACTGCAGATGATGTTGCCTGTGGGTAATAGGAGAAGGCTGACAAACTTTGCCCACAGAGAGAAGAGTAGTTGGAGTCATTAGAGATGCCAAGGGAGCAAGTGAGAGAAGTAGCAAAGTAAGCAACTACTGCAGTGATTAATAATAGCACTGAGCAGCTCAGAAGTGCCTTTTTGAAACGTGGAATGCTATAGGAAGCAAGGAATGAGGAATGGGAACTGGGAAGATATCAAGAAGTTCATACCGTGGTCATACGTTACAGTCAACTTGAGCTTCAGAGGTAGAAGTGGAGAAGGTAGAAAGAAAGAAAAGTAAAATCTGAAATTGTTTTCATAATTGGAAGTGTGATGGGAAGTATTCCTGTGCAGTATCAGGAGTGGAAAGGATGCAGGGGCAAGAGGCATTAAGTTGAAAAGGAACTGAGGAAATGAGCCAGGAAGAGGAACCAAGAAACAGGACAGCGCAACAGATGTGGTGTGGGGATTTGGGGAACACATCTGGACATACAAAAAAGTGCCAGTCACACTGCCCAGCCTGTCCTCTGATGGTATTGGATGGAAAAGGAAGAGAAATTGGAAACATTTGGGTTTGTTTTGTTGTTGTTTTTTTTCTAACCGAGTAATGAGTGCAAGATGTCTTCTAAGTATTTTCGAAGGAAAAGAGCTTAAGTGCTGGAAATTAAATGAAGACTAAAAGGAAACTTCAGATTAAAGAGTGTTTAAGGGTAGACTGATTACTGAAGCAAATAAATACAAACTTCATGAAGTCCAAAGGCAGGGCAGCTGTGAGATTTAACTGTCATGGATTGTCATTGAGCATGGAAGGGAGGAAGGCAGGAAGATACCAGTCGCTTCCCTGCTGTCTTCAGCTCATGGAACTGGAAATGCTGATCAGAACTGGCAAATGTATGACAATAACTAAAAAGCACTGCTACAGCCATCTGACTTCAATATGCCATGATAACTTTGTGTGTTACTTGAGAGGAAATTCTCATCAGTGATGAATGCACAGCACAGTGTGCCATATTGCCTGTGAAGCAAAATACAAAAGTACCAAATACAAAAGTATGCTATTGGTGTATAATGGAAACATTTTAATGCAACTGTTTGTATAGGCACAGGAATGCACCAATGGAATAAAACAATGGTTTTAGTAGGTGGGAATAACAAAGATGAGTGTGTACAGCTCTCTGAAGCCTTTGGTTGTTCTGGTAGCTGCTAGTGTTATCTAACACTTCCCTGTTTAACTTAATTATCAATCCGGATGGGTTTGATTTTAAAAATTATTTTATTCCATGCTTTGTCCTGATTCTGCTCTTAAGCTACTCACTCGACATTCTGTGAAATTACTTCCTAGTGATTGGCATGTCTTGTAACACTTAGGTGTTCTCAATGATGTTTTATAACCACTGGTTAGTTAATTGGGGTGGAAGAATGACAGGTTTTTTTCAGGAAACAAATTTCTGACAGCTTATTGTTTAAAATGACAATGAAGACTGACAGAATACTTACAGGAACATGCCATGACTTTTCTTTTTAGAAAGGACCAAATACTGTTAGAAATTTTCACTTGTGTCTTGAATTAAAATCTTTATACTAGGATTATAAAATTCTTGCAGTATATATAACAGTTAAATACTAAGAAAAGGAAAGTTATGTGCTGGCATTTTCTGGAGCTGATTTGCAGACAGCCACGTGGCTTAAGTTGTCATCTAGATGCACTTAATAGAAGCATGAAGATAGTCAACAATTAACCTAATACTACCAACACTAAAGCAGGTCCCTGAATGCCATATCTGCTCCATGGATGGTGACGCATCTGCTTCCCTGGACAGCCTGTTCCAGTGCTTCACAACGCTTTCAGTGGAGAAAATTGTTCTTAATCACCAGTGTAAACTGCCTGTGGCACTGAGTGAGGCCGCTGGCTCTTGTCTCGCTGTTTATTACTTGGGGGAGAAGAGTGACCCTCACCTCTGTACTACCCCTTTCAGCTGGTTACAGAGAGCAGTAACGTCTCCCAGTCTTTTTTCAAGGCTAGAGAAACCATCCTGCCTCAGCTGCCCCTCCTAAGGTTTTTGCTCTAAGGTCCCACAAGGTGAACCCCCAAAGGCCTCTAGAGGCCCTTGAGTTATTCTGTTCCTGACTGTCAGACCTTCACCCCCTGCTGGGGCCTCATCCACCTGTGGAGGCAGTTTGATGGCTTCTGAGAGATGGCCTTGTGTACAGAGACTTCTGTTTTTTGCTTTTCTTTCTGCACTGCTCCAAAGCAAAAGCATTGCCTGTGTCTCCTGGGCAGCTGCAAGGGTCGCTCATGGTGCAGGTAAATAAATGGGTGTCTTTGGCCCGGGTTTCTGGGCCTGGGAGCAGTGAAGCTGCAGTGGCTGGGCTGAGTAGTGACGAAAGCTGCACAGTGGAGTTAGGAACAGTCCTGTGAGCAGCAAGGTGACAGGAGAGGGGAGAAAGTGCTGCAGGCATCGGAGGAGAGATTCCCCTGCTCCCCTGGGCAGGGCTCCAGTGGACATGGACTCCCCTGCAGCCCTTGGAGAGAGCTAGGCCGGAGCAGGGATCCACACTGCTCTGCACAGGACTTGTGCTGGGGCACGTGGCTATTTCCTGAAGGAACTACAGCCCCTCTGGCAGCAGGTTTATCCTTAGGGACTGTAGCCCTTGGGTGGGATCCCACTCTGGAGCAAGGGAACAGTGTGTGGAAAATGGAGCAGCAGAGTAGAGTTGGTGGTAGTGACTGAGCCCAGCTCGGTGCCTTGCACCTCTCAGGGAAGCGGGGCAAGGAAGGGGCAGGAGTGAATTTGAACCCAAAAAAAAGATGGGGTGTGAGAGGTGTTTAATCTTTGTTGCTCCCTTCCCTGCATTTTTAACTAGCAACATATTGGACTAGGTTGGTAACTGGTAAAAATGATGAGTGGAACAGAAGCTCAGCTGGAAGGAACGTCTAGAGCAAAAAGAAGTATCTGGTCCAACTTCCTGACCACTTCAGAGTGACCAAAAATTAGAGCATGCTGTTAAAGGGCATTACCCAAATGCCTCTTAAATGCTGACGGGCTTGAGGCATTCACCACCTCTCTTGGAGGCCTGTAGGATGGACATTTTTCTTAAGTCTCTCTGGAAGTCCTTCAAGCTTTAAAAAAACAGGTGATACATTAGGTATGACTGGGAAAACAAGAGAGGAATTTAGTGCTGTTCTGGGTAAGTAGGGCAAGAGACAGCCTCATTAAAACTGAGGAGTCCAAATCATTTTCAAGTTGCTGACTGCTTAGCCTGGAGGCATGAAAATACTAACAACTTTTGGAACTTCTGGAACAATGAAACGTTGTTCTCTTGAGCTAAATCTAAAGAACCAAACTACTGCCAAACCTTTCTATTGCAGTGTGTTTTCAGCCTAGGGGCTGTGCTAGAACTATTTTAAGGGCTTGCTCCCAATACAGACCTAACCCTTTAGGTTTGCAGAAGTTAGAGGGTAGAGTCCCCTCCCCTGTCCCTCTAAACTTCTGTTTCTAGAAGTGCTGCAGATGATAATGAGATGTATGGAAATTTATTAGCTATAACTTCTCAAAGATAATTATTTCAGACTTTCTTGACTGGAGTGTTTTCTAAGGTCTGTTTAACCCAGTCCCCCCAGTGCTACAGCTTATGGGAGACGGTTGCTGTGGAGTCATTTATTCCACTAACTGTGCCATGTGAATGGTCCCAGCTATCTCTGCCCTATCATTGCTTTGGCTTCACCCTGTGTTGTCCCCTCTGCCATGAGAGTTTCAGGGAGCTGTCCCATGGCCATGTGACAAACCAAGTGGGTTAAAAACAAACAAGCAGAGATGTTAAAGGTAAATGGGAAACTGATGTTGGTCAGCTACACTGCTGAAATGAATGGACAAAAAAAGCTGTCTGTGCTTCACATAGACCTGTCTGGCTCCTCATGTGCTGGCAGACCTCAGTGGTGAGCAGCACTGGGAAGTGGTGGTGGGACTGAGAAGCAAGCTACACTAGGTGTAGAATATGGGAAAAATGCTTAAAATAAAGGCTGCAGAGCATCATGGTTTATACTTGCTTTAGAAATAGGGAGAGGAGTTAATAAGGCAGCTATCTCTTGTTTTTTTTTCTTTTCTCTGACCCTATCTACTGAATTACTTATGGGTCCCTTCCAACTAAAGATATTCTATGGTATTTTGATTACAGTCATCCAGAAGTTTCAAATAATTTGAACTTTTGACAGCACATAAAAGGTGAGCTAGTAACTTTGATCTACTGGTAATTAAAAGCTTTATCTGTGTTAGTACTCTGATGGTGGTGTAGCTTTGTAGGGGGATGTGTTGTTTTTTGGTTTCTTGTTGCCATTCATACCTTCTAAATATTAAAATAAAATTTTATGTCAGCAATTTGGCTGTCCCAGTTGATTTTGGTTAAATGGACTGATTTTTTTTTTCTGTTCTTCTGAGAATGAGATTAAGAATATGATAATACTACCCAAGTTTTAGATACACTTTCTCACAAGGAATTTGTTGTAAAGAATATGGGGATGGCACCCATTTTGTGCCATGTGGGCTTCCTTGCTCTTGAACTTCTTTGCTCTGTTCTTTAAAAAGAAAGAAATGTGAGGCCCATTTCCTAATTTCATTTTTACTACAAGCAAAATCAGCAATGTGGTTTTCGATACCTTTGCACAAGGAGTGCTGTTATATGCTATAAAAAGGAAAGCCATTTCTCAGTGAGTTACAGTGGCAGGGTACCTGTGTGGGCCACGGTGAGTTCCTTCATCCAGTAGAAATGTTTTTCTGTACTGAGCATGCATTATTTGGGGGAGCAGAACAACATGGTCCAGGTTTGGATTGTGCTTTTCATCTGGCTTTCCAGCACCTGCTTGGCTGTCTGGTGTCAGTGAGTAAATTGTTTTCCAGTGAACAGAAATGTGGCTATTTTTAAGCATTTAATTGTGAACGAATGATACTCAAATACATCTGAACTTCAAACACACTAAAATGCATTTTATGTCATGCTGATCAAAATATATTTGAATAGCTTTAAATATTTTATAGTGCATGCAGATTCATGCAACAGTGGATGAGTTTCATTCAGTATTTTATTTAGCTTAAAATTATGTTTTATAGTTGCTTTTATGCCCAGATATAGGGAAAAAAATGTAGTTAGAATAAAAGCAGCAAGCCATAAATGTTTTTATGAAATGAGGTTGAAAGGATTCCATACCTCTTGAGAGCGTGTTTTCCAAAGGCAAAGGCTTCAGTGTCCCAAGAAAATGTAGTCATGGCATCACACCATGAAAGCCTAGACAGGAGTGTGAGTTCATCTGATTGACTCAGAGTGAAGTGAGCGGCATTTGCATCATTCCTGGTAATGTGTTCTGGTGCTCTGAGAAGTGGGAGTAGTGATGGCAAGGGGAATGAATTCATTTCAGCAACAGTCAGCACCTTGCTGAAAAGCAGGAACATGGCACTGCATTTTTTCAGACTGCTTTTCCAGGGAAAGACGTGGAACCAGACAAAGTTAGGAAAGGCCTGTGTGAGAGGAGCAGGTCTTAGCCTCTAGGAAGTGTAAGAAAGTCCTGTGAGGGAATGGAGGGCTTTCACTTAACACAGTTGATATCCTGGGCTATGGGACCACATTCTGGCTGGCTACAGCACAGCCTGGGATCCTGATCTCTCTGATGCCCCTGGCACATGGGAATTCTCATCAAGGTCTTCCCAGTGTTCCTCTGTCCCAAGCTGCCCTGAACATGGTGGGAGCTGTACCCAGATGAGGAGTTAAGGTTTGGGAAGCCAGTAGGAAATTCTTTTGTGTGTCTTAGTCCAGATGTAGTCTGGCTGTGAGTGCTTTTGCTCTGCTTTGGGGAGATGGACTATGCCTCTCTGGGCTCTTATTTTCTCTCATTAATTGCTTCTTCAAAAGACTTTTTGCTTAGGTAAAGCAGATGCTGTGAGTATGTTCTGGCCAATCAGAATTCTCTTGGTAGTCCAAATTGCAAAACACTTACCACATCTTTCACTTTTTTATTAAAAGCACAATCGTCATGGAAATTATACTTGAGTATTGTTTTAAAATTGGGTAATGAATGTCCCATTTCAGTCACCCAGTTCAACCAAGGAAGAGGCTGATTGTGCTTGCAGCAATTTCAAAGAACTAGCAACAGAAACAGCATTAAATTATTAAAAAACTATGAATTTATCAGCATCTTTTAGTGGACTAAGTTTCTGTCATTTTCTTGGGAAGTGCATATTGAAGAAGTTAAGGAAACTTTTTCAGAAGAGCATGATTTTTTCTGCAAGTTGTAGAAAAGGATTTGCCTTTGATCAGCATAATTTTCCTTCCCTTTAAGCAAGCTTGGTCATGACTATTTTTGTCATTAACTTTGCTAACAGTATTGCTAATTCCTTTGCATGGTTATTTAAATGTCTAAGAGTAGCTAGTTAGAGCCATACTGAGGCCCTTTCATCAGTTTGCCTAATCCAGCTACTTGTTCTTAGGTTAGTGAAAATTTATGGGGAGAAATACCATGTAATGATCCAGCTTTTGATCTATAACAAGTAGTTTGGATATGTTTGATAGTACAGAAATCCTTACTCTGTTCTAAAACTTTGTGTTAATAGTAAAGAGGACAACAAAGCTTTATTTGAAATAGAGATGTTGGAAACGTAAGGGAAGGGCTGTCAGAGACATAGCAATTTGACTTGTAAAGATAATTATAGTTGGTGCCTAACTGATTTTTGAGGATTTCTGCAGCTTCAGGAAAGCAAATGTTTGGTCTCAGTGATCCTGTCCCATGGGGCCTCATGCTGTGGTTTCAACCTGATCCAACTCTGGTCTCCCCTCTCCAGAGAACTTGCTGACTAAACACATTTAAACTCTGCTGAGGGGCTGCTGCTTAGCGTTATTAGATACATACATAGTCACTGGAGTTGCACCAAGATGAGGACAAGATGAGAAATATCTAGAAATACCTCCACTGAATTAATACACACACAATCTCACATTGTCAAGGGGCGTTTTATTTAGAACATCATATTTAATGTGAGATTTTTCTGGCTTTTAGCTATGTGCAAAGTGAATTTTAATCTAATTTTGAGATGAAGGAAAAGAACTCAGTGAAATAAAATGCTTTTGAAATAAAACTAACTTCAGTAAGACCCTGAGCTGGTTGTAGCAATGCCCTGGAAAAGCAGGATTTTGTTTTTCAAGTTTGTGGGTGGGGGTTTTGTGTTGTTGGTTTTCTTGGATTTTTGGGTTTTTTTGCCAGGCTGATTTCTTCTGAAAACAGAGATTATGCAGTTGTGCTTTCCTGTCTCTGTATCCCCTCTCTCCCACCCAGCCTTGCTAAGTAATGTTGCATCTTGTCAGCCAACTTCAGTCAAATTTGACAGAAGAGATTTGGGTTCAAATCCATTAATTCTGACAAGTCTTTGCCTGGATGAAAAGATCTCTTATTACTGCTACCAGCCCATGTTTAGGTGCATTTGTTATACAAAGGGATGTGACCCAACAGCCCCTGTGTGAGAAGAGCTTTCACCAGAGCTTGTGCCTGATGGGACTGCTGAGCTCTACTGCCTTGGGGTTAAAGCACTTGGAGGAGCTTCTGCTTCACTTTTTTTTGTTTCCTACAGAAGTTATCACAAGCAGGCTCTGAGTAGATAGCAGTGACAGAGTGCCTGTTACCTGTTCAGTGGCACCTCTGTGGAGCAATTGCTCTGCTCCTGGCTGCAGCTGTCTCTGAGCTCTGGTGCTGCCAAAGACAGATTTGTGCTGCTGGAGATCCAAGTGGGAGAGCAGGCAGAAGCCATTGCTTCTGCAGAGGCAGTCGTGCTTCTCTGAGAGACAGGAGCTCACAGTGGAGGGATCTCTGGCAGATGCTGAAAGCAGTCACATGCAGGGCTGGTGGCTCGCCTCCTCTTTTAATTTAAAATGCTGGTGAATGTGTGTCTCATTGCACACCTGAAAATTCATCCACGGGACACAAACTCCTTGGTAACCAAGCTTTTTGCTTCCACTCATATAAAGAGACTTTGACAGATGCCAACAAACATCTGGACAAAGCAAAATAAGTGGGTAAAGCCCTGGTGGAATGATGCAATATTTCAAGGAAACAACAGATATTTATTTGTGTTCTGTTTTCCTGCACCTACCGCTGTGGTCACTGGAAAAGTGATATTTCTCAGCAATGTCTTTTTCAGTGTCTTTACAGCCTATGTATGTAGTTAGATTATATGAAAAAATGCAAAAATTTGCTCTGAGTTATACAAGGGTACCTTGTATATTTCTTAATCCCCAACTGAAATGCCTTTCTACAGCCCATGTAAGCATGGACCCTTGTTTAATCTCTGCAGCAGGATGACAGATGGGAAGGATGCCCATGTGATGGCTGAGTGTAAACACTCTCTAGCTGTAGTGAGAATGTGGTCTTTAGGAGAAGTAGTGTTTGGTTTAGCCAGAATTTAATGTGCTTCTTGACAAAAAATTGCCGGAAGACCTAAAGCAGTTCCTTCTGCTTGAGAACATATGCATTACTTCATTAAAGTGCTTTTTCAAAAGAAGCAAATAAAAAGCTTGCAAACTTGAGTGGCCTAACTTTAATCATCCCAGATGTTGGGTTTCATAGTCAGTTGCTGTTTGGGTTAGATATAAGCATCTTTTGGTCAGAGAATGTAATGTTTCCTGCAGAAGGGAAAAATTTTTCTTGGAGTAATGAGAATAGCTTAGTGTACTTGGAATTGAAAAAGAAAAAAATGATTTGGGTATTAAATGCTGGAGAACAAAGTTTTCTGCTTTGCAGGGTGTTCTCCTTACAGTTGCAGTTATAGTTAGTGGAGAAGCTTGCCACCAGCAGTGTTTGGAGCTCTGCAAATCCTGTTGGCTCAGTATTGACTCCTAATTAATGAACCACATTCTCACAGATGCACTGAGGCCTTCTGTGATGTGGCTGGACCAGTGGAAAACAATAGAGTAATTTATTTCCAGCTGTATTTGTCCCATGAATAAAGGACATGAATTAGTGCCAGTGTGTGGTTTCTGTTGGCTGCTGTACAGAAATTTGGCAGCTTTTGTAGCCAAGGGAGTGTAATTTATAAAATTCAGAGATCTGATGACAACTGGTCAAGCTTCAAATGCAACATGTTTGGCTTCTTGAGTTTGCTTTGCATAAAGCCCGGTTCTGGCTACAACAGCTGCATAGTCCAAAAACCAGTTCAAGGCCCAGGGTGGAATGGGATGGAACACAGCCTTTACTCTGACCCACACTAAATAATCTCTTTCAATGAAGCCAGCATATACCTCTGTTTTTATGAGGAAGCCACTCAAGCTGTATCTGGTGTCTCTGCTACCATCAGTGTGATGGTGACTGTGTTTTCCTCTTACCATGGGCTAAAAGTGCTCAATAGTACATCACCAAAGCTGTGATGCTGTGATTGTGGACTGCTTCTGGTAAGCTGTGCTTGCACTAATGTGCTTTAGGAACCTCTCAGGTAGGGCAAGTCTTTAATGTGCCCCATGAGAACAATGTCCTCTGAGGCAATGTCTGTAACTCATGTGTTGGTGTAACCTAATATGTTTTACCTGTGTTACATTGGGGTTTACATCTAGAACTGAACTGGGTTTTTTTTCTCTTTGTATAAAAAGTATCAGTGATTGTTTTAATATGTTTTAAAGTTATCTAAATGCCAGAAAGATGAAGTATTTTTCAGTACTCAGGCTCATTGCACGCAGGTTCTTTAAGCAAGCTTGGGCTGACCATGTGCTGTCCTTAGGCTGTTTTGCTGTTCCAAACATTCACCAACACCTATGCAACTGGTTTGGACTGTTCCAGTGAAAACTGGGCAATATGTGTGATTTTGTTGATCAATTGAATAATCAACCCTCACTTTCTTGGGCCAAGCTATATGAGGTGAAGCTGACATGGTGCTATTGATTTTAGCTCTGATAATGCTCGTCTGACTCTGACATAATAGCTGGAAGTGAGAATTGTGTCTGCTTGTGGAAGAGCAGGATAACACACACTCATGTGTGTTTGTGAGTGTACATTCATGTGCATACACGCACACTTATATTCACAGACACACCTTTTCTAGAGGCTGGGACACTTGCTGTGGTTCAGCCCAGAGCATGTTCCAGAGGGTTGGCCAGCTCTGACATATGACCATGGATAGAATTGTTTATGCATTGTCCTGGCTTTGTTATAAGTGCCAGAGTGATCCCATTGTTTGAGTGGGATCTTGATCAGATGGAATTCTGAGTGAACGAAGCATGGTTTGGAGCATGTAGCATTTGGTTTTTACTTTTTTGCCCCTTATGTCTGTTCAATGTTTTATGAATGTTTAGCAGAGTCTTTGCACAGCCTCATTAAGTGCCTTATTGGGCTGCAATGGCCAGGAGTGCTGTTAGCAGTTCCAGCAGGAGGTGTGGCCATGTATCCTGTACCTGCCAAAGAGCTGCTGGACTTGGGAAGAGCAAGGCAACCAAATCCTAGAACGCTCATCAAAAACGCGAATTAAATTCCACAAGCTTCTGTCACAGATCATCAGCATCAGGAACTTACTCACATATGCTCTGTGCACCTTTTCAAACACTGCCAGAAATGGACCTCTGCAGCTGCTGCCTGCAGCTGTTTATGGTTTAGCTGTAATTTCATAGTTCTGTACATGCTGGAGAAACCAAGATGGTTTATTGACTACAGGCAGGCTCTACAACCAGAGGAAAGGACACTTTATACTATGCCACAATGTAAATAAGCCCACAAACCCAAACATGGAAAGGTCATTCTGTTGCTGACAGCTGATTTGTGATTTTTCTTACCACATGGATTAGGTGATGCTTGGAGCTGACTCTCCAGAGGACTTGTGTAGTTGGAGCTTGCTGGATTTTGTTGGGGTAGCTCCATGTTCCCATAGTCCTCACCTTCTTGTGTTTGGGAGAGAGGAATGAATTGTCCAGCTTCTCCCTGCTCTTTCCCTATCTTTCCTTTCTCTCTTCCCCTGACACAGATTTCCAAAGAGAAATAACAGGCTGCTGCTTTGTCTGTTGAAAGCTGTTCTTAGTTTCTGGCTTGATGTTGTCCTAGAAAGAGCTCAATTGTGATGATGCAAAGTCCCCAGGCAGTGCAAAGGAGAGCTGCTTTATTGCAAAAACCAGGCCTTTTTAAGCAGTTAGCCATTTATCAGTTTACCTAGTAAAGGTAAGGCACAACAAGCCCAAGTCAGCCAACCACCTTGACATGTGGGCATGCAGCTGTCACGCAGCACATCTCTCACATTTCTCGCATCTCTCACGTCTCTCTACCCCGTTCCAGCTGAGTCACTCTCCCATAGTTCCCTCCTATTTAGCCTAAGTAGCAGGCCTGAGCCATGATTTTACAAAGGTAACAAGGCCCTTATTTTATAAGGCTTTACCTATGTGCAACAACTGATGAAAGCAAAATCCTGCTCGTGAAACACTGACAGAGCATGATGTTCAGTACATACAAGTACTTCTCAAGGGGGAAGAAGCTGAAATGTAGAAATTCTGGGGGAATTGAGTAAGCATATGATAATTCAGTGTTGGTTGGGGGCACATAAAGCTGACAGTATGAATAGGTCTAATAGCTCAGCATTTGTAGTGTTGGGGTTCAGTAGAAAAACCAACAGCAAATAGTTGTCAAAAGATCCTTCTGAGGTTTACTCAGTGTTCAGGTCATGGATAGAGTGGATTAAGTATTGAGATCACATGGCGTCCATGCATTTTGTGTCAATACCATGCCCTTTTGGCAGCTCCTTTGAGATCATAGTGATTTCTGATATGGGGACTAAATTGCACCAATGTCACACAAATACCTTCACAAACCTGTGCTGGTAACAGTCTTGTGCTGAGTATTTCTTACAACCAGGTGTCTGCTCACACCCATGGAGTCATTCACACATGAGTGGGAATTTTTATAGTGGGAGGCATGTGGTCCTCCTGGTTCTGCAGCAGTATTTCCCTCTCCTGCCTCAGCTGATGGATGTCAAAATCATGAGTTATATGTGGGAAAATAGGCAAGTGAAAAGGAGCAAGTGTTTTTTTCCTGTTCTGCATCAAGCTGAGATGGCAATGCCTTCTTGGAGCTTCCTGGTGAAGAGGGACAGGAATAGGAACTGAAGCCATTTTGTTTGCAGGACACCAACAAGGCAGTAGAGGGGGATGAGAAGTGAGGATTTCAGGACCTTCAATCTCTAAGTTTTCTTCTAGGTAGAATGGGCTTTATGTCCATGTGACATCCAGGACAACTTGTGTGCAGGTACTCACATGGAAAAAGGTTTCAGTCTCCAGGCTGACAATTGTCATTACACACATTTTGTGACACATTATGTCTTTCTTCTCTCTCAACATGTGCAACTTTTTATCAGGATGGTTGGGGGCTGACATAAGGACTTTTAAGTCCCCATGAAAGTAAGAAACTGAGTAACATAAACTGTTGAGAACATGAGCATGGTGCTGCCTCTCCCTGCATCCTTATGTTTAGTATGAAAGTCCAGCTCTCGAGAAAGCAAGAGCTCCTCAGAGGGCTGAATGTCGTGCTCAGCTCAGAGAATTCACCCTGACATGGCTATTTTTTTACTTGATGAATGGAGAATGTTTCCTATGTGAAGGGGACTCCAAGTCTACTCCACTGAGAAATCTATATAGAAAGATATTTTTTTTAATCCCCCACCATCTTAAAGTGCCAAAAAGATACTTTTCCACCAAGCTTATAGTAGTACTTGACTTGGAAGCATAGGATCATCTCTTAAAATGTGTTGTGTACCAGCAAGGACTGAAATATCTTGCCTAGAAAAAAACAGATCTAGCTTTTAGAGCAGTACTTTTCTGTAGGTTGGCTGATTATTGCTTTGTGCTGCTTGACTGTGATTTTTGGCACATAGTGTCACATACCAAATTCCCGAAATAAAATGCTACATGATATTCTAAGGGTTCTTAGGAAGCTTTAAAAAGGGATTTGTCTGCTGAGTGGGTACCTCTTCTGAAGCCAAATGATGCAGCAGCAATGGTTTAAAAGGAGAAAACTTTAGTCAGCAGATAATTAGTCTTTTTAAATAAGTGCAAGGAGAAAAAAATAAAACCTTCCATCAGACTTGTGTTTGTAGAAGTTGTCAGCAATCCTGCTTTGATTGGAGAGGGTGAGCAGCCCTTTGAATAGTTAAAACATCTGTTCAGGGACGTTGTGAAATGCTCGAGTTCGGAACCCCTGATAAGGGGGACTGCTGAGCACTTGGCTCTTACAGGCTCTACAGGCAGCAAGGGCTGCACAAACTGTGGCCACTGCTTGACTTTCCTCCTCCTGGGCAGAGCACAACGTAGGAGACAGCTACTATTTTACATGTGATTTTGCTTTGAGAGGGAGAAAGCAGGAAGTGCCTAGGAAATGGTTCATGACAGAAACCTGGAGTTTTAAATAGGAGAGAAGAGGAGGAGGAGGAGGAGAGCACATGGGCACAGTTTGTGAACAGTTGAAACACTGACACAACAGCTGCAGGGGAAAACCAGACTTCTGAGAGAGAAGCACCTCCCAAGCTGTCCTGATGGAAGGAGAGACAGTCCCCGAGGCCAGGGGAGCAGGCAGCAAAGCCACTCGGATCGCCCTCGGTGTCTTTGTGAGCGGCACTGTTGTGCTTGGCACCGCTCTGTTCCTGGGTAAGTGAAAGCCTTGACACGAACCTGAGCACAACCTCCAGCCTGCCTCTGGGTGCTGGTGTTTGTGTCTCACGACGTCTTTTGGTGAAAATCTAAATCACTTTTTCTTTCCTCCCTTTTTATATTCATTCTGAAGGGGGTATGTGTCAGTAAAGGAGTTCTTGTTGTGGGAATGCTAGAGCTGGGGGATGCAATGGGAACTCATGTAACATTTTGAATGCTGAATTTAAATTTTGATACTCAGTTGAATGTGTTCTGACCAGACTTGGCTTCTTCCACAGGACAGAGAGAAGCAGGTGAGATTATGCTGATTACAGATTCAGTGGTTGTGACTGATAAGGAGTAATATTCTCTGTTTCCTGAAAATTAATCTCTGTAGTGCGTGCATTTCATGGAATCTTAGTGGGTTTTCCTTCATTTGGTTTTCATTTAGGGCTTGACTAAAACCCCTGTAGAAAGCTTCAATAGTGCATATGTGTGCACATTTTTTAGATCTTTCTGTTCTTCTACGATGAATTGCAAAGTTGCCTTTGCAAAAGTCATAAAGAGTGCATCTAGGATGAAATTGAAATATTTTTGTTAGATATATAAGCTGTAACTAGATGCAACAAAAAAGGAAATAGTTTTTCTTCTCCCAGATTTGGAATTACCTGTAGATTGGTTTTGTTCGCATAACTTGAAAGCATATACCTACACTTCTGAAATTATGTGTAGAAGTATAAATATGCCCAGAAACTCCAAGCAAAGTGGAACCTGTGTTTTATCCTGTAAGAACTTTGCAGAGTTGGATCCTCTTTTGGAACAATTCTGCCCAACTTTTTGGTTCTTTAGACCAACACAGATTTCCCTAGATTGGTGGAAACCTTGCCTCTAAGTGTATCTTTTTCTTTCATCCAATCCTTTATGATTTTGTTTGAAAGGTCTGCTTTGTTTACAGTCACAAAACAATGTCAGGTTTTCTATGGAATACTTAAAGCACCAGGCTCACTCTTGGTTAGAGCTTTTCTGCTCTGGAGCAATTTCTGCAACATTTGCAGGAAAATAACTTCTGTGTCAGTGATCCCATTCAAGTAAACTTTTTATAACCATGAGTGAGTTTGAATCTTCAAATTTCTAGATAAAAGAAAAAGTTTTTCACTTAAAGAATGCAGTATAAACACCAGGGAGTAATAATGGAGAGACCTTATTTCTTTTTGCCTGCACTAGATTTGTTTGTTTGTTGCTTAGAGCAATAAAAGGAATTGACGTTTACAGCCACAACTTCTCAGAGATAGAACTGCTTTATCCATAGGCCAGGTGTGAAAATTCAAGCAAATACATTAATTCTTGCAGACAGTTTTCCAAGGGGCCTGTGGCATGTTCTGTAGGCAGCGATTCAATATCAAAATTTTCATTGGCATGACTGCTAAGAAAATAAAAATGCTGGCCTTGGGTCAGCCAAAATGCTTTTAGGATTTCTTTGGAAATGGTCTGAAATTTTCAACCTAAAGAACCAAGGGAAAAAAGTTAAATTATTTTGGTTTAACATTTTTTCAATTAGATGTTTCCACACTTCATTGTGACATGGTTTTGTTTGTAAGTTTGAGCTAATTTTTTTTTTAAGTTTTATTTACCTGTAGAAATGGACATAATTTTTTCTGTCCATATGAAACATTTCAGGCACCTCAAGATGTTCTTTTTTCTTCAGTTTTCATTTAGTCTGCAAAATTTGTTATTTCTTGTACACCTGAAATTAATTTTCCAGCATGAGGAATGAAATGTAGCTTTCTCCTGCTCTCTTCTTCTCATAGTTCCTACAAGTCTAAGGAGAATGTGGGAGAAACAGGTATTGTTAATTCCTGTTCCTTGCTCGTGCTGGCTGTGATCTCTGGGTGACTCCAGTGGGGAGCATTGCTGGGGTCCTGCCTGTGACACTCTGGTGGCAGTGGGGGCTGTGGCAGGACAGGAGCCACCTCCTCCTTGGAGGAAGCAGATTGCTCTCCAGTGCCCTTGGGTGAGAAGTCAGGCAGCTTTGAATCTCAATTTGAGAGCCTCTTCTCCAGACTTGGTAGCCCTTTAGGCTGCTCAGATCACAGGAACATTATTTGCATCTGTACATTGGCATTGTTTTCCTTTTCCCTTATAGATTTATTTTTTTAAACTCAGTTGTCGAGTGTATTTGCTTAAGAATAGAGAAACAGGCTTATCAAGCAGGAATGCTGAGGTTTATAACCACAATTCAAAGTAATAATGTTGTGATTAGTTTTCTTAACAATAAAAGAGGCAAGAGAAAAAAACCGTGCAAAGTTTTTTCTGTCAAAATTAGCTGTTATTTAAAATGGAAATGTTACTACCAAAATTTTATTCTAATGATAAAATTGTAGGTTTCCCAGTTGAAATGGTATTTTGTGTTTGTTTAGAAGTATCAAAAGTACAAGGGCTGCCTCAGATTAAACATGAAATTATGTCTGGGCTTTTCCCTCCTTTCTCTGCTTTGTTAAGAAAAAAGTTCCAGCAAGCATTCAAGACCTGGATGGATTCTAAAGGGCTAAATTCTAATCAGGGAAAAAGGTGAGTTGGGAAGAGTGCAACACTTAATTAAAGGGACAGTATCTATTATTTGTAGTTCATCTTTGTAGTGACTCAAAATAATATTCTGGAGATAACACTTCTCTGTTTTCTCCTGGTTTTCAATATTCCAATTACAACCTTTGTATGCTTTAAAATCTTGTGTATTTCTTGGCTAATTGACAGAGGTGTTTGAGGTGTTGTGTTTCACTGAACCAATGAAAGCTTTGGAAAAGCTGTCCAGAAATAGTTTTACATTCCCATTTTTTGAGAAACTTGGATTGAAATCCAGCTATTTCTGTCATTAATTGCCATTAAAACTGTGAGACTGGAAGAGAGGAAACAGCTTTATATTCAATTCTAGCTTTAGGACGTTTTGCAAAAAAAATTTTCCTGGGCTGAAATGAAATTTCTCATTTTTCTATCACTTTAAAACAACATATAATTACAGCAGAAATTGCTTTAGAACTATCAGCACTGTTAAAGCTATGGTACCATAATATATTCCATTGTTGGGTTTTTTCATTCAGTGTTATTTGCTTTTTTTGTTTTTGCCATGGACTGTTATTAAGATAATGGATATAATGAGACATTTCTTTATGCCTACTGAGCACATCTAGTGAGAACTATTTCATCTATCCCTTGGGATTCTCCCTTCCTAAACCCAAGTATTAATTATCTGCATATTTGCTGCCTGAGAGCAGTGTCTGAAATTAGCAATTCCTGTGCTTAAATTTCAGTGGCAGTTGTAATACATATTTTTAAAAGATGAGCAAAATTAACTGACAATTTCATAGCTCTTTTCAGCAAGGCTTTTGGAAGCAAATGCAATTACAATACTTTTGGGAGACAATTCAGACAGAACCTGGGTTGTGCCTTATAAAGCACAGCCATCCTTGTGCCCATTGCAATCTGCTCTGTTCCAGGCTGGAATGAGGAGACCCTGGAGGGGTCCTGTTGGTGCTGGCTGTGGTGGGCAGTGCAGTGCTGCTGCAGGGCAGTGTGGGCACCACAGCTCAGGGCAGCTCTGGAAACCCTGCAGAGGGTGGGGAGATCTCTCCATGTTGCATTTCCAACCATGGAAGGTGCAAAGTTGTCCTGAGCAAGGTCTTTGCCCATGGCAGAGCATTGGAATTAGAGGATCTTTAAGGTCCCTTCTAAGCCTAGCCATCCTGTTCTCCTGTGTTTCCAAGCTCTGGAGCATGATAACAATGTGGGTTGTTTGTATGTGGTGGTGCTCACTGGTAGTGAGTAGGGCTGAAGTGATGCTGCTCCAGGCACTGTGCAGAGACAGCCCTTGCTCTGTGCTGCCTGTGAGAGAAGAGGGGGAAGGAGAAAGCAGGACTAGGAGGGGGAAGCTATTTGTACAAGCTGCAGGATTTACATAATATATATTCTAAATATTTACTTAATATACATTCTAAGTGCTCTAAATCAGTGCAGTCAGAGAGGCACTGGGACCAGAGGCTGCACTGATACTGGAATGATTGAGTACACAACATTTGGCTGCAGCTGTCAAAATTCATTGCAAATGATCTCATTATGGTTTTCCATTTTGCAGTTAGCCAAGGTCTTATAAAGTTTCATCCGAAGCAACAGTACTGTTTGACTGCAGAATGCATTGAAGCTGGTAAGCAGCAATTTTATCTTCTCAATCATATCATGATTATAGTATGTTAATGAGATGTTTGTACCATTTAATTTTTTCCCATTATACATTTTACTCAGAAAGCTCAATTAATGAGGGAGAAAGAATGACAAACCCAAACTTTTTAGAAAGTCACTGCTCAAGTTGCTTCTGTTTTGTTTATTTTGTACAATTAAAATTTGTGTTTTAATTTGGTCAAATACTAGTCTAACTAGGTTGACTCAAAGTTTCTCATAGGGGTTATTTTTCTTTTTTTTTTAATAGGAAACAAAGTGAGTGACTAGACCTTCAGGAAGATTTTGTTGCTTCCTTTCCAGTTATCAGAAAACTAGCAAGTGTATTGTTAAGCAGAGAGATGCTTTTGTACCATTTTATATTTTTATATAAAATCACACTTTGTATGATTTTATATAAAAAGAGGGTAGATTCAGACTAGTTATATGGAAGAAAATTTTTATGGTGAGGGTGGTGAAACACTGGCACAAGTCACTTGGAGAAGTTGTGAATGCCCCATTCTGAAGGTGTTCAAGGTCAGGTTGGATGGGACTCTGAGCAACTTGGTCTGGTTGATCCCTGCTTATTGCAGAAGGTTGGACTAGGTGACCTTTAAGGGTTCCTTCCAAGCCAAACTATTCTATGATTTTATGATTATGGACTGAAAAGCTACTGAGTCTTGGACTTGTCAGACTGATCTCTTACCACCTCTCTTTCACTGACAATAGTAACTGGTAAGGAAACAGTCACAAAATGGAGCTGAAAATACAATTATCTTTTCCAATGTATGGTAGATCAGAATTTGATTTGTTTTCTTGTGCAGTATTCAACTAGTTACTGAATAGTAACTAGTTGAATACTGCACAAGAAAACTGCATAGTTACTGAAATGCTAATCACAATCTACTTAATATGTATCACTACTAAATTCCTCAGGCAATTAATTCTATCATGGCAACAATGGAGAGCCTGTCTTCAAGTGTCTGGCTCCAGTAGCTCATGTTCATGTAGCACTAAGTTCAGTCATCATTGCTGTATGTCGCTTAAGAAGATTCATTGCAGATATTTTGTCTTTTTTGTTTGTTTGTTTGTTTCTCATTAATCATAATTTCTGGACTGTAGCCCTGTCTAATTCTCTATTTATGAAAAAGTGTTCCACAAAATCTATGTGGTATCTTTTTTACAGCTGCTAGCATCCTGAGCAAGATAAATCAATCTGTAGATCCATGTGAGAACTTCTATCGATTTGCATGTGATGGCTGGATAGATAATAACCCTATTCCTGAAGATATGTCCAACTATGGTGTTTATCCCTGGCTGCGACACAAAGTGGACCTTAAACTAAAGGGTAAATAGATAATTTCTAAAAGTATTTGGTTGGCTTGTCACTGTAACCTGTTAATTGGCTGGGTTTGAGATGATCAAAAATCTCCACAGTTCTCATCACTGGATAATATCCAACAGCCTGACTTGATGTTCTCTTTTATGTATATTTTTCTTTTTTTAAAATTGAAAATTACATTGAGAGATAATGAATTTAACATAAATAGAATTTGGGAGGAAGAATAGAACTGCTGGGAATTCTGGTAATTCTACAAGTTAAGAATGGATGGATGAAATTATATTGATTATAACAAAAGGCAAAGACAAGGGTATTTAAATATCTTTCCCCCTTGAAGTAGATGGTTAGACCAGAGTGTAGGAGCTTAGCACATGCAATTAAGAATGTCCCAAAATCAATCATCAGTCCAGGGCAGCAGGCTGTCTCTAACAGTGACCAACAGCAGGAAAGAATATAATAAAGCCAAACCAGGATAACATTTTCCAGTACACTCACCTAGCCCTTGGCAGAGGCAATTCTCAGGCTTCTGGAGATGGAGCTTGTTTGGATATTGGGTTTCCTTCCCACTGCCATTCAGGCTGCCACTGAAGTACCTGAGCTATCATCAGTGAAACAGAAAGTTGCTTAAGAATGTGTTTCTGGAGGAAAAAATAGCCCCGAGGTGGAAATGTGTAGGAAGAAAGGTATTTTAATCTGCTTGTGACTTGACTTTAGGCTATACTCTGCAGCCAGGAAGCCCTGCAGGCCAGCTGGGGAGAAAGGGTGATGATTATTGTTAGGTAGGAAAGTCCTGTCAGATTCTTACAGTCTTGACTAGAAGTGAGTCATTCAAAAAAGGGAGACAGGCAAGATTTAATATTGGTGGGAGACAGGCAAGATTTAATATTGGTGGTGGTGTACTTGAGCTTTGCCCACCTCGAGTACATAAATGACATAAGAGCCCAGCTTGAGCTCACCACAGAACAGAGGTCAGTTTTAGAATTTAATGCTTAAATACAGCACTTGTTTTCCTTTGGATTTTGTGTAGGTGCCAAAGCTCTTCTCCAATTGCTTTCTTCAGTCTTATTGTATCAAGTTTTCACATCATTAAGTATTTTAAAAGCTGCATTTGTGTTCAGAATATGAGTTTTGGTTTTCAGCACAGTACATGATCTCAAGACTTCTGTTTAAAGTCTGCTGAAGATGTCACAGGGAAAGGAAAAATAATATTGCCAGAGCCTGTTTTAAGTTATGCTTTGCATTCTAATTGTTCTGCTGCCAGAATTGGGCTATATTAGATAAGTGCATGTCCTGCATGAACCATAGCCACAAAGAGGCCAGTCTTAATTGAATATAGAGTAGCAAGCTGTCACTGTCATCCTTAATTTCCTCTTTTTACAGGTCCTAATCAAGGACATCATGCTAAGCCAGATTTTTATTTGGTTTTCTTTCTGCAGTTCCTTTAGAAGTTGCTAGTACATAACTAGAAAAAATGCAAGACAAAGTAAGAAACATCCAAGTGGGAAGTATTTGCTTAATGAAAACTCCATATCAGATAAAGGGAGTTTATACAAATTTATTTAATAAGAGGCCTTTGGCACAAATAGGGGCAAAAAGATGTGAAATGCTGGTTGGTGTACAGGAGTTTTTTTTAAATAACATTTCCCATTTCTTCCTTAACTTTTTACTTCATGAACTTTCCAAAATATATTTTTTGTAATTAAAAAAAAGGAAACCAGAAAGCATTGGTAGCTTAAATAATAAGCATAACTTCAGCCTCTACGCAAATTTGTGTTTTCTCTTGAGTTATCTCAATATATTAGCTCAACACTGACTTATTAATTTTTGTATGACCACAACCTTGCTAACAGTTTTAACAAGAGGAAGAACTCCTGCACAGAGAAACAGTTATAGGGCTGAACAGACCTTGGAAGCAAATTGAATCTCTCCTTTCTCAAGAACTCTTAGTAGAACTTTGTACCACAGGGTAAATATGCCTGTTTGACATTCGGTAGATTAAAATAAACCTTAGTCTTTAAAGACCTGATCATTATGCAAGTTCTATGATCTGAAATACTTATCATATTAAAGAAAACTATTAATCTTAAAATGATAACATGGCTTGGCCAGAAAGACACATTTTTCATATTTGATTTTCTTTGATGGTATGGTAGAGATGGAAACATTTATTCAGGCTATATATTAAAAAATTATGTTACTTAAAAGAAACTATTTGGACATGTAATCTGTTTTTGGTCTCTGAATGTTCCTGAGCCTACTCCTGTTCCAGAGAAAGGGATTTTGGGCAAAGACCTGTTACACAGATTGCACAAGTGTATCTTCAATATTCTGGAAGCTTTTTTTTTTTGTTCAGGAGCAACTGCTACAGAAGAAGATCTTCCAGTAGATAATGTATAGCAAGTGTAAGAATTAATTTTGTCTTACCAAAAAAAGATAGTTGTGGCTGTGTAATGTAAGGTACTGAGCCCTGCATTAGGTGTTAGTGGGCTTGAGAACAAAGCATTTTTAATTGGGTGTTTTTCTTTGTTTGTGGTTTCTTTGTTTGGTGAGTTTGTTTTGTTATGTTTTGTTTGTTTTTTTGTTTCTTTTAGTGTGTATGTGCAATTTTGGGTTTTGTTTAGTTTTCTCTTTTAGTGGTTTTTTTTTTGCTGTGTTTTTGGAGGTTTTTTGAGACTCACAAGAGCAAACAGCTTTTCAGGTGTCAGGTTCAAAAAAGGGTAGAACATTTTCTGTATCAGTGAAGTTTTCTGGTGCCTTAATAACGAATTCCAAAGAGAGGAAATGGTAGTAGGTCAATCCAAAATAGCTAAGAACTACTGGGTGGTAGATTTTGTCTGCATATCTCTGGTTGATTAAAGGATCAGGATTAGAAACATTAATTTTGGGGTTCTTCTAGATATCCAAATTGTAATGTGATAGTTAAAATACTTTTTTTTAAAGATTTGGGTTTATAATGGGGTAGGAGTGTATATATATATATGGTGCTCCCATAGGTTTCTCTAGCTGTCTTAAGATGCATTTAAGCTAAAATCATATCATCATTTCCCCTTTAATTTCTTTTCCATATGTTGTTTGAGGGTACTTGGGTTTATTTTTCTGTGCTCAGAGGAATCCACAAACCACATGTGTAACTCGCTTTGATCTCCTGACTATACAAAATAAATAAAGTTCCAGCCTGGAGAAAGCAGTGGTAGGTCTTTCCTTGGATGTGACCTTCAGCAGGATTTCAGGCGTCATGGAGGAATGTAAAGGAGATAATTGTAGAGCCAAAAATACCTCAAAAGCAGAGGCCTGTGGTTTGGGTTATGATCCAAACCTAGGTAAGGGACATGTAATATTTAGGTTAAAATTTCTTATAGAATTGTTCCTTATAGACCTTTCCTGGAGAGGACTGATATACGACTACTTCCCCTTAACCATTCCTGGCTGGACCAGGTTGTCCCTGACCTGAAGCCAGCCTTTCCTTTTCAGCTACACCATTTGTTAAAAAGTACCTCACTAAAGAGCAAACACATCTAGTGCCCAATAGGCCTCTGATGAGGAAATCCTTGGAATTCTTCAAAATGGAAAGAATAATTTGGCTGTGGCCTGTGTTGTATGAACAGAAGCGAGCTCAAATTGCAACAGTTTCATCCTCATGTCAGGTCAAGATAGCAGTATCTCTAGGAGTTACTAAATGTTTTTCCACTTACCATAATATTGCCTGCAAAGCTATTTGTGTTCCTGATGAATTTTTCCATTTTGATTTGATGACCTCCATTAAGGTTTTAGGAGTGCTTTTATCTTGCCACTGAAAAGCCTTTTTGTGAACAGTTCAGAGATGGAGGTTTGAGGCACATGATTCAGTGCTTATTACCTGTGGTGAATGTTGGTGGTGAATCCAGAAGCTTATTTTCCTTTCTCTGAAGTACAATGGTATACAGCTGGCTTATTTTTTTCTTTCTGGGAGTGATCATGCAGGAAGCAATAAATTAAAATAAAAACAATAAAACAAAACTCCACAAACATTCCTAAATCTCAGCACTGCAAAGGAGCTGATTTAAATTATGTGAATAATTTGTGAATATATCTTCCAGATCTTTTAAATTTAATTATGACTATGGAAAACAGTTTACAAATTAAATCTCCATACTGTTCCTGGTCCAGTGAGACACCTACTTCAGGCTGATTTGATGTGCTAAGCTTGTAGTGTGGCTGTTTTCTGAATGTCAGTCAGTTTAAAATGAGGAATTTCCAATGTGGTAAACAGAAAGAAATAGAGGCCTTTTAGGAGGATATGGTGTGTAGGTTTCTGAAGAACATGAGACAGACAGCAAACAAAATATCTTGGCAGCGTAGGCAGCTTTTCCCAAGATAATCTGCAATGATTTCCTTTGGAAAAGAAATTGTTTATAAGTAAAACTGGTAAGTAAAAATATCTCTTTGGAAATTTATGCTGTTTGACTATAGGATATCCTTTCAGACTGATCCCAGGAGTTGGTGTTGAGCAGTTGTTGTTGTTGAGTGGTTGCTGTCCTGCACATAGGACCCTGTGCTACAGGGCTATTTTAGGCCTGGGTTTTATCTCCCACCATTCAACTGGTGCTCTGCTGGGGCCACTGGGATAGTTTTGATGTGTCCCATGAAATCTGTAGTGCAGGTGCTGACACTCATCCCCAGGTTTCCATATTAGCTGACCTGTCTCTTGTGATTTGTTTCCTTCAAAGTTATTTGAGCTTTTTGACAGGTGTCCCAAGTATGAGGAAGAGTACCAGCAGCAATTAAAATGAAAGAGGATATTTATGGTTTTGCCTCCAATATATCGCTGGCTAACTGCTCTTGAATAACAAAAAGGCAGAAAAAATCAATAGCACTTCATGCTGTTTTGCTTGGTCTTTTCTGCAATAAATGGATCTCTTTTCAATGGTATAGACACTTTTTCAGTGGTCCAAATCTTTCCTATAGTGGCTTATTGTCATGGTTTGACGCTGGCACAATGCCAGTGCCCCATGAAAATACCCTCTCCCTGGTTTCTGCTGTGAGATGTGACCAGGAATAAGCAAAGCAGGCTCCCACTTAGAAATAAAGAAAAGTTTATTAACTAAACTACAAGTAAAAAAAAAAAAAAAAAAAAAAAAAAAACCCACAGGGAAAATGAAAACCTTACAAATACATTTCCTTCTCCCCCCACCAAATTTCCAATACAATACATCTTCCAAATCACCAACTCTCGGTCTGGCACCACCCTTTAGATAATCAATCCTCAGTTCATCAAGAGGAGAGGAGTCCTTCTTGTGCCATGGTGACCTCTTCCTTTCATGTCCAGTGCTCTCACCACTGAACATGGACCAGAGCTGCTTCTAGGGTTGTCTTTTTAAGGATGCTTTTTCGTGATCCAAAAAGGGCACAGTCTCTCCTTTGGGATACCTGTCCCCCCCAAATTTCACCCCCTGGGGCCGAGGGGTACCAACACTGAACCCTCTTGGTTCTGAGGCACTGCCTCCCCCTGGATGCAGTCTTTGTATCACAAGGAAACATGGCTCTGTCCATGGCTATACAAAAAGAGTCCAGCAAAAGCCACTCCATCATCTCCATCTAAGATTCTTCTCTATTCTTCCAACATCTCTCACTTTCCCAGACCTTCATCACACTTGCCCATTTCCTTCTTCATCTTCCACTCTATCTCTCATCTAGGAAAGGTCTGTAAAGTTTTCATTGTCCAAAACAGGGGTTAAAAGCTCCTACAAGTGGCCGGACTCCTTCTTGCTGACCCCCCTCTTCTTCTCCTTCTCAGCCGTGCTGCCGGCACATTGTTTATCAAGTTTCAAGGAAACACAGTCACAAGCACAGGCTGTACTCTCTCTCTCTGTCTCCAAGCAGGGGCGCTGCCCACTTGCCTCCCTGTGCTTCTCTCTCTTCCACCCTCGGGGCCCAGGCCTACCTCTCCCGGCCGCATGGCTTTTCCCCTCCCTGCCCAGCCAGCAGCTGGGCTGGGGAAGGTCTGACCTGCTTCCCTTGCCAGAAACCCAAGAGAACTTCCCCCCCGAGTGCTCTGCTTTTTAACCCCTGTGTTCTCAGAGGCATATCCAATGCCCCAGTGGCCAAACCAGGTGCCAATATTCAAATCTGAACACCTATTGGCCTGACCACTTCATCCCAGAAAACCTACTTCCTCTCAAACCACATCACTTATTTATCTGAATGTAAGAAAAAACATAAGTGGCACAAGTCAGGTAAATCTCTCCAGGTAAGAAGTTAGTAGCTTTTTGGTAAGTACCTAAGTCAAAATTGGAGAATCCAGGCTTTGTGGCTGCTCAAAATGAAAACTGTGTTTATAATGGGTGATTTTTGGGAAACCAAGAGTACAGAGAGGAGACAATTTTGGTTCCTAAATGAGGTTTAAAGGCAGTGCAGTAACTGAGCCGCAGGATTCCCACAGCAGCTGCCTGGTTTGGAGACTAGAATGGCATCCTCCTCTGAGCCCTCAGCTAGAACCAGAGCAGGGCATCCTGCTCGCTCCTGTTCCACAATGTGGCACATATTTCCCTTAAATTTACAGTGAACCTGGGGTTTGTATGATATGTGCCGCTCATACTTGCAGACACTGAATTTCAAAATTTTTGATGGCTGTGAGTGGGTGGGTAATTTTACAGAGACAGAATTGATGCCTTGGAAGGCACAGCAATCCATGACATATGATTTCCCTTTTTTACAAAAAACTTTTCCACAAGTATGTGTTGAAAGTATTATTGTAATGAAGTAAATGTTATGTTGCCATTTAGTATGGAGCTCCACCTATATTGTAGTGATTGGGAAATTTGCAGTCTTCTGGTGTAAATGTGGTTTAAAATCTTTTGTTTAATGTTAGAATAACATGTGTTATCCCCTAACCATAATTCTAGGAGGCCAGAAGGGCAGGACAGAAAAGAGGGCAATTCTAATAAAATAAGTAAGATTTATTATTGAAATTTAATTTATGAACAGAGTCTCTCACCTCCTTATAAAGCAATTTTTTGTTTGGTCACAGTTTGTATACAGTTATGTTGACTTTTGGAGGAACTCACATGATGGGCTTATCTCTTGATATACAAACTCAGAGAATTTACCAAATGCTGAAACTGTAAACAAACAACATTTCCGTTTGGGAAATGTGCTGTGTGATAGGGCACTGAGCAGAATTAGGAAGTATTTATGTAAGCACAGCTGTGTGAATGCTATTTCCATGAGAACTTCCATATTGCTAAAATGGATATTTAAGGAAAGAATTTGTGGGGAACTTCTTTTCAAGGGGCGAGGGGGAACCCTAGAATGTCAATATATTATTTGGGTTTATTTGTCTAAATAGAGAATCCTTTAATGAAATTCATACTTGGGAATATTTTTTTGTTCTACTTGGTTTATGTTCCTTGGGAACTAGAACCTATATGAATTGATTAATTACGAGATTGTCATGGATTCCTGTGGAAATACATATTCATATTAATTACATCCTCTGAGTGCAAAATTAATTCATAATGATTTAAATGTACCATTGGAATACCAGAAAAATTAGTAGTGAGGTGCTGCTATTTTGAAGAGCAACTGCTCTATCCATGATGAGATGAATGCTGCCATCAAGAAATTGGCTGATGGACATTAATTGCATCAAGTAAAAGAGATAGTTTCCTGAATTGATAACTCATGTCTTGATCATGATTAATACCTTTAGGAAAAACCAACAAAACAAAACCCCAAAACAAACAAAAAATCCCAACCAACCCCCTAAAAAACAAAACAATGAAAAAAAGAGCAAACAAACTAAATTCCCCCCACCTACCAACCACCAAGCCATCCTCTCCCTTCAGCTCACAAAATAAAACAAGAGGAGGAGGGAGACACAGTTTATCAAAGCAAGGCAGACCTAGATTAAGGTATCTCCACAGGGGCTATTCTGAGGAATGAACTTATGGAGCTGCAGAAAACACTGGTAGTTTTATTAAAGAAAAAAAAGCCAAAAACAAACTAGTTACTGGTTTGAAAATAGGGAAACTTTTATATTTAATATCTAAGGCATATCTGAGGCTATGTAAGCCAACACAAGGCCTTCCAAAAGTGACTAACGGCCATTGACATCCTGGTGGTTCTGCCTTCCAAAGAAGTGGGAATATACAATCCAGCAGGTGTAGGGCAATCTGAGAGCAGGCTAGTGCTCTGCATTGTTTCAGATTTCTGTGTGAACAAGGGGTTTGCCATTATGAAATTTGCTTTGAGTTGTTATTTCAATCGCTTGTGTACTCCAGTAAGATGATTCTGGTGATGTGATTATTAGCAATGGAGAACTAAGAGAAGAAAGGTAAGAAAGTAGTAGAAGGCCGGTTAAGAAGAGAATGCAAATGGCATGAAAGTAGAAATAAGGTGTGCTTTCGAAAAATTTAAAAACTGCATTATAAGCACCAGAAAGGTATATTGATTTGCTATCTTATTTTACTTTAGACACTCAAAGCAAAAAGCTTTAATTAGGCAAGGATAGTTTTAACCATATGGAGAAAGATTTTTTTTTTTTGCAAGCCTTTGATGCTAGCTTGCTCTCCCATATATATATTTAGCAAACAGTAGAGAAATATGGACTATAATTAATCAGAAACTCAAAATAGGTATTTATAAAATGCAATGAAATATATTTTGTACTGCATTAGGCTTGGATACTTTCCTTCCTCTGCTCTGAAACTGAGAATTCTTTACAGCCACCAACGCACAAGGAAAAGGAAGAAGAGCCTTAATGTCAGTAACAATTTAGCAATTATTTAATTTATTTATGATGACGCGAAAATTTTTCATCACTTTTCATGCTTGTTTATTTGTAAGGGAGTAAAATTTTTATCTTTAGATTGTGTATTTTCATATTTTGGACTTTTGGAAACAAATTTTATTTGAAAACCAATTATTTGCAGTTCACTTCTAATAAAGTGTCTGGTGGGGAAAAGGACTCCAGACTTCACATGTCAGACTGTGTGTTAAATATGTGAACTAGCAAAAAGCAATGCAGAGCAATTAGCAGAATTAATAGTTTACAAAAAAGAAATAAATTTATGTTAGCTCATATTTTAGGGAAACCTCAGAAACCAAATATTGCTATCAATTGCTACTAGAGGAAAGAAGTAACTTTGCACACTTAAGTTGCCTATTAGGAGACATTCTCAACAGAACTTGTGTTTTAAAGGCTTAGAGGAATTTAATGAGGCCTTGAAAAGGTGTATTTGAGGTTGGGTTGCACTGGTGTCTGATGAGAACTGTAAGCAGTCATCTGCACCTCTGCTGAGATTTGTCTCTGTGGTATTTCCCAGGCCGGCAAGATCTTGCTTTGCTCTTCTTCCAAGGCTTCCAGATGCCAAACAATTCTGAAATGGAAGCTGGGCAGGTGCATTTGTGTGGGAGTTTGACCTGTGCTATTAACCTGCTAAGAGGGATAAAGTTGTACTGAAACATTAAATGTTGTGTCCTACAGCAGATGTCCATGTCTTTTTCAGAAGAGTGCACTATAGAAACAGATTTAACTCTAAGAATAGTCTTGGCTTGATGATACTTGTCTTGTCCCCAAGAAATATGTTCAGCTTGAAATATCAATTAAGTCTATCACTTCCATTTGGAACATACATACATACACACATATATATATAATATTATTCATTCTCCCCTCAAGACCCTATTCCAGCTATAAGTCCCTTTTCCAAACTGATGAGAATAAAAATATATGTATCAGATTTTCTTCTTTGACTATTCTGTAGCCTGGAATGTTGCAGTCTAATTAAATTCTTATTTTCATGTACCAAGACAGAAATGTTAATATTGATCAAAAAATCTCAGCAGTCTTGTGTATAATTTTGTATGCTGTGGCCAGTGCTTTTATTTTGGGGTAGAACATTGTACCCCTTGTAGGAACAATGATACTTACCACTGCCAGCTCTCCTTCACTTTGGACTCTGAGAAGGAGGAACTGGAAACCAGATACTCTAAATGAATGTCAGCTGGCCCCAAACCATTCTGAAATGATCACTCTTGAAGCATGTAAGCTCATGTTGCTTCAGACTGTGCATTTGTCTAGCTGTGATGTCTGTAATAGCAGTGTGGTTTCAAAGTTCTCTGTGTGCCCTTTGGCATCCTGGCCAAATCTCTGCTCTGTGAACCATCCTGACCTTGACTTCTGAAACCCAGATTGCTGAGAGTTCAAAGAGGGAGTGATGCCTTCATGCTACAGTTGGAGGGCTGTACAACCCCAGGGGCACAGGTGCAGTTGGATAATTAGGTTTTAGAGGTTACTTTTCAGGAACTCTTTTGCCATACCTCTTAAGCATGAAGAAAATACGGGAATTAAGAGTTAGACATTTTTATAGAGGGCTAGATTAATCATAATGATCTTATAGTTCAGGGACCTCAAGGAATGACATTCTATACACTTGTGTTGTGTGTTTGGTTTGATTGCTGAACTCCAACCAAGGTTTGAGAATGTTTTTCTCTACATTTAAGAGGTAATTCCTCACAGAACATCCTTAAAAGAACCTGCTGTTGGCATCAGAAGATCATCTGCAATTTTCCAAAAGATAACTTGGGTTTTGTTTTTTCACAGAGGGAGCACATAAAAGTGCTAACTTAGGGAGGAAACAAAAATTTCACTGATAGCTGGAGATGGGAACAACTCTTTTATTCTTCTCATCAGTTAAGAAACTCAGTTCTTATAGCTGTAGAGCACAGTGAGGGCAGGGTGACTAGCAGAGTCTTAATTGCTCAAGTATTGAAAGAGAAATTATCTGTCATTGGGTATTTACAAATAAACCTGCTGAATGTGCAGGCCCTTGAGCTGCTTTCTGAGTCTGATCCCAAAAAAATGCATTGCAAGCTGCTTTCAGTTTAGTGCTGAGCATCATCTGGGCAATGCCAAGCAACTCCCACTGTCTCTGAAATGAAAAAGGCTGAGGGACATTCACTGTCTCCAAAGGATCAAGCTCTTTGAGTGTGTGGATCATGTTCAGCAAGCTTTATGCTCATAAATGAGCACTGTTCCAGTCACTAGGAGTCTGACATTAGTTAGATAAGGAGCAATCTGTGGCTCACTTTCTTTATCTGCAACAATGGATAATGGCTGTGTCTCTTTGCTCTGTCTTGCCTAAGAGTGCTTGGAGATCTGTATCCTAAATGGATAGAGTGCAATGGCAGGAGTAACCACTAGATTATTTCCTGTGACCTTTTTTGTGTCACAGACAATTACATTACCCATGTAATGCAGCTCAGTAGCTTGCACTGGGATAAAACATAATTGACTTTGGGGTAAGGCTTATCTCCCAAAAAAGCATGAAGTCTTGAAGATATTAAGGGGCAGAGAAGCCACTATCTCCTCTGGTTGTTGGTTCCAGTGGTTAATCACTGTCACTGATGAATTTGTCTTCATTGTTCAACTGTTGGCTTTCTTTGTGCCTTTTGGCCATAGACTTCTAAAGACCTCTCTAGCACCAAGCATTTTCTAAAGGTGTTTTGATATTGTGTTCCCATCACCCTTTCACATCTCTTGTGAGAAAAATCATGTTCCCTCACTGCATGCTTTTTTTGTCCCTCCCTTTATTTCTCAAGCCACACCCTCCAAAGACAAAACCCAATTGTTTTGATATTTTTCTGCCCTCTGTCCAACTGTCCAACATTGTTTTTACAATTCAGACAGCCAAAGGGCAGGCTGTGCTCCAGTCTGTCTCACCAGCCTGTGTACACACTAAGATCATCTCCCCATTTTGATACTTCTCTGGTTTTGCAATCCAAGACTCCTGTCTGTTCTAGCATTGCCCAGGGAGTTCACACTGCATTATTTGTCTGCTTCTAGCTTTTTACTCCTCCAGGGTTACAACTTTCCAGGAAATAGGATGTCCCTTGGGGTTCTTGTATAATTTTTAGGTTTTTTTAGTCCAAGCATATTCCCTGGGGGATGTTTGCACATGGAGTTCCTTTTCTTCAAGATTCAAAGCATTCTAATATATTTCAGATCATTGCCAGATATCACTGTGCTAACACTTGAGCTTGCATTTTCCACACAGAGCAAATGTTTGTAAAAGGATAAGGACAAAAACTAATGGAAAAATGCTACGCTCTTTATCAACTAGATATTTCTCTATATTTAGGGTTGTAAAGTGCAGAGAAAAGTTTTATTTTTCTCGCTATAATAGGAAATAAACCTCATGAATAACACAGGATTTCAACTCAACAACATATATAGAAAACTGTCTGGTAGGATACAGTATATATACAATCTGATCAGGACACTGATAAATTGAATCAGTATTTCTAATCTGAATGAATGGTGTGCATGTTCCTTTTCTCTGCAAATCTGGCTTTGCAATCCTTTTTCATGCAGTCCAAGTCAGCAGAAGGAAAGGTACACGATTTCTTGGTGCCATAAATAAAATATGATGGTAGAAAACCAAAGTGAAGCTGTGCAAGACAGTGGGCTGGAAAATCAACAAGGGCTGGAAATGGAAAGTGAGATTAAAGGTAACACTTAGCCACAAGACTATCCTTAGCAGCTTTAGAATAGTATGCAGCTAAATAAACACACATGCAAAGCTTACTTTGTAATGTGCCTTGCTCTCACTTTTAACAGCAGATGATTGCTATTTACTCAAGGGTAGTGAACCACAGGAAGCTGGCCTTTTTTAGCCCTCTTACCCTGGAAAAGAACTATGAGAAGGCAACTCAATATAAACTCTCTTCCTTCCTTCCTTCCTTCCCAGCTCCCCACCCACAGTTGTGCCTTTTTTTCCTGGGCTGTATATCAGCATCTCCAGCTCAGACAAATGAAGAGCATTCTCAGCTATGGAGTGTTTTTTTCTGGTGATGCTGTGTCTTTGTGTTTCATATGAGAGTCAGGGAGTGCAGTGATGCAAACCTGCCTGACCTGGGGACACAGAAGTTCAAGAACTTGACTGAAATAGAAACATCTACACCCTCATCTCCTTTATACAGGAAGGTGAATGATGAAGCCATTTGCAACCTCAGAAGTTTAGGATATTGTGAACATCTTTAGCCAGATTCTGTGCAAGTGGTAGCTGCTTAATGACATGAGTTGTGTTATTGTAGCACTGTGGAGTGCAATTGCTAATAGGTGTTGACACTTGCCATAACTAAGTTTTATGTGAAGGGAAACATAAATCTTGCATTTGGGTATCCTGTGCATATGGAAACATGAACAATGAGGTGCTGAGGTCAGTGATAGAGGCAAAGATCTTTTTTTTATGCTGAAGAAAATTACTTTGGAAATAATTTAGAAGTGAAGAAAGTGAAAGACGTAACTGAAAAAGAACTGTTTTGCTAAAAAACCTATTCAAACATATACTTGATATTTGGCTAAGGAAATGGGATCCAAACTGTATATTCAGCTGGCTTAAGCTATGCTGGTTCACTTTGTCCTGGTGATTTTTGGTTGTGATATTCTGCTTTGCAGGCAGACTAGCAGTATAACTCAGTAGCAGCAAAAAATTGTTAAATTTTGGTTGATGTTAATAACCATTCTGTGCTTTTTCAGATGTCTGAAAGTCAGCTTAGATTGTGGTTTCTTTTTAACCTCTGCAGATTTTATTGGAGTGATGTGTATTTCCTAATCTAATCAAAACTATTTATTCCTAACAATTCTTCTTTAAAGGTAAAAAAAAAAAATGCTGTCCTAAAATGGAAGATTGCTTTAAGGAATTAAAACTTTTAGCTTGAAACAAGAAAACAGAAAGCAAGCAAGCAAAACAGCTCCAAGAAGAAGCTCAATGTTCTTCTCAGTGCTAAGTGAGCTGTTTTAGTCAAAATGTTGGTAGCCCTGATCTCCCTAACTAGGTCAAAGTTTAAGGAAACTGTGCTTAAGGAAAGTCTGTCAGACTGAACTTCTCAGTGGATTTGTATGAATACACACGATTCCTTAGTGAGGCATGAGTTGGAGCTTGGAAGGACAAAATAAAAAACTAGACAGCAGATCTGTGGTCTCTTATGATGGACAACATTAGCTGATCTTTGGTGGTCTTTCTCTTCCTATCCCTTGAAAGAAAACATAGGTTTTGATTACATTGTGCTGTCAAAACAGAAAATATCTGAAGCTGTTAAAGTTTATGAAAGTGGAAAGCCAATTCTCTGAGAGCTGTAGTTCAGGTGAGTTTTTCAGAGGGGCTGAATTTGCTCTCTGTGTGTGTCACTGGCTGGCATTTCCCTTGCTGCAGATGAGAGCCTGAAATCCATGTCACATGTCAGGAGGTGAAGCACTGCTCAGGGTGTGTGGGATGGCCCTGGGGCAGGTTTGCTCAGCTTGCAGAGCCCGAGGGAGCAGACTAAACTGCTGCCCTGTGGAGAGCAGCGTGCATCGACCCACACAAACAGATTTGCTCTGTTGGGTGGGTTTGTCAGAGCCTGCAGCTGTGGCCAAGCTGCTCACAGCACCCAATATTGCTAATTTACAGAGAGCTTGATGGGCCCACATTGATTTCAATCACAGTAGTGACATTCTTTCCATGAATAAGCAACCTCGAGACAGACTAATTGATTACATATATCTTTGTTCATTGTACTGTGCTTCTTGCCTTTTCTTGCTGTTCTTGCCTTTTCTTGCTATTCATCTTTAAGAATTTAAATACTCAAGGACACATAAAATCCATATGTATTTGTGAGCTAAATAAGAAGCAAATTTCTAAAACTTGTGTTTGGATTTTATACTAGTTAATGTAGAAATCATGTGGATGTGAGCAGTGCTCCAGGTTTGTGCTTCTAAATCTTTCTGAAAAATTGAGGTTAAGGCTGGGAAACCGCCACAGCCTAAAGACCATCCATGGATCACACCCCCTATTTCAGTGTCCACAGGATTCAAGCATCTTATTGAGTATTTCATATTTGATCGCTGGATTTTATGTTATCAGAACCGAGAATTGTCTTCATAAAAGAATTCTGAGCAAGCTGGCACCCTCTACCCCTCCTCACTCTTTGCAGTAGTGAGGTACTGTAGATGTCACATTAATGAGATGGTTTGATGGGAAAACACCAGGTCTGATTTTAACACAATTTGATGCAGTTTTATCTCTAGAGTTGATTTTATTGGCTCTTATAATCTGTTTCTCTCTTGAGATTTAGCCATTGGATTTTATTAGCTTCAAAATTTCATGGTTGTACAGCTCACTGGCAAAGACAGAAATTATTGTAGTGGCTTTAATGGGAGGGTAGTTTTTCATCCTTAGTTTTATGGAGGATTCATTTATCATTTCTTTCAAAATGCCATTTTAAAAATGTGAACAGGTCTGATTATGCTGCTATGAATTGTATACACTGAACATATATATAGATGATTGGCATTACATTGTATTTAACAAATTGAGAAATATTTGAGGATTTGAAATCAAAGCTATCCTCTCCAGAAGTATTTTTATGGAAAAATCTTATTCATAACTAAGGGAGAATAATCTCATTAAGTCTCTTAAGGGTCTAAGCAAAAGAATTGGGCAATGGGAGTTTTGTTTGTTTGTTTAAAGAGAAAAGGGGTTGGAGGGAGAGAAAGTTGCATTGCTCATCACTATGGTGTTCCTTGAGTAAAAGAAAGTAGTAAACAGTGTGAGGTCTGCATTATGGTCCCCTGAGTGCTCACATGAGCTCAGGTGAGGAATATCTGAGAGGTGCAGCGTGGCTGGTTCCTCAGGGGGGTTGGGAAATAAGTGCCTTAAGATCCTGCCTCAGGCAGTGAGCTCCTAATACTGAGAGAAGCTCCTAATACTGAGAGAACAGCAAACCCAGGCTGTTCTCAGCTGAAGAACCCAGCAGTCACACCCAACTTCTGCCTCCCTGAGAGGAGGCATTGTGGGGTGGAAGGAGCGGGGCTGGAGAGTGAGCCCCTGTCACTGTTTGCAGGAGGGTGCTGCTTTTGGATGGCAGTGCCACCACCCCTTCTGTACTCTGCATGTCCCCAGCCAGTCCTGGCAGAGGAATAACATTGCATTGACCCTGATCCAGCTCTGTGTGGGAGCTGTTTGGTCTCACCGTGGCTGGTGTTATGGAGTCTCAGTGGTTCTCTGCATTCACAGGCCTCTGGGACTCTAGTTTTCTTTGTTCCCCCTTTTGTGTGGGGCATGCTTCTCAGCACACTTGCACTGTGCTGCCTCTGCTTATTTGAAACCCAGAGCCCTGGGTGATACTTTGGTGCTTGGAAAGGAGTCTTGAATTTTTCAAGGCTTTTTAGCTCTGGCTGAGCACATAATGCTGTTTGATGCCAGCAAAACCACTCCTTCCAGTGGTCCCTGTAACATTAAGGTAGGGCTGTGCAGGACCTACTTGGGTCTGGCAAAACCAGATGAGGTCCAACTGAGTTTGCCAGCCCTGTTCCTGTGCTGTGCTCAAGAGTTACCTGCTTCTCCTGGCCATGGAAGTGCTTGTGCTGTGCAGCACCTGAGCTGACAGATCTCTTGAAGCTCAGCTGCCTCTGCATTTAGCCACAGCACTTTGTATCTGCAGCTGCATTGTGGCTGATTTACAGCTTGCTCCTGGGGTCCTGTAACCTTCCCATTAGGTCCTGATTTCATAATGTACCAGCACCAGAAGCTGAGCCACTTGAAAAAATTCCTGACTCCCTGCTCTGTGTGTTGGTTCCCACCCCACAATTGCCTGTCACCTCAGTTTGCTGAGGGTAGCTGGTTGTGAAGATGAGTAACAAGCTGCATCTGTCATTTGGCTTTATATCAGTTCTCTTTAAAATAAATAAATAAAAATTTCCTCTCTGTTGGGGATTGAAAAAGGTGCAATTATGTCTGTGCTACTGCTTAAGAAAGTACACATGGAGCCTCATGCTTAATCAAATAAATCCTATGATTAAAGCCAATGCTGAAACAGGCAAACAATGTCTACATCTTCCAAAGTATTGAAAAAAATTACTTGTTTTTTTCAGCATTGCTGGAGAAACCCATCAGCAAAAGACGAGACACTGAAGCTGTACAGAAGGCCAAGATCCTTTATGCATCCTGCATGAATGAGGGTAAGTGGATTGATTTGAGGAGGGGATAGATGCATTCCCTGCAGTTATAAAGGCAGGCTTTTTGTCTCTCTGCAGAGCTCTGTGAAGCTCTGTGCAGATGCATGGATCTTGCTGATATGGATTCAACTGGGGTTCAGGGTCTTTAGCACGTTTAAAGCTGTGAATTGAGACTGAGGTACACTCAGGCACAAGTCAGTTTTAGAGAAACCTCTGCTTGTCAGAAGTGTGAAGAGATATTTATCTGTGCAAAAGGATGTTAAACTGTGCCCCAGGCTTGTGGGGTTAGTGCCTGGGGTTATTAAATCAGAGGAACCCTCTGATTAAATTCTTATATTGATATTTTCAAGAGCCTGTTGCTCATCACCTTCTACATTTCTCTAAATCTGTTTAATCAAAACACTACCCCAGGGCTGGGTATAGACAGCCCTGGACTCTTTAGCTTTCGTATCTGCCTGTCAAGCAAGTTAGCCACGTTTGCAGAGTGCTTTTCCTCAGCTTGTAAATGCTGCTGTAAGGTAATGTTCACTAATTCGGGACACATCACTACTCTTAGGTAGCTGCAGAGGTAAAAGAAGGCTTTGAAGTCCCCTTTGTCCTTCTGACTCTTTCAGGATTTATTTTTTGCACAGCTTTCTTCCAGTATGGCCTGTCTGACTGCTAGCAAGTGAGATAGCCTGCTCTACAGCCTTGGTGCCCAGATATTGGCTCTCTAGCTTTGATTATGAACAATAACACCCCAGATTTCCCTAAAACCAGTGAAATTTCTATGCTAGTTCCTAAGCAAGGTGTGGTTGTTTTTTTTTTTTTTAATTTACCTAATTACAGCCTTTGCCTTTTTGGAAAGGCACTGACTTGTCTCTCTTATTCTTGATACAGATAAACAGGATTGGACTTCTGTGCTGCCGTGCTCACAGGCAGAGCAGAGGCTTTGAGTTTCAGCTATTGTGATTGCCTTGCCTGGAAATCAATTGGTGCCAATAAATCTTTGTCTTGTGTGGCTGCTGCTAGGCTTGAATTGTCTGGAATGTAATTGTTGTCACACTTTGACATTTCAGATAAAATTGAAAAAGCCGATGTGAAACCCCTGTTAAGTATCCTGAAGCATTCACCCTTCCGCTGGCCTGTGCTGGAATCCAATATTGGACCTGAAGGGCTGTGGTCAGAAAGGAGGTTCAGCTTAGTCCAAGCCTTGGCAACCCTGCGTGGCCAATACAGCAGCTCTGTCTTCATCCGTTTGTATGTGGCTGCTGATGACAAAATCTCCCACCGCTACATCCTCAAGGTACAACACAGCATCTCTGATAGGTTACTTTGCATGCTGTTTTATGGCCTCTTTATTTAAAAACATGTTTACATACCAAAGGTTTGCATTTAATTGTTGTTGTTATTATCTACTGGCTTACAGATGCATGTAGGTGCCAGTTTATGGGAGTGTAGAAGCCACTAGCAACCACATGCTATTGGAAGTATTTCTGTACAGGTTTTCTTCTTTCAAATGGAAAAAAACCATAAAAATGTCCCAGTAGACCAATAGCCAGGGTCTATGTGCGTGAGAATAAGAACTCAATATCTAATTCTGTGTGCTGCTTATGACTCATCGGCTGCATGAAGAAGGCTTTTTGTCTGTGAGGATGAAAAATGGTCCATCAGTAGCAGATATTTTGAACTTGAGCTGTTTTTCTTAAGATGGAAACACTTAATCTGGTGCTTATACAGCACCTTACAACACAGATTTATCCCAAGTGCTTTTAAATGTGAAATAAGAGAATTCACATTTTTCCTGAAATGCTTTTAGACCTGAAATTGCTTTTAGACCAATTGAAATTTTCCTGAAATTGCTTTTAGACCAAAACATTACTGAACTCTTAACAGTGCATGGCATTAAATAACAGTTTAGTAAGAAAAAGACTCAAGAAATGTTGCCTCCCTGTAGTCTAACAAAACTCCAGATAAAATTGTATAACTGTGGCAGGACTGAGCTCCAGATAAAATTGTATAACTGTGACAAGACTGAGTGCCTGGGCCAAATGCATTGTTGTTTAAGAGCTTCAGATGAGAAGCCAGAGCAGACTTTCCCTCCACGGCTACAAGAAAATAGTTCATGAAGGCAAGAGAGAAGGAACAAATAAGAAAGTTATGATGGCATTCATCACAGTAAGAAAAGGATTTAAGATCCTTATTTTGCTGGCATCTTGGCTAGTTATAGGAATGTAGCCAAGAATACATTGTATTTAGGGACTGTGGTGGTACTGGAGCCGATGTCAGTTCTAAGTCACTTCTTTATTATGTCTTTTGACTGAGGCATTTAACTGGCATAAAGTTAAGGGGTAACTTTCCCTCATCTCTAGGACATTTTCCAGGATAACCAACAGCAGAGCAACAGTTTGCTGTATTAAAGATGTCGTTCTGTTATGATGCTGTTTAGATCCTGTCAGGTTTTCTTCAGTGGGAGACTCACTCAAAAGAACTGAAGCTGTAGAATCAGGGAGATGTTTATCTGAGTGTCTCCTGTCATAATATTTCAGTTCAAGTCACCTGGCAGCAGATGGCTGGGCAGGGGCACCCTCACTGCTGGTATCTTGAAAATGATTTACAAGCAGCAACACCTTCCACTCTCTATGCTTAGGGGCACCCAGGAATTAAATATCAAACAAGCACAAGATGCTAATAGTGATGTATTATTCTGTAGGGTGTTCTGATGTTAGTTTGATTAGGACCTTGATCTGCAGAATGCATCAGCCAGTGCTCTACTTTGTCCATGTTTTAACAAATTCCCCGGGGTGTAGATGTACCACACACTGTTTCAATCTGCTTGAAAAATGGCTTTATTGCAAAATTCTTTTTGTTCAGCATTGCAAAATCATCAATGGGTCATAAAAGAAGTGGAAGCTCCAATAAAACTTTGTTCAGCACTCAACATGATATTTTTTCTTTTTTTTTCGTGAGTGCTGAAGCTGTTGGTTAACATTTTTTGTTTATTTCTCATATTTGTGCTGTCTTGGTTTAATGTGCTGTCAAATCTAATTCTTAAGACCAGGGAATTTAAATGAGCATTTAATGTAACAGTCACATAATTGAAATTCCCCAAATAATCTGAAGTTAACTATTGCAAAGACGTGTACAAAAAACATAAGAGTATATTCTTTTTGCATCATTGTGCTGAGAAAAGAAAGTTATGCTGTTTTTCAAAGAATGAGGATTGCACTGAGCATCACAATTACACCTTTCTGAGGATGGTTTGTTTTGTACAGGAAAAGATGACATTTATTCATTCATTTTAAATTCTAAGTTTTATTTATTTTCCACATGTAGAAAATGTGAAATATAAATCACTTAACCTAAAGTATTTAGATTAAATAAGACTTATATGAATTTCACAAATAAATGCAGTCTATTGTCACTAGACTTATCTTTTAAAAACAATTGCAGCATCAAACAAAAAATATTTAAAACATCTAACAAGTTGTTTCTGCTCCAATCAGTATCTTATTTAGAGTTTGGAAGCTGGTTAGTAAAAGTTTTCAGCTTTGGCTTCCATACCCTAACCTAACTTGATCACATTGGAAAGTTCTGGGAAATCTCAGTTCCCAGAAATTATTATAAAATATGTGCTGCATGGTGAGTTTTTCCTGGTTAGGAAAATTCCTATTTTTCAAATGAAGCAGAGTGCAAATATTCCCATGTAGATGTTTCACTCAAGATACTAAATGCAAATCTCAAGCTTTCAGGCCTAATTCCAATATTAGGGTGAGTGTAGACCAAGAAATCTGATCCATGTGTAGATGGAAAAGGTAAGTGAAGGCCAAAGATCCATCTGGACTACAAGACACCTTTAGCTAAAGTACTGGGGACATAACAATATCCTGTGCATGCAATCCTGGCAGGTAGGCACATCAGTTTCAGTTCATCTGTTCAAAAAACTGAGTATAGCCCCCAGGGCTGGTCTAGGGTGAAGCTCAAAATGTAACCTCAGTTTCAGTCACAGAAACCTGATGATGCCTCCCAAATAGACAGCAGCTCTCATGCTCCAGCACCTCAGGGGCATTTGGTGCATACACTAGATTGGTGTGATCCCAAGCTCACTCTTGTACCTGTGAAATAGACATAGGATGGACACATGGTCATCACAGCCAGGGGTTTGATCCTGTAGACTCAGTCCTTTTGCATTTCCTACTCATTGATGTAGCTGTTTTAAACACCTGAATCACACCTGTGATTCTTTTCTTTAGGCGGCTTAGCTATTGCAGGGGTCATCTGAGGCTCCCCAGATCACAGTAATGTGATTTAGTTAATACCTGTCAGCACAGCAGAGCATTTTCCTGTTTTGAAATCTTGTCCAACTCAGACTGGTGCAGTGTTTATATGTTAGGTATTTGCACACAACTACTGTAATTGTCAGAAAAACATGAACCCTTCCAAAGCTTCTTGTCAGTTTGTCTTTAAATCTGATGAATTTACCCGTTAAATTTTACTTTGTGTTGTTTTTAACAGCTTGATCAAGCAAGCCTCTCTCTATCATCTCGAGAGGATTACCTAGAAAACACCACAGAAGCCAAATCTGTAAGTATTGTCATCTGTATAATAGAGCCACCATTTCCCCCTCATCTCTTTTAATTGTTGGGTTTGTTTTGTTGAGCTCCAAACTCAGAAAGGGTTGTGCTTTGTTTGGGTTTGGGTTTTGCAGGGTATCTAGCAGAAAACTCCACTTCTATCAAATACTCTTGCAAAGTTTCCTAAATGAAGCTTGCACTTGCATACAAGTACTTCTGTCCCATGGTGGTTACTGTATTAGTTGGCCTAAAATACTGGTGCACACTTTTACACATTGTCTAATCCATTTGTAAGAGCTGAAAGTTGTCAGTCTAATCCAGAACTGTCATTTGCATTTCCTGAGACCTGTACTCCCTGAACCACAGCAGTTGTCTCTGTCATGCATGGTATTTTTACAGTGTTATTTCTCCTTTTTAACTTGATTGGCATTCAAGGTAGGGAAAGCACAACCTTGACATGAAAGTGGTGTACCCCTTCCTATAGCTGGGCATTTCTGGTCTGCTGCTGCAACTCTGCTCAAGAGCAGATCCTGTTGTCATTTCAGTCTTTCTCTTTCTTTACAGTACCGAGATGCCTTTTTGAAGTTCATGGTTGATACAGCAGTGCTGCTGGGTGCAAATGCATCCCGAGCTGAATCTGATATGAAATCAGTTCTAAAACTGGAAGTTAAAATAGCAGAGGTTGGTAATCCAATATAATCCTTTCTTGAAATGAAAAGCCTTTATATCAACAGCATTAGCAAAGGGATTTTTGAAGCAGAAGGAAAGGAACAGATCCTGATGAAGAAAGGATGAATAATATTTCTCCCTTAGTTTGTTAATTTTATTCTCAGGGGAAAAACCTTACCTATATACTACCCTTGGTGTTTTAAATTGTAACGTCAGCCAGGCTGACCAGAGGCAAGCCTGGGGGTGGCATGGCAATGTTTAAGGAATGGTGTGTTAGCAAGACCCTTTGGTCTGCCATCTCAGTGGAGGTGGGGGATGAAGATCCATATGGCAACAGAGATACAGGGGCTGTTGATGTTTTAAAAACTGTGGAAGTGCCTGAGGATGGTACCATAGGAATTAGGCCTTCTCCTTCCCAAAAGGTGATGAGATCAAAATCCCAGCTGAAGTGCATCTACACCAATTCACTGGTACCCACTGGGCAGCTGGAAAAATATGGCATAACCCAAGACCTTACATGTCTTTTTCAATCTAAGTGATTCTATAATTTTGAAGCTGTGTATAATCTGAGCTCCTGCCATGCACCTGTGTTAAGAATACACAAAACCTCTGTTGTTTAAGAAGCAGACTAAAAATTAATGGGGTGCTACAGCAGAGTGGACTGATTCTCTGTGTCAGTCTAAAAGCAGTGCAAGACTAAGGTGGGATATTGGATCTTGATGGTAAGAGGTGGTGTTTACAGCATTACTACCCTTTGCTCCTGAAGTGTTTTCATGAAGTAGTCTGGGAGAGAGAATGTTTTAATTTAGGGATCAACTGAATTGAGTAAAGCTAAGCATATTTAAAACTGATACTTGGTTCTGATATTTACTTAGTGACATTTTTGCAAGGAGTTTAATTTATGCCACAGGATTATTGCAGGTTGAAGGAGTGTTTTTGCTTCTCTATATCTCTGTTTCAGTGTGGCTACTACAGGAATCCCACTCATGGGAGTGGCAAGGTCATTATAATTTCAGCCTCTACTAAAATAGAGAGAAGGGTTGGCCTCAGTGGTCACAACCCTTTGTGGCTGGGAAACCACAAAAAGTAAGGATACAGACTTGATGCTGGTTTGCAGAACTGCCAGCTGAGCTGAGTATTCCTTCATATTGGCAAGGAAAGAAGCTATCCCTATGAAATGCTGGTCTCCTCTTAGCAGAGAAACCTGTTGCACAGGACAGGTCATGCAGCAGATGTCTTTTATCTGAATCCTGCTCTTGCAGTCTACAGGATGCTTCTTAAGGGTGTGTTTGTAAAGAAGTGAAGGCCACCCAGAATAGCAGCCAATCAGTGTTTCCATCTCTCTGCTGAAAGCGATGAAATTTTGTTAAACATCTAAGCCAAGCCCAATATTAATTTTCAGTTACTTAGCATGGATGGGCTAATGCACAAATACTTCCTTGTGACCCAGCACACTTGAAAAACAGTACATGTTTGTTCTGTTTATCAGTGATGGCATAAGGAGATGTACCCTTAGCTCTGGTAGCTCTAATGCTTTCCTTAACAAGTGTCTTACAGGGCATTAATCCACAAAGTATGAAAGTGAAGCTGGCATGTAGGATGACATCCCTCAGCATCAGTAATGCACATTGTTATGCAACAAGCCATGCTTGCTTACAGGTTCTTTTAGTAAGAATAATCCTCCTAACATCTGTCCAGATATTAGGTATGAGTCAATGGGCATGGATTGTTGCATAAACCCTAATAAACGTAATGATTATATAAACATCTTACTGTGATGGAGGTAGTCCTGTTTGTCACTAGAAGTTTTACTGTATCCAGTGTTCCTCTGCATTTTTTCAAGTAAACATATGTAATGGAAAATTTCTGTGCTCAGGAAGAGGCACCAAGAATACTTTGGATATAGGAAGGAGTGACATGCTTTGAGAGATCTTGTTGTGTACAAGGAAGATTTTTTTTAAATTAAGTTTGAATCACTGGAGCAGGAGGAAAGGTTTTGAGGGGAAGGGAGTAAATGGCTTCAAGAAGTGTTTAAAGATTTTTCAGATAAATGAAATTTGCAGAAAGGGAAAATAAAGTATTTTTTTCCCCTATGGTTTGAGCAATACTAAAACCATAAACACTTACTTGAGAATTTTGATTGGAGAAGTTCCAGCTGTCTGGTTAGTCTGGTGTCAGTCTCTATCCTTTAGACTGCCCAGCATGCAGCCTGTTGTATAGGATATACCTTACAGCAGGGCTGGAATTGCCACTGGGAATTTTTGTTTCCCTTGAACACTGAGAAATTTTTGAGCTGTATCTTGTACTTTGTTTGTTTTACTGTTATGAACCACAGGGCTGTCTTGGAGTCTGCATGTCCCTCTTGTCAGTTATATAAAAGGACTTGCTTCATATTTAGGATTTCTTTTGCTGTATCCTTGGAGGCTGCAGAGGAACTTGAGATCCATCTCCTCTGACCACCCTGATGAGAGGCCTGGTTGGAGAATGCTTTATTCATGTCTGGCTTATATACTCAGGTTTCCTGCTATGGAAATTGGGATGATGGGGTGAAATGGGGAGAAACTGGCTCTTCCCCCAAATTGAGTAAATCCCTAGGAAGAAAACATTCAAAGACATGAGATGTACTTTTAGTTATGAAGATGCACCTATCTCAGATTTGACTTTTTACATCTGAGGTTGACTTCTACTCGATAGGAAGGAATGAATAAATATTAATGCTTGAGGTGTACTTTTAATTCTTATGTATTAGCATGTCTCTCCTTAGCATAATCACAGCTAAATCAGTCTAAAGTCCAAAGAAGACATGCAGCTCATTAAATTTCCCAGTAATAAGTTAAACATAAAAGGAACTATGTTCCATTTCTTCCAGTTAAATGCAATCCTCAGAAAGAGTTTAATGCCATAAATGCTTGGAAAACAGGTGGTGAGATATTTCTGCACCAGGATTATGAAGGATGGTAATGATGTAAGAGTCCCTGCAAGATAAACCTTGTTTTGATGGTTTTGTGCATTTTTTTTCTCTTCCCCAGATCATGATTCCATATGAAAATCGAACAAGTGAAGTGATGTACAATAAAATGAACATATCAGAGCTTAGTGCCATGATCCCACAGGTTGGTTGGAGAGAACTGATTTTTTTTTTTTTTTAATATCTGACCTCTGTAATTACTGACCTGTATAATAACTGTCATTAGTGTTCAAAGCAGCATGTTAAAGAACATGCAGCATGTTAAAGAACATTAAGAATGTGTGTACTCATTTGCAGTGTATGTTCTTTTAAATATAGTTGCAACTTTAATGAGGATTGAAAACATATGTAATGACAAAGTGCAATAGTTTCTAAGTTTTTAATAAGTAAAGAATTGAAACCATTCTTTTTAAAGGTGTAACTTAGTTAATAAATCATCTCTCTTCCATAATCTGCTTTAACCAGCCTTCTCTTTGTCATTGCAGTTTGACTGGCTGGGATACATCAAGAAGGTGATTGACACCAAACTCTATCCTGAGCTTAAAGATATAGGTCCTTCAGAAAATGTGATTGTCCGTGTTCCCCAGTACTTCAAAGATTTATTCAGGATACTAGAAAATGAAAGGAAAAAGTAAGGATCCTGTGATGGTTTCACTCAAACTTGTAAGAGGACATCAAATGCTGGGCTTTTTCTATTTTTTTTTTCATGAGTTTCAGCTATTCTTGGAATCAAGTCTCTAGGCAAACAGTCTGTTTGGATTTGTCTGAATGAGGATTTAGATATTACCTTGTGCACAGCAAGAGAATTTTCAGTTTCAACACATTTCTTCTATGGTTAACACAGGTTGCAGTAAAGCTGCTCTTTGCAGAAGCATTCAGCATCTCTTACTTTTATAGGGTCTTGTATCTTGTGAAATCCTTTACACCTGTAGACCATAGCTGTAAAATGCAGGTAGCTCAGATTAAACATGGTAGATGTGCTTTGCACAGGGAAGCAAGACAGCTTTGGGCAGTAATGAAAAAGTGACATCTCTCTTGAGCTATCCTTACTGATGACATCTAAGGGATTTCTGTGATAATATGGTCTCTGAGGCTTGTTACTGCACTTGAAAATAAATTTTGTTAAGATGTTGTCTCCAAATATCAATTTGTGCTGATTGTACAGTATGGCCACAGCCAAATGTATTTCAGCAAAAACAGGACAAAGATTATTCTTATATTGTCTCTCTCTGTCACTAGGGATGGGATGCTTACATTAGCTGATAGTACCTGTAAAAATAGAACACAAATCAAACAGTTAGAAAAATAAAAATTACCGATTTACCTACAGATCATCAAATATCCTTTCTTTAAAAAGATTCAGATATGTAGCATTACTGCTGCCAATATTAATCTATTGAAGAAAGTTTTGAAAATTATTTGGGCTGTCTCTGCTTTCTAACTCAAAGTTTATTACATGAGTGGGTCTAAATGTGTGATTTAGAGGATGCATATTTAGCAAGATAACAGGGAATTAGTTACTCCCTGCATAAAAATACACTTAAATACAAATATATTTTGTAACTACAGAGTAAATACTTGGAGACTTTTTCCAGTAGTTTCTTATTCAAGGTAAATCTGAGTATTCAAGAGAATTTAAGCCAGCCTGTGTGTTGTGGTAGAAGGAGGCTGGAGTAAGACCAGAAATAATTGCAATACCTGTCTTTAGCAAAGCTCAAGACCAGGTTTCTGACCTCACAGGTCAGGAGGAGAGGGTGAGCAAAACCAGTTCCAGTATATTCACACTGCATATTTTATAGGTGTTAATGGCTTAGGCATTTCTGCCCAGTCTTATCCTAAGAAATTGGCATCATAAAATGTTAGAAATGCTAAACTGAACCCAAGCAGGCTTCAAATTCTTGTGTGTAAAATGTGACCAAACAGCCCAGGCCTAAAAACCAAGATCATATTTATGTGTTAGGTGATAATGTTCATTACTTAAAATGTCAGAGTCTGCTCCAGAGGTAACTTTGCTATCTGGCCTGAGAAAATTAGGAAATCATCTCAATGTGGACTCCTAACAATGAGGTCTCAGCATTTCCCTGTAGGGTGAACTGTAAAAGCTTAACAAGGATATTTTCTTTTAGATAATCTCATTTGTCATTCTCCATATGACATTTTAAAGATTTATTTAATGTAAACAACATGAATTTGATTTGTTACTGTAAATATCTAGACCTGAAATTCCTAGAAAAACATTTTTCTAGGAAAAATGTTACAAGTTACAAGGCTATCCCTAAGTTATACTTTTATTCCAGTGACTTGCGTGTCCTCTTCCAGAGTGAGCGCCCTGCTAGCCTGGGAACTATTTAAAATGTCACAAAAAGATGGCTCATGCCCCAGTATTTTACCCAGTGATCTGGTGAAGCATTTAATGAAGTCTATTTCAGGTCAGGGAAAGAATGGAGTGAGATTTAAGTCTGGCTACAGAAGTGATTTGTGTTGGAGGTGGCAAGTTGTGCAGACTCACAATCCTTGTATTAAAAATTTCTCCCTCAGACAACCTGCTGAGCAATCTTGAACTGTGAAATCATTCATGGGGCAATATTACTAGAAGAGAGCACATTGACATGGTGTAGCATGAGTTTAGCAGAATTTTCCTTAACTGCATATAATCAAGTTCCTGTGTGGAGCTTGAAATAGGTGCAGTGGTGTCCAGAGGTCAGTGTGAAGTGCCCAGGCCAGGGACTGCTGTGGCTCCAGCCCAGGAGCTGCCAGCTCCATAGCCAGCTGCCCAAGAAGCTCAGCACTGGCCTGCAGGAGTTTCCACCAGCTTGGGGGTAGCCAGCCTTAGTCATGTCACGTGCTGAAGAAAGTCACACCTTTGTAAGAGGTCTTCAGGGATTCCTGAATCCTGAGCTTTTTGGTGTACTAATTCATTTTTATGGGGTTTATCTCTATTAGAGGAAGAAGAGAAGTGTGTATGTAGCTGTGATGTAAATGAGCCATGGCAGAGCTCCAGTACAGCTGTGCCATGTGAAGGGGGAGACAGAACTGTGCTGGCACTAATTGGGAGCTTATATCCCTTCCCTGTTACTGGTGTGCTGGTGCTTTATGGGAGCCATAAATAAGATACTCAAAATCCATCCTTTATGGAGATCTTGGCAGCTGTTGAAAGAAGCAGCTTTATCATTCTCATAGATCTCAGAATGCATAATTAGATTAATAGAATCATAGAATGGTTTGGATTGGAAGGGACCCTACAGATTACCTTTCTGCAGCAGCCCTGCCACAGGCAGGAGCCCTTGCTCTAGGCTGGGTTGCTCAGAGCCCCATTGTGCTGAGCCACTCTTAAGGCAAGGGCAGCCTGGCCTTGAGCACTTCCAGGGATGGGGCATCCACAGCTTCAACTTGGACAACTTGTTCAGTGCCTCATCTCCCTCACAGTAAAGAATTTCCTCCTAACAGATGATAAATCTGTCCTTTTTCAGTCTAAAGCCAGTTCCCCCTGTTCACTATAGGTCCTTGTAAAATGTCCCTCTGCAGCTTTCTTGCAGGCCCCTTTTCCCTTGTCTTACCTTCCCCTATTTTTGCAATACGGGACTATTAATTGAGAAGAGCTCTTATTCATATAGCATGTGAGGAATTTTCTTCAGAGATACAGGGAGGCATTGGATCTCTTTTCTGGTCTTAGTCTGTGTCTGAAAAATCAGAGAAGTTACAATAATTTGCCTTGAATTAGTGCCTCCAGCAATAGAGGCAAAAGTTTTTCAGTACTTTTAATTTGATTCGTGACTCAATTTTGAATAGAATTTTCAAACAGATCTAAAATTTGTGAGAGATCTTTTTCTTAAAATGTCAATTAATTTTTCCACCTATCTCATATTAAATCTGTCCTCTTTAATTGCTACCATGTCTGTTGATTAAAATATTGCAAACTCACAGAATTTTACATGAGCAACCTACTTTATTCTCAGACAGGACAGAAAGTGCTTTAGTAAATATTCATAAGTACTGGTATAATTTTAACTGTCCCAGCAAACAGGCTCTCTACCACTTCCTTTGGGAGTGTGTGTCATAATAAGGGTCATACTGGTTAAAAGTGAGCCTACACTTTCTGCAACAGGCATTTAACAGGAAGTTAAAATAGAGTGTACTCTTCTGAAAGGTTACAACAACAAATAGTCTGGTCTCACTGAAAGAGCAGAGAGGATTTTTATGTTTTATTTGTGTACTGGATTTTGCTTGATCTGTAGAGATTAACTTCTATGAGCCTCAGTAAACTTATTTGTGAAACTAGGATGAAAATCACTCCAAGATCTGCACTGTAGATCTGCACTTTATCAGCAAAAAGTGTCAGGTTTTTAAGCCAATTGAAGAAAATAAAATTATTTGAACTTCGCATATTTAGCCCAAAATGTAAAATAATCATTCCCCTAATAGGTAAACAAATTCAGATAAATTAATATTTTATTTTGTTTTGAAAAAACACACTGAACTTCAAACACATGACAACAAACCCCCTCAACCTTTCCACCTGTTTCCCACCCCTGATTCATAAGCATTAAGTGGAACCTCCCTGTTTAATGCATTGTGGATTCTGTTGTGGTTACAATCTGGAATTATTACTGTCTCATCAGACAGCTTGGTTTTAGCAGGTGTCAGCCTTTTCCTTCCCAAATTAAAAGAATCCCCAATTAATAATATTTCCTGCAACTGTCACCCGCCTTCATTACTTATACCTGACACAAACATTTCTGAATTCTTGTTGATATTACTATCTTTCAATAAGACACCTTTTGAGACCCCTTTTATAAATATCAGTCTATCATTCATTACCATTTTGACAGAGGTTCCCCAACTCAAATGTAAGGACAAACATTGCTGTGTGAAAACAAGTACACAGAGGACAGAATTGATTTTGGTTTTGTGAGTAAGTACCAAATTGTAATACATAATCGGTGTGTGATACTGATTTATTTAGCTAAGGATTTTACCTAAGGCTTTTGATTGGAAGCAAATCTTTAACCTTTTCATCTGTGAGATTTGTATAAATGCTGCAGAAGTTGCTACAGCTGGGTATTCTTCAGCTCTGCTGAAATATCTGAGGCAGATTGTTATGAGGTTTCTGGAGTTTGAACCATTTACCAAAACAATGAGAGTTGAGTGCTTTTAGGGTGCTTTACTTGTCATTGAGTGAGAAAATTCCACGTTGTCAGAAACTTGTTAAGGGAAAAGTCTGAACTTTGTGGCATTTCTTAGGTTGAAATGAATTCTTAATAATCCTGAACATTATCCTAAAATGGTGTGATTATGTAAACAGAGCTGTTTTGGCTTTTGTGACTTGTACTATCTTATAAATGTACATGTTGCATGCTAGAAAATCTTTTTCAGATATGTTTTACAATTATTGTGGACATTTAGCTGCACTATAGAATATATCTGTGTACTAAAAGTGGGAATACACCCAGTGTGAGAGATGCAACAACACATCTTGAGCTGAAGGCTTTGTGTGGGTGGACTGGAGCTTGGTTAGAGGCAAAACCAAAGTTATGTCTCAAGCAAATGCTGCTGTCAAGACAGCATGCCCACAAAGTGTGTTCCCAAGCTGTTCTGATTCAGAGGAGGGAGCTTGGGATGTGTCTCTGAGTGAAGCTAATGGAGTGACACTGCAGCAACGGCAGCATTGCCCCACACCTATGGCAACGGGAGATTGCAGAAATGGGATTTTTAGAGATGGAGAAGTTGTTCAGACAGCCCATAATAGCACTCTTGTTCGCATAGGAGCCATTTTCCTAATCACAGAGAAGTCTATGGCCTGTCAAAAATGCTATGTATATCCCAGTGGGGAACAAATAACATTTGAATATCCTGGCTTTGAAGCAATGACTGTTCTTGAAAAATACATCCTGTGTAAAAGAAGGGCATAATAGTAAGTGTAGGTCATTGTTAGACTTGTTTTGAGACTGTTTGAGGTTGAATTGTGTATTTCAGAATGCACCTTTAGCTCATACAGCTGCTGCTGAACATGAAGAGATACTAATCTAGGCTGGATAAATCCTCCAGTCAGGTGCCCAAAGTTTTAGAGAAGGGACATGGATGCCAGATCTCCTGGGAACTTTAAACAAGCTCTTCCTTGATCTCTCAGCCTCAATTCTTAGAAGATTTTTGTTACTGGTACTTCTATTTTTTGGTATTTCAATTATCCATCTGACAAAATAGGAATGGTAATACTTTAACAACTTTAAATAGTAGAAGTTTTCAAAGCATATTGATAACTTCTGATGAAAGATACAAATATGAGATAATGAGAGTGCATATGGGATGGACTGTTATCTATTCTGTTACCATTTATGTGCCCTACTAATGAGGGGAGATAACATTCACTTTGATCTACAAAAGAAAAAACAGTTAATCTCTGGATAGAACTTTGATGCAACTATTATTATAACACAGTTCTTGCCACTTCTAAGGAAAATCAAAGCTGACTTTTGAGAAAAACCACATTATCTAAAAATTACATACTAGGTGATGGACCTGTTATACATTATCCCTAGCAGATGGTTATTATGGGGCAATTACGTATTAAATGGCTGCAATCATACAGATTCTTCCATTAAATTGGGATTTATCAATTTGGCCATCACTCATTAATTTTTAAGGTGAAATTTCCCCCATTGGGGTAAAATGTTTGGGGAGCTATTTTTGTGAGTGCTTTGTGGTACATCATATGTGATTACATGTCTGATAAAAATATTCCTGATTTAACAGGACTCTGGCCAATTACCTGGTATGGAGGATGGTTTATTCAAGGTTATTTAACCTCAGTAGACGCTTTCAGTATCGGTGGCTGGAATTTTCTCGGGTAAGTTATGCTTTCATAGCATTTACAAGGGTCCTAGTGCTGACACCTTATAGTTGCCTATACCTTTGCAAAACACAAAATGCTTTCCGTGCTGGATACATTTCTTGAACAATTTTTTCTATTTTTGAAGACACCCTCTAAAACAATTGATAAACATATTTTTTGTGTTTGACACTAAGACATTTATATGACACTAAAACAAAAAAAGTCTTTTAGATGATGTTAGAGAGGTTTTGAAACCTCCCCTTTAAAAAACTGAGTCTTCCTTGGCAGAAACTTGAATTAGGTTATGTGGGCTGTGACATTCAGGCCAAACCCTTTTGACCAAAATCTATACTTTTTGAAAACTACTGTTTGCCCATTTGTGAATACAGCTGTACTAACCCAGAAGTCTAGGATTTTGCTTTTTTAAAGCTTGCTCAACACTCTCCCATGCTCTAATGCCATTACATGAGTTCTAGCACAAGGATATCCAGCCATTTCCTCAGAGAAGATGATCAGATGCCTTCCACCTTGGGGTTGCAGAAGAACCAGAAAACTACCAAAGCTGTGAGAGCAGAATTAATTATCTGTTCAGTATTATGGGCATCTATGTAAAACACATACATTTGATTCAGTGAACCCTGAATAGAAAGCCACCTTGGTAATTGTGTGGGCAGTGTGAGGTCTCCTTAAGTAAACCAAGGATGAAACTGAAGCTGAATGGTACTTGGTCTTGTGTCTAAGCTCCTTTGGATGGTGAAATTTGTTTGCCATTATGAAAATTGGCTGACGACAGGAGGCTGGCATGGTGCAGGAGGTGTGGATGTTCTGTCCTCCCTGGTGAGGCATGCAGGTGACTAATTAAAGAACCTATACTGTTTTGCTTTGAGTAATACTGGAATACTTCTGAGTTGATCACATACCTAACAATAAACTCTAGTAGCTTGATGGAAACTACATAGGAAAGGCAGCCTCTTGTACTTCTGAGGTCATATTCAAAATAGTCTTGTTAAAGATGCTATTTTCTTAATGTAAATATGAGAAATTGGCTGTCAGAACCACAGTGACAAGTTTGTGGGTGTCGCCTCCTGGGACATTTCTTGCTAGTCAGGTAAAATAGATTGATGCTGGCTATCAGTCAGTCTGTAGCATAATACTGACTTACATTGAGTTATGTAATGACAGAAAAAATCCTGAAAGGAAACATTCAGCTTTGGGTACTGTGCATTTTAATATGGTAACTGGCTGCTGTCATATCTCTAGGAGATAGAAGCTTAGAGAGAAATCTAATTCAAAGTGATTCAGTGCTTATTAATAAGCTCATCAAGGCTGTCATAGAATTAAAGAATGGGTCAGATTGGAAAGGGGCACACTGTGGTCCCCTGGTCCAACCTCCCTCCCTGCTCAAGCAGGGCCATCCCAGAGCACATGGCACAGGATTCTGCCCAGGTGGTTCTTGAACATCTTCAGTGAAGGAGATTCCACACCCTCTCTGGGCAATCTGTGCCAGTGCTTGTTCCCTGCACAGTGAAGTTCTTCCTCATGTTCAGGTGGAGCTTCCTGTGCATCAGTTTCTGCCTCTTGTCCTATTGCTCAGCATCACAGAAAAGAGCTTCCAAAAGGCTCCACCCGGTTGGCACCTCCCCTGCAGATACTTTAAACAGTGATGGGCTTCCCTCAGTTGTCTCTTCTCAAGGCTGAGCAGGCCCACTGGCTCCCTCAGACATTCTTCATAAGAGAGATGTTCCAGTCTCTCCATCCGTGTTTCCCTTCGCTGCATCTGCTTCAGGAAATCTCTGTCTGTCTTGTCCTGAGGAGCCCAGAACTGGACACAGCTCTCCAGACACGCCTCACTGGGGCTGGGTGGAGGGGCAGGATCCCCTCCCTGCCCTGCTGGCACTGCTGTCCCCAATGCACCCCAGGATCCCATTGCCCCTCTCGGCCCCAGGGCGCTGCTGGCTCAGGGACAGCTCATTGTCCATGGGACCCCCAGGCCATTCTCTGCAGAGCTGCTTTCCAGCAGGGCACCCCCAGCCTGGGCTGGTGCCTGGGCTGGTCCTTGCCCAGAGCAGGACCCTGCATTTGCCTTTTCTGCATTCCAGACCACTCCTCTGCCCATCTCTCCAGCCTGTCAAGGCCCTTCTGAAGGGCTGCCCAGCTCTCGGGGGTATTGGCCGCTCCTCCCAGCTCTGGGTCTGCAGTGAGCTCTCTGAGGGGGCCTCTGCCCCTTCCTGCAAGTCACTGATGAATAAGTGAAACAATTCTGGCCATCTAAATGGGTGTAGATTTGACAGGGCAGTGGAAAAAACATGAGGAATGGAGTCCAAGGCATTGGACTAGTCTATTGTTGGATAGATTTGTCTAGTCAGAGAATGGAGAACTAGAGGCACTTTAGGATCATAAAAAGGATCCACTAACCCCTCTGCCAGGTAAAAGAATAAAACATTGATTTACTACTAAAAGATATGGCCATGAGATAAATCAATGACCCTTAAAGGAAAGGATGTATTTTATACATTCATTGTTAATTCATCTCATTAATTCAGTCAGCCTCAACCATCATAAGCAGACTATTTTTTTCTCCAGTTTCTCATTTTCTATTGGTGGCTTTTATACCTTATGTGTAGAAATATTGGCACTAGGGCCTTAAAATCTTTGCAAGGAGAAGGAAAAATGCATGATGAGACTTTAAAAAAACTTCAGGTTTAGAAATAGAACAAACCTGCTGACTCTAGAGAAAGTGCTTTGAGTACCACACCAGCAACTATCAGCAGCTCCTCTGCAGTGGCACTTTGAGACCTTGTAAATGTGCAGTGGCACCTGGGGAAGAGGTTTGTTAATTGTGTCGTGAAGCTCTGAATTGGCTGGGAGGGCTTGAAACCTGCTATTTATAGCCACTGTTACTACCTGAAGTACTGTGTTTTAGAGTGGTACATTAATATTAGGAGGACCATTTGAGGGAGTTCCTGTTGTCTGTTGTGACATAAATATCAATAAACCAGCTGTGAGATATAATCTATTCCTCTCAGCTCTATTTTTATTGGCCTCACAGCCTGTGCTGCCTTTATGTCCTCCTTACAGTCAAGCCTCCCTCAAAATAATGATAATTATTATGTTGTAATAATAGTATGCCACAGTCTAAAAGCCAGCTCTGTCTCCTGACTATTTCTATGGCTGATGCATACTCACAGTTTTTGGAAGGAATTTCAAGCTCTGATGACTAATACCATAACTCCCTTTCTTTCCCCTGTACCAGGAAAAAGCTTCATTGCAGGTTTGCTCTGACCCCAGAGAGAAATTTTCTTCTCTTTTGTTCTTAACTTTTTATGAGTGTTTTGTTGTGTTATATATAAAGGTTGAAGAATTTGGAAAAGGAGTTGATTGTCAAATTTGGCTTTGTTTAGAAAAAACATCACCTTATTGTGTATTGGTTTGACTAATAGGGGTTCTTTTTAGAAGCAATGTACTCTTTGCCATGGAAAATCTATTACTGCATATACAGTATTAATAAAAAGCACTTGGAAGTGCAATTCACTGGTGTATTTAAGTGTGAGTCATTGATTATGCTTAATTACAGACAATATGATAGGGCAAATCAATCTTTGAACTACCAAAATATCTCACCTTCAATAGCTGAGGGTTAAGCTGCTCTGGAATTTTCCAATGAAGTATTTTCCTATTGGAAAAAGACAAATCCAAACCCTTAATTTTACTGGACATTAAATCTTGTGCTCAAAGGAGGGGAATAATGGGAAAAAAAGAAAAGGCTCAGAAACTGCAAAATTGGTGCTTAAGAGGCTTTTATAATCTGTGAGAGGCCAAAATCTCTATCCCACCTGCTCTGGTCTGATGCTGACTATACTCTGCCTTTACACTGCTGTCAGGTGTTGACTGCTGGACTGGAATTGTGCATGTTTTCTGTGGAAAAGCTTAAGAAGATCCTTAAGTGGGAAGGGAATACTTTGAACATTGAAAATAACAAACCTTTCTTAAATCAGCACTGTTTATTGCTCACATGAGCTCATCTTCTATCTTGTGTGCAGGATTTATTTACACAAACTGCATCCTGACGAGCAATGTAATGCTCATAAGTGCTAGGTAAGCACCCACAGTAATAACATTCTTCCTGTGAGAAACAGAAACCAAGGCACCAAATGCTCTTGAGTTCTGTTTTACCTTGCTCCTTTTCGTATTGACTATTTTTGAATGTTTCTTTTGAAGCTCATTTATGGTGGCATCATCGGAGCCTGAAAATATGGATTTAATACCATTCCTTTAGTAAAACATGCAAGTTGTTCTACCAAAGTCTTCCTACTGCAACATAGAGTGATTTTTAAATTTTTCTGGAGGGGAGACAAACATATTCAGTGTTCTTGATGATTTAAACCTCTTTTCTCCTGAAAGTGCTCCATTTGAGAAAGGAACTGAAAGCAATTTTACTATTTTACACAAACTGCTGTAAAAGTAGTTGGATAGGTAAATGACAAGAAGGTCTGAACATGTACCCATCTGTGTTAGATGTCATTAGTTCATGGCAATGAAGGGCTCTGCAGGAGGTGTTTCCTAAGGACTAACCCAATCTTCATAAGGACAATATTCTTAGGCTTCTCATCCTGTCAGAGGAGAGGCAAACATTTTCAGGCAATATCTCACAGCAGGGTTTTTCTAGCAGAAATTGTCTCTCACAAAGAAAGAATACCAAGATTAGTCCAAAGTAAGCACTAATTCTCAAGGCCTAGTCTCTCTAAGTTGCTGCTACCATTGTATTGTTCTGAAGTTTAAAACCTTACAGGTATTTTGTGGTGTTCAAATTATTTGTCATATATTGGACAAAAATTGAAATAACTGTAGAGTAGAAATAACTGTAGAGAATCATTATTGTTTCTTTTTGGTGGCTTTTTGACAAATATGCTTTGGCCCATACCCCGTGTGGATTCTTCTTAAACAGCATGATGTTATGGCCTAATACTTGTCCCTGTCAACAGGTGATCCATGGGACTACAACTTTGCTGCCCCAGTGGGATAAATGTGTGGACCTTGTAGAAAATGCCCTCCCCTATGTTGTGGGTAAGATGTTTGTGAAAGCCCATTTTAAAGAAGACAAGAAAGAGATGGTGAGTCCTCTGCAGTCTCTGTCTGGGAATTTTCAGTTAGTGGTTTCATCCTCACAAATTGGCTCTGATGTTAGAACAAAGTTTAAAAAGACTTCTGAAGATGTTTTGAAAATGTTTTCATTGAATTTTAAACCTCCAAAATGCTAGGAGAAAATTGAATGAATTTGAAGAAGTTTTACCTTTCTACCCACCTGGGCACTGCCCCTTCTTTTCATCTGCAGTCCTACAGACAAATAAGCAGCCAGTTAAAAAACAGGTTGAACACTGTTAATTTATGTAAATAGTGACAGCCAGGCTGTGCAGGACCAGAGTGAGGGGTATTGGTGAGAAATGGTTTGGTATTGCTAATATAATTCATTATAGTAAAGTTTTTACTGACTAATAAAAAAACTGGTTGAGATTTCTCTGCTTTATGATTGCTCTTTGAAAACTGTGACTGCTACACAGTAGCAGTCTGTGTAATCTGAGCAAGAAACATGTGACTGATATCTGACCCAAATTAAGGGAAGCTGAGAGTCACATAGTGAGAGTTTATATCTGGGATTCAAATTTTTCCAGTTGAACAGTGGAAGGAATAATTCTTCCATACCTTTGAGTCTAGAGGGATGTTCATTCTCGTTCTAAAATTTTCAATATTCAAATAATTAATTACCCTTCACAATAATTTATGACTTATTTTCACGTCATGCTTTTCTTATAAAATTTTCCAATATCTGCTTTTACGGCCATTGATTTTCTAGCAGTAATCAGTTTTAAACTGACTGATTTAGTCATTGAACTTAGCTCTCCATGCAGGAGAGGCACAACCATTTAGGAGACATGAGATGGGACCCTGTGCTGGGAGCAGCAGCCCTGTGGAAGCCCTGCAGTGCCCTGGCTTAGTAGCCTGAGTTTGCCCCTTTGACTTTATCCACTTGGACTGCTTTCACAGGGAAGGACTCCATTTTAGAAGGCACATGCTTATTTGACTTGTCCCCATCTTTGTCTTCTGTTTCCCTCTCAGGTTCTGCATTTCTTTCATATTTGCCTTCAACTGGAGTTTTCCTCTCTGAGATCCAGTTTTTCCATCTCCCTTTTCTTGATTCAGTTTGCAATGTGCTATTTGGCCATTTGTGGCAAAAATATGCCAGGCATATGCAGTATGTTATCTTGCACAGATAAGTGGGAAGAGTAGGAGTATAAGAAATGTACACTTTATGGAGAGGATGGACACTTTTTCATATTTGCATATGTGAGGAAAAATTATGAGAAGCAGATAGAGCAGAGTTTCTCCTGAAATGCAAGTTAATTAGAATGGTTCTTAGTATGCACATTCCTTTTAGACCAAAACTTTGGAAAATTATGAAGCCTGAATTCTCAGTAGCACCCGTAGTGAGAAATGCATATAAAATTCATAGTGTCGGTCACAACATTCAGTCCTAAAATGAAAAACCCATGGAGATAAAATTACATACAGATGAAATTCATTGCATTTCATTTAGAAGTGTACTTTTCAAGTTAATAATTTGTGGTGTTATCATTTTCATTTAAGTGGTTTTCAGTTCTATTTCTCTTTCTTAAGCAGTAAGAAAGCATGTGAGTAAAGCATTCTTATTTGTACAGGTTTTTTTTCTTTTTTTTTTTTTTTTCTGGCTTATGGCATATATCTGTCTATGATAAGCAAATCCTGACTTACGGATAATATGGATTCTTCCCCCCCCCGCCCCGTGTTTTGTGATTGATGTTTCATACCTTAGATACTTCTTTTATCAAGAAAGACATTATTTGTGTCTAAATATAGCACTGCTTCTAACTCAGAGTGCCTGCAGTGTTTTTACAGATACGCCTGAGCAGTTTCAGTAATAACTTTGATAGCAGGAATAGGTTTCTGCCCCTGCCCCCTGCAGCTACAGCTGCTGCATAAAGCTTAAGTATACACCAGGGCCCAGCTGCAGAGCTTGAGTTTGAACTTGTAACCTCCAAATACAGGGAGTTCACCTCATTAGTGAACAAAGTTAATTGTGTCAGTGCTCTGTCATCAATATCTTTAAGTTACCCTATTTCCTGGGATGCAGTTTACTGCGAATGTTTACTCTTTAGTCATAGTTAATGCTAGACCTGCTCTGGTTCACCCATATTGCCTCTAAAATGAGAAAATGTTTTTTGAAAAGGGTAGGAAAAAAATGAATAATCCAAGGAACTTTGCTACATTTTTTCTGACTTCACCACAAATAAAGGACAGTTCCAGATTAAAATGTTCGTCTGATACATTAATGACAATTTAGCTAAAAGAAATGTTACTTTTGAGGGTTTAGTCCCTGCTTTTAATGACATTTCAGATCTACTAGATTTATAGAATAAGATTATACAAATCTCTGCTGCTTGACATTTTCATTATTTTTAAATGTAACATAACTGATAACACAAACTTCCAATAAGTCTTCATCTAATGGGTATCTGTCATGTCCTGTGCTGTCTCAGCTCTGGTTTGTGCTAAAGGACTCAGGCAATGGCTGGATCCCTCTCATTGCCTCACTCTCACAGCCTTCCCATGACTGTTTGTCGTGGGGTTCATCTGCTGACATAAATAGAGACAGTTGGTTGCATACACTTTTCTGGGCTGCTAGACAGATCCATAGGAATGAGTGCTCTTTAAACTCATATAAAGAATCTCTTAGCCATTATTGTTTTTTGTCATTTCAGGGTTTTCTTAGTGTGCATGCTCACTGAACAGTCCTATTACTATTATTATTATTATTATTATTTTTTTTTTTTTTTTTTTTTTTACTTGGTTGAGATGTGGTCTTGGCTTTGCAGAGGTATCTGAAGAAGCAGCCGAGGTGAAGTGGTTGTGGGCTTTCCCAGTTTTCCACAGATCCAAGCTGTCATTTATGGTCCAGGACCTCAGAAGCAGCTAAGGCTGCTCAGTGGTGTGAGCCAGGGCCACCCTCCCTGCTGTAAGTAAAGGGTAGCAATGCTTCACAAATGCAGCTAAGTACAGGCTAAATATTTGGATACTGCTTTGTATTTGGATCATGAAGCTGTCAGCCCAAATTCAGTTCTTTGCCAGTATTAATAAGGCATGTCTCAGTCTCACATAAACCAAACCAGGCCACAGACATTCTCTCTGCAGGAAAGGCTTTATTTGTGCAAATGTCTTTCAGCTGGCTCCTTCTGCATGGGCCAGTGATCTAGAACCTAAGGCACAGAAATCTCCCCAAAGGACTGCAAATCTCTCAGTGTTTTTTATCATTTCAAGATGGTATTCTCACAAGTATGACATGAAATGATCAGCAATGAACAGGGTGTGTGATGCCAGAAGGGAAAGAAGATGGAAAAAACTTGCCTTCAGAAGAAGTGTGTTACTACTGGAGAAATCAGAAATTAGCCTTCAAGAAAGGAGAGCAGATACCATCTGATCTGCAATTATTTGTGGTCTGAACAAATCTATCACTCCTATATACACCAAAGCTTTCCTTACAATGATTCTGCCATGATATATTTTACTGGGCAGGGTTTTACTAAATATTTTGCAGATGGAGGAATTGACTGAAGGAATTCGCTGGGCTTTTATTGACATGTTAGAAAAGGAGAACGACTGGATGGACTCTGAAACAAAAAGAAAAGCTCATGAGAAGGTAATAAATATAAATGTTGAATAAATAAAATCCTGCTATGATAAAGATTTGACTTGAGTGATAACAGTATGCCATGGACTGTATTTGCAGTTCCAGTTACTTATTGATCATTTTCTTTGTGAAGGGACACATTTGTTTTTCTGGATGCAGAGCCATCTGAGCTCCTGCTTCTCTGCTGAAGTTATTTTTGTTACCTTGTTCCTCTTTCCTTGCATCCACCTTTCCCTGTCTGGCTCTGGTTGATGTAGACTGTAAGCTTATTTCAGATTTGGCTTTTCTTGACAAAGTCTTCACCTTGACTGGCATCCCAGGGACACAGCAATCTACAGACAGAAAACAGTGTCTGAAACACCTGTGACAGCCAAGAGTATTTGCTGTGAAGAGGGAGGATCTAGCCTAGAAGGGAATATGAGAATAATTTAGGTTTTACAGTTTTTCCAGTGCTGTGGAGGGAGGCCTAACTTGAGAGCTGTCTTTTGAGAGCATAATGGTGATCCCAGCTGAACATCCATTCATCCATCCATTCAGAACATCCTGACAGAATAATGCCAGTTATGAAGTGTTATAATCAAAGGTGGCATTACTGGTCCTGATTGCTTTCAGATAAAGTCACAATAAAATACAGGAGGCAAAGGTGAAGGCTGGCGGATGTACTCAAAACCTCCTTTTCACCCTATTCCCACATTTACAGCATGTGATGAGTGGAAAGGAAGATTTTCCAGATGCAGAGCCCTGCCCCCAGGGCAGCAATTGGAGGGAGTGTGTAAAAAGACAAGTGGAGGGCATTGTCTAGATCTGTGTCCTTATTTACCCAGTCAATGGGATATCAGTGAATTAGTAAGCACCCTCTTTGAATAAACTGACAGGCAAGTGCAGCTGAACTGTTCCTGCTCTCTGTGCTTGAATAAAAATAGCAGTGTTTTAATTTAAAAGCAAACATGGACTTCAAAATTTTTAGTAATTCTAATGAAAAGACTCTTGAGGAATTCTATCATTGGAAAGATTTAAATTCCATATGCAGTCCATTTACATTTTATAAAGCAGTGCTCTTCATATATGTGCAAATGAAATAGAGCTGCATAAATGCACCAATAAACTCAATAACAAGAGAACAGTAGTGAAATGACATTTATTTCCTGCTAACCTGATGGTAAATGGGCTGCAGTTATTACTTCCTCTGGGCTGTTACACTTTTTTTTTTTTTGCTAGAAATACCATTAGAAATAGAATAATCTGTAATTTAGATATTTGTTAAAATTGATGCAAAATAAGAGCAGGATGATTTTCGGATGATTTCCTTAATAAAGATATTTCTATATAACAACATGCTTAATGACTTTGTTCAAAATTTTCTACCTGCCTTTCAGCAAGAAAATAACACAAACATTGCCAAAACCCAATGAACTCCTAAAAAAAGCTCTCCCTTTCCCATTTTAAGGCGGATTTTCATCAGAAGGTAGGCTAGATCTCCAGAAGGTAGAGATGGCTGTTTCCCTCTGTTGACAGATTCTGGAAGCATACGGCTCCTTGCTCCCAATTTAGACATGTCATTGAAGGTTCTGAATTTAGTGGGGTAAGTCTGGGCTGAACAATGCATGACAAACTAAGTACTCCATAAGTACAACAAAAATAATACTACAAGCCATAGTACTATGAAGTGTATAGCCAATGGTTCAAAATCATTCTCACTTAACTGAAAAACCATTTCATAGTTTGCTGACATAGGAACAAAGTCAAACTTGTAAGACATGAGTGTTATGTAATGCCTTAGATACTGCAGCAACAATTACGTGATACGATTTACGTCTACAAGTTTAAGTTCAGATCCACAGAAATAGCTGCTTGGCTGGAAGGAAAGAGCCTAGAGAGACATTTGGTAGATTTCCAGGCATGGAGTGTGTGTATGTTTATTAAACATTACTTATTGTTAATGATAGATCTTCTATTTGTCCTGGAACTCTTGGATGAGCTTGTTTTTAATTCAAGAAATAGATTCATTACATGTAGGGTCAGATAATTCACAGGGGAAATCTAAGTTTTATAATACAGCAGAACCTTCAAAATCTGTTACACTGTTCTAATTAAATCTCATGAGCCTAGCACTTTCTGCTGTTACTTTTTCAATACTTAGGCTTTAATAAAACAGCACAGACAAGCATGAATTTTATGAGGGAGATTGGTTGGTTAAAAAAAACCCCACTATTACTTTATTGTAGAGATCTGTAAAATTTGCATTTCTTTGTCAATAAATGTCACCCACATGCTGGACTCTGCACCCAGGATGGAGAAACACCAGGAACCAAGTATAAATTGGGAGAGAGAGGGTGCAGGCAGCAGCTAAGGACTTGGGGGCTGTCTGGTTTGGAGAAAAGGAGGAGGCTGAGGGGCCACCTCTACATCTTCCTGAAGTGAGCAAGTGGAGAGAGAGGTGCAGATCTCATCTCCCTGGGATCCAGTGACAGCATGTGTGGGAGCAGGTCAAAGCTACTTCATCAGGAGAGGTTGGACTGGACATTAGGAATCTTATCTTTACAAAGTGGGTGGTCAACCACTGGAAGAGGCTTCCTGGAGAGGTGGTTGTTGGCCCAAACCTGTGTTTAAGAAGCATTTGGACAATGCCCTTAACATCATGCTTTTACTTCTGGTCGCCCTGAGGTGGTCTGGCTGTTGGACAAGATGTTCTTCCTTCCAACCAAAATGTTCTAATTCTATTTTATCAATTCAGTAAAGAAAGGATGCTTTGTTCATTTATATTTTCGTCAGTAACTGTCCCATTGTCCTTTGTAGCAGTGCAGATTGGAGGTTCTGCCCTAAGTTCCATGGCAGAACTGTACCCTACAGGGAAATGACTGATTCAGATATTTTGCTCATCCTCTGTATTTTTAATCACACTTCATTTTTGAAATGTTCAAATGCTTTGAAAAGAAATTAACTGCAGGAACCTGATGGTGGTTTTGTTTGCTGTGCCTGCTCCATGTAATCTATTTCATTTCCTTTAGTTTTTCTTTAATTCCAGGCATATTTGCGTCATTAACAATTTTTTTTACTCATTTCCTGAAAGAAGGAGAGAGTCAATATGGGATCTGGGTGTCTGGACAATGAGCATAGAGTCTTGTGGTGATTGTATCTTTAGATGACAACATTGTAATGTAAAGGACATGGCAGGTTTGAAAGAGAATTAATTGCAAATCTTCTCTGTGATTCAGACACTCTGTTTTGTGTGTTTTTTTCTTCCTGTTTTCCGACTGATGCCCACCTTTCTTTTGTGCTTGGCTGAGGTCAAATTTGTAAACCTTGCTGTCAGCCTGATGCTTTGCAATCAAAGGAACCATCGACCTCCAGAGGACTTACAAAAGACCCTCTGGTAGAAACTATTCGTGAATTTTGCTTTAGGCAGCTTGTCAGCTCTATCTATTCACTCCGTCTGTGACTCTTTGTGTCTGTCCTGTTGTTTTATGTTACTCATAGGGGACACTACTAATTTGATGTTAAAAGGATCAAATCTACTACTCCATGTGACACAGGAAACAATTGTCTTGCAGCCCTGATATCTGAGAATAATCTCTTCAGCTGTATAGTTTAGAGTTAAGGTTTGACATTCCTTTTGTAACAAAACAATATAATGAGATAACATCTAATAATTTACCTCTCTTCCCCTTCCATTCCTTTCTTTCTGTGATCGAAAGATGAATTTAAACCAGACCATCTAAAAGCCAATCTCACAGAAAAGGTTTCTAACAGGGTGAGGTGGCTCTGCCTTCACATGCAGTTCTCACCTGGCTCTCTGGATGGAGCTCACGCTGCTTCCAAAGGAGCTCGGAGTCCGAGAGAAGCGCTCGGCTCTGTGCTGTGCTGCTGTTTTCTCTCCTGTCCTTACACCTCTGCTCTATTCAAGCCCTTCTTTATTGTACCATATTTGAGTATCATCTCAAATTTGCTTCAAGTGTGCCTGTTAATCCCCCGAATTTTCAATGGAATGCTCTGATAAACAAACAAACAAACAAACAAACAAACACCCCAAACAGGTTTCTGTTCTTACCCTTTTAGTCTCCCTTTTCTAAGGGTCAATACATTTTGCCCTCATTTGCAGAACAGGGAAATTATTCAAGTGGGTGTCCTTTGTTCTTGGGTTTAACTGGAGGCTTGAAAAAAGACGTTTTTCTTAAATTCTCCAAGTCTCTTGTTAAAGATCCTCTTAGGCTATGGCGCAGGGATAACTTCCTATTTGGAAGTTAGTTCTTTTGCTTTAGAGTACTATTTTTAAAGCATGTATTGTAAGCCAAAAAAGAGCTTGTTTTTCCTCTAGTAAGATTTTTCCGTAACATTATTAACCTCCTTAAGTCATGGAGCACAAATCCCAAGGTCACTGTGCAATCATTTGGCTCCTGAACTTGCCTGCTGCTTTGCTTTATTTCTAAGTTGTATATGCAACATTTGTTTTCTCCACATCTCTGAGTCTGAAAACTGAGTCAAGAGGAGCACAGGAAAATATCAGGACTGTGCCTAGCTATAGGTGGCTCTCTTGGGCAGAGTTAGGTACCTTTGTTTAGCCTACAGGGCTTGTTCTGTTTCTTCAGAGAGCTACAAAGCTCCCTAGACAACACAGTGTAATTTGGGCCTTAGGAAATCAAGAGCCATCTGTACAAGCCCTGATTTTACAAAGTATAGGTACTTTAAAGGAGGTGGGTGTCCGTGGGTTATCCCACTGAAGCCATTTGTTTCTCAGCCAGAACTTGCTGGCCCTGTCCAGCCCTGCAGTCACTTATCTGAGCCACAACCCCCTTTCTCAGTTCTCCTTGGTCTCTTTCTCCTCACAGTTGGGTGGTTTCACTCTGACCATGACAGTTTTACTACTCAGAGCAGAGTCCAGGGTCTGCTTCGGACAGTGGCCAAACAGTAGCAGATGTTCAGAGATGAACTCAAGGACAGGGCGAGCATTAAGGAACACATTCCCACTGTCCTTTCCTGGCCTCTGACAAACTGCAGCTCACTTGCTTCCTGAGCCAGAAGTGATGTCTCTGTATTTACTCATATTTTCCTCCTATGAGTTTGTCTAATGACTTTTTGAACCCACAACAATTTTCATCATCCGCAACTTCCCAAAGCAATGAACAATTGCCTCACTGTGCTCTGTGGATAAATAGAATGTCTTTTTGCTTGACTTAAAAATGTTCACCCTCTCCTGTGTTGTGGTAGTGCAGAAACCAGAGAATAATCATCACCTGTTCTCTTTTTGTGCTCACTTCACTCTTGTGCTAAAATGTTGGCAATACATACTAGGAGAAGGGAGCCTCCTGCTCTTCTTCACATAGCCTGTCCAAGGCATGCACTAGATACAGTTCTGAAATATAACATTTCATAGAGATCTGATACAAGCCCAGACAAAAAGGGCCAGGCACCACAGCTTCAGGAGCTGAAATTAGTCTTGTTTAATGCCAAGCTACTTTGCACTAAGATGACAAATCATCCAGTCTTGAAAGTGGTTAGTGGGTGCTCTGCAAAAACTAGAAATGCCTTTTGAGTCTTGTGGGGTCTGTGGATCCATCCTAAGACGAATGCAAAAATATGACAGTGGAATCAGCCCTGAGACTCAGGGCTTCAGATTCCAATGACCATTTCTAGAATGAAAGCCAACACAAAACTGATAGAACAATACTTGGTAAAAGAGAGGGATGGAGTTTCAAAACCAAAGCTTGCAAGACACCTTTTACACATTCCTTTAATATGACTTTATATCTTTGCTTCAAGGATGTCAGAGAACTTCACGAAGTATAAGACTATTTCAGAGCAGTCATAGAAACTGCTAGACATACTTCTGAAGAGCTAAGAAAAGCAGGAGAAATTTCCAAAGACTCTAATTGCAGTTAGACACTTCATTCCTATTCAAAAGCCTATAGGGGAGACTGCTGACTTTCTAATTTACTGGTTTTACTGGAAAGTTTGATTCAGGTATTTTTGAAACAACCTTGCTATTTCTCAATTGGAGAGTGTATTTTTGTTGAGTGCCAATTAAACCTCAGCCACTTTTCTCCTTTGTAGAAGTGGGCATTCTGAAATTAGGGAGATCTCTGTCTGAGTGCAAAAAATTCATGGGCCGGGTTGTCCTGTAGTAGTTGCATTCCAGGGAGCAATGAGCAAATCTCCTCATAAGGTTGGAATGTGTTGAAGTTTGGAAAAGGCAGGGTCACATATTAATTCTTTTCCAACATGCCTGCAATTCCTTTGTGTGTTAAATATGTCACTAGGAGTTTATCTTCCTAATTTAACTCATCTTTCACAGAATCACAGAATCATGGCTCAGGTTGGAAGGGACCACAGTGGGGTCATCTGGTCCAACCTCCTTGCTCAAGGAGGATCATCCCAGAGCACATAGTACAGGACTGTGCCCAGATGGTTCTTGAACATCTTCAGCGGGGGAGACTCCACAGCCTCTCCAGGCAATCTGTTCCAGTGTTTGGTCACTTCCATAGGGAAGAAGTTCTTCCTCATGTTCAGGTGGAACTTCCTGTGCATCAGTTTCTGCCTCTTGTCCTGTTGCTCGGCACCACTGAGAAGAGCCTCCAAAAGGCTCCATCCTCTGACACTCCCTTCAGATACTCAGAGGCATTGATGAGGTTCCTTCTCAGTAATTCCTTTTTGAGGCTGAACAGCCCATTCCTTCTTCTACCATGATATATGAAAAGAAGGAAACAACTCAATAGGAAGGTGTAAGGAAAGTAGATGTTTCTCGGACATGATGTAAGGGATTTGAAAATTTGTGCTACTTACCTAGTTTGGAATTTGGTCAGGATTTTGAGGCTGCTACTCCTACACCATTCCTTAGATATCTGTTTGGAAAATGCCAATTTTGGGAGTAACATTTTTTCACCTGGAAGAAACAGAATGATACTTTTCTTCTAGAGTAGAAGTGTTCCATGCTGTTCTCTGAATAAAAATAGGTCTTCACTTTCTATCAGATTAACATCCCCTTTTCTTTCTTATCCATTTTACATCAAATATTTATTTCTCATCACAAACTTTAATTTTTGAACTCTAAGAATAATCTATCACATCCTGAATTTAATTTAACCTTCACAGGAAGACTGGGCTTTCCTGATCAGTAACCATGGGAGATGTTCTTCTCCGTTGGCCAGAGTTGAAACTAATAGCCATGGCATGTTTGCTTATCTCTTATCTCTGGGGTTAGATTGCTGCTGTCAGCTTCTCCCTTGTTATCTGGCTGCTGCTACTGCTCACTCAGTTGTGCAGGGATGTCAGTTCCATTAATAACCTGAGCACCGTGCAAACAGATAGTGGAAAACAGGTGAAGGGAGAGGAAATTGTATTTAACCCTGATCTCACAGCTGTCATTTTTCAGACTCAGCCACCACTATATAAGGCCAGAATGGGTGTGTGACATCAAAACACTTGTGACAAATCTCATGCTTGAAACAGGAGGGAGACAGATGGACAGACACCTGCAGATGCTCAGGGACCAGGGTGAATCTGGGTTTTATGGCAGAAATGTGACATGAAAACATTGTTATGCTAAATGACAGAGTAGTTCTTCCAAAGAGCAAGAGATCTTCCACCACCCCTGGAAGTGTTGGGTTGTTTCAGCTTTAGCTTTCACTATCTGTTGTTTTAACAAGTCTCCTGCAGAGGTACAGTTACAGATAGTGTAGTCCATCCCCTGCTAAGCAGTAGCAGATATGGAGGTGCAGGAGAGCTGTTCTCTGTGTGAGGAGTCTACAAGGGCATGCTCAGGGATCTGCTTGGCATTGCCTTGCTCTCTGCACTGAAGGTGTGTTTCCTGGCTGGGGTGATCTCCCCCTGCTGTAAATGCCCACTGAGGAGAGCTGCCTGCTGGCTGGGAGTGGGTGAGGAGCTTAGCAGGGCAGGGCTGTGGGCTGGGACCCCGCCATGGGCCCTCAGTGTGGGCACTGAACTGTCCACAACCAGGTGTGTGAGCCAGCAGCACTTCAGCTTGCTCAGCTATTGTACCAGTCACTGGGGTCTGAAGCAAAGTAGTGAGATTTTAAATGGCTTCAGGTACTGGTATTGCTGGAGTTTACCTATAAAGGAACCATGCCACAAGCAGCTCATCAGACTCAGGAATTTGTTCCTTTAGTGGCCTTTTAGAGGCCAGGATGCTGTGACTAAGAGTAAAGGCCTCCTCAGCTGCGCTCATATGTGAGGGAGCTGTGAAATGTCTTGTGCTCAGTTTTCTGCATATGGGATCATCAATGTGAAAATACCGAGATATAATTTATAAAACTAAGAATATGTAAATGTCTGGAATAGAGAGGAATTTCATATTGAGTAGAGAGTAGAGCATTTTCTGAATATTTTTCCTCTATGTTCTGCAGCCTATGTATTTGGTTATGTGTACATCTGCTTTCCTCTCATACATTACAAGGCATGGACAACTGAGAGTGACACACTTACTGGTACAGTGCTGGTCAGGTCCCTGTTCAAGCTAAAGGAATTCCTCCTCAGAGATAAAACATGCAACTCACGAGTACTCCTGATGTTTAAGTTCTCAGTCACCATTTCAGTTGGAGAAGTGTTAAAAAGGTCTCTACCATGTCTGGTCTCAGTTGCATCAAGACTGTGGCTGAAGCTCACTTGTGAAATGAGAAATGAAAAGGGAATTTTTCATATGCTATTCTTTATTTTTTAAAAAAAGTGCTCAGCAACCTTTGCTTAACCTTGAAAATGTTAAATGAATGTGAACTGATGCAGGCAGAGACTAAGGTCAGAAGTTGACCCTTTCTGGAACAGGTTATTCAGAGTTTTGCATAAAACTGGAGAAGAAACACTATGGTGAATCATACCCCATACATTTATGATGGGGAGAGAGCTTCCTCACCCTCTCCTGATCTCTGAGCCTGCCCCTCTCTATCAGTGTCCAGTGCCAGAGATCTCAGCACATAGCAGTTTTTTGGATCCCTGTGAACTATCATTTTGCTAGCACAGTGGGTTTTCTTAAGGCTGCTGCTTGCCCTGAGCTAAAACAAAACAGCAGAAAAGATTTTTTGATCAAGGTGAGTGTGTTTCTAGCAAGAGGTGGTGGCATGAACATGGGAGTATGGATAAACTCATAAGGTGCTCTGGGGGGTGAGCAGTGAAGGAGTTCCTTCACTTCCAGAAAGGAGTTTCTATAGAAAACTGAATATAATAATTTTTGCAGCTCACCAATGTGACAAAGACCAACCAAAGGTGGCTTTTTTTTTTTTTTTTTTTTTTTTTTTTTTTTTTTTTACTTTGGAGTTGGGGAGTGTGTTTGGTTGTCTGATTTTCAGAGATAACTATATTGGAAAACATGGAATGTTGCCTGAAAATAAAGGCAGGAGGAGTATGGTTTTTTACAGTGCTAAGTAAGAGTCCAAGCCTAGCTTGGCCATGAGTCCTACCAAAGGAAGCTTAGCAGCACATGCTGTGGGCATGTATCTATATCTATATCAGCATGATACTAATGATAGTCTGTGTCTTCAGAGCACAGCACATTGATTTCTGGCTTGTTTGAAGTGCAGCTGAAAGAACTCCCAGCTCTGCACACACCCTGGTGCAGTCATGGCCCAAGGGATCCACAGGTGTGCAGGGAGGAATCCAGTGCAGAACCCCCCACACTGGAGCTGGGCTTCCACAGCTGGTGCAGTGCCACAGCTGAGTCATTTTGCATATCTGGGCATCACCCTTTCTTCTGGCCCATGGGCATCATTCCAGCTCCACTGAGAATCCAAAGACCATTAAAACTCTCCCAGGTGCTTTGGACAGGAATGGTTGGCAGTTAAGCACATCCTGTGCCAGAAGCTCAGTTGTGCTGGTCTGCAGTATAAATGCATTTATATCTTCAAAGACGAAGATATTTTCTGTGTGCCACAAAGAAAGGTATTGCAGATATGATGTTCTGCGTGTGAAAGACAGAATATATGTCTCTCACATATAATATTCTGTGTATAACATAATGGAATCATGCTAATTGTTATACAGAGGTTGCAAGTGGAAAACTGAATGAAAATAAAATGGACAAAGAATTTTTTTTCTCAGCAAAATTAAAGCAAAGCTGGCAGCAGAATGAGTTTCTGGTGGAAGGATAAAAAAATGACTGAGTCTATTAGTTGGAGTGCTGCATTGAACTGAGGAGTTGTGCTTATGAAAATATCACAGTCAATTAGTATGTTTATATAAGTAAGACTGAAATAAAGATCTAGTTTCACACTTATCTGACTTCATCCAGTTCTATTGCTTAAAAAAAAAATTAATGTGGGATTCATTTAAACTGAAAAGTTAATTTCAGTGAAACTTTTGTCACAGTGACTGAATCTTTGTATTCCAGACAGCCAGAATGGATTTAGAACAGAAAAGAGTAGCACTGATGTACATTGTGGCTTTTTCTGACTCTTCTGTCCATGGTAGTCCTACTAAACTTTTGGATGCTTTCAACTTTATGGTGTGTATTAATAATATTGTCTTGCTGAATAGTAGATATTAAGACTGAACATATAATCTCAATGAACACCTGTCTTGGGAAGTTCTGTGTCCCTTTTCCTCTCTGTTTCCTAGAATTATAAGGTATGGTATGGTCTTTTTAAGTGTACTAAATAATATTGTCTTGCCAGTAAGTTTTGTCTGAGTGAGGCTTTGGTTTCAAAAGCTCATCCAGAGGAGGAGGTAACTACTGTACCACAAAACTCTTCTCCACTTTGTCACATCATGTGTCCCCAGCACTTGGCTTGTAAAAGTTCCAGAACTTGTTGGGTCTCCTGTGGTGAGTGAGTGATTCAGCTCAGTGATCTGGCTGGGGAAAAGCTTGGTTAAATTTCTGCTGTGTTATGGGTGTGTTAAGTGGTCCCACAGAAAGGGGTGTTGAGGAGCTGAGGCAGCCTTTGGAGGCTGTGGATGCAGGACAGCATGAGAAGAACTATGGACAGAGCTGAGAGGAGTGGGGGAGAAGGACAAGGACTAGGAATTTTTTTCCATTTGGCAGCACAAATTTGTTAAATGGACTCAGCTACTTTTGGAACCATAATGTGTGTTTAACTGAAACAATTGTATGCGTACATGGGTGTCATTATTCACAGAAATCACTTGATTATTTATTTTACTTTTTCTCTGACCTTGGCCTCCAGCTATTACAAAGATGAAGTGATAGCTGTGTTTTCTTCATTACTTTAGCAAGTATTTTAGAGCATTCAAAACAATTATTGTAATCCAGAGGGAATGGTTATGGTGCAGTGTGAATTGGTGATATGTGAACTGTTATTAAATGAAACAACTAGTTCTTGAAAAGTCTACACAGCTTCTATTATTGTTACAAAACAAAACGAGGACAGTTATGCAACAAAAAGAGGACAGTTAAGTTTTAAAAATAAATAATGTTAATCTGTATTCTTGAGTGTGCATTAGACAGTTCACTGCAGATCAAGTACTGTTAAAAATTGTCATTTCAGGCCAAGTATTCGTGTTTGAATTGTCGCTTCACTTTCCATTGTAGTTGACAATGTGAAAATCCCTGGTGTTTCACTTTCCCACAAAGGAAATACTATGCATCATTAGGGTGAGCTCAATCCATCTCTCACTCAAGTCAATGATGTTTTCCTACTGACATCTGTAGGATTGGGCTTTAGCCCTGTGATGGAACTTTGCTGTGTTTTGCCAAGATCCACCACTCTATTTTCCTATTTTTTTCCATATGTAAACTCTAGATAGATGCAGTGATATTTATGCAGCAGTATTACCAGATGGCTCTTGAATCATCTGTTCTCAATGAAAAATGAAAAGACTGGGCACATATATAAAGGCTGAATTAATCTTTGTAATTAAATGGAACATTACTTTGCCATGAATGATTTTAGCTTTCACAATGTATTTCATGCTAATTTTTCAGTGAACTGTAATTGTATTAATTTTTTATATATTTAGAAGCTTAAAAACGATCTTCACAAAGTTATTGAGTAAGTTAATATACAGAAGATCTCTGTCAGACTCATAAAACTTTATTGTGAGATATACGTTTTGTTTTATTTTCTCTTTACAGTAAGTAAAATATGTCAGTACTTAGTGTTGTATAAAATATCCAAGTCATACTCAGAGGCAAAAAGGCTCTCAGGATGCTCACATGCTTGGTTGTCAAGTGAGAATTTGAATAGGCTGGAAACTGGGCTGCTTTGGAGCACTGGAACACGTGTGCATTCCCACGTTGGCAGGTTGTTAAGCAGAGAGTGAAAGCTCCTTTATTATCTTGTCTGTGTAGTAAAACTGACTTGCAATGCTCTCCCTGTGACAGAAAGACACTGATGGTAAAATCCTGGCTGTGTTGCAGTCAGTGGGGAAACTTCCATGCACAGGGAGTGGTGGAATAGTCCCACTCTGGCTCCTCTGCCTCAGAGCCTGCTCTCTCTGGCTGCTGGGATAGGAAAGAGTTGTCATGACTTACCCTGAAGCACCCTGCAGCAATGAGTTTCCTTAATTTACCCAGCAGCCCAACTCAGCTGAGTGCTTAATGATGCCTGGGTGAAGTACCCCAGTGCCTCTTTTCTTCCTGCACACATGGCTGTTTAATATGCAAATTAGAGAGAGGAGTTAAATGAGCCTTTAAACCATAAAAAGTTGTGCATGGTGGATTTATGGTGGATTCATGTGCAACTGCCACATGGCTGGTTCCTGTACATTTGTCACATTTCATTTGACTCCCTGTGCTTGCCTCCTGGAAGGCTGGTCTCTTATACATACTTTTAATCCTATCAAGGGGAAAATACTGACATCATTACCAAAGAGTAAGCAAGCTATAGAAGAGTTTTCCCTTTCCTTGTGCTATGTAAATAAGGAATCTCCCAATTGCTGTTAAAAATTACACAAGTGAACAGAAAAATAGGCACAGAAACAAAACTTCCAACATGCAAATTTAGAAACCTGCTCTCAGTATGATACTTTCTAACTTGTCAATTGTGTAAATAAATTGTGCTGGGCTCTGCTGAAAAGGTTTGCACCTGATGCAAAGCTTCTAGGAGGAATCCCACTCAGAGGAATTCCCAAGGACTTCAGAAGGCCTCCTATGTTCTCTCATGAGTTTTGCTTTGGCTAAAAGAAACAATTTACCTAACCAGGAGCCAAACATCCTTCACTGTCAACATCAGCTTTGTCTGTCTTACTTGCTCAGATCTCTAAACCACACATATTGTGGTAATGCCTTTTAATTAACAAATGCAATAATATAACATTTCCCCCTTATCTATCTATCTATCTATCTATCTATCTATCTATCTATCTATCTATCTATCTCACAATCTCACAAAATACAGACAGCTTTAGACATACAAAGCATCCAAGTACTAAAAGCAGCATTACCTTTTGATGTTGCTTTCCAAAATCTCAAGACACACTTTGTTATTTACGAGGGTTTTATATAGACTTTATAAAAAAATCTCCATAGTTTCTGACTATTTTATTCTCATGCTTAGAAATCTCAGTCTCACAACATCATATGTGAAAGTCACAAAGCAAATGATGAACTCATGCAGAACATTTGAGATCCACCTGATTTGTTTAAGTAGCTGACTTAGTAGAAATTAAAGCTGTTATGTTTTGTTTTTTTCCTTTTACAAAGCTTGTTTGCACTGGTATTGAAACATGGGAAATAGTAAAGGATATTTTCTGTTTCCTTGTGAAGTTCAGTCAGTTGGACCTGACATCACCAGGAAAAATATAGACATTCTTGATTACATACAAACTTGCAGATGAATTGTGTTCCCTTCCTGGCTTTTTTTCTCCCTCCCCACCACAGCCTTTAAAATATCACGAAAGACTGCTGAACCTTCTGGCAAAGTGAGGAAACATTCTGTTGAGAGTTAATTTGGCTCATTTCATATTTTCCATTCAGCATTTTTCTTCCATTGCTTTTTTATTACTAGGGCAATTTGCATGACAATGGGATCTTTCTTGCTTAAGAGATTGTCTGCTCCTTCTGCTAATTTCCTACCTGAAGTTGTTATCTTCTGTTTGTGACATCTAAATTATCTCAACCACAATTAATTGTGATGTCACAAATGGAGTATTATGACTTTGGGTTGGAAGTGAGACTGAGAAATTGAAGGAGTTTGAAGAAGAAAAGAGACCTTTCTTCTTGAAAAGTAAAAGAGGAGACAGAATGACTTTGGTTAAATGGAAGCATCCTCCATCACCCTTCTTCTGAAAGTTGTGGAACAGCTGGTTTTACATCTTGCTGTATAGGAGGCCCTGCTGTACTGAGATGCTGTGAAGTGGGAGAAGGGGAAATGGTATGTGGAGGAGGGGGGCTCTTCCCTTAAGCAGTCAGTCCCTGCAGCAAAAAGGAATGAAAATTGTTGGACCCTAAAAAAGGCCCAGGCCCTGCTCACAGAGAGCAGAATGCAGGGTTGGTATTGTTGAACTTGGTTTAAAGGCCAATTATTTATTGTTTTTCATATCTTGCAATATTCGAGTTTTGTCATCAAAGTCTGATGACCACGGAGGAGCGTTTTTTGAAGGGAGGGAATTCCAAAGACTTACTGAGAAATTGTTTTCAGCATCATGAAAACATAAAAAAATGAAAGTTTTGTGCTAACCTAGTCCGTCATAGCTTTAATTTATCTTATGGACTTGTCACATTTCACTTCTTGATATGTCATCTTATCTTTTTGTGTACTTCTGCTTTTCTTTTGGAAACTTGTTTCCACAGAAATTCTGGGTGTCTGAGTGATCTACTGGTGGTTTTGTGAGGACATTACCAAGGCTGTTTGTAAACTTGCGCCATGATTTATAAAGTGGGAATACTCATCTACAGCTACTTCACACTGGACTGTTTGCTCAGGTTGTGCATAAACACTGGGACCAAGTCACAACTGAAAGAGGATTAAGGAAAAATGAAGTGTCTTATTTTAACACCTCTTCTGGCATTAGGAAAAGAGTAAAGACTGCAAAGTAAGGGAGGGAAACTGGAGAACTCCACACAGATCAGTCCTGTGGTTTTCAGAACGTACAGTGTCCTTCAGAAAAGGACCCATCCTCAGGTGCAAGTGGAAGTGGCCCTCAGTGGAAACGCCAGGCTGCACTTGCTGGGATCAAGTTTGATTCACATCTGTGCATCAAATCTATTTTAGCAGTTGGATGTACCAGCTACTGTGCCATAGCAAAACAGACCATTTCCTGTTGTCCTTTGGAAAACAGTGTACAAACAGGCATTTGACCATCTGATTAACACAAGACCCTGTAGGGAAAATCATCTGTTAGGGTTTTGCACTCAGGCACGTCGCTGTAAGTACGCAAGAGCTCTGCAGGCAGTGACAGACCCACTGTGATAATCTGACAGCAGAATCTGGACCCTCTGCCTTGTGACGCCGAGCTCATTTGTGGCACCAAGTTTACCTCGTAGGCAGGTTGTTTTGAAGTTACATTAGGATGGCTCCAGGGAAGCATAATAATACCAAGTGGAAACTGAGCAAGAAAGAGAAAGAGCTCTATGCTGAGAAGTGGTTTTATCTGTCAAAACTTTTTTTTCTCTTTTTCTTTTTCAAAGGCAAAAGCAGTTATGGCGAAAGTTGGTTACCCTCAGTTTATAATGAATGACACATATATTAATGAAGACATCAAAACAGTAAGTGCCAGACTTGCAGCTTTATTCATTTATTGCAGCCATTCTTTGCTGTGTTTTGCTGCTGTCTAAAGTCAAAGCTAGGCTTTTGTTTGGCATGCACCTGGACTCCTGCTTGCCTGGTTATTTTTATTTTATTTTTGAAGTGTGCTAGCTCTAAATTTTATCTAAATAGTCAATGCTGTTGTATCTAAGTGATATCATAAGGCCTGCTGGGAGTAAAGTCTGCCTGGGTGCAAAGAACCTTCCTGCTATTAAGCATTTTAAAGGTTAACCATGCATTGTAATAATTTCGCATTTAGTTATAAAAATGGAACATACTAAAAGAATTTTTTCTCAAAATAAAGATTTTCAAAAAGCCTAATGTGATTTACCTCAGAATATCACAATTTAGGATGCTGTATGTAAGTTCTCCTCATATCTCCAGGCTATGAATTTAATTTACAACTGATCTTTATAATCATGCCAAGAGGTCCTAACCAATGTATAAACCCATTGTGCTGCCTGCTGGACAAAGATACTGTGGGGGAACTCCTTCCTGCCCCAGTACCTGTTCAGCCTAACTAGGGCAGGAAGGCAAAATAATAATAATAATAATAATAATAATAATAATAATAATAATAATAATAATAATAATAATAATAATTATTATTATTATTATTATTATTATTATTATTATTATTATTATTATTATTATTATTATTATTATTATTATTATTATTTTACTACTTTCCAACTGTGGCATACATTTGATGAGTTGTATTGCTGAAGGTCACAGGCAAACCAGAAACGCAAGTTCAATCCTGAAGCAATAAAATGCAAGAGCGATCATCATCTTTGCCAGAGGACATGAACAGACACTAAATAGTGGCATCATTTTTTGGGAGAACCAACTCCACCAGCCTAGTTCTTGTCCAGGGAAGCTGTAGGGTGAGATGATGCAGTGAAAACAGTGCAATGAGACAGAGCACATAAACAAGTCTATCACTCAGTGTCTGGCATTATTTGCTCAGATAAGTGACAATGGTTGGTGAAAAATGCTTGTTAATCATGCTTGCAAAACCAAAGCTTACATTCGAAGAGCAACTTCCTCACAAATCCTAGAATTGTTTTAAACTGATGAAAGGGATTTATATCCTATTAAAATCCCTTTTCCTTGCCTGTTTAGCTTTGTGTGTGTGAATGCTATTAGATTTGGAAACTTATGGAAGCATGGAGCCCTATGGCTGTAAATATTTAATGTGGTAGAACTCTCAGAAGGCACAGAATATGAAATATTTTTTAGAAAATGTAAAACAAACTGAAAAAGGGACTTCATTACAATGTTGGAAGTGGTTTTAAAATGCACTTTTAAAAATAAAAGTAAGCCCACTTCCTCCTGGGAAAGAGGCTCTCTTAATAATAGCCATGGAAATGTGCAGTCTGCAATGCACTGTTGGGTCCTTGTGATTCCTTCAGCAACACTCTGCACAATGAAGAGTTTTCCCAGTGTTCCAGACCCTTGTACAGATCTGTTCAGCCACTTAGTTTTTTTTTAACTAAGCTCATAAAATATTTATTCTTCCTACCAAGTGTGAAAATTTTACTTGCTTTGATAATCGCAAAAAAAAAATAGGTAATTATCTCATATAAAATAAAAGTTCTGCTTGTTTTATGTAAGCTTTTGTTTCTTTGGACATGCTTTAAAAATGTCTGTGCTTTCTCGGTACAGCTGAAGTTTACAGAAAGTGATTATTTTGGCAATGTATTGCAAACTCGCAAATACGCAGCCCAATCTGATTTCTACTGGCTTAGAAAAGAAGTTCCAAAAACAGAGTGAGTAGACAAAAGGCAAATTTACATAATCTTCTAACAATATTTTAACTTATATTATTTGATTTATATATTAAATACTGTTATATATTAAGTTTTAATAGAATTATGTTAACAGCAATATGTTATGCCGCACAAAGCCTATGGGCAAACTCCCATTATTCAGAAACTCCTGTGAATTTTCTTTTTGAAGGTATCCCTGTTCATATGCAGAGTAGTCATGTGCTTGAAGCTCAAACTTAATTTAATGAAAAAAGGGGTAATTGAATTGCAATTAAAAATGGATTATGTCTCCTGGTCACAGTTAGAGTTTGAAACGGTACAGTGGGGATTTATGAACTGAATTCTGTAGGAATGAAATCATAGTAAGAGATAATGCTATTATTAGAAATACAAATCAGCATTGTTTAGTTACCTGCTGTTGATAGCAATGATACAGAATGGAACATAATTGAATCTACATATGTTATTTCTATTTATTTGTAAACATGAGAGTGCAGATTGTGTCACAAACTTTCATAAAATACATAAGAGAATCATTCTCTTTTCTTACTGGTGGGTAATCAAATCCTTAAAATGCAAATTAAAACCTAAGCAGAACTTAATTAGTCTAATCATGCTACTTAAAAATGACTTCTACACACAGACTTTGAAATCAGTGGCAGTGCTTAGCTCCAGTGGTTTTATTTCCTTAGGACTCCAGAAACCCTACTCAAAGTGAACCATGCCGTGTTCTGGGGGTGGCTCTGTGCTGTCCACAAGGCAGGGGGACAAAATAAGGTTGCTCATGGTTGAAGTGCTTGAATTTGGCCCTGTGTGTTCAAGGTGTCATTTATAGCTTAGATTTAATTGTGAATTTTACCTTCTCATCACAGCTTTCTCTGATCAACCCTGGGGTATGATTTTAGGGATTTTCCTGGATGCAGTACCAGACCATGATGGTGTATTCTCTTCAGGGCAGCAGTTCCAAGAGGGCAGTGGAGCAGCACTGGCCTCTCTATAGCAGTGGTCAGCCTTGGGGCAGCCAGCCCTGATGCAGAACCTGTAGACTCTTGGCACAATGGGAAAGCTCCCCTGAGAGGAAATCAAGTGGCAAGTGGCAGCCCCTGAGTCCAGGACTGTATTCTGAGAGCTGTCACATGGGTATGCTTAAAAAATGAAAGTGTTATCCAATTGCCCTCTACAAGATTGAACCCTTCTCATGCCTGTCTTTACCTCTTATTCCCAGGACCACATAATAGCCAGCCCCTCATCACCTTTGTAGCTCTTTTCTTGTCAGCCCTCAGAGCACATTCAGGCCTGGGGGGTGCCAGTTTGATTTCTGGTCCCTTCCCTTTGTTAGCACAGCGATTTGCTCTGCCTTCTGCTGGGCTGGAGGTAATCTCACCTGAGCCCTGGCAGGGAGGGACAATTAGGGCTCCTGCTGGGATATTATTCTGTCTCTGCAACTGTTCAGTGATAGAAAAGGGCTCTGAAAGTAGTGTCACTGCCTGCTGAGGGACACCAAGGTGCAGAGTCATTGCTGCCTCCAGAATTTTGTAAAAAATTTATTTAAATAAGCCAATAACTCCTACTTACCAGTCTAAGTCATGTCAAACCTGGCCTCAAAAATATCAGCCACTTTTTAGCTACTTTCCACTTTTAAATCATCATATTCCACTGCTTTCTGACGCTTTTTCCTTCTTCTTTTTCTCCCATTTTTCTGTTTTTGTTTTTTAAACTTTTACATTTCATATAACTCCACAGAATTTTTGATGAGGCTTGGTGCTATGTTAATAGCTAGTTACCCTTGGGTTTTTATTTCTATTTGCTTCATTTCTTCTTTTCCCTAGTTTAGTATCTTTTAGCATAACACTTGTATTTCGAGATAGGTATAAGATCATCAAAATTGTTGACCAAAAAAGATAAATAAGAAAATTAGTGTTTAAGGAAATAAAATAAAAGTTGCTAAAATAATATTACACCCAAAAGGTAAAACACTATATTCTTTTAGCAGACAGTCCATGTTTCTCAGTAATTATTTCAAACTGGAATCACTTTCCTCAGCTAAATGTGAAATTAAAATGTTAGATCAATCAAAGCACCAGGGTAAGACCATTAGGGAATGGACAGAGATGGAAGATGCAAGACAAAGCAGTTGGATAAAACAAGGGGGAATATGGATAACGAAGTGGAAAAGAATTGTTTTGGAAATTTAACAAATTTTAATGAAAAAAAGGAAAAAAAAACTACAGCAGGAGTAATTATCAAAAATCTTTATTCTCCCTTCTGTTCCCTCCATCCCTGGCCTGACAGGAGAGGGGAGCATGGAAGAGCTCAGATGAGCTCCCATTGCTCAGGGCATGGGTGATGTTCCACACCCAGCCCTACTGGTTCCCTAAAGCTGTGACGAGGCTGTGGGGTGCTGGAGCTGCCTCTCCTGCCAGTCCTGGGGCCAGGCTCCCCTGGGGACACCACAGCTCTGGGAGGTGTCACTTGTGCTCAACACCAGCCTTGGTGCCAGCTGCCATCCTCACAGCTGGCTGGGGAGGTGACTGTCACCTTCACAGCTGGCTCTATTCAACAAGAAAAAAGTGCTCAGGTATCAGCAGAGAGAAAAATGAAAGGGATTTGTGCAGGAGCTGAGGAATGTGGTGCACAAACCAGCCCAGATTAGGCTGAGAGAGGCCAGTGGAGAGTCTGGAAGGGGAAGTGTGGGAAGGTTGGCACCAGGTGTGAAGACAATCATCAGGTGAGATACAGCCAGAGCAGAGGAAAGTGAAAGGCAGTACAGGGAGAAGTGATGGCCATGGGAAGGGAAAAATTAAGAGTAAGGGTTTTAGTTGCCTTTGCCTATCCACACATTCATACATACAAATATCCATGTGTGTGTGTGTGTACAAACACATGCCTGCACCTTTTAATCAGACTGTCCTTCTTAACACTGATATCATACTTGCAAATAACAAAGCATCAGAGGACTTCTTGGCCCCACCACTTCATTGTTATTCATCTTTCTCCTTTGAAGTCAGCACATAATCTAAGATTTTTAGACCTGGCCAAATCTTTCTCCATTTTTCACTAGACTTTCAGAGCTGGGGATGTAGATGTCTGGTATCCCAGTAAGAGGATACAAAGGAAGGATGCTGTGAGAGGATCCTGGGGTCTCCTCCAGGACTTATCCTTATTTTTCTTGACCACACATTATTGTGTGTAAGCCCTGGCTCTTGGTTTGCCACAAAGGAGGGCAGCTCTGAGAGGTTCTGGGTTGGATACCTCTAAGGATGGTGCAAAAGCTCCTTCTACAAAAAGTGAAAAGCAGCCATCAAAACCACTGAGCAGGCTGCTGTCTGTTGGAGAGATGCTGCTGGAAATTGTGTGGCTGGGACCTGCCCTGCAGAGGAGAGGCTGGAAAGGAACCTCCTGGAGCCTTTTCCTGATCTTTGAGCCTCATTTTAAGCAGTGATGTGGCACTGAAGACTGGGCCCAACCTTACCATCCTAGCTGCTTGTCCATTCCTAAGGGAGACAGATGGCAGCCTGGCCTAGGATAATAATCTGTTTCTAGATGGGAAAATATATAAGAGACTAACGATGAGAAGAGGAAATGCAACTTTGAAAGTCACCTTGAAGGTTGCCTCCCATATAGAAGTTTCTCTTCTTAGTGTTTTCTTTGGAAGACATTTTCCAGCTTCCAGAAACTTTGTACAGCTTTTCACTTCTAACCAGCTTAATTCTTTGTACATTCATAAGTTCATTTTCTTTGTTTACATGATTATTTATTTTTTATTTCTTTCTTTGAATGTTGAACAGAAAACTGAATTATTTCTTTCAACTCAAAAAACTGAGGATCAATTTGCAAATTCAGTTTGTGCTTTACAGAGAATTAAATAAACTAATAAGCTTTTTTCTGTGTTGTAAATGTTCCCAACTATCCCTGTTGATGAATGGCAATGTAGCACACTATACTCCTAACACAGAAAGAAAATATCAGAGGAAATTTCAGCCTCAAAAACACAGACAAAGAGGGTTTCTGCCCAATTGCTATCTCAGTGTCTGTTTCACATTTTATTTCTACAAGAGAAATCTCAACCTTACAAGTGACAACTCTGCAAAATTAGGTTTTGACTGCTGCAGAAGTAGATAGGTAATGCTACAAGACATCATTCAAAGCTGTCCCCTTTTCACAAACTTGTAGCAAATGAAAACAGTGTAAACAGTTCTAGAATTTTTATTTATTGACTTTGTGGTTAATAAGAGCTTGGAATGTGTAATGTCTTTCTTTTTTTCTATCCTTCTGTGAGTAGATAAAGCACACTGAAATTGTAACCAGACCTAGAGCAAATGCCCAGAGAATCTGACTTCAAGCAGGAATGGGAGAATTATTTCTAAATTTACTTCACCTTAAAATTTAACAGCAACAGCAGCTATTTATTACACACCTTCATGCTGTAATTTGGTGTGTTATTAGTTAAGGACTGTCCCTGAAGGTTCAGTCATTTCAAGGAGCTCACTGAAAGAGCATGGCAGAGGAGAAGTGAGGTTGTTCTGCCAGTCTGGATGGAAGCAGTCTTGGTTATTGCTACTCTTTTGTGGGAAATACTTCTTAAATCTTTTTAAGAGGGCTCAGAATGGTACAACAAAATGCTGGAATAGAAATATGCTTCTTGCCAAATGTCAAATATTAAATACTCTGCTTGTTACTAGAGAACTCTCTTCCTGACTCCTCAGTATTGCTGCTAAGTGTCCTGTTCCTAACTGCTTAAAAGCAAAATGAATTCCATACAGGATCATTCTTAAGGCCTTTTATAAAGGAGCAGCTTGGAAAGAACTGAGTTCAGTTTTGCAGTGAGAAAATCAAGGCTGCTCTCAGCCTTGCGCTCATGCAAAGCTCAGCAAACAGGATGGGCTCTGCAGTTCTGGTGGTAGATCATGAGAAGAGCAGCAGCCTCAGGACAGGGATGCTGTGATTTGTGTTCACCTGCAAGCTACAAGTCTATGATTTCTTAGGTATGAAAGTATGGCCAGAGGGTGGTGTGAAGTCCTCCCTCAGTAAATGAGACCAAATCTCACCAGCATTCACTGCTGCTCTTGGGCAGACTGAGGTGCTGCTGTGGGGACAAGTTCCTGCATCACCACTCCTCACCCAGGAAGAACAAGAGCAAGCCTGTGCTGTTGGAGAGCTGTCTCTAGTCAGTGAAGAGCTCTTTGCTGCTGCTTGTGCTGGCTCCTCTCTGCAGCTAGCTGTGGTAAGCCCCCCCAACCCCCAGAGGATGGAGAGAAGAGCCACAGCCCATTAATCTGTTTTGAAGTATCTGTTATACCTCTCAGGCCCTTGATCCTCTGACTGGAAATAAAAGGCTAAGAGGAATTTGCAAAAAGGGAGCATTTTCTGCCCCAGAAGCCTTTTTCATGCTTAAAATTTGCTGTTTGAGAACAGAAAGGCCATTGTAAGCAGAACAAGCCAAGGGGGTGAGGTGCCAGTCACAACACTGTCTTTGCTCAAACTTACAGTAAAATATAAATTGAAGTTTTGACTCTTTCAGCTGGGTCCTTTTCAGATGAGTTTTCTCCTTGTCAAAAAAGGGACAGTCCTCCAGATTTACAGCTAAGCCTGGAGCACCAGTCCCAAGGCATGAATGGCAGGCTTGCATCCTTCAAAACAGTTCAGCTGATTGCTGCTGTGAAAAAACATGAAATTGAAATGTAGTTAATTAAGCTCCTATTTTTTTTTTGTCCCCTCACCATATACATTCTTACTTAAATTTTCTGTTATCTCACTACATTACTTCTAACATTTAATCTCCTTATTATGAAGAAAACAGAAAATGGACCAGAAAACAACCTCCCCCTGCTCCTCCCCTTCGCAATCTCCTAATAAACAAGACAGGGAAAGTTATCTCTGACAATTAGAGCCTGTAATGTAATGGATGGTTAAAATATGTACATGACATCACTCTTTCAGCCTTCATTTATTAGTTTTTCTATTTGATGTACTGCAAAATAAGCTGCTCAGCTTGAAGAATAAACAAGCAGTTAAATTTATTGATAAAAGACAAAATGCTGCCATTTTGAACTCTCCCCTTTGTTACATGGTTTAAGTGAGGACATTAGTTGTCAGAAAAACAGTCAGGATCTGCAGATGATTCTTTTATTAATGGGGCTATTTAAAAGCATGAATTGTGTATACATTGTCATTGATATCACACATTTTTCATATTCTGATAGATCTTCCTTTGGAAAGATTTTACTCATTGTTTTGCAGCTCCTTTCTCTTCTCTGTAAAAGAAATTTTCCTAAGCAATTACATTGCATTCACATGGCTTTATAAAACTTTTGAGTAATATTTTGCTAATGACATCAGGATATTCCTATTTGAACATTTACTAGAGTCGCTTCTAAGTTATTATGAACTAACCACTAATTATCATCATCTTTATTTATTTAACCTAATTTCTCCCTTATAAAATCACAAAGTGAAATTTTGGGCTCACTAAACTCAGGGTTTCATCTGAGGGGATTTAGATCCAGCTGAATTCAGTCAAGATTTTCCATTCATATGGTTGAAGCCACTGTCAATATAGAAGAGCTTAGGCTAAGGAGATTCATTTGCTATTCATAGAATCATGGAATATCCTGGGTGGAAAAGGACTCACAAGGATCATCAAAGTCCAGCCCTTATTAAAATCTATGGTTTCTTCCAGTATGTATGAGAAATCAAACTGTGAGAAGAAATGCCTGGCAAGAGGTCTGTTAGTTTAGGAGGTCATGCTCACTGCATAGGGTACAGAACATAAAGCTGTTTATTTTGAATTTACATTCCCAGAAATTATCTGTTTATGTTGCTGGCATAATCCTAATTTTTCAAGTAGTTGTTCAGCAAAGCCTCTAAAGCCCCTTTTTTACTAGTTTCAAAATGCTCTCCTCTAATTCCAACATGAAGTTCCTCCACACATGTTTGAAAGACACCCAGGAGAGTTTTCACAGCTGCTGTCCATGTTGCAGCCTCTTCTGGGTGAATTTTGTTTCATCAGCATGGCTGGCCTCACAGGCACAGTGGCTACTTAAAAATTAAGCAGATCACATGATGGGAACACCAAGAATTGCTCCTGTTAGGCATTTACTGACTGTTCTCAGTTAAAGTAATTAAACAATATACTTCAATGTTCTAGAAAGTGCAGGTAGCATGTACTGCAATGGAGAAATATTTAGACTTTAATATATCTTTCATCCTTAATGTTTTATGTTCTTCTACTGAGTTCAATTTTTATCTTTGCTCCTTTGATTCATAAAGGTGAATGTCAATGTACTGACAGACAATTTCTCTTGTTCTTACTATAGGTGGTTTACAAGCCCAACTACTGTAAATGCTTTTTATAGTGCATCTACCAACCAGATCCGTGAGTATCTTCCTTCTGAGCCTCCTTATAAAGTGCCTGTTTGGGAATGCATGTATCAAGCTTCAGATAACAGCTGTAACTGTTGTGTTGTTTATGACTGAAAATTAAAAGTTCAAACCTGGTAATTCAGCCGTGAGACTTATGTGTGTGTGTGTGTGTGTGTGTGTTTGTACTCTGTCCCCTGTGAATGATAGCTTAAATCACTTTTATTAAAGCCTAATGTTTCTATCTTCTGCTTTCTGTAGCAAAGGCGTGTGCACACATCTCCATAAATACACAGTGATAGCAGTTCTGTCCTTTAGTATTGACAGATATGTAACAATAAATGTGACTAGAGAACACTGTGATACAGACCAGAAAACATAAGATGTTGTGATATAGACCAGAAAACATAAGAAGGTGTATCCAGTGGATTTGTTCAATCCCTTCAAGGACAAGGAGTGATATCTGTAGTTAACTGAAAATTCTTACCTGTATGTGCAGTATTTCCTGACTGATTCTATTTTTTGTTACTGGTTGTTTTTAGGTAGCATATATTCTAGTATGTAAACAAATAATATAAAAGAGCTGAGTTTTTCAATGATGTGTGATGAGTTTGGATGTTCATTCCTGTTTGCTTTAATAGGGTTTGTATTGAAATTTTCTAACAGGCTTTAAAATTCTATACCAGTCTGTGTACAACAGTTTTACCTTTATCCTGGCAATTCTCTTTGTTCCTATTAGCTTTGCATGTTAAATCAGCCTTCTTTTCTGTGCTGTTAGGATCTGGAAAATGGTTGCCACCACTTCTGTGGTCTCAGTCCCCACAGTCAGGACCTCAAAAATTGCTGAGTGATTCCCCTTTTTTCTCCTGAATCTCTTTTGGTCGCAGAGAGAAAGGCACAAAGTTAATGTGTCACGCTGAAGAAGGTACAGCACAGAACTGGCAATTTGAGTCTGCTGGTATTTGCTTCTATCAATTTCTGTAAACAGTTTTGCCTTCAAACCATTCACATAAATTTTTTTGTGTCTAAGTGATCTCATTTGTAAAGCATGTATAATAATTAGGAAGTTCTTTTGATTAAAATTAGTGCTAGATTTAGATAGCTCTGTCTTAATTGGAGGGCTGCCATCATTAGGCAGTCACATTTTTGTCGATAGGTGAGGGAGCATTAGCTGAGGTGCTCACAGCTCTGAGGTACCCCTGAAGCTGCTCTTCCTCCAGCCACCACTGCTGCTAGGAAGGTTTTGTGTGAGTGGAGAGGAAGCCTGCTCAGAGAAAAATGAGAGCCATTGCTGTTATACCTTCTTTAATATTGAGTTCTTTCAAATTTGGGCAGTGCTCACCTGTCCCAGCCTCTCTGCCATGGCACATTAGAGAAAACTGTGATGAGAGGCTGGAGCCACTGAACATTTCACACTTGTTGTATCTGACAGAGTTAGGAGGCAAAAAAGAGGCAGTTGTCAAACATAACCCATCAGTCATGGGTGTAGAGGTGATTGTATTTTCTATATCATAACTGCAGAACTTCTCATTCTGCTGGCAAGTGACCTGGAAGTTTGGACAGTGCCACTCCCTCTCAGTCCTTTTAGGACTGTTTCAAAGAGGAAAAGGCTTTAGGTGGCTCTTTCTGAACAAAATCTTTTTGTACCTGAGAGAGAGGTAAAAATGTAATCATGCCCTAAAAATGACATGCAACAGGAGAAAGGCACAGTACTGTCTGCCACTGCTGGCTGCTGTGTTTTTATGGGGCAAGAGGCCCTGGGTGATGTGGGAGGAACATTCTCTGGTAGAAGCTGCTGATAAACATTTGACACATCACTATTGATTTCCCATTAATGCTGGTGGGGAAGAACTGCTACCTTACTGCTTTGCAGTTGTGTTTTCAGAAGTAATGTGTACAAAGTTCTGGGGCTGCTCACATGCCACAGAAATGGTGGCATTTTTAAAGGCCTAGTTAAATAAAAGAAAAAAGTTCTAGAAACCAGAATAACTTGAGAATAAGAATTAAGCTTGAACTCTAGCAAGTTAGATGTGAAACTGTGATACAGCAAGCCCATAAAGATTTCATGGACCAAATTTCTAGGAGCATAAGAACTAATACTAAAACCTATTTGTCAAATTCACTGAGAGAGGAGAGTTTCTAAGGCATAAAAATAAGATAATTCTTTTCATTGAAAGAGCTTGGAAAATTCTAATTCTGGAACTTTTTCTTGTGAGAGGTCAGTCTCAGAAATTGTTTAAAATTTAGAGTAGAAGTCAATAGAAGGGACTTTAGAAGAAATTCATACAAGGAACTGTGACAAATATAAGGACCAGATAATATTCTCCCAGGTATTTCAAAGGAACTTAGACAAAAAATTTCCAAACAACCAGCTTTGATGGATAGCTTATGACTTATAGTGGCCTCAGCACAGAAAGAATAGGTGTCACAAGTATCAAATCCTATTTTTCAAAAGGCAGTTCAGAGGGATCTGCATAACAAGCCATTTTAGCCTTTATACGAAGGAATCTGATTGTGACCACAACATGATTGAATAGAGAGAATGAATAATCATATGATATAACAGTGAAGAGTGAACATGAGAATGTGAGATGGTTTTTGCTTTTTCTTTTAGAAAAAAATCATGCTTCCTTAATCTACTAGAGGATTTTTTTTTTTTAATTCAGAAGGCAAGTAAGTATGCTTGATATGATCATATGCTTCTTTTCCAAAGAACACTATTGATGAGGTTCTTTCCCAATACTAATAACTGAAAGTTGTAATGGGATAAGAAAGAAGGTCCTTTCATAAATTAATGGCTGATTAGAATAAGAAAAGGAGGTAGGAACCAATTACTTGTTGGCAGATAGTTGGAGGGGTTTGTTGTGAGGGTCTGTGCTACTCACTGCATTAGCAGATGAACTGAAAAGAGGGTGCTGTGTTCTGTTCCTTACAAAAGAACAGAGGGATACAAACCCAGTCCAGGAGGACAGTTCCCTCTGCTGCTGGCTGCTGGAAGGTAGGAATGTGTGCTGCCAGAAGAATTACCTCACAGGTAGTTACCTGAAACTCTTTCCTTCACATCTACAGCTGATCACTCCTGTAAATGAGTGAAAGGACCAGATATCCTCTTCACTATCTGCTTGAGTGCCCCTGCTTTCAGTGAGCAAATTGGACTTTATTGTCTTCAAGGCCCATCCATTTTTGCTCTTTGTAAGTGAGTTTACTAAGAAGAATTTGAGAAATAATTTAAAAATGTGTAATAAAATTTGATTATGGAAAGTAGTTTCTATGTGAACTGGAAAATCCCCACTTGCAAAATTTGATTCAAAAAATTAGGACCATTAGTTTGGAAATGGAAATGTACTGTGTGAGGATATCAACAAAACTACAGTAACTCCAAACTTGATTAGTCACTGGAGGCTTCTTGAAAAAGTTTAGAGAGAAAGAAACATCAGTTCCTTGACCCATGGATTCTGAACAGGAGCAACCATGAGGTGCCTGGCTCAAGGGAAGGGGAATGTGGATGTCCTGAGCACTTCTGAGCTTTAGGCAGCTGCTTTTACTTTCTGTGTTCAGAGCACAGTGATGTCTCTGACACTCCTGATGGAAGGATCACAAATTCTTCTCTCTCTGTAATCTGTATCACTGACATAAATATTGGAATATCCATGCAGGTCCATGTGGTCTTCATATACAGGCAGGCTGGTAGTGTTTTTAACTTGACTACTCAGTTACTTGGAAAAAAGGTCTTGTTTCACTGAAAGAGAAAATGAATAGAGAATAGAAACTGGGTGATTTAAAAAACTACTAGATTTGGGAGAATTTAGCAAATCTTGAAAATGCAGTAGATGTACCAATTTTGCTGTATTTTAATGCTAACACTTTTATCTTTGGTGTTGCTTTGTTTGATTTTCATTACTAAACTATTGATAGTTTGAATGACCAATGATTCTATTAATATTTCTAAAGGAGAAATAAGTAGCTGCATCAAGGTGAGATGCACCTCAAAGAGCAGAGTTTAAAAATATGTTACATATAATTTACCTTAATATTATACAAGTTTATTCCTGATGTTCTCTGTATGTGAGTTTTATTTATTTATTTCCTCTTTTTCCATAATTCAAAGTGTCTTAGAGGAACCACTATGCATGTTTATAATGGTTGTTAATTATTTTTTAATCCTAGTTTGGATAATTTTTCAATTTTCTGTGCATTTGCTCGTCAATTTCCCCTTTAATTAGAGGTACTTAACAAGGACAACAGGTATGTGTCATTGCCTTTAGAGTCTCAAAATGTATCTAAGTACACTTCATATCATCTAAGCAGCATGAATACTATCTTTTTAATTATCATAATTGGAACACCAAAAACAATTTCTAAAGGATTAGTTTATTTTAATGCACTCTAGAGCAGTCAACAAATATGTGCTTAAAATAGACACAAGTGATGATCAAAATGTGCTAGCATACTTCTGTTCAAGGAAAGGTTTTATTTCATTACAGCACTAAAATATTAGCTTTTGAATATGTTAAGGATAAAAGGGAACTGTTCATCAGACATTTGGTGTGTTTTGGATTTTTTAAAAAGTGTAAATATGTATGCCTCTAGAATATATAAAAATAGTCACACTTGTGGGCTGTGAACAGTAATGAAAGGGAGATTTACAGTGAACTGAGGCAAATATAAGCAATGCACTCATGAGGTGTAAGCTTGAATAGATGTACTGGATAATTAATGTTGATATTATCTCTGTAAGTTTATATCCATGCTCCTTCTGAGTCATTTGTGCTGTTACTGCAGTTGTCTAGTGAAAGTCAAGAGACCTCTTTAGAGAGAGGCCTCAATACATGTTACAGGAGGCAGATATGATCTACAACAGAATTTAAAAATTGCATTCAAGTTAGCATCCACAGAGAAAACCACAGATGAGAGCTCATATTAGCCAGTAAGTCTCATCTTTGCAGGAAGCATCGTGCAGATATTGATGCTGGCAGCTCACTGATGCTGGGAGTTGCAAGGGAGAGCTCTTACCTTGCCAGGAGCCAGGGGAGTGCTGGCAAGCAGCACCTGGTGCCATGGCCAGGGCAGGATGAGGGGAATGTGCATAGGGCATTTTCTCTTGCCTTAAGAACTGGACTATTTGGAAGGTTATTGATGAAGTAGTTTCAACTGTCCCATTAGTTTCCTGGAGGTTAATGAACTTAACAGATTTGGACTGAACATTTTCTGAGCCCTGTTATTAAGTAAGCTTTAAGTGTCTTAAGTGAGCCCTCATTTTCAATTTTCCTGATTTACTAAAGACTACTCTTCTCTTTTATTTAACCATGATCCTTACCTTCATTCCTTATTTTTTCTTCCTAAAATTCCTATCTATAAATGTATAAAATAGAAGTTCTTTGTTCTTTGTTCTTCTCCCCCTAGCCCCCATTCCCTTGCCCTGGGGAATCCACTGAGGATTTTTCCTCATAAAATAAAGATTTAAGTTTCTTGTAAAACAGATGTTTTCACGTTTCCTACTCCCTTAGCAGACAGTCTTCCTTGGCACCTCACAAACCATGTCATGTTTCTCCTCATGTTGCCCCACTGAGATTGGTAAACACCAGGTTCTCTCTTTTTCATGAGTAGAAGAAAAGCCTCTTGTCAGGTGAAGGAGAAATTGAGCCAGGAATTGAAGCAGAGGCTGGAGAGTCCTCTGCTTTCAAAGACCATTACTTCCCTGTATCCTTTTAATGAATTTATTCACTGAGTTGTTAATAAAATTAAGCTTTGTGTTCATTCATTGCATGGAACAGTTATTCTGCTTTAAACAATTGATATTTTCTGTCATCTTTGTCCACAGCATAAAACCTGAAATAAGGTGTATGATTCAGGTCCATGTAATGACAGACAATTTGGTCTCTGTCACCTACAAATGGGTGCTCAAAGCTGTTTGGGTGTCTCAAAGTATCTGAAAGCAATGTGGTTTTTCTCTTGTGTTTTATCTGAGATAAAACTTGCAGGAGCCAATGAGACTGACAGCTAGACCCCAGACATCAAAACCATCACTGGGATGAGATTCAGTAGTCCAAACAGAAGTCTGTGGAACCATTTTAAACAAATGTATCCTGCCCTTGGGCTGTTTTTAGACAACTCACCAACATCCCAATTGTCTTCACATTTAATTCCTTATGTGAATTCAATATTCTTTGATTACTGACCAGAAGTTAGTCTTCTGCTCATACCTTATCCCTTTAAAACTCTACGTCTGAATTCATTCAGTGAATTAATGTGACTTGAAAAAGAACAAGTTAGAGCTTTTGAACACATGCACACCAATTGGCAGACTACACTCTCTATCACACAGCTGTCTCCCATATCTGTTACTTATCTATAGGATTCACTGGCCTGTCAGAAGTTGCTTAAAACAAACCAACCTCATTACTGGAAGTTGTAAATGCACTAACTTGGAATAAGGCTTTTCCTTGCTCATTTAAAAACAGCATGCTATATAACTGAATAATGTAGGTGAACTATACAATTTTAATTCATATTTAGAGTTTAACTCCAATCTCCTCAGGATTTGGTGAATCTTCTCATGTGTTTTTGGTTTAGTTTATCTGTTATTGCTCTGCATTTTTCAGGAAATTATCAGATCAAATGTAGTTATTTGTGTCTTCTTGGTAAACTAGTAATATTATACTGAAGTAAGGGTATTCATCTGCAAAGTGTGTATAATAATACCAGAAGGTTTTATCTAGGAATGGCAGTAAAGCCTTTGCAAAATTGAAGAAAAAAAAAACACCTTCAAATTTTAAATACATTCTGACAAGCTTTACAGCACCTTGATGGAGAGAGATGCTGAAAATGACATCACAGATAAAAGGAAGATAGAAACCTTTAATTACATTAAAAGTAGTCCTGTGCAGGCAAAGTTCTGTCAGAGCTTCAAGATCAGTGTAAATTCAGAGTGAAATATTTGAAGTAAGCCAGATGTTGGCTCCACTGCTTGAGGTGCCCCTGCATTCCAGAGCAGCAAGGTGATGAAGGGGAAAGTTGAACAGTCACTGTCCAAGACACAGGGGTTTGGAAAGCCAAAAACCCCCCTGGAGATGAATCTGGCGCAGGATGTGAAGAAACTTTTCTGCAAGTGTAGCTGCAGCAGCAGCAAGTGGAGGGAAAATGTGGTGCTGAATGAGGGCAGAGGATCTGGTAACAGGAGCTTTACCCTTTTTGGAGGAGGAGTAGGTTAGGGAGTGTTTGAACAGACTGGGCAAGCACAAGCCCATGGGCTCTGACAGGGTGCACCTACAAGCTCACAACATCATTATGAGGCCACTCTTGGTAATCTTTGAAAGGTTATGGTGACTGGGGGAGGTTCCTGAGGACAGGAAGAAAGCAAATGTCACTCTTATATTCAAGAAGGAAGATCTAGAGAATGAGAAGCTAGCCAGCTCACAACAGTCCCTGTGTACATGATAAAGTAAACCCTGGAAACAGTTTTTCTGACTAGCTTTCTACATTGAGATTACTAGCCCAGTGGAGGAGGAGAGAGATGTGAATATGACTTATCCTTTTGAAAGAATTTCAGCACTGTCTTCCCTAACATGCTCAAATACCAACTGCTGAAGAATCAGCCACTTGAGAGGATGGTCAGGTGCACTGAAAACTCCTTGAACTGCTGGGCTTGAAGGGCTGTGATCAGAACAGCTGGTCCCTAGCATGATGGCATCAGTGGCACAAAGTCCATCTTGAGGATGATCTAGCCTGGCTGTCCCACCTTGCCACCAGTGAGATACATGGATGTAGGGTACCAGTGCTGTACAGGCTGGGCTCAGCTGTCCACAGAGCAGTGCTCTTGTGACATGTGGCACCAGTGCCCATCTCAGAATGGTGCTGCAGCCCAGTGGCATTGCTCCAAATTTAGGCAGGTTTTAAGAAAGTAGTCAAAGCACATTGTGCAAGTCCAGGTCTTGATGGCAGATGGGTTTGTGTGGGGTCTGTAATAAGATAACACAGTTTTCTTCCTGTGTGCTGTTGGTGAGTAATGGCCTTGGGTGTAGACTCTGGGCCTGCATTTGTAATCCACTGTATAAAGAGAGAGATTGTCAGCCTGTATCTCTCTTCTGGGGCTGTGTAGAGGGAGAAAGCTTTAAAAGATGCACAACACAGGCTAAATTTGTGGCAAAGTGTTAGCTCAAAATACATTCCCACTGCCTGAATCTATTCCTTAAGATGTGAAATTCCCTGAAATCTGTCTGTCTTACTCCAGATCTGTCCTTTGCCTGCTTGAAATCCAGTGGCATAGAAATAATCCCATCAGTATTTATTGCATCTGCAGCCTACTATGAGCTCTCTGAGTTTTTTCATTAATTCTTTTAGGTGCAATATGCCAAGCAAAAAAAGAACCAGGCTTCACAGGGGAATTGCCTAAATCAAGGGATTCAGATCAGCACAAAATAAGGAACTGTCTGGTGATCAATCTCACGTTACAATTTTAAGGACATTCTAGGTATAAGACATTGTTATCCTTGATCCTCCCAAGGATGATGTAGTTGTCGCTTGCCTGAAGATGTTGCATAAAAAGTGTTGTCAGCTCTCAGTGTGTTCCTTCTAGTGTTGGAATAGTGGACAAGCACCCTCAGTCCCTCAGGGCTGCTGACCTCAGGAGAATGGGACCCACTTGCTTTTCTAGATCACCAAGAATCACTTTCAAACCTAGATTTTTTTTTTATTACCAACAAACAAACAAACAAACAAATCCAACAAAACCACAAAAACATGCACTCTCTAAACAAAACAAAACAAAACAACTCCTACTGGTGATAATGTATTCCAGTCTCCTGAGTTTTTTTTTTTTTTTTCTACTGGCCTCTGACTCTGCTTTGGCCTGTAAATACTTCCTGAGCTTCTTTTCATGCAAACTACAAAGGTGTTTTCACACATGTCCAGAAGCAGAAACCACTCCTTCAACCAGCACTTTTCTCAGTGATATCTAACCTAAAATGGATCCTGACTCTGAGCACAATAATTACCAACCTGTTGTACAGATTCAGCACTGGAACTTCCTGCCATTCATGCACATTGACTTGTTCAGTGAAACTATCTCATGGCTTAACTCACAGCTGACTGTGTTTCAACAATGCTCTATGAAGACACATTTAGTGTAGCTGGATAAGCCTGAGTGAAGATTTGCACCTAAATAATGCAAATTACCTCTACTGCAGACAAGTGCAAACTCACTACAAGTTTATACCTAAAACTAGAGAAAATTTCTAAAATTAGAAGAACTAATTGCAGCTTTCTAAAATTAGAAAACTAATTGCAATTCCTTAAAACATCTGAATAGCCTCTTGGTGCAGTGACAGGATTCTGTGATCATTAAATATGATTTGTGGGGTGACTGTGCTGCCTTGGTTCACACTGCCTTCAGTGTGGGCTCATTTGTTCATTTTGGCCACAGTTCCTCTCCTCTGTTGTTGTGGGGATAGCATCATTTAGAGTTATCAGAACCTAAGCTTTCCAAAACCTTTTCTGAATTTCAGTGTTTGGAGGGAACCAGTTCAAACTAGATTTTCAGCTCTGAAAACAGCTTTTAAGGCCTAACAAGCAATTTTCATCAGGTTGTATGTGTGTACCATTGCTGCTTAAAATGTTCAAAACATGCATGATAAATAAGTGCACTGAGAGGCAAAGACAGTTAGATCAGTAAAACTTTGTCCTTGACATTGGTAAAATTGTGGTTTGCAGTGCTGGAAAAGAAAATTATATGCTTGAAACAATAAAACAACATCTGGAGAAGTAAGGAAAAAAAAACCCCAGGCAACACTCAAAAAATTTTGTAGCCCACACTTTTTATAAGCTAATTGCAGATAGGGATGATGGCAACCATGGAGGAGCAGCAGAAAAAAGCAGCTGGGCAGGCCAGGAGGACATGCCTTGTGCCACATCATTTGGCATGGCATGAATTACACTCAGCATCCTGGGTCTGTTTTGGGGATTTCTTTCATTTGAAAGTAAGTTTTTAAAGACTTTTTAAGGAAAAGACAAAGATCTTGCCTGACAACTTATCTCAGATATAAAGAAATCCATAACCAAACTATCAACAAAAAACTGAATAGGGTTAGAATCAAATGAATATGTTTTCTGTATTGTTCTGGGTGTTCAGATGATTTCTTGAAGAGGGACCCATAGGGTAAAGAAGAGTTCCTGGGAAAACAAGTGAATCACTTGAGGAAATGTTCTTCCTCAACAAGGCGATGACCATGTGGGTAAACCTTCTAGGCAGGTGCTTTATAGATGAGAGTTTGTGACCCAAGACAGTAAATTCCACATTTGGGCCTGTAAGATGGCACTTTTCACCATCATATAAGAACTTTGCCCATGGGTGTATATTTTATTTAGCAATTATTTGGGCTGTTAAATTTTTACCATGTGCAGTTCCACTGTCTTTAGTATCCTGGCACTAAAATGTCCCCCTGGAATTAAAAATAAGCCTGTGACTTTGAATTTGAGGAACAATTTTGTTTCCTACGTGAAACATCAGTAGCTCATCATTTACCAGAGTGTCGCCATTGCTGCTTTTTTGGCAACTGGTTAGTCTACCAGAACCAGAAGCAGCCAGGTAATATCTGTAGCTAGGCTGACCCTACAGCCTTAATAATCTACAGTTTTCCCTTACAAAAATGCCTAAGTATGTTCATATACTTCTGTTTTTCATAGCCTAATAGAATCACGCTTACATTTTATCACTTCACATTTCTTGCTTCACTGAAGCCTCGCTAAGCTAACAGTATTTTAATTCTTACTGCACTTTACCTACGTATTATCTATTGATCAGTCAGCACATTTGAGGATAATCCAGGACCCTTCATAGGAAGCATGAGGTGTGTTTTTCACAGGAACACATGCATTTACTCAGACCTGCTTGTGGCAAGATCTCTGCTGCCTCTCTGAGATCCTCTCTATTGCATTCTACCACCCAGGGGAAAACTCCCCTTGAAAAACCTTCTGAAACCAAACAAATGAGGTCATAAAATCTAAATCCTTGGGCATTGTGACAGCTATTCAGCTGTATTAAGCTGAGCTCACCAGATTTTTCTTTTTTTTTCCTTTTTGTTATTGCAGGATTCCCAGCAGGAGAACTTCAAAAGCCTTTCTTTTGGGGAACAGAGTATCCTAGGTAAGTAGTGCACAAGGGAACCTCATCCACCTAGAACTGAGGAATAACAGGGAAAGGTATTGCCAACACAAACAGACAAAGAAGAGGGTGAGGAGAAGAAGGCCGTGGTGCTGAAGGCAACTGAAAGGCAGCCCCTAGGAAATCTGTGCTGTCCTGCTGTAGGGCAAACTTGGTCCTTGGGTTGTGTGTTCTCTCCTGCTGTATCCTGCTTTTGCCTCTGGAAGGGCTGACTTTGAGAAGTGCTGCTTTGTGTGGTATTTTCTTACCTTTGGGAGCTGTATGTGTAGCTGTTGTCTCAAACTGATGACTGATTTCTCACAGGAATTGCTAATTAAGTGCACCCAAGTGGAAGTGTTTCAATGCTACAGCATGCAGATGCAGCAGTGTGCACATGGCAGGTATTAAAAGGAGTTGTAAATCAGATAACTAACACTTCCTGAACACAAGTGAATACCTGAGAAGCCAATTATTATCAGTCTATTGTTCACTTTCTGCTAATATCTAAGATTAGCAGTGGGCCCTTGTCTGTGCCTGTTGAGGTGCATGAGAATATCTTCATGTGCATAAGTGATTGCCTGAGCAGGCCCATGTGCCAGTGTAGCTGAGGAAGGGTAATTATAGGTCACATACATTAAATTTTGAAAAATCACTGCTTTTGTGCAGTTCAATAGCTTTCTATTTTAGGGTAGGATAAGACCATGAAAAATTTCTGGTGGCAGTTTCTGAAAGTTATTTTGCAGTTATAAGTATAAAGCCAGTTTCTGGTGAAATATATCCTTAATAAATCATTGTTAAAAAAAATAAATCAAACTTTTCAAACATTTTGTGTTTGCCATCATCCAATCTGGATTGTGTCCTTGTAAACAGGAAATTTGGCAATATATGTTGAGAGACACGTTCAATTTGTGAACTAATAATTTGTATTCAAAGAGAATTCTTGTGGGCCAGGTGACTTTGTAAGTGGTAATTGGGGATAGAAGAAAGTCCTTTCTTGTTAAGGTGAACTTATTTTCTGTTGTAATTATTGCAGACCAGCTTTGCTTTCTGATTTCTCTGTTTTCTGACCTTCTGCCATAGTGATAAAACTGTGGTTCTTTCAAAGTATTATACTTTGCTCATTTTTCTTCCTTAAAGGTTACCTTAGCTTAAATTGGTTTTGCTTGAGTACGTATCAAAATGTAATTTAGTAAACAAATGTAGCTGGTTTATATCAGACAACAGATTGCTTTTGTCCTTGAAATATTCTGGATGTTTTCTGTCTGCTTAGAAGAAACAGTACATGGCAGTGGAGCAGATAAACCATCAAAAAGTCACCAGTGCCTGCTGAAAAACTAATTTAGCAAATATTTAACATTTAGTGGCATTTTAGTGTCCAGTTCCAGCACAACCACCAAACCCCAGTTACATCTATTTGCAGAAAGCAAAGCTTAGTTATCACTTTTACATCTCAGTGCATTAAATAAAATAACACTCAAATGCCACCATTCACAATTGTGAGTCTCCAGTGCCATATATATGGAATTAGAGACTTCAAACTACCTGACCTCATAGCTTCCTTTCAGTTCTGAGCCTCCCCAGTCCCAGAAGGGTCCCCTTTAATATGGTGTCTGCTGGGCTGCACCTTACCCTTCCATCTCTGTCCTACTGTGCCCAGAAGTGAAAAGCATGAACAGAACTGGGAAAATTCCTGGGAAAAATGTTGTTGAGCTGCACAAAATGCTGCATTGGGGTTCACAGATACAAAGGCCAAAATTCAACCTTAACCCCATCTTTTGGAGCCAAGGAAAGCTCCAAGGAGCCAGACTGGCAGAACACCAGCCTGTTCCTTGTCCCTGCCACTCATGGTGGCAACCTTAGAGGAAAAGTATGATCTATTTTGTAATAGGGCTTGTTTCTTCTAGATATCTTTACATGTTTTGTGCCATTATTTTTATACTTCTCCAGCTGCAAAAGATCTTGTATAACCCCTTACTTCAGATATGGAAAACAAGTCTTACATAGTGCATTTAATAGGGGTAATTATCACTGTGTGCTACACAAGATTACAAACTTGTCACACAAAAGGATGGTATTTCAACTGCTGAAACATATAATTTTAACCTGCATTTTTGGAGATGGTTTGTAACAGTACTTGGGCTAAAAAGCAGTAGGGGAGATTTTAACACATGAAAAGTACCATTCAGGAAAGAAAAAAACAAAAGTGAAGGATTTTCATGGGAGCAGAGGGAATTAAATGATATAATAGTTTTTGGGCATGACTGAGATGAGCAATTAGTGCACTATGGATCATTAGGTCCAATAATGTTATTTTGAAACCCTCTGCCTTTCTTCTATTTCAATACAATGTCTTAGAAATACTATAAGCTACTTTGAAGCATAGCATCTCAATAACTGAAATAATTAAAATCACAAAAAGTAACTCCACAAATGAAAGATACATTGAATAAATCACCTACCACATGATGCCCACTGCATTTGGTGTAAAAAAGCTCTGAGCTTTTCCCTCCTTCATCCCTATTTCTCCTAAAAGCATGCTTATTGGGATATAATAAGGAAGATATAATTAATTGTCAGTCCGGAATACAAATTATTTCTTTTTATTCTGTTTCCCAGGTGCCTTAGATCTGACTGAGTATCACATCCTATTTCAGGGCAGGTGCAAGGGAATTATATGACCTTTCTTTTTAGAACTGAATGGAGATCTGTTAATGCTTCACAAAAGACAGTCTTTGTTTCAGAGTAGGTACAGCTGTGACTTTGTCCTGTTCCCAGTCAGATCATTGAGAATTCAGTCAGCTGAAGGAGGGTGGAGCTCATATGATGCTGAAAAGGGATTTGGTTGGAAGAGTGAACCATCACAATGCTTTCAAAGTTTTAGATTAAATGTTACTTTTAAACAAGAGGTTAACATTAAGACTTTCAACATCTTTAAGTCAAAATTGTGTAGGTCTGAATTTTAGACCCATGTCCTCTGCCTCCTCAGCTTATTTTTAAATCAATAATGATCTTTCCTGATATCTTTTGTCCTTTAATGTTCATGACTGTGAACACTTTCTGAGGAAACTGCTTCTTCTTGTTCCAGGTCATTAAGTTATGGTGCCATAGGAGTGATTGTTGGCCATGAGTTTACTCATGGATTTGATAGCAATGGTGAGTATTTGACTGCACTTTGATAACTTTTTTTATTTACAGAGTTGACAGATTAGAAAGCTGACTTGTACATCCTGTAGCATTTTTATTGTTTTGGTTTTTTTAAATGGTGCTGAGTTGTGTGAAAAAATTATAAACTTGTATTTATTAGATTTATTTACACGGAATCTTGCTTGTCTGGATTGGATTTTATTTGGTAAGAAATACCACAAGTTTGATTCTTTATGTTTGTCTTGAATGAAAACTAAATCGGCAGCAGATTCTGAAAGTCCTAACAGGGGGAGGGAGGAGTGGGAAGGACAAAGGGATAATTTCTGATTGATAAAAATTACTAAGAAAACTTTTCATTTCAGGTGTGACATTTTTCAAAAGATAATTGCAAAAATTTAAAAATACAATACTGGAACAAGAGTGGTACAGAAAAGGTGTTGCAAAATATTAAAATTAAATTGAAAAAAAAGAGAGAGAGGAAAAAACATAGTCATAAAAAATATCAGTGCAATTGTCCTGGCAAACTGGATGGGGTGGGGCCACTACCCATGTTTGGCTGTCTCAGCAAAGTGCTTTTAAAAATTGGGCTCCTGAGAGAAAGTTAGGGGAGAAGGGGAAGGAGGGAGATGCAGGCAGAAAGAAACTTGAACCTCCTCCTTTAGGGAGTAATTTTGAGTTTGCTTATGTTGCATAATATAGAACACCTTAAAAAAACCCCAAAAACCCCACTTATCCTTCTATACTGTTTGCACTGCTCTACAACACTTTGTGTCAGCAAGCACTCCAGAATGGAGGCATTTTTCTTCATAAACTCCCACTTCGTGTAGGTGAACACCCAATCTCCACCTTGTTTCCTACCAGTCAGAAAAGAACCTAAAGTTTGACTTCCTCCTTGCCAAAGTCTTGCCTTCCAAATACAAAAATAAATTGATCTCTAGGGAATTTGTCACCTTGTGGAAATTTTAGAAGTTTGTATGAAATTCATTTGTTTCCTGATCAGGTGAAGAATTAATAATAAACTAGTTATTGTCACATTATCAGAATGAAAGACATATGGTCTGAGGATGAAAAATGCAATTATACCTGCAAAAAAGCTAAGTGCTTCTTACACTATATAATTATAAAATGTACTGTAGAATTCATTAGTTATTACTATATTTTTCTGCAAATGGAAATTATGGCAATAAATAAAATGCCAGCTTTTCACTGCTGATTTGAGTGGGGCCAAGATTTTGCTCATTGATCCTATCCATTTTGTACACACACTCACATGAGAACATTCACCTCTCGTTTCTATGAAGGTGATAGATTCCTAAACTTTAAAAGCTTTTTCCTGCAAAAACATTTGTTTTCTTTCTTTCCTTTTTGAGGTCGGAAATATGACAAAAATGGAAATTTAGACCCTTGGTGGACGACTGACTCTGAAGAAAAATTCAAAGAGAAAACGAAATGCATGATTAATCAATACAACAACTACTACTGGAAGCAAGCTGGCTTACATGTATGTAAACCACCAGTGACTGAGAACAGTGGTACATGAGGAGTTTGGGTCATTGTGCTTTTTTTTTCTTTTTTTAAAGTTCTCTTTTTATAAATCCCAACATATTGGAATATTAAACTACCAACTTCATTTCTCACAACAAATGATTTTTTGAGATGAATAATTGTGTTAAAAATTGTCTGTCATATTTGATTAGTCCAGTCAAGTACCACTACCCACACCCTGGTGACAGGGTTAAACCATTTCTCTCCATCACATCATTTTGGAATCAGAGGAAGAGGATGAAGTCACTCAGCAAGGCTGGTCTAATTATTGTGAGCATGTTAAATGTCTTCTGAAGATGAAGTCTGTAATGAAAACTGAGCAGTCACTCTTTTAGAGAGAATATAATAGCATGTTTTATAGATTCCTTTAACAATTCTGCCTGTTATTTATTGCAGCTATAAAATGGATGCATAACCCTACTTTATTTCACATTCAACTCTTGCTATTTCTTCCATGTGTGCACACAGACCCCATTTGTATGTTTAATCAAGGGAATATGACAGCAGTAGCTCCTAGAAAAGGACTGAGAAAGTGCAAGGGAATTGTTTCTGTTTTGTTGTCTATCAAAGGTATGGGCTTCCCTGAAGATGTGTACATTGACATGTGTCCAAAATGAGGATAAACAGGATATGTCCCAGACCTTCAGAAATTAATAGCTGGAATTCCAGTGATGTTGTCTGGGACACAATTTTAATCTTAGTTTTCAGGATAAAACACATACTCCAGTCCCCACTCAATTCTATCACCTCTACCTACATTTTACAAATACTAGTACATCTTTGCCTTTTAAGAACAGTGAGGACCCATGAAATTCTTATCAACAATTCTAGCACTTTTCCCAGGCTTTTTTGTGCCGATCTCAGAGATAACAAAGCCATATTGTGGTCCAGTCTGAAGTCCAGCAACTTAGACTTGAAATACTTCATAATAATCTAATTTACAAATAAAAATTCTCAGGTTCATTCCTGAATATTTGTAGAACAAAAACTGAAATTACAAAAATGCCTCTTGAAGAAACTCAAAGAAAATCCTTAAAACCTTCCCCAAGGATGTGGTTGAGCTCATCCTATACCTCTGCTATTGGCTTGGCCATCCCCTTTAACTTTTACACTGTCTCTTGAGATGAGTTAGGTCTGAATTTCCTCCCAGTGTAGATATTGCCTTTGAAGTCCATGGGCTTACTAGAGAGACCCTGTTACCCATAGCCTTGTCATCCCATTCCTTCTATATCCAGAGGAAAACCAAAAGCACTTTTTAGATGATAGAAGATTTTTCTAATTTTCTGCCATATTTTATAGCTTTTGTAGGAAGAGCTATGCCAGCAAAGACCTTTTATTATTATAATTTTGGCCTGTCATTTGCATCAATACTCTGCAGGATTTTTACCCTTTCATGAATATTTTTCATGGATTAAGAAACCTATTTGTTCTTCTTCCTTCTCATCTGGTATGCAATAAAAATATCTCCAGAAAAGAAACCTAATGAAAGAAAAAGTGATATAGAAATAGCTTCAGAATGCAATAATCACATAAAGTCATCTCATCAAATAAAGGACTTATCATGGTCCATGATCCCTACCACAAACTCCCTGTGCAGAGTAGTCTCAAATACCTGATGCCCAGCTGCCTGAGATCAGCATAAAAAAATCCACTTTTTAGCTGCCCTGTGGCCCTGTTGGGTTACTCTGATCTTGTGCCCTAAGTCCTTCTCACAAGCCCAGTGCAAGTGAAATGTGTGAGCAGAAAGGCCAGAGGAAAAGGCAGCTGTGTGCTGTCTGTTCCTGGTGTCCCAGCACCTTTTCTCCTACAAGCTTCTCTCTCACCTCCATCTCCACCCTCCTGAGGGTGGGGGAGAGCTGACAGGAAGGGGTTGCACTTTCCTCTGTGGCTCCCATTTTTCCTGTAGCGTTGTACCCAGGGCATCAAGGTGTCCCAGTCCAATCTGGGTGCTCATCTGCACTGAGTGTGGGGCTGTGCACAAGTTCCTGGCCCTTCCCTTGAGTTTTCCCCTCATTTTCTATCCTGAAACGAATCCTGATCCCAACCCCACTGTGGCGTCCTGTGGCAGGGGAGAGCTGATGGCTGCAGCCAGCATTGACCTACAGAACCCTGCTCAAACCATGCTCAATTATCTTGCTTATTCGAGGCACAGGAGAGAGTAAAACTGCTTAATTACAAATACAGGTGGTAACACAAGGACCTTAGTTAGCTGGGTGAGTAGAGATAATGCCACTTCAGCAGAACTTAGGATTTCTTTGTAATGATATTGAACTTAGTAATGCCAGGAGACCAGTTTCCTCATGAAGTTTATATAGTGCAGTTTCCCACAACACATTCTTGTTGCTATTGCTCCTGCTCTTGGAATCAATACCCAGGACAAACAACTGGAATCTCCTTTGCAGATATTTTTAGAGCGCTGAATATACTACCAATTTTGATTCTGACAGCTATTTTTAATTAAGCTTATTTATGTTATGACTTAGAAGTTATTTTTGCATCCCAGTAGCATATTAAGAGTTATGTAGAGAAATAAATATAGCCTTTTAGATAAAAGTTTAAGAGGCTACTGGATGTCACATGTCACCAGACATAAACAGTCCTTAGGGGAAAATTACTGACACTCAGCTCAAAGATCAGGGACTGGATTCTTAAGTGCATTCTATGTACTATATTTTGTACTACAGAGATCTATGACCAGAGCCAGGATAACTCATCACAGAAAATAGTTTACTGCCAGTATTCACATGGAAACCCAGTTTTCTTAACCAAAGTTGCTTGAAATTGACCTAGGTGTTCTTGCCTTGTTTTACTTTTCCCCCTCTTTTTGAAGTTGATCAAGTAGGAAGTTCAGAAATGGGTCAAATGATTGATGTTCTTTCATTCTGCCAAGGTGAAAGGGAAGAGAACTTTGGCAGAGAACATTGCAGATAATGGAGGTTTGCGAGAAGCTTTCAGGGTAAGTAGATGGAAAATATCTGAAACATCGTGTTACTTAAAAAATAATAATAAAAGAAAAAGCTGTGGTTATCTTCATGTTGCTGAAAGGTACTTGGTATCTCTTTCTTATCAGGCATACAGGAAATGGATTACAGAAAAGAGAGGAGGAGAAGAAGAACCTTTACTGCCAGGCCTTGAGTTCACACATAACCAGCTTTTCTTTCTGAGTTATGCCCATGTGAGTAGAACAAATGTATTTCAAATCCCCATCTATTAACTTGAACAATGTGCAGTGCAGAGATGAGCTTGCTTGTTTTCAACAATCTGCATCACCCAAACACAGATTTTGAGAGTATAAGGAGAGACTTCTCCCACAATTATTATTTCTTTCTCTTTCCCTCTTTGTCCTCTACTACCCATGGTGCCAGAACTGCTGAAATGATTCTTGGTTTTGCAGTGTTGTCACAGCAACTTTCTTTCTTTTTTCTACTTCTCTGCACTAAAAGGGTTTTCCTGCATATATTGACTTCTCAGCCTCCTTCAATTTTAACTCACACCATTTGTTACTGTGTACATTGTTCAAGGGAGCTAAGTAGCAGTGAAGAAAGTCTTTGTTTTTTTCCATCTGTACACTAAATATGCTGTGACAAAACTTTGATAAGGGCTGTGATATTTTTAGAAAAAAACATAGAGCGAGGGAGGATCAGAAATTATTTATTTGGGTAAACAAATTGGGGCAAACTCCCTACATGAGAAGTAAAAGACTATAAAACTTTGCCTCCAGTTGAGGGAATGAATCATCCCAAACTGAAAAAAACAGGATCCAGTGCAACCAGTCCTGGCTGAAAATAATTCCTCTGCTGAGAGTCAGTGTAGCAGTCTGTGGGCCTATGGCTGTTTCAGTTTGACCATATTGAACAAAGAAAATATTTCATTTTCATTGTTTATGCTGAATAAAGTTTCACCTCATGTCAGTTTTTCTCCAAGAAAATTTTGAAGCTAGAGGGAACATCTGGGGCTCTTACAGGACGACTGCAGAAATCTTATGTCCAATGGTCCCTCACTGGGAGGGCACACTCACAGTGAGAGCCGTGTATGCAAGGTGCCCTCGAGCTCAGTCTATTTCCACAAAGCTCAAGACACTCAACGGACTTTTATAAAATGTCAGGACTGTGTTCAGCCAGAAAAAAATTGCACTGAAGTCCACTGAAATCCTATGGGCAATCTGGCTTAAAGGATTTTGTTGATAGGAACATTTAATGTAGAGACTTAGGTAAGGTAGGGGCAGTTTAAAGGAGACTTTTCATGCAATGGATACAGCGTAAGAGGGGTTATTCAGTTGTGTAAATATTCTATCTACCCTGTTTTCTGGTCAGTTATGATTGAATTAAGTATCTTATCAGGAACAGGGAACTGGGGCCCACTGATGGAAATGTGGAATATGTATAATTTCAAAAGAAACTGACATTCCAACATGGCATAAATATATAAGGTAATACAGCAGCAGTTCCAGAGATGATAAACATTATTATGTGCACCTTTCAAACACATTACATAGTTTTGAGACCAAGAAGTATGTTTGGTAATTATTAAGGTGTGAGATGCTGCAGAACAAGCTGAAAGACAAGCTACCATTATAGAGAACTTCAAAAAAAGAACTAGTAAAGTGACTGTGATTAGATGATGTGAAAGAGTGTGTAGAGAAAAACAGTGGATGGACACTGGATCCATTAGGGGATTTGAAAAACAAGAGAAAACTGCATATTGGCAAAGGTGAAACAAAGTAGAAATTTATGGTGTCTTTCCATTTTATGTATTTTATAAGTAATAGACATCTCAAGAACAGTGACATTACATTTTGCTGTGCATAATAAGTCACCCCAGATAATGTGCCTGTTTCTTTTTTTTTTTAATTTTTTTTTTTATTTTATTAGGTAAGATGCAACTCCTTTAGACCAGAATCTGCGAGGGAGCAAATATATACTGGAGCTCACAGCCCTCCTCAGTTCAGGTAGTGCAAATATGGTATTTCCTCAGTGTACACACAGGATCAATCACTGCAGAACAGAAGTGCAGAAATATAGCACTTTAAGAGGGGTTTAAGAGCAAGCACAAAATTGGATTGTGCTCTTGGTTTAGATGGAAATTGAACTGCTTTTATTAGCTTATCTCTCACTATTATAAATGCTCTTCCGTAAAATTGAGGAGCTTGCATCTACCTTCAAAAGCATTTGAACCAGAACATACTCTGATCCCTGTGATGTCCTGTAATCATGGCCTGAGTACCTGAAATGCCTCATCCATCACTTTCTTTCCCTAAGCAATTCCAGTTTAGAAAACAGTGAATATAAGGAGGGGCCTTGATTTAATCTGTCTGAGTTCATTAAAAGCTCTTTCGACTCGACCTTGAATTACATTGATAAAGCAAAGCAAAATGTGCCCCGAGTTCAGTTCAAGCCCTGACTCTTCCATTGGCCTTCCAGTGACACTGCTGGAAGGAGCTGTGGTAGTCCAGCCATAACAGAGGGAGCCTGTCCTGGCCAAAAGGCTCCTCTGGCCACAGACACTCATGAACTCCCTGCTGTGGGAAGGGGGAAGTTTTAGAGACCACATAGGAATTAGGAAGCCTGAGTTTATTTTTCTGCTTCTTCACCAGGAACATGTTGGTTTTGTTGGGATTCATGTTGGCTGCATTTACTCAACTAAAAATTCTGTGTTTGCCCTTGGTCAAGTACTACATTACCTCTTTATTTGGACAAAGGATGTTATATCCACAACAAAATTCACACAATACAGTGGATTATTTGCCTTCTAGAGAATCTCACCACTTTCTGTTGACTGAAAGAGTGTTATACCAGCTAGTGAGGGTAAAAGTAGTGCAGTATGCAAATCTATGTGCCTTTAACATTGAAAATACATCATGATAATGAGGACAGGAGCTGACCTTTCCGCCTACAGAGGTATTGTTTTCATAATTCCTACCCATGTTAAGATTTTGGTAAAATAACCATCTGTTGTCTTTTAAAGTCCTCAGGTTTATTTACCTGTATGCATATTTATATTCTGAATAGTTTCATAGCTACATTCCCACGAGATGGTGATACATGTGGAACTCTAGGGATGGAGTATTTATTAGGAAAACTCCTGAAGGCATCAGGCTATGAAAGAAAATTTCAGAGTTTAGGTAAATTTGAGATATAGAAAATATGGACAAAACTTTTTCTTAGTTTTTGTGCAAGATACTGAGAACTGGCATCTGTTTCACAACTGAAGAAAAGCAGTGGTACTTGTCTCGTTGCAAATCATATCAGCTGGGCTAAAAAAATATCTTATCTATTTCTCCCTGCTTGGTTTCCTTTATGTCCCAAGACCATTATAAGCATAACTGCAATACTGCTAGCTCCAACACTGACAGCTCTTTCTGTCCAAAAAGCTCAAACAGCCCTTTTAAAAGTAATCATAAAAGGTAACAATAAAAATTATAGAAATGAACAACACATGTCTTGAGCACAGGTGTATGCATCTGAACTACTCACGCCAGTTTCTCTTCAAAGTCAAAAAGGAAATGTCATTTTAGAAGTTAATGTATATACATAAATAATCTTTCAGCAGGTAATAAATTTATATTACTTAGACTCTGCAAGTACATCTTTCTATTGATTACCAAGGGAGACCAGTGTGACCTGCTCAAGGAAAGGTGTCTCTACTATAATTCAGTGGGATGAAATCCAGACACTCCACTCTGATTGCAGTTAATGTTTGGCAAAATCAAACCATGGGTAGAAAAGTGGCATGCATGCACACATAAAGATTTTTTCACTGGATAAATTCCAGGTTTATTTGGTTTTAATTGGCAAATTTTCAGTATTAGCATGTGTCTTTGCTATTTCTGAATGCCAGTTCCAGATTGAAATCCCTGGCATGGCAGGCAGAACTCCCACCAACATCAGCAGCAGCTCTGCATGAGCAACTCTTGCTGTTCCTGCCCCTGAATATGTATCTGCAACTTTTTTTTTACAGTAAAGCTGCATATCTTATTTGAAGCCTAACCTAATTTGGTAATCTTTGCTACAAAACTGACCTTTAGGTGTTTTTGTGCCAGATGACTGCAAATTTTCTTGCTCACATAAAGTCTAATCAGTGTAATAAGAATATTTTCTACCATGCTGAGCTACACTGAGAAGCAAATTGTCTGCAATATAGAAAAATGCCTCCTCTCTGCATAACAGAGGCAAGGTATACAATTACTATCACAGGAGATTTTTTCTGCTTTTAACTCAGAAAACTCTTCACAACCATTGCAAGTTTCAGGTTAGTAAATCTCAAGATGGTTGAAAGCATGGGAAAAAACAGCAAACAACACAATTTAATTTAGCAAAGGTAAAATAATAGCTTCTGACTGCATAAAATAATGCAGACGTGGAAGCAGGAGCCAAGGATGACTGCATGCAAAGACCAAGCTCCTCCCCTATGCCCAAAGGTGCCAGCCTGGAATGCAGGCACATTTTCCAGCTTGTGTCAGGCAGGGATGTGCTGCTCTTTCAGTATCACACCACCTGTGGTAGAAGCAAGAGAGCTTGGGAGCTGTTCAGGGCAGAAGGCTCAGAAAATATATTTCCAAACTATCAGAGGAGTCGAGATGCTCACAGGTACAAGGCTGAGCTGCCCAACAAGAGCTGTAAAGTCCCAGGGACCCAGTGTGTGTGGGTATGGATGTGTGTGGGTGGGCAGAGCATGCTGTTAGGAGAATCTGGAGCCTCATGAAACCACTGCCAGCACAAGCCCAGTGTGTGCTTGCATCCTCCTGCCTGCTGCACTGCAGCTGTCTGGCAGGGCTGGAAGAACAATTCCACCCTGCACAGCTACTGCTGATCTCCCACCTCTGCTGCAAGGGTTACACTAGAAAATTGTTCTAAAGGACACAGTATCACAAAATAAATTTGTTTTTCCTCGAGTTTCTAGCAAAGCAAGGTGTTTCTCAAAGCATGAAACAATATTTGCTTCATATTAACTTTAACTGGGAGCCCTTCTCCTGAACCTTTTGGTTTTATTTGTGGGGAAAATGATATGAAAGCCTGAAAATTCAGCCTGAAGTGAAAACACTGAAACACTTGCAGACCTGTAGTGTTTGCCAAAAGGCAACCTGCGTGTCAATCACTTTTCTCTTTGCAGAGTGATCGGAGCCATGAGCAACTTTGAGGAGTTCCGCAAGGCGTTCAATTGCGCGGCGAACACGACGATGAACCGCGGGGCGCAGTCCTGCCGGCTCTGGTAGCTCTCCCTGCCGGCTCTGGTAGCTCTCCCTGCCGGCTCTGGTAGCTCTCCCTGCCGGCTCTGGTGGCTCTCCCTGCCAGCCCTTCTCTCAGGAGCCTGCAATTGAACTGCTCAAACCCATTGCCAGAGCTTCAGAATGATGCTCTGAAATATGGAGAGGTGTTACTTCAGATGCATCTTCTTCACCCATGTTCATGATCTGCACGGATCTGATAATTCCTTATTTAGAGCCTAAAAACATTCCAAATAGAAGAGCTTTTCTTTAGGTATAATAATAAAAAGTAACTCCTTTTAACCATAAAACTACTCCAGCTCATCTGCAGTATCACTGCTGTTGATGGATAACTGCCATTACCAATTCTAATTCCTGATTTATAGTTGAGCAAGACGTAAATGCTAAAATCCAGTTTTAATCTATTGCTTTGCAGGGGTTCTATGCCGAATGCTCCCACAGTAAAATTTATTCTTTCTGGATGACGAAATTCATGAGACCTGCTATAAAGCCAGCTCTGATCTGCTGCGTGATACTGCATTTTCATAACTTAAGCTGTCACTGCCCAGCATGCCATAAATGATGTTGCATGATGTAAAGACACAAGACTTTATATTAGTTCAGTTTAATATGTCAGATTAGTGCCTCTGGTTTTGGAACAGTTTCAAGCTGAGAAAGTACCTCATGGTATTCATCTGTAGGACTAAAACATAAAGGATACTTGTCAGATCATGGCCTCTTCTAATTTTAGAACAGCTTATGATAAAAATCAATGTATGGTGAAAATCAGAGGCTCTCAGAGGGGATTCCCTGCACCACGAAACTCATAAATATTGCAGCATTTATTCTGGTTTACAGTGTAGGCAGTTTTTTCCCAGCACCTTGTGCTGAAGATAGCTTCATCGACATTTATTTTTTTAAGCCAGAAATTGTATACCAGTTTTAAATGATGGATTTTATTGTTTCTGGGTCTTACATGGCTTTTTAAGTACTGTGTGTGGTTGCCCTCATGTTCTGGATGGGGCAGGATGACTTGTGATTTTATGGTGACAGAAAAACAGACTACCAGCATCATTTGACTTGTCTGGATAAAAAGAGCAATTGATGATTAGAGGACTTAAAAATACAGTAAAAATACAGACCAGTTGAGTTTTCAATTTGTTTTTTAAGAATATTCATGGAAAGATATTTTATTACAGCAGAAAAACTTTAACACATAACTATTACTGAGGGGGGGCATGAGATGGGGGGTGAGGGAAGATGCACACAGAGTTCTTTTTTCCTATCAGAAAGGTACCTATGTGAGTGGTATATATTTATACCTTGTGCATTATTTCATTTTTACATGGTGGAATTATCTCATAAGGAGTTTCTTTAGACTGATTTAATTACTGCAAATCCATATGGAGTAATATACATGTGTATATACATATATACAAAATATAGTTTTTATGTGCTTTTATTTTATCAGTATAGAAATGTTAGTAAGAGAAACTTTTTCTTACAAGGATTGGTCAAATACTGTTGGATAAGGACTTGGTTGGATGGTCCAGAGGGTGGTGGCCAATGGCTCAGAATTCCAAGGGACATCAGTCACAAGTGGTGCCCCTTAGGGGTTCATACTGGCACCAGTGCCATTTAATATCTTCATTAATGACAGATAAAGGGTTCAAGGGCACCCTCAGCAAGTTTGCAGATGACACCAAGCTGAGTGGAGTGGTTGCCACACCTGGAGGACGGGATGGCATCTAAAGAGATCTGGACACGCTTGAGAAGTGGCTCATGGGAATCTCATGAGGTTAAACAAGACCAAGTGCAAGGGGCTGCACCCAGGTCTGGGCAACTCTTGGTACCAACAAGATCTGTTCATCTGGGGATGAACAGATCAAGAGTAACCCTGCCCAGCAGGACTTGGGGATGCTGGTGGGTGAGAGGCTGGACATGACCCAGCAACAGGCATCTGCAGCCCAGAAAACCAACAGTGTCCTGGGCTGCATCCAAAGCACTGAGGGCAGCAGGTCAAGGGAAGGGAGAGGAAGCCACCAAGATGATTAGAGGGATGGAGCACCCCTCCTATGAGGAAAGGTTGTGAGAATTGGGATTGGTCAGGTAAGGCTTTGGTGTGACCTAAATTTCAGCCTTCAGTACATGAAGGGAGGCTACAAGAAAGGCGGAGAGGGACTTTTCACTAGGGCATGTAGTGACAGGACAAGGGGGAATGGCTGTAAACTGAGAGTAGTTTTGGATTAGGAGGAAGTTCTTTACTGTGAGGGTGCTGAGGCACTGGAACAGACTGCTCAGAGAAGCTGTGGGTGCCTCATCCGTGGAAATATTCAAGGCCATGTTGGATGGGGCTCTGAGCAACCTGGTGGAAGTGCAAGGAGGTGACCTTGCCCATGGCAGGGGGCTGGAATTAGATGATCTTTAAGGTCCCTTACAACCCAAATCATTCTATGAATCTGTGATTGTCCAACAGTCATGGTGGAGGAAGGTTTACTGAAGCTAACTAACTGAAACTGGTTATTTTCTTTAGAAAGAAGGGGGTCATAATGGAAGCATAATTTATGGAAAAGGACAGGATCTCAAACTACCTTCCAGAGTGAAGGAAACAGACATTCCTGTCCTTAAGGCTATGTTATCACTTTTTAGAAACAAAATATTGTGATTTGGGATCAGAACATTCTTTTATCTTTTTTTCCCTGAAAAATTCAAAGTTATCTTAAGAGGAAAGCATTTTCCCTTCCTTCATTCCAGCTCAGTTCCTGAGTTCTATGGATTTCAGTTTATCATTTGAATTGCCGCTACTAAATTTTTTCCTAGAGGTATTTTTCCCCATAAATAATGGTGGCAGTATTTTCATAGAGCTTTTCCTCAAACAAGCAAACTGAGTATGTACTGGCTTCATTTCTGTGCTCATACGAGCACTGACATGGCTTGATGTTGGCTGCTTTGGATCAACAGCACAAAGTTCAGGGTTGATGTCCTGGCCCAATTAAAGGTAATACCAATATGGTTGTTGTCCTCAGAAAAATCAGGACATCGACTCAGGCACTTATCTGGATTTTATAAATTACTGGAATATGCAAAGACAGTTTCACAACAGTCAACTCTGTGTTTTCTAATTTTATGTCTCAAATCAGAGATGTATTTGCAAGAATTCCTCTCTCATGGTTATTTTCCAGTGGGACAGATTCTGTCACTTTGTGATTTATGAAGTTGTTTCTCTGTACTGGATTGGATTTTTTTCTAAAATGTCTGATGTTTCTTGCCCTAAATGTCACTCTTCCTGCTCCCTGTTAAGCTCAGGTCTTTCATGTTTAATACCAGGGATTTCTGCACGGTAGTGTGTGTATTCCCAATGGCACAGGAACCACTGCAAACTCTTTCATCCTTGCTAGGCCATCTCCTGCAGCAGGCAGGGGACAGGTCTGGGCTGGGGGGACAGTAGGGACCTGGGTGTCTTGGGGACAATGCACTGGGAGAGAGGAAGAGAGAGCATGACCTGATTTTGTATGCTGAGAGGGTACCCACACACTGCTGAGGGAAGGCAGAAGTCCTTGCTGCTGACTGGTACATTCATCACTTGTATCCTAGTTCAGGAAATTCTTGCTGTTGACTCAGGTTCTCAGGGTTTGGGGTTTAGGTCTTTCCTGTGTCCACACAAGGACCCTGGCCTGCCTCACCTTCTGCTTTTTACCTCAAACCAAAGAATTGATCTTACAATTTACAGTTCACTTTGGATAAGCTGCTTAGGTACCATGTGGAAAGCAAAACAGAAGGTAATTAAACAAGTTCTAAAAACTTTTGTCATCAAAGACAGCCAAGACATTAGTGATGGTTTGTGAGGGCTCTGCCCATTGTCTCTGTTTTATCAGAGCACCTGGCTGTGCTTTTTATATTGTGCCTCCTGGGTCTGTGCCAGCAGTGCCTTTATGCATTGCTCTCAGGTTCACTTATTACATCTATGCAAAAAAAATCCTTCACCACATATATCCTTTTCCCAGAGCTTTAAACATGTTATTTTGTTTAATTGTCAGTAATATTGAGAAATGTTTCTTCCTGTTGGCTCAGTAGTCTATTTCTTCTTCAGTGACCAGGAGGGGAAGGGTCACCTATGAATGAAGCATTTTTACCTTTGTAAATCTGAGGAGGTATTTTTCTACTGTGTAGACATAAAGAAACAACCTGTACTCCTGTCCCATGTGTCCATCTTCAGGTCATAAAAATATGGAAACCTATTCTCTTTTAGTTAATCTAGTCTAGACTTTTTTTTGTTTTGTTTTGTTTTTTTGGGTTTTTTTGTTTGTTTTGTTTAAGCCTGAAATGCTAAAACACCAGTTTATACACTGTGAATATTTCTGCTGATCATATTGTGGAAGACTAAGCTCTCTGGAAAGGCAGCTGTGCTATTCACCTGTATGAACTGCTTAGGTACATAAATGATGTCCAAGCTGGGTATGGACACCAGAGGACCAAAAAACTCAGCTGAATTATAAAACTCTGCCTCATGCCCTGTGCAGCTGGACTTCACTATTCTTCAGGTAGGAACATTGTCATGTCACTAATTGGTTGAATAATTTATAAAATAAACAGGTAGGCCTGCATATAAATTTTCATTAAGTATTATTCAATTAAAGACTTGGAAGTATATCTCGTAACAATGTTATATGTATATATATATATACACATGTATCTGTCAATGAAATGTTAAAAGCCTGACAACTCAGGAGGCAGAACTATAGTGATTTAAAATGTCTTTTGTCTTTAAGTCTTTTTAATCTGTTTTTTATTTACTGGTCAGTCTATTGTACATTTGAATTTTTCTACTTGCATAGTACATTGGTTGAATGTTTTAAAGACAATTGTGTTAGCAAATAAAGCTAAAGTGATGAAGAATTTTCCTATCCTTGCAGTATGGTAAAACCTGCTTGGCTTGGCACTGTCCAACTCTACAATATTACTTCTATAATACATAGTCTTAATGAGATGTAATAAAGAGCATAATGATGTGGCCCCAGGTTCTCAAGACTACTTTTACTGCTTGACAGGCTAAGAAGGACCTCCTCTCTCTGTCAGAGAATTGTGTAGGCATCATCAGCCAGAGTTTAGGGTCCACTTGCCCTCATTACCCTGCTGGAGATAATTAAAATGAACATCTGATGAGTTATTGTGGATGAGGGCTGGATGCTGTAGAAGCTGCAGAAGGGCAGAGCTGTCTCAACCAAAAGCCACTGGAGCACAAGAAAGAGTGAGAAAATATCTGTCTGCCTATCAGCCTCCCTCTTCTCCTCTTCCCCAAGTCCCTGCCTCTCTCAGCCCACTCTTTGCTTTGCAGCTGCTTTAAAGCATTTTGCAGAGGAGTTTTTGATAAGACAGTCTATTGTAATCAGGTCAATCCAACGATGGGGGAGAATGCATCTGACTCCATTGATATCAGAAGGCTAATTAATTACTTTATTGTACTATATTATTCTATATTATATTACACTATATTACATTACATCTAAACTGAATCTGCACAAAGCACTCAACTCAACTGCACAGAATCTTGTGACTGTCACCTGACAGTCCTGACACACACTCTTGGCCCTGATAGACCAAGAAAAAAACCACCATAATTCTGGGTAAACAATCTCCATATTGCATTCTACTTTGGCACAACACAGGCGCAGCAAATGAGGTAAGAATAGTTTTGATCATTCTTTTCTCTGCTTCTCTCACTGCTTCTCTCAGGTTCAGAGAATGTGAATCCCACAATAGTCCTTGTTCTGTGCCTGGGTTTGAGCTCTAGCTCAGCACACAATGTCCCTCATGAGTGTGACTGAGCACTGGTCAAGGGCTGTTTGGCACAGGGGCTGCGCTGGGGCCTCGTCCATCCCCAGCTGGGCTTTTCTGGGCTGGGTGCTCCCTTCCCTGGGCTCTGCCCTGGCCAAGTTTCCTGGCACACAAGCAGTGGTGCTGACCTCCTTCAAGGCAGCACCGTGCCTGTGAGCATCAAGGAGCAATTTCTGCTGGTGGGGACAGTGGGTGATGTTGGTCTTGCTGCAGATTTTGGATGGTGCTCTGTGGTGGTGCACCCCTTGCAGGCCACTCTCCACACGGCTCTTGGGTTTGGGGTGGCAGGGTGCCTTCCAAAACCTGCATCAGTTCTCTCTCCTTCTTTACAGTGCAGCCTTACAAAATGTCTAAGGACAAAAGCAAAGGTTTCTCTACAGGAAGATGAATTAACAAAGCAAAGTTTGGGGTCAGAGCATGAAACCAGCCCCAGCACAAGGGAAATGTTAGGCTTAATTCTCATGGGTTATCAGCACCTTGGCAAGATACTTTAACAATGTCTATAGAACACCCTGAGGAATTCAGGGTTTAACTGCTGCAGCGAGAGCCTGCTTCACTAATCAGACAATTTAATCCCATTTACAGTGTAATATATATTAATAAAAAAGAAAAGAAATTAAAGATACCCGAGGGATGCTTCAGCACAGCATTATATTTTATTAAATATAATATCAAAGTTGGAAGTTACTGAGAATCAAGATAATGTGTTACACTAAATTGTGATCAAAGAAAGAGATATAATGATATAATTTTAATAATCCATAAGCAACCAAAGCTGGAACACTCTAAGTATGAGGTTAGACACATACACAGCTGCATATATTAACTGTGGTTGTGAACTGAGATGCACATTATAATACATGTCTCTAAAAATTTTATCACATCCATTTCTACTGTCCAAACTGGTAAACAAAGCTTGGGGAAAGGCTTCAAAAGGGATCTTAAACTTTTTCTACCACCAAGTTTATTTAACATACCAGTGCTGCTGTGAGCAATGACTACTTAGGTTGTTTTATGTGGACTCTTCTAAAATGTGAGCAGCAGATATTTAAGCATAGAAATCTGAAAAAATATGATGTCACATCTTCTTGACACTAAAAGAGTATTTGGGTAGAACCAGGAAAAAAGAAAAATTACATTGTCAAATACAACAATTAGGGAAACACGAACATGTGAGTTTATGGCATGATATGCAATAAGAAATAAAAAACTATTGTAGGACATGAGGTTGCCAGACTTGGTCAGGGGAATGGTTTATAACTTGACAGATTATTTTTGCTGGGAGAAAAACCTGAGTGCAGGAGACTTACCTGCCTTTGTAACTTGGTGTTAGAGCTCTGTCCTTTGGTGAGGGTCACAGTGCTGTCTTCTGAGAGTTCACCCCAATCAGCCCTGGGGCTTGGGGGCTATTTGCTTTCTCTTGGGTGTCTAGAGCACCCAAAAAGGCTGCAATTCTGCCACTGGTTTCTAGTTTATATGTATTTTTGTTCTTTTCACCAAGGAACACATCATATGAATCAGCCACTCTCTATATTATGGCATTTTAAATGAATAAAGAGATGCTTTTGTAGGTCTGTGCTTCAAAACAATGCAGTGCTGCTGCATCTCTAAAAACACCTGTGTGTTTTGTGGAATGGGGCTGCTCTCCACCAGAAAACACATGTGCTTCCATGTCATTCTGCTAGAGTGGGCCTTGGGTGACTTGCACTGGACAGAAGAGAGCAAAACAGGGAGTAATGTCTGAATGGGATGACAAAGAGAAATTAGAAAGTCTTTAGTGCTGTAAAGCAGTAAAAGATTGCATTGGTACAAAAGCACTAGTACAATTACTGCTATAAATGATTACATATATATATATATATATGGTATATATGGGCACAGTGTGGGAAGTCTGTAAGTCTGTGCTATGTGAGTGCATATAAAAGTGTCAGAAATATGAATTATTTTTTTAAAAATTGAGTCTCAGGATAAAACTCTGACCTCAGTGTGTTCATTGAGTGATTAATGTCTGTGGGGCCAGCATTTTATTCCATCTGGATAATAGCACATAAAGTTTACTGATTTAAAACTATTTGGGACACACATTTTCTTCTAGGCAGAATAAAATTTCTAGCCTCTGGTATTTTCAGAATCTGCCCTGTCCCCAGTCATTTGCATAGGACTTACTCTATTTGCTCTTGTTTAGCAGATACTCCATTTTCATATCTTTAAACATTTCAAGAGTGAATTTGTCACTGTTTCAGAATTGCAAAGTAGCTTTTTCAACTTGCCCTTTCCAGATATGGTTCTATTAATCATTAAAATAAACTTGCTATGCTCTATCAAACTAAGTGTAGGGTTATTTATGACACTGAGATCATAAATATTTTTGTCTCCATAAATGTTTTTTTGTCTCTCTTAAATGTCTTGGTCTCCATGATGAGGCAGAAAAGTTTTGTGGTACTGGAGGGACAGGGGAAGCTGTTGGTGCCCATGGCAAGGTCAGTGCTCTTGGCCTGCAGGGTGGCTAGGGAGGAGATGGGTGATTCACCATGGGCACATAAAGCTGCTCAGCAAGAAAAACTCTGTGCTTGTCTGTGTAACTTGCATTAAAATGGTACTGTCTGAAAAACAAACAAATCTGTTGTCCTGACCAAGAAATTAAAGTACTTTCAAAAAGGTGGGAAGACTTGAGCCATCATGCTGACTGAGGCAATAAAAGCACTTGCACTTGCTTGTGCAAACTCCAGCAATGTTACAGCCCTGCAGAGCTGCCTCTGCCTGCAGCTCTGTCCTTCCCTTTGTTTGGAGATGACTCAGATTGCTGGGTGGGCTGAGCAAGGAACAAAACTCACTGCTATGGGGAGTGCAGCACAAAAGGAGGGCTTGTGGGAAACAGGGCACCCCCTGCTGCCCAGAGAGGAATCAGAATCCTTTAGTTTGCAAAAGTTGGTTAATCTACACTGCCAAGTCCACCGCTAAGCCTTGTTTCTGAATGGTACATCCGCAGGTCTTTTAAATGCCTCCAGTGATGGTGACTCAACCCCTTCCCTGAGGAGTCACCCACCAGTAGCTTCACCACAGTTCCCACTATATCAGTGGGTACAATGCACCTTTTTACAGTGTCAGTCCTGTAAAACAAACACACCTTTTTACAGTGTCACCCCTGTAAAACACACACACCTTTTTACAGTGTCACCCCTGTAAAACAAACACACCTTTTTACAGTACACCCCACCCAGTCAAACCCCCTGCCTCCTTAGGGAAGCCTACCTGTGGAAAACCTGATGGAATGGGGAGGAGGAAGGGACTTGGCCCAGAGAGGTCTGTTTAAGCTCTGGGCACTCCTTGGTTTGCCTGAGCACTGATGGGGTGGCAGGACTGGTGTGTTGTCACCATGATATTTTATGAAAAATCACTTCACCAGTATTTTTCACTAGAGAAGCTGAGAAGCCTCAGAAAAGAAAGGTAAACAATAATTATCTGATTGCTTGGAATGTGGTCTGGAGGTTGCTTACCAACAGGTGCATCTTTGATTGGTTCCATGTGAATTGTTTTTAATTAATGACCAATCCCAGTCCAGCTGTGTCTGACTCTGGTCAGTCAAGGCGTTTTATTATCATTCTTGTCTGGCCTTCTGATGTCTCCTTTCTCCTTCTTTAGTATAGTTTTAGTATATCATCTTTTAACATAACATAACATAACATAACATAACATAACATAACATAACATAACATAACATAACACATATAATAAAATAATAAATCAGCCTTCTGAGAACTTGGAGTCAATTCACATCTCTCACCTCATCCTGGGGACCCTCACAACACTGCAACAGTGTGCCACCTCCCCAGCTGCCAGGGCTCATGCACTCATGCAGGGCTCATGCATTCATGCAGGGCTCATGCACTCATGCAGGGCTCATGCACTCATGCAGGGCTCATGCATTCGTGCAGGGCTCATGCACTCATGCGGGGCTCATGCACTCATGCAGGGCTCCTGCTAGGGCTCCTGCACTCCCTCCCTCCCGTGCATGGGTGCAAATGCCCGTGTGTGCTGTACACACGGTGAATGAATGTGTGAGGTGTGCTCTGTGCACCAGCCTCTCCTTATTCCTGCTCCCTCCTCCAGCCAGGCAAATCACCACCAAGCAGGAGTGGGAAGCAAGCAGGGTGCCCGCTTCCCAAGGCACCCCAGATGAGCTGATTCCCTGGGAGGCACAGCTTGTAGCAGCAGCATGTGGCAGCACAACCTCAGACAGTGCAAAGGTGTCAGGTCATTTTAGAGACAAGATAGGCACATTTCCCCTCCTAGCATGGGTTGAGGTAAAATGTCATGGTATGACTTCAGCTTAATAATTATTTTAGCTCTTCAATGTATGATACAAGGGCAAATTATGGAACCTTTCTTTAGTGAACAGTTTCATTCTTTCAGCTGGGTTTTCCTTTGTTCTGCCTCAGTTCAGTGACAGCCGACAGCTCAAACCTGCTTGCACGAACAACATGTGTTGAGGCAATCACTGTGGCTGTATCCAGCATGCTTATTCAGCTTTCTTTTAATAAATCCACTAATAGACTTTCAGAGGCAACGAAAGGAAAAGAATAATTTGGAAACAAAGCTGTTGAAAATAATACAATACAGTAGAGAAGAGTGTGATTTTGGAGGTCTCTACAGCTGTTTAATTTCTTTAGAGGATTTTAATCCACCTGATTACACAGGGAAGGGAAGGGATTTTAAAAACAGTATGGTGATAGTCAGAAGAGAAAACAAAGGGGCGTTTTCCCTTTCTTGTATCACTCACTTTTGTTTTCTCCCTTTCATGTGATTTTACAAGCAAAAATCACATATTATCTCATTTTAATTAAAAAAACCTATCCATGCTAGGGTTTTCCTAGAGAAGCAATTTCAGTCTTTGTCCACTAGATCATTTAATCAAAGAAATCCTAAATGCTTTCAAGATTGCTGCGGCTGCACCAATCTGACTGCCATCAGTATAATGTCTTTCCCAGTGGATTGGAAAAAAATGTGTAATTGGACATGAGCGCATCCTTTCAAGTGGGATTAGCTGCTCTGTTGCAGTCTTCCCCTAAATTTTGGGGTCTGATGTTCTTTTCTTGCTCCTTCTGTACTTGTTGCTGCGAAGGAACCCTCCAGTGCCATCTTTAGAATTGAGCTGTACAGGCAGAGCCAAGGAAGGAGTGAGGAGTTCCACTCCTTTCTGTGTCACTAGGAGCAATTGGTGTCTGGCTAAAACTGAGGGTGACCCTACACCATTCCTCACAAAAGAGAACTCTATGTGTGTCATGGGAATTTGCCACTTGTCACTCCCAAAGTCTTTTGGATAGAGTTTTCCAACCACCTCCTCCTACCTACAGCCTCTCCCCAGGGCTGTGCATGTCAGGACCCTTAAGCAAAGCACTGGTGACATTTTCAGTGCCCCAGCAGGGTATTCTGCATGTCCCAGCTGGAGAGCTGTGGCTTGGCTGCTCTCTTACCCTGCCCTGTGCTCGCCCAGCTCACACAGCACTTCCCACATGCCAGGGCAGCCTCTCACCAGGGCAGACACTGAGTGGCTTCCCCATGGTCACCAAAGCAACTTCAGGCACCCCTGTGAGCAAAAAACCACAGAAACCTTGAAAGACGTGGGACTTCATGGGCAGCCTTGCTCTCTGCCTCCTTTTGTAGGTGAAAGAGTATTTGAGGCCTTCTGTCCAGAGCCTAGAGTTGTCCCTGTACTCACCCTTTTTGCTCTGTTATGCAATAGATGGAGAAATTTAGGTCAAAATTGAGCTTTGTCCTTTCTGCAAATGTTTCCCTGACTAGTTTTTCAGACCCTAGCCCAGTGTCAAAACTTTCCAGAGCCTTACTTTTAGTTGACTGGTGTTTGCAAAGTTATTCAAGTGTTTACGTTGCCAGAAGCAAAGGAGTTCCAAAAGAGGAATGCTTAACTTGGGTGGGGGAAGACAGCACAGAGACCACAGGAACACTGCTCTGTCAGGACCCAGGACGTTCCTCTGGCTGCCCTGGGTGATTCAAGACCCTGGAAAGGGGCTCAGAGACCTTGGCACGGAGTCAAAACACCTGTGCCTTTGATTTTAGTCCAGGGAAACAATTACCAACTTTGTGTGAAGATTTACAAGCCACAAGAGTTTGAGTAGAATGATAGTTAATTTGTCACAGGGTGACAAAGTAGAATTTTTGGGGTTTTAGAATAGGGGGTCAAGAAGCAAGATGGAGGAATCTGGGCATGTCCTGTCCTTCTTCTTCTTGTCCTCCATCTTCTCCTGTGATGGTGACACTTTTTGATTGGTTTAGAGTAGAGACAGACTGTCTGACATTATTGTAAATAAAGTACAGATAGTTCTTAGTATAAAAAGTTAACACCACCCCAAGGGCAGACGCTGTGCCACAACCCAACCTGCTGGACAGATCTCAGCAGGTCAGAGACAGAATGTAATAGATAAGAAAAAATAAACAACCTTGAAATGCAGAACCAACAAATCTCAACTTCTTCTTTAATGGCAGGTCTGGGAAACAAAAGACCTTTAATACCTCGGGGGTCATCTCAACCTCAGAAACCCAAGACTGTTCCCCTTCTCCCAGCCCTGTGCCATGTCCAGGTCACCAGCAGCTGATGTGGCAGCACCTAAGTCCTGACCAAATTCCAGGCCAAAGGAGAGCCCAAGGGTTGCTTTAGCTGGAGAGAGATGATTTCACACGTGAAGATATTGGTTTCCATAATGGCTGATGTGGGTTTGATGCCTGCTGTGGAAAACTTTCATTTCAAGGCATTTCCAGATCAGTTTGTTGGGCTCATGTTATATTAGGTGACAGCTTAGGAAACAAAGACAGATCAGGCAGAATTGAAGGTGACAGGTCCTTCTCTTGGGGTGATTGAGTGAAATGTCCTTGGTGTCAAGAGGACAGTGAGGGAAAAGAAAGAACAAAACCACTGAATGTTTCCTCATCAAAGTTAAATTTCCCAGGGTTTCAAAGGACACATGAAGAATGCCTAAGATTTGCTTGGTTCTGCTGGTGCAGAGGGTGGATATCACCAACAAATACAGCTATTTAGAAGGAACATTTACTCCCCAAAAGAGCTGAGTTTGGTATATGTGAATATAGAAATAATTTCCAGATAATTCTTGCAGGAATTAACTAACCATAATTATGTAGTGCAGGAACTAGAAAAGCCCTGCTCTCTGTGTCCAGACAACATGTATGACGTAAGATTAAAGTGTGATAAAACAGAGATGTGAAACTCTGATAGAGCTTCTGAATGTTAAATGCAAGAGGGCAGAAGCCAAAATACCACATGAAATGAGAAACAGAAAGGTGATTCTCAAGCTGATGTGGGAAGAGGCTTCAGGAGCTGGAAAAACATGCATGATGTAGGAAATCAAGGAGGTAATAGTGACATTATCCCAGAGGAACATTTCACAGGAGCAATGTACAGCAGTGCAAGAGAGGATGGATAAATGGACAGCTTCAAAGCAATGCCCCATTTGCCATTTTAAGCTGTAACACAGCTGAAAACTTGCCTCAGATCCCTGCCATGGAAATAGAAATGTGCCTGGAGGCAGGGACTAAAGGAGGAGCCAGGCTGGCTCTGGGCATTACTATACCAAGCAGCAGGTGCGTGTCTAGGTGTGTGCTTTGTTTTGTGGGAAAGGAACCGAAGGTGGAACACTTTCCTTATGCATCAGGGCAAAAAGTTCAAAAGAGAAGGAGATAAAACATTTACCATCAAAGGGAAGAGGAGATAATTTTGGCAAGACAGCTGATATGAATGCTACTCTTAGCTCTACAGTGACAACCTCAGTCTGGAAAGTTACTTGAAAAAAAAGTAAGAGTCCAGTCCTCCTTTGACAGTTACTGTTTTCTCTTTGTGCTATTTTTGTAGCTGATATACTTAATGAGAAAATGTCAAAAATTTCTCATAGCAAAGACAGTGAATGTGTTGAAACCTCTGTGAGTAACAGCATGGTTCACAAGAAATATGAAAATTAATACCTGGCAGCAAAATAAAATCTTCAAAGAAAAGATTGAAAACACATTTCATCTTCTAGGGTTTTAATATTTGCATGGTGAAAATACTGTAGCCTTTCATTGTGAAGACTAAGAGGACACTCCTATTGTTTTCCAAAATTTTATTTGCACCAAGATTCTCCTAGGAAGTCCTGAGAGAGCAAGGATTTGAAGGACACAGTGATTTGTCCCTCGAGTATGTACTCAACCATGGATTTTTTTTTTTTGGAGCTGCCTGACATCTTTCCAAACAATGATGTTTCATACTTGACAGAAGTGGTAGCACTCCCAAACATCTGCATTCAATTCTGGGCAGCTTAATTAATTAAGTGCTTATCTTAATGTGCCATGGGAAAAAAACCCAAAAGTTTTCTTAGTGGAAATAGATATAATGTGCTGACAGAATGTTAAAATACAATTGGTAATTAGTGTGCACTGAGAGTTAAAATATAGAGCAAGAGTCAGAATTTAGGAAAGGATTTGAGCTGCACAGTAACAGAGGAGAACAATGGTTTTTCTTTCTCTGATGTTTCTTATAAGACGAATGTTCTATGAGCTGTTTTCTTTGAGGATTTGAAATCTTCCATGGAGGGTTGGCGTCTGGAAATTGTCCCTTTCCATCTGGTCCCAAGTCTTGAAAGATTTAGCTGCATTTGGCTATTTCCCTTGTGTGAATGGCTCCAGTGAATACTCAGTTCTTCCTTAGACTTTTTCTTATTCCCAATGGGATGAATTTATCTAATTTACTGTAATATAAGAACCAGAGAGATACCAGAAAAGCAGCTGGAGTTTAAATTAGCAAGGGAGGTGAAGGACAAGAAGAAGGGCTTCTATAACAGAATTGGAAAAGGAGAATTAAATAAATTGTGAGCCTGCTGCTAAGAACAGCTAGAGATGGAGGGACAAAGGACATGGAAAAGGTGGAGGAGGTCAGTGCCTTTTTGCCTCTTTTGCTGTGCAAGACTGCCTTCAGGCTCTGCTGCTCCTGAGGCTGGCTGCAGTCTCCTCTGCAGCAATACGCAGAGGAGCAGAGGAGAGTAAGGGAGCACTCAGGCAAGCTGGGCACACAGAAGCCAGATGGTCCAGAAGGGATGTCTCTGGGAGCACCAGAGGAGTGGGCCAGCATCACCATGTGGCTGCTCCATGGCAGCTTTGATGGGCATGACAAAGTTTATGGAGTGAGGCTTTTGGAGGTCCTGTCCTGTTGCTGGAACGTCAGAAGGGTGACGGGAGCAGCCTGCATGGAGTCACCAGCAGCACCTTGTGCCTGGTGAAACTGATTGCCTTCTGGGACCAGACAGATGAGTCACAGTGAGGAGACAGTGCTGGATGCTGTGTATTTTGACTTTAGCAAAGCCTTTGATGTGGTTTCCAACAGTATCTTGACAGCAAAATTGGTGAGATATGTTTGGCTCAGTGGACAATAAGCAATAAGGTGAATAGATAATTGCCTGGACTATGTGTCTTAAAAGATTTTAATCAATAGTATAACGTGTACCTAGTTGGTGGTCAGTCATGGTCTTCAGGGACTCATATTTGGGACAGGACTGCTTGATGTCTTTAAATTACCTGGATGACAGCACAGTGTGCACTACTCAGAAAATTCACAGCTGACACCAAGTTGTGTAGAGGGAGATCTTGCTATACTGGAGCAATGCATTGATTGGACCCTCATGAAGCTCAGCAAAGGGAAGTGCAAAATCCTGTATCTGGGAAAGGAGAATCCCTGCAACCATCTGGGCCAGCAACTAAGTAATTAGCAGGCAACCTTGCAAAAAGGAGCTATCAGTTTGGTGCTAGAAGTTAAATATCAGTCAGCAGTGTATCTCTGTGGCAGCCAGTCACATCCTGGTTTTAGCAAAACCATACCCAGGGGGTCCAAGGAAATTACTGTTCCCAAGTATTTGGCATTTATGATGTTGTGCTGAAAGTTCTGCATCCAGTTTTGGGCTACCCACTACAAGAAAGATACAGACCTTCTGGGGCAAGTTCAGCTACAATCCCACGACTGGGATTCATGGGGCTGGAGTACCTGATATAAGGAAAGACCATGGGGATTGCTTTTTCAGCAGAATACAAAGCAAAGGGGAGAATTCATTGATGTCCATAACTATTTAATGGGAGGGTGTAGAGGAGACAGCTCCAAACTCTGCTCATAGGGGTGCAGTGAGAAGAGGCAACAGACAGAAATAAGGATAAGAAAAATTATGAAAAAATAGTAGGAAAAAAATCTTCAGTGTAAGGAAGGTCAAACAATGACACAAATGGCAATGGAGACTGTGGAGTCTCCATCCCGGGAAACACTCAAACTCAGCAGGAGGCACCCGAGGCAACCTGCTCTGGCTGCCCTGCTTCTAGTGGGAAGGAGAGTGGAGACTGCCAGAGTTCTCCTCAACCTGGAATACTCTGCAATTCTCTGGCAGTGTTAATCCTATAATAGCAATACTGTGTGAAATCAGAAGATGGTGGATTAGAGACCACGATAAAAGTTTTGGTTGGCCAGTCTAGGTCTGGGGATGTTGAGAACATCTGAGATGCCAGGACAGACAGAAGAGCACTTTGGGGTTTGTCCATGTGGTGAGCCAGTCATGCAAGAGCTGGGGGAAGGAACTGATGTAGGGGGCAAACATGATGACTGTGGAGCTATTAACAGCCTGATGGAAAATCCTGACTTGTTGCATGGTAAATGCAGTTCCTATCAAATTGCAAGTGAGAAATGTGAGAGAGATCAGCATTTCATGGCTGAAAACTGTTTCCAGAGTGAGCTAGACTGAATGCCACATCCAAGGCTCCAGAGCTCTGAAAGCAGTTCAACCTGAGACCTCAGCAATACCTTTGAGAAAAGGCAGGTGGTTCTTTCAGCTGTTCCCTGTATTCCCTCAAATTGTTCTGAAAAAAAGTGAAAAATCTTAAAAGATGGCCTATTTAGTGAAATAAATCTTTAGAGCTGTCACTTGAAGAACAATGATTTTTAAACTGACTTTGAACAGAGTCTGTGTGACTATTCACTGTGAACTGACTGTAGTCAGTGGCTTGCCCACCCTAACTCTAGCTCAGAAGTTTGCCTTGTATGTGCAGCGTGACACCCAGCCTGTTCTCAGTGGCCCAAATTCATAGTGCTGAACCTCTTTTTTAGTGAGAGGCTCTAATTAGTACTGCATTTCTCCAAAAATGTATTTTCTTCAACTATAGAATAAAATAATTAATTCTGGGAATTAATTTTCATGATAAAAAGTAATATTTCAACATATTATTAGTTATTATCTGGAGAATGGTTGGCAGCCTCATGTTACAGGCTAGTTTTTCCTAGTTGTGACTTGCAAAATTCTTCTTTCAGAGAGGCTGCTAATGCACTCAGGCCATTACCACGTACCTAATAATTGCAAAGGACATAACTACCTGAATTCAGGATTTTCATTAGTAAAAATTTTGTTCTCAGAATTCTGAAAGGGCCGTGTCAAATGGAATCCTAGAATGCTTCTCCACAAACCCATTTCTATCAGCAAGCTCACAATGCTGTTTCTGTCTCTGCTGACATGTATTGATTCTGAGTTTTCACGACAGGGATAATGGCTTTGCTAATGGCACAGTAAGCATCACAATTTACATCGGCCATAAATCATCAAGTATCTCAAGAGCATATAATCTACCATGAATGAGCTGAGTCATAAATTATGTCCCTGTTACTTTTGTGTCAGTCCAGCCAACCTATATCACTTATCTCTGCCCAGCCTACACATTTCAAAGTGCTACAGGCGAGGAAAAAAAAAAAGACAACAGATAACTCTAGAAATTGATTTTCAGACATGTAACAACACATCTAAGAAAGGTCAGCAAGTAAACTCCTTCTTGAGGTTGTTGGCAAAATAAAGTAAAATTGACACAAACTAAAAAGAAAATGATGACAGCAAATTTGTCTATCTGCCCCCTGGCTTTCAAGTATACCTGTGGCCTCATCATTTAGGAGGAAAGACATGGAACCCAGAGAGCACCACACACATGCACAGTGCATTAAACTGGACGTTTTGTCCTTCCTCAGGAGCAGGTGGCTTTGCCAGCTGCAGAAGTGGTGTGGCACTTTCCCAGCCTGCTGTGGAACAGCTCTTCACGGGCAGCCAAGGAGTTAATGTAAATGATGCTCTCTCTGCTCCCGGCTGGGAAGATGAGCCTCCCTGGCCAGGGCAGAGGGCAGAGTGACCTGCTGCTGCAGGGGACACAAATGCAGTCTCAATTTTACATAACTGCTTAAAAAAATTTAAACTGTCATGCTTCAAGACACAAGGACTTGACTGAATGGAGGGAGCAACCCTTGGCCAGTTTTCCACTAATCTCTGTCCTGACTGCTGTGCATTTTATCCATGTCTGACATTGACAAATGCAGTGGTTGTGAAAGCCTTCAGTAAAAGGAAAAGATTGAGGTAGGCAAGCAAATTAACACAAAGTTTAGCCTCAAGCTGTTCTCTGCTAAATGTTTTCCTGGCATTCTTTCTGCTGGGGCAGTGCTGCTTTGAGACTCAGGACTGTCTCTGTGATGTGCTCTGCCATGTGGGCTTTTAAATAAGCTGATGTCTAGTCAGACTCTGGTTTTCTCTCCCAGGAGCACCAGTAGTTGTGAACACTTGCCAGGGTTTCTCTTCAGACCTTCAAAATTTGTGCCTGAATTTGTCTTGGTACATAGATTGTATCTTGTCAAAGTCACATTGGGCTCTTGGATAGTTCAGCTTGGGGGAAAACAGATCAGTCTGCTGGATGGTTTATCAGGTCTGAAAAAATGGATTGCTCTCTGTTTGAGGGTTTATACAGGGCCTTGGTGGAATCAGCAATGCAAGCCTAGTTGTGCTGATCATGGAGCCGTGGATTGGTTTGGGTTGGAAGGGACCTTAAAGATCCCTTATTTCCACACCCCTCCCCAGGGAGCCACCCCTGGGTCACGCTGCCCAGAGCCCTCTCCAGCCCGGCCCAGCCAGGAGCAGAGCCCAGCCTGACTGCATGAGATGCAAAACATTTGACATGAATAGCATGCAGTGAGTCTATAGAGCAGGCAGCTGCAGTTGTGCCTTTCAGCAGAGCTTGAATGGCAATGCAGAGTATTTTTAATTGTTTTGATATCTCTCTTAGGCCAGGAAAACCCAACAGATCACCCCACCCATGCTGCAGAAAAACTTCCAGCTGATTGTGGAGGATCCTCATTCCAGTTAGCAGGCTCTACAATGCCTCCAGCTAACTCTAACCTTGACAGGAACTGAACCAAGATATTTTGCAGAATAGGTATTCACAAGTAACTGTTCCATCTCTTGATCTTTGCAAGTATCTCATTTTATTTAGAAGTATTGCTAATGAAAGTTGGAGCTGTTACCACAGATTGTGACTATGAAAAATTTACAAATAACAACACTGACATAAATTAAATTGTTGAATAATGAAACAATTGGTTAATTTTTGAAATGTCCTTTGCTGAGACTCAGCAAAGCCATGAGAACCCCAGGTTACTCTGACTTCCTCAAAGTCATCATAAGATCCTTTGCTATTCAGAGCAGAGATGCACAAGCCAACATATGGAATTTTCTTATTTTATGTAATGCAGACAATTAAGCAAAAAAAATAAATTATGAAGACAAAAGTAAGCACAAAATCTATAAATTCCCTTCACATTGGACCTGTGTAGTCCTTTTTTTTATGTTTAAGACATTTCATAGAAGTTTTGTTTGTTTTTTTTTACTTAACTGTGCCCATATGAAGCCTGCTCTCAAGCACAGGATTCCTGGAAACAACAATTACTAGCTAGAATGCCTTCACATTCACAAAAATGTCATGTTGGAGCTTTCTGCCCTGCTGTGTATGTTCCATTTTAGAGTAATAACTCATTTTCTTTGTAGGTGAATAATATATGATCTTTAATATTTTAATAGCCCCTCACACTGTAAAATAAAGTACATTTTGAAAAGTTGTACTCTTAAATAATACTATCATTAGTATGTGTTTCATTAGTAAGTGTCTCAAGAACCTTCCTATTCTTCTTCCTAAGGAGTATTCAATCAAATTCAGTTATTCTGGGGCTGGAACATGAGAACTACTGTGATAAGATTATGATGCAGTGTGCTTGTTGTGGAATGGGAGCATCCTGCCCCATAGAAACCCACAGAAAATTAAATAGGACTGGTCTCTTCATAAAATGCTTTCCATTTGTGAAACATTATACAGAACTTTCTCCTTTCTTCTATGAGCATTTGAAAAGAACTAAAACTCTATTATTTTCTTTTTCTCCAGCAAGATTGTTTTAGGTAGAGGCTGTATTTCAGCAAAAAGTTTTCATAAATAAAATAAAAAAGGTTTTTTAATAGTTGCCACCTCTTTTTGTTTCATCTTCAAAGTCAAATATTTTGCTGTGGGCCTTTACCCAAAGGCTGCTATGATAAATAATAGATGCTATACTATTTGTAAAATGTTATTTTTATGTTCTTTCTGTTTCAACAAATCCTGCCCTTTTCTAATATTAAGAAATCTCTGTGGTTGGTATCTAAAAGTATTTTTCAGCACAAGGAAAATGATCTTCACTTTCCTTTACTCATTTGTTCTCGACTAAACTTTATGGGTACATTTCAGCTGGAAATAAATTAATACCATGATTGGGGCTCCCCTGGTATCACTGCAGAGCTGTGGGTGGGAGGAGGGGAGAAGAGAAAGGCATGACTGCCTCTCTATAAATAAAGCATTCTCTGCACATCACCAGCTCTGCACAGATGTCTGTCAATGACATAGATGCTGCTTCAGAGATTACCTAAACAGCTGCATTCCAGGCAGAGAGGAGACAATTAACAAATGGATTTGGGTTGCAGAAACATTTCATTTGGTGACAGATGTTTGGATACAATCTTACTTTTTATTTATTGAATAAATGCTCTTAATTTGATTTCCTTCTATTATTTGCCAGGAGAACATAAGTAATTATTTTCTAGGTGAATATGTTTATATCATGATCTAAGAGTCAATCATTTATTATTTTACAAGGAGAAAATAAATGCCTTTTAAGAACTGTTTGACTAACCACAGACCCACTCCCTGGGCAAAGGATATGCACAACATTTGATGAGGGAATATATTAAAAGTGAAACAGAGGGGCTGCTTTCCAAGAAGAGGACAGACTTCTCAGGGAGACCTTTTCTAGGAGAGTGTTGGCCCACCCCTTACAAATGTCCCTTATGGGGATGTATACTCAAATTTCCAAGTTTCCAAACCCAAAGTACATTTCCTTGTGGAAATTCACTCGTAAATGAACAAGTCCTAGGTTTTCATATAAATACTTTTGCCTAGAAAACAATTCTTTACATAATAATAAACTGCTTGATAACCTGGGGAAATATGAGACAAATTCAATATCCAGGATTATGCAGTCAGATTAGGTAACATACTTGTACCTCCTTGTCTTAAAACCTATACATCCTTAATAATTCCCTGGATAACTTTCAAATTTTGGTAAGGAGTGCTTAGAAATACCATGGGTAAGGGTTTACCTTGTCTGGTAGTTCCCTCTCTTGTCTCATGCTGAAACAAACCTGGAGCTCTCCTAATGGGACTTGGATTGTACTACTTCTTTTTGCAGCTATTTCAAAAATATTTGAAATATTTTCCTTCTTCCCTGCTTTGCTAAATAATCTGTGTGGCTGTTCCAGATCAGCTGGCATTAACAGGGGGCTGGGGTGAAGGAGACGAGGCAAGGGGAGCTGGAAAGGCATTTCAGGGAGCGTAGGGAGTGAGGCAAGTGCAGTGGGAAGGAACTGGCTGCTGTGATTTAAAGCACGTGGTAGGTGTTAGCATGGAGCAAAGTACATGCAGGGAGCTAATGGAGCTGGTGTAGTCTCTCAGAGGAGATAATTTAGGTATGCTGGATATCTTAACTACCTTTTTAAAAGCCTGGAATAATTTGGTTCTAATTTCTGAGCAGGGACTTGCAGCCCACACAGCAGTAAGTCTTGATAATTATTAATTATATGTTTTCCTTCTGTTCTCTATGACCTTGTTTGTAAAAGCTGTGTGGTAAAGCAAGAATTTTAAGAGGTTTATGGGCTCTGGCATGCCACCTAGCTGGAAAAGAGGAAAATATTTAAAGAAGAAATGGAAAACAGAAAGTATAACCTTGAGCTTGCACCCTTTCAGCAGGCACTGAAATGCAGAGTGCACTCATCCAGCACCCTTGGCCACGGAAGGAGTGAGGAGGTGATTTCCTGGTTTAGATACAATTGAACTTCACACACTCTCTCTTCTTTCAATCTAATCTAAAATGGCACCAGGCAGCAAAGGCATAGGGCAAACTACCCATGGAGGAAATTCTAGCTTGAAAACCTGCCCTAGCTTTATCCCAGCAGAGATCCAGACTCCACAGCTTTGGCTCCAGCATTGAGGAGCATCACAAAAGGAACCACTCAAGTACCATGGAGAACACAAATTAAATCTGAAGAGGAGAAACTTTGGGATGAAATTTTTGTTTCTACTTCATTACCTTACAAAAAGCTGCACTAGCCTCCTACTGCAAGATCATTGTGTTCCTTTCCAAATGTGGATATTTATATATAAAAATCCAGCCTGCTCAAAATGTTTTTTATGTTGTACCTACTTAAAGAAATTCTGCCCTCTGATCCTTCTCGAGTTGCCTGACTCCCCCCAAAATATTTTTCCCCACTAGAAATAATGAAGCAACCTGACTTGCAATAGGAGAACAATGTTCTGGAAACCATGAAAGCAGCCTGTTTGCCACAGTTACAAAGAAAAAATATAATTGGATCTGGATTTTAAGATGCTGAGGAGATACATATTGATTTTGACTTCTCTGAAAAATAAATTGGCCTTCAATCCTTGACACACTCAGAAGAAATTATTTCCTTACTAGTTCTGTCATGGTTTTCTTCCACAGGTTTGGAACATAATGTCATTCTCTGCATGGTAGTTTGTGTAGTAAGTGAATTATTGCAGTGTTGTTGGGAAGAGGCCCTAAGAAGTTCAGACACTATAAAACCAGAGCCTACCCACACTTTACTTTTAGCATTATCACACAACACAAGCACAGATATCTCAAATTAAGTTACAAATCTCAAACCTTTTATCTCCTGCCCTTTTGACTAACCATATAATGTGTTTCTCAGCTCTTTAAATTGCAGAAAGTGGTCTCACTAGAGTAGCAAACTTCTGTGATAAAGATTTATGCACAATTATGACTAGTAAGAGGAAAAGCAAGGCAGTTTTATGAAAGCATAGATGTCTGCTGCAAAAGGTAGATTGAGCTGGGAAAGTTAGGGCAGTAATAGAACACCCTTTCTTGCCTGAATAATATTTTAAAACACATCACTGTTTGCAGTGTGATGAGTGCTGCAAAGAAGTCACAGCCAGCTCTCAGGGCTGCTTGGAAAATGGAAGAAATTATGAATTCCTCTGTCACCTTCCCTTTTGTTGTCCTCTCCACATTTGCTTTATCTGTCTTTTGTGTCTTTCTGGTGAGTCCACAGATGTGCCCCCCCTGAGATAAAGTGCCTGTTTGCTTGGCTGGGCTCTCTAGTGAATATGGAAGCAATGGCAGCAGTGGCTCAGCTCCTCCTGGTGAGGACTAGAAGCTGAAAACTGGTCAGCAGAACCCCTGACATTCAGATTAAATGCTGCCAAAATTCAGTGTCTGGGAGAGACTTGGAAGAGATTGCACCTGGACCACTAATTTTAATTCACAAAGAAAGGAGCTTGCTGATGTGAGAAAATAAAAGAGGAGAGGAGAGGAGAGGAGAGGAGAGGAGAGGAGAGGAGAGGAGAGGAGAGGAGAGGAGAGGAGAGGAGAGGAGAGGAGAGGAGAGGAGAGGAGAGGAGAGGAGAGGAGAGAGAGGAGAGGAGAGGAGAGGAGAGGAGAGGAGAGGAGAGGAGAGGAGAGGAGAGGAGAGGAGAGGAGAGGAGAGGAGAGGAGAGGAGAGGAGAGGAGAGGAGAGGAGAGGAGAGGAGAGGAGAGGAGAGGAGAGGAGAGGAGAGGAGAGGAGAGGAGAGGAGAGGAGCCATTACTGTGCCCATCTGCTGCCAGGCAGGAGGAGGAGGAGGGAGACATCAACCCTAAATACAATTCCTGCAGCTCGTGAGCGCATTGAGGGCAAAAACAGAAACACAGGAGGAAAATTTAGTGCCAAAGACAGGCAACAGAGACTTGAAACTATCTTTGGTGCCACCAATTGTTTGGGTCTCAGTCCTCAGGAGAGCAACAATAATTAATGGACTTGTGTGGATGGGCTTTAGAGAGCTGGAAATCCCTGGGAGAACCATTCCCCAGGCAGAAAAACTCAGTCTGCAGCAAACAATCAGGCCTGATTGTGTGAATTTCCAGATCAGCTGCAATGGGGACTGCAGACACATGGCTGCTGCACCCTCTGTGGTGCTTTGTCACAGACCACCTGGAGCATCAGGTCTGCTCTTCCACTGCTTTATTTTTAGAGCCAGTCATCACTCTTTTCCTTAACAGCTGCTCAGAAGTCTCAAGTGATTCACATTTTCTTGTCCTGCTCTCTATTTAGTTACATCAAAATTTAGAAGCCCTGGTGCAAAAAGAAAGTAATTAATACACCATTACTTTATTTGCAAACCCTGCACCCAGTGTTACACTTCCAATTACATATTCTTAAAAACCACATAAGTGCTAGGAAAGTTAGCATGTTATGTAGACAAAGCAGCTGGCCCAGAGGAAGATTTGCCCTGTTGTGAATCCCCCTGTTGGGGATTTTGCTCCATTAAATTGAGCATGCAGTGAGAGAAATGACCACATCAGTGAACAAAAATTCCTCAGCAAAGGGAAAGCACCAACAGATATAACATACAGCAGCCTCTCTACACAGAGCACACTTCTGGCTGTTGTCACCTGGAATCAGATGGACTTTGAACATTGTGCCCCAGGTTATTACATCTCCAGTGTGTCAGAGATATTACAGGTGCTTTAAATCTTGGGCTTTTTCTGGCAATATTGTACAGAATCACATACCTGTCACCTGACAGTATAATACAGAGTTAAGGAGAATAAGATCTTTTCTTAATGCTCTCTTCAGGTTCTAAAACTTCAGTGATTTTTTTTTTTTTTACTAAAATTAATATGCTGGTTTTTTGGTAGTGTTAGAGTGCCTATAAGTACAGCTGTCCACAGCAGTCATCTGCAGCAGAAGAATAAGGGTTATTCAGCTTTAATGTGTGATTCAGCCATGAGAAATTGGGTGTCTTTAACCAAGCTGATGCCAATGAAAATCTACTTTTAAAATAAGCCATTTCCATCAGTGAAGAAAGATGGCAGTGTAGTGAGAACATATTGTCTGGCACAACCAGACCCTATTAGGTCTGGCTGTGGCCTTCCAATGATATTATGAGCAAGACAGCCAATCACTCAGTGCCCCTGTTCCTCAGCTGTACCTATAATAAAGGTGATAATTCTTTGCCAGGCTATTCCTTTTTTTCTTCTCTCTTCAAGGCATAGCCTGCACCATGTAGGACCATCCTACAGGGTATTATTTTTATATCAGTAGTACCTTCAAATATGAAATGTAGGCTAAAGCATCTGGTTTGGCTGTTATTACCAGAATAAAATGAAGGCTATTTCAGATTTAGCAAGGGTTTCATCCCAGAATACAGCTGGTAAGCAAACATCCTTTTAGAATTATTTCTGTATTAAAATACATTAGGTTTTAAATAATTCCAACTTTTGAATGAACTGTGATGGCATTTTCTTAATGAAGGGTAAAACCTTCAAGTTTTACCTTTGTCAGGTTTCTTGCCTGGTTAGAATATTTAGCATATGGTCCCTGCTGCATTAATTTTGGATGTGCAAAGCATGGAGGGTGCTGGGGTTTTTGGGTCAGACCAGACTCGTGGCACATCATGCCAAGAGCAGTGGAGGAGATGGGAGAGGCTTTCCCACCTGGAGGGGCCCTGGAGACACCTGTGGGCACTGACAGGGCCTGTGTGGTTCCTTCAGACAGAGGGATGGGCAGGATGGATATTCAGTTCCCAACTTTATTAACTAGCTTTTGTTAAACCAGAAATGCTTTTTAGCTTTGTAAATCTTTTTATTTTGGCCTGGCTGTTTGTGCATTAACTTGCAAGATTCAACAAAGTCCTGTCTATCTTTGTAAGGCTTGAATCACCATGTTGTTCTGGACATTTACCTTTTTTCTTGCAGCTGATAAATGAAGATCTTTCTGTTCTCCACAAGACCACAAGCATTCTTTAAGGCAGCACATTGCTTCTTTTTCTTTCCTGCTCCTGCAGTTGTTTTGTAGAGGACAAGATGTTTTGCAGTGAGCCACAAGGAGGCATATTTTCTTCCTAGACGTGGCTTTAACCTGCACAATCCGAGCAACAAAAGCCATGTTTTGTGTAATTGTGGGAAAGTGGATGTAACTAATGATCAATACCAAGAATTGAACCATTTTTCCCATTTGCAAATTATCAATAAAAGGCCTGGGGTTTAATGATTTGCCTCTCATTCCAAACTAATCAATCAGGGAGGAAACTGTAAATTAGTCTCAGCATATTCACTGAGCAGGTCTGGCTGCTGATGCCTGGAAACTTTTCAGACAGGGGAGGTGAGTCCAAGAGCCTGCAGAGCATCAAGTGAACAGCCCTGGCTGGGTGATGCAGAGCTGGCCCCTGGGGAAATCCAGCCAGAAGAATTTTAAATCCTGCCTGGGGCAGTGGTGTGGCCTCACCACATGTGCAGTGTCAGAGAACCTGCCAGTGCTCTGCTAGAGAGCAGAACAGCATCCCTGCCCTCCAGTACTTGCCTGGGGACTTCACTGTGTTACCATCAGAATATATTTTGTGTGTGCTTTCAGACCTGTTACCCTGAATTTCCTTGCTGCATGGTGTTTGATATGCCCAATGCATTGGGGAATAATACCTGTCCCAGAGCCTTCCCATGGGATCTGCATGCTTCTAAATAAGCAGTCTGGTTTTCCCTGGGAAGCTTACACTCATATCTAAAATGTGTTCCTCTGCCTCTTTCCATTTTAAATGCAAGCAGCACTTTAACATACACACAGAAGTGTCCATAAGGTTTATATTTGCTCTAAAAATGCCTTACAGATCAATACTTACAGGGGGCTCTGGTGGGAAGCAAACTTCTGCCTCACTGTCCACCTTCAGCCTCTCTTCAGGTCCATTCAAGCCAAATAGAAATACCCAGGAACACACAAATTTTTATTTATGTGACTTTTCATCAAAATGGTAGCTATCCTCTTTGGTTATGGCCCTCCTCACCATACAGTAGGTTTAGGGTTCATGATAGTTGTCAGGTTTGGAAGCCCCCAAGAGCTGTACTTTAGGATTTGAGCAATCCTGTGTGGCACAAGGCAGCTGTGGGCTGGCTGCTGGTGCCTTGTTCCTCAGCCTCAGCTGGGTGGGGGCCCTTGGAACTGGTGGGGACCATAAGGGCTGTGCAGCAAAGCTGAGGCTTTCAGAGCAGGGACCTTCCTGATTGATAAGGATTGTCATTTCTGTGCGAGCTCCCTTTGTGTCTCTTTAGCATTGCTCTGGGTTTTAAAAGGTTTTAAGGTTATCCACATGACCAAGATCAAGCTGCTGGTACCATGTCTTTGCTGAATATAGCTGTGCAGTCCTGCTGATAAATACCTGACTCCTCCAGCCAGGTAGGTTATCCCTCCATGTCTAATCTGTCACAAAAGATTTGTGTTTGAAAGCAAAATAACAGTTTTCTTACTTTATTTTTTATTACCGTAAATCTGTCAGAGGCAAGCAGCTGGAGCAGAGCTCTGCATCCTGAGGGGAAAGAAGAAAAAATATTGTTTTGATGGGAAACTCAGCTAAATCGTTTAAATTAAGAATTACTGACACTGGGGCTGCTGGAGGTGCAAATGGAACATCTAACTGCTTGAAACAAGAGTCTGGAAAAAGTCAGAGAAATTGTACAAAAAGAAGTTGTGGATAATATTCCCTCTTCTCTGGTGGTTGTTAACCTAAGATTTTTCCTCAGCAAAACACCACAGGGCTATTGTATGGAGAGTAAACGGTCAATTTACTGTTGAACCAGAGGGCTGGAGTCTGAGGAAGCAGTGGACAGAATGTATCTGGGTAGGAAGTGGAGGCTGAAGTTTCAGACTGTGGTATCTAATGCCTGTGTGTGCCCTCCCAGCCAGGAAACCTCAGCCTCACACAGCAGCACCCATTTCAGTGGTGAGCAAGAACTGCCTCACTTGTCCAAGGGCCCTTTAGTCCTGCTGAGAACTGCTTTAGTGCATAAGCAGGCTCCTGGAAGAACACCAAAGTGTTTCTAATGAAAGACATGAAAGCCTGGACAAATTGGTGAAGATGGTACAAAATGCTGCTGCAATTCACTGCTGAAGGCTCCTTCCCTCCTGAGCAAAGACCAATGTCCTGAGCTACAGGGGGAACCCACTGCAGCACTTTTCATCAAAGATAAACTCACAATTTAGTCAGACATTCACCTTGGCCATGTAATTAAATAAAGACATCAGCAAGGACTTCAACAGAGACAGCACCCTAACTTTAAAGACAAAAAGGTGGATGCAAAACCCTTGTGTGTGAAATGGCAATATTGATTGCTGACTGGATGTGAGGGAGCAAACCAGCAGCATGACTGAACAAGGGTGTACATGCTTCACTATTTATGATAACTAACATTTGAAGGTCAAAGTGTGCCTTAGATGCAATTTGCTGCATTGATCTCAAAATTCCTTACAAAAGGAATATTTATTCTTTACAGAAAATTTTCCCTCCCTTTGGTTGTGCAGCCTGGTTGGCGGTGGTAGCTCTACACATGTATCCTGAGTGAACACAGCCCACCTCTGACTGGCATCCCAAGCATGCCAGCCATGTTGACCTAGGAAATGTGAGATTACTATAGCCCCCAAATGAGTTTGCAGTAATTACTCAAAGGCAATAGACTATTTTTTATGAACGGAACACAAGACATTAAACATTTCATTAATGACAGCTTCATATTTCTTTGAAGTCTTTATGATTAGAGACTTATGCATTATGAAATTGCTTAGATTTCAGTTTCTCCTTCACTGGTCACAAAACCAAATCTAATTTTTTTTCCTTGTGCAGATTCCCCCTATGCAGTGTGGTGCCTCCAAGGCACACATTTCATTTTTATTAGCTGGGCAGTGTGAGTCATGCTATTAATCGGTATCAGGAGCCGCACATCACCAGACTGTCCTTTGCTGCACAGCCTATATTTAGAAAGGGAATGAGACTGCTGCTGGGTTATATAATGATGCAGCTATTTATAGATCTCCATTATACCTAGAGAGCACCATCCTGCCATCTGAGCTGAGAGCAGCCAGCCTGACAGAGGTGTGATTATGGATTCGTCATCTTCCCTACCTTCCCCCCAGACACAATTGCAGTTTTGTTTACCTTGCCGTTATTTCTGTTTATTCCACCTGCAGTAAAAATACATATAAATCCCTCTGTTCAGACAAAAAAACCCCAAACAAAACAAAACCCCAAAAAAACCCCAACATTTTAGAACCTGTGATTACTTGTGCAAAGCTAAAACAGTGTCACAATACAAAACAAAAACCAAAAATCCCCTACATTTTCATTTACCTTTCCTTTTCAATGAAACTCATCAAATGGACTTAAAAATACAGCCATATTTCTACTAGCACTGCACTAAAAACTCAGATTCTGAGTTTTTCCCCACCATTTCTTTTTTCTTTTATACTGATTTCTAGTGGTTCTGAATAGAAAAAGCAATGAGAAACATGACTTTTTGTTGGGCCTGAAAAAACATAAGGATGGGGGAGTCAAGCATTTGTGTTGGGGGAAGAAATGTGCTTTTTGCTGTATCTAGCATGTCTCACAACAAAACACTGGTTCAGTCCTGCACAGCAGTTAGTTCAGATGAAATACATTTTCAGACAAATAGTTGCAAAGCAGATATTATTAACAATTTAAGGTGAGTTAGAAGACTCAGGGCACGGTCTCTCTGTTTGCACATCTAAGGCATTTCAGACCTTGGATGTTCATTTGTAAATTTTCTTGAGCTGTAATTTTACTTGTAGAAGAGTAAATAGACCAGATTCCTGCCCTGGCCTCTTGGTGCCCACAGCACCACAAGCAGGAGGCTCAGCCCTGGCTGGAGCTGCTGAAGCAATAATCTCACTGCTGCAGTTAGCTCACACCAAGGCACGGTGTCACTCCACAGCAGGCTCTGGCTGTGGGAAAGCCCCAGGCTTGGAGCTGGTACAAAACTGAGAGGAGTATCAGGTGCACCAGAAAGTTGTGCTGACATCCAGAGGGACCTCACCAGGCAGGAGAAAGGGGCTGTCAGGAACCTTGTGGAGTTTAACCAGGGAAAGTGTAAAATCCTGCTCTGGGGAGCAAAAACTCCAGGCACCAGAAAATGCCAGGGGCCATCTGACTCACAAGCATCTTTGCAGAGAAGGATGAGGGGGTCCTGGTGGACACCAGCTTTAAGAGCAGCCAGCAATATCCCTACTTGTAAAAAAGGACAACAGCACCCTGGGCTGCATTAGGAAAACTGTCACCAGCAGATCCAAGAAAGTGACTCAGCCCTGGTGAGACACAGCTGGACTGATGGTGGTTGAACTTTACCATTTCTAGAGGTGTTCTCCCACCTCAGTTTGTCTGCAGGCCTGGGAAGGCTGTTCCTTGTTGTTATCATAGTTCTAAAGTCTCATACCTTCTCGATGATTTTCTTGTAGGCAGCTCTTCACAGGAGAAATGTCTCTGCTTCTTCTTCAGGGCTCCTCCAGGCTCTCTCTGACTGGCCCAGCCCTTTTATTCCAAACCTTCTTATGTGGCTACAGCTGCCACCCAATTAAGGGCATCACAGCTGCAGCCCATTTACAGTAAAGAGAATCGGAGCAGGGTCACTTATACAATACATAGATCTTTTACTGAGAGGCCAGCTATACAATACATACTATAATCTCACGACCCCTACAGTTCCTCAGCTGCAGAGTCACTACCTGCACCTTTAAGGTCCCTCCCAACAGAAGCCTTTCTGTGACTCTACAGCAGTTGGACAGAACAGTGTCAGCAGGGGACAGTGGGTGCCAGGCACTGCTTGCTGGAGGAATCCATGGGAGCCATTGGAGTGGATCCTCTGTGGAGAATCAACTCCTTTAAGCAGTGACAGACAGGGTAAGGTATGTCAGAATGGATCTGTGGGACCTGAGGTGCCAAGAGCAGAGTTACCAAAGGTTCTCTGGTTTTCAGCTGCTGCCAAGATGCCTGCCTCCAAGAGGGATGCAACACATGCTCTGGAGTTGTGCAGCTTCCTACCAGTAAAGCAGCCAGATGCTTGTCCTGCTGTGCAATAAATCACCAGTTAAAGCTTTCCACCAGGCTGCAAGAGATTTGGATCTGTCCCTTCCTCTGCTCCCAGGAATTTATAGCCATGGGCCATGACTGAGGGCTGCTCAGAGTCCTGCTGGTTGAAGCCCAATTGCACACAAACAGTCAGGAGAGACCAGTGACAAGCTGTTGTGTTGGCTAAAAGTAATCAGCTCCTACCCGAACAAGTCAAATGCATTTTCTTTCAGCTTCCTGATTTTCCATGCACTTGTTTCTCCCCAGCCCATGGAGGTCCATGCACCAGAGTGAAGCACAGGGAACCCCAGGGCAGTAGTCCAGGTGTCTTTGTGTTGTCTTTGCTGTTGATTGTAACTGTGCTTGGCAGGGTTTAAAGTCCAGGTGCTGCTTTTCAGCTGCTGTGTGCAGGCTGGGTTACCTGATGCCAGGAGCAGGGACAAGGCAAGCAGGGAACACACCAAGGTCTGCATCTGGCAGCAAATGTGCCGACACCTAATAAGACAAGGACTTTTCTCTGTCTCCTTTTCTCTTTTTGATCTTTCTTCGGTTTTCTTCCCCTCTTCTCTCATCAGGGTGTTAAATGTGTCTCTTTTAACTCTATTCAGATACCCAATGCTCACAGAGCTAGCAAAAGTACGATATCCTTTGAAGCTCTGTCACAGCTGATTGAAATCTGCTGCTGGCTCAACAGTTTTCAGACAGATACAGTCACAGTGCAATCACATAAACGTTAGGAAAACAGGATTAAAAATATTTCCTTGTAGTATCAAAATAGTTTATTTATGCTGCTATAGTACTAGTTACCTACACTCTATTGCTATTGTCCAGTAACTATGGCTAGAGTTGGTTTTTACTAGATTTCCAACAGTCCATGTCATCACAATGTGTCATCACAGGCCAGTTTAGAGCAAGCACAATAGTTCCAGCTTATATCAGTCATCCTGTGCTATTTAAAGTGCTTAGAAGACAAACCATCAGGCATCAGCCTCTTTACTGCAATTAGAAGCAGCTTGTTTCTGCAAATTGAGATAGGTAATGATACAAAAACCTGATGAAATGGCACACATTTTGTTCCTGGCCAGGGTTGCATTTCTCTCAGGCCACAGGATTTATAAAATTCCCTCATCCCCTTTAGCCTGTACATGCAGTGCATGCATAAGTACCACAAGAGAATTAAAATATAAAGGGGGGCACCGTCAATGTGATGGCCATTAAAATATGGTCACTGACCAAATCCCTTAATATACTGAGTTACTGCTGTAGGCTTTAAATACACTTTGGAGAGGATTAACTGCAAAGCATGTTAAACCAAGGGCATATCTCTCATCCTCAGCTGCCACAAATGGGATGTAAGTTTTGCATACAGAAGAAAGGAGAAGGATTTTGACAGCTGGAGATGCTTATCTTCCCATACCACAGGGAAGGCTGGACAAGATGCTGCCTGCCACCTTTCCAGGCTGACATTATCTACACATCAGTGAAGGTGCTGTATGTCAGTCTGTGATAACTGGGGAGCACCTGCTTCCATATGCAGAGGAGCTTGCCACCACACAACAGCAGCAGATAATGTTCTTTGAAGTGGGGCAGGGGAGGCAAGGCACAAAGCATGCATTCAGAATAGGCACCATCCTCACAAATTAATTTGAGGACTGCTTATTAAAACATGCAATAACATTGCAAATGCCTGTGTTAGCTGGCAATCATTATCCATCACATTTAATTAATCCATTGATATTTAACTTACTCTGAGTTTCCTCTTAATATATAGAGTTTGATTTATTGTGGTGGGTATTGAATAGTAAAAAAAAAATATTCCCACTAAGACAATAGGTCAAACTGCTGTGGAATACAAGAACTGTTGCTGAAATGCAAGAGCTTTTTGTTGTCCTGTAAGGAATTCAGGCCGACCTGTCCTGACTGGAGGTGGTTCAAGCCCAAGCTGTTGAGCCATTGCAGAGGGGGTGATGCCATTTTGTCAACACTTGATGCACATTTGAAGTCCAGAATGTCTCTCTGTTTGGAGAAGAAGCTTTTCCAGACCCTACAGAGAGGTTCTCAGAATATAATGATTAAAAAACTATAAACCTCCACAGGGTATTATTTTGGTGTAACATTACACTGTAGCCCCTGTTTGTGTGTCGTGCTGTATCTCAACAATTGTGTCCTCTTGTGGCGTAGGGCAGTGCTCGTGCTTCTTGGTCAGGGAATCCCTTCACCAGCAAACATGTGCCTTCTCTGTCCAGGCAGTCTCTTCCAACAGGGATGCTTATGCAGCAAAAGTTCTCAGTTTTCCTCCTCACTGTGTAATGTCAATGCGAGATACCTGAGACCTGAGACCAGGCTTCAGAGAGGCCAGGTAAGGAGTAACATCCAAAACTTCTTTTTGTGCTGCCACATAATGAAATGAGGGTAAGGCACAGGATAAGGGCAGGTAAGGGGGAACTGAGCTCTCCAGCCCTGTAATTTACTCAGTCAGTCAAGGAGAAGAATAGTCAGAGGTTGCTCCGCATTACAGGGACAGTAATGGTTGCATTTTTGCAACCTACAACAAATTGTTCCCCCTTCTCTGCCAAAGGAGCAGCTCTATTTCCCTGTGAATGGAGGCAGGTACACTCCAGAGGTGGGTAGCAATTTGGGTGTGCAACCACGTTTAGAGTGCAATTCACCCAATCATTTAGGTTGGAAAACACCTTTAAGATCATTGAGTCCAACCATTAACCCAGCCCTGCCAAGTCCACACCTAAGCCATGTCTCTAACACTACATCTACACATTTTTGATATTTTTCCTCCACTGTGTAGGGCAGGCTGTTCCAATGCTGGTCTACCCTATCAGTGTAGAAATTCCTCCTAATAATTTCAATACAGCCATACTGCTGATATACGTAACTGGCCCAGGAGAGTTGTTGACCAGACAAATGTTGGTGTCTGCTACAGGTGAACCCCCTTGCTGACTCGACTGAGTGGAGTCAAGGTTCAGGTACTTAAGTGCAGCAAACCATTCTGAAATGATTCTGGTGTTATGTCCTGTCTCTCATCAGGAGGCTGAGGTCTTCTCTCAGCTCCACATCACCTCAGCCAGCCCTGTGTGGGTGTCTGGGCTGCCCTTCGGTGTCTCAAGCGGTGTTGGAACTCAGGACATCCCTCTGGCTGTCCTGGATGGCTCGAGACCCTGCCAGGGGGCTCAGAGTCCTTGGCACAGAGCCCAAGACACCTGTGACTTTGATTTTGACCAATGGAGCAAATGCTTTATATGAAGAATTACAAGTCAAGAGAGTCTAAGCAGAATAATAGTTTTTCAAGGGGTGAAAAAATAGATTTTTGGGGTTTTTAGAATGGGGGCTCAGGGTCCCAAGATGGAGGAATTTGGGTATGCCCTGTCCTTCTTCTCTCTTCTTCCTAGCCTCCATGTTCTGGGTGATGGTGGCACTTTTAGATTGGTTTAAGGTAGAAGCTCACTGTCTAACATAGGTGACAGGTATTGGGAAGCTATGGTAAATAATGTACATGTAGTTTTTAGTATAAAAAGACAACACCACCTCTGAGGCGGGTAGTGTGCCTCAACCTGACCTGCCAGACAGACCTCGGCAGGCCAGAGAGAGAATGTTATAGATAGGAAATAATAAACAACCTTGAGAATGAGAACAGAAGAATCCTGACTCCTTCTTTGACTGGTGGGCTGGGAAAAGAGACTTTCTAATGCATCTTGGGGTCACTGTGACCAGCAGAAATCCCGAGAGAGGGGCACCAGGATGTGAGGCTGGGGAGCTGAACTGGAACCTGGCCTCCCACTGCTGACAGTCAGGGTCTGGGTGTGTTGCTCACATCTTGGCACTTCACAGACCACGCTCAGCTTTAGCTGTCCCACCCTGCCAGCACGGTCTCACTGCCAGTGTTTGTCACTGGCAAACCCTTGGTGACTTCCCTCTCAGACTGAAGGACTTCTGCTCCTGGTGTCCCCAGCTGGCAGACATAGCACCCAGACCCTATCAGTCTCTGAACTCCAGATTTTAGCTTTGGTTTGCAGATTTATGGAGTTACAGCAGCAAGAGGAAAAAGAACAAGCTTCAACTCCTCATGAGAACAGAGCCTGAGGAGGAGGGAGGACAGGGGTGAATGGGATAGTGCACAAGGTTCCATTGCTTTTATATATAAGGTCTCTTGGCAGACCTGCTTTTCTTTAATCTCTGCTGAGTGTATTCTCGGTGTAATGTCTACAAATGGTCCTTCAAATGTATAAACAATTTTTTCTTGTATAATAGACACATATGTAGTAAAACAGTGATTGCTCATTCCTGCTTAAGTGCTGGAGGGAGCTTGAATAGTTGGGAATAGCTGGTATAAAGGGTTTGAGGTCAGGATCCTTTGAGAGTTTGAAATATTTCACCAGGTTTTTAACTAGCCTTAGTATACTGTCTCTCCCTGTCCCCAATTAGTGGGCTTTGTATTTTGGGATTCTGCTATGCATAAAAGTTCTGCTTTACCTAAAGGAAAATAAAACTGCCCTTTAGCAGATATATTGCTTCTCAAAGCAAATTGGTTTCACTATATTTGGAAGCCCATATGTGCTGAAAAAAGCCCTTTAACTGAGAAGAGTTACTCAAAGCCCATAAAATGAACACAGAGTAAATGTTCATGAGCTCAAACACGGGAGCTGTTTCACTGAACTGCAGGAGACATAATACAACTGTAGAACATTGTTTTCTCCTTTTTTTCACTTTTTGTTCATTACTATTCAAAGCAGGTGCTATCTAATGGTAGAAACAAGTTTTCGAGCTGTATCCCTTCTGAGGTGTTTACAAAATTATACAATGCAAATTAGGCAAATTCCAAGGCTTCCCTCAGCTTTTCAGCTCCCTGGTTTTCAAATCTCCTGTTATACTGCAGAGCTGCTTTGGAAGTAGCACATCCTTTTGTGGCACTGGGCTTGGGGCACTTCTTGGGTCCGTGTCTATGCCTCACATTTTGCTTGATCCTTAGGAGACCAGGGAGGGCCCAAGGACAGTTCTGGGCTACTGAGCTTCAGAGAACTGCCCAAGAGCTGGACCCTGGTACCACTGATGAGCTCTCAGATCCCTCATGGTGAAAGCATTCCCACAGCTGGAGCTGTGTGGGTGTCTGTTCTTAACATCTCAGGGAGTGGAAGATAGGCAAGAGCTGAGTTGCCCTGGGATGGGAGGGCTCCCAGACAGCCCTGCCTGAATTGTCCTGCACTGTTCTTCACAGCTGGGGAGGAGCTGCCCTCCCCCAGACACAGAGGGACACGGAGAGCCTTTTGTTTTGGGGACAGAGAAATGAGCGAGGGCGAGCTCACAAGGGAGATTCCTTAATGATGAAATCTTTACAAGGCAGATCAGGACTGCTCCTTTGCAGAGACAAAGCTTGTGAGCCACACAATATGATGAAAACACAACATTCCATGTTCCGCCCACATTTTCTCCTGCCTTCAGAAGCATTCTAATTCTTCTGTACACTGCTCATTTTCTGAGAAAGTGAGGCACAACACCTTCCTCCCTGACTTCTAGGATAATTTATTGCTGATACCAGAGAAAGCTCAGCTTCTCCTGCCCTGCCCTTGCATGTCCCTATTCCTCTGAATTATTGCCTGAGGTGCTGAGACAAGCTCTCCTCCCTTTCAGATGAAAAAAAAGGACTTTCTTACCAGCAAGCTACAGCTGAAGCTGTGTGGTTTTCCTTTCTCATTTCATCTGGAGCTGGCTAGGGACAAATAAGGGTGAGGTGACAGCTCTGAGTAGCTCCTGGGAGAAGGAAAGCTGGATAAGCTGCAGGGGAGAAGTGATATTTTGTCTTCACAGGACTTGAGTAGGCAGAGTAAATAAGAATATTGACCTAGATGGGTAAGTTAAACCTGGAATAGCTGGTGAGGTTTAGCTGTCACAACCATCTGCTTCACCTCTCTCCTGGAAGCTGCCTCTCCAGATGAATGATTCATGAACTGCCTCAATTTACAGCTTGGCATAGTCATAGGAATTAAAATTAATGTGCACTGGCTTTGATACATTAAGCTGTAAGTGCAGCATTGCAGAGACAGAGGCACATCCCAGTCAGGGTGTGCCTGATGTAAGCAGGAATACTTGGCTCTGCAAGGAGTGCAGGATGGTTCCTGAAAAGAAGAAACCTTCTTAGTGCCATCCTAGCGCCATCCATGTCAAATATGTGCCAATAAATTTACCACCCCCAAGCTATTTTTCCGTGGTCTCTCCAAATAAAATGTTTTCTCAAACAAACAAACAAAAAGATAATTGGAAATATTTTTAGATTATTTGGTTGAAAACTTGTTTCCTCAGTAAAACTTGTACATTTTTTCTGTTTCATTCTGAAATGTTTTAAGATCCTGAATTGCAATTGTCTCTAAATAGAACACCTCTAACAGGCAGTTTTAACTAACAGTTTGCTTTGGTTTCATGCAAGGAAATGTCATGGATTGTAATCATGCTTCCCAGAGGAATGAACAATTTTACTCATCACTTCCATGTTATTCAAGATGATCTTGCAATAAATTTCAGGCTTTTAGTGGCATCAAGATCCATACAGCAGAATCATGGATAGGATGGATGAGCTGAATTAGGTCTCCAAAATCCACACTGGGTTTGCTCTGCCAGGTATGCTTTGGGAGGTCATGGCTAAAGGAATGTGGTTTGTTCCTTTCCAATGTACCCAGCAAGTGAACTCAAAACTTCAGAAGGCTTTGGGAGGGCAGCCCCTGGGGTTTCCTGGGACTTGGAGATAAACTAGGCAGTCTCTAACTACTCTGAGCTGAAGAAAGAGGACAAAAGAGGACTTAAGAACTCTGAAAAAAAACCCAAAATAATAAAAGCTTTCTTTGACAAGTTATAAAGAGAAATCCAAACAATCATTTAAAAAACCAAATCTCTTAAGAGAGTTGCATTTATACCCAGCTGGTGCTGTGAATGATTTAAGGACAGATTCAAGTTCCATTGCCTTGTTTTCTTTCCTTCTCCTCCTTCCCCCATTCCCTCCTCTCCCTGCTCCCCAGACAGGCATGCTGTGCCCTCTGCAAGCCAAGTGTGAAATAGCTGCCTTCACTCATGTGTGACCTGCACCAGCCCTCAGCGAGCCTGGAGGGGAGGGAGTTTCTCCTCCTGATTTTTCAAAGCACAGGGTCATAGGCAGGACCTGCAAAGACAGCTCTATTGTCTCACCTTCTGGGTGTGAGGCCCACAGGTTCCCTCACACAAATACTGAGAATTACACCACCAGGGCCTTTGAGTTGCATCTGTTCTGCTCTAGAGCCAGCTGCATAAGGTTACAGTGATGGTAAATGCCTCAGGGCTGTGGGAGCTGGAGCAGAAAATCCCCTGGGATCACTGGTAGGGGATCACCTTGCCCTCTGCAGCTCATGCTCCTCCATAGCTCGTTCAGGATAAAGTAGAAAATAAGCAATCCACACGTCCCTGGTATAAAATAGCAGTCTCTTTTTGGTGTCATGTGCATGTCTGAGCCACCTAAAACACGCCACCTCTTTTATTATTTTGTATGCCTCTGGTGTACAATTGCTCTGATTGTGAGGACAGGGTTATTTTTTGCTTAGGAGTGATTTTTCTAAAAGAGAAAGTGGGGGTAGTTCTCCTGTTACCTACTGCTGCTCCCCAGAATGTGAACTTTTCTAATATAAACCAAATCTTGCAGTGACAGGGAGCTGAAGCAGCCCAACACAGCACATAGGAAACAGAAAAGTAAATGGAAATTGCAGGTTTGCTTTTATCAGCTTGCAGACAGCTGATTCTTTTTTGTCTTGGCTAGCTGAAGAACCCCACCTCTCTTCTGTCACAATAGATCTGGAGGCTAAGAATAGACATGGCAAGTTCCTCTGATAGGCTTTAGTGGTGTCTCTTGAGAAAAAACTGGCAACCACCAGTCTGTCAAGTCAAGACTCAGAGAAAGCCAGCCCAGGAAGCACAGGGAGAGCATATTGATGAACTGCCTTGTTCAGCATTTGTTTAGGTGCCACCTGTTGCTGGAGAGGTTTTGCTTTTCTCTCCTGTGATTGCGTCAGTGTGCGATGCTTTCCTTGCTGCTTCCTTCCTCCTCCTCAAAAAACAAACAAACAATTAAGTTTACAGCCACGCTTATCAGGAAGGCAGGGTTGGATTAGTTTACAAAAAATAAAAATTTCATGGTGTGCTGGAGACAGACACGGAAAACAGAGGAGCACTTCAGTGTCTGCGTTGGTGCAGTGCTGTGAGCAGTCAGAGTGTGTCACCTTGACCTCAGCCATCAGCAGGAGCCTCCTGCAGCAGAGCTCAGAAACCATCATCCCCCCTCTGGGGCTGCTGACCACGGCCTACAGCTGGTTTAAATAAGAGGACTAGTTATGGTTCACCCACCTCTGGAGAACCTAGCTGATAGGTGTTCCCCAAGTGAATGAAAAATGTGCAAAAATTGTTGTTGTTTAAAAAAACCAGCCAATGTTAATTCTCCTAGGAGTTATTATGAGCCTAAAGGGCACTTTCACACCTGTGCTGTTGAGAGCAGTGTGTAAAGACCAGCTTGTGGCTCTTGGGAAATAGTAGTGGCTACTTTATCTTCTTTTTCACCTGCATAGTGGCAACCCCCTTTTTAAAGGCTAATAAATGAAATTACAGCTTGACTTCAAAAGAGCAATGTGAGAATGGTCAGTCCTTTGCTTTTCCATAGGAATGTTGCCTAGGAAACATCAGCCTCTGGCAGCTGTGTGTTAGTAAAGACAGATTAACTTTGTCTGTGAGGAGGCATGTCAGGAAAACGTTTCTGAAAGGGAGGGGGTGCAGGCAGACAAAGCCCCCCCCGCAGGCTGTCCTTGCTCTCCTGCAGCTGAGGCATGTCACTAACAGCTAGAGCTGCCAAAGGACCTTGGGATGTTCCTGGCACTCCCTGGTACACTAATTGCTAAATTAAGGTGTTCCAAGCCTCTCTTTGTCTTTGGACCAGCCCTAGAGGCACATGAGACACATGGAGTATAACTGAGATGGATGTGCCTGTGCCATGGTGGGGGCACAGTGGGGAGATCTGAGGCTGACTACCCAAAACACCTGGACAGACACAGAAATAATCCTTGGAACACTGTTCTGAGGCAGAGAGATGGCATCATTAAAGAATGAGAAGTGACAGAATCAGATAGTAATGAAGATCCTGTCAATACCAAGATAGCAAAGGGACAAGAAAATAAAAGCTTTAAGGAGAACAGGGCAGCTCTCAGGAGGGAGGGAAGAAAAACCTCACTCTTCCAAAGGTACAAGAGCTGTAATTAAAAGTATACAGAAAACAAAGCACAGCAGTTTGGAAACATGTTGAAGTTGAGGTGATACTGTCAATAGATGAGGAAATAAGCCACCTTTTGTTCTTTCACAAAAGCTGTCAGAAACCTACCAGATGAATCAGGAGATAATTTTCTATGTGACAAAACTTGAAAAAAAGAAGATTTTGTACAAAAACCTAGGGAAAACTGGAACTAGTGAATGAAGGACTTCAATACGAGCTGAAAAAGAACTAGATGTCAGAGCTAGCTGAAATCTAGTGGCATGCATAATGCCAGGTACAGTATTGACTTCCTTGGAAGACAGGGTCAAGGACAGTGACTTCTATCATTTCAGACTTAATACTCTTTTCAATCCAGCACTGCAATTGCTGTAGTGTCTCTGCCTTTCCTATAAGTGCAAATACAATAATTCTATAGAGCCCATTTCTCTTCACTGCTCAGAAGCACCTCACTTGTTCATTTTTTGGTGTATGTACTAGTTGTACATACATGTAGTAGATAATGAAAGATTGAGGTGCTCTTTTGAAAAACAGAGGTTCAGAACTGAAGTTTTTAAATCCCAGGACCTGTTTTTTTGTTCAGTCCTTTGCTTTAAATCCCAAAGACCTGGGCATCTTCTAGCACTTCTAGAACTATGCCTGTATTCTGCAGCCACATCAAACAGTCCCTGCAGCTAAAGCCAGGGACTTGGACCAACAGAAAGATTCCCAACACCTCATAGAAATTTAAAAATAGAGACAGAAGAGACTATCTACCCTCTGGCTTTTCTTCTGGCAGGATTTCATTATGAATTTGTCTAATTTAGGCTTTGCAGTCCTCCAGTGGTGGAAGGGCTGGCTGTCCTTTTTATCAGGAAACATTACTCTATGTTTATCCTAAATTTCCCTTGCTGCTGTTTAAGCTCACTGCTGTTTTTCCCAGCACTGTTAGGGAGGGGGAAAAATTACTCTGTATTTTGGTTCTGTATCTTGAACACATAGCCAAAAATAATTATCAAATATTTTTTCAGCCTTCTTTCTAGTGGAAAAAAAACCCCATCTCTTGTACAGCATCATCATCCATTGCCCAGTAGATTCTCCCAAGTGATCCCAAAGGTTTATTGATGTATGCTGGATATCAGCAGCAAATAGAATAGGAGAATTATTCCCCCAGCCACATGGGCTTGTTTATCTATTTCCTCCTGAGTCTGATCCTGTTCTTTCCCTGCAGGAGGGCGAAGATCTTCAATTGCAGCTGGCAATCAGTGGAAGTGTTCTGGCCCAAGGCTGCAGTGCTGGGGTTATGCTCCTTGGGAGCTGTGCACTGGTATCAGAGACAAAACCCAGCCAGAGCTTTCTCTGCACTGAACAAGGTGCTCTGCCAAGGTCACTGATTGCATCTGTCAATCCATATCATTCACCTTGAATATTAATGCAAGTGGCAGTAAAATGTTGCGAACTTGTCCTATAATTGCTCCTGTTAGCTCAGGATTCTTGACCTCCTGGACTTCAGAGGATGTTTGGATTGTTTTAAAAAAATATTTTTGCCACCATTATAATTTCACATTGTGGTCCTGGTAGTGTTAGACAGTCAGAAATGATCTTCAGGCCATGGATTGATTTAGCAATGAGTGCAGCAGATGCTCTGAGAAGGTGAAGTCTCTAGAGGGGATTTTTGAAAGTGATTCTATCTTCCTCCTGGCATAACTTGCACCTGAGCTCACTGTGGGAAGAAGGGATTCATCAGCACCTGTTAAGGCTCAAACAGAATGGAATCTGCAATATGAATAGTTCAAGTTATCCATATTGGCAGATATGGCCCCTTGGGGGAATCTCCCTTTCACTCAAGACTGAGTCTTTGCAATAAAGACCTGGTGGAATATGTATATTTCTGGATTATCTGGAAAGTCCTGAAAACATCCCTGGAACAAATGGACTCTATTTATGTGGGCAATGAGTTTAACTGTGTCGTGAGCATCAGTGGAGAGTCCTTTGTGCTTGCAAATGTCATTAAACTTTCAGCAGTTCCTATCCAAATGCAGCAACAATGGGAATCCCCTTCCTAGGGAAGGATTTAAAAAAACATTCCTCAAAGAATTCCATGCAGGTGTCTAGTAACACCTCTGGAACAGGGAATAAGGAGCTCTTCCCTTGTTACAGACCAAAAAGACCTCGTGTGGGCTACAGACTAACACACACTTCAGTGAAGCGAGAATGGACGTGCTGGGGAAGAGCAAAAGGCCATTCAGCTCTTTTTGAATGTGTCAAAGAAAAGATTATATGGCATGAGAAATAAACTGTGAGGATTTTACATGATGTATTTTCTCAGCTCTCAGCAACCAGCCCTTGGTTTAGGGAAAATAGTAAGAAATTGCAAACATTCAGAAGACAGTAATAAGGAGGGGTGGACTGGAGGAAGGCACACAAACCCAAAGGAACATGGTGCAGGACATTTGTAGTGAAGACACAGGTGACATCAAGCCTTTGGGCAGTGGGTTTTCACACTTGTGATAGACATAAAATCATAAATTGGAATAAAACATGGGACATGTCAACAACTAAAGGGCAAACCTCTACTAAAGACCAGACAAGGGACAGGAACTGTGGATTACAGGCAGAAAAAATTTCTTGAAGAGGGGCTGAGCTTTGTTGGATTAAGTGCATAAGAACAGATGCAATGAGAAGAGTGTCTGTCTGTGAAGGACAGGGGGAAAGAGGAAGGAGAAAAATGGGGTTAGCAATTGGCATGAACCAGCATGGCTCTGCTGGCTCTGACAGTGCTCTGGTGGAGCTCTCCTGAGTCAGTCATGTGTGTAAGAAGAAGTGTTAGTGACTGAGGTTGAGGTAACAAAGAAGTAAAATAGCTTTATACTGATAATTATACAGACTGGTAGTTATAACTTATTTTCTGACAAAGAAGGAGATCCATGCATCTGTCAGTTTGGTCAGAGGTGTTACCATCAACTAAATATGGGGTCTGACTTTAGGATGTGGAGGATAGGCTTCAGTGGAGCCCTGCAAAGATTATTAAATGGTGAAGGAACAGAAGCAGCTTTAAATTGAGGCTGGAGATTTTGTTCAGAATAGACTCAATGATCCAAGTTGCTCTTCTGCAGTAAAAATCCTGATTGGCTTGCTTCTGAAATTCCCAGCACTTTGTGACCTGAGGATGTTGAGAGATATGAAAACTGAAAGTGATGGGGCAGTTGATCATCTGAATTTACCTGAATGTGAGGGAAAGTCTCAAACCAGAGTGAAAATCATTTGTTCACAGGAATGTGTGTTGAAGTCACTTTTTAAAATCCTGTTTTTAATAGACAATGCTGCCATTTATTGATTAGAAGGGAGCATATCACCCTGTTACTCCTTGACATCCCATAATACCAGGACACTCAACTGTTTCTGCATTAGCAAGAATATATTGAAGAAATATTCCAAAACAAGAGTTTTTGGATGATTTTCCAAAAACTCCAAATAAAATCATAATGATCTTCAAGTTATCATGAGCATTGATTTCCCCTTAATTTTAAAGAAATCACTATGAAAATAAAACATTTTAACTTTACATACTCAATAGCAATATTTTTATAGAGAACTCCCTAATTAGCTTGTGTGTTTTCTATTTTCTGCTTAATGGTGACAAATGGCATTTAATTCAGACCAAAATTAACATCATCACGGAATCATGCTGAAGAAACCACTGGTTTACATTTGAACTCCACTGGTTTCTTCTCAATGAGAGGAAATATATTTCTGCCTGACATACTGGGTCCTATCTCAAGTCAAGTCACATTCATTGAGTTTTAGGGAAGAAAATGCTAACAATTTTACTGTTTCCATACTCAATTTGGCAGGGGAAAATAACTGAATTTTTATGGGAAAAGGTTGGATTTATAGTAAATCTTTGTTTCTGAGAGATGATAAAGGAAAGAATGATGTGATTATCCTACCTGATAGTGTTTAGGGAAAATAATGATGCATCTGTCTCTTTGATGGATTCCTGTTTTAGCCAAAGCTGGCAATACAGAATCCTGGGGATATTATTGCAATTTTTATTTTCCAAAAAGTTTTTCCCAATAAACAATTTTTCATTGTGAGAGTGATACATCAAAATCCGTCAGGCATGCATGGGAGAACATGCATGTTTTATGTGTGTATGAAAGCAATTTTAGATTAAAAAAAGAAGGCAAATTACTGACAGATTATAAGTTCATTAAAATGAAATTTTAGACCCTTTACCTGCAAGATGGCTAAAAATAGCTCAACAGAAAGCTCTGAGAAGCACCTTGAAGCCAAAATTTTCTATGTCCCGTGGAGGGGACCATGTCCTGCTGTGCTCTGGTGTAGCAAACCACAAAGCAGTTGAGTTCAGGAACCATCACAGTCACTCTAGGCTTTTCCTATTCATTTAAAATTTTATATATTTTAGTCTTTCCTTTCTGATTAAAGTAGGCTGTGGTTTATGGAAGGTGAAGGTACTAAAATTTTTGAGAAGTTAAAGTGGTTTTGGCAAAAATAAGATTTGCAGAAGGATAAAGCAGCTGAAGATTTTTAGACATGCAAAGCACTGTATGTTTTGACTAAAACTGTTCTCAGTGAAATCACTATGATTGCTAATTAAATTGTCACTTTTAGATTTCATGATTAATAGTTGATGGAGATGAATGGGAAAAGTCACACCTCTCCAGTCTTTTGCTCCAGGCATTTCAAGATTTCCTTCACAACCACAGAAGTTAGTAGCTACTTCCACAAGCAGCAGGAGTAATGGGAACTGGGTTCCTTAGCTTTGCATTTGAAGTCAAATATTCCACTACTGAATAGAGTTTGAGAGTCTTTGAATGTTTGGGGGCTCTGGAGCCCTCCAAGCACACCTGTCTAGCTTGGCCCCTCTGCTACCTGGGCAGTGGGCAGTGCATACTGAAGGCTTGCCATCCACAGGGTCATTTCAGGCTTCTCCCTCTCCCTCTCTAAGCCAGCCACTGATTTTCAGGAATATGTTAAAAACATATATTTTTTATATGGTTGTCTTTGTGTTAAATTTGGATACTGTCCCAAGTCTAAAATGTATTAGAATCAAGGAAATAGGTATTTAATATACTTAGATGCACACAAGAAACTTTTCTCGGCAGGCAGGGTAGACAACAGACCATCTCTTCAGGTAGGAGCAATACCTGCACACACCATTTTCTTCTCCCTGAGAGTTAGGGCTTTATCTGTTTCCTGCCAAAAGTTTTGTCACTGGATGATAAACTCACCACTGCCAGAGAGGCAGCCCTGCCTTGGGGACAGCGGGGTGCGTGCCAGCCTTGTAACCTTCTATATCAGCTCTGTTGGTGCTTTTTTGAGTTTTGTTTGGTATTCAGGGTTGTAAAACTCCTTCTCCCTTGGTGCACCTGCTGCTTAGTGCCTGTGTCCTATTATTTCAGTTTGCCACTAACCTTTTGCTTCCTCTCCTCCCCTTTTCTTATAAAACCCATGGAACAAAACAGATAATTGGGAAAGAACTGACTACTGTGCTGACTCATGCCCATCAATAGTTCTCCTAACAAACTTGTAAATGGAGGATGAGTATTACTGCTGATGGTCCACAAGGAACAAAATAACCCTGCTCAATATTCAGATCAACAGCCAAACAGAAGTGGCAGTGGGGAAAAACCAAATACTTCCATTTGCAAATTGACTCAACTAATGCAGAGCACTTCTAAAGAAAGAAGGCCATTTTAAAGCTTAGTCTTAGGCACTATCTGAATTTAAGCAAAAAATCTGCACACACCTCACTGCAAAATGCTCTCATGAGATATAAGGGTCGCTGTAAAGATCCATTATTGCACTTTCTCCGCCTATTCAGTCACTGTGAAGAGGAGGTGAAAATGACCTCTTGCTTTCTACATGGGAAGTGAAATTTCCTCACTTTTAGACATGCATTCCCAAAGGAGAAATGAAGTAATGTGATACTCAGAGCAGCAACATTTAACATTTCAGCCTCGTTGAATTCACAGCTGCTGCCCTCAGTGTCGTCTCTTACACACACCAGGCAGGAGGGCTGCCTGGCACCGCATGCTCTCAGCAGCTGCCAGGCTGGGGGGAAATCTGCCTTTCCTGCTCACAAGAAAGGACTGAAGAACAGAGTTTCCTATATTCATTCCCTCAGGCCTAGGTTTAAGCTCACCTCAGGTCAAGCAGAATGTACCTGTTACCCTCTGGGAGGATGAATACCTTCTTTCTTGGAGTTTTCCTGTGTAAAGGCTGAGGGGGTGGAAGTCCTTTCCAGCAGGGACAGGAGGCCACCCTGAGCATACACAGCTTGCTCATTGCTCAGTTTCACTGCTGGCTGAACAACCCTCCTGGGTGGGAGAAGTGGAGGAAGCAAAGAGAGAGAAAATAACTCTGCTGCCAGTAATTTAATGCCTGCCTGCCATTAGTGCCTTCTCAGAACAGTGAGGTTTTTCCTCTCACAGGGAGGTTCCCCCAGGCATGCCAGCTTTGTGTGTGTGTGGATACAACACCAGGCTACCTCAGGGACCAGCCCAGGGGTTTTGAGATTTAACTAGCTGTGTACTTGCTATGTAATTTAGGATTAGGAGGGAATTACTTGAGTGCCAAAATGTCAAACATAGAGACTTAAAAGTTCCTGCAAAGGTTGTTGTTTATTTATTAACTCTGTTATTGTTAAATGTATTGACTCTGCCTTTTACTGTTTGCTAACTATTCCACAAGATGAATTAAAATCACAGAAGAATCCCATATTCATGTTTTCAGATAGGTTTAAAAATCATGGATAATTACATTATTTTTACTAACTTGAAGGAAATGTTAAAATGAGAAGCTCATCATCGCACATGAGATGCTGTTAATTAGGTCAGATATAACCCATTGTTTAATGAGATCCTTTAGACTCTGAACATAGCTTCTGTTTAATTCAGAGCTTTATTCACCCACTGCAGTGTACTGAGCACAGGTCATTACTGGGGTGATGCAGGACTGCAAGTGGCCCCATAACACAATAAATTCCAGCAGACAGTCTGGATTGCACCACATCATTATCACTGCCCCACAAAAAATAGAACCCAAGTTTTGAAGGTGTCATGAGAAGACCTTGGTTTATGAATGCCAGGTTTGATCACACTCTGGTTGGTTGCAATCTGAATCCATGCTATTTGTTAAATAGGGAGTTTTGTAAAGGGAAACCCAAGGACAGAAGTTTGCAACTTCTTTTCTTCCTTGGGATTTTTATTGAACATTTTTTATCATGATTGTGGGCTATGTTAAGCCATAATTCATTATGGACCTGATCCAAAGACTATTTAAGTCAATGAAGGAAATGCCATGTAATTCAGAAGCCACCATTCACTGCAAAGGGTTCTGGATCAGCTCCAGCAGCTATAAAGTGCTCTGGAAAAGACCATTCCTAGACTGTATTGTAGCTCTGTGTCAGTGTGATCAGCACATTAATACTGGAAATTTAATGTTTTTTTCTCTGTTTTGATTAAGACTTCCATGTAAATTTTCCCATCTGCCTTCATTAGATATGTTAGGACAAGCAGCTGTGATCTCCAGGGTTGACTTGGGTTTCATAATAACCACAGCCAATGGTCTGCTAAGTGCCAAAAGGAATCCATCCTTTACCCCTTTCAGACTGCACCTGGAGAGCTTGCATGGCCATAGGAATTATTTTTTTCCCATTAAATTAGCCCCATACATTCATAGACACCATTAAAATGATGCTGCTCTGGATGCTTACAAGATCCAAGATAATGCAGAGATCCTTAAGGTCCTTCACAGGAATTCAAGGCAAACAGCCAAAAAAATAAAGGAAAAAAAAAAGAAAAAAAAAAAAGAAGGACTGTTAAAAGTTGGTTCTTCTTTGTGCCACTGGGAAGAAAAAGAAAATTAAATGCTATGACAAATAAATATTTAAACCTGTAAAAATGTCCAACAAGTGAAAAAAATAAAGCTAGTCTAGGCTGAAATTAAGCCCTCAGCTTCCTTCCCCGCTACATTGTACACAAGCCCTTGTTGAACTGCCTTTTTGAAATTTCCACATCTTTTATTCTTCACCAGCTCCTCTACTGTGTTTCCCTTCATCTGCACATCATGCCTAATTCATCACTGGCTGCATATGCATTCATCCAGCAAGAGGTCAAGTCCTCAGTCTGCTCCTTGGGACAGAAAGGTTTATCTTTCTTTGGATACGAGGAACATGCACACATTTTCTTTCTCCAAAAAAAGAATAAATATACAAGTCAACCTTTAAAAATGTGGTGCATTTTAGAGGAAAATACTGGCTAATTTGGACTTTAAATTAAAAAAAAGTGTGATAAACCTGAAATTTACTTTAAAGACATCTCAATACAATTTTGAGGGGCTTCGGCCTTTTAGTGTATCTAAACAGAATTCATAATGATCCTTGATAGAAGAGATTGTCACTCCCTATGTGGTTGGTTATTCACCAGGCTGCCCAGTAGACCAGAAAAAACCATTTAAATATCATTCCAAGAGACCAGTTGGTTTCAGAGGAGAAGGGAACTGAGCTGAATAGCAAGCTGCAAGAACCAAATTATGTCAAGCAGTGGAAGAGACCTGTGTGAGGAAAATGTTGTTCCTTATGCATCTGTGCATGTTGACTGATGTGAAGTAAGAAAGATGTGTCTTCCCATTTCTAGTTTGTTTTTTGTAAGTCTGTAGTTTTGCTGTTCTTCATGTGGTTTTGCAACATGAAGTTTAAAAAAAATCGTGTTTTATAGAACTGCAGGGGTTTTATATAGTTTTATATAACGTTGCTCAGTACTGTAAATTTGACTGCAGACCTAACGTTTTGGACCTGTTCCTACTTCGGTGCTAAAGGAGATTGGAGTATTTAAGAACCTTATATATATATATAAATATTAGGCTGAGAAATGTCTGCCCTTAGAAGGACTTCTTCAGTGCTGGGGGAGGCTGTTTATTTCCTTCTTAGTATATAGAGCCATGGATTGCCCCCAGAGACCTGGTGCCAGCTCTCCCAGCAGCAAAGAGGATACTACTGAGGTGGTTAGAGATCTCACCCAAGAAAATGGACTTTTGTCTCTTTGTAATTTACAGAATTCAGTCTTAACTCCAGTCAAGTTAGTGGAATATGGGCCTGGGTGTGCCACATCCCAGGTAATGCTGGAAACCAAAACACACAGCAGGTAAACAGAAATTTGGGAGAACCACACAGGAGGGACAAATTCAGGTTCTGAGATGTTTTACCTGGTATCTAGGGACCAGACATACAAATATCCATTTTTACAGGCCTCTAATATTTCTAGTGAATCCTATTTTCTGTGCTTGCATGACTGGGCAATGTAGCTCAGACACAGAAGGGATGGACAACTTCTTGAATTGCTGGAACTCCTGTAAATGATTTATGTCACTGAAATGGGGAGACACAGAAAGCTTGTGGGATCTCCAACCCTGGGAGTGTTCAAGACTAGGCTGGATGGGGCTCTGAGCAACCTGCTCAAGGGAAAGGTTCCCTGCCCATGGCTGGGGATTTGGGAGAAAATGTTCCTAAAATCTCTTCCAACCCAAAATGTTCTATGATTCTACCAATTGTCTGTGCTGACCAGATCTGCTACAGGGCAATAGGGAGTCACCTCTAGATCCAGCCCAAGCAGAAAATCCAATGTTCTGAAACTGTCAGACTGAACTGCAGATGTACACAAAGAAATCCATGATGTCCAGTCAGAGTTATTAGAGGGTAACTCTGCTTGGGCTCCTATGTGTCCACAAACTTCAGAAAAAAGTATAAAAAATTGTGCATGTGGACAAAATCTGTGTTAGGGCCTGGATATATCCCACATAATGCTGAGTTACTCTGCAGGAACTCAGGAGTTCTGAATGTACTTGTGCAGCAGCAGAAGTCTCACAAAATGCTCCTATTAACTAAAATTACATTTTCTGATATCTGACATGAAAGGGGAGACTTCCTCCAAATTATCTTCGCTTCTGATAAAACACCTTGCAGCTTTCAGAAAGGTGCAGAATAATATAAAATTCACAGCCTGTTCAAAATCTGAGACCATTAACTGAGGCTGATTTCCCAGAATAGCTGAGAGAGCCATCACTCCTCCTGGATATTCACGCACAAGAAAACTCTTGTGGAGAAATAGATTGTCAAATCAGTGAAGAAGGACTGGATATGGGCAGATTGAATTTGAACTGTGCACCTACAACTTTGAAACAATACCCATATAGGTCCTGAATATGGCTCATCCGACTATGGGCATCCAAGAGGCAAGCTGACTTATCTCACATGGATGCAGTTTAGTTTTTCTTTTTTGCAGCTAAGTGTCACTGACTAATGAAAATGTATCAGCACAAGCCTTGCAGGTTATTGTTCCATGTGGCTGTACTTCTTAGCTGGGAATTTGCAAGCAGGTCATGGCTGAAAGCAATATGAATGCACTTGGCTATTCAAATATTCAAAATATATCATGCTATATTTATTGGAAGCAAAGTCTGACAAGATTATATGTATACTAGGAACTGATAATGAAACATGGCACTGCATTGGCACTGGCTTTGTCAGCAGCAGAGAAATTACAAACTTTAAATATTTATATAGTAAAATTAAATGCAGCTATTAGTGTTTCCAAAAAGCATGCACTGCAGTGCTATAGATAGAAATGAAGAATAGAGTTTTGGAATATCTCTAACAGGACAATTTATCATTTGTGCAGAATAGCTCCATGTCTGTGGAAACATGGTCTTAAAGAAATTAGAAAAAGACTTGCAAAAAACCAGCAAGGTCTGAACACAAAAAATGGATGTTCCTAAGGGCTTAAATACACAATGGAAAATGAATGTCATAAGTAATCCATTTTTCTGCATTGCTGATTTATTTATGTTGATTTAAAAACAGTAAGTACACATATTTCTTTAAAATGCTTTGGAAGCCAATGATATTTATGGTCCTTCAAGAGATCATCTACTTATTTTCTTTTCATTAATTTAATTCTTTGAAAAACTACCACTTTGATGTTTATTATTTTTGGTGTGAGAAGATGAGGAATAAACAAAGCAACCCTTAAACACAGTTAATGGTGTTTAGTCTCAGTTGCTTTTCTATGCTGGGAGATATCCTGAAGTCCTGCCTAGAGCATGAAAAAGGAACCCTGGGAGCATTTAGGATGTGGGCCCATTGCACCACTTCCTTCAGCAGCCTGATGGAGCAAAGTCTCCTGTTGCAGTCCCAACTTCATCAGCCAAAACCCCAAAGAATCCTGTAGGGCTGGGATTACTCTGTACTTATTCCCCAAATGGGATGAAGACATGGTGATTTCTGCCCAGAGATAAGAAAAAACCACTTTATTGCAACACCAAAATTAGTAATTTAAAGTCCTGGGAAGCTATGCATATTGATTTGGATTGTCTTCAGTTGTCTTGTCTAAGTTGCTGGTTTAAAATTTTAGTAACTTTTTGAGACAAGAGCTAAGGATATAGTGTGGAGCACTGTGCCTCAGTTTCTGTTTTCTGCATTTCTCTTTTGGCTGCTGGTTAGTGTGAGCTCACTTGAACCAGCTGAAAAGGTGAACTGGGAAAAGGCCTCCTCCCTTCTAGGAGTGATGGCCACAGCAGTGTAAATCAGAATATTGCCACTGAGAGGTGCCTTCCTTTTCTCTTGCCCTGCACAGGCTGGGACCAGGAGAACATCCAGCTGAGACCTAACCCAGCAAAATGAAACAGTGCTCAGTCTGAAGCCAAAAGAAATCCCTGAACATCTCAGCACCCCACCAGGTGAACTTCAGCATCAGTTCAGAGAAGGATGGAACTGAGTAGTGGGATACTCTCAGGTTATATCATCTTAAATTGCTGGGGGAGCCCAAACTTGGTGTTCATGCATCTATGACAGTCTTTAGAGATTGTTGCCTCCTTAGCTCAGCTTTAGAGAAGCATCCATGTGGTAACCAGGATAAATTTCAGAATCTAAGCCTTTGGTATGAATGATGTATGCAAAATGCTATTTTTTCCCCATCACTGAATACCTTGACACTGAAAAACCATTGACAAAAGAAGAGGAATGCATTGTACAAGAGTTTCTTATCACTTGTCATGAATTTGACAAAACATGTCTTGTGTACTGCATTTCATCACCTCAGAGATCAGACCCTTCCTGAAGGCTGTGGAGGAACAAATCCTGCAAGCTGCAAAAAGGCAATGCACCCACACTTGTGTTGCATGGTCCTGAGGCTGTCCAGGCACTGGGGCTGTGTGTTGGCAGGAGGGAAGGACATGGTTTATCTGTTGGTTTTAAGGAAAGCAAGTTCTATGCCTAAAACCACAGTCATGGTTTCTGAGCTCCCACCTACTGGTAAATGTACTGATATCATGGTGTATGTCACACACACCACCAAACAGCTGCTGCTGGGACCTGTGCATATCAGTGATCCTCAGGTCTTCAAAGGTTTAGGCAGGCCAAGAAGCTTATTTAAAAGTAGAGGGACTTGTATTTAGCTTCATAACCGCTGAGCAGAATTTAGTCTGTCGTTAAATCTCTCCTTTTTTTCCAACTATAAGCTTCAAGGCTTGAAAAAAAAATAAACTTTTTTCCTTATGCAGGCATGGAAGTGCTATTGCTAAACTTAGTGCCTGTGGCATCACATACAAAGGAACAGGAGCTCAGGTTAATAGAACTGTATGGTGCCTAAGTTGCATATTTTGCTTCTTATCTTGCAAATAATTTGGCAGCTTGCTTTGGTTTATCTTGGTAGATGTTGATCATTTACAATTCTGAGTGTGGATGCCTCTTAGAAGGTGAAATATTCATTCTCCTCAAAATTGCTGTTCAACAAGGGAAATACCATAGTACTAAAAAAACCCCTGAAATTATATTAGAAACATACTTCTGAAAAATTTGGCTGATTTCTATTTTTAGGCTTAACCATCCCTTTGCATTCACATTTGAACCCAGCTGATGGGTATTTTTCAGCCAGGATCTGTCTCTACTGTTTGCTCTTCCATAATCCAAGCTATCAACTTGATTAAACTGAGCATCAAGCAGAGAAATCCAAGGAATTCAGAAGAGTTTATGGTCAGAAAATACCACAGCACTCACATCAGCAGCTGCAGTAATTATTTCTGTTGCACTAAAGAGCTTAAATCTTGTCTTCTAAATTTAGTAAATGGGAAGGCCCAGGCAATAAGGAAAAATATATTTGCATTATGCATATTTTTCATGTGTAAAAGACTCTCTATGGGAAATGCTGTGGTAGAACTGGTCATGAATACTTTAATGTCTTTTGGGAATTTGCAGTCAAATGTCTTTTCCATTTTAAGAAAAATCCTTCTTGGTTGAAAATGCCCCAGGGTGTTTGCCTGATCCAGGACTGGGGTTTCCTTTTTGCCATTAAAGTGAAATATCAAATTACAATTTACAAGTAAATTTGCAGTCTGTAGTGATAGCAATGTATCATCTGATACAAAGAAGCATTTCCAGAGCTCAGGGAAATAGCTCTGCATTCTTAAATGTCTGAATATTTCAAATACAAGAGTGTCAGCAACAGCATTTTAACCATACTTCCTAATGGGCAGTGGCAGGGGGAAGTGGAAGGATATTTCACATCCCATATTTCACATCAGCAAAATCGAATACAAGCAGCGGAGCATTCATGCATTTTTTAGTACTTGCCATTACTCTGCAGAGAATTTAGTTTATTAAGTAATGGTTCATTTCAAGAAAAGTTGAGATATTTCATATCAGATGTTGTTTTTCTGCAGAATTTTTCTGTTTTGTGGGGTTTTTTCAGTTTTTTGTGCGTTTTTGTTGTTGCTTTTTGGTTTTTGAGGTTTTTTTGTGGGGAAGGAGTGGAATATTTATTATTTTTGTTTGGGACTTTTGGTTGGGGTTTTGGGGTTTTTGTTTGGTTGGGTTTTTTGTGTTTCTTTTTTTTTTTTTAGTTTTGTTAGGGTTTTTTGTTGTTTTTTCTTTGATTTTTTGCATTGTTTTGGGTTTTTTGGAGGGGTGGTGGTGAGGACACACACACAAACCCTTGTCCAAATTGGATCAGGGCATTTTCAAAGGAAAAAAATAGCATAAATACAATTTTAAACTCTTGGTAATACTTAATCAGAGACCACATTTCAAAATACCCCTTTATATATATATATAAAAAAGCAAATTATATATGCTTATACTTTGATAATGAAAATTAATAAATTATTAACATGTTGTTCATCAATGACAGAAAAAAATACAGTGATCAATATAAAGGGATAAGGTGAGTTTTATAGGTCATTTTATTAAAGAGTGTTTTAACTTTGACAGGCATAATGAATGTTCATTTATTTTACTGCCTAATGTCATAGATAAATGTGCTGAAAAAAGGGGCAAAGAGGACAAAGAATAGAAAATCTGAATTTCCTATTCCTTGAATTTTCTATTCCTTGCCTCCTGAAATTTTGTAAATGTACCTAACTTATGGTGAACCCATCACATTTCTCTTTCTGTTAAAGAGTTGAGCCTTTTCTCTCTAGCTTTGTAAGGATTAAGAACATCCCCACTACCTGGTGCTGGTAGCTTTAGTGTAGCACTACAGTATTTACAGCATCTGATGTCAATAATTTAATGCTGTACATAGGGCAGTAATTTCCATTTCTGCTGAGCTTGTTTGTCCAAACATGATGCTTTAACCCAATTTTGATGCATTCAGTGGAGAGGAAGAAAACAAGCACCCAGCAATGCTTGTCTAAGGAGCTGAGCAGACCTGCATGGCACTGACACTGAAGCACTTCCCTGCCTTAATGTGTACTCGTGTTTCCATCTGTGAGTGATTTCATTCCATACAGATTTTCTAAGCCCTTGCTTACTAGGATGGCTGGCTTAACTTTGCTTCCAGGATATGATTGTAACAACACTCCAAAACCACAAAAGTCTCTCAATCTAAATCTTGAGTGACTATGGACCATTTTAAAGTGGTTTAGACACTTTGAGCTAAATTTTTAATGGCATTTATGGAGCTCTGTGATGTCTCTTAGTCAAACCCTTTGATGATGATCTGCTTGTGTTTGCCTTTTCAATTCCTAGTGCTTCTGTTTCCAGCACACACCTTTGTTTTCCCCAAGCAGCGCCTGCCAGGGGCAGTTTTCTCAGCCCTCCTTCATCAACAACACCTAGCAAACCTGACATGAGCAGTAAATATTTATGTAACATCAGATTTCAAACCCAATATGAGCACAAGCTTTCTAAATGAGCTTTCACCTATAGCCTGAGAACTTTTCAGGGATGCTGCTTGCACATCTCTTGGAGATTTCCCATTGTGTGACACAGTGGCACAAACCACACCTATGCACGGAAGTTTGCTGTGGGTTTGAGTTTGGTTGGTTTGTTTCTCTTTTTGGTTTTCAGCCATGTTGCTTTGGGGTACTTTTTGCACTTGACAGCCATAAGAAAAATATTGTCCTTATCCCCTTCCTTTTGGGAGCTGGAGGAAGTAAAGCACTTTTGGGGTTTTTTTGTACGACACCCACCAGCAGTATCAAGGCATGTATCACAAGAAACCATTTTGGAATAGCATGGTAGTTTTTAAGTGTGAATTGATAATAGATGTACATGTTGCCTAATTTTTTTTAACTATGTGAGGTTTCAAAGCAAACTGATGAATTCTATGTGGCTTCCCATAAATCCATGTGTCATCCTCTCTGGAGTTTCATCTATTTACTTTCCTCTGTGCTGCCTAGCATTAAAGCATCTTTGGTGTTGAACAAATGCAAGCAAATTTTACTCTTAGATGTTTCTCTAGGACTATGACAGAGAAGGATTCAAAATTAGCAGCCCACATCATGCTATGAATGATATATTTCAAATATCATTCCAGATCAATCCCATCTCTTGTATAATTGGGACACACAAAACAAAACAAAGAGATAACATAAGTCTATAAACTTAACTTCTTGGCGTATTTCTATTTGTTTCCTTATAACCTGCTCCTGAAACTCATTCAAATTCAATTAGGGTCACTTCTTCTGCTTGATCAACTTATGCCTCTTTTTTCTGACAATAGTGGTCTGTGAAGAAAACTTTAAATGAAATATTTATATAAAAATGAAGGTGAATCAAATCTTTCAACATTAGCACGTTTATTTTCCCCCCTAAAGGAGGGAAAAGGGCTTAGGTAATTTTTTTCCTTCTCTGCTCCTGAAACCTCAGCATAATTTTCACTTCCTTATAATTCAGAAATTGATTATGATATATTTTATTGCTTCCCCCTATTGAGGATGCAGGAGTCTGGGTGCAGAAAGAAATCTGCAAATATGCAGGCATGCTATTCTATTAGATATTATTTTAATTTACAGAGTTTGTTTTCATCACAGCTGTTGGCTAATGAATCAGTTGGAAACCAGGCATACTTTGCTTGAGTCAATACCATTGTTGCAAATACCTACCTACTAATTCAGCCAGTAATTTTCAGTGGATGTAATGTTCATGACTGATTTGCTTAGCATGCCAAGGCCGCTTATCTATGTTAAATGCAGTGATTTCCTTCTGGTGAGTAAATGATCAAAATGTTTTATGCACAACAGTAAAGAATAATGAATTTCAGGTATCAGATTTGCATCTATACCTGCTGCTTAGTAAAGTAGACTACTGAGATATACTTACTAGCTCATGAGAGTGGTATATATATTTGTGATTAATCAATATTTTAAGCTTTGTTAGTCAGAGAGAGCTGAGGTCTTATTCATGCAGATGCATGCACATTAATTGTTCCATAATTTACCATATGAGGTAGGTTTAAACCACAAAATCATGGTAAAAGAACAAACTGGTTCTTCACAGGATGTCTGTGTCATTCAGTGCATTAAAACAGACTTTGTTCACTTATGGGCAATTATTCAGCATTGTGTGTTCCCTTTATTGCTCAGTGTATATTCCAACCATATTTATTGCACACAACACAGTCTTACTTTTCAGACAGATTTATTCAAGTTCTCAAAGCTTTCCTATATCTTTGATACCTAGTTTTGAAGCCCAGTAGATGCTTCCATAGGCCTTCAACTCATTTTTATGGAAGATTTCATGCTACGTGGGCCCAAAATAATAAGAGATACAAATCATCCTGTAGAACTGACTTCTGCTTGTAATTATTTCCCAATCTGTTAATGTTTGTGCCATCTGAAAACAGTACCAGCAATGATTCATACTTTCTTCCCTGTCACAGGTGAGAATATTAAAAAGCACCAAGCTAAAAGCAGATCATTGGGTGATTTGCCTGTTGACAATCCCTTAGGGAGGTGATTTTTTTTCTATTAATCCTGTAATTTGATAGGTATTGTTCTATCAGTCTAACTATCCATTTATAAAAGGCTACATTTTATTTCATGTAAGGCTATTATTTTAAGCAAATAGCATAAGATCAAATACTTTTAGAAATCTGTTGCTATCTATTCTTTCTGCCAGTTTAGAACTTCATCTGACTGAGAATTTTTTGAGTATCGCCTTCAAAAATCAAATAATAAGCTACAATTTTTATTGAGATTCTTGTCAAAGTGATGACATAAGCATGATTGAAAAAAAATACTCAAAAGAAAACTTACAGTGTAAATGGTGTGAAAATGAGGTTCAAAAGCTATTGAAATTTATTTTTTTCTCCATACCCCCTGAAAGTAATTCTCTTTGCTGTTTTTCCAGAAAAAATGGACATTTTATGTTCTTTCTGCAACCAGCTAAAACAGGATTTATGATCAGCTTTAAGCAATTTTATGAAAAAAACCCCAAAGTATCCATGAAGAAATCAGCAATTTTTTTCCACAAAAGGTCAAATAAGAGAAGATAATTGATCTACTCAATTATGCACTAACAGACCTGCTCAACAAAGTAATTTGCAAGTGCCCTCTGAGTATTATTGGTTGCTAGGGCTCACCTAGTTCATCAAGAACTGACTCAGATAAAGGAAAACAGCAATTTTCAGTCTCCTAAGCTACTCTTGACATGCCACTTGTTTACTTTTTTTCTGACATGAATATATGCAGTGGGCCTTGAGCAATACCTGCCTGGAACCCTTGGACTCAAGGTCAGCATGGATTGCGCCTCATCTTTGGGTGTCTTAAGATCCCCAAGACTGCAGTGCCTGACCCCGGGCCTGAGAAGGAGGGGGAAGACTTTACCCTATTGCAGAAATGGTGTCTGTCTGTCTGCTCCTGAGACCTCAGTCCTTATCTGCCTCTTTCCCAAGCCAAAGCAAGCCCTACACTCCTACACTTCAGAGTGGTCCCACAGCCTCCTTGGATGGGCACATGGAGAACAGGGAGCAGCAGCAGCAGCACACTGCTGGTTTATGGGACATGAAATGGCAAGCTTAGAGAAGGGATTGTTTTCTTCCATGGGTTTGTGTGCCTGCTATATCCTACTGGAACTTCAGCTGCCCCAGTAGCATCACCAAGTGTAACAGAACACAGCAATGATGATTATATCCTCTCAAATCTGATTTGTAGCGGCTAAATCCAATTCTATTTAATTTGAAGATTTTATCTGAGCTTTTACTTGCAATCCAGAGACTCAAGGAGCAGAAAATGGCTTACCATTAATTATGAATATCTGTGAGAAACAGAAATCCAATGACAAATTGTGCTGCCAACCCCCCTTTATGCCTAGTACACATTGGTCATGCTTATTTTGTTCCCACAGAGTGGTTTGTCTGTCATATTCCTATCAGCTTCTTTTATGATCACTTTTGGATTTATATTATTTTTGATTAGCTCATGTTTTAGATCATTAGTTCAACAAATAACCTGTAGCCCAGTGACAGATAATCTGTGTTGAGTGAGCATCATTCAACCAAGTCCTGACAATTCCCCCTGATTTAGTTTTTAATAGTCATTTTAAACACTTTAGGAAAGAGTTAAATGAACATGAAAATTGTTCTCAGTTTCAAATTTTGTATATCCATCATCTATTAGACACCCACTCTGGGCTCCATCATGCTAATCAATCATTTTGGGTAAGTTATTACATTTGCATTACATAAAGAGATAAACACTTTCATTTTTCAAGTGCTATTGTACCTGTTATTCTTTCGTGCATGCACAGACAATGACCATAGGAATAGGTTAATACCAATTTCTGTTTAAAAATTGACCTTTGAATGCCATTAATTTATTGATTTTTAAGTTTCCATACAGTTTAAGTTGCACAAATGGATTTTAAATCACCTACTGACCTGTGTTTCTCCTCTAAAGTCCTCTAATTTTCTGGGAAAAATTGGATTTGGGTCAGTATAGTCTTAATGGAAAGATATTCTTTGGGTATTGCTCAAAAATGCTAACGCAAAGAACAATGTCCTCCATCAGCACAGATGTCCTATGGAGGAAAATCACCTAATTATAATGCTGGGGAAATGGTTATCTTATTAGGGAAGTTTAAAAAGATTCTCAGTAGATATTTTCAGACTTGTAATGTTATATTCAATAGTTTCTTATCAAAACTGAGAGGAAAGGATAGGAAGAACATTGAGATGGGGGCAAGTATTCAAAAGCTGCCTGCCACTAAGGTCCATATCCTGATAATAGAATCACAGAACAATTTAGGATGGAAAAGATCTCTAAAATCATTGAGTCCAAAAATTAACTTAACAATTCCAAGTCCACCATGAAATCATGTCTTTAAGTGCCACATATCTTTTAAATACCTCCAGGGATGGTGACTCAACCATTCCCCTGTGCAGCCTGATTTGATTGTTGGCCTTTGCACGAAGGTATTTTTTCCTAATATCCAACCTACACCTCTCCTAGCACAAAGTGAGGCTGTTTCCTCTTTTCCTATTGCTTGTGCTTTGGGAGAAGAGACCAACCCCCATCTCAGCACAACCTCCCTTCAGGTAGTTGTAAAAAATGAGAATATCCCCTTTAGTCTCCTTTTCTCCAGGCTGAACAACCCCAGCTCCTTCAGCTGCTTCTCATAAGACGTGCTCCAGACCCTTCCCCAGCCCCACTGTCCTTCTCTGGACACACTCCAGGTTCTCAAGGCCCTTCTTGTCATGAGTGGCCTGGAACTGGACATGGGATTTGAGGAGCAGCATCACCAGTGCTGAATATGGGGGGACAATCCCTGCCCTGGTCCTGCTGGCCATGCTATTGCTGACACAGGCCAGGATGCCATTGGCCTGCCTGGCCACCTGGGCACACTTGGCTCATGTTCAGCTGGCAACACCGCCAGGTCCTTCTCCATTGGACACCTTTCCATCCACTCTTCCCCAGGCCTGGAGCATTGTCTGGGGCTGTCAAAACCCAAGTGCAGGTGGCACTCGGCCTTGCTGAATCTTACAATTGGTCTTGGCCCATCAATCCAATTTGTACAGACCCCTGTCTGCTCTAGACATACAAGTACTATTTTCCTTGAATATTGTTGTTTTCTCCATTTGAATGGCTCTATGAAGATGGACAGAGAGGGCAGGGTTCAAGACAGAGCACCTTCTTCAAGTTGCACAGGGGACATCTGTATCCACACATTATACATATCTATATATGTGTGTGTGTGTGTGTGTATGTATACATGAATGTATATATATCCAAATAAAAAACATACAATAGATACAGTGTGCATACATATTTCACAGGTACATCCATGTGTTGCACAAATGTATGTTCCCACACCTTGTGCTAGATGCTGGCCAGGTCTGTGAGCATCTCTAAAGGCAATCAAAAATCAAGGGCAAAGATAGGCCAATAACTTTAGGTTACTAGGTAGGCACATGCTGCAGGCGAAAAGAGAGAAGTCATGAAAATCACTAGTTCTCTATTCTTGGCTTACTGTCTTTCATCTGAGATATGCTTATCTCTTTTGACCATGTAGACTGGCTTAGTGTGTGCTTGCACATCAGCTAGGGGCACAACTTAGCACATGTTTGTGGGACTGCCATGAATGAGTGCAGTATTGAAAGGTCAGTCCCTCAACCATTTAATGAGCTCACAACTCACATTAAGAGTTTGATGGCAAAGATGACATTCTTCCTGAGAGTAAGAGATCACTACTTTGCAATGCTTGTGACCATGCTGTGCCATTCCCAGAGCTGTGCCACAGACTAGAAGAGAAGATAATGGTTTTCAGATCCAAGGCTGAGGTAGTCCAGTGCACAAATGCCCTGCAGTTCCCAGACTAAACTTGGGGCCACCAAGCCCAATGGAATGCTCTACAGCAGAGGGTCTCAATGACCTCAGAGGTCTTTTCCAACTTAATTGATTCTGTCATCACTGCTCCACAGTTTCAGCACTATGATGAATAGTTTTCTGGTGAAAGAGTCTTGTTTTAAACACTAAAGAGAAATTTTTGTTTACCAAACTGTAGGCTCCCATCCACTGACCATAAACAATCCAAACGGATGTGTGCATGGCTGGATGAAGAGCAGGTGATTCAGTTCAAAGTATGGCAGTGGGATGAATCAGGACAGTAGAATACTCTGATGTTATTACTAGTTAGCTTCTACTTTTGTGAAAAGAAGAAAATTTCTCAGAAGCAAAAACCCCTACCAAAATTGAAAAAAGATATTTTGTTGTAATTGCAGTTATTGTCTCTAGACAATTATATTGCATTTTCTTGCATATTTTCCTTATGTTACTTGTTCATAGACATTAACACAGTAATTTCAAGAAAGTGGCTGTCATGGTTTGACGCTGGCACAATGCCAGCGCCCCCATGAAAATACATTCTCCCTGGTGGCTGCTGTGAGATGTGACCAGGAATAGAGCAAAACAGGCTCCCACTTAGAAATAAAGAAGAGAAAACTTTATTAACCTAAAACTATATGTAAAAAGAAACACACAGAAAGAATGAAAACCTTCCATAAACATTTCCTGCCCCCTCCCCCACCAAATTTCCAACACATCCATCCCTCAGATCACCAACTCTCAGTCCATCAGTCCCTCAGATCACCATCTCAGTCCCTTTAGATAATCAATTCTCAGTCATCAAGAGGAGAGGAGTGCCTCTTGTGCCATAGGCTTCCCCTGGAAACAGTTGAGACCTCTTGTGTTTCCTGTCACTCATGGCACTGACCAGAGATCCTTTGTAATATCTTCCTTTCATGCCCAGTGCTCTCACCACTGCGCATGGACCAGAGCTGCTTCTAGGGTTCCCCTTTTAAGGGTGCTTTGTCCAGTTCCAGAAAGAGCACAGTCTCTCACTTTCGGGACACCTGTACCCCCCAGATTTCACCCCCTTGGGCTGAGGTGTCTCAAGAACAGAGATCCTCTCCTCCACTGAAGATCGAGGGCACCAACCACCCTCCTCACCCATTGTCTCTGTTCACTCTGTTCACTCTGTTGCACTCTTTCACATAACATCACTGCACTCTCTTGGCTCCAAGACATTGCCTCCCCCTAAATGCAGTCTCTGTGTCACAGGAAAAAATGGTTCTGTCCATGGCTATACAAGAAAAGTCCAGCCAAAGGCCACTCCATCATCTCCTCCCACCTAAGATTCTTCTCCACTTCTCTCGTGGCCCATTTTCTCTTATCTCATCTCTATCTCTTTTCTCATTCAGCTCCAGGAGCTTCAGTATTTTTAAGGTTTCCATCATCCAAGAAAAGGGCTAAAATCTCAGTCTCTGCCTGTCCAGAACTCCCACGGCTGCCCTGCCGGGCACCTTCTCGCTGCACTCCCCCTTCCTCCTTCCACCCTTCCATCCTGCAGGGGCCTCTTCACCTCCCCTCTCTGTCCAAGGCCCCACCTCACCCAGCTGCATGGCTTCCCCTCCCCTGCCCAGCCACAGCAGCTGGGCAGGGGAGCTCTGACCTGTTTCCCCGCCAGAACCCAAGAGAAGTTTTCCTGGGAGTTCTCTGCTTTTAACCCCTGTGTTCTCAGAGGCGCATCCATGTCCTCAGTGCCCACACCAGGTGCCAATATTCAAATCTGAGCACCCGTTGGTTTGACCACAGCATCCCAGAAAACTTCCTCTCAAACCACAACAGTGGCATAATGTTAAGCTGAAGATTTTGAAAGCATTAAAAGGTTGCATCTTAGGAACAGAACACTCACTGGAGTTTGTTTTATTTGAAAGCTTGACTCCTTAACAGCAATTATTTCTCAGTCTTGCCCTAAAATGTGGGAGTTGTGCATGATGCATTTTCCTTGAATAATCTTTTTTCTTCTAAACTTGTTGAGCAAATTTAGTGGCTTTTCAGTGCTTTCTTCCCAATTTCCTTTCATTGGTTTTCACTCTCACTGAAAGTGGAAGACAAACCATTACAGATGCAAATCTCCCTGTAAGGCATATTTCATTTAAGATGTATTTCTCTGGCAGGAAAGACATAGAAAAACATCTTCTGAGAGACATTTGAAAAATAAATCAAACAATCATGTTGTGAATCACCAAAAGCAAGAGCAATCTTTTGAAAATTCAATAGGAGAAGTGATGTGCACATGCAAAAATTTCTTGTTGAACTTCAAGCTCAACAGCATTCTCTGCTCCTGCTCAAAAAATGACAAGGGCACTCCACAAATTCACACAGTTACAAAGTCAATGTGCTTAGGCAAACACTTTTCTGAGTGGAGGAAATTTGTTGTGTGTGTCAGATTTTAAATGCCCAAGGGATAGCAATCATGATATCCATTATTATCAGCCAATAAATCCTCTTCTTACTCCTCAGGGAATTTCAGTAAAAGGCTGCAGAAATCTTCTGACAGAGGGAATGCCTCAACGTAATGAAAAAATGTTTGAATTATCAACCTCCTGGCCATTGCACCATATGGGAAGCATTGCTTGGGAAATAGTTGTCTAATTTAGCCGTATGCTACATAAATGAAGTCAATGATCACAGGTTAAATATCAAATTACCTACGATGTAATATTTAGCAACACTCAGACAAAAAAGAGTGGTTAAAAAGTAAATAGTCATAATATCTAAATGTGTGAAACAAAACAACTACATTCACATTTAGACATCTATTGATAGAAATTTTGCAAAAATGGCATAATGTGTTCTGCCCCACTAGCAAAATCTGACTGGAGAGCAGAGAGAAGATTGAGTTCAACATATGATATCAACTGGGCATGTACTAGGTAATTCCTCAGACTATATTCTGATTTATGCCTCAATTAGATACCTAAACATCAATGTCCACATTAAATATTTCCAAAGTTTCTGTTGCATGTCAAGAAATCCAGCTTTACCTTGGGGAATCAAGTGCAGGGAGTTTCCTCTCAAAAAAAAAAAACAAAAACAAAAAAACCATAAAAACAATCACAAGGGATTTTTAGTGAATGCTAAGTACAAGATTTTAGAAAGAAAAACAAACCTAGGAAGCATGACTCAGTCTTACAGAAAACACCATAGCAACTTTTTTGGTTTATAAGGTCCTGATACAAGAAATATCAGGAAAAATGCTGCACATATGACCTTGCTTTAGGCAAAAAAATGTGTAGATTTAAAAATTCCTTGGTAGTATTTTGTATGTTACCAAGAATCATGAGGCAAGGTAACTCAAATCCATATCTTCAGACTGATTCTGATCTCACACTGACTTAGTATCAGTAGAACACCGTTAGTATCAATTACATTACTTTGCTGATTTGTACTGATACCAATTCAATCAGGAAGACTCATGATAAGTAGATTGTGAATGACTGGATATCATGTGCTCTCCCTTTTGCTTTCCACTAGAGGTACTAAATCAATTTTCTAAAGTGCCATATATCTTTATAACTGTGGATTTTTATCTCCATTAGCTCCAATTATTCTTGTTTCCCTGCCTGTCATTTTTCATGAATGCTTCACAAACATTATTGCAGTGGCAAATTACCATTGCCCTTTCTTGACTTCAAAATTAGTGTAAATGTTTATGGCATTGTTATATGGTGGTACTGTGATAAAATCTGAATGTTAACATAGGCAGGGAGACTGCACCAGGCAGGTAATGGCAGACTGAAGCCAGAGTTCAGGGCAAGTCTGAACAGAGCATATTCAGAGCACCTTGGAAGTGTTTCCTCATCTCTGCGCCCATCAAAGCTGACAGCTGTTGGGAGGTTTACTGGAATCATGGACAAGAGATAAATAAAGAAAAATACATCTTGTCTTCATCTTTGACCGCAAAGAAAGTGACAGAAAGTAGGCCAAGAGTAAAGAATAAGAGTATCTGGATAAAACCATTGAAGAGATACTCACTGGCCATCACTTTCGCAGTCCTACATGGTTTTTACTGGTATCAGCTGATTGACTCCTTCATCCCTATTGATTTTGACTTTTCAAATTTTTTCTGCTACAGTATTCCAGGTGACTGCTGCTCCTGATTTACTGCTAACTTCTGTCTTGCCCAGTATGTCTTCTCCCACCAAATACTTTTGTTTCACTCCTGCTTGTGCTTTCACCTTCCTTTAATGTCAGTTGATTTGTTGTGAGGGAGGCTCACAAGGTGGATCACTTTTGGCATGCATGTTCCTTTCTGATCTTGGCACTTAATTAACACCCTCAGAGTGGTGCTGGGTTTGTAACTACTGAGGAAATACCACTGTGGTGATCGGGAGCAGAGCTGACCCCCTGACCAGGAGAGGCTGCAAAGCAATCGTGCCCAGCCTGACACGATTTTTAAGTTTGCAGTAACAGTATCTGGTATTCTGCTAGAGACCTGCCACACTCCAGGGTTTTTTTTCCTAGATATTCATCTGCCAGACCAGACATTAAATCTTCAGTTTCCATCTCTTCACATAAAAATGTGAGGCACAAAGAGATCAGTCCTTTTACCGAGCAAAGGGGTTTTCACTACACTTAGTGCTCCAGAAGGTGATTTGGAAAGCACAAAAGAAAATCTATAGACACAGAGCCTTTTCCAGTTTGGTACTCCAAGACAGATAACTGCAGGCAAGCCACAGAGAGGGCTGTGCTGGGGCCCATGTGGGCTTATCCTCAATTTCAAACAGAAATGGTCTAGCCAGGCACACAGCATTGATACAAAACCGGCAGAAGAGCCAATTTCCTTGTGTTCAAAGTCTTCAAAATTCATAAGATACATGACAGAAATAAAACCAAATGGTACATAGCAGTGCTTAAAAAATAGGAAGGAAAACGTTTTAGACTTATGACATTGTAGCAGACAGGGGTCCCATTCTCTGATAAGGGATTCACATTTATGAGTTGACCTTGAACTCAGTGTACCTTCTCACAAAAACACTCATTCAGTGATTTCAGTTCCCCTTCTGGGCTGTGGGAATGAATAATTCCCCCTCTTTTCCTTGGCGCCATGTGCCAGCCAAAGGAGCTTATGAAAGAAAATAAATACATGAACATTCAAGCCTACATGAGAGAATAGAAGTTTTTGTATCACAGAGCCAAATGTAGTTACACATGGCTGAAGCAGCAAAAGTCCTCTGGTGAAACCCTGAGAATGTGCTGCCAAATTCTTCTGTATGTTCAATAGCTGAATAGGTGTGGTGGGATTTCCAGGCTCAGCCCGGGTGTGATTACCTGGCACAGGTGCCACTTCTTCCTGTGCCTGTCTAATGATGATAGCCAGGCCCTCCGGCCTGCAAGGCTCACATATTTGTGTCTCATCACTACAATGAGGAACAAGAACAAACAAGTAAAAGATTCACACAGGAACCCTGAACAGCTGCAGGCTATCCTCCCTGGTATAAATGACATTTCTGGTGATTCAACTTGAGGCAGTTTTTATTTTTGGTGTAAAGGATATACCTTATGCCCAGAATCTCTTTGACAGAGGGAGGAGCAATATCACCATGTTTCCCTCAGGGGCATCACTTTGTCACCATACAGAAAACAATTTTCCTTGTGTCAGGTCTGAAGACATTGTAAGAAATGCTTGGAGCAACAGAATTTGAGATAGAAAAAATGTAAAATAGAGACCAGCCCCTAAGCACGGGGAGCCTGTGTGAATTGAAGAGCTGGGTATATTGGTTTAATCTGTGATGTGTGGCAGACCTGTCTACACCTGGCCAGCCCTTCAAACCTGCTGCTCAGGGGGCTCTGCAGTACCCATTACCTCCACATATGGGATGAGGAGATCTCAGCTGTGGGGCAGGTATGCACCTGTCTCATCAAGACCCTGGCCAAGACCTTTGTGGGTATAAAAATTTATAAGCCAATTTAAAAAAAAAAAATATTTTATGTGTGTGTGTGTGCGTGTGTGTGATTTTAATGGAGATGTTGAGACTTGTTGCAGTCGGATGAAACCTCACGAAACAGTCCTCAGAGCCGCAGTTCCCTCAAGATCCATGTAACAGCTGACTCTGGAAATGTTCTGAGTAGAAAAGCTGCCCATTTTTTTAAAAGGTTGCAGAGCTCACAGGTTGGGCCAGTTGCTTCCAGAGTGGAGTTCTAACTGTTATTGTAATCACCTGTCATTTTCATTTACAACCTGTTGTTGATGGTTAAGAATTCCCTCTTTTGTCAAGTGACACGCTGCTGCTCCCTGGAAGATGGCACCCAGACAGTGAAGAGGAGGAGACCTCGGAGTTAGCGTGCAAATGACCACAGAACCAGCATGCAATGGGAGAAGCCCCTCACCAAACCTAGCCAAAAACCCCTAAAAACAATGAGCCAACATGAAATGGATGAATTAGAGCAATGTATAGACGTAAGGAACAGAATCCAGGATCTGCTAAGACCCGTTTTACCCCTCACCCTAACCTTAGGCTGTTGGCTGAACAGAGGCCCTCAAATGTTAAACCAGAAAACAAATGGAATCTTCTGATGCTGTCATGAGGATGGAGCCCCCAGCTCTGCCCACAGACCAGTGGGCAAAGTTGCACTTTTCCTTCTCCTCTGAGTCACTCCTGGGAGCAGCAGCGGCGTGAGCGCGGCCTGATGGTTCTCCCCACCTGAGCTGATCACTTTTAATAAAGGCATTAAAAAGGAGAAAGATCTCCTGCTCGGGTTTGTTTCAGGAAATATGTCCCCTTTCTCCAGGAAAACATGGAAATGGGTATCACTTGTGCTATCAACCTCCTCAGTCTGAGACTGATCCCCTGCAAAGGAGTTAGTTAATACAGCTCCTGGCATTTCTCAGCATTTACAAGGGTGATGTTTTCTACTGCAGCTAAACCCAAACTGCACCTGTAATTTACTCACATTCTCCCAGAATGGCTGTTGATGGGCAGGAAAGAAGAAAGGCCTGTAGGTAGTTCAGATGGGCAACAAAAAAGGAACGGATAATTCTCATAAAGTTTTTCTGCTGGTAAACACATAGTTCAGACCTGAAGCTCATTTCCAGGTCTTTCATAATTTAGAAAATCCCATATTGGAGACTTTGAGCTAAGACAAGGATCTTGCACTTACATATTTTTAGTGTACAGAGAAAGCACTTAAGCTGAAAACCATAAAATTTGAGAAACCAGAAGTACAACAGAAATGCCAGAGGGCACAGTCTTTAACCACCCTGTAAAAGCAGAAAAAGAACTACTACCTAATTTCTATATTATTTGTTTTAATGCAAACAATAAATAAACCCCACTTATTTATTGTTCATGTAGTCTACTTGTTCTTCCTTTATGCAGCCACTTCAGTGAACAGATTTATAGAAATGTCAAATCATTACAAGTTTCTGAACCCTTGCAGTTTCTGATCTATTAGTAGTCTTGGTTTTGCAATAGGAAGTATATTCTATCTGTAGTTAATGACCTGCGGTTCCTGCTGTGAACAAAAACGACAGAAAAAACCAGTGCTACCCATTCACCCTTAATATTTGCACAAATCACCTTTGCCTAGAAAGGAAATGATCTTCTTTTTTTTGTATTGTGATTCTCTAACTTCTTCAGGAAATGAGGAGTACTGCCTTTTCTGGCAGCACCAGTTAAATAAGCAGGTTTGTGGAAAATTACACAGCATCCTACATTTTTAATCCAGTTGCATGAAGCTACAGTCCCATGGTGATCCCCAGCATGGGTCTGCTGTTTTGTAAGAGCAGAGTGTGGCAGAGCTGATCTGCTAGAGGCACTATATATGATAATTGCATACAGGTTAAGTGTTTTGCAAATTAGCAGTGCTTCATCATCCACTTTGCTTTTACTGCCCGTTCAGGTTGGCATACCAAGTGTGCTGAAGGTGACTTGTCTGATCCCCAGCAGCTGGAACACCCTGCCCTCCCCACAAAATGATTTCCTGCCATTTTCAAATGAAGCTCATGGAGATGGCTGTTCTTCTGTCAGAAGTGACACATGGCACCATGGATTTTGTCCAGCAGCAGCCTCCTCTGGGGCTCTGTGTGAGCCACTTGCTGAAAGAGCATCAGGGCTTAGGAGGCCCATTTTGGATTCAGAACAGCACCTAGAGGTGTTTCTCTCTGGACTTCTGAAATCCACCTTCATCCTTCCCCAGGTTTCTCTTTGGACTTCTGAAATCCACCTTCATCCTTCCCCAGAACAGCTGTGCTGAGATTTACCTCTGTGCACTGGTAGGAAAACCCACACAGGGTTTTCCACAAAAACCACACATGGCTCTTGTGGCTGACATTTTCCTGGACCTTCAACATGTATTTCAGTGAAATAATGCAAGATGTGTGCTCTCTCTGGGTGTCTAAGGTAACAGAAAGAGATTATGTTAAGTGCTTGGTAAGAGGCATTTTCCATTTGCAACATTCAAATTCATTTAGCTGCAATGCATGAAAAAATTGACCCACGTGGGTCTTTATCGAGCCATTTAATTGTACCCCTGAAGTGTGAATGCGATGAGCATCATGGATTTTGGCACTATTGACATTTCTTTTAAGCAGATGACAGTTTGAAAGGATGGGGGCACATCCTTTTATCACTGCAACAGATAAATACACTACAGAGTGATTGAAACAGCTTTACACAATGGGAAGTGACAGAAGAGAAAATGGTGGTGAAAAAGGCACAAAAGGCAAGACAAATTTGAATTAAAAAAATTAAGCATAAAACATACAAGTATTCTTAAAGCCTCTGATGAATTCACACTGTGAATAACTGGTGCACTTGACCAACAATTGTCAGTGAGAAAATTAGAAGACTCTTAAAGATTCCTCAGAAGTTTCTTTAAAACAGTGGATCTTGGACATGTACAGTGGGAAAGCTGAAGGGAGCCAAGGACATCTGGTGAAGAACAAGAAGGATGCCTCTGACAGGGCAGGCTCTGATGTTCCAAATTATGCCCTTTCTCACATCAGTGTTTTAAAAAAGCATTTTGTTTTGGTGGTCTGTGAGTCTCAGTACTTTTAGCAAGTACTTTTAGTGCCTTCTGGGATAGCAAGACCTAAGAATGTTCTAGAAACAGACTTTTTTCATGGTAAGAAGCAATATTTTCCAGAAGCAGGCTGGACTAGACGCAGACAGGAATGTGTAAGGAAAAGCTCTGGGTGAGGATCACCAGGACTGTAGAAAACATGTAACCTATGACTTTAAGGGTCTTGGGCTGCTGAAGGAAATTGTCAAAGGAATATTTTTCTGAGAATCTTTAAGATTTTTCAGCAACAGATTTTTGTCACTGACAATGTTTTCTCATAACTCCAAATCATCTGAGCAGCCACCCCCTAGTGAGAAACTCAGCTGAGACTGTAAACTGTGGAAGACACAGGCACCTTTCGAGTCACCTGAAACCAGGCAGATGAATTCCCATATTTATCAACCTGGACAAGCAAAATTAGCTGCCAGCTCAGGAAGATGCTTGGGCTGAGAATCCATTGTAACCTTTTGTATCTCAGGTTCTATAACTCCTGAATTGATTGTTTTCTCCTTGTGTACTTTTATGGTGCTAAAACACAGTTTAAATGCAGATAATGGTAATTCAGTCACATGCAAGCATCTGTCTAGCATATATGTATGTTAGCTTATCACTGGCTATCTACTATCTGTCAGATAACTAGGCAGAGTGAGAAAATCTATTACTAATGAAGCAATAGGCTTCCAAAAAGCATTAACACAGGACCCTAGAAACAGTAAATGTGAAAAATGCCATCTGCATCTAAGAAAGACTTTGGGGTTTTTTGTAAGAAATTTATTTGAAGAAATTATAAATATAAGGACACAATTATTGCAAATGTAAAATAATTTCCTCACCCATTGTATGAATATTTTATTCTTCCCTATCCCCTACAAAAAAAAGACCCTAAGCTTCTGGAGAGAGAAACAGAAATGCTAACAATATTATTCTATCAGGCATGTAATAGGAGGGGATCTTTCTTCTCTCTTGCCACAGATAATAAATTATAGAAGTTTTTGGGAACCTAATTATGTCACAGAGCAAACACTAACATGACAATATGAATGTTTTCTTCAAGCTAACATGATTTTGTGAAACCATTATTTTATTTTAAAAGTACTGCAGAACTCAACTCTGGTCTATTTTTAAAATGATAGATTAAACAGAAAATTTGTAATTAAATACTATCCTGGTTGCTTTGCCACAAAAAGACAGAAGACCAAATGTCAATTTGAAATTAAACTCATATAGAAGCTGAACAAACAATAAGGGGATGTATCACTAAGCAAATTATAGCAGTGCAGATATGTAGCAGATATCCTGATTATCTTTTTTTATTGTTGTTAAACCACTAGGCAAATGCAACTCCATCATACTGTGTTTCATGACAATACTTTTGAAGAACTTGAGGCAATAAAAGCATGTAAGTTTATGCTCACTATGTATTCATGAAGATTTAATGGCTGCTGAATACAGATTTGAAGCAGTTGCAGGAAAGGCCTCAGTGCTGCAAACCCTCAGTTTCAGTACCCCAGACCAGGAGTCAGTGATGCTCTGCCAGCCCAGCTGAGGACGGGTTTCCTTCCTGCTTGGTGTTCTCATGGCATCCACAACACCCATCTTACCAAGCAAGGAGGTATTTAAACCAGTCCAAAGGGAAAACCAAGAGGAGGTTGCTGCTGGAAATGGTGAGACTGACTTTCAAATGTGAGCGTTGTTCTGAGAACTGTCTCCAACTAGCATGTGCAGATAGGCTCAGGACCACCACCCCAAGAGATGGACATGCTCCTGTCTCCCAGGCCCAGGTGCCTCTGACAGGTGGGGCTGTAGGCTGGGAATTGCCTCCTTCATGCTTTCATGGTTCTAAGCATATAAGAGAAGACCCCTCTGTTTTCTTGGTCCTGTGCAGCACAGCTTCCACCCTGAACGTTGTTTTGCCCAAGGAGAAAGGAGTGGAGTTTCTTTTTCACCACAGAAGCATATCTACACCAGTAGCAAGTTAGATATTCCAAATGTAGGTCTCAATTCTTTCCAGGGCCAGGATAAATAAGAACTTGTATCACCTGGTTTCTAAGAAGGTGCATTTGTAGCAAATCTAACACAAAATAAAAGTATCTATTTCCTCTGAGTGAATGGAAGGCTGCTGTGGTATTTTTGGGGTCCTCCATTGTTGGGAATAAATGATGAATGTGACTCCATGTTCTTAGAAGGCTAATTTATTATTTTATGTTACTATATTATATTAAAGAATACTAAAACTATCCTAAAGAATAGAGAAAGGATACAGACAAAAGACTTAACAAGATACTAATTAAAACTTGTGACCCTCTCCAGAGTCCCAACACAGCTGGACTGTGATTGGTCATTAAGTTTAAACAATTCACATGAAACCAATCAAACAATGACCAGTTGGTAAACAATGTCCAAATCACATTCCAAAGCAGCAAAACACAGGTGAAGCAAATGAGATAATATTGTTTTCCTTTTTCTCTGAGGCTTCTCAGCTTCCCAGGAGAAAAAACCCTGGCAAAGAGATTTTTCAGGAAATATGACCTTGATGGCTGCCAGTGCTGCTGAGATGTTGTGTGAGTATGCCAAGTGAGCCAGGCTCTTCAGGAACCTGTGGTGGGGCACCTGTCAAATATTTAGGTGGGCTTTTAGTTAAATGCACCCAAGAGGGTGACATTTGTCAGTGGTAAAGCTCCAGGTAAATGAGCTTGCTATGGAAAACTAGGAGATCCCCATTAGGTGCTATAAGAAGGGTGAGTTGGGCTTCCTTGGGTCATGCTGCTGGAGCAAGTTGTGCGAGCTCTAAGTCATGCTTGGTGTGACAGAAGTGATTTCAGATCTCACCGTAAAAATTTTGCTGTAGTAAGGTAAGGACCTGTACTGGAGAGAACCTGAAGATGCTGAGTCCTGAATTATGTTCTAAACTGGAACAAAAACCCTTTGCAATTTGGTATACCTTCCTATTTTATGTTAGGAGATAAAACATAGGCAAAATATGTAGGGACATACACCTCTGTGTGGAGATTAGCAGAAATAATGGAAAAGACTTAAAGTTCATGTTGAAACTAATTCTTGTGCAGTTAGGGATTTTAATTTTCTTTGTGTCACTCTCTTTTTAAAATTATATTTTGTGGACAGTTAAAAAGCTTAAAATGGAGGTACAGCTTTATGGACAGTATAATTTTCATGATATTTGCAATTCTCTTTGTTTCATTCCAGAGAAATATAATGCTCCCTCTCCCAGGGCTCCAGAGAACACCAGTACCAATCCTTTCAAAGAGCTCCCTGTAGCCTCTCTCCTCATTTTTTCCACATTCTCTTAGCCAGAGGCACCTTTTTTCCCGCATTCCTGTTGTTTTCATAACAGACATATTCAGATACATTTTTCATTTTCTCATACAGCTTCTGTTTGAGACCCTAAGGGCTTCCAAGTAAAATGCAAAAATAGCATGAGAATGAAACTTCCAGAGAGACTTTCTTCAATCTGAGTATAAACAGCAAGATTTTTAGCTCTTCAGACTACCTTTTCAAAGTCTTCTCTTTTTTTGGAAATGTTTGTGAGACAGAATTTGGATTTTTAAAACAGTTTTTCATTCCTGTCTTTGAAAAAATCCTGCCCATCAGTGGATTCAAGTGTAAATAGTGGACTCTATTTGAAGGGGTAAAAAACAAGACTTTTCAAGTTTTGATGTAATTAATCCTCGTTCCACTGCTTGCTGGTAGAGCAGGGACCTGGACTCACAGCCCAACTTTTCTCATGGTCTCAGCACCTCCCCCTCTTTGCAGGCTCTGCTCTGACTGCTTCCATTCCTCCTCAGCTCCTCTGCAGCTTCCCTGACCTCAGCACCAGGGCTCCCCTACAACACCTCCCAAACAGATACTGCATTGTTCAGTTGAATCCCTATTTACTATTTTGTCTGGCATCTTTTTTATAATCCTCCAAAAGCCCCTAACTTCAGGCTTTGTCTCCCTGGGTCCCCTATCCTTATCTGTGCTAAACACCTTCCCAGCACACCTTCCCAGCTTACAGAGACCTTTCAGGCTTGAACTAATCCTTTCCTCTGTCTGGGTTTGCACTTGCACACTTTCCTCACACTGTACCTTGGAAAGATTTTCTTTTTTGCCTTCATTTAGTGCAGAGAGATGCAATGTTTAGAGAGGAAGGAGGCCTGTATGGAAGTGTTTTAAGCATGGATCAGAGCATTTAATGAAGGTAAATCATGAGAGACAGAAAGAGCAGGAATCACCAGTCAAACAAACTGAAAAAGCTAAAGAAAGTATTTTATAAAGTCATACATTGCTGCCTTTCTCCTTAAGCTCTTACTTCTACACAGAACAGATAGCCCAATCTTGAAAATAAACCTCAAAAATAAAGAGAATTGCAGGATCTGTGAAGAAAAAAATCCCATTTTTTATGAATTTATACAAGGGTCAGAGAAAGTGACACAGAAGGAACTGTGGGGGCAGCACAGGCCCCATGGTGACAAATGAGGTGGCACTTGCTGGATGCCAAGATGATTCCCCTTGTCACAGTGTTTGCCAGAGATCAGGAGGGAGATGTGCCTCACACAGATGTTTCCCAGGGACAGAGAAGGAGACATTTATAAAACATTGGAAGTACCAGAACAAAGCTGTCTTGGGGGAATAGAGTCAAAAAGAATGTGAGAAATAGCTACTCACTTTTCATGGTTTAGGAAGGTTTATTAAACCTTATCAAAAATATAACAAAAGACTGAATAAAGGGAAAAGGTTCTGGCACAGGGAGCAAAATATTTTCCCCACCATGTGCTCAGGCCCCTCACAATGCAGGTTCTCCTCCTTTTTAACCCTTAACCCCTCCCAAAGTTCTGTGCATTGACCCCTTCTTCACTGTCCAGTGGTGGAGATCTCTTCCTCAGACCCTGGCTGGAGGTCAGATGTCACCACAGTGACAAGCCAGCCCTCCCAATGTCCCAACCCTGGCTGTCCCTTGATAACAACACAAGGGGATAAAACATAACTATAAATCTATGAAACTTTTCTTAACCTATATACATGATATTTGTCTGTAAATTGTGAGAGTCAATCATGGCATTACTCATCTATCACAAGAATGTGCTGAATTTCTCTGTGCTCTGATGGATGCTGTGGTACCAGCATTCCCTCTCTGTGCCTCACCAGCACAGAGGCAGCGTGCAAAGGGTTTGTGCCCTAAATTAAACATGGGGAAACCAGGCCACTTCTCATTCTTACAATACTACAGTTACTACTACTAAAATAATAATCAAACAGGTCCATCCCAGTCTGAGCATCATCAGATGATTTTTAAACCAAGGAAGTCTCCCACACATGAAAGGTAATAAAAACACTCAATAATGATGTGGGATAACTTCCCTGACTATCTGCTGCCAACAAAAATGCAAATGTGATCACTGCCTTGAATTCAAACCCAGAAAATTGCTAAAATGCCAGAAAGAAGTGGACTTTTGCCTAATGACTAAAAGTTTTAGTCCTTCCTCCAAGTAATGAGTTTGGCAGTGTTAGTGTAATGCGCTTCATACCCTTTGAAAAATAAACATTTCTGTTTAGATAAAATCTAAATGAGCTTGGAATTAAAATAATTCTTCATTGGCTTCAAATTAGATGGATTGGCCATGTCTGAGCATTACTGCTGCTAAATTTAATATGACATATTGGCCTGGCATTTCCATTTTTAATGTGGGAAGCTGTGTTTATAAATAAGACCTTTCATCTCATGAACAGCAGTTTAAATTTTTTGAAAACTAGCAGAGATCTATTTAAACAGTGTCTTGCATACTGCTCAGGCTGGGTACCCTGAGAACATGTAAATTTGTCTTATGATAAATGGACCCATGAATAACTTTAAAAATCTTCAAATTTTTGCCTCCTGCAGCTCTTCCTGCCATGAAGCATTCAAGATAAAGTATTTCTTGGATGCTTTGATAGCACTGAGAAAGGTGTGCTTTTGGTTGACATCTTTCAAAATATTTCTGGCCTGACATTTTCATGTCATGTCCTGTAAAGGAGGTACTGCATCATACTGACAACATGCAGGAATTCTTTCCTCCCCAGCTACAAACCCAAAAGTTATCCTGAACAGTGTAGGAAATGTAGCCTGGAGATATTTCTGGCCCCAACTCTTCCAATTTTCTGTTCGTATCTATAAAATTGCTGCAACTTTGGCCACTGTGAGCTGAAGCAGAGCAGTGGGTGGGTTCTATCTGCATTTCTTGAGGGGTAGCTTTGAAGCATGTGATAGCATTGAGCCCAGCACAAATGTAGCAAACAGGGCCATTTTTATTCCAAAATCCCCCTACACTTCACACACTAGTGTGGAGGTTAGAGCACTAACTGAGAAAACAAAGAACCTTGATCTCCAACTCTTAAGGAATGAAAGTTTGACAACAGTCTCACAGATATGTATGCTTAGCAGAAAGATTTTTGAATGTAGAATCTGAAGAAGGAATAGAGATGAAAGCAAGTTTTGATATAGAAGAAAAGAAATGCTGAGCCAGTCTTACTGCCTAACCAAGGAGGCAAAGGGTATGTTAGTTAGAAGGGGTTTTTATGACTTAGAGCAAAGGATAAACCCACCTCAAACAAGAAGATTTTTTTACCAAGCAGAAAGATAGCACAGGCAAACAAGCCTGACTATGTTGGAAGTAGAAAAAAGGTCTCAGAATTTTCCACTGCAAGAAAACTGAAAGACATCTTCTAGCTTAAACTGTAATGTACTAACTTTTAGTGATTGGAGAATAGCAACATGACTATGGCAATTCTAGTAGTTATGATAGGCTATAGATAATAGTCAAGGTATAGATTGGTTCTACAGTATTAAGATGCTCAGCAAAGTATATAATGCATTTGTGACCTAAACTAAGGGTCTCCAGAGCTGCCTGCAGCTGGAGCTGACAGCTGTAGGCACAGGCTCTGTCACCCACGACCCTGCACTGCAGTAACAGCTTGGACGTAATAAACTGTATTTTGGAGAGCCCCTGGAGTCCCACATGTCTCATTCAGCCTCTTACATCCAACCTTCCCCAGGATAAGAGTATCTCCTGGAGATGCTCCTCTGCACCACCAAGAAACAGGACAAGCTCTAGTGAGGAAAAAGCAATTTTTATTTGATCAAGTTGCAGTGGCATATGATGGAAAAGATAATCCCAGGCCCCATGCTCCTGAACAAGGGGACTTGCTGCTAGGATAGAGTTGTCCAGGGTGTGATCCAGGAGAAGCAGGGTGCCCAGAGCCTCTCTGTGCTTCAGACTGGAAGGGATGGAAGACTTTGCTCACGAAACAAAAGTGAACTCACACATTTTGTGAGACTCACAGCGACACTGACCCCGGTGCAGTAGCCAGCACCAACAGCAGAAGCAAACAAATCACTTGTTCTGCAGTTCTCAAATAACAGCTCTCTGCATGAAACAGGCGCAGCTGTGGTACACCAACAACTCAATTGTACACCCCAAGGACACCATTGAAATGTACATTCTTTGGGGACTAGACTAGAAAATAATCTTAGACAGGGATAAAACAGTAATTCTTTTAATTTGATAAGCCCTTTCCTAGCAGTTGGTCAGCAGATGCAAGCAGTTGTATCCAAACCACAGTTGCAACTAAGCCATCCCTGTACATGAAATATTTTCAGCGTTTGCTGATCAGAGTTTTGATTTTTGGGGACCCCCCTTCTGCAGTGAAGCAGCCCAATTACTCAGCATGCTGGAAATGCAGCTGAGGGGGAGCACAGGGGATGGAAGAGCTGGGCTGTAAACCAGAAGATGACTGGTGAGAGGATATAATTTTATCCTGTGTACTGGAGCACATGCCAAGTATGCCACATGTTGGGACACAGTGAAGGGCTGCCTTACATCTGGAGCAAATACTTTCAAAATCTGAGAATTAGCAGGTAACTTTTTGATTGGGAAAAGCTGGCTGGCAGCTTTGAATTATATTGTCTTCCAAGGCTGGGGAAACCCTGTTGCAAAGAGGTTGTGTTCAGGGTCACTCTTGTTTTGGTGAGAAGGGGATCTCCCATTTTTCTTCTGTGCTTATGTAAGTCCCTTGCACGTAAAGCCCTGAAACTGTGGCTGCACTGCAAAGTAGCTGCAAAGCTCCTAAGGGTTTCAGACAGCCACTCTCAGCAGCCTTCATAAGAGAACCAGAAAAAAGCTCAGCTAAAATCAAACTGCCATGAAACATCCATTAAAGGCCCCTCTTTCTGCAATGTGCAGGCAGTAGCAATGACATACCAGTCCAAGGGACCCTCTATCAAGTTACAGCTGTGCTGAGGAACAAAATTGCTGCTGTCAGTTATTTGCAGTTAAAGCACAAGCACTGCAGGGGGAAACACCAAATGCTTTTACAGCGCCCTAATGACTGTGAGGCAAGAGCATTATTTGTGTTTGGTGAAAACCCAGCTTAAATCCAGGAAAGTAAAGCACTGTGGCTGTCACCAGCTTTCCCCTGCTGAGCTGCCTGCCCTTGGGGGAGCCCAAAGCAAAGCTCAGGGGATGAGGGTCTCCAGGCCTGCCCTGCTAAGCTCTGCACTGAGCTGGTGCCTCTGCATTGTCAGCCACCATTCCCCGTGTCTCCCTCTCTGGTGGCACCAAGAAGATGGATATAAAAAACTAGATGAAATAATTTTTATTGTTTTTAATTTCCATAAACAGGAGCTTCATAAATTAAATTGTTAGATTTTGTTTGTAGCAGCTAAACAATCTTGTAAATGGCTGGAGAGCTAATGAAATGTACTTCAGTCACTGAACTGGACTGGTATATGATTTAATTTTCCCGTACATTCAGAAACTCTATAATTATCAAGATTTCTCAAAAAAAGTTTGAAAGACTGCTGATACATCCAGAAATGTTTATTCTATTCTTTGCACTTATGTTTCCTTTCTAATAGGGTTAGAATTCCTCCTGACCTTCTAATTTTCAATCTTTTTTTGTCTATAGATCATATTAATTTGACTCTAATAATTTAGCTAGAACTCCTTTAATGTCTGCTGTCAATTCATTTATGAGTTGCATTCACAGAGTGCAGAAAGCAAGTAGACAGCAAATTAGTTTTAATTTCTTCAGCATACTAAAATGTGGAAGAATTATTAGAATTCACCACACTTGGGCCAGGGATAAGAGTTCCTTCAGGCTTGAAATTTCAGATTGGCTTCCTAATAAATTATATTCATAATGCAGAGTTTAATTATACTCAATGAGATATTCAGAAAACTTTCACTATTATGCAGCTGCTAAAACTGTAGTTACAGTTAATTAATAGTACAATAATCAACCAGTCTTTATGTCTGGGTCAGAATTCTCTTATATAAATGTAGTCCTGCAAAATCCATATCTGAGCTCTGTGTAGTTACTTGGACTGTCCTCACATCTGCTAGGAGAGAAAACTGTGAGAAAACTGACCAAAGTGTGCTCAGGAGGACCTGAAGCTGGTTCCTGCCTGAGGGATGTCCATCTCCCTGGCTAAGCAGGGAGCAGAGCTGGTTCAGCCCAGGTGCCTCCCTTTTAGGCAGCTGAAGTTAGGTAAGAAGGAATTCAGTCTCCATCTCTTGGGATTATTACAGCACTTTTTTTCTCTTTTTTCTTTTTTTTCCAGAGAACAGAATATTCTCTTTATTTTTTTGTAATTTTTTTATTCATGTTAAGTCTTTGGAATTACAAACTAAAATTAAAGCTTCAAAATAGAGAATAATCTGATCATAAAAACGGAATCAATTAGACTTTGAAGTAAAGAATGCCATTCTGATTTATGCTTCTTACATTTGCTTGCATCATCTTGTCTTCCCTGTGGAAGACTGCTTCAAGATAATGCTTTTCCAGATCATATACCCATAAATATAGGAAAATACATACTAGTAGGGTTATCATTCCTATTAGTAATATGTCCCATTTAAACTGTTCATGAAGAAAGGATATCCTAAACTAATGCTATAACTTTTTTCAAAGTTGGTGTCATGCAGTTAAAGTATTTGAAGAGATTTATAAATCTCTTTATTCCCAATATGTGTATGATATATCATTGGTTTGGATTAGTAGAAGTCATATCTCAGTTATGCTGCAATCTTAATTTTTCATCCTCAGACAATGATATCTTAAAAGTATCTATCACTTTTTGAAACTGGGTGCCTTGAGACTACAATATAGTGATACACCAAAAAAAGAGTCAGAACTGAAAAACTTGCCATGGATTTTTTTTGTGGTTATATTAGGTTATATACAAAAAGTGAATTTAAGCACAGTGCTTTCACACGTATTTCAAATAGTTATTTTGAATACATGTTCCAAAGAGGTATTTTGAATGTAGGATCCCATGAGGCCTGTAGCAGTAAGACCATTAAGTATCTGTGTATAGTATAAGAATAGATCAAAGGGTAAGATGAAAAGAATAAAAATATGGCCTGATGCTCACACAGTCTGCCAAATATTACAAATTGAAACTGAAGATTAATCTGAAATAAAATGTTTGAAGAGCATCAGGGATTACAGAGCCTTATGAGCAGTGGTGAGGACATGTGGAACACAGATAGCTTTTTCATCTATCCTCCCAAAAGTCAGATGGAAGGGGTTTGAAAGGGACAGTCAAATCTGGCAAATCAACAAATGGTTACAGGACTGGCGCCACAACCAGGGATTTGGCTACATGGATAATGGCACTCTGAGAAGGCTGAGGAGTGATAGGGCCCATCTGTCAGAGAAGGGGAAGATCTTTGGTCACAGGCTGGGGAAGAGGCTTAAACTACAGTAGCAGGGGAGAAGAAGCCTCAGTCCATCCCAATCATACCAGTTTGATACCAGGGCCAGCAAGAAACGCCCAGAGCCTGGAGAGGACTGACAGGTCATCAGGAGAGCACCTGAAGATCAGAACTGAGGAATTGCAGCCACTCCAGCCAGTAAGTCACCTTCACTGAGAATCACAGAGTATAAAATCATTAACATTGGGAAAGACCCCCAGATCATTGGGTTCCAACCTTTGACCAAACACCACATGATCAACTAAACCATAGCACCAAGTGCTACAGCCAGTCACCTGTTGAACACTTCCAGGGGTGGTGGCTCCACCGTTACCTTGAGCAGCCCATTCCAATGTCTAACCACCCTTTCAGGAAAGAAATTCTTCCTGATGTCTCCCTGAACATCCCCTGCTGCAGTTTGTGGCCATTTTCTCTTACCCTGTCACAGGCTGCCTGGGAGAACACCCCCTGCCTTGCTACAATGTCCTTTCACAGAGATTTGGAGAGTGATAAAGTCCCCCCTGAGCTTACCTTTCTCCAAGTTTAACCCCCCCAGCTCCCTCAGCCACTCCTCTCATGACTCACTCTCCAGACCCTCCACCAACCCTGCTGCCCTGTTGAGCTCTGTCTTAAATGTCTCTGTGCAAACGCACAAAACACGGGGGATAAACAAGACAAGGTGAGTTGTGCACAGCTCTGCAAGGCTGTGGTCCTGCTGGCATCACAGAGGTGTGGTGGGATGCATCCTGGGATGGGAGTGATCAAATGGAAGGATGCAGGCTTTTCAGGAAGCACAGGCAGGGGGACCAGGAGGAGGTGTCTCCATCTGTGCAAATGAGCAGCTGCAGTACAAGGAGCTCTGCCTGCAGGCGGGTGAGGAGCTGACTGAGAACTCAGGGTCAGGACTGAAGGGAGGGCAGGACAGGGACGGGCAACACTGTAATGGACATCTGTGACAGGCTGCCCTACTAGAGGTTCTGAACAGAACATAGGAGAAGAGAACAGAACATCTGTTCCAAACAGAACATCTTTTCTCATACACATCAAACCCTCAATAGACAGGTAGGGGCAGCCTCCCATTCACAAGTCCTGTCCCCAAGGGGCACTTCAGCCACCCCAGTATCTTTTGGAAGCACAGCACAGCAGGGCACAGGCAATCCAGGGAGTTCCTGGAATGCACTGATGATAAATTCCTTCTCCAGGTGACAGAGGAGCCACTGAGGAGAGGTGCTGTGCCCTGCTGGACCTTGCTCTCACAGTGAGGGGCTGGTGAGGAATGTGAGCTCAGGGGAAGCTTTGGCTCAGTGACCAGGGAATGGTGGAGTTGGAGATCCTTAGGGCAGTGAGGAGGGTGCACAGCCAGCTCAGTGCCCTGGACTGCAGGAGAGCAGACTTTGGCCTCTTCAGGGATCTGCTTGGTAAAGCACCAACCCTGAAGGAAGAGGAGCCCTAGGAAGCTGGCTAATGTTCACAGATCACCTCTTCCAAGCTCAGGAGCAATGCATCCCAACAGGGGAACACAGGCAAAAATGCCAGGATGTTCATCCTGTGTGGATGAACAAGGAACACCTGGACAAACTCAAACACAGGAATGAAGCCTACAGAGGGTGGAAGCAAGGACAGGTAGCATGGGAGGAATACAGAGAAATTCTCCAAGCAGCCAGGCATCAGGCTAGGAAAGTTAAAGCCCTGATACAATTAAATTGGCCAGGGATGTCAAGGACAACAAGAAAAGCTTCTATATGTACATCAAGGATAAAAGGAAGACTAGGGAATGTGGGCCCTTGTGGTAATCACATATCCTCTGAACAGAGAGAGACATAATTCTCTCCCGGGATTTTCCTGGGAAGCTGTGAGAAAGCTCAGAGAAAACAATTCTTATCTCCACTTGCTGCACATGTTGTTGTGCACATGTGGAATGTGTTATGGAGATTGTTTACCAAAGAGTAACTGGGCTCTGGTGATGGTTTTGGATTCATTGACCAATTGGATCCATGTATGTATCTGGCAAGGGCAATGGATTTTTCAGTATAGTATAGTATAGTACAGTATAGTGTATAGTATAGTATAGTATAGTATAGTATAGTATAGTATAGTATAGTATAGTAATAAAGCAATGGGTCAGCCTTCTGCAATCATGGAGTCAACAGGGAATAATGATTCCCTGTTCAAGGGCCTGCTATTACAATAGGCCCTCTCGAGAGGGAAACACTCCTGTGGGTAAAAGTGAGATTCTTAATGACTTCTTTGCCTCTTTCCTCACCAGTAAGCTCTCCAGTCACACCATTTGAGTGACAGAAGGCAGAGGCAGTGATTGGGAGAATGAAAAACCACCCACCACTGGAGATCAGGTTTGAGACCAACAAAGGAAGCTGAAGGTGCACAAGTCCATGGGACCTGGTGAGATGCACACACAGGGTCCTGAGGAAGCTGGTGGATGAAGTTGCTGAGGCACTGTAAACCACATTTGACAAGTCATGGCAGTTCAGTGAAGCTCCCACTGACTGGAAAAGGGGAAACATGACCCCATTTTTAAAAAGGGAAAAAGGAAGGATCTGGGTAACTAGAGGCTGGTCAGTCTCACCTCTGTGCCTGGCAAGATCATGGAGCTAATCTGATTGGAAACTATGCTAAGGCATATCAAAATTATGAAGGTGATTGGTGACAGTTAATGTGGCCTCACTAAGGCATATTAAGGACATGTAACTAATTTCTGAGTAATAAAAAACCTTAGGCAATATTTTTCATTTCAAATTACCTACTATTGCAGCTGCAGATGTATCATTCAGTTCCTAAATTCTGTTCTGTAGCAGAATCATTTTGCCTTATCTTTAAATAAAACTCTATTCAGAGGATATAGCCTGGAAAAACTATGCCTTATCCGTGAAATTGTTGCTATAATCTAATCAATTAAGATCTTAATGTGTACACTTTTTAGCTAGTTTTGACTGAGAAAAAACATTTCCAATTCAGACTGTGGTTTTGTAACTGTAGCATCAACTGTGAAATGAAAATCAGGGCTTTTTTTTTTTTTAATAATTCAAATATTCTTTTTTATGAATGAAAGAAATTGCAGTCCTAAAAAAGTCAAAGCATGTAATCAGAACTTGTAAAATATTCCATTCTGTTTTATGACATCTCAACTCCAATCAAATAAACAGAGCCAGAAAGAACCAGAGACTTGATTGACTGTTTAAAGGAAAAGCTGTCAGTTTGATTACAGGCAAGTGAACAGACACATTACTAAATGTAAACTGCATTTAATTTTATTATGCAAGCAGCTTTAATAACGTCACAAATAAGTTATGCAAACTGAAACACTGGGTGCAATTGCATACAGATTTCTGATAATGAGTGGGGGCTGTGGATAATAGCTATTTTCACTTTAAGTGTTCTAAATTTATTAGGGAGCAAAAGGTAATTACAAATGAGTGAGCATCAGAGAAAAAACCCCACACCATGTTGTTTCAAAAGAAAGGGGTAGAGCTTTCAAAAAGGTTTGTAAGAGTAGATTCTTGCAGTGCTGTGAAGAAATGCCCTTATGTTGCTTCTATTCAAAAATTTGCAGCATTTTTCTACTCCCTTTTTCCTCTGGTTTCATTCCCCATGTGTAAATAATTTTGAAATTCAAAATGACTCATTAAGTGTGATGGATGTTTGACACTAAGCTTGTGCAGGGTTTCTGGTATACCCACAGGAGGCAGCAAGACATGAACCATTTCATAGAATCATGGAATCATTTAGAAGTCACATTCATATCCCTAGATATCCAAGAAATGGTTGTATGTTTACTTCCTCTATTAAAGTAAGTTAGAAGTATTAAAGTACATTTAGAAGTGTTAAAGAACCCAAAGACCATCAAGTAGGACTGTTAATACAGCACTGCCAAGTGCACCACTAAGCCCTGTCCCTAAACACCACATCTGCATGTCTTTTAAATACCTCCAGGGAGGGTGATTCTACCACTTCCTGGGCAGCCTGTTCCAGTGCTTGATAATTTTGATGAAGAAATTTTTCCTGATATCCAATCTTTATCTCCCCTGGATCAACTTGAGGCCATTTACTATCATACTCTCTGGTTAGGAGGAATTTTTTTCCTTACCTTGCTGCCCAGGGGAGACAGTTCAAACCTGACTCTGCTGAGGACTTCTGAAATTGCTGGGATATCCAGCTGTTGTAAGCCCAAAATTGGACTTTGCAGCAGTGGCAATAGTTCTGTGCTGCTGTATGCTGAGGGGAGATCAGATTTCAGCTGTGGTCTCCCCCAGCCCATGGGACCCTGGTTTGCCAAGCTGGAGATCCCATCCCTGCCTGCTTCTCTCTGCCTCCTGACCCAGCCAGCAGCACAGAGTTACAGACCTGGAACTGCTCTGCTAAAGCACAGCTGAGGGAAATGTGCAATCACAGCATCTGATGCACATCAGACACAACTCAGGAGGGAAATGGAGACGGGGAGACAGGCAGGGGTGGCTGCTGCAGGATTCCCAGCAGGAGAGCAGCACAGCTCCCTATCTGAGCACTTGCTCCCAATGCAAAGACAGGAAAAAAATATTGGTGAGTTTGTAGGTCTCACCCAGGGAGCCTGTAGTAAAACACAACTGTCCTGAAGAAGAAGAAGATGGTACATACAGCAACAGTACATCCAACAAAAAGCAATTCTGTAGCAAAGCTTTGTTGTGCTGGCTTTAAATAAGAAAAAAGAAAATTTAGTCACTGGAGAGGAAGCTGGCAAAGCCTGGAGATCAGCGATCACAATCTGATTACATTCAGTGTGGAAAAACAGAGAATTAGGGTTAGTTTCGTCAAGCTGAGGGGAATTATGAGAAGTGATTCTTTTCTGACTGGCAATCTTTTTTTTTTCTGCCTCCTCAGAGCACTCTTTAGAAACTTATATGAGATGATTAAAAAGCCATGGATGTACAGTTGAAAAGATGTAATATTTTTTTAAAAGCTCCTTTTAGTCCACTAGCAAAATGAAGGTGGTCAGTTGAGTAACAAACATTGCAAAGATAAATGGGAGGAATAGACAGCAGTCAGTGCAAACTCAGGGTAAGCTTTTGGAGCACAGAAAAGTGGAACAGAGATCAGCAGGTGAGAACTTTGGAAAAGATACAACTGAGCATCAGTGTGAATAGTGATATGGACTTAAAAATGTACTAGGAGAAAAAGAATTCTTAGTATACTAAATATACCTGTCATGAAGAAGAATGGTAGCACAGCTAGTAATGAAGGAAAATAGCAGAGTTTTCAATAACTAATAATAGTAAGTTTATTGTTTGGAAGGAAACAGAATAGCTTACATATTCATGAAGACACAAGATGTGTTTATTATTCAAAAGACACTGAAAAATAAGATGTTATTTCCAACTGTCTGCAATTTTTAAACCAGCTGCCCTGAGTAAGCATCAGGATAAAAGGGTCAGGCAGGGAGATGTGTGACTGATGCATCTCTGGTACTGTTAACTCAGAGAGATTAACAAAATTCCACACAGTAAATGTTCAGCTCTGATCAGCAGCTTGTTGAGGGCATCTGAAGAACACAGCTATTCTAACTTCAACCTCAAATATAAAAATTAACTAATAATTATCAGTTCAATAAAAGCCACTCAACACAATCTGACTGCACAAGACTTGTCAAAACAAACCTGATCTCGTTTTCAGTGTGTTTACCTCCTGTCTGATTGCTGTACTATATATATGCATAATAGATGTAATGGATAAAAAGAAAATAAAAATAAAAATAAAAAAAATAAATAAATAAAAATATTTTTATTTATTATCATCACACACTCATCCTGGCTGAGGAATTGGCATTTTTTTGATATCAATAACCCTACACGAAACTGTATTAAGATCTCAAAGGGCAATCCATGAGGGCATCTCTTAAGTGATTCTCACCACAATTAGTGCCAAGTGATCCTCTTCATCCTTTCTATTTGTGTTCTAGAAATAAATATAAAATCATTCCTAATACAATTTGGCTTAAGCCAGTATAGAGGAATTTATCTAAAGATGTCTACAGCAACGAGGGCAGAGCACCAACAGAGAATGCTCACAACAGACCACAAGTTGGGTCCAGACCACAGGTTGAATCCAAATCATTATGACAAAGCTGAAAAAATTCTGTGTGTGTTGGAACATGGGGTGCAGGTCATGAAAAGAGACTAAGAACTTCTGTCCCAGCACAAAGCACTTCTAAAAGATGTAAGTATCTTAAATGAGAAGCTGAGTATTACTACAGAAGGTAAAAATTCTGGTACCTACATTTTAAAGAAAATTTAAACTATTTGGGATCACAAAATTATTTAAATTATTGAAAGTTATTATGTGAAATTTAATCAAATTAAATTTATTTTAAAATTATTTAAATTTCTCACAGTGAAAAACTAAGGAGTCTTTATCCTGTCAAAGAAAGGACTGGGAAATCACATGAGTTGATTGCCTTGCTGGAAAAAGATGCAAAAGGATTCAGTTTTAGCAAAGACCAGCACATGGAGAGGCAGTGGTTGAATATCGAGGTCATCCACAGCCAGGTGAGAAATAAAGCACACTTCAAAAATGACAGGCCTTGACCACTGGACAAAGACATTAGAGGAATAAATTTGATAACCACAAGTCAGGATTAAGTGGCTTTCTCGAAGCTCTGCTTCAGTTAACCAGGAGTAACTGGTCTCCAGGCAAGGATAATGGGACCAATATTAAGCTTTTTCATGCAGATCATCAGGCTGCTTGTTTAAAGGTTCTCCTCTAATCTTAAATACTAAAACCTGGCAAGACAAAAGACAAGTGTCACAAGGATAAATTCTGAAAGTATTAGAGGACATTTAAAACATATTAATTATAAAGATGATACTGGGGAATTAATCCATCTTTGGTAAATACCAGTATAATTTAGATTTTGCCAAGATCTTAAGCATGGTTATGATTTTATGTGGGTGGTTAAGTCCTCAATGTTTCAATAGAATTTAAGTTTTAACTGAATAACTAGGGCTGTAAAATTTCTTTTTTCAATATTTCAGTTCATCTTCTGCAGTTTATCACACGTCACCAATTATAACTTATTTCCACAGTCTTTAAGGAAAGGGGAACCAGACTGAATCACATGTTTATAGTATTCTAAACCTCTCTCTAGCAAAGAAATTATTAAAACAGGGGTTTGTCTGGGAGCCAGATAAGATGAGTATAATGCTAAGAGATCACATTTGGAAAAGAGAGCTTGTGAATTTGCTTGAATCTCTGTAGCATGAAAGAGCATGAGAAAACCTGAAAAATCATACTTAATTTCATGCTGTTTCAAAATGTCCCACAGCATGTTCAATGTGCAATTTTGCAGAGCCACAAATGCTGTCTTTTTGTCTATATGAGGCACATTTGGTCTTTGATAAAACAGTTTCTCCATCCTCATCTTCATCCTCAGTTTCTATATATTGAAACTCATCTGTAATGAGATATTCTTATTCATGGCAGTGGAGAGCACTGGGTCTACTATTTTCTTCTAGAAACACACGGTAAAAATTTCAAAAGTTTCTCATTTTGGCCTCCAGAGGTCATCAAGACCTTTACTCCAAGAGTTCAGTGTGAGCAGAGTGAGGGTGGCTGGAAAAATTTCATTGATAGCTTCAGTGACTCATCAGTCTTGCTATGGAACAGAAAAAAAAGTGGAAAAGTCTATTCCAAAAATATACCATGTGGAAAATAAAGAGAAAAATATTAATGGGGGTTGGGGAGGGAGAAGAGGAGGAGAAGGAGAAGGAGAAGAAAGACAAGAAAGAGAAGAAGGAGGAGAAGAAGGAGAAGAAAGAGAAGAAGGAGAAGAAGTAGTCCAAGGAGTACAAGAACAAGAAGTGGAGAAAGAAGAAGGGGGAGGGGAAAAAAAGAAAGAGAGAAAGAAACCTAACCAATTATTTACAGTCTTTAAAAATCTGTGTTAAACATTTCCTCAGTTATTTTATTTCTAAGGAGTTCCCCAAATGTGTAGAGAATGCTGATCTGTTGCCTGGCACAACACAGGGCAATCTTTGACCATGTGGGAATCAAACTAAGATCTCAAGCAGCCAGACAGAAAACTCCAGATGTCTTGTATACCAGCATTTCATTCTTGTGGAGACAAAATGCCAGGCTGTGGAAGTCAGGTAATTCCTCTGCCCCAGTGCAGTGACAGAGGAGAAGATGTGAGTACAGCTCTGCTTGCAGAACACAGGTACAGGTGCACTCACATCTGTAGGTGCCACATTGCTCCTGCCACTTCCTCCCTGACACAGAAACTGGGTTGTGCTGGAGAGGCTGGGGGATGCTGAAGCCCCTCCCCTGCAGCAGGAAAGGCAGATTTTGGCAACAGGTTGTTATGTCAAAGTCTAGGATCTATAATTACTGGACTCAATTTCTTAGCAGTCCTGTTTGTGAAGTTAATATGTGTGTAAAGTACCAATTTGCCTCTGAGAATTGCCCCAATCTCTTTGGAAATTTGGCAGAATATACTCAGAAAGTACATTTATTCTTAATTACATTTATTCTTAATTAAGAAATTCCAAGAAAGTATCTAACCAGTGATCTCAAAATGAAATGTGAAGGTAGTTAATGATAATGGAAATCTAGTCTGAATCTGCAGAGAACTCAGCAAAGTTTTTCCTGTAAAAGATCCAGTAGAATGTATCTATACTGTATGTAAAGGGACGATGCCAAATGAAATCCAGGCAGTGAGGATACTTATAAATGCAATTTCTTTGCTTCAGTGCTCCTCACAAAGTCATTCCCAGTCTTGTTACCTAAATTCTTTCTACATCATCTATAGATATCATTCACTAACTGCCTCATACTTCAGCCCTACTAAAAATATCATTCCAAGGGTGTCCCTAGTCCATGCTTCTTCTTCATGCAGACATATTTCTCAATATAACAAAATGAAAGGAGCGCTGAAAAAAAGTCCCCAGATGTGCAATATGATAATGTATAGCAAGGAAAATTGCTGAAACTGGAGAGACACTTGCATTGTGTGAAGCCCTGAAGAAAGTACTTCCATTTTTGTACAAGTTTCTGTATTTGAAGATTTTTACTGCTTCTTAATAAGATGCCTAAAATTTTTAGCAGGTTTTGAAAATGGGTATGATTTCTAGAATAACAGTATCTATTAAAAGATTGCAGGATGTAAAGTGGCATGATATTATCTTGAGATGATTACATATCTCTCTTTCACCATATTTGTCAGCTTCAATTTTTCTTTTCATTTCAGATTTCTGCCATTTAATTATCAAGGGAGACTGTCACAGAAAGGAGAAAATTCCAGGTTTATGCTGGATTCCTTGTGTATATGGGAGGAAAAAGTTAGGGCTGTTTAGATGGAAAGAAATCTCAATAACCTAGAGACAGCAGTGTCTGACACTTCCATGATGGTGCATTTGTTCTTGTCAAATCTATGAGAACACATTAGCATAGTTCAATTTAGATGACAGGTTTTCTTGGTTGCTTTTACGGACAATTTAGTCTGTTCTCAAATTCAAAAGGGCTTTTAATGTCTTGTGTTGAGATCTTGATCCACATTTATATGGTTTAGTGGACTGATTTATATCATTTAATGGTGAACTGGGCAGTGCTGGGTTAACAGTTGGACTTGATGGTCTTAAAAGACTTTTCCAACCTAAATACCTCTATGATTCTGTGATCAGCAATATCAATAAGGAGATCCTGGTAATTATTCTTTGGCTTGTGTGATATTCAGCAACAAAAAAAAGTGAGCATGAACATATGACAATATCTTTTCTCTCTAAAAAATGACAGCATAAGTTATGTTTCAGCTTGTTCCTTTCTCTGGTTTTCAGTCTTTGGGATATTTTACTTGCTTTCTCTTTAAGAAAATTATGAGACACTAGTTCCAGATAAATGGGTCCTACTACTCATTTTAGGAAAAACATAGATCAGAGATGAGCAAAAGCCTAAAAGACTTGCAGTTCACCTTATTATTAACTTCAATCACAGTAATGGCACTCAATCTGCATGTCCAGGGCAATAGAACATAATGGTAGCCAGGGAAACTCACTGAAATATTTGAGAAGTGGAACTTGATTTCACACTATGTCAGTGATATGGTGGCATTCTCTCCTACAAATGAGTAACCAAATCAAAATGAACTGCTCAGTATTAATTTATCCTGAAAGGGATAGTTCCACAAGAATTCAGATGAGTTACTTTCTTGGGGAAACACAAAGGAACTTTCTCTGTCTGATTTTTCTTCTTCACATTCAATTTAATCTGTGATCAAGCAGAGAATGTGTCATAAGCTGCTTTTGGTGTTCTGCACCACATTTTACTGTATGTGCTTAATGACTTTAGGAGATCTGCCAGAGCAGCTAACAGAGTGCCTATCTTGTTATGTCATCCCTAAAATGCTCTTGTACAACACACTCTTGTTCCTGATAACTTCTGTAATGTTTGAGTTGTTTCAATTTATTAATTGAATATAATCTCCCAACAACTAAAGAAGGTGACCTGCAAATAAGGCTTTGTGTAGTTCTATTGCCAAGTGTCAGGAAATTTTCAAAAATGCTAAAAATCAAATAAAAAGTAACTTGCATTCCAAAAGGGAACACTATGCATAAATGACATCCCTCTGGAACTTATGAAGTAAAATATCCTGAGGAATTCTGTGTTTCTTAATTTAAAATCTTGGTATCTTTTCTTGGAGATTGACCCGACAAGCACATTAGAATTGGGAAGGCTTATTTCATGAACAATAAACCCCATCAGCACAACTTACTGCTCTATCCTGGGCTGATAGTTTAAGAACTCAGTAAAATACTCTGGCAGGTTAAATAAGTGGTAATGGCATCATTATGGCTGTGATGGTCCAAGAATGCAAGCGAGGAAAATGTGCAGAGAGCAGTACAGGTATTACTACAGCCCTTGGAAAAAGCATTTTAATTTCTCACCTCAGAGGAACATCCTCCCTGCAAGGAGGTCCCTTTTCACCAGCGAGGTGGGGCCACAGGTGCTCTGCAGAGAGCACTCACAGCTGCACCGAGGGCCTGGCTCTGCAGCCCTGACCTTTTGGCGACCTTTTGGTGGCCTTTTGGTGACTTGTGGCTGGTGGCTGGTCTGTGTCAGTAATTATGTCAGCCCATGGGAGTTGGTAATTGCTGCCTTATTGCTGCTCATTTTCATTGCGGGGTCCAGAGGGATGCTGCTGGTGTAAGAGCAGAGAGTGGTCAAAGAGTGAAATCAGACTTTCAGTCCTCAAGATTGTGAAACTGCCTATATGCTCCAGGAATTCAGCAGTTACTATTTAACTGAACAACATAATTAAGTTAAACTGTGAACAAATGTTCTCCACCCTACTTAGTCTAAAGATTTCTTCTGATCAGACTGAAAGGAGATCATTTGTGCTGGAAAGCTTGACCAATATCACTTTGGTTTACAAACCTTTTTAACCTGTTTCATAGTTATGTTTAAGTAATTCTTTATTATATGTTTGTGAATTCGGCTCATTTTCCTAGGGCTTGTGTTTCTTCCTGACAATTTACACATTCACAGAACTGCACGCTCCAAAACATAAAGAAAATAACCAAGACATTGAGGAGTTTGCTTAAACTACCATATCAAAGAAGTATGTAGCTAAGACCTCATAAGGCAAGATATTGATAAAATCCATTCAGGAAGTACAAAACAGTAACTCCATCACCATGATCAAAGCCTTCTCGTGAAGCCCATGATCAAGTGAACACAATACTGGGAATTAAGAACCCATCTCTTGGAAATAAAGTCACTTTTAAAAGGAGAAAATTAATTGCGTGTATACTTGTAAATGAATGATGCATTTTTAGGTGCTTACAGAGCCTTCATCTCTAGAAGGGGTAATGTAATTAAAGTTAACCTGTGACCAAAAGCTGAAAATGTTCTTTTGGATGGAAAGGTAAAACAGTAATCTGCAATGTACAATATATTGAACTGGATAAAAGCATTTGCTTCAAAGCTCAAGGACACCTCAGTATCTATAATTAGAAGGGCTCTCAAAGGGCATAGACAGAGTCTTTCAATTGAGGTAGGTGACACTTTTAAAACAGTCCCACAACATGAAAGTCTAAGTTTCTTTTAACCTGTTAAGGAAAGTAAGTGAAAGACACAGTACAGTCAGCTGTGCTTTTGACTTTACCATCTCAAAGCAGATATACCTCAGCAAACAGTTAAATGGTGCAGCCAATTTGTGTGCCTTTTAAATTGTAATTCTGAAGTCCAGTACTGACTGAAGGAGGTTTTCAACATTGACTTATTAAGGTGTCTGAGTTTTTATAATCTTCCTGCAATTATGTTCTTTCCATTTTGACTGTAACAATAATAATTTATTCTTTCCCTTCTCCCCCCCAGAAATCCCTGAGATACAACCTCCTCATATCATAAAACTGAGAGACTATGGCAGAAGCTAATCCTGACCTTGGGGGAGGCATCTTACAAAAGGAAACACCTATTTACTTAGGAGGGACCAAGAGAGTCTTTGTTTCCTTTCCAAACATGAAAGGGTAAGTGATAAACACCAAGTTTTGAGTGCTGTGCATAACAAGCAGTATTGGAATGTTATATATTTTTCTTCTTTCTTTAAGTATTCTAAGCTTCTTCTGCATCTGGATAATTGATATTCTCAAGACAATACCTTCCTGTATCATTCAGATACTGGAAGTATCCATGAGTCTGTAATGGGAACTCCACACAATACAGTGAAATAGCATGACTTCAAAAAGTTCATTATTTTGATTATTTAAGCATCATCCCACTATTATCTTCGGTACAGCTACTGTGGTACCAAAAATACATTTCTTGGCTCTAAAGGACATATTATGCTATCAGGTTAATCTGAACCAAGTTGCTGCAAAACCACAGAGTGAAATCCTACCTCACTTTCTGTATGATTTTAAAACATACAATTGATAAAATAAAACTGTATGATTTTAAAGCATACAATTGATAAAACAGTTTTAATATTAAACTGTTGCTATTCTTTTATTAATTAAACTGAAATTAATATAATAATTTGTGTTGACTTTATATATTAGTCCTGTTTGAAGCTTCTACATTGTGCTGCAGCATACTGATGGGACATGGGCAGCTTTGGCAAGCATCCAGGAAACTGCAGTCTTCAGAAAATGTTTTTCTTAGTATGAATCGATGTGAAAGAGATTTTTATCTAGAATGGTAGAAACTCTGCAGGGGCAGTGCTGTATCCCCAATTGTCTGAGTATGTGTGCAAGGCACAGCTTCTGGGAAAAAAGTAAAACCAGTCCTTGGGCCAGGCAGGCTTTTGGCACCACAGCCCTTCCTTTGGGAGCACTGGCTCCTCTTCAAGTCTGAAATAGAAGCCACAACCCAGCTGCTATTTAAAGGTTGAGAGCAATTGCTCTGAATTTAGTTTAATTCCATCCATCAATTAGACAAATCTGAAAGGAAATGCAATTGGCACCTGGGGAACAGAGCAGGATTTTAGCAAGGAAAGAAGTGATAAGGTCACTGTCTCCCATGGGACAGAGAAAGAGAAAGACCTCTGATTACCACCTGTGGAACATGCAGATGCAGACTGAAATAAATGAAATTCTAGCAATTACTGGATCATGCTAATATTGTACCAAATAGAAATCACTTGAATCAGCATATGATTAGCAAACTGTTTTATTTGTGTAATGCAAGAAGCTGGTTCTATGATTCTAGTGGGGGGTGGCTAAATCTCTTCATTCTTTTGCAACCAGTTGTGGGCAGATGGATTTAGCCTTTATTATCTAAGATATTAGAAATAATTTTTTTTCATCTACATCCATGCTATAGGGACAACATTTAATTATCCCCATCAGCCAGAAATCCATCTGGATTTCAGCTACATCAGTACAAATGTCTGCCCAGGTGTTAGGATGATGCAAAGAGGTGCTGGCTGGGGTTTGGTTTCTTGGTGCCAGGCATTGAGAAGGAGGCCCTCAATCTCAGCCAGATCAGCCCAGGTCCAGAATATCTCCTGTGGCATTTGCTGCCATGCTCAAAGTCACAAAGGATGGTCTGCAGGTGAGATGCAGAAAACATGGTCCCTCTGAAGACCCTAAAATAAGGACAACAATCCCTTACAAGTCTTGTGACTCTGTCACAGAAGGGACCTGTGTTGGTAACATACTATGCAGCTGGAGAAAAAATTGTCTGACTTCATCTTAGACCAGCTTGAGATATTTCTGAGCACAGACCTCCTGCATTAGGTTGAGATTCACCACAACAGTAATATAAAGGCTGGATGATTTTAAAAATCAGTTTGAAATTATGTTGTAGTAATGAAATGGGTAGGAAAAAAGTAATAATGTGAAATGAGGTTTTTGTTCCAAGAAAGTAAAAGTAAGGTAATGATGAAGCCACTGTTCAGTTTTGCATACAGGTCTTTTTTTCATTCACAGACAAGGAAATCCTTTAGAGCAGGAAATTATGAATAGAAAATGAAAAATGCACTAGGCCAGATTTAAAAGTCAGTTTTAATTGCAGAAATATCTTTAATTGTAGAAATAGCCTGAACTCTGAGGACAAGTAGTATGATCTATCTTTTGCTCAAATTAGTTAAATTCAAAAGAAGAGGTGATTAAAGGCACATGTGAATTAGTCCTTAGACTCTCTAAGAACGTTCCTTGGCTGTGCTGCAAAGGAACAAAGCATTTTTTATGGATTTGAAATGACACCAAGTCCCAGGACGTCACATGAAGAGAACTTGAATCATTTAGATGACTCCTGGTTCAACAAGAAAATTGGCCAGGGTCATTACAGGTGGGGTGGACAAAATATTAGACAGAAGAAACAGATCATGCCTTGCCAGTGATTTACACAACTATTTGTTAGCAGATTGAATTTATGGGTTTTTTTATTCATCCTGGAAAGGTTATAAACAACTCCAGTGCAAATACAACCTTGACAAATTTATTCTGAAAGCCAGTGGGCTTAACAAGCTAACTGTGGCAACAGGTCATATCCCTAACCACGTCAGAGCTGACTTTCTGCAGCATCTTCCATTATCCATCTGTCAAAAAAGTAGGAGCCCTCAGCTTCTTGAGAGACAGATACAAAACTCTCACTATGACTAGCAGTAGCAATAAGCAGTAAAGAGCTTTCTCAGGATCCTCCCTGAGCACTTCACTACCTCACTTTTCCTTAACACTGTTAAGGAAAGAGCAGTGACACAGAGGAACATGCTTGTTTTAAGATGGTTAGAAAAACCAGACCTGAGAATGTTTTTCCAGAAATTTACCTTGTACCACCACTGGTTATGTTAAAAGGTCAGAGAAGGACTAACAATGCCTCCACCATCATCATCCTGGGATCTCATCCAAGGAAGGGTCTGTGGGTAGGAACAGAGGCTGGGATGCTCTGACCTCCAACCTCTGTGTCATCCAGACAGGCTCTGTGCCAGGAGCAGAGGTCAGGCAGAACCAACTTCTTGCTGCTGAAGGGAGTCTTGCCAGGAATTTCAGCAGCAGCTTTCAAGAAAGATGCCAAGCAGCCCATCTGAATACCAATGATTTCCAGGGCCAGTGACTGTCTCCAAGGATGGGCGCCCTGGTGTGAAGAGCTGTGGCACCAGCCCCAGGAAAGCAGCGCCTGCCCGGGGCACTGCAGGCTTGGGGTGTGTTTGTGCAGCAGCTGAAATCACTGTGCTGGGGATACCCACACCATTTGTTCAGGTTGACTGGTTAAAGCAATTTTCTGCTTCTAACAGCACTCCTGAAAGGTCATGGGAACCCAGTGCCACCATGTAGCACCTTGGCCAGGAAGCCACACTGGTGACTTCCCCAGACACAAGGTGGACAGATGGAGATCCCCACTGCTCTGTCATTGTGTATGGGGGAGGAAGGGAAGGTCTCCCTGGCCTCCCTTCTCTTCTCCTGCCAGCCCCTTTTATCCAAGTAAATCTGAATTTCCAGTAGCAGCAGGGTCCATACCCTCTGTCTGTCTGTCTGCTGAGGTGCACCTCTATCCTCACCAGACCCTAGAGATCCTGATGTGCTCTCCAGAGACACAGATGAGTTACCATGAGCTCTCTTGGCAGAGGGTAATGAACAATGTATCCCTGCAGGCAGCACACCCTGAATTTTAGCCCTCTGCTTGTCTTTAGCACACTGCCCAGGAGAAACAGAAACTACATGCATTTTACTTATTCTTCCTAAACTCATTCTTGGGAATAGCTGAGGAATTACAGTTGAAATATTTCAAAAAACCCTACCCAAGGCAGAGGTAAGCGTGGCAAATTTCAGCTTGAGCAGTTCTGTGTAGTGATAAAGCAAAGAAAATAGAGCTAATGGCAAATACTAAGCAGCCTTAGCCACAGGCAGTTTTACTAGCTCCAGCAGGAATGTGTGGTGTTTTTCCCATAAATACTGCATTGAAGTGCTGTATCTCTCACTCTGCTTCTGTTCAGCTAGCAGCAAAACCCTAAGCAAACTTCTCTGTATGCACAACCCTAATTGAAAACAAAGTAAATTAAATGAATTCCAAGCAGTGCCAATAATAGCTACTAGTTATTTTGCAGTAAAAATACCAATATTTTATCAGTTTTTAATAACTGCGTTTCCCTGCTGCTTTCAATGACAAGAAATTTCTTCCAGTAACAACACAGTTCTTCCCATGAAATTATTCAGCAGGCCTCAAATGAGCAATATATTAAAAACACGCTACACAAAATTACTGAAATGTAATTGTGCTGCAAAGAAACAGATATAAAGGAGGGTCTATTTCAATTTCCATTTGGTGACTTTGCCTTAATCTCATTTCCACTGAAACGCTTTTGCAAGGAGTTTCCATTCAATAACTTTCATCATCACTGAAAAATGGAAAGCAAGATATAGTGCTGGGTAGCATGAAAGAATTTTTGGGGAATATATTATACACATTTATCTTCTTTTATGCTTGTAATTTATAAAAATAATTTGTGATTTTTTTTTTAGCCTCTTCATTACCTGAAAAAAATATTTAAACCATTTATAAAATTGCTCCACATCTCTGAATGCAATTATCCTGAATGTGCAATTAGTCTTTTCAGGTAAAATATCACCATATAATAAGTTTATCTAGAAGAGTTCTATTCAAATATTTTTGAAAAGCCAAAGTTCTACAGAAAAAATGAAAGGTTGCTTCTTCAGCTGGCATATATTCTCACCCCAGTGTCTGGATTCGTGGCACACTTCTCATGGCTTTACATTTTATGGGATTTGTCAACCAAACAAGAGTTAACAACATTTTCCTCATGCAGCTATTGGGTAACAAAATTCTTAGGTTGCATTTGCAGGGAAAGCAGGGAAAGCAATGCTGTTGTTGAGTCTGAACTGACTGTTCCCAGCTGGGGCCACTGAGCCACTTGCTCAGGGCTCTCCTCTGCAGAGCACCAGAAGAGCTCCCAGCACAGGGCAGCCTCTCAGTACTTGGTCTGGGTGGGGAAGGGATTTTCTTCAGTGAAGTGATTCAGGAGTTTGTAAAATATTAGAATTACCATCCTAGGGGTTATTCAAATCTGTCTCTAACACTGTAGGGAAAAGAGTTTCTTTGGTTGCTGTTGAACAGAAAGAGTGAGAAAAAATGATCAAGAGTGTTGAAAGGTTTTGCAGTGACAAAGAATTTCCAGAGGTTTCAGAGAATTTTAAAGAAAGAATAAATTATTTCTGGTTTATTAATATTCCTCAGATACTTGTTAAACGTCAATTCAGCCCCAAACTTTCTCCTTCATGGTACTCTGCCTTATTCAGAGGCCAAATGATCTTATTATTGAGCCTGGTGAGCCCACATCACACAAGAGAATGGAGACTTATGCAACCCCCATGTGGCAACATGCTGATGGAGAAACAGCTTTTATGCCAAAATCATTCTTACAGAACTTGCCCATCCAATTCTAATTAGAAGTTGGAAAATTTTAATGAAAGAAAACCATGAATATTTTAAAGACAATAGCCTGCTGGTAAAGTATTTAAATTCAGCTCTTCTGCTTCTCTCTTTTTGCCTACATCCAGCCTTTGCCAGAGCTTCTCTTGGGGAACTCAGAGATGCACAAATTGTAGTCTCTCCTCCAAGCACTGGCTCTGATTTCTTCCCAGCCAGCTGTGGTCAAAAGACTTGCTGGGGAGAAAAACTCCTTCTTGCAGAACAGTATTTATGAGGCCTTGCCAGAACAACCAAGCTTATCCCTCACCAATCCATAGTCACTGGCATGGATTTCTAGTGAGTCATTGCTGGCAAAATAATCTGAAATGGTAGCTTACATCTAGAGCTATACAAAATATTTTCACTTCAGTACAATGCCCCTAATCTTGTTGGTCATTTCCATGGTGAATAGCGTGCAGCATGGCTAGAGTTTGCAGCCATGATCCAGCCTTGTTTTCCTGGGCTATATGAATGTGTAAGGCTCAAAGTCTAAGTACACAGACACGTTGGACAGCTCAAGGCACAGGAAGAAGCTAGAGAGATTTATTAACTTGGCTCAGTATGGTAGGCACCTAACTTCCATACAAATTACAAAAGTTAGGTACTTAGCCTGTTTGGCTGGTCTGATTTACACTCATCAATGCGTACCTGCACTGGCAGGTCTCTAAATACCTTTAAAACCTACTCCATTAAAGCATAAATCTCCTCACAACCACTTGAACTTTCTTTGTGCTAGGACTGAAGGATATGTAGGCATCTGTCTGCCCCCTCACCCTTTGAAAGCCATGCGGAACTATACATATCTCATTCTGTAGCCTTGAGAGCCTGGGCTCTTGCACATGAATCAGATCAGAAACTGGAGCCTCTTTATTAAACTATATCTGGATTTTTTTTTCAGTTAAAGAAAGCAGACTACAAAAATTACTTTGCTATTCTGACACACTACCAGAAAATTAGCTTGAATGCACAGAAATATATAGCCAAGAAAGAATATATTATATATATACTTATACAAAAGCCAAGAAGAATGAAGATTGCATTAAACACCAAAGTGATCATGAGCAGTAACAGTGAGATTTTTAGGCTCTTTCAACCACATTTTCCCACTCTATTTTCCATTTGTTAATTTAAAACAAGTGTGCATTTTCCCCACTTGAGGGTTTTTTAGCTGTAATGGTCACCATGGTTATCACAAAGACAATTTAAATGTTAGGAATGCACAAAATTGACTTTTAGTGGTTCATTCTGTAAAATACTTTAAATTCCTGAAGCCTGTGGCTAAAAAAGCTGATTTAAAAAACCTCTCTGCTCATTTATTTAATAGATTTGTTCATCTGGATGGTTAAGACTGGGCACATTCCTGAGAGATAGAAATCAGCATCTGGCCCTTAAACTGGCTGGTTTCCACCAAAGAGTCATTGTGGGCTGCAAACAAGAGAAGCTATAATCCTGGGAATGAGCCTAGCACTCTCTCCTCCTCAGTTAGTACTTGTACCAAGCAGTTCCTTACAAAGGAAAGAATTTATTACTTCTGCCCCCTTCAACCATACCTAATTTCCATTCAGTGTATTTTAAATTTAAAAAGGAGAGTGTTGTACATACATCTGGGAAAACAGGCATTTGACTCAGGTTCCTAAAATATAGGCAATGAGGATTTTTGTCCACTGGCCTCCAAAAAGTGCCCACCTGTCCCTCTGTTTAAACTTGACAATCTGAATATTTCCTTTAGGAGAACTCCTTCACAAGACATCATCAATTAAAGGTGGAAGATTTACTAACACCTCTTTTAAGATTTATCCTTGGCTGGTGGTCCTAACCCTTGTGCAGATCCTGCTGGCAGTGGATCTCCCTCCTGCTCCTCCCCTGCCTGCCTCCAGCTCTGCCCCATTGCCATCCACGCCTGTGTTCTCAGGCAGCACAGGCAGCAGCAGGATTTCCAGAGGGGAAACAAGCCAGCTCAAATCATCCCCACCGTGGGTATTCCCTGTTGGACTCCTTGCAGCTCTCCAAACTAATCCCTGATTGCTGTCTTTGCTTTTATTTTTTGTTAACAAAAACCATTAGTCTGGGAACACTGAAATCCCCACTGAGCCTTTTCCTTTTCCAGGACGGCCACATACAGCCTGGCACAGCTGTAATGAAAGTCTCAGAAAAAAAAAATCAAGCCAATGTAGTAAATTCCCACTGGAAATGATCACCAACATCTATAAAGTTCAAAATTATCCTCTGTCTGATATAAAATCCCTTGGCAGAAATGATGCAAACTTGCCTTCACTGAATGTATTAGTGGAGATGGGGGATAACTCTTGCTAATAAATAGACTCCACAAGCTTCCTGCATCTGAAATGAACAAAAGAAATGGAAAATTAAAGGAAAAGGAAGAGGCAAGAAAAATGAAGAAAAAGAGGAAAGAATAAAGTGGTTTTGTGTTTTATTCAGGTTTCTGGTTTTTGAGGGTTTTTTTACTCTGTCAAGACAAAGTAGGAACTGTACAATTACAAAATCATTTTCCGTGCATCTTGCTAGAGGTGACATCAGATGAACTCCAACTTTTTAGACCCAGCTGAGAGTTTGTGCAGGCAAGGCCTTCAAGTTATGTGGATTCAATTGTTGCCCTCTTGGCTTTAATGTGAACATGGCCAAGCCACTTAATTCTGTGTTTCAGCCTTGCTTTTGCTCCCATAGTGATAGCTAAAGCCAATTGGCTTTGGCAACCATGCTTATTCACAACAGAATTTGACGATTGCTCAAAAAATATTGTTTTCCTGTTTGCTTCTGGAGGCAATAGAGATAAGGCAGAATTTTCTGCCAGGAAAAAGTCCAACATGCAGACTCAGAGTAGATGACATTAACCAATCTGATAGTAAAGCTTTGACCCAATTTATGGGAACAGCAATGCCTCGGGAGTCCTGCTGTTGCCCAGCAGTGAACACCCCTGCAGACACAGCCTGAGGAGCTGTGATTCCAGCAGTGGCCTGAGCACACACAGGGGCTGCAGGGAGCTGAGGCTGACAAAGGGATTCATGTGACCATCTCCACTGCAGACATAAGGAGGAAATTTTCCAAATTAATGTAATTTTAGTGTCGTCAGAATTTGTCATGTTTGATATTCTTGCTCAAACAAAACAGAACACAGAAACATGGAATTTCCAAAGAGAAGAAAATAATCTTTTTCTTCTAATTTTCTCTTTTATAATTTATTTCCTTTTTCCTTGCCTGACACCTGCCAAACTAGACTTTCTAAGGAATGTCCTAATCCTGCATGTTATAGCATAGCAGTGATTTCCTCTTGGCTGGAGTCTAGGGAAGTGATGCCAAAATGAAGGAAGGAAGGAAGGAAGGAAGTGGTGGAAGTGGCGGAAGGGAGGGAGGGAGGAAGGGAGAGAAAGAAAGAAAAGAAAAAGAAAGAAAGAAAAGAAAGAAAAGAAAGAAAAGAAAGAAAAGAAAGAAAAGAAAGAAAAGAAAGAAAAGAAAGAAAAGAAAGAAAGAAAAAGAAAGAAAAAGAAAGAAAGAAAAAGAAAGAAAGAAAATTGGAATTACCCAAGTATTGAGTTTATCTCAAAAGAGAGAACAAGGGACATTAAAATTGAGAAAATCCAGGTGTATGGAACAAGCATATACTGCCTTAATTGAAACCCAAAAACATTCTAATTGCTGGAAAATGCTAATAAGCAAAACTACTGGTTCCTTAAATGAACATTTTAGTAAATCACAGGCATTTAATTTCCTCTTGCGCATTTAAATAACATCCATTGCCTGAAAATAAAACACCACAAGAAATGTGAAGATTATGTTTACGAAAAAAAAGAATTGTTTTGACAATTAGAGTTGCTTCAAAATGATATTTTAAAATGTTATGCATCAGCTAAGCTCAGAGAAAGCACATAATTTGGCACTAATTTGTCTCTAGTTTGAAATAGAGGGCACATTTCAGTGAAGTGTCTTGAGTAACCTCAGCAAGGGAACTTAAAGGAGCTCCTCATTTCACTAAGGGGATGGAAAGATCTGGCAGTTTGGAAATCCCAGCCATGCAATAGCCTTATATTTCTAGTGAGAGCAACTTCATTAGTGCATTTTTAAAAGAACTTCAAGTGATTAACTGATAATTAACCAGTGGAATTGATTTCGATTTCAGACCATCAGCCCACACATTTTTAGGGTCATTTGACTTAAAGATAGAAAACTTCTCTGCAATTCAGAGAAGTGGACTTGTTGAATAGAATTAAGAGATTTTGCTTAGCCTTACTCTGGAAGGTTTATATTAGTTATCTTGGTTTCATAGGACCTCCATTTCATTCCTCTTACTTGACAACTGGAATATTCCTGATCTTTCCACTGAAGCAGCAGACTGGCCCTTGAGGTAAACTAAATCCCCAGTTGGCCTGCAAATTTTCCAAATTTTCTCAGGACAAGTCATTCATGCTAAAGGACAACTTCATTTCTTATCTTTCTTTCCTCCTGAAAGAGCTGTGGTAGTAGCCCTGCCCCAAGCAGGCAGCCAGCCCTGGGGCTGCTCAGACACTGCAGTGAGACACCCTCATTTCATCAGGGCCAAGCATTCAGTATTCACCTAATGGGGCTTTTCATGGAGCTCAGAGCATCTGTGAGCTGGCATTATTAACAAAATTTGGTTATTAATGTGTGGGGAAATGTGTGCCCCAAGAATATTGGTACAGACAACAGGAACACCGACAGCTTAAAGGGACAAGCTTCTAAGGAATCAATCTGTGTTTGGGCTGTGACTGAAGGCCCACAGAAATGAATGGACCAAATAACTTCAAAAAGAGCACATTTTTCATCTTAGTGGTCACATTCAGTGCTTCAATGAATTTTTAAACTTCACTGAAGATACAGAAACTGTTACACATTATTCCCCAATAAATGGAAGTTCAGCTCTTAATCTTTTTACAAACCTAATACAAGCAACAAATTTGGTGAAGCTACACCAACAACTGAAAAAAAACTCCAGTGAGGATAAGTCCTTTGCTTTAGCAGAGAATGGGTGATAAGTATAGCCTTGTGAACTGTGTAAAAGTTTTATTGTGCAGAAGACAGGTAAAAGTCTAGCAAAAGCAAAGGAAAAAAATGTGAAACAGCACAGACATCTCAACTGTGCCAGGCTGATAGCATAGTATATATAGCTTGTAACTTATATTTTAGCAATATAAAAATATATTAAATCAAATCTCCTGAGAACTGTTTTAGGAAGGAATCCTGTGTTTCTTCTGACTCTACTCTTCAGCTGAGTATTTGGCTTTCATAGGTCACTTCCACACACAAAAAGCAATTGCTTTTTTACAACCTTTATCCATCCATTATAATTATAAAATAAGTTAAACTTCTTTCTTATAGATTTACAGAAGGTTTTTTGCATCTCCTGAATAGGAATTGATTGCATCCACGATGACAGGCTGCTTCAAGGACACTGAAGCACACATGTGACATCCACAGGGACCATCCCCATTTCCTGGGAAGGCTGGCATAATTTCCTCAGTCATCCTCATATTCACTTTACCACTTCCCCAAGCTTTCTCAAAAAATGTGGGCATCTCAAACATCTTGCTGAAAGACAAATCTTATAGATCTAGATTTATCTTAATTTTCTGTAAATAGTCATTCCCACCTGCTCTGTTTGCTGTTCTGCTGGATGATGCCATCTCTGCAGGTGAGCTGAAGTGCTTCAGCTCCATTAGAAAAAGTTCAGTCATACACAGGATCTGAAATCTGAATTCTATTTCATCAGAATGAAATACTTGCTGAAATCTCTCCTACTCCTTCATGACAAAAACCAAAATAAAACAAAGCAACAACAACAAAACCCAAACCAGACAAACCCACAAGAAAAAACCACAGTGCCTGAGCATCTACTTGCACAGCCCTGTCATCAGCTTCTTTAAGGCAGCGTCATTCACCTAAGATAATTTCAGATCTATCAGGCAAATTTGGCTTCCCAAATATTTCTCTGCATGATTCTGAATATTTCATCCACATTATAAGCAAAACTCTTGCTTTTAATATTGACCTTTGTAATTTGACTTCTGTTCACTGTAAGCTCAAAACTGCTCCTCAGTTGAGGTAGGAAATTGCTTTTTCAAAGCAATACCCTGAGGCACACCAAAGTAACAAGGAAATTCAGCTGGCATGCTCCTCTCTGCACTCCTTGCTTGCCAACAGGAGTCACAAAGTGCTGCTGCCAGGAGGCCACTTGGGATGAGCCACCTCTAGCAGCAATGCCCAAATGTATGGGAGGGCTGGTGCCTATGGACTGCAAGGCTTTCCTGTATGTCCTCGAGCACCCAGAGTTCTGTCCCATCCCTGGCAGTGCTCCAGGACAGGCTGGAGGCAGCTCTGAGCAACCTGGCCTTGAGGAAAGTGTCCCTGCATATGGCAGGGGGGTTGGAGCTATGTGATCTTTAAGGTGCCCTCCAGCCCAGATGGTTCTGTGATGTTCTGAAGGCTTGAGGTCCATCTGACATTCTCACAGCCTTGGGTTGCTTTTCTTTCCATGGGTGACCCAACTCAGCAAGGAGCCCACTCCTGCAAAGCATCAAGGTAGAAGGCTCTTGTACCTGGGAAAGCAGGAATAATATTGCTTACTCAGCCTGACAAACAGTGCCATGAACCTGCCTGGAGAATCCTTTTATTAAGCCTGGCCCACAAAGATGCAACAGGTGAGAATTTCTGTCAGAGATAATTGTCACAAAAAGAATATGTTCTTGGGCCAAAGAGTGATGAAAATTAAATCACAGAAGTTTTATTAATTCTTATTCTTTCTACAAGAAAGCCCAAATCTAAACAAACAACAAAATCCACAGAAAACAATTTCTTATACAAATAATTTAAGAAATGTAAAAAATTGTATTTGTGCTTAGCAAACACCCAAACACTGAGGAGTAGGTATATTTTACATACTGACCAGGAACACAAACTCTGTTTAGGGTCCAGAGAGGATCTAACTTCACACTGCTGATGAGAGGGTGAAAGAATCTGAGGATAAAATGAACACATATAAAGTGGGGAATGAGATTTATGTGTGAAAGTCGAATCCAGAGTCTTGCCCTTTCAAGCAAGTTGCATTTGTGGAAAAAAAAATACATCTCAATACTTAGTTCACACCGAATTCAGTAGGTTTCTACAGATATATATGGGGACCTGCTTACATAAACCCCTGGGAGGAACATGAACACAGAATAATAAGAATACCAGATTACTATTCTTAATATTGAATCACTAATAATGAAGGAAATCAGTGCAGTGCAATTTCTTCTTCAAATACAATTCAGTGGTGTCAACAAACACCATTCCAAATTCACCACGATTTTTTCTGCCCAAGGCTGTGTGGGGAGAGACAACATCTATTTTCATTCCATGTACAATTCTTAAAAGCAACACTCCAATTGAATGATTCAGAAATACATGGGTCTTAGTTATTTTTTCCCAGTGCTCCAGAATAATACTTCAAAATCCAACAGAATGTCTCTCTAAATATGTAGGGATCCCATTATGCATAGCATCGGTAAAAATCTATGGTTTAACAGTATCTGTGCTCTCCAACAGGAGCTTTCCTGATTTATTTGCCCTGGAAGTTGTGTCTGCTTCCAGTGGACTCCCCTTCCCTGGCACATGGTGTTGTGCCACTCACATGGGGTGGCATTAAAGCAGCAAACATCCGGAAACTGCTTTTACTGCTTCCCCATCCTCTGCTGAGCCTCCCAACACCATGCAAGCGGCCATTCAAGCTCCTTGCTGCTCCTCTGGCTTCCCCTGTCTCTCCTGTTGGGCTGTGACACAAGGATGTGCAGGTGTAGATCCTTGGCTTCCCCAGGGAACTTCCAGCCCTCATCATCAGGCTCTCACAAAGATCCTCACACTACAACTCTTGGCAAAGCCCAGCTAATCCTAAAAAAGAGCCCAATAGACAACTTCTTTTGACAGCTTTTGAAGGTATCTGACTTTCTTACTGGCTTTTTTCCCTTCTGTCTTTAATAACTTCACCTTCTAATTAGGTCCCATGAAGATACATCTCCTCATTTAACTTAAAAGGTTCATTGACCCTCTGGCATATTGCTATAACCCAGTAACCTGTGAGTACAGTAATTAGGACATTATAAAACACTGACTTGATCTGCACACTTCACATTCAGAGGAAGAGACGTGTGCTGTGTTGCAAAGAGAGCTGGCTGAAGCAAGGGAAGCCCAAAGTGAAGGAAAAATTAATAATTTAGGAAAGAAAGTTGGGATTATTCACAGGAAGAAGAGATTGATTGGAGCAACAAACTTCAAGGAGAGTTGTTAAGGGCAGCACTCAATTTGCTTCAAGAAAGCTTCAGGAGCAGTAAAGAATAAAAAGAGAGCAAAAGGCAGGAGAGGGAAGGGCAGCAATCACTCTTTGACTTTTATAACACCTTCCTACTGCAGCAGACTCACAGTAACAGAGCACATAAGAAACTAACCAAGAGTCAGCTCTTGTCACAGTCTGCTCCTGGTGTGACCTGTGAGATGCAGATGGTCCCAAATTGTCTCCACTGCATTCATGCAAACAGTCATGTAGCTTCACAAGGATATTCATGCAAATTCAAGAGGCACAATTTAAGAGGCACAAGGAAATCACAGCACCTTTCCTAAAGTGTTTTTCTTGTGCAGGCAACTGCCTCATTCTATTCTTATTTACTATTACATTATTTTTCAGCCAATAAAAGTGGAATGTGTCAAAACAGCTGACAGCACCAAACAGCAAGAGACAGATGAAACTGCAGATACAAGCTGGGGCTATACATCACTGCGGGTACGAAGCAGGATTTCAAGCACTTGTTTCAGACATCTCTGAAAGTAATGGCTTATGAACCACATCCTGGGCTTTTTAATCATCACAGATATACTGCCTTCAACAGGAGTGCACTGCTAAATATACGTGTACTGATGCCCAACATGATACTCTAGAACAAGTGTATCGGGCTCAGATCTATGTCAAAATAAAAAATGCATTAAGGGTGTACATGGAACTGCACTTGTACCAATGAAGAATGTAGCTCATTAAATTGCTAGATTTAATGACAAGATTGTTAACATTGCAGAGATATCTGCAAAATCCTTTGGATCATCCTGGATTATCTCTTCAGCTATTCCTCTTACATAATTTTTAATTTCCTTGGCTGTTAATCCTGTTATGGAGGAGGTTTTGAACAAACACTTTAATTTTGCAAATTGATTTCCATGATAGCCCTTTTTCATTGTGCCCCTTCACCATTCAAGCTCTGCAATAATATTATGTAATGGAGCCCACACATCACCCTTCCCTCTTTTATAAAAACAGTCACATAACACCATGTACTTTTACAGGCACCTCAGAAAAATGATTTGCTGGTTCCAAAACCCACACACAATTCTTTTTTTTGCAATTTTTTTTTCCCCACAGAGATCCTGATTTGCTTCTTCAACATCAGTTATTTATCCCTGTAGCAGCCTGAAAAAATAGGCAACGTTAGTCACTCCTGTAAATCCTGAATAAGCAATGTTAACGATTACAGTTTACAAAACTGTTACTGCAGGAGACACCTCAAAGTTCATCAATGAAATAAAGTGTGCCCTAAAGTCTAGTGCTATTCCTATCAATCAAACCTTTCCTACTTTATAGAAGCAGGCACACTTTGAGGGTATGTGTGTCTGGGGAGCTCAGCTTGCTGTAATTCCATAAACATTTGTCTTCCCTGCAGAGTCATGAAGGGACTCAATCAGGTGTGATGTAACCTGGACTGAAAACGCTGGGGTGCAGCTCAGTGACTGAGGGACACTCCTCACACCTCCCCAGATATGTGTCTTTGAAACTGGTCCCTCAAAGCCCTGCATTTCATGTTTGCCCGGGAGAAAGAGGAAAGGCTGTGGTGATGCACAGGCAAACTTCAATTCCTGTTCAAAAAACTTTTCTCCCTGTTTTTGATTTTTTTCTTTTAATTCTCCATTATATTGGAAGATATAACACTACTGCATCCACAGTGCACCTAATGGCTTGAAAGGAAGGAGTTTCTGGAAGAAACAGCTATCCCAGCTTTACGTGGTATCTGACCAAATTCTTTCTCTCAAGCATCATCTTTATCAATCATGCTTTGTTTTCACATTAGAAGAAAATTTTCCCCTAGATGGTCAGCATGAGATCCAGGCAAGTGTGGGATGGCAATTTTGGCATTTGGTTGTTTAAAACAGACTTTATGCCAATGATAAACAAACCTCAAAGGACACATTCCAGTCAAAGGCAATGCTTGTGTAGATTTCAGGACTCCATCTCTCTCCAAGAGGCTGCTACCCAGCCTTTCCACAATAATGTTTCCATTTCGTTTCCTAATTTTCCTTGCTGTGAACCAAAGAGGTTCATGGGAAGTTTTAGAAAAATCTTCCATAAGAGATTATGCAATGAAAGACAGTTTCTCTACTCAGACAGTTCTGATCTCAAAACACTATGAAAAATTTTGCAAATAATTGTAACTATATGAGCCAATTCTCATCTAAGCTGTCAGAAAAGATTGGGAAGCACTTGCAAAAGACTAAGGGCATTTGGAAGCATGTCAGAAGGATTAAATAAGTAAAAAGAATTGTGTGAGTCTTTGAAGGAGATGGCACAGAGAAGAAAAGAATGGAGAGGAGAAGACAGCATAAATAATGTTTCAAAGCTGGAAGTGTCATAATCAGGTCAAAAGGGAAAAAAAGATGGGTTTAGCAATCTGTGGGTTTATAGCTTGAACGGAGATCAGAGAGTGTGTGTTATCACAGACAAGGATGTAAAGGGTTCTGGAGAAGGAGATGTAAAATTGCTTCAGCCCAAGTTTTCTCACTGTAGAGCTCAAAACCTCTGTGTCCCAGCCTTACTTGAGAGCATCACTATCAAAATACAAGCAGCATTCATAACCATTTCTGCTCCTCCTTTTATCCAATCCCACATTTCACAGTTTAATAAGTCACCATGGTGGATGAAAAGCCTTTCTTTGACCACATTTAAGCTGTTGGTCTATTTACACACCAGGTGCAACAAAAAAAAAAAGCTACCCTTGGGTTTCCATTCTCCAGTAGCCTTGCCAGCAAAGGAAATCTGTACCAGTTTAGGAAAAGCTCACATTTTATGTGGCTGTGGGTAGAAAAGAAGGAGACGAGCAGGTAGGAACAACCCTGTCTCTCTCTTAGTTTAGGGTTCATTCCAGCTGCATTGTTTATACTTAGGCTTTCAGTTTTGGCATATTTCCTTTAATTTTATATCTCTATTAATTCACACATATTATGATAAGACAGTAAGGTTAGGTGTACAAAGTCAGCTATTCAAGTCCAAGATTCAGGATGTCTCCAAAAATCAGCATCAGGGCACATAGAATTGAAGCAGTGTCCTACAGACCCACCTTGATATAAAATCACTCTGCCTAAAAGGTAACCCTGTGTCTCCATCCTGTATGAACCAAGAAATATGGTTGGATAGCGGCCTTTGCAAGTGTTTTCTGGCATCAGAAAAACAAATGTATTCCCTTGCCCTCTGGTTCTCTGGGTGCAGGATGTTCAACATCCTCAGGTCTCAGCCACTCCTTCTCTCACCACTTTCCAGGTCTTTTATTTTCTCTTCTTCCTGACCAGGCAACTCACCCTTCTCTGCCCTGCTTAAATTTATTTACTTTTATTATTGGAAACTGCTCTCCCACTTCTGCTGAAACAAAGAAAGTCTTAAAAGGAAAAGGCTTCTTTTAGAGTCAGCCCAGGAGATCCAGTCCAGTCCCATGTTGTTCAGAAAAATTTGATATTGTTCAAGTTGATCATCAGGGAAAAAAAAATTAAACTGAAACATACTAATTGAAATTCACTCAGCAAAAATTAGCTCTTTCAGAGCCCCTCTGGTCGAGAGTAAACCCCACTCATGGACTCTGACCACAGATGAATGTGATGATAGGTGATCCTTTTTCTTTTTTTTTTTTTAAAAAAAGGGAAGTATGAAGGCTGTTCAGCAATCTACAGTCCCACTTCTGGGAGCCACCATAGTCACACCAATATATCACTGTCACTGTTTGATAAACAGCCCCAGATTTATGACAGGCACAGGACCCTAAAATAAACATATAACAAACTGTTCTGAGACCAGTAGAAGAAGCAAAGCCTGATTTATTAGACATGAGTTATAGCTGAATTTGCTAACAAACTAAGCTCTGACCAATCCTTTTCCCTTGGCTGAAACAGCCAAACACTTATTTCAGAAGTGGTCTGCCTAGTGCAATTGAGGGTGTGCTCATGTTAGTCTATTCCTTACTGATCCCTCCCCTGCTTTTTTCCTAGTCAACACTTAACTTCAAACCTGTTAGAAAATTGTGTATCTATGTCCTCTATCTCCATTTCAAACTCAGCAAAACAGCTTGAAAGTCATTGGACAAATTATACATATATGTGTATTCTCTTCATACAGACATTAGTTGAAGCAGTAAATCTTAGATCTTTTCAGGAAACAGATATTTTCATAGTTTTCCATTTACTGATACAATTATTTCCATTTACTGATAAAATTATTTCCATTTACCAATAAAATTTATTAAACATGTCTATAATATCCATTGATTCTGTAGATCATACAGGTCTGTAGGTCATTTTTAGATGATAGAAATTCAAAATTCAAATTATGATATGAGTGACCTGCAATAACTTAGTGAGAAATAACTGTTTAGAGAGGAATGAGCCAAAGCCAGTCTGTGGTGCCTCTGACTGCTGATCCCTGTTTATGCAGCAAAGGCACACACACTGTGCTGTGGGGCACCTATGTCAGAAGTTTCTGGGTTAAGCCAATAAAGATCTTTCAACTTGGCCTTTGCTTTCTTTCTTAAATGTCTTAGTGAGAATATCCAATACAAAAATATCCTGGTATATTTGATTTCTCTGTATTAGAGGAGGAAGGATGGTGCCTTCCCATAAGTACAGTTTACACTACAGGGAACAAACAATTCCAAAAGTCAATGACAGTGAAGACAAAGACCTAATGTGAAGTATCAGAGACAAAAATTAGTGGGGAAATAAGTAAGGGGAAAATTAAGAACTGATAAGACAGAGGGAAAAACCCCAAACCACTGAATAACCTACAGCAATTTACACACCCTTCAGAAATGCAAAGTTTTTTGAATTAATGTGGTTATATAGAACACATATTGCTATTCCACCAGCCTGTGTGAATACAGATTTCAGCCTTAGGAAGAGTATGTTCCTTCAGGGCACTCTGAAATACCTGTTCTGTTTATTCTATCCTACCCTTTCCTATCCTACCAATTCCTATGCTTCTTACATCACACTTATCATTGCATCTTGTCACAATCTTTCAGCTGAATGTTACATAATATTACTCAAAACTGTTACATACAAATTTTTATTCCAAATTTTATTTGGAATTCCAAATTTTTCAGTAATTCCAAATTTTTCAGTAATTATTTAATTCTTGAGACAATCTTTTCCTAAAAAAAAAAAAATAATTGCAAATTCATATTTCATTGACTAATTTACATATATTTTTAACCCATATAGTTTCACAAAATACAAAGTGAATCCTTGTGTTCCTGAAACTAAAATGGGACTTAATTGGACAGAAGGTAGCTCGTGGTGCTGGGGCTAGTAGAGTTAGCATCCCTACATTCATTCCCATGGCCAGAAAATGCTAGCTGGTAGCTTTTGCTGATTTTTGTAGATCAGACACCAACAAATAATTTTGAACCTTTTGATTGCCTTTTGAAAATTACCCATTGGGCCTAATTTGAGTGTCCTTTTTCTCCTTGATTTCAAGAAGATCTGGGTGTAGGTTGCATATCTGAAACTCTCTGTGGTCCTAAGCTCCAGTGACTGTAGGTTAAATATTGGAATTGTGTGGGTTTTTTATGAAAGGTACCAGAAAGATGCTCCCTCCAGAATCAAAATGGCACTGGGTACTTTCACTCTAAGGGACTTCTGGGGACAAATGCCATCCACTTAAACTTCAATATTTGTTGTTGTTTTTGAGTTTCACAGCTGTGTAGCTCCTGACCCACATGTATTTGACCTGCAAGTCCTAATGATGCACAGCACAAAGTGGTGTGACCTTGTAGAGTAGACCTTGGGTCCCAGTGTTACAACAACAGGACAAAAAGATAGCTATGAAACTAAATAAAGTGCTCAAAGTTAAAATTTCTCTTTTAAGATCAAGGAAAATATTTTATTTGAAGAAGTTATGGCCGATTTCTGTTAATAATGAGGCTGCTGCCAGACAACCTAAGAGATATGTCCCCCCAGGCAATGGTACAGAATAAAAACCAAGTAAAAGAGACTACAATATATTAATTAATCATTGGACTTCCAGCTTCTCATTAACAGTCTCCACTGAAGTTTCAGTAATTCCTAAGCACTCCATAATAAAATAGAACCCACTTCAGGGATTCAAGCAACAACAGATTAATTCAGCAAACTTCTGAACCTAGTGTGGGGATTGAGTTCTAATTCTAAATCTAAGGAGGATTAAGGAGGAAAATACCATGAACACAGAAAGACAAGACAAAACCAAACAGCCAACTGAAAAACAATGAGACAAGACAAGGCAAATTTTCTATTTTATTAGATTTTAATCATGTTTTCTCTTAAAAACTAGAGGAGTTGGATGCCTGATGCTATTAAGAGATTTTTCAAAGGAATATGAATGCTAACATCTGCAAATTAAAGGTTTGGAGTTTTGGCTAGAGTTTTTTTTTTTTTTGTATGGGGTATTATGGGGTTTTTTTTTGGTTTTTTGGTTTTTTTTTTTTTGCTGGTGGTTGATTGGTTTGGGGTATTTTTAACATTTTGACTTGATACATATAAAGTAAAGGGTTTAGTTAGTGAAGAACCAAAAACCTGAAATTTGCTGAGATACTGTGAACACTCCGTGTCTCTAGTCAGATGCCAGGAAGCCTGGGTTCAATTATTTTGCGTCATGTGGTGGACAAAGATTTCTGTGGAGCTCTGTCTAGGCTGAAGTGTGAACTTACTAGAATTGCTACCATTTTTTAGAGACAAGAAGATCTACAAGGGGAGCAGTGGACAAGCAGAGGAGGATCTGGCTAAGAACAAATCCTTTCATATGTGCTTTCTATGGCACAGTGTTGCTTAGTCATGAGGAAGAGATGCAGGTCAAGGAGTCCTTTTTTGGAGCCACATAAATAGAGTTTTTTAAGAAATTTTACAGAACATTCAACTCCTGTATATTTTCCTTAAGTGTCCCCTGTTCCTTGTAAGAAAAAAACAAAACAGAAAACCTCTTTTCCCAAGAGTTTCACTTTTCATCTTCAGCGTGGTGTTACAAGTTCATGAGGATAAAAAAAGACAGTAAAAGCAGTAAGTCAGTCCAGCCTATTCTAATAAACAATGTTACTGTTGCAATCACCATCTAGCTATATGGTGCCCCACTTCAAATACTAGCATTATGAGTTCCCAAGGGAAAAAAAAAAGTAATTCTTAAATTTTTAACATAAAATAAAGAAAAAGTCTACTCAATATATGTAAAAATGCCATAGTCTGGTAACTTTGAATTAGGTTTGCCATAATTTAGAAGGATATAGAAAAATGTATTTCAGGACAGGCTGAGTTTTTCCTTAACAAAAGTTACAGTCATTATTTTTTTTTCTAAATTAAGTCAGGATAACTCTAGAAGGGCTCTGCATCAGTTACTCTACTGATAAAATATTGTCTACGTAAGGCAGTGAAGAGCTAAGGAAATCACAAAGCTCTCAAAGAATCATAAAGAAAAAACCCAGTGACTCTACTAGAGTGGTCCCCTCACCAGCACAATTTAAGTTCACCCGTTACTTTTCTGTATTTCAGACTCAGTGCCAGGGACTTATTCAACACAAGGAAGTATGAAGACGAACAATGGCTTTTTTCACCTTTACAGAAGTCAGCTCCACAACTGCAGTGAGCAGATATTCTGCACCATGCAATGACAGCAAGGAAGGATTGAGTTTTAAGTTTAATTCTGCTCTGCCACAAAGAAGTTGAAAAACTTTCTATGGAAAGTGAGGAATTTCTCAGAATGGATGAAACAGGCTTATGTCAGCTTATATTTTATATCTGTTCTTATTTTTGCCCCTATTCACAAAGATATTTTTAATGATTTTGCTTTGAATCTGAAAAGAAAATCAAGCTAGGAACAGTATAGTAATATTTAAAAGATTATCTGGACTACCCACCTGAAATAGAGCATTATTGCATTACTGTACAACATAGTCTTCAAAGAGATGGTGTCTTAAGCAATAATCACTGCCTGAATCTGTGGAGCAAAAGGAAGAAATTAGGCTTGATTAATATATGGTTTTGACTAAGTAATTCAACAGAACAAGACATGAAAAGGGAAAAGATCTTAGTACTGTGTTAACAAGTTCACAAAAATGCAGGGAGGGTAACATCTGTGAGCCAGATAAAGAAGGAGGCAGAGAAATAACAAATGAGACAGATGCTGTCAGAGATGGAGACTCACCTGGAGGATAAATTATTCTGTCTAACCATCTCTAGTTCAGGGACCTACAGCTCTCCCATGGGCTCTCACTTTTTTTAGCTGGTTTAGAATCTTCCATTTTTTCCAGGGTTGCAGCACTGTGAACATACTATAACTCATTTATATTGAGGATAATTTGATGTGGTTTTTTGTTAAATTTGTTTTGTGTCAAATGAAAACTCCAGGGATATTAGCTGCATTAATTCACACAATTACTAGCAATTTTTTACCGGTTGAATGCAATTTTGTCAACTTGGTAAGGATCAGTAAGACTACAACAAAAAGAAAGCATGATTTTCAGACACATCTGTTAACTCTGGGGGCTTTCTCACCTTCCTCAATACAGACTATGAACTACAAGCAAATGGGGCTCATTGGTTTCTTCTTGGTAATCCCATTGCACAAACTTATTTTACATCACCTTTGGGATGAGAGACAATCAAATGCACAAGCAAATATTCCCAAAAACTTGGTATTCCTATGATAAGAAATGTATAGAAGTTCAAGATAACTTCCACATTGGAAATACAAAGAAGAATATGCAGCTAAGGTTGGGCCATTGTATCCAGAATATTAATTTATAGGTATTTTGTATTAAAAGGACACAATGCAAATTTTTTTAGTTTTTCCTTTTATCAGTGAATCTCTGTGAAAATCCAGACGGTTGCTCCCACGGTGACTTTGAACCACAAGTATGCTGACCTTTAAAAATCAACACCACTTTGTGGTTCTGTTCTTATCTTTCCTCTCACTGACAACCATGACAAAATTGTTGGCAGACTGTCAATATCTCAGACCACGGACTTCCAGTGAGTCACCAACTGTTCAGATACCTCGTTATTCACAGTCCAGTTTCCTCCTCAAGCCTCAAGGGACCACTGGAGTGGGAAGTGCAAGATGTTAGTTGTGATTCTGGATCTGGCACCTAGATAGAAAAGCTGTCCTGCCTTGAGTCCTAAGGCAGGAGCAGCTGTATATGCAAGTGGCATTGAGTTTCACAGGGGGGTTGGCGTAAAAAAATGCCTGTGCTTCTTTGGGGCCCCATGCTCAGGAAGGCTTTGCAGAGTAGATGATTAAATTAGTTTCCCCCAAAGAGCAACAGAAAAGAGAGGAACAGAAAACATTTTGTATTGCAGTCTCCATCTGCAATTTGGCCGATGAGGCCTCATCCTTTCCCCAGGAGGGGCAATGCCGCTGCAGTCCCGTCAGGATGAGCAAAAGGAAGGGAAAGGCAAAGACTGCAGTGAAAGAGAGCGGGGCTGCAGGACCCCAGGAGGTGCTGGGCTGTACCAGCTGGGGGAATGAGACAGGCTTCACAGGCTGTGTCTGGGAGGAGCAAGGGGAAGAAGGGGAGAATGTGGGAATTTGTTTGGTGAGATGTTTGGCAGTGGTCACACTTTGGTCAGAGGAAAGTGCTCTTTGGTTAGAGAAAAGAGTGGACAGAAAGAGATATTTTTCCAATATCAGTAAGAAGCTAGGTCTTGAGGCAATATAAATCAAAATATAAATGTAGCTGCTTACCATGACAACCTAATACAGATTGTCACCTCTCTCCTTAACCTTTTTGCTAGTATTATGTCCAGCTTCTGCTCCAGTAATGGCATGTTGTTGCAATGAACTTTGCCTCTTCTTTGGTTTCCTATGGAGATCTAGTAAACTGAGTGGTTTTTTTTTCTTTTGCAGTAGGTACTTTTGTACTGCTGACTAAAAAGTCTCCCCAAGTTTTTGCTTTTGACATGTATAAATGAATGTAACCAGTTACCATAATTGAGAGGAGCTACAGAGAGCATTCACTAGGACAAAATAAGCAAAACTCCTGTTGAAAATCTACCCTGGTGATTTTTGTATTACATATTTGTGTCCTTATAATATTTAAACTAAATTTATTTTTTTGTGATATTTTATAGAGGCATGCTTATAATCACACATAATTACCTGAGTAAGAAAAGAAATACTGACTTCTTAAAGAAATACAATAGATTTTTCAGATACTTGTTTCAAAGCACAGTAAAAGTGTTAGAAAGCCCCCACACTTCAAAGTTTCTAACTGAAGTCCAACCACTGCAGCTCAGGTCCATGTAAAATCATCTGCTGAGGTCAGAAAAAGCAGCCCACTGCCTGTGTGACACTGTCTAGAACAGTAAACCCTGCTTCTCATTCTTCCAGGTTGGGTTCCTGGTGCTTTCAGTGCCTCAGTCAGAGCTACTTCGTGTCTCCTCTGCCTGGAGTCCTCATGCACCCCTTCAGACTGAGAGAGAGAAATACATGGGTGGGGCAACTCTTCAAAGCAGTATGATCAAGAGTGACTTTCTAATGGCTCCAGGTGGACTCTGGAGTAGGCCTTGGTGCTAGTGCCTATTATCTGAGCACAGTAAAGCTTCATGGAATTGGAACCTACCCATATATAAACTGTGAGCCATCCTAGGAGCTGGCTACTGTATTGATTCCACAGATTACAAAGTCTGTTCCTTTTTGTTTTTCGGAGGGAGGCATCAAAGCTCTGTGGCATATTAAGCATTGTCCATTAAGTTTGATATGACAGAAAACTACCACCTGCTTCTACTTAAACCTCTAAAAAATTGGTATCTTAAGCACAGAAAAGCCCTAAATGCTGAAGCACATCACTATCTTGGGCGCTCAACAACAGTAAGGTAGAAGAGCCTAAAAAAAGGATCCACCTGTATAAGTCAGAGATGGCTGAAGACAGGTAGAGATGAGAAAAAGACTTTGAAATTAAACTCCTATGTAAGAACAGGTCATCTAGAGCCTTTAAAGAAACAAGTTCCTGATTCAAAATCAGCTCCTGGCCTCCTTGAGGAAGGTGCTGATAAACCATGACTGGACTTTTGACCACCCTGAGCTGTGTGATTCATGTGGTTTCCTCCATCATTACAATTCCTCTTTAACACCCCACACTACTGTTTCGGATTCCTGTGATCTCTAGGGGACGTCTAAATTCAGTTTTGAGGGTGTTTTTTCTGTGGTGTTCTTCCTTCTTCTCTAGGGGTAAGGGACCTCCCTCACCCCTGGTGAAGTTCCAACACATCACAGCTCCTGGAAAAGCCTCTGCAGGGCTGTTTCACCAAGGGCAGATGATGACTGTAGGATCCCAACCCAAGAGCAATAAGGGAGAAGGAAGGGATAGAAAAGCTTCAAACTGAGTTAGTTGTCTTGAATGACAGAACTGCAGTTACCTTCTTTCAAGATTACTAGGCACAATTTTCTTTTCTTTAAGTGTCTCATCTGAGGCTCTTTTCCTTGTTCCTCTAGCAAATTTGAGACTATTTATGTTTCTATTAATCTTCTATTAAGACACTTTTCAACTTTGGTTTTATGATCTCACATTGGCTTTCCTTTGATAAAACATCTATGTTAAGGCATTTCTCTGTGATATTTGGATATAACAGACTTTGAAACAAATTAGTCCTTGATTAGTCCCAGCCTGCTTTTCCTCTCTCTCTGCCTTTCCTTAAACTTATCCCAAAATTTCAGTAAAAAAACATTTCAACTTAAAACTTGAATTCTTAAGATTAGAACATGTGTAGTGAGACTCACTACTTTTTATCTAAAATGGGGTAGACAGCAGGTAGCATTTAGTGCATTCCCTTTTTGTCAAAATTGCAATCTCTTATTTTTTCCTGCTGTTGTTCTGTACTTTTGCCATATCTGTATTGAAGAAAACATTAGAAAAAGAGGGGAAAGGAGGATAAAATGTATTTTTTGCCTCTCTGGTGTCATTTCTTTCCCCCGTTGATTTTTGTGAAATGATCAAAGCCATCTACCAAGATAGCAAGAAAAGGTTTAAAACGTGTTTGTCCTCTGGTTTCCTGCTGGTCTGCCTGAGCCTCTTTTTCCATTTGCCATTTACAGCATCAGTAGCTTCATTAGCAAGGGATTACAACAACCAAACCTGCTCTGATTCTCCAGGGACTGCCCCCCATCTTCAATTACTTATTTAGCTGCTGCTGTACATTCAAACTAGCCCCTTTTCCAGCTGGTTTGACCTGGCCAAACAAACAAGCGCAGCCCTGACCTGACAGCATGCCCTAATTGAAGGGATCCCTCCTGGGTGAACACAGCCTCCCCAGCCATGTCAGGGAGGCAACTGCAGCTCCTAATGCCTTGGCCATTTAGAACTGCTTCTAAGTCATCTCTTGGACCTAAGGGTCATGCACCTTAGCCAACTGTGGTCTCCACACCTGTCAAAGAGAAGCAGAAGAAACAGACAGTCCCGGTTTGAAAGCGTATGCACCTCACCCTTCACACCCTCCTCTTCCTTCTCACCTCCCAGGGACTGAAAGTTTTGTCACTGCTGACAGGGTCAGATTATCACATCACATTTACCCCAAGGAATTGTAAAATGTCTGGCTTTTCAGCATAGAAACATGGATTCAGATACACTCACAAAACACTGAAGGGAAACATGCAAAGATAAGTCAGCTCAACAGAGAAACCATAAGAATAATCATTCCCAGCCAGTGAAGGAAGCTGACAAACAATTCATCAGTGACCTCTAGAAGTTCAGATAATCAGTGGTAAAGCATGCTCTCCCACCACAACACATAGGTCTCCAGGAGATTTTATGAAACCAAGATGATGCTGAAAACAGAAGGACTTCCCAACAGCTTGCTTAGCACCACGGAGATACCAGTTCCTTTGGGAATCTGAAGAAATACATAACTAGCTTACTGTATAAAAAGAATACACCTACTTGTTGTTATCAGAGTCCCACAGGAGTGATGTTATTTCTCAGCCAGGGCTGCTCTCCCTGGCTGCCCCACCCCTTTTATCCCAGCTGCCTCCACGGGCTACAGCTGCCGCCCAGTTCAGGGCATCACAGCTGCAGCCCATTTGCAATAACTAGAATGGGTTACACAATACATACATACTTACACAATACATAGATCTTTTACTGGGACTCATGGGCCAGCTATACAATACATACTATAATGCCACGGCCTCTGTAAGTACTGTAAAAGCTGGTATCATGTTTTTTGCAGGGACCTTCCACACAGATTCAGTGAATCAGAGGAAATCTGATCTTTAATAAAAAAAAAAAACCAAAATCAACTCAACAAAAAAACCAAACCAACCAAGCCAATAGTTCCCCTGTGTACAGCAAAGAAAATATCATATATTATTAAAATCAGTTAGTTATTGGAATTTTTTTTCAGTTGAGACCAAAAAACAATCAAACAACAGCAACAACAAAAAAACCTGGAAAGAAAGCTACTATCTACAGTCTTGGCACATTTAAATGTTTCCTTGATTTTATAAACAAGGTTGCACTGATAGGTGCAATACCAATGTCCATACTGTGTGCCTTTGAAAACAGCCATCAAGGAAGATTAAAACCAACATTATTATATTATAGTCTAAAAATAAGCTCTGAAAGCACTGTAGTCCATGTGTCTCTCAGTCATGCTTTGTTTCTTTTGCACTGCTCTGGCACAAATGGGCTCTCAAACCAGCTGATAACACTGATCACCTTGCAGAGAGAGATAAAAGGAGCTCTTTTTGAGAAGACTGAGAACTCTTCTCTTGTCTGTCTTGCCACTGGGAAAACACTTGCAGTTCTGGACACTGATTTCTGAACCCAGGAGTGTGAATGTGGCCCTGCTGCAATCACTACATGCATCACCATGGGCAGAAAGTACAAATGAGATCAGCATCCTCATTTCTGAAGAAAAATTGTAGCAATTGCTAAATCTAATTTTTTTTTCCTATTAGCACATGTAAATAGACCAGATAGATAATTTCTGCTTAACAAGCTGGTCTTGACTAAAATATCATTAAAATGGAGGCTCTAGAACACTCTGCTTGACCAATACTGATGCTCTGATTTGCAGAAGACAGGTGAAATTGTAAGCTTGATCCTCTCTATTTTAATGCAGAATACTCAACAGACATCTATAAATCTTATCAAAAATTTCTCCGTAGCAGGGCAGTGTCACCGACATTCTTCTTGAAAAATCCTTTCTTAGGATTTTTCCTTGCTGGAGCTGAAAGGTTTCAGCAGCACTGTAAACAATTATTATCTGCTGCTGTGGAATGCAGCAGGTTCACCTGTGGTTGGATGGTCAGCAGATGTTTGGATCTGCTGACCATTCACAGGCAGGACTGCTATCGCTCTGCTGAGACACAGAGCCTTGTTTTGTCTTCTTTTCTCGCTCTCTCTTAGCTTAGCAGCTTCTGAAGAAGCCTCTGCCTTTCTATCTCTATGTAGTATAGTTATAATGTTATATATATACCCTAATATAATAAATATAGCCTTCTGATCATGGAATCAAGATCCTGTCTCTTCCATCCATCTACAAACCCCTGTGACCACGGCAACAGGGCAGCTAGCAGACAAATCTCTGAAATGACTATTCCAATAGACTCAGAAATAATGGAATTCAGGCACATTCTGGACATCCTTATGTGTCCAGAGCAGAGGGACAGAATCTCCTCCCTTGACCTGCTGGCCACATTTCTCTTGATGCAGCCCAGGACACAGTTTGCTTTCTGGGTTTCAAATGCACGTGGACAGCTCATATCCAACCTCTCACCCACCATCACCCCCAAGTCCTGCCAGGCAGGGCTGCTCTCAATTTGTTCATCCCCCAGCCTGGATTGATACTGAGGGTGCCCTGACCCTTGCACTTCATCTTGTTAAACCTCATGAGATTCCTTTTGGACCAGTTCTTGAGACTGTCCAGGTCCCAAGGCATCCTGTACTTCAGGTGTGGCAACCACACCACTCAGCTTGATGTCATCTGCAGACTTGCTGAGAGGGTGCCCTGATCCCTTTGTCTATGTCAATAAAGAAGATATTAAATGGCACTGGTCCCAGTACAGACCCCTGAGGGGCACCACTTGTCACTGATATCCAGTGGGACATTGAGTTGCTGACTATGACCCTCTGGATGTGACTGTCCAACCACTTTGTTCTGCTCCAAACAGTTCACCCACTGAGTACAGCTCTTGCCCACTTAGGGATCAGGATGTTATGGGGGGCTGTGTCTAAGGCCTTGCAGAACTCCAGATAAATGACATCTGTGTCCCTTCCCTTGCTCACTGATGCAGTCACTCCATTACAGAAGGGCACTGGGCTGGCCAGGCAGGACTTGCCTTGGTGAAGCACAAATCTCCTCCCTGTTCTCCATGTGCCCTGGCACGGCCCCAGGGAGGATCTGCTCCATGATCTTGCCAAAGGTGATGCTGACAGGTCTGCAGTTCCCAGGCTCCTCCTGTTGACCCTTTTGGAGATGAGTACAATGGTTCCTCTTTTCCAGTCACCAGGGACTTTACCTGACTTTACCTGTCACGACTTTTCAAATATCATGGAGAGAGGCTTGTCAACTACCTCAGTCAATTCCCTCAGAACTCTGAGATGCAGCTTATCAGATCCCATAGACTTCCATCCATTCAGGTTCCTCAGGTGGTCGCAAACTTGATCTTTATTTACAAAGGGAGGCACTTTTCCCTCCCAGTCCCCATCCTGATTTCCATCCACTCAAGGTGTGGGAAGAGAGGTTGCCATTGAAGACTGAGGTAAAAAACCTCAACCTTTTCCTTATCCACTGTTACCTGTTTACCAGTGCTGTCCATCAGGGGCATTCACCTTCTCTGACCTTCCTTTTCTGGTTAACACATTTGTGGAAGAGTTAACTTAGCGCTAATATTCCTTGCCAAGTTCAGTTTCAGCTTCACCTTGGCCTTCCTCACCCTATCCCTACACGACCAAACTTCGTCTCCATACTCTTCCCTGCTCACCTGTCCTTGTTTCCACTGCCTGTGCTTCTTTTCCTTTAGCTTGACCAGGAATTCCCTATTCAGACATGCCAGTCTCTAGCATTCCTTGCCCTATTTCTTGCTCCTGGGGATTGCCAGCTCTATTGTTATTTTCATAAATTTGCATAGGAAAAAAGGCGATATGAATTGTTGGGACATTTTTGTTGACGTTGCTGTGCTCCAGAGACCCCTACCAATTCAACCTACAAACCTCAGTAGATTGTATGCTCTCCATATTTGCACCTTCTGAAAGATTTTCTGAGCACAATGCTGGGCATTTCAAGTATTTTATGGCCATTTACAAGACCACCAGATACCAGAGTCTTGTTGGGCTGAAAGAGAAGCAGAGCCTGCAGTCTGCTGAAGGGCAGGACTGCTAGGCTGGCTTAGGTGTGCTCCTCCTTGGAACATGTGGTGGTCAGACCCCAGTGAGCTGCCTTGTAGGGGTGACCTGAGCTGGTAACAGTGTCTGTCCCCTCCAAATTAGTGACTGCACTGGAGGAAAGGTGGGGAATGGAGGAGACTCCTGCTTCACGTTGGTCAGTTGGACAATTGCTAAAGCATCCTTCCTGCATGGGCTTGGCAACAGCAGCCCCATTCCTTTTCACTTTCCCAGAAGGTCAAAGTTAATCTATTCAGACCTTCTCAAACCTATTTCAGTTTTGCTTTTGACAATTCTACTGAGGCCACCTTTGGACAACAACTGTGAAGAGCAGTGAGTCGATAATTCTGCTGTGGTGGCTGTCCCTCAGTGCTGCCACAAATCTTTCTAAACCATGCTGCTCAGAACATGTGGAAATTATGTGCAGTCTTCCAGGAAGATTTTCATTTGCTATTCACTTCCAGCAGCAGGAAAGCCTTCCTCAGCTTTCCATTTTAAACATCAAATCAAACTAAGCCTGAAGATTATTGTTTTCCTATGAAAAACAAATGAATAATTAATTGTCGTGGGATTTCTCTGTGTAGTTCCAATCCATGAGGAATTAGCTGGAGTCCTTGAGATTGAAAACAATTAATGAACACAGGATGTGCAGTTTCTACATGACCATTTTGGGTTATTCCACATCATATTCTGCCAATAATCCTACTGTTGCTAAAGCACACATCCAAAGCTCAGAAGTTATGGCACATGTGATGATGACACACTCACAATAATGCCCCAGATGTGATCACCTTTAATTTCAAGGGAACACTGGCAGCAATACACACCCAGCATGTATTACAGTGGCTGTAAGAGAGTCATTAGGGTGGGATGCAAATATCTGAGATGAACAATGGACAAAATTTGGCAAGTTCTAATAGAACCATTAAAATATCTGAATAACAAGGAAGATGTTTACTGCTCCCCACAATGGAAGGGTTTAAAACTATTCAGAGCCAGAAAATGAAGCTTTGTGTGTTGTTCAGGAAACACAGAAGTGTTGCCACCACTGTATTGCAGCCCAGCCTCTCTCAGCCACACTCTCACTGCCCATGCAGGTGTCCCAATATCATGACTGTTCACTGCCCTATTAATTTATAAAGGTTACCTTGGGATAGACCCAGTCTAAACCTGAGAAACAGAAAGGATGGGATTAGTTTACAGCTATCTGTTATGTCTCCAACCTTGGCCTTTCTTGCTGCAGACTCCCCACTATTTTCCAGCATAGACTCTTTTACAAAAACCCAGAGTCTGGAAACAGCTTGTTTTAATATGAAAAATCTTTTGTGGCTTGTAAGTAACCTTGCTCTAAGGACATCCCCTTTTTATCTGGAAAGAGCATAGCCACATTGGGCTTATTCCAATTCCTAGAGAACATATGCATTGATAACACTTACGTAGAAGTATATATTTGTTTCAGGGGCTTTTGCAAGCTGAATGAACTCAAATTGCCAGAACATCTTGTGTGTTTCTTCCCAACTGTAGATGCTATAAAGCAAATCCTATCAATTAATGAGTAAATTTCAAGAAAGCTTGAAGTTGTTTTCAGTGGAAAATCAAATGTTTGAAAAATTTTTTCAGTAATCAGCTCCCTGATGACATAAAACTGATGTGGAAATCTCACAGGCACAGGTCAGCAATTCAAGCCTGCAATGCCACAAAGCCAACTCATGATACCATGAGGGCTACCCCTGACAGTAGAAAATGAAGAAGGATATAAAAGAAAAAAAAGCATCTTTAGAGTTCAACAGAAATAAAATTTCTCCATCTATTATGAAAACAGTGTCCCCAAAAATCCAGAGAGATCCAAAAGTATCCCACCTGAGAGGAAAACCCTTCCTATTGCATTCATAGTTTTTAGATACAAGAGTAATCAGAGAAGAAACTTAAAAGTATCAGAGATATTAAAAACTTCTGACAATTTTGTTCAAATTCACAAATACAATCACTGAGGAGACAATAATTCACATATTCTGATATTTGTGATGAATATGCTGAACATGCTGGAATTTACCCAGCTCTGACTTTCAGAACTGCTGCCTTTTGATTTTGAGATGTAACTGTAAGGAATCAAAATACCAAATACTACTGCATAAATGTGTGCAAGTATCTCAGTGAATCTTTTGGAAAAAGCGAATGGATACTGGTTGAATTAATTAGGAATAAGAATTCCAAAATATATTAGAATCCTCTAGAAATTGCTCTCTGTGCTCAAGAGCCTGGTGTTCCAGCTGCTGTTTTGTAGAGCCTAGGTGAAATGAATGCTTTATCCTGAGCCTAACTCAGCACCTTAAGGGGTTCCCTCCCTAACACAGGGGTCCTTATTGCTGTTTTTATTCTTTTGTGACAATTATGTTTTATATGAAAAGGAACTTGTTTTATACAGTTCACTTATGCCCAGAAGTAGAAACCTCACTCGTTTTGTGATCATTTTCAGAAGCAGTGTCCCTGAAGATGGCACATTTGGAAATGGCATTATTTCATACTGCTGCATAGCAGCAATTGGCACCCCAGTCTATAAAAGACACTATTCAAAAATATAAAATAGCCAACACCCACAAGAAAAAACAGAGTTCTATTCTATCCCCAAAAATACCTCTGCAGAGTACCTGTTATATTGCACTTAATCTAATTTACTAAAGGAGAGATGAATCCCTTTGCTGCAATCAAGCTATTTTTAAAAAGAGATTGGTGGTGATTCAGCTGAATGGTGACTAAACCACAGACAAATTTCCCCTGTCAGCTTGTGTGTATAAAAAGATGCTTTGCTGGAATGTATCATCTGCAGATACCACTGTCTTTTTGGACTGATGGGGAGTTTTCCAGTCAAACTATAGAATTTTAATTATTATTTAAAATTATATGCATATCAAGCTTTTAGCACATTTCAGAGAGGCATCAGGTCATACAACTGAGCTGTACCGGGTTTGCATTACTGGGAGTGGCTCCTGTGGGCAGTTTCCAGAAGCTTTCTCCAAGTCCAACAGAGCCAATTCCAGCTGGCTACAAGACAGACCCACCACAGGAGAGAGACTGTGTGGGAGGAGCAGCTCTGCAGACTCCCTTTGGAGCCATTTGTGGAGGACTGTCCCCCATAGAAGGGACTCCCCACTGGAGCAGCAGTGAAGAGTCATCCCACTGAGGAGGGAGGAGTGGCTGAGACAAGGTCTGACCACAGACTTCATCCCCCATCCCCTGGACCACTGGATGAGGGGAACGTAGAGAAAACCAGGAATGGAATTATGCCTGGAAAGAAGGAAGAAGTAGGGGGAGATGTTTCCAAGATATGGATTTATTTCTCATTATCCTACTCTGATTTAATTGATAATTAATGAAACTAACTTCCCCAAGCAGAGTCTGTTTTGCCCATGACAGTCAGTGGTGAGTGATCTCTCCTCATCCTTATCTCGACCCAAAAGCCTTTCACTGCATTTTGTCTCCCCTGTCCAGCTGAGGAGGGGAGTGACAGTGGCTTCAGTGGCTTCGTGGTGTCCAGCCAGCATCAACCCACCACACAAGCCACAACAGAGAGAATTTGAAACAGATATTAACTGAACAAGATCATTAGCTGAAACTGCTTGTTTAATTTACTTTATCTGAGCTGAATGTATCTTCTGAAAGGATAAACAGAGATACATTTCCACGAACAGAAAAGCAGTCATCCCCCATTCTGAATGTTACTCTGCAACTCAAAAGATGCAGGTTGAGTTCTTTCTCTCTATGAGCTGCTGCCTTTGTCAGGTACAGGATTACATCTATGGACTAGGGATGCCTCCTACAGCTGTTCCTACCTGCAAACTTCCAGTTAATATAGCAGAGTAGGGAGGGGAGAAGGAGAGTTCTTCATTTACATCACCAGAGAGAAAGAAATTAAATCTGGAAAGTAAACTAAACCAGAAATGGAGTTGAGAAACAACTATTACAGTCCCTTGAGTAGGGCACCTAATTACTCTATGGCTCCTTTGGAAACTGCCTTCCAGGGACTATAGCAGAAGCTCACGCTCATGACATTTATCAGGATGTAAGTTTGGAATATAATAATCCTGGCAGTTCACTAGTGGGTTTGCTTGGTCCTGAAAAACTGATTTCCTAGGAAATTACTTTTTAAGATCTACCTGTACTTCTGTCTGGTTTCTCTGATGATTTACAAAACTAGATACTCTGTTTTCTTGCCATGGTGAGAACAAGTCTTAAAGAGCACAGAAGAATGCTTGTCCTTCTCTTCACCTTGACTTTAAATCTCACAGTTTATGTCAGTGAAAATTGTTACACATTTAATTAGCTATTTTGTTGATGCAGAGTTAAAGACAGTTTAGTAAATAGTCTGTCTATTATTTCTATCCTCATAAGTCAATAATGAAAATTATGTCACTCACAGGACAGCATATGCAAATAAATGTGCATATGATAGACTGAAGGCAGAATTCACTGGCATCTAATAGGTGTTTAATTGCTTTGGAGTGCTACTAAAAAGCAATATTATTAGGATGTTTTTCTTGCAAATGGGTCTTAGAAGCATATGGTCAGCGCTCTATAATCGCAGTCTTATAATTAAAACTAAATAGGTTAGAAATTACAAGGTAGAAGAAAACAAAAACTCAGCAGCAAGTGCATGTATGGCTAACCATGGATAAGTGTGTGCTGTGTGGTACTTGTGGGTGCACCTAAATGCTGGCACTACACCTGCCAGGAATTACCATTATGGCTTAGGAGGAACTGTGGCTGTCTAAGGAGACCTCAGGGAAATGAATTCTTAGCTGGGGCTGACACGAGTACAAATTAACCAATTAAGGCACCTGTATCAATATAAGCATCCTGACTCATTGTTTAATGGGATAATTGGAATTCTGTAGAGGAAATAAAGTTGATTACAGGGATCAAACAGAGTGAAAGCTTTCTAAGCATTTGTCTCTTGCTTGTGACAACTTGTAGCTTATGAGGCTGCTGACATTAATGCCTTAAGTTTTAGCTTTCATATTTTTCAGATTTTGTACTGCCTTAGTGTGTAACTCTGAATTTCATATAAAGTGTTAGCAGGTTCTCTTCACAGTTTCGTTAGACAAAACAATCCTTTTCCAGCCAAGAACCAAGGACACCATTGCAGCTTCAGGCCCAAAAAGTACAAACAACAGAAAACTGAGGAGAGCAGTCTGGGAGCATGGGACTTCATAACCTGAAGCTGAAATTGGACAATTAACCCCAACATGTAAATGGACCAAAACTTATAAAAGAGTGAAAACTCATGACCTGTCATCCATCTTGGGTGTAGCCTCAGCCAGGCTCTTGTACTGCCCAAGGTGTGTTCTTTGAAGGCCTTTTAATAAACACCTGCTTTATTCCTTTAACACTGTCTAGCTTCTGTTCCAGGGAGCCTCTTTAGGCATCAATATGGAACACATAGCAGTATGGGGAGTAAAAGGTCAGGTCATCACTTTTCAGTGCTTACAATAAAATTGTGTACATGCTATGAAGAAATAGACAAAGGTCTGCATGTTTAGCAATGAACATGAAGTCTATATTCCAACTTTTGTATGTATCTGAATTCCCAGAATGTTCTGGTTTCACCCGATGAATTGTTCTTGGTATAATGCAATTCAGCTGATTTTCTCATCATTTCACATGCATCTATAAATCAATTTACAATACAATGCTAGGTGTCTACTCCATGGTCTTGATGGGTGGATTTGCCCATGAAAGCATATGATGAACAGATGGTGGAAGAGAAAAAGTCAAAGAGATGAGGGGCTAGTTGGGCTCTTCAATCCAAAGAAATAAGATGCGGATGATTTACTCTCTATAAACAGAAGACAAACTGATCTCCAGAGAGAAGGAAGAATGGAAATAAATTCACTGTATTCTCAGGAAGCAATCTATCACAAAAGGTCAGCATGCCTCTATGTTTGAAGAAAAAAATGAAAAGGCATCTGGGGCTTATTGTGTCCAAATGTATTATTTCCTTTGAAGGATTCAAAATATTTTTGTCCAACGGAAACTGAGGCCTACGTAACTTCTCTTTACATGTTTCTGAAGAGTAGTCTGGTTATTTGAGAGAAAAAAAAGAAAATCAAGTACAATAAAAGACCTAGCATTATTTTTTCTTCATGTGTCAGATGAAAGTTTTGGGTGTACAAGACTTGTCATATTTTATCTGGAATATCAACAGAGAAACAATAAAGAACACCTAATGCTTTATTTATTTATTCACATTCTTGGTTTTTTTTTTTCCATTTCTGCCATTACTCTTTGCAGGGCACAGATCTTCAAAGGACTCCAGCTGTAATGATCTGTATTTCTCAGGATGCAGATATTCCATTGGTATAGAGTGAGAATCTTACTGTTCAGTTTTGAAACTGCAGGAGCAGTTGGGAACCATGAAATCAGATAAGGGCCAGTACTCTCCTTAGGCTACAGAAATTTGAAAAGCAAATATCTTCTGTTTGAGGAATTTAACGTCATTTCCTTTCAGTTAAAAATGTCCAACCATCCTGTTCCAAATTAATGGAATTCTGGTATTTTAAAATTTTGCCCAATTTTACAGCAAAGCCCAAGATGAAAAAGGATAGAAATTCTCTACTCAATAGCAGAAATTCTCTATTCCATAATGACTGACATTGCCTAGAACACAGAGCACACCATAATGTTATTGAAACGAATAAAATAAATGAGTGCTCTGCAAGCTCCAGAACACATAATGAAATGAAAAATAATGAAACACATAATGAAACACAGAAGTCCATTAAATTTATTATTTTCTATAATGAGAGTCTACCCATCTTATCAAACTTCTGTGATAAAATTTGCCCCTTCTGGGCCTAATGAGTTTTGCAAATGGTGCAAATGAAACAATTCTTATCCAGCATTACCCACACAGAAGAAAAGTGCGCACTGACCAAAAATAAGGACATGCAGAAATTCTTTAAATGAAACCACATTGATTGAGCCATTAGGATCCTTCTGTAGAAGAAAATTAGGAGAACAGTCACATTGGGACAAAACGATGACCTTAAAATATGCACTTTCTCTAAGCCCAGGATGAAGTTAGTGTCTCAGTAGATACCAGATTCTGCTTTGAAATCTGTTTATTGACCTGTAACTTATGCAAGCAGGAAGACTCAAAGGTAATTGACAAGAGAGTGAACGAAGCAATATGCTGTTGAGTGTGCCCTGAGCTGTTTTCTCACCACAGAACTCTGCAATACATGTATGCCTTGTAATTAAATATTGTATAAAATTCTTGCTGAATATGATTACCACAGTTTTCACATATATCTGTCCTGAAAGACCTCACAAGAAAACAAAAACAAAAAACAAAAACAAAAAAAACCCCAAAACAAACCAAAAACCACAAATAAAAACCCCAACCAAATGAAAAAAAAAAAACAAAAAAACCCCCAAAAAACAAACCTCACCAAACAAAAAAAAAAAAACCCAAACCACAACAACAACAAAAAAACCCAAAACAAAAAAACCCAAGGCATTATATAAAAAACAATGTATTCTGCTCTTAGTATTTAATATAGCATAAGGTAAAGTATACTTTTTGTTGCCACTTGCAGCAACAAAGCTAACAGCAGCATGTGATTAGGAGTCTGAAGTCTCTCCTTCATCTGAGATTGCTTTCTGAAATCAAATTCAGGCAGAGAGAAAGGAGAAACAAACAAGTTTACTCCAGCTCTGCAGTAGCAAATAATCAAGATAACTACTTGAGGAACATAAAGTAAAGCACCAGATTCTTCAAATGATATGATAATTGAAACACAGGTGTCGAATATCCAGTTACGTGCAGATCTCTCTCCTCTCAGAAAATGGAAAGGGCACAGAAGGGTTTAGCCTGAGATGAACAACAATGCAAGGGGAAAAAAAAGAGCCAGTCTGTGAACTGGAGGACAAATCTATCTCAACCTAAAATTTGTCATTGGATGTGTTGTACAGGCAGTCTGTTCAAACACATGACAAATGACACTGCTATTCATAGAGCAGGCATAGCACAGGTTGCCACAATCTAAATTGTTACTAATAGTATCCCATGCACCAAGAAATGTCATGCATTCAGCTGTAGAGCACCACAGGCTGAAGGTGTATGTAAGAGGAAATTACAGTTAATACAGTAAAAATTATCCAATAGCTAGCTATATGCAACTAATCTTTACGATTTGTTAAAAAACAAAAAACAAAAAACCAAACAAACAAAAACCCAAAAAAAACTCCAACCACAGAGGCTTTTAGCACCTCTTTTTGCAGTTGCACTGCATTTCAGGAAATGAGAAATATTGAATCCTTGGTTATAAGGAAGCAATATTTTGTTTTGACATCCAAATGCTCCACATCAGTCCTTGATTTGCACAGCTCTGAAAAAAAGGGTGCATACTCAACTTATTTGTAGCCCCCTCCTGTCTTTTTAAATGTATTTCAAAAAGGGCACAGATTGTCTAGCCAATGAGTTATACTGTAGGCATAAAAATACGTGGATAATAATGTTCTGGCTTTTTCATACAGCTTCATGGAGAATCCTGGCTTCAGGCCAAACAACTGTAAAAGCAAAGCTTTTTCCCCTTAGCATTTTAGCAAAGTGCACATAATACATCTTTAAGTAAATTAGTGTTATAACAGGTTTCCACTGATCCATCTTGAGGAGTCAAATGAGAACCAAAAATAGATCCTGTTTTCAATTTCCCCTGAGCACCAAAATGATTTGAAATCCTCCCTTGCCACAGGAAACAAACAGATAAAACCCTCAAATTTGGCAATGATTCAGTAAATATATGTGCCTGTTTCAGTATTTAAATCCAGGAGCCAAGGAACTCTTTATTAGAGAAGGATTTGCAACATATCCAATAAAAGTAGGGAGCAAGTGTGACTCTCCAAGAAAACCCCTTCCTCTGTAGTCAGATGCATTGTGGCATTTGCAAAGGAAAACTCAGCTCAGAGCATGCAGCAGATGACAAAGCCAGAGAGGTGCAGAACATGCAAAAAGCCACACACCATAACCATTCCTATACTTAAAGGGATTGGTAAAGCAGAGGTGAAGAGATGATCAGATACTATTCATTGGAATAAACAGTACAGGCTAAAAAATAGATTGTAATTTCAACTTGAATTATGAAAAGGGGAAACCCCCCTATTTGGAAAATTCCTGCAGAATGGCAAAGTCATTGAAACAGTAACAAACAAAGCAAACATTTTGAAGCAGAATAGCCTTTCCCTTTAGGGCTGATGGGATTATATGCAGTTTTTCAAGTAACTACTCCTGGATTTGTCTGAGATAAGTGATTGTATTTTCAAAAATGGAAACAAGATGATCTCATTTAAAGGTTTAGTACTTCCTTAAAATATTTATGTAAAAAAAGTGGTCTCTGGCAAGGAGATTTGAATGTGTGGAAGGAGAGGACAAAAAGTAGAAACATTAGCTCAGCATTCAGCTCAATTTTAGTACATAATTGTAAAAAAATGATAGAATCATAGTGTATGATTTCATAGATATAGTTGAGATCAAATCCCTGAAAGAAAATTTTGCTGAATGTTGATTCAAATATTGTAAAAATTTTGACTGGCATAAACCAGTCCATCTCCAATTTTGCTAAAAACAAATGTATGTTATTTTTCTTAATGCCTGTTAATAGAATTGATGATTTTTTGCATCATTGTCCCTAATGTGATGTTCTGTTTGTTTTTCAGCAAAGCATGTGTATAACACTCAGCCCAGTGGCAGTGTAAGGAGATAGCACGATTATCATGACATTAAACTAATTAAGATTGGCTTGAAGAAAGCCAAGGGTCCCCTCCTCTCCAGCTCTGCAGAACAAAAGGAACGGGGAGAACAAGGGAAATATTAGTAACAGTTTATATTAGAAGTGCTTGATTTTGCTCTGCTTATGTGGAATTGCAGCTGAATAAAGTGAAAGGAGAGAAAGGGAAAGTATTTTTTGGTCCTTAGAAAAATAACAAATGGGTTGTTAATTGGCAAGTGTTTAAAGGGCTGGTTCTAATCAGGGTAAATGGGCTTGTTTTTCCAACACTGGGTCTCACATCAAAACAACAAGAAACAATTGAAAAAATCTTTGCTGAAGAAAGCAAGAGGAAGTGGGTTGTCACCAGCTGCTCGAAGACAAAATCCTCCAACAAATGTGTAGCAGCAGATGCTGTGTGAAGCACAGGGAATGTAAATGTGCATGAGTCATCCCATAAGCTTAGGGGGACAAGCTGCAGGCCAGATCCTGGGGGCAAAGACTTTTGTGACTTTAACCATCTCTCCACTTGCTTTGTACTTTGTTCAAGTAGACAGTACATTTTTTTGGAAGAAGGTGTTATTCATCCCTTTTAAAGAGCCCTGAGCAGAAGGAGAGTTTCTTACAGCAATATTATTCCTTGGGCCCATGGCATCAAAACAAGGAGATGGTCCAGCATCATTGTCTGTCCAGGAGGAAGAAGAGTTTAAAGCATTTCCCCCTCTCCCCTCTTTTTTAAGGTTCATGATAATGATAAAAACTGTTAAAAGGATAATTTTTATAATTTCCAGCATTTCACTATTTGTTTCACACTTCAGTTTCATAAACTAGCACACTGGGAAAGGATAGAAAATTGGCATAGCAGCAAAAATGGAAGAACTACCTGTGGTGTTTCACAGAGATAATCCTGAGGATCCCATCTCAGGCTGGTTGCCCCTGGGCAGAGGGATAAGACCTTCCAAAAGTTGGAGTACGATGGAACTTGAAATGAAAGTGACAGAAGGATGCTCTCCAGGAGTTTTCAATAAAATCCTGTTTCTCTAAAAGAAATAGCAAGAAAGAGACAGAGGGAGGAGTCCCAGACTCAGGTCTTGCCTTGGATATCCCAGCTGTATATATTTAGGCACTCTCATACTCTAGTCATTATAAAACACACACTGATTTGCACAATTCCATAATCTTATAAGAAAATAGGTCATTGGGGATTATCAAATTCTCATCCATTTAATTTCAAAATTCTTTTCCTGTTTTCTCCCAGCAACACCAAGATCTCATATGGAGAGGAAAAAAGGGATTTAGCAGAAGACTTTGCATGGAGGTGGATCTACATTTTGAATCCATTTTTATGTTTGATGCTGCCATGTTCCACTGTGACAGATCCTGAGGATTCCCTCCTGCCAGTTGCCCTCAAGGCAGCCATCCCCAGTTTCTCTACTGAATTCATGCTACTTAACATGTCAGAAACAAGGAGAGGCTTTTTGTGCCTTAAAGGGGAACTCCAGAGCTGATTGGAAACAGTGATTTAATTTTGTGAAAATATGATAATATTTTGATATTAGAACATACTGATGTGTGATCTTTCCTGGTTAAAAAAAAAAAAAAAATCCAAAAAACAACAAAAAGGAGTGAGGAGGATGGGCCCTCAATAGCCAGTGGTGCAGACATTTGGAAATTCACCTGCGTCAGAAGGGACACTGCAGGAATATCAAGCTAATGGGGAAACAGTGACACTCTGGGCTGCATTGTGATGATTTTCAGGTTCCATCGGGGTGATGCTGGGAACCTGGTAGAACCTGTAACACATACCTGCAAACTCTATCCATGTCAGGAGAGGCATGTAAGATTATAGCTTTCTTTGGGATATTTTATCTGCAAAGCTACTCTTTAAGAAACAGAATACCCCAAACACATTTGTACCTGATCTCAAGAAGGAGGCTTGAGGACTGGGCTTTGCCATATCTCACTGCAGAGCACAGGTGGGAGCCAAGCATTAGCAAGTCCTTCTTCTGGACCTGAGCAAATTTAGCAGGAAAGGAATAAAATGAGATCCTGCTGCCCTTTATCCCTTGTTTGCCAGACGTGGTGGAAAGAAACTGCATTATATTTGATCCAAGCCAGATTCTTCTCCAGGCTCATGATCTGTCCGCTTCTCTAATCGTGTTTCCTACGGTGGTAATTGGGATCCCACTGAGGGAAGGGAAGGGAAGGGAAGGGAAGGGAAGGGAAGGGAAGGGAAGGGAAGGGAAGGGAAGGGAAGGGAAGGGAAGGGAAGGGAAGGGAAGGGAAGGGAAGGGAAGGGAAGGGAAGGGAAGGGAAGGGAAGGGAAGGGAAGGGAAAGGACAGGGCAGCCTGACAGCACACAGGCATGTTCCTCAGCCCTGGGAGTCAAACCATGCCATGAGTCTATAGCTGATGGTGCCTGGCTCCTCAGTGATGAGAGTGGACCACAGAGCAGCTGCTGTATTTCCAAGGGAGGGAAATCCAGCCTGACTTTTGTCATAAGTGATTAGATTTTATAGTGTGCTTATGTACTTCTCCTAATCAAATTAGCATGTTGGCTCAAAATCAGCCTAGCAGAAAACCTCTCATTTCCTTACCTATTCTGCTTCACTTATCACCTGGAATTACCAAAGTTTTGAGATTTTCTTTTCTCTCTGCTGGGCCCAGTTCTTCTTAGCTTATAAAATTTGAAACATTCATTGCCTAAGGTTGTAAGAGCAATGAATATTTATAATCCCATCTTCCCAGCACACTCAGAGGTGTCTCACAGTGTGACTTCATATTAGAAATGTCCCACCTGTGGGGGTCACTCAGAAAAACACAGATTACAAATCTGTACAACATAGAACAAGGTCAATGCCCAAATTATGGGAATTATCACCTTAAAAAAGGTTGCATATCTGATGATGCACTGCCCCAACACTGATTTATAGGTGCTATACTAGTGACTCTCCCCTGTGAAGACAGAATTTCACCTATTAAGTTACAACATTATTCCCTGGTTCTTTTCTCAAGGCTTCTTATGAATCAGCTGCAAATTGTATAATGCACTCTTCTCACTATTTACAAAGGCTGCCTCCATCTCCAACAGCAAGAAATTAAAAAAGGGCTTCTCACCTGGCTTCAGAGTCCAGGGAAACATTATAGTTTAAAGAATGTAGCAACTAGTGACAAAACACAGGCAGGACTATGATGATGAGAACTGCTTAGAAAATACTGCAAATGAAACTTCCTGACCCTGCAGGCACCTTCTGTTAATTCACTGCAAATATGGGTCTTTTTCTAGGCTGAGGCCACACTCTAAAAAACCCAACCCTCATCTCATTCATCTCCAAAAATGCAATTAAAGCTTAATGTTAATTCAGATTATTTTCCTATTCAAGACAGAGCTATGAGGATTACAGTCAGTTTTAACACTTGTCAGGAAAATATGGTTTCTTCCACTTTGCAGACAGGCAATTAACGCTCAGCAGCAGCACTGAAATTAGAAACTATCTAGAGGCCATTTTAGGCCAAGAAAGTTTTGCCATTGATTTTAATGCATCAAGATATAACGTATTCTCCAGTATCATGCCCTTTCCTATTTTTCCCAAACTTTGGCTGAACCATTAAATTGAAGCCTGCCCTGTAAATCCCATAAGCTATTAATGTAGTTCCCTTAGCTGGAAGATAGATTAATGACCTGAGACTTCTGTAGAATATTTGCTACTTCAGTGCAAATTAATATCATATTTTATCCTCATTTTATACCCATATCCAGCACTTCCTTCTGCAAAGGATACCAGAAGGAGCTGATTATTTAAATGCCAAGATTCTAAATCTTATCTTCAAATTTTTAATCAAGCTGTTAAACATAAGTCTTAAATTGCTGCATTTCCATTTTTCATACTTCTCTCACCTCATTTTTCATGATAAGAACAAAGAAAAAATTAAGCACACAGATGTGTTTATGAGGGTTTTTTTAATACTAATGAAGTTTTTAAAATACTTTGTTTTTCAGGACTCTGTTCTCCTCCACACCTTGGGCTGGGACTAAATAAAAATGTCTTTCACTTCACACAGGTCTAAGTTCTCCATTTCAAAATGGGTAGTTTTAAATTTTCTAGGTATCAAATGCTATCCTGCCAATAATGATTTTGTCCTCAGACTCCTATTTTTTATGTATTTTTAATTAGATTACCAATTCTTCCACTGCCTAAAATAACATTGTTTACTAAACACATTTCTCTGATGATGAATGCAATTTCTGGAGAAAGCAAAATCATGAAAACTTGAAAATGGCTTGAGATACATGTTTGGTTCTAGAAAACTCAGGTCAGGCCTCCTTTCTGTAGGAATTAAAATTTATGGCAAAGTCTCCAGTTCCTCAGGCAAGCACATCAGGCTATTAGAAGAAATAAAAAAATGGCAATGGGGAAAAAGACTACATTGTTTTCTCTTACTATTCCTTCTTGCCAGCACTCTAAAAAAGTTTGGTCTTTATTTGTAAACAGTAAAACTAGGTTGAAGCTTCAAACTTACAGCAAAATTTTTATTTCTATACTTCAAACTCTCAATAATAATATTAATAACAATAAAAGGAAACAAATGTTATGAAAATCACAGAAAAGAAACAGCAGTTTGGAGTGAAACTACACGTTATATTTTCTGTCTATATTTGTTATTATAAAAAATCTATGAAGAAAACATAGTCACTTCCCAAAGTTTTTATTGTTGAATTTACACTTTTTCAGCACCAGCATTAGGTATTAAGTCAGAGGCACATCACAAATTTAAAACAGACTTGCAAACACATTCACTTACACTTGATTAATCTGCCTTGTAAACTTCATTAGTTGGTATTGGGGATTGCTGTGGTCAAAATATTTTGGGAAGCACACTTGAGACACTCACCACTCTCTTGATTAGAATTATCCTTTATATCCAGTCTTTAACATATTTAGAACTCAATATGACATTTGAAGGGGACCTACAAGGAACGTCTCATACAACTGGCTGACAACTTCAGGCTTGACCAAAAGGTAAAATATGTTGTTAAAGGTATTCTCTAAATGCTTCTTAAATGCTATCAGACTATTGACATCCACCACCTCTCCAGGAAGCCTGTTCCAGTGTTTGACCGCCCACTTGACAAAGAAGTGCTCCCTAATGTCCAGTGTAAACCTCCCCTGGTGCAGGTCAGCAGTCCCTCCTGCCTGCAGGAGTTGTATCTGCCAGGCAGTGTTCCTCCCCTGCTGCCCCATTTCCCAGTGTTCCTAATTGTCACTGCACTTCAGAGCAGCTGATGCCCTCCACAGGCCTTCCTCCAGAAGCTGAACTCTTCCTTGTCCCTGTAGTCATTCCTGTGGATTGATTTTTCTGTGGCTCAACCTGCCATGTCTTCCTGTTCTACAAGGGTCTCTGATTCCTCCTGTCTTCTCCTCCCTTTTACATAGTTTCCTCTGTGGCCATCTGAATATCACCATGTGTGTGACCCTGCTGTGAGTCTTCCCTTCCAGCCATGAAGGTACACTTGGCAAAAGGTTTGGCTGTGCCCTGAGGTTCAGCTCAGTGAATTAACCACGAGAAATTACTGGACAAGGCAGAAAACAGAGCAGGAAGCTAGAAAGTGTTGCAAATAATACCATGAAGGATGACCAAATTTCACAGGTGGTTAAGATTTGAAGATGGCCAAAGTGGGAGGTTTAGATTGGCTATTAAGAAAACCTTTTTCACTAGAAGAATTACTAAGCATTGGAACAAGTGGCCCAGGGAAGGTATTAACCTGGAACTATTTAAAATATTTAAAAGTGTGGATATGGCACTTAGGAACATGATTTAGTAGAGGACTTGGCAGTGTTAGGATAAAGGTTGGACTCAATGGTAATTTCTAACCTAAATGATTCTATGGAATCTCACATATAATGGAGAGGAGAACAAAGACATTTTGAAGAGTAAACCCTTGCTAGGTCCCTAGGTACTGCTAAATGATTGGACAGGAAAGCCTATCAGAAACACCAAGTTCAGATATAGAGGTAGCAAAAGAGACTTGTGAGGGAAAAGTAACCAGGGTACAAAATTATTTGAGAGTAGAGTAAAAGGGAAGTGATCAAGATAAATGAGAGAACACACATGGACAATGGAGGGGAAGGGAACAAAAGCGGATAGCTGAATGAGCTGCTGTTGTTTGAGCTCTGCACCTGATGACCACAATCAATCCTATCTTCTTATTGAATTCAAGTCCCATTTTCTGCATAAGGTGTCTACCATAAGAATTCTTGCACAGACCCTTTGTTTGAGAAATAGCTTTGAAGTCAGAAAAGAGAGATACCAGGATACAGAAGCAAGATAGGTAGCCATGTAGGGAACATGAAAAAATTCAGAATGACAAACTCTGCCTGTTCTGGCTTCAGCTGGGACAAAGTTAATTTTCTTCCTAGTAGCTGGTACAGCACTGTGTTTGAAATTCAGCATGACAATAATGTTGACAGCACACTGAAGTTTTGGTTGCTTCAGTGTTTACCTTACTTTTATGTCTATGCTCTGACAGTGAGGAGCTGCACAAAAGCTGGAAGGGAACAGAGATGGGACAGCTAACCCAAACTGACCAAAGGAACATTCCACAACAGAGAACATCATGTACCCTGTATGAACTGGGGAGTCATCCAGAAAGGGGCTGACTGCAGCTCAGGGATTGGCTGGGTACCAGTCAGTGGGTGGTGAGTAACTAGGTATTATTTGTCTTTTAGGCATTATCTCTGTGGGGGTTTCACAGGAAATACATTTTTTGGGGTTTCTGGGATATGCTGTGGTCAGGCCAATGGGTGCTCAGATTTTAATATTGACACCTGGTGTGGCCACTGGGGATGTTTGGACACACCTCTGAGAACACACACACACACACACACACACACCCACACACACCCACCCAGAGACACACACAGACACACACAGGCACACAGACACACACACAGACACACACACACAGACACACAGACACACACCCACACCCACACCCACACACACGGGTTAAAAGCAGGGCTCTCTGCCCTCGGAGCCCTCTTTGAATTTCCGGCAGGAAGAGTTGCTTCGCTCCCCCGGCCCAGCTGCTAGCCATGGGGGAAAAGCCATGCGGCCCTGGGAGAGGTAGGCCTGGCCCCCCCGAGGGTGGGGGAGAGAGACCCCAGGAGCCATCGGACAGCCCCCCCCAGAGAGAGAGCCGTGCCTGGCACTGCTATCTTGGAATGTGATACCGTGTGCTGCTGCGGTGAAAGGGGGGGGCGGTGCAGCGAGAAGTCCAGCTGCTTGTGAGAGCTTTTAACCCTTTGTGGACAATGAAAACTTTACAGAACATTAACCTTTCCTAGAAGAGAGATAAGAGTAGAGAATGAAGGAGGAAATGGGCCAGGGATGAGGTCTGGCAAGAGAGAGAGAGAGAGATGTTGGAGGAATGGAGAAGATGGAGTGGCATTTTTGCTGGCCTCTTTTTTGTATAGCCATGGACTCTTTCCTTGTGATACAGAGACTGTATCCAGGGGGAGGCAATGGTTCAGAGCCAAGAGAGTTCATTGTTGAGACCCCTCGGCCCCAGGGGGTGTAAAAGAAATGGGGGGGACAAAGGTCCCAGAGATGAGACTGTGCTCTGTTTGGAACGGGACGAGGCATCCTTAAAAAGACCACCCTCGAGCAGCCTTGCCCATGCCGGTGGTGAGAGCACCGGGCATGGAAGGAAGATGTCACAATGGCAAAGGATCTCCGGGCAGTGCTACGTGTGACAAGCAGCCCATGGCACAAGGAAGGACTCCTTCTACTCTTGATGAACTGAGGATTTGATTATCTAAAGGGTGGTTGCCGGACCAAGAGTTGGTGATTTGGGAAATGTAAATGTGTTGGGAATTTGGTGAGAGGAGGAGGGGGAGTGTTTCTGTGAAGTTTTCATTTTCCTTGTAGTTTTTTTTCCCCTCTTGGTAGTTTAGTTTTTGTAGTTTAGTTAATAAAGTTTTTTTCCTTTCCCCTAAGTAGGAGCCTGCTTTGCTTATTCCAGGTACCACCTCACAGCAGACGCTGTGAGAGGGAATTTTCATGAGGGCACTGGCATTGTGCCAGCGTCAAACCATGACAATCTCTCCCTCTCTCTTCCTCTCCCTATTCTTTTTATTACTATTATTGTTATTTTAGTTCATTACAATTATGAAATTGTCCTTATCTCAACACATAAGTTTTACTTTTCCCCCCTGATTCTCCTTCCTATCCCACCTGAGGCAGGGTGGGGTAAGTGAGCAGCTGTGTGGGACTCAGTTGCCAGCTGGGGTTAAACCACAACACCCCAATAAAATTCCATGCCGACACTGCTGTCTGTTGTCACTGGTGTATTGGTGCCCAACTGCTAAGCCTTTTGGCAGGGAAAATCAGAATGCACTCGACTCCACTCTGCTGTAGCCAGCATGCTTCCAGTGCCCAACATAATTATTTTAATGCCAGGTCCAGTACCACTGCACTGCAGCACTGCCATACTTTGTCTCAGCAAGGAAGAGAGCAAGCTAAAGAACTACACCTCCAATCAAAACTTCCCCATCTTTTGTCCTAGATGTAACACTACAAGAAGCACCAACAAAAAGAAATATAAATAAATAAATTGGCAGTAGTATTGCCTCTGAAATCTCAGTAACTCTGTTATAATCCAAATAAATTCAATAATTGGAAGATTCAGCAGAAACTTCCATAGAAAACACTGCGACCCAAGACTGAGACCCTATCTAAAATACTGAAAAGGGGAAGAAAAGGGAAATTCACTAAACCAAAATCCAGAGGAAAAAATTACAATGTCTAAGTTTCAACCTTGATTTAACAATTGAAACATCATGTTCCCTAACATTACATGTGACATGCTGTGGCATGACTTCTCTGATGTGCCAAACTCAAGACAACTGCCTGGTTTAGATGTTATTAGTCTGCTGACACCCTGTCTGTCTTAATTCTGCTGTTTCCAAGTAGAGATAAAGCCACAGCTCTAAACCATGGTGTGGATACCCACGCATTGCACTTGTCTTTCCAATGGAGCTTTCCCAACAGATCAGTTTACAAAGGCCAATCCCATTTGGCTGGTATCATTCTCTTGAAATCTAAACTGTTTGAGAAGATAAATTATTGTTACTACATGCATAGCACCTGTCATATTTTACTCACTGAAATGTGTATAAAATACATTTCCAGTGACTGTCAGGGAAGGAAGGATTGGTGTTGGCTGCCACTAGTGACAAGTCCCTTCCTCCAGCCTTTTGCCTGAGTTGTGCAAAGCCCTCATGAAGACTTATCTACATCCTTTACCAGACCTGAGGAAAACCACAACCTGGGCTCTGGGTACTTGCTACAACTTTAACCTGTGAAATAGATGCTGTGTTTCGGCTGTTGGCAATTAGCTCAGTGTGAGAGGATGACACACAGGAGACTCTGGGCTCTTGTTCAGCAATGATACTGCTGTTCTCAGTTTGTCAACCAGCCAGGCACAAACAGTTTGTTGTGCAAGTGTTATCATTTTACTGAGCAGATCCCCAGTGCCCCACTACAGCTGGCAAACACCAGAAACAGGAGTAGCTCCATTAAAAGCATGTGCTGCACTCCAGCCTTCTACAGGACACACTACCCACATCCATCATCTTTGCTCTGGCTTGCCCACATCACTTCCCCACATTCACTCTGGCTTTTACACATCCCCACATTTGCCACTACAACCTTAAGAATACCAAGTTTGAAGGTTTTCAGCTTACTGAAGAAAAAACACATTTAACATTCACACAGTGAGAAAGCTGTCTTTTCCAAAATGTTACATTTGAGATTGATTCAGAATCATAATGGAATGAGACCTCAGCTGAGAAAAGGGAGAAGGTGAAGTTAATTAAAGTGCTGTCCAGCTGGAACTTGAAAATTCTTCAATCAAGGAAATATATCATACTCTGCCTCTTCCCATGTACATTGAAAAATAGCAACTGCTGTGGATTTAATTAAAACTTAGACTTCGTTTTTAGTTAATACTCTTTACTTGATTCATTATTATTCAGCCAAGATGCAAAGTTACGACCCTCATCATGAAAAAGAATGTTTTCCTACATTATGATAACCTATATGAGTTTTTTGTTTGTTTTGAATTTCTTGTAATACCTGGGGAAAGCTGGAGAACAGAAAGGTAACTAGCTCAGCTCATTTAAGTTGGCCTTTCCATTTGGTCTAAAGGTGGAGGATTTTGCTTGCTCTCTTTTGCTCAATAAATTTTTGTCGTTTCTCAACCACAGATTTGAAGTTAAAATGTTATATTAAGAGTGAGATACTCAAAGATTGCACAAAACCCTCTCTCCATCAAAGCCCATAATCCATATTTCTTCTCTAGTGGAGAACTGTGCTGCAGCTAAACAACCCACCTGGAAGCAGCAAGGTACTTCATTTTAATCTCACTGTGGTTTCCTCATCACCTACAGAATCCAAATCCCAGCTCACCAAATACACATGTATATAGTTTTAAAAAGATTCAAACACATTTCTTCTCCCAGCTACAAGCACAACAACAGCTCAGAAGTCTTTTGGCATCAAGAACAGTGACATTTATACCAGCCTCCCTCAGCTGCAGTGCCACATTACAAATAAAGGATGAATTCAAAATCACAGCAGGGATGGATTTCTCCACCTGCAGGTGCTCTGTCAGCAGGGCAGACTGCTCTAAGCTGGTCCCATGCTCCAATGGCATAGATCCAAGTCTGGTGGGCTTTGCATGTTTGCATACAGTCTCACACTAAGAAGGATCTGCTGATTTCAGAGACCTTTTGGAGAGCTTGGAAAAGATGGGATGGTACATGGCCCAGGCTATTTAGATGTGCCAGACATTAGCTGATCTCGTACTGATATCTGCATTCTGGTATCTGACCTGCCCTCTCAAGTACAGGCATGCTGAGGAACCAAAACCACACCATATCAATCAGTTTTCACCATCTGAACATGCTCCCTCCCACCCTCTGTGCTGATAGAGTAGATTCACTTTGCAAACTGAAAATAAATCCTTCTGGCCTAATTGATAAATCAAATCTATGAGCTAAAGCCACTGCTTCACTGTCTGCCTCAGTGGCTGGGGAAAATGGTACAACCAGCATGCAGCAGCAGAGGAATCTTTACCCTTCTAACATAACTGGCCCCCCAAACTCATATAGAGATGCTGTGTTTCTTACTATAGTCTCTGTTAGGGCAGTGCAGAGCAGGAACAGTCACTGAGCCTCCTGAATCAATATAAAAAACAAGTAAGGTCTTTAAAAATATGCATACTAAGAAGACTGAAGTTAAGGTAAAAATGTCCACTTTAACCTGAAGACACAAAAACCAGAACCAAATAGGTTTAAGGCTTGTAAGAATGGGAGAGATGAAAGAAAACTTGTATCCAGGAGTTATCTGAGTTCCCACTGGGTGGTTGTGTGAGTTCCCACTGGGTGGTTGTGTAAGTACCATCCTTTCAATGTGTAATCTGTAACCGTGGCAACCCAGTTCTTTTTAAAGGGGGCAGGGTTGGAAAATAAGGTCTTCACTCCCCACAGCCTGAGATAGCCATCACAAAATAGCACAGGTTTAGGCAGGGAGACACATCTGGTGGGAAGGAGTCGAGGAGATGCTGAGGAGGCTGCAGGTGGGTTAGGGTCAGGCAGGTGAGAAAAGGAAAATGCTCTCTGATGCCTACATATCTGCAACATGCACCACTGCTCACTTACAGGGTCTGTTTCATTTTGAATCTTTGTTTTATGATTAACCTAAAGGTTTAATCAATTAAAATGTAGTTAGAAAAAATAGGAATAAGAATAAAATAGTCCTAAAAGAGGTTTCCCTCCGTAAGCATTAGGTTAGAAATGGGGAAAGATAACAGACAGCTGCTGCTCTCTGTGACTTCCTGTCCCAGTCTCCACCTTAGCATTTACAATTTTATGTCACATCATAGATTCATAGAATATGGATTTAGATGCAAGAAAATTCTACCTAGAGCTTAGAGAGACTATATTCCTCATATTAACAAGTTTTAGTATTTGTGCTTTTTGTTGTTTCATATCCTTTGCAAAAGGAAAGGAGAAAACCTCACAGTACTTCCTTGAATAAAAAACCTTTTTTTGATGTTTTCTGTCCTGTAGACAAGCTCACATAATGAAAGAATTTACAACACAAATTAATCCCCCAGTTTAACTTAAAGTATGAAAGATAAATCCACAAAAAGCCCTATGCAGTATTGATATACTTTTATTAAACTTTTAAAAATGTGTTTCCATGTGTCTAGGATAAAACAGAAAAATAAGATAAAAGACTAAGTACACTTCTTAATGTTACAAAAAAAAAAAAAAAAAACAAAAAAAAAAAAGAACACAACTACAAAATCCATTAAGTGTGGGAACTGAAATGAACAAATTAGTATTCCTGGAATTAGTTTTTCACATTCACAGTAGTGCAGAAACACTAAATTTAAGGCAATGTGATAGAGACATGTCATTTACATATCCCTTCTAGAGCAAGGAGTAGTGCTGACAAGCACATGTGACAAGAAAAGAGAAACTGTTGTAACACTCATGCAGCAAGACTCCAGGAAGATCCACACAGAAAAATGCTTTTCTCTCTAAATTGTCTACTGCAGCCTTTGAATTTTCAATACACTTATTTCATGTTAGTTTGTTTTAATCAACAAAAACCAACTCACTGCCTGTTTTAGAGACCCCAGAGACACACTCTGATCTGTGATGGTGAAGCCTCACCACCAGGCTGCAGGAAGCAGGGATCAGACAGCAGTGCAGCCTCTGCATCCAGGGCATGCACCGAGCAGAGTCAGTGCATCCACAAGAATTCACAGTGGTGTGGATTTGAATTAAGAACCACCATGGAAAGGATAGCCTGAAAAATTTGTTCCACAACACACACACTCACCACTTACACTCAGATGAGAATGAATATACACCACAAACATTTGCCAAGTGTCTAGACAAGCACTTCTGGTGGTGTTAGCTGAGTAAATTTGCAATGAGTTTGCACTACAGCTACAACAGAGCTGTGAACACCAGCCTAGAAAAGGCCAAATAAGGTGACAGATTCATCACACGGAGTCAATTCCCATCTTTAGGGCAACACAGTGGGTCAGGCACATCCACACAAGAACATGCTTCACAAAAAGAACAAGACACAAAAAGATGATACACAACACCATGCAAGCCAATATGTTAGGATAATGGCAAGCTCAAGTCCTACTTGCTCCAGTTTCCCATTCCTCATTGAATTCAGTGGCTTGAAGGGATGGATGATTCCCTGTGGGAGAAAAAGGCAAATTAAAAGAATAAGATGGGGAAAGTAAGAAAGAGAAGAGAGATGGCCAAGGGAATAACTTTTACCAATACACTGACCTTGGTATATTCTGTTGTATTTTTTAAAGATAATTTTTCTCTTTAGAAATACTCATCATTGGCCACATGCCTGGATGAGTCAAAAAGAAGACACATGGGCACTCAACAAACAGGGGGATTTAACATATTGTCATTGTTCTCTGGAATTTATTTCAGATAATGAATATTCCAGAACAGAATTCTTTTCCTTTGGTCCAAATATTACAGAAAATATTTAGCTTAAACCAGTCTGCTAATGTATTCTCATAACTGTGTATCTTTGACAGTAACATTAGCAGCTAAATATGCACAAAATAAACAATATAGGGAAAACTAGGTCATCAGTCATACCATGGAATGAAAAATGCAATCAGAGCTACTTTTAATAAATGCTCACACAGCATTTCTGCACTTTTGTATTTCTTTTACAGAAGGTTTGACGTTGCTGAATATTCAGTGTTGAATTTTTATTTCCAAAAGAAGTTATAAATTAAGCAGCCTATTGTGCTTAGAGTAAGGTTATGATCACTGTACTATATGTCAAGTCATTCTTTCAGACTTTGAGCTAAAAATACAACTTTGTGAAAATCCTGCTACTGCTAACAACCCCATGAAGTTCTTTGAAGTGCAGTGTGGCTGTCAAATGTGTCAGTTGCTGAGGGAGCCTCTCATGGTGCTGAAGAATGAAATATTTGATTTGTGAGTCATGAAAAGTGGAATAGAGATGTACTGACACAGAATTGAGCAGGTTCAATGGCCTGATCACCAGTTCTTTAGCTGGGTACGTGAATGTCAGATGCCAGAAGTGGATCAAAGTGCCCCAGGGTGCTGTGAGCTCTGTGTGGCACATTTGGAGCCATTAGAGAGTCTGTCCCTGCACTGCACTGCAACCACATGGAAGTTGGTGCAGAACAGAGGACAAAATGCTGAAGGAGGCATTAAGGGAGAAGCACAATGGGACAAGTGTTTGGGAAGACACTCTGAGCAAACTGAATCAGTCACAGGGGCTTGTGACTTGTGCCATTCTGCAGGACCTTAGGTTGAATGCAGCATCTCTGGCACACCCAGCCACAGTTTGCAGTTCTGCTGTTTGGGGAGGACATCTCACAGCCTCCCCCCAGAGAAATGGTCTTTACAGGGTTAAAGAACATGGCCTCAAATGCTGGTTGTCAGGGCCAGTTCCCACTGCTATGCATTATATGCAACATTTGAACCCTCCAGTTATAACCCTGTTATGTTAACTACTGCCCAAAATACTGTGAAACCCCCACTCCAAATCCAAAAATACTGTTATCGCTCACACATCTTTGATTGTGCTAAGTGTTTTTTCAATATATTAAAAAAAAAAGAAGAACATGAAGAACATTTAGTCTTTTTCATTTTTAAATTATAACTACGCCTCCTAATCAGAGACTGCAAAATAAAGTCATGTCATTGGACTTTGAGTTCACTTCTTCTTTTGCAACATAATGCAACACATTTTTAATTTCTTCATCTTAAATTCATAAAAGAAGCTGCTGTTACTCTACAAAAAACAGATTTCTCTTCTTATTCCCACCATCAAGATACTTCCAGGTTTTTTCAAGCTGATTCTGAGCTAGTGTAGAAATTGTTATTGTTTTAACGTAATGGTTTAGCACTTAAAAATCCAACATATTTATTTGAAGGAAATAAAACAGAGCAGTTTTACTTCTCTTTCTAATATCTGAATATTAAAAGTATTGCTGTATGCTTTAGTTCTCCAAGATTCAAATCTCTCTGAAAATGTTTCCTATATTGCTCATTTATTTTTTATATTTATATATAAATTTGAATCTCTCTAGCCAGATTACTTCCAGCTTCTAATAGAAGGTAGCCGTAAGTGAAGACTGTCATGTGCTATTTTCCTCAAAATCACTTTGCCATGTTATTCCACCTGTTGTACCCATGTTTGCTACACCATTTTTGGTATTGACACAAGACTGCTACCTTTGTGAGCAGCTCTGTGATTGAAGATTTAATGAGAATTGCTAAAGATGAAAGATGAAGCACTGAATTTCATGAAATTGTAAATCCTACTACAGTAAATTTGAAGATGCACATTCCAAGCATGTGCCAAGACACAAACCAATGTGATTAAAGGAGAAAGCATCAGTCTTTTTTTTAACACTACCTAGATTTTACATTGCAGTCCTAATTTTGTTTAAACAAAATTTTAATGTTTGACTATGGAAAGGATGAGTTCCTTTGTTTAAAAGTAGAAGTACACCCAAAGAAAGTTGAGGGAAATTATTGGCCTGTAGGGTTAGCCAGGAAGAGCATTGGTCACACCCTCAGTAATGGCTGAATGTCTGTGAAAGTCACAAGAAATACTCAAGAGTTTTTAGAAAGAAAAATCCCTGTACAGGTGTGCAGATTAACTATATCATCTTGCAATGAGTTCCACTGATTTTTCAATTCATATGAACAATAACTTCCAAAGAACATTAGAAATAATGAAGTCGTGAAGAAGTACAAATAGGGAAAGTATGCCAAACCTCAGCCTGAGGTGGCTGGCAAGTTACAGAAACATTTTTGCATGCTTAAACTAGCAGGAGAGTTGCATAATTGATTGGAAAATTACAGAGAAAATAAACTCTCATTTTCATGGAAAATGTAATTTTGTGCCTCGGAGGCTACATTCAGAAAGCTCCTTTGGTGTTCAAGCACTCCACTCCAGACAGTTCATGTCCAGGAGCAGGAGTACCACATCTCTGCCCTGCCCAAGGTAGAAGTCTTGTCAGCTCAGTAACCCGAGCTCTGTATCACATGAAAGCTGTCACCTGGCCTTCTGATCTGAGCAAGCCTTCCCAGACCAGTGGCACAGCCTCGTGTTCCCAATCCAGGCATGCTTCCCTCACACCAAACTGCCTCCTCTTCAGTTGGATCTGACTTGAGAAAACAGATGAGCCTTTTAAAGGATTTTCACATTCCCATGGATTATAGAAAGACACAGCTTATTAAAGCTCATTTGGAGCATTTCCTCAAAGAGGAATCTTACTGTGCTTCAGTCCTGTTGCAATTCATCAATGTTGATTTTTTTTAAACTGGTGTCCACTGTATTTATTTGTTGACTTTTTCAATATTTACACAGGATGTAATGATCCACTGATAGTTCACTAAGTAGTTCATTTATCTTATTACAAACCAAACTAGGAAATCTCTAGGAAGCATGGCCAGCAAGCCAAGAGAGGTAATCCTCTCCCTCTTACTCCACTTCCATGAGAGCCCACCTGGAGTATTGAATCCAGCTCTGGAATCCCCAACATATGGATGTAGACCTGTCAGAGAGAGTCCAGAGGAGGCCATGAAGATGATCATAGGGTTGAAGAAACTCTCCTATGAACACGGGCTAAGAGGTGGGGTTGTTCATCCTGAAGAAGGCTCCAGGAGACCTTGCAACAGTCTTCAGTACCTAGGACAGATGGAGAAGAACTTTTCACAAGGGCATGCAGTGATATGATACAGGAGAATGGCTTTAAGATGAAAGAGGTTTAGGTCAGATATTAGGAAGAAATTCTTTACTGTTGTCGCAGACATCTTTTGTGAAAAATCCTTTCTTAGGATTTTTCCTGCTAGAGCTGAGAAGCTCAGTAACAAATATAAACAATTATTATCTGCTGCTGTGGAATGCAACAGGTCCACCTGTGATTGGTCTTCCGTAGGTTTGCATTTACTGACCACTCACGGTGGAGCTGCTATCACTCTCTGCCAAGAGACAGACCTTTGTTATTATTCTTTCTATTCTATTCTTAGCATAGCCAGCTTCTGAAGAGGCTCCTTTCCTTTCTATGTCTATGTAGTATAGTTATAATATTATATAAATATCATAATGCAATAAATCAAGCCTTCTGATAATGGAAGCAAGATCCTGACTCTTGCATCCATCTAAAAAACCCCTGTGACCACTGTCACATACTGTGAAGGTGGTGAGGTACTGGAACAAGTTACCTACAGCAGTGGTTGAACCAGGCAACCTGGACTAGTGAAAGGTGTCCCTGCTCACAGTAGAGCAGTTGGAAGTAGATAATCTTTAAGGTCCCCTCCAACCCAGACCATTCAATGATTCTATGATCTCCAAACTGTTTACAAGAGCTCATAGCCAGAGATTTATGACCTGCAGATCAATATGCAGGATCAGTGCTTTCAGAATTCCTCCATTCCATATATTTCCAAGAGAAAATCACATTTTTTAAAACTGCAGGTGCAATCTAGGTACTGTACCTAGAACCTGCAGGGCAAGTGGCTATTTGGAGCACAGATCCTGAACTGCCCCTGTGCTAGGTTGTCCCTGTGGTTCCCTTTTCCCTGGCACCTCTTCTTGCCACTCTCAGTTCATGGTCAGAACAACCAGGCCTCAGCCCTCCTGAGGGAGACTGATATTGCAACACAAGTATTAGCAGCAAGACTCTTGAAATCCTCTGAAAGGGAAACAAAGGAAGAGTCTATTCACACTATTACCCCTCTCTGTACTATCACACCGTGAACCTAAGTCACTGTTCCTTGCTTCTTCATCAACCTCCAGGTTTTCTGGTATCAGTCTTTGGATGGGTTGGGCCAGCAGCCACTTCTGGACATATTCTGACTAACCCAAATAGAATCAGCCACATTTTTCCAGCTTTACACAGATATTACCGACAAGGACTATGCAGAGTGTTGGTGCAAGGCAATGCAGACATTTTAAGATTACAGTAGTAGATATATTCAGAACTTCAGAGCAGTCATGTTCACATACTGATGAAGGTAGTATATATATTTTAGTTTGACTAAAGAGGTCATAAGATTTTTTCAAGGAAGAGAAGGAGATAATTAAAATGCTTTGAGATTAATTATTGCTTTTATTTTATGGATTTTTTACTGGTTTGTAAAGTTGAATGCGATAAAATAGCTTCAGAACACTGTATTGAAATGGAAAAAGAAAACACATTACTTTTCCAAGGCTCTCTCTTTTCCGGTAATTATTTGTTGAATTCAGCAGAAGTTAATTTGAAATTTCAGGACTTTTTTCCGGGGGTGGGGGTTGGGGGCGGGGGGGGGGGGGGGAGGGGAGGGAAATATTTGTTTTAGAAAATAAAAAAAAAAATTGCTCTAATATCAAATTTGTTTAGAAAAACACTCACCCTGGCTTAATGAGGGAAAGAGGAATAAAGAGCTCAGTTTTGTGGTTCTCTGTCACATTGGTGTGTACTTTACTCTGCAAGTGCTTCAGCTGGGGCCAACAAATCTGCATGTACAGAGCAGAGCACTGATCAGGTTATATAAGATTAAATAAGGGCAGCAGATTTAGGTCACACCAAAGGTAAAAATACCCATTATTTTTCAGAAATGAAAAAGTAGATACCATAAAATAGAAAAAGACAATACACATTTGACAAAATTTGGGAGGAAGAGACAAGCCTTGTATACAACTAAGAGGTAGCAAGGAAAATTGATGCCACAAGCTCCATGGCTGGAAGCTCTCCATCTCAGTGGGAGCACTGAGACAACCAGAACAACATGCCACAAAGTCACTACCTGAGGAAGTACCACCCTCATTGATTTTTTTGATTTAGAAATTATTCCAGTGCTCTAGTCAGCCAGATTATCATTTTACAAAAAGAATTATTAGTATCAGAACTTCTGCAGCTCTGAAATGTCCCTCAGCAAGCAAACAACTAACTCTTCCACCCACTCAGTACGCCCCCACTTGTGAATTGCAATTAGCATTGCAAATGTCTTTCCCTTTTCAGAACTATTGATTGTGCTATTAAATAGCAGCAGAGAGTTTAAATGCTTGGAAATCTGCTTTACCTTCCATTCTCTGTTATCTATCTACCTACCAAACTATCTACCAATTATCTGTCTATCTATCTATCTATCTATCTATCTGAAAAAAAAAATACAATTATCTACAGGTACTACCATGACACAACCATTGCACAACCTTCTATTTATGGGCAATATATATAAACCATAGCATTCCTACTCACCTTTTAAAAGTTTTATTTAACATGGTCTGAATTTTTTCCCACTATTTAGGGGAATATCTCCCATTGTCTCCCATCCCCCCTGAGCATACCCTAGACAAAACTTTTATGACTAGTTAAAAGAAATAGTATGAGGCCAGTTCATCTTCTGTGTGTCTCTTATTTTTTTCTGCTTAATACCTCACTTTATTTAAACCTGAATATATAGATACATATGGATGTGCTCGTTATAAGGAGGTGAAAGAAAGTGAGATATTCAATATATAGTTGCTGTTATATGCAGACTGACAGGAGTTCAGAAAATTGCAATTGTGGGCAGTGAGCAAAACTCCACATTGTGTTCTTAATACACCTTGTGCAACACTGGTATAAACCCAGCAATTCACCACACACTGCAAGATGATTGCAAACATCCTCTATAATCCTGTGTAGGCCTAGTGGTGGAGCTGAGATATGAAGCAGAAAGACTGAGAAGTCCTTCCTAAGAAGGACTCTGAGGAAGAGGGTGAGCTGTAGCCTACTCTGCCATGCCTATGCCCCACATCACAACCTCCTCAACTAAGAAAAAGAAGGTAAAGTAGTAAATACCTAAAAAAAAAAAAAAAAAACACACTGAAAAATATAGAAGAGAAAACCCTCTCCCTTTTGAGAGGGACGGAGGGCCCAACATGCTGACTAGACCCAATCTGCTGCTCATTGTCATCTTTGAAAGGTCATAGGAATAAGGAGAGTTTTCTGAGAACTGGAAGTAGCAAAAGTCACCCCAGTCTTCAAAAAGGGAAAGAAGGAGAACTCAGGGAGCTACCAACCAGTTAGGTCAGCCTCAGCTCAGTCCCTGGAATGGTGATGGAGCAGAGAGGAAAGTGGTAGATATTGGTTAGCTCAACTTAAATAGGGTTTTCAGCACTCTCTCTCACAATGTCCTGATAGACAAACTCAGGAAGTGCAGACTGGATGAGTGGACAGTGCGGTAGACTGAGAACTGGCTGAATGGCTGATCCCAGAGGATTATGATCTGTGGTCCAAGGTCTAATTGGAGGCCTGTCACTGGTGGCGGGCCCCAGGGCTCAATACTGGGCCAAGTATTGTTTAATTTACCCATTAATGACTGGCAGGAAGGGGCAGAGGCCCCCTCAGAGAGCTCACTGCAGACCCAGAGCTGGGAGGAGTGGCCAATACCCCCGAGAGCTGGGCAGCCCTTCAGAAGGGCCTTGACAGGCTGGAGAGATGGGCAGAGGAATGGTCTGGAACGCAGAAAAGGCAAATGCAGGGTCCTGCTCTGGGCAAGGACCAGCCCAGGCACCAGCCCAGGCTGGGGGTGCCCTGCTGGAAAGCAGCTCTGCAGAGAAGGGCCTGGGGGTCCCATGGACAATGAGCTGTCCTTGAGCCAGCAGCGCCTGGGGCCGAGAGGGGCAATGGGATCCTGGGGTGCATTGGGGACAGCAGTGCCAGCAGGGCAGGGAGGGGATCCTGCCCCTCCACCCAGCCCCAGTGAGGCGTGTCTGGAGGGCTGTGTCTTGCCTCAGGACAACAGAGACACGAAAGACACAAGGAGATCCTGAAGTGGGTCCAGCAGAGAGCAATAAAGACAATTAAGGGACTGGAGCACCTCTCTTGTGAGACTGAGGGAGCTGGGCCTGTTCAGCCCTGAGAAGGGGCACCTGAGAGGGAACCTCATCAAAGTCTGTAAGTATTTGAAGGGAGGGTATCAAGAGGAGCCAGGCTCTTCCCAGGATTGCCAAGCTTAGGACAAGAGGCAACAGGCAGAGACTGATGCACAGGAAGTTCCACCTGAATATGTGGAAGAATTTCTTCCCTGTGCAGTGAACAAGCACTGGCACAGATTGCCCAGAGAGGGTGTGGAGTCTCCCTCACTGCAGATGTTCAAGAACCATCTGGACAGAATCCTGTGCCAGGATGGCCATGCTTGAGCAGGGAGTGGTACCAGATGACTATCCAGTCTTTCCCACAGAAAGACTTCCCACAAAAGTTCTGTGATTCTGTGAGATTGCTGTACCATCACAAAAAGATTCACAAGGTCCGTGTCCAGGAAGGGAGGAGACAGAAAACTGCAATTTTAACAACTTCTGACACTAGAGGATGAGCAGGGTATGGAAAATCAACACATCAGAAGGGCTTTGTTTATTTCAGTCACAGACAAACTTCCAACAAGACTTCATTTGCATTTGCACAAACAGCAAAGTGTGCTACAGTAAGCTTTTCTAAATTGGATAGCTGGAGGAGGGGAAAGCAGACCTTCCTAGCTTTGAAGATCCATTTGTAAGCAGAGGAGGGATGCAATGAGTGATCCTATAAGGCAATCCAGAGGAGGGGAGTCCGTGCTGCTCCGGAGGACTCTGCCTTGGGAGAGCCCACTGGGCTAATCCTCAGCTGCAGCAACCAAGGCAGCTTTTCCTGAAGTGCTTGGGGAAGAGATGAGTTTTTGACACAAGTTTGCCATACTTAATTTGATGCTTTCATAGAAGCAGCTCCATCTCCATAATCAAGAGCTTTTCTCTTTGCTTTCCTGTTTTGATTTTAAGCTTGTCTAGCCACAGTATTTTGACAAATTTAGAGTGCATCAGCATTAGGGATGTAATACATTCAAGTGATGTTGCAAACAGGCCTTATGCAAACTGAGACAAGTCTAGGAATCCATGGGGTCGTGGTGGAGTGCTAGGAACAAAGGAAAAAACCTCATGGGGAGGGATTATTCTCTTGTTTCTGACACAGTTTCAAGCTGAGAGAATCAGCTGCTTTGGAAAAGTCTCACATTATCACATGTGTCTCTTCTGATAAAACGTCAGGTAACACCGTGTTCCAGGTGTAAAGTACTCAGCTTGGTTATTGACTGCACAGTGGTAAATTCTTCATTAAAGCTGGTTTCTAGCTGTGTGACTGTGGTCACAGGGGTTTTCAGGTGAAGGGAGAGACAAGAACGTTGACTCCATGTTCAGAAGGACTGATTTATTATTTTATGATATATATATTACATTAAAACTATACTAAACAGAAAAAGAAGGAAAGGTTTCCTCAGAAGGCTAAGCTAAGAATAGAATAGAAAAGAATGATAACAAAGGCAGCTCTCTTAGACTCTGTCTGAGATTACTTGGTCCTGGATTGGCCATTAATTATAAACATTCAAGATGGGCCAGCCACAGGTGGACCTGTTGCATTCCACAGCGGCAGATAATCATTGTTTACATTTTGTTGCTGAAACTGCAGCTTCTCAGAAGGAAAAATCCTAAGAAAGGATTTTTCACAAAAGATGTCTGCGCCATAGCTGTATCTCAGAAACAGAATGTTCATTTAAGTGAAAAGTGACCTGAAACCATTGCTACTGAGCAATCAGACCTTATATAGGAAAGTCTGTGCAAGTCATCACACAGATTGCAATAAGGTATCTCAGAGGTGAAAGATAAAAACCCAACTGCAGTTGGTTTGGCAAAAGTGTTCTCACAGGAACATCTTGCTCCACGAACACTGCCATTCTTAGAAACAGATCAGCTTTAGGCATGGTTTCTAAGATTCAGAGGAGTCTGGGGACTAGACAAATATCCCTTCCTGAAAATAAGAATTTAAATTTTTTGCTGAACTGAGATGGACCAATCAGCCCAGGCCAGAAGAGTGGAATCCCCCAAGAAAATTGCCATGCATACAGTTGGTCTTCATGACAAGAAGGAGAGCTAAAACTTGTGGCTCCTGCTTGCCAACAAACTTTGGTAAGTAATTAGCTCAAGACCATTAGTTTCTTAATTGGTTAGCTATTCCTTCCTTCCTATATCTGCAAATGAGAGGGTAAATTTTCCTGTGATAGGAAACTCAGCTCTAATGTTATATCCTAAGGAGAGTGGTTTCAAAGTGTTTGTTTTTCTCTTGAGACCTGATGAGACAGAATCTAACTGTTTTTTTCTCTATGAGTTCAGGAACTCAATGACCCTTTTATCTACGTATACAAAAGTAAGACCATTCACCAGGCAGGTGGTCCCACACCATTGCATCTCCAATCTGTAACTTTTCATTGGAACTGCATTTCACTGCTCTAGCTCCAGCATCTCTAGGTGAGCCTCACATTTCAATAAAGGTAATTTCCAGCCAGCGATAATTTTTATCCCCCTACTTTTACATTGATTTATAGAAATTGTGATGAAAGATTAGGGAAAAAAAATCTGTTAGTGTTCAATTACTTCCTTTTTTTTATAGCAAGCTGGTTACATTAAGCAAAAAAAGATATTAAACTGCCACACTGACATCAAACAGCAAGATGACTTAGATTTGCTTTTGGAAAAAGAGTCAGCAGAAATGAATTTATATTTCCTAAATGTTGCATATGTGCAAATATTCTGAGTGTTCAGTAAGCAAGCAGTTCAGTAAACCTACAGCACGCTATAAAACCTCAGCAGAATCTGAATGGGGATATCAGAGAAAAAGAGTTATGGGTGCAAAATATGCTTGGACAGAAATCACCATTTCCCTGTACAATTACATAGTTTATTACAGCTGATTTTTCATGCAATTAGTAAATTAGATCAGGATGTTCTAAGTTTATTTTTTCAGCAATCTGCAAAATATTAAAAGCAATAAAATAACAAATCCAGACATTTATATTGAATTGCCTATGGGGCAAGTTGCCATATTTCAGGCTTACTAAGCACTTTATTGCCAAATCCCAAATTATAGGACTCTGATATAAAATGAATCCTTTTAGTGCAGCTGTGTTTATTTTACTACAGAGTATGCCTACATTTGTGCTTTAGTTCAGATCATGAACGTGGTTTTCAAGGCAGATTGTGCAGTTGCTGCCACTTAGAATGCTTTGATTCATATGATGGAAAGGCCTCAGAAGATACTTTTACAATTAACCAGCTTCTTTTCAAATTAAATCAAACTGGAGGATGGGGTTGAGGAACAAATTCACTGTCCTCCAGCTGCTATGACCATTTTGTCCTTTGAACCAGAGCAGAACTAGTTTGAAGTAAAACTCAGCTGAAATGGGAAAAAAATTGTTCTCAATGAGTCCTCAGCACAGGCTGGATCTCTTCCTATGGCACTGAACTTCTTGCATGTGTAGGTACAGACACCAGAGACCTACAGTAAGCACCAAAAATTCCTTTCCAATCTTCATAAGAAAAGAAATCCCAGTCTCAGTGGACAGTGGGTTTCCCAGGCAAGTGCTTTTGAGCCTCTGATGTACAAGTGAGATCATCAATTATCTAACTACTAAACCACAGAGAAATTTAATGTGATCTTTCCCAAATAGCAATTAACCTAATATTATCCTACAAAAACACCAGACATTTCAAACCAGACTGGTGTATGTCATTAGAATAACATGGCTTATGTCACATCACATTCACTGGCTTGCATGAAAATCCCCAGAAATAAATATCTCCCTTTTGTCTTTATTTTAGACTGTAAGGCCACTGGCTTAGGGACCACAACATTGTGATACAGGAGTGGAAATCCCCTTTCTGTTCATGACTTGGGCTTGCTGCTGTTTATCCATTCAGCAATTTCACCTCCCTGTGTATGCTCTTCACAAAAGCTAAGTGTATTTGTCCACACATTTGGCAATTAGGGATTTCCATCTGGAGTTAAGTTATGCACTCTTACTGAAGTGCTTCTCAAGGACAGTCAGTCTCAGTAACACAAAACCTACTACGACAGATAATGACGTTAACTTCAATGTCAAATACCTAGATTTGTTAAAATATTATAAATTTAAATTTGAAATCAAACCATAAAAGTTGTACAGGACATTTTAAGTCAAGTATAAGCTCTACTTCTATGACCTTAGACTTTTCTATATCATTTTGTGATTTTATTTATTTTGCTTGAGGATAATAAATAAGAGGAGTTACAGCTAGTTTCCATGCAACCAGATAATGATTAGTGCTCCCAAGGACAGAGTTCAAGGGAATGTCACCCCTCAACCCTTTATCCCCTCAGGGAAGTTTAGTTGTTAACACAGTCTCAAATAAGTGCAAAGTAGTATGTAGCACATACAAATTTCATAGTTATGTAATTATGCAAATGACACTTGCATGAACTATGCCATCCATAAGAGAAAAAATACCACTAAGCCTTGTGGAAAAGAATTTCCTGCTTTTAGAGGCACTAAATTCAGATGTCTAAATTAAGCACCAAGGCAGCCATTATCTGATTCTGTTTATGATCAAAGCAGGGAATAATTGCACCTGTCTCTGCTGAGGAACAACATAATTTTCATAGTGGGTGGAAGCCAGTGATACGCTGGGAGGGATTATGAAATTTATGAGCTGGATGGCAAAGCCTTTGATTCTGAATGGAAACAGATGGAGACCCTGGCACATTGGGGCCAGGGGTTTTCTACCAGCCAGGACTTTGAGGACATGCTGTGTAGACCATATTCAAGTCCTTGCCCACACACAGTAGATCCACTTTCATACCTTGCCAAGAGACGTGTTTCACAGGCTTTTCTGGATTTCATACAAGTATAGAACCAGTCTTGAGTTTCCTGAGTTCCCATTAGCTACATTTTTATAAGGCATATACATTTTTATCTGTTACTCAATTTTGACATTGCAAATGCACAGTTCACTTAGGTTTGATACGTGTGTGGCATAGCAAGCTTTAAGAGGATGACACTGGAGTGCTCTGGCAAACCCACCACACCAATACAATCCTCTGTGGTACCTGTAAAGCAGCAGGGTGCATTCCACTTTAATGCCAGGGCCAGCCTGGGAGCTGGTAATCCAAGAACCTCTTTGTAAGAGGCATCTTTCACCAGGCAGCAGCACAGGACTGACCCGAGGAAGTTGTAGGAAAGTGAGAAGCAAATGGTAAAATGGAATGTCTGAACACGGAAGGCCCTCCCAGGAGTTCTTAAGAATAACAAAGCTGAGGCAGGACTTCTGCCTGCCTGTCATTTAACTTAAATCATAGCTATTCCCTGACAACACAAGATCAATTTGCAATGCTTTGGAGATTCAGTGTGTATTTGCTTTGCTTGCTTTCTCTTTATTTGGAGAATATAAATGAGGATAGGAAAAAAGACAAAATTTTCAGAGAAAATCTTGTTCCCAAGGCAGAGAGAAAGCAACTGGAATAAAAAAGCCTTTTCTTGATAAGGGATAAGGTGGCATTAAAGAGCCATGAACAAAGCAGCACTATGTAAACCAAACTTAACAGAGTCTGATGGGCCAGTCAGGTGTATAAACATGTAGACATCAGAAATCCGCTTACACAGAAACAGAAATGATGGCACTGAAAAACTTTTCAGAGAATGCATTATTGCTGAAAGGCAGGTACAGAGTTTAATCCAGTCTGGGAAAACTGCCTGCACTTTTGGTCTTCCAATGAAGGAACCTGCTGGTGGCAAAGCAGGAGTTATTCCAAGCCTAGACATGTAGATGCAGGGAACAGAAGAAGTTGCTTCTGAGAGGTGGGTGAAATTGCCAAAGAATATTAGGACTGATTGGGAGCTAAGGCTGAAATAAGTAGCTGTGGGGCAAATGAACAATCCACATCCCATGAGGAGAACTGATCATGCTCATCTTACAGAAAATACTCATATACTGAGGAATGACTTACCTTATTTCAAAAGTTCAAAATGTTTACACAGTAACAGAAGATCCCAAGACATACATTATGTACAGCAAGAGTGGAAAGCTTAGACCACTTTATCATTACACTGCAAGAGAACTTGGTATATTCTGTACAGAGAGACTTCATGCTGAATACTTAACATCTTTTGAAAGATGCAGTGTCAAAACCACTAGAACTTCTAGAAAAAAAAAAAAAAGTTCACGAAAATGTCTGTTAAACTTTCTAGTTTTGCTGAGTGGACAAAGTATAAGGAGAGCCTTATTTATACAGAGAAACCGTAACAGATGCAAAAACAGCTTTCAGTAGTAGGGGGGAAAAATATATCCTGGTGGGGGACCAGGAAAAAAGGCAAGAGAAAATTATTTAAGACTTATCCACAGAGCACAAGAAGAAAGTAAATTACAGAGATCTGTGCAACTAAACTCCAAGACTCAATACCTTTTGCTATTCTGAAGATGGAACAAGAACAACAGATTCTGCAAATCCTGTCAGTCTCTGTAGTGGTTTTTTGAGGTGGGCAGATGGGCCCATTATAAAATCATCAGCTTGTACACAGCATTTTAGTACAGCTCAGTTATGACTAGTGAGTCTATTCCTGTGTTTCAATTCCTGCTTATTTCCTTTGTAGTGAATGGAACACAAATGCAGAGACACAGCAATTAAATTGTCATTCACAAAGGCTGAAATTGAAGCTCATCTTTCCAACAGGGGCATCTATGCCTGCATTCACATTATTACTAGATCCTTCACTGTTTCCTTTTCAGTGGTTTTACAGTTGCCTAATAATTAGATATTCAGTTCACTGCTCAAAAAACTCCTGGAAACATGATGTGAAAAAGAAAAAAGTAAATGAGAAAGTGGTATACCTGTCTGAGGAAATGTAGAGAAAGCCAAACCCCACCTGTCTGCAGTCATCTGCCTGGACACTGGATGTAGATTGTCTGAAAGCCACACACTTGCAGAGTAGGTAGAGCTACACATCAATTTACACACCACAGCACATTAGTTTGCCACAAAGAAAATATGCTGTTCCAGCCTTTTGGCTAGCCCTGCCTCATGTTCCATCAGCCCTGGCCATATGAGACCTTCCCAGTCTTGGTGTTCCCAGATGAAATTTACTCCTGAAATGGATCCCAGCAAACCACCAAAAATTATCTTAGTTTCTTAAGCTATAATTAGATGTTTCATTCCCATTGCACTGATCTTCTGCCTCCAAGCAAATTTTGCCTTTGTTGCTAGATAGAAATCGTCTTTCCCAGGTATTCATTAACCATTTTTACTGGTGTCCTTTCAAAATTACAGGCCCCAGCATATCTCCAATAACACCTGGTGACTGCTGACTTAAGATCTGCTTCTGCATGCAAGAATTGACTGGCCAAAGAGGACAAAGATACTGGCTCTGCCATACAAATAGAAGTGGCAGGTCAGGTCCAGAGTGAATAACAACTGCATCCTCCAGGCTAGGTAGGGAAGGGAAGGACAGGGAGCACACGTGCAGTGAAATTGAGGGGTAGATAGGGAATAACTGCTAAGAACACATGGAGAAAGGACAGATGATCCTGAGGTTCATAAACCCTTTTGTATTTCTCAAGGCTTAGCAGCATTCAGGAAGAAGCAGGAGCTCATTTTATTTTAAAAGATGCTATCTGGGCATTACAGAAATAGACTGGTCTCTGACTGGCATTACATTAATCAGCCTCACAATCATTTCTATAACAAAACTCATCTCTGCAGCTACAGAGGGAATGGCTACAGCTATGCAGAATGTGGCTCCAGCAGAGCATGGTCAGGGAGTACTGCAGCAGCTGATTCTCTAACAGCAGTAGAGCCAGACCTGTATTTATCCATCCCTCTGAGGTCTGTGCCCTGCTCCTCAGAAAAGCAGCCTTTTCCATATCCCCACATGACAGATCTATCAAAAGCTCTGCTTCTTGGTGACACTGCTGCACATAATACCAGGTGCAGAACTAGAGATGATATCAAGGAGCTGCTCAGTTATCTTTGCTTGCTCAAAGTCTGTAAAGTAACAATGATGAAGCTAATTAATTGGAGGCAATTAGTGCAGGTATCTGAACAAGAAAATTTTAAAAAATGAAACAGATAGAATTTGGATGTGGTTGTATCTTTTTCTATCTTGGCATGATAATTTCTGTTGAGTTACACATTTGGCATCATAGGAAGAATTCAGTTTGAAGTGAAGACATTTACATGTAGGCATTCACAGACAAATGCCTAAACCCTATTTTTAGTTAGCAGATGCTAAGGAGCTCCTTAGGAAGAGTTTATTTGAACACCTGCCTGGGATTCAGATGCCTAAACATAGACAATCCATGCTGTGGAGATCCCTGACCAGCCCCTAGCACGTGCTCCAGGGAGTTCTCCTGGACCACTCTGGTAACGTCCAGTCTTGAGCAGACATTTAAAAAGCAACCTAAGAGATCTCCAGTATTTATATTCTCACATTCAAGGCTGCAGAACCCACTTTTCAAGCATCACTGGAGATCAACAAGTACTGGAAAGAATTGTTAGTTAATTTGAGTTCCAAATGAGAAGCAGAGAAGGGAAACATGTTGAGAATCCACATAGCCTGTCTTCTTGACTAAGGCTCTGGAGAGAGACTTGGGGCATTCAAAAAGAGCAGCACACTGAGCCAAAATCTGCTGTTTGTAATGTGGGCATTACTATGTGGCTTGATGTCATAAAATCCAGACAAAAACCAATTTCTTAGTTCATGGGAAGAGCCCACAGAGGAAAAACACAAATACCTAAGGCAATGCACTAAGGAGCCTCATGCTATTGTCTAGAAACACTGAAGGAGATCCAAACTGTAAAAATGCAGAGGAGCAAATCTGATGACTCATACACTGCAGGACAGATACTCCATGGGAGAAAAGGAACAGAAAGGTAGCAAGGCTGAAAAAGATCTGAGCAGCATACACAGGAGGAAGGGTCAGAATTGGGATTGTGGTATTCAGTAACAACAAAAAAAAATAACCCCAAACTAACAGCCAGCGCAAATTGCACTTTTATCAGGTGCTCCACTGTGTGCAGTCTGTAATACAGATTTAGGAGCAGGAAAGCACCAGGGCCCCAGTGGGGATCCCATGGGTTTACCAAGTCCTCGTGGGAGACAGCAGGGGCCGGGCAGCCCTTCCTGATGGGATATTCTTGAAAGCACACCCCAAACACTGCCATGTGTCTACCTTCCTGCCAGGATGAATTGGAAGGGATCCAGACAAAAGCAAGGCAAATGACAAAGAGCTGGAGGGAATGACTTCAAAGGAAAGATTAAATGGGCTAAAATATGCATAGCATGGCTGAGGAACCACTGTAGGTCAGGAGACAGAGAATACAGGAACTGTGAGCCATTAGGCAGAGGTATAAATGAAAAGGTCTATCATTGACAGTAAATAGGCAGGAGGAAGAATTTATCTCCTTATTTATATTCTTCTCCTTAATTTTTGCTCCATACATGGTAGCTTTACCATACCATCATGGAATGCCAGAAGCAGAAAAGACACAAACACTGAACAAAACCCCATCTTTCTTACTAGTGTGCTTTGAATTCCATTTTATAATTCATTTAATTGCCTCCTTTCTTACTGCTGTAGGCCAGGCTCATCATTACACAGGACTAAGGAACCAGCTGTCTCTGAAACCAAGATTATTTCAACAAGGCACATTCAAAATAATTTATGAACATTTCCAGTATTGCTACAAGATTATTCCTTCTTCTATTCCTTGTTATTGCAGGACCAAACAGTCTTGGAATTCCTTGGGCTTATATAATTTCAATGAAATAATAAATGAAATTATGATTTTTCATGAGAATTTCTCCTCCCATCTGTTTTTTGTTGTCATTAATTTCGATTTTGCTTGGGGTTTTTTTTCTGTTCTGTCTTTGGGGCACACACAGAGACATCTGAAAACAGATTCACCCAAGTCTCACCTCTCAGAAGGAGAATCCTTGTCCTGTCATCAGTTTCCTGTTTAGGTAGATTGTAGCCACTCAGGGAGGACAGAGACTGTAGTGGTACTTTCTAGCCATAGAATTTGTGCCTAGGACAATTCTTTCCATGTTACTCTCCCTTATGTCCAAATTCTAATGTTTCAACAGATACCTTTGTACTGTTTTCTTTATATTAGTTTCTTCTTTGATTAATAATGTTTGAAAGCTTTTCCCAGTAAGGATTTTTCCCTAGTAAATCTTTTAAGGGTGGCACTCCCACTATGCCTTTTCTTCCTTGTCACCCTTTACTCACTGGTGTAATGTATACAGCTCCTTTTGTGTTATTTTTAATATCAGAAGGTCAGAATCTTGTCTACATATAATAATACAAGTGAATACTTAACTCTGAGAAAGTTTTTCTCGGATCATGGAAGACTGATATTCTTCTAGGCAGTAAAATTACCCCCAGAGGTATGAAAGAGAAATACACTTGCTTTGATAACAAGTCTTAAAAGTATGAGTTAAGAGCATCTCATCCTTTATGTTCAGCAGCTGTTTGACCAAGAACTGAAAGAACTGAAGGAAACATCAGTGAATCACAGAAGTTACAGCTGTGCAAAGCTCACACACTGGGAGTTGCTTTGTCTGCTCTATGCCCAACTCTTTTCATTATGGAAGAGCTCCCTACACTACCATTTGCTTTCTTTTTCAGGTCATAAACTCATTTCCATTCATAATGCAAAAAAGGAGTAATACAAACCAAGGCATGCAAAACTACATTTTAAACCTAAATAAGCCTGAGGAACTTATGACAAGTTGGAAATGTTTGAACACCTTTCACTAGAGTTAGCAGCTTGAGCAGTATGAGAAAATTCATGGGAATCTATGGATTTTTATGATTTTCCCCATATAAAACTGGTTTTGAGTAAGCTCATTTAAGGGAGTGAAATGGTGCATTTTGGAAAAGAGCCTCTGTATGATACATATTTATACTTCTGTGCGATATAATGCATACATTACAACCAAAATTATATTTTACATTACAATATTTTATATTGTCAAAAATGAGAATTTCTGGGGATTTTATTTTATTTAGAAGTGAAAATAGATGGAATTCTATTTTTTTACAGGACCTGGTAATACCTTTTTTTCCCCTTCTTGTTGCTTTCCTGGTGAGCAAGCAATCAAATTTTAAAAGGATAATCTTTTCCCAACCTTTGGCTATAGTTAACAATGCTACTTAGAGACAGCAGTTTGAAAAGTTACAGTATAATTGATGCAGCATGAAGTGAATCAAGAGGGCAAAGTTGATGTGCAGATATTAACATAATCCACTCCTCACATTCCAGAGGAGTTCACATTCTTTCCCAGCATGTAATTTCCTTATTAAAAATACTTCTACCTTTCCAGTACAGTCCTTTCTTGGATGCACAAATGACAGCCTTTACACCCTGAAAGACACTCTGTAGTCTTCCCTGCTGTCATAACCTGCACATTTGGAAGAGGAAAATGCCCAGGTTTGGGGGTTCTTTTTGCACAAGGAGCAGTCAGCCAACAGCAGCCTCCTTCATGCAGCTGTTTCTATATACATACAGAGCCACAGGCATGAATAAACCTTTTAGCTTCCTAATAACATGCAAACATGCTCAAATCAGTTCTGCATTAGATTACTGATCCTCATTTATGTTACTGCCTGGAAACATATGAGAGTGGCTCAGAAGAGATGCCTTTTATTTTTAAGTTTACTTAATTGTTTGAATAAGCAGACGTAAAAGGGAAAGGGCAAATGAGTTTGTTCTCTGAAGGGATGAACGCACCGCTAGCTTTCCAGTGGGGCACATTGTTTTCTCTCTACCGCGGACACACTTGTGAAATTACAAAATTCCAGAATAAAGTCAAATGTTTAGAAACCACATAATTTAGGCTCATGATGAAGCCTTCAGGTGCCTGTTATCAGTACAACCATTTTCCAAATCTGACCATGCACTTGTGAGATGAGCAAGTCTTGAAAGACCTCATTTTTCCATGCTCCACACAGAACCAAACAGCCCCATCTGTGATAGCTCACTCTCAAAAACCACACAGCAACTTTCTTCTGCTGCTTCAAATAGTCTCTGCATTCAGCATGGGCACCAGTGTGTGAAGAGGAAGGGACAGAGAGATGTGAAAAAGGAGTAAAGGAGTCAAGTGTGGTGGGGTTCCTCCCTCAGCATCTCTGCTGGGTTCCTACCTGGAGACTACACAATCAGAGAGCTCAGCAGCACTTCCCCAAATCTCCAGCTGTATTCATGTGGCATAGGTCCTGCAGTTGGATGTGGCTATTTGCCAGCTGGACATGTCAGAGGAGATCCTATAGGATCTCCTTCCTGCCAGCTGTTTTCCAGAAATGGAACCAGTGTTAATAACAGGAACAGGCAGAGCAGCGGCTGCTCGGCACATCAGAAATGAGGCCACTTGCACTTAAGAGCTTATAAATGGATTCAGTTTTCTAATTTCAGGACCTACATTTGCAGGGAAAAAATCCTAATTCATCGTATGGTTTTCATTTTTAACCTCTCTGTAGATGTGCAGATCTTTAATTTTCAGTTCTGTGCATACACTTTATAATCTCTCTAAGTATAAACCAGTCAAATGGTCTTCCTATATCTAAATTTAGTATTCTCTGATCAATGTATCTTTCATATGCATGAAAGAACTACCCCACATGCTACTGCAGACTCCTACATTTGCCTGTTCTTTTATTCAGCTGTATTGGATTTTCCTTTTTTTTGAGCAATCATACCCCTTTGACAGTACATAGCTGTCATGGTTCTGTCTCACAGGTTTCTATACATCAGAGACCAGCTTTAAAACTATTTTGACAAGTTAAAAGCTGGGATTTTTCCAGGGACAGGATGGAGAGAAGCAGGAATGAGAGAAGTGAAAAAGAGTATTCCTTGACACCCCCTAATCTCCTCAGTGCAGATGGCACTGTCATTTTCAAGTAGCTTCTGTGCACAACAGCCACTGCGAAAGAGTGAAAGTTGGAACGCTGAAATTAGTCTTTTTTGGGAGAGGAATATACATATCTGTATGTTCATCTATCCAATATGCCCAGCTGTGAATGCACAAGCAGACAAATGAGCAAAGCTTACCTTCCCACTTCCTCCCCTTGTCCATTCACTAAAATTAATTGTTCCCCAAGATGCTGTAGGCCACATTGTTAATTATTGTCTCTCTCTTCTGCACCTGAGGCATCACACTGGTTTAGAAAACAGCCTGCAAACAGATGGAGAGCTGCTGGAGATGAATCTGAAGGTACATGGGAAAAAAAAAAAAGGATGCAGACTTTATGATACTGCAGGCTCAGATGGTCTATTAATTTTCAATAATATTCTGGAAAGGAAGGAGGTCTCTACATGTTTTTAGGCTTAATTTGTTTTCAAAAAAGGAGTTACAAGAGCCAATTACTTTTATGATTTCATCACAATCACTTACGTTTAAAGAATATTTATGGGAAAATATTCCAATCACCCCTGCACCAGCCTTGCTGTTTGTCAGACAACCCTTCCCCCCACGGGCAGCTGTACATGCACCCTGCCTGACAGGACCAAGGCTGCCTGTCTTGCAGACCAGACAGAAATGCCAGCTTGAACTGGATGCTGCATGCAGCCCCTTGTCTGCTGCCTTAATGCCACTGGCTCATCCCCAGCACCAACCCCAACAACCTGGTTCTGCCACCACATTGCCACAGAGAGCCACAGCAGCCTGGGGCAAAGCTGTCCCTCACACGCCCAGCCTGCCTCCATCCCACTTGTGTGAGGCAATGTGCTGATGCAATCCAAACAAAAGTGCTTCTCTCTTTGATCCAGTTCTGACAATTAACAAAAAGCCACTGCAGTTGTTGACATTGACTGGTTTTTCATCTTCCCAGGCTGAGGATCAAAGTTGGTACAACCCTAACAAGGAGGTAGGGATGCCTCTAATGGTGCTCAAAGCTGTCCTGTCCTACTGAGGAGGGCACAGTGAAGGCACACAAAGCACAGGCATCCAGACCTACCTGATGTGCACCATGCCAGCTTCAAAACAGGTAAAAGCGTTTCCCTTTCATAATGTGATCATTTTCTGTGTAAAAGTACCCAAGAGATATATCCAAAAACCATAAGCTCTTCTAATAGAGTCATCTCAGTCTCTTCAAAGGGAAAACTATTGCTGCACATAAGGAACACTTGCAATTTCTAAATGTGGAAAAAAGCCTTTCAGACTTGGCTGTAAGTTCAGCTCTGCACATTAGCCAAATTACTTCAGAAAGGCAGTGGAAAAGTTATTAATAGATTTATCAAATGACTATCCAAAGGAATGCAGATATTTTAGCCAAGAAGCAAGAAAAAGCAAGTTAGTTATACCATGACCAGCCCTCTGATCCATATAGGAGCAAGGAAGAAATGGTTATACCTAAAATACAGTGGTCACCCTTCCTTTTCCAGTGTTGGCATTGTGCATATTTTGTGGAGCAGAGTCTACTTGGCAGAGATTGGTACACAATTTGTCGTGTGTTGTACACAGTGTGTCAGGCTGTTACATGAATGTGTAAAGGAACTCTGGAACTTAAGTATGGTGTCATTTCCTCCAGTACCCAAATTCTGCATATAAGTATTTTGCAGTCGAGCAGAGATTCTCAACTGCCATAACTTCGTTAAATTCTTGGTATAGAAACAACTAAATGCATAATGCATTGTATATGCTTCCATACATTTATCTTAGATAACTAAATCTACTGTCTCTCACTCTTTTAAAAGCTCATCAAATATAATAAATATGTCACAAGAATCAGTCTGTATCACTATCACCTGCACAGGTTGATATGCAGTATATTGTTGCATGACCTTGGGATTCCTAGTCAAGGTTTCTTAATCTGCCTTTTCTCCTGTTCTGCAGATGGTGAAAAATATGATCATTTAAAGCTGGTAGGGCTGAATATGTCTCTAGCTCCTTCTCTCTTTGCAGAGGCAGTATCAAGGCTTCAGGCACTCCATCTGCCCCAGGGGTGAGAGGTGGAGGTAAAGGTGGTTTCTGCTAAACCATCTTTCCCCTCAGTGCTGCAGAGGATGAGATGGGTAACTGGCAGTGGTGGTGCTTAGCCAGAGCACTGCAGACTTCCCAAAAGCAGTGTTGCAAATAATACCAGCAAATAATTTGATCTGGAAAGGACAATCTATTCCAATACTATTTTAGATTCCTTTCTTTCTTCAGTGAACCCTTTATTTTATTTTGGACAACAGTTCTTTGGTAAAATGCAATTGTCTTTAATGAATTGCTTTTCTGAGCTGTCACTGTCATTGTACCAAAAATTCAGGGTGATTTATTTGACCTGTAGCAGAGGTGTAAGATAAAAACTTTAGCTCTTCTCCAATCTAACAGGAGTGTTTGCTCTGCTAGGATCAGTTCACTGATGGGGGCTTTTGGCTATGGGTAGGCACAAAAGAAAGCCGTCAGTATTTGGATACTTATCAGACAGTAATGCTTGTAGGCTGGGCTGAAAACAAACTTGTCCAATGGTGGTGATACATCACAGATTCTTCTCTGACTCTCATAGGCCCAAGGATGCTTCTTTCATTTCTGCCTTTTATGAGGCAAAATGAGAAAAGATCTATGAAATCAATTCACACTCTCAAAATGGTGCTTTAGTCATGGGTCACACAATTAGCCACATCTGCAAAGCGGTACATTTGCTGATTGCTAAATTCTCACCTCCAAGAACCTGGGCAAAATTTTAGTTTAAACACCTTGGTACATAGAAAAAATGTTGCAATTGCACACCTAAATGCCAGGTATTGCAATTAACATATGAGTAAAGGAAGGTTTTTCCTCTGGATAAAGAAAAAGGTTGTGGCTGAAGGTTCTGGTCTGTTCTGTATCATTTGTATCCCCTCTTGCTGTTCAAGATATTTCTATCCTTCAGAGCCACAAGATATTTCTGGGAAGAACTGTATCTCAGCCAGACTTCATCTGTTAACTTTTAACTCACACTTGATACAAAAACCTTTTACATCACAACAAAATAAGATTTTGCCTCTAGCATCAATTATCATTCATCTGGTTTTTGAAGAAGTTGACAGGTCTGTATTGTCCTTGCTCTCCTTTTTCATGCATCTTGAAAGATATTTGCCTTTCATTCACCTCATGGCACCTCAACATCTTCCTCACTTCTCAAAGATATCTGCTAACAAGGTTTCAGACATCATCAACCCAATTTTAAAAATTCAGCAATGTCACCCATAGGTGCAACTGGATTTAAAATTGTCTTAGCCAGTCCCTGACCCCTTATGCTGCTAAGTAAGGTTATAATTTACCCACTGACTACTTCTGTATGCATGTAAGGTCTGGTGCAGTTACATAAGTAAAATATGGTAAGTAGTCTTTTTGTTCTGATAATTAACAATAATAAGGCTTCAACTAAAGTGCTGATATCTACAAAATCTTGGGAGTTGTCAATAGACATCCCAGATTTTGTTGTATGCCTCAAATGGATCATTTAGGACACCCTTCTGTACAATCCTGCCAATGACTCCAGTGACCTTGCTGAGCTCACCGAGAATGATCAGCCTAATGCAGAAAGGACAAAATAGAAAGCAAAAGCAGAATGAAAACAAACAAACAAACAACTTCTCTGTCATAGCAATTAGCAAAGCAATCTTTTGGGGGATGATATCAGCACAGGCTGGCATCTGCTCCGAGGAGAGGAAAAAACAAAGTGTATAGCAGACAGGAGTTAAATGTTTCAGCAAAGAGGGAAGACTTGCTGTAAATTTCAAACAGGAGACACTGCTAAAAAGAAAGGAGAAAGGAAGAGCATGAGAAAAGCCTATGAGGAATGAAAAAAGCTAATATGAAGGAAAAGGAAAGCAAGCAGGGAGGACAAAGAGAGCTGCATGAAATAGTTCTATGAGGAGACCATGTCAAAAGCCAAAACCAGTGCAGCATTACAATGGCACTTTAGTAGAGGAGAGAAATCTAACCCAATGGTAGCCAGGAGAGAACCCAGAGGTATAAAGCCTTCACTGAATGGAGGCACCATGAGCAAAACTGTAAGGGAAATAACAAAATTTGCACTAATGTCTCAAACATTCTCTCATAAAATCTGAACTTACCCCAAATCAACACAGCCAAAATAACTGAACTATTTGCAGTACTTACATGTAGTACCTGCACCTGTCAATAAGAGTGATTATCAATTTTCTGTGCATAGGTCATGTAAAAAGTCACGTAGTTTCTCTGTGATTTAGTTTCCCATCTGTAAAGCTGCCACCTCTGCTTCATTAAAGGCAAAGAGGCAAAAAGTTGACAAGGAAGAATATAAATAAAGAAGGACAAAGCAGATGATTTAATGGCAACATCAGGCTCAGGTCCAGATTAAATTAAAAAGCATGTAAAGCAGTGAAGCAGTTAACTCATATATTTTATTATAAAAACATAAGCATCTTCCAAAATATATCTGAAAAGTGAACATGACAATTCGAAGTATCAGTATGAAATTAAATTCCTCTCTTTTCTGTAGGCATTCACAGGCTCTGCTTCCCTGTTGCCTCCCCTCTAGTAAGACTTTTCCCCTTCTTTATTCTTCCTAATTGCCAAGGTTTAAAGGACACTGAAGAGCACAGGATGGGTTCATTAGAATTGCAAAGCATCACTGCATACCATTTGCAGCAGGGCACCATTTATCTCTGTTGCCACACCATACTGTGAGGTGGCACCAAAATCCAGACGCTGCAGTCCAGAGCTAGGGAATGCTAATCATCCTACATCAGACCCAAACCATGCAGGATTCAAGGTTAACTGTGGTGGAGAACATCTGTTCAAGGCAATAAATGACTCCCAAGGCAAACAGGAGTGGGCTTTAGATTTTTGACATGACCAGCTTCTTTCTGTTGGCTTGGAAGACCTGGGTCAAATTCTTGGTCATTTGTTTCAATCTCCTGTGTCTACATAACCAATTCTGTCCCCTTCCTTCAATGGAGGGCACAACAACCTCTCCTCAGACCTTTTGAAGGCACCAGGTTGTCACCCACGCCAAAAATGAACACGACCATGTCTTTCTTTGCTTAGTTGCAGTGAAGTAACAATATAAATTACACCTCCTGCACAGTCCTCAGCACAGCATCTATGCATGAATACCATCGTGTAGTTTAGCTAAAGGAATCTGTCCAGCCAGTTGCCCAGGTTCACCCTATCCAGATGGATACCTGAGTTTAGTCTACCTCAGAAATTCTACCTTTCTACAAAATTGACTTTAAAAATATTTCTATTTTAATGTCTTTCATATTAAATGCCATACATGTATCCTGTCGTACAGCAAAAATTAGCAGAACTGGAAAAGGTACTCAGTCAGCACTACATTGTGGTGCCAAAGCACAACTAAGAAGTAACTATCAGGATGCCAGATCAGAGACTTCACATTAAGTTACTTGCATTTGGTCTAAGTCTGTAGTCCTGTTCTTATTGAAGTCTACAGCAAGCCTGTAGTTAATTGCAGCAATAGTAAAATGTATTTTAGGGAGCCACCATAAAGAGGTAGGCTGGATTATCTAATGACACATACGTATTTTACTAAATGTGTTACTTGTCAAGCTAATTAGTTACCCTGTAAATGAAAAGGTCAACCCTGCATAACATTTGCATCTCATCTTTCTGAGTCAAGTTTCCTGTGCATGGTAGGTGGAAAGAAATAAATTCTACTGAAGTTGTGAACTGCTGATAGAAGGAACAATTTGGCAGGCAGAGAAAAATTTGAAAAAAGCTGTGCAAAGCTATCTGAAGCTAAGAACATGGAACATGTCCATCAGGAAGACACCAATCCCATGGCCACCAGCTCCATATTGTACAATTTGTTTCAAATAGCTCTGCAGCCAAGCAATACATTGAAACTGTCAGTCACACTTTACACTTTTTCCACTGCTTCTGCTGCTCTTTACTAAGCCACATATGCAAGCAGAGGAGAGACAAGGCTCATGAAATCACTCCACTGCACCAAGGTGCTACTTTTGACCCCAAATTGCCACTCTGTAGAGAAGAGTATCTGACAAGCCACACTATAATGTGCACACTCCACTATGTGTATATTTCTGACTCTTTCTACAGCTAGAGGAGAAATCCATCACAACATAACTATTCTATACCTGCAGCTCACTAATTTTGAAGCTCTCAGGGCCTTGCACATCTATAGCAACCCTTTTCTTTTCCAACACCTTTGTCATTTACATATATCTGAAGTATGAATACTTGGCACAATAACAAATGCTTGAGAGCTATGGACAAAGCCAGCAGCAAGAGGTTAAAGAAAAAGCATCAGAAGCCTTCTTGGGGAATATCAAACCTAAACAAACAGAATGTTTCAGGGCAGTCAGCAGATTAACCAGGAACTTTGGAATTTTTTTCTTTTTCAGAGAAACAGCCAGCTTTGTGTTTCAGTCTGTAAAAATCATATGCCAGAAAGGGATCTTCAGAGACTCTTTGTCCTTGCTAAAGGGCTTTACTTAATGGGGTGTTACATGAAAAAGCATATCTGTCTTTCAGGAAAATGTGCCCTGTGGGCTAACTGAAACACTGGCAATATCTAGAGGAAAAAGAAAACCAGGATATGAAATATGTCCTGGCTATTCTAGGTTTAAATATATATTAAGTCACTCTGCAAGGACTGAAAACTCTGGTGTCATAAATTTCCCAGCAACCTGTGTGCATTAAGTAGATGTCAGGGGACCCTGCTCCCTTCAACAGGAGTCATATCTTCCAAGCAGAGTATCTTGCTGTCAAAGGCTTGAGGCTTGCTTGCAGAAGCTGTCCCAGCCAGCTCTGAGCTCACTCTCCAGACAGGCTCTCCAGGGCAGGAAAGCCACGGGATCCTTACAGCCCCCTGCCACGGGCTGATCCCCTGCAGCACTTCCACTGGGACTGACACAGGAGCTGGGAATTTAAAGCCCCTACACCTACACTGCAAATGGTTACATCACTCTTCAAATGACAGGTCCTTTGAAATACCTGAATTAAGTTGGACTATTTCCTTTGTGAGTTCTTTGATAAGAACTTTGCACCCCACAACAGGAGTAAGTGGATTGCTTAAGATACAATATAAAGAAGTCTCAGCTTATAACTTGCATTTCAAAACCCTTCATTCTCCATATGTTTGAACCAAAGTTTTAAATTCAGAAATTCAGATGTACTTTTTTTTTTCTGGGGCACATATGAGCTTATGCACAGGTAGCACTAGGAATCAATTAGTCCATTTTAAGGAGAGCGAACACATACTCAGATCTAGGCTTCAAAGAAGACACACCCCCTCCACGTATTTTTCATCAGGCAGGATTTTCCTGAATCCCAATAGCAATGAATATGGCACTCATGTTCACCCTCCTCTATTCATGGTTCATCTAAGAAATACTTCCTTCTGTCTCTGAGTTACCCATCTCATCTGTCAGAAGGGATAATAATTCCTCTGTGTTACATCAACTTGATTATCTAGAAAGGAAAACAAAAATCCTGATTTTACTTGTAAGACTTGCACAAGAGAAATTTAGGAGATAGCAGTAAATTTTTAAATCTCTTTCTTGTATGATCCTGGCTAAAAGCTCTCTCCTTTCCCTCCTTTGATTTTGATACTCTTGGTTCAAGAGTATCTGCCTTGTATGCAACTGTTGAAATCTTCTGGTAGTATCAAAAAATCCCACAATATGTACAATTGTGGAATTAATCCGAAAAGGTTTTGGTGTTTGGAAGGCAAACATTCTGTGTCAACTTTAGCATTTTATGAGGAATATTGAAATTCCCAGTGTTTACCTCAAGGACCCTAGTGCCTTTAAACCCAAATTACCTTAGAAGCCAGTAACCAACAGTTCAGTTTGGTACCTCTTCAACTGGCTCAGCTCTGTGCTGTGCTGATTCACCACATCAGCCCCAGCTCTCCTATTCTTAAATTGGTTTTTTGTCCTGCTCTTTAAGATACAACTTGCACAGAAAGAGAAAATGGGAACACCAGTGCAGACTTATTCTTAAAACAAATGCTCCCTTAATCAAAACCGGATGACTAACAAGCATAAAATTATGGCTCTAATACCACATATAATCGTTTATCTCCTTGCAAAGAGGCATACATCATTTGCATTGTGTTCCAGTAGTGTTTTATACCCACTTTACCATAATCTAAATGAGCATGCACAGCACAGAAAAATGGAGATTCTAGCCCATCTTATGCATTTGCCTGGAGAGCACAATGATGTTTGTTGTGTGCGCTTTTAAAAATCATGTTCCTATAAATAAATACATTAAAATGTAAAGACAAAGCAGTGGGCAATCTCATTCTGAGCAGTTTTAATTGTGAGATATACTTTTCACAAAAAAAGGAATGTTTTTAAAAGAGTTTTTTTCTGGACAGCAGTTTTAATAAATTATATTTGAAAGTTACATGAGCTATGGCATAGGTTTGTTGAAGAGAATTTAAACCTGTGGATACATCAGCTCAGCATGTGGGTACGGCCAACCACACTTACAGTTCAGACTAGAGAGTATTTTCTTCTGCCTACTCCTCATTATCTGGGATACACTGAACAGTCCAAGCCAGGGAGTCGGCTTTAAGCAACTTTAAAAACTTACCAAAATGGCAACTGCCAAAGTATGTATTTCTTTCCTTGAACTTACTTCTGCACAAAGGCTGTAAGAAGCTTTCACTTCTCCATCTGCAGCATCCTTCCTATTCCCAAAACCACCACAGCTGGGAAGTTCAATAATGCATAGTCCTTCAGGGAGAGCAAGTATGGCTCCACATGACAATATTTGCAAGAGCTGATTCTGGCTCCATGTGTGACTTTACATCCTTTTCTGACCTTGTTGATCTGTGAGAAACTGGCACTTGAAATTCTGACATTTTTATAAGAGACAAGCTAATCTTATACCTAATTTTAGAGAGCTTTATAAAGCTCTTTTCCCTATTCACAAGGATAACTCACTCAGCACAGCTGATCTTACTGTACAGAAGTATGAGGCTTTACAAGCAAAAAATGAAAGCATACTAAAATGGCAAAATTCTATTTTGTATTGTTAAGATCATTTATCTGTGACATATGTGGCATGAAGATGAAAATATGACATGCTCTAAAGGCTTTATTGTTATTTCACTTGGACTGAACTGCATTGCTTATGCTCAATGCACCATTTGTGCAACATGCTTTTCTGATTCTGCCCACAACCTAAAGCTACCATCCAAAAATCAAGGGAGCAGTACAATCTTGACATAGATTAACCTCGAAAATAAACTGTAACTATATTAAAGAACTGTGAAATTCTACCTGGAGATTATTTGCTCAAAGAACGGGAACATGATAGAGATGGTAGGAGGATGAATTGAAGATGCCCCTGCTCATCACAGGGGTATTAGTCTAGGTGACCTTTAAAAGTCCCTTCCAACACCAACTATTCTATAATTCTATAATTCTATGATTCTATGAATGATCCTCAGCAAAATAAAAGAGATAGATAGATACTCTGCACAGCACATTAAATGCTTTAGAGTTCAGCAGAGTATCATTCCTCTTTTTCCATCAGTCTGTCTTGTATGGATTTAGCACTTAAGAGAATAACTATATTACATATTCTACATACAAGAACAGTAATTATATTACATATTGGAATTAGTATGTTTATATGTGGATTCTATATTATTTATCTTGATAAGCATTGAGCAGGTATTTTATTACCTGTATGTCCCGCTCTAATTATTGATTGATATTCAGTGTTCTGCTGCTAGGGGTGGGTTTAATTGCATTCCTCTAGTACTTTAAGCTTTACTACTTCTTTCCTACAAGCATAATATTAAAAATATTATTTGGTTTTTACATACTCATGTTTCTGCACTCATTCTAATTTTTTTCCTGGAGAGTCTGCTCCAAGAAAAAAATTAGAAAAAAAATTCCAGGAACTCCCCTCTTGTATACCAGAGTGGCGTTCAGCTTTGACCACTAGTTCTGTATCATTTTTTTCATCTCTTCCCACAAAGTATTGCCCTTTAGCTTACATGCTTTATTTTTTTTTATCCTAAATTAATTTAAAATCCATTTCATCAGTTCTCGGTGTTTATCTCCGCTCAGCTTTTTAGACAAATCTAAAATTTGTGTGTGTCTACATATGACATAGTGTCAAGAGACTTATCTATCCAAGCACAATCTGCCCTTTAGTTTACTTTTCTTTGGCTATTCAGGACTGTCCACACAGAAATACTGCCCAGTCATCAAGCCTGATTGCCTGGACTTTAAACAACAGCAATTGTTTTTCCATATTACACATCCACAGAATCACAAAACGTTCTGAGTTGGAAGAGACTCACACAGATCATCAAGTCCAGGTCTTAAGTTAACAGGCCATTCAGGGACTGAACCCATGACCTTGGCCTTATCAGCACTAGTTGAGATAGCAACAGCTGAGGTAATTCCATTTAATTCTCCCTCCAACTATCTCCCAAAACTACAGAAAAAACTACTACACTCTTTCTGTCTTTCAATGTTTCCCTAGCTGTGAACAAGATGTGAAAAAAAGAAAAATATTCGAAAGGCTTTTCTTACTTTACCTTAATGATTTCTCTGGAATTTGTGAATGTCATTCATCTAGATCAGTTATCTTGTCAAATTGTAATGGTTCCATATACTTAACAGTGTGCTGTAGCATAATCATAAACCCTTTAATACCTTCTGTGGGAAAATACGTTTTCATCCTCCAGATGTGACCTTCAGCTTTTGTCAGAAATGCTATACTATGGAAGAGAAAACACATTGAGTTGTCTGGAATACATTCTTTAGTAACAATAGCTCTTATTCATGTTGTTTTATGACCTTGCAAGCTAGGTTTGACAGCTAACGCTACATATTCTATGGCTATAAAACCATTTCTTTTTACCATATTAATGCCATTAATTAGCATTATTATTACCAACATTAAAGTCTAAATTTTGCTTATCATCAATTTATCAATATCTTCAGTGTTCCTTGCAGCTACTCTGAACTCTCCCTTTTCATATGAAGCATTTTCTTCCTCTGTAAATAATTTCATTGAGTGTGAGATAACATCTGGGTTATCTGGTCCAAGCAATCTAGCTTACACTTGGCATTCCCACACTTTTCACATATGTGAGTGTACACTTTGAGAGCTTCTACCTTCTGCATCAGACCATTGTACAGAACAGAACCATCTGTAGCTGTCAGTAATGACATATACTGAAAGAGGGAAATTCTAAATTTGCTTCACACTACCAGACTTGCGCATCTGATGTTGGGTGTTATAAGAGGGAGGCAAAAGTTTGCAGGCCTAACAGCACTTCTAGCAGTGGAGAGCACTGGAATCAGAGAATGCATAACATACATGAGCCTGTTCATTCATGTACAGAGCTTGTCCCAATGCGTATGATTTAACACACATGGCAAAGCTTGAATATTGCAATTCAGATTTCTTCCACATTGCTCAGGTATGAAGCAGCTTTCTGGTACTTCACAAGATAAGCCTGTTGATAGATCATGTGTTATTAGTTTTATATCATTTCACTAAATGTTCCCTGAAAAATGTGTTGTGGATATGCAGAAAGACAGAAGCTCGGTGTATAAATGTACCCATGCAATGTACAGAGTCTGAAGAAACTAACTACATTACCAACAAAAGTGAAAGTATCAAAGTACACAAGGAGACAGCTGTTATTGTGAAATCTTACATGTCACATCACCATACAAGACAAGCATTTGACTAGCCAAACTACAATACATACACATGTATGTATGTATGTATGTATGTATATATATATGTATATGTATAGATATATATGTGTATATATATATATATATATATATGGTAGATAACAAGCTTTGCATGGCTTTCTGCACAATTAGAGCATTATCTGAGCAAGTCCCTGTTTGAGACAGATGCAATCAATGCAAGATTTTCCATTCCAAGCAGTGCCTTTCTATGAATCTATGCCAGTTTTCAGTGATCCCATTTGCACCTCCCATCAGTTCCTGCTATCACCCTCACTGTGTGTCTTTTACTGCTGTTGTGCCTTTCATCTGCAGATCACTTCCTTTTCATGTACTGTCATCTCCACCTTTTTCCTTAGAATAGTATTTCACTTCACTGATTCTATATTTAAAGCTTGCAGCTCTCCCCATTTGCTTTGTCTAATTGGCTCTTAAAACCTTTTACACAATGAAGTAACTAATTAAATTATTTTGATCAGTTTCCAAAATTTTCCTGAGGAAATGAATTATGTATCAGTTTGCATTATAATTTTCTTAGCTATTTCATTTAGGTAATTTTGGAGCATTTTTGCATTCATTCAGACAGAGATAAAGAAGCAAATTTGCCTCTATAAGGAAGCTGGCTTGGAAAACTGTGTCCAAAGAGTCATATAGATCAGTCTCTACCTAAGTAAGATGATATAACTAAATTATCCTTGAAACATAGACTAGAGTGTTCCAAACCCATGGAAAATCAGGGTTACAGTTACTCCTACTCCCATTCTGTAGCTCATTGAATCGTTAAATCTTTTATAGACTCTGCCATATCTTCTGGGGCAGAGTTTGAAAGTACCCATCCTTCCCAACAGTCTATATGCTGGAGAATTTACCAGGTCAGATTGTGCTTGCAAAAGCAGAAAAAGGGGCTGAAACAAGATGTCCTCTTGAAAAGACTGAGGAGGAGGTAAGAGGAATCACCACCTACTTCTGCTCTGGTTCCCTTTTAAAAGAAAAGATTGATTCTTCTATGTGTTTTTCTGTGAAGAGTAGGATTAAGTCCCTACTTTCATGGCTGTAAATCATGTGTGGAGAAAAATGCATGCAGAGAATTGCACAGTTAAGCACATAAGCCTCCAAGAGGGTGTGGATTTAAAACTTGAGTGAGTCCCCAGGGCTTTGCTTTTGCTGCCTCAGATGGCTCAGTGCTTAGGGCTGTGCACGCCACTATAGAGCATACATTCTTTCTTTGCCCTCGTATAGGAAACATACAATGCCAGCCCAAGGCCACAGGTTCTGCCACAAGTCTCCAAATATCACATGGTATCAAAGTCCTTGTTTGGCCAAAATTTAAATCTCTCTAACTTATCAATAATTTAATTACTTCTTTCACACATGTAGTGCCGTATGCCTCTGATCATTCAGACACATGAAATGTTTCACAGCTGGAACAGAGCAGGATATGCATGCAGGTATTTGAATGTCAGCACTGCCAGGCAACACACTTACTGATGTACTGTATTTAAATCCTTCTGTACCAATGGACACCAAACCTGGCAGGTGCTGAAACCATTGATGTGTGCCTCCCCTGCCTGCTTTTGTGCCTCACCATTCCATGCATGACACATTGGAAGCCATGCCTCCACCTATTTTGTGGTTTTGTGGTCTTGCTACAGCTCTGAATTTCTCTTCTTCTCATCCACTGCTCCTGAGACCACAGCCAGAGTATTGTGTGATCCCACTGATGCAGCAGTGGGCAAGGGAAAGGAGCAGAGCAGAGGTGTCAGATGCACTGGAATGGTTGGAAGCTGTAGGTTCTGCAGGAAGAACTCATTGTTCAGGGTCTGTATTTCAGGAGTGGAGGGAAGAGCAAGGTCTCAAGGCTCCTGACATCCCAAAATGCAGTACGATTTACAGGTCAGATGCACAATCAGCTCCATAGCCAGCAAGACAGAGTGAGATGTTAACTGTCCCTTTCCAGCCCCCCTCCAAACTTCAGAGAAGCTTCATCTCCAGGCCCTAACAGAGCAAATGCCAGCTGGGGTGATTTCCTCACACTGAGTCACCCACTGCGTGGGCTGAACACTCATCCTGAACTGTGACACAACCACCTACCTCTGAACTTTGACAACCTGTGCCAATAAAGTTATTGAGTGATCATGACCATTTTCTGTTAACTTTTTTTAATGCTTCATTTGCTAAAAAGGCAATTTTAGCTCCTGAAGAAGGCATTTTAAGCAAAACTCAGAAATGGGACCTGGAAAGATAATATGAATGGGATTTTTCTCTGTCATATCTCTATGCTTTTGATTATTCTTGACATTCTATAATGTTAGGTTATAAATAGAAAGCATTTCGAAAATGTCATAATATCCTGAGTTTAATAGGAGAATACCACAGCTAGAAAATATGCTTAAGAAATCAAGATTACATAGCAAACTCAGGGGAAAGAATTAAACTGGGCTTCACTGCAATGGAACTTAACAGCTACAAAAAATGTGAACTGTGAACTCAAGCTGGAAGCTACAATTGAAATGTAAACATTGCTTATTGAAAGCAAGATGCTGCATTAATACCAGCAACCACAAAAGCTGGAGACTTGTGGCATTACTGGATAGAGCAGTGATGCTTTTTCACCCTTTCAAGTGGATCTAATTCAGATTATGTCCCCCAGCTAACCCAAACATTCAAAGTCCTTGTACTTGATCCTTCAGCAGAGCATGAATTTGTTTTGGAATGTCCTAGCTGAATTGATTTCTTTTTCTCTTGCCTTTCTATCTCATATAGAAATTATTCTCATCTCTTTGCAGGTCTTCTGTGTCTTAGCACACGTAAAAGGGCTGTTACTGATGAATACATGAGAAGTTTTTCCAATTCTCATAAATTAAATCAGAATATTTGCTAAAGGTCAAAATGAATTCTTTCTTTTCTATGCTTGAACCTAAAGCACAGTGCAATTTCTGCTTTGATTTGTACAGAAAACTTTGCTGACTATATCAACAGTTGCAAATTCACCCCAGACTATGTGGAACAGACTTTGCCTCCTAGAACATGCCTGTGGGGGGCTGAGCACCACTCTGCATCACTCCTCAGGAGGTACCAACCACTGACTCCTCTGGAGTCTGGGGATGGCCAAGAAGAGTCACAAACATGGCTAGATTTGGTTTGACTAGTACTGAAGCATAACTGAAGTTATAATAATAATAAAACCGTGGCAATGAGATGATATGTGCTGATGTAACTCTGGTGAAAATTTCAATGAGTGATCTGCAAAATCAATAAAAATTACACTCCAACATAGTCAATAAAATGCTCCAGAAGTATTTCAGAAAGGAATATATGAAGCAGAAAAACTTATAAATAACTTAGGCAATTTCTGTGGAGCTTTGCCCAAACTGACATTTATTCCATTGTACCATCCCATTCTAACAGCCCCTTGTTTAGGCATCTAAGGCAACCAATGAAAACCCAATGAAAAATACCTTTTTCACTCTAGAACCCTAGCTTCTTGATTACAAAGAAGTGAAGCTTTAATTACCTTTGGGTAATTCAGGGTGTCTGGTCAGAGAAGAAAACACAAACAGTACCTAGGATCAGAGTAATGTGACAGTCCCAGCTGCAGAAGGGCAAGGTCTGTCACACTGCTGCTGCCCCATTGTGGAATTAACATTCACAGTAATAAGCAAAACAACAGCAGTCTTAAAAACTCTACAGTAAAAAATACAGATATTTTTTTCACCTGACCCAAGCAAAAACAATTGGCTGTAATTGCATGATGGGAGAAAGAGCACCCTTTGAAGTTTAAGAGTTACCTGCATACTTAGAAAATGTTTTCTAAGATAGGTTATTTTTCTTCCATATGTGACTGATCTGCTCCATGTGAATGCAGATTCTCTTTTCTGCTTTGTTATTTGTCAAGAAAATTGCAATCAATATTATTTTAATCCACCTCATATACAGTGTTGAACCTTTTATTTGTCTCAATGAATAAATAATTTGAACTGAGACTCTGCTCAGTGTTTTCTCAGTATCTAAAAAAAAAGCTGGATTCTCTTTGCACTTTTAAGCTTTGAATTATGGACCATCCCATTGCCTAGAAGCAACTGACATTCTTAAATTATAAACAGTGAATTATCTTCTTGCTTTTGTTATTAAAACAAAAAGGTAGAAATATCTGGGAGACAATAAAATTTTAATATAATCAGTAAAAATTGATATTCATATTTTCTTTGGGTTTTTTTTTTCATTTTTGGCTTTTAAATTAACATTTCCTGGACTTGATTGCATTAATTTAGTTTTAGGAAAGATTGCCATGTTGGATATACATATGAATCAAACATTCACATTAACACTAACTGCAGTCATCAGAAGTTATGGGAAATTTGTCTGTACCTAGTGATGGAGAAGGTGAATTCCCAAAATCCTTAAATGTACATAACAAAGATAATTTTGGTAATGTTTTGGAAGAATATAAGTAATTGTCCTGTTATGATGCATATTTCTGCACCCAGACCGACATTCCTCTTTTGAAGAGTTTTAGCATCTGTAACAAGTAATATTTCTAACACGTCAAAAGTAGAAGTAGGTCTTGAGAAAATCAAGCTGACATTTAGAGAGCTACATTTGGTGCAACTCAAATTTACTGCAGCTGCAGTATAAATAATCTGAGCACTGCTAAAGATGAGCTACTTATGTCTGTATACACACAGAACAATTTAAATTTCTCCACATTTAATTTCAAATAAAGGACTATTTTACGGCTGATCAGTGCAGTACACAGGATCTCAAGCATGACAAAACCATGAAATCTGAAGGAATTTCCATCACAAAGAGCCTAAGAACACATCATTTTCTTCAGAACTGCTTCATAGCCCTTGCCACTAAATCCAGGTGTAATGTAGAAATTTGGTGTAATTCCTTCTTAATTATGTCGAATACCATTTGCAGATAAAATTTGTAGAAAGTTGGAGTCAATGCTTTCTGCAGCTCTTTATATTTTGGATAGGACTGGATAGAGGGGGCTGGGGGAATACAGGCAAAGAAAGCATTGGAATTTTAGGATAAATTCTTGCTATAGAAAACACCTCTGTGCTAGCTTTTCCCCAGGTACTGCACAGCAGCTGAGCCAGAGCTGCTCAGCTCCTCTGTGGGTTTGGAAGGGTTACAGCCAGCACTGCCACCCCTTCAGGGATGGCATGGGAGCCACTTCACCCACAGGGACTTCAAATTTCATCCATCAATTTTGGCTCAATGGGATGGAGGAAAATATGACATTAAGGACCCAGCTGGGCCAAGTCAGTATTGGAAGATTTGACCATTAGGGCACATTGGATTAAAGGAGGGATTCCTTCTTAAGTTGTCCCCTTGAGGTCACTTTTTTACTAACTCAAAGTCAATTTTTACAAGAAGTTTTGGACCATGGGCTTCAGGGAAAAATTGATGCCACTACAAGCTCAGTAAAAGGGAAAAACCAGTGTCCTGATTGTTTTTAAAAATGGCATTGCTTACATTGGTGCTTGCCTTATCCACATTTCAGTGCTGTCTCACAAACAGTATAGGCTGTGGTAAACTGGAAAAGCACTAGAATAATGGAGGAAATAAAAACAGAGAACCCTGCTGACAAACATTTTTTCAGATGTTGTTTCTCATTATAAAAATCAAGTTCCTATTTCCAGTCTAAGAAATTATATAATTCGATGGTATTTTCAGATGTTTGTCCCTCTTCCTTTTTTTTTTTCCTTTTGCACAATTGTCCTAGGGTGACTTTATGATGCTTGTATCGCCAGTCCTCTGTTCTGTTTATGCTGGATATTAAGTTCTGCCCCTCTAAGACTGGTTCTGAGAGTGAATTGGGTGAGAAGAAAAAGTGGTGGAATTTATTGTGGCTGTATTCACAAACAGAGATAAGAGCTTCACCTCTCTCTCCGTGTGTTATCTGCAGCACGGACAGCAGGAGAGAGCTCTCCTTTGTCTTTAGTTAGAGTTTTTTAGTTGGCTGAGGCCAGAAGATTTTTGGAACTGCCCAGCAATTGTTCCATCAGGGAACACCAGGACTATCGTCTGGGGCTCCCCAAGCTGCGCTCCGAGCCGAGCCCGGAGAGACTGAGGGAAAGCCGAGGACACAGCCATGGAAAGGACTCAACTACAAGAGGACTTTCTGAATCTGCCATCTCTTCAGAACCACGAGAGGTTCCATTGTTTAATATTATTCATATTCCCACGTTTGTGAATACTTTGCTTGTTAAATAAACAGTTTTTCCCACTTTTCTCAGAGAAGAGTTATGTCTGCTCAATTGGTAGGGGGAGAGGCTGCTTGAATTTGCTTTGTAGAAGAGATGGCTTCAAAAGTTTCCTCCCAAATTTGCCCTAAACTAGGACAACAATTCTTAAATTCTTAGACTTGCCTTATCATTTTAATGACATATAAATAATATCCAGATGGCTGTAATGCATTGAGTTCCTTTGAGAATTATTCTGAATATTTAAAGAAATAATGGATATGCTTGAAAGTGTTCCAAAATTAAAAAAAAAAATAAATAAATTAGGCATGTGTTGAAGTTTAATAGAATTTTTGCTGAAATCTGTAATTTTTAATTAACTCCCTTTGAAATCTTTGAGTCTTCTCATGAAGGAACTGAAAGTCTATGTTAGATTTAGGAGACTAATCATTCAATCAAAGAACAATTTAATCCATATTCAGTGATCTCTACAAAAACAGAGTCAGACATTGAAGTGTTCATTGCTACCTTTTCATGAACATTTTTACTTTTCAAGATAAATTACTCACTCCCCCAGAAACATCACTGATTTTGCAGGAGTGTCATCATCCAAAGCTAAGCCACTCAAAACCTTGTAAATTTATAGCTGAAGCTAGAATTAAGAGTAATTTCTGATAGATTTAGAGAACTATATGAAATTACATTACATAAATGCCCTTAACCTTGTCCTGCAGATATGATATTTAATAATTGCCTTTAAATAAATTATCTTATTAGGATCAATTGGATTTTTTAAAAAATTATTTCTTCTCTTTTGGCATCCTAGAGAGAAGGGATAAAGTTGCTGAAGTGCCAAACTTATGCATTCCTTCTGCTGGTTCACAACAACAGCTGGGCAAACCTGTGGTCATAATTTTGCAGCTAGAACACAAACCAGTATATCTGTCAGTCAGGAAGATATAAACGACTTAAGTTGCATCTGTAATTAAATGTGCCTAAAAAGTGGGGGCCAAAAAAATCCACAGACAGCAATACAGAAATCTGTCCCTTCTGGCAGATCTGGCATGACCCTGATCTCTTGTGTCATATACGTGTCAATTTTGTCACAAGTGCAATTGTTCTGAAGGGGCTAGTCTTGACTGACACCATTGGGGAAGTCAGAATCAGGCCCAGAGATATTTGGATCACCAGGTGGATTCCACAAATGTCACGGCCTTCCCAGTCTCATTCACAAAATCATTTGCTGCACCCACTGCCAATGGAAGTGTCCTTGCACAATAAGCTTCACTCTTCATGCCAGGTTTTCAAGAGCAACAAATCATCCAACATCAAGCCATGGCTGATATCCCATGGCCTGTCCCTTAATTTTATGATTTCCCACAAGGAAGCCAAGGCATGGAACATGAGGGAGGATTTTAATACAGCTACTCTGTCCAAAGCACTGTCTGAACTGGAAAGAGGAGAGTATCACAGCCAAAATAAACATACCAGTACAAATGCAAAGCCTGCACCTGACTGAACTTGCACAGAAACACTCTCTGAGTCCCTGCTGGAGACCAGCTGAGGATGGTTATGTGCAATAGTGCAGACCATCTCTTCCACCTGGAAACAAAGAGCAATTCAGGGTCTGAACAGGGTCTGTGGCTTCAGGGTGATCCTGTACTGCTAAGTCCATCAGATTTGCTCCTCTTCTGAGAGGGCTGCAGATCCCAATGTTAGTCTGTCGGGATCATTAGTTTGTCAGAGTGACCCCGAGAAAAGTTCCAACGTCTCTTTTCCCCGACCGGCGCTTAAAGAAGGAGTCAGAGCTCTTCATCTCTCGGTCTCAAGGTCGTTTATTAATTCTTATCTAAAAAATTTTCTTTCTGCCCAGCAGAGATCTGCTCAGCAGGGCAGCCACAGGCACTCTGCCTGCCCCCAGGGTGGTGTTATGTCTTTATACTACAAACTACGTGTGCAGTGTTTACAATTACTCCCCAATACCCATAACCTATGTTAGACAGTGAGCTTCTACTCTAAACCAATCTAAAAGTGCCAACATCACTACAGAAGATGGAGGCCAAGAAGAAGAAGGAGGAAGGCTGGACACACCCAGTTCCCTCCATCTTGCCTCCATAACCCCCCTGTACCAAAATCCCAAAATGCATAATTCACCCTGTGATAATTTCACTAATATTCTACTTAAACTCTTGTGGCTTGCTGATCTTCATAGAAGGTTGGTAATTTGCTCCATGGGCCATAATCAAACTCAAAGAGGCATTTTGGGCTCTGTGCCAGGGTCTCTGAGACCCCTGGCAAGAGTCTTGGCTGCTCAGGACAGCCAGAGGGATGTCCTGAGTCCCGACATTAGTCTAGTTCAGAAGAGCACAGACTGAAATAGGTGCAGTGGAGAGAGATCATCTGCCTGCTTTTTTCTTTTTTCTTTTTTGTTTGTCTTTTGTTTGTAAGACAGTGATTCTCTTGTTCTGATTCTACACCTTTGAAAAAAAAAAAAAAAACCAGGATCACAGAATGGTTTGGGTTGAAAGAGATTTGGTTGGAATTGCTAACATCTCTGTAATATCTTGAAACAATGCATTCAACTGCTACAACTTGAGTAAAAGGGAGGCAAAAACAGACCAATACTACATGGTGCTTATTCTGTTTGTGATAAAAACTTCCAAATACACAGATGAGTGAAGCAATGGCTACTGAGTTGCTCTGCCTTTCTGGCTTTAGAAAATGTCTGACTGGGTGATTGCTGCTATATTATGCTAAGCAACAGAAAAAAGGAGGCCTCTTCTGTCATACTTGTGATAATATCTTCTCTGTTATCTCTAAGGTGCAGGAAATGCTATAAGCCGCATTTTAAAGGTGAGATAATCTTTATGTTGGAGGTAGAAAACTACTTCTTAAAGGTAGACAATTCTGTCTGCATCAAAGTCACAGCTCCTAACTGACTTCTCCACACATTGGCTACATGTAGCTGGGGGAAAAGAGGAACTTTTAGGCTCCTGACATCAGCAACACACTGTCTAAAAAAATACATCTTCTAATGCAGCTGGGCTACGTCAGCTCATCTTCTACATCCTTATCAGTTATTCCTAACCAACTTTCTTATCATAACTACTTCTTCAAATAGCTTCTGTTTGTTGCAACATTATGGCCCACAGGCAAACAACTGAAATGTTTTAGCTCATAATTTCATGCATTTCTAATTTATTGTCTCACTTTAAATCTCCATTAAAATTAAAACAGAAGAAGGGGGGGAAAAAGCCCTTCGCATGCCTACTCACCAAGCAGCTCTCTAAGGTTCTTAGAGGTCTAATTATGATATGAAGACATGATTTCCAACTTTGCAGATGATACTAAATTGGAAGAGAATAAAAACAAATGAGGAATAATTAGGTAGTGCAGCCAGATATAAAAGAATTTAGATCATTTTATATTTCAGGAATAATAGATGGCAAATGCAGGGTTCTGCAAATAAATTGAGAATAATTAGCCTCACAGTGTGGCATAAAAAGTGGGATCCTGTTTAGAAAGACAAGAGGCTACAACACACTGAGATAAATTCTGAACTTTGATTGCAAAATTCACGTCTAAGATTCCCTTATGTGACTTGCTAGCAGTCTCAGTGGTACTCCTCTAGAAATGAGAAAGAACTCTTGGCCTCTGGGAAAGGAAAGGCTACAGGGTGGTACAGCCTAAGAAGTTTCTTCCACAGCAATTATACAGGACTGCATTAGCTAAATAATGGACCACAGGCAGTATTCAATCTGAAGGGTGTCTCTGCCCAAACCAGTATCTTTCTCTGGGGACAAAATGAAAAAGATTGGGGAGGATACACTAATATACCAAGGAAATGTTTTGCTTCTTTGCTTGAGTGCTCCAGGAGAAGAGCCACCTGACTCTGCAGCAGAAACACACTGCTTATTTGGAAAGAGCTCTAGGCTGATTGGGAACAGTCATTTTTTATTTCCTTACATTATGTTATGTTCCTTAATGTATTCAGGCCTGAAGTTAGAAAAAGCTTTCCAACAGTTGAGCTGGGAGGTTCCAGGAGAGCTGTCAGTGGGAACAATGGTGGGAAGATACCTTGCTGGTTTTAAAATGTTGCTTTATGAACCATGACAGATTAAATGCTGAGATAGCTGGGATGGCAAGGGACATCACCCTAAGAGATCACCATGGTTTCCTACGCTGCTGCTTTCCGCTCTATATACTGCTGCCTACTTCTCCTGACTGAAACACAACCTGTCAAAAACGCACTCCCTCTTCTGCATATATCAGCACATTAATTTTCAGCTATGTGATATGGGATGTTCTTCTGTATCAACAAAAGAGGAAAAAAAGAGCATTTTTTTTCTTTTTTGAAGAGATAAAAATTTCTTCAGGAAACTGTTTTTTATTTTATTGAATTGACTGTTCATTTTGAAGGTGGTCGAAGATGGAAAATGGACAAATGCATGGGGGAATTAATATCACTGCTAGTGAGTCAGTAGTGCAAGGGATTACTGACTGCAGAATATTTTCACTGAAAACAGCATTAAATAGACCTCTCTATTATAATGATGTCTAAAATCCATCATTAGTTCATAGAATGTGATAAGTATTAGGTTGATCTGTTTGCCCATCAAGAGAAACCTTTTGGGGGGTGAAGATTTAGCCTCCTAGGACTTCTTATAGTAAACTTTGAGCTTTCTTAACAATAGCAAAATAGAGACAAAAGCTTCATTTTAGGGCATTTATACATTTCTGTCTAGCCATGTTTTCCACAGAGCAGGTCTGAGTTATTAGCCATCTTTCAAAGCATGCCATTGTGAAAAGCCATTGAAATCTTCCAGATGCAATGAAGTGTATTTCAGCATTTCAGCGCTAAACGCCTGCATAATTTATGGCAGAGTACACATAATTTCTATGTATGGCTATACCTAACACAGGCTCATTTCACATTTGAAATTCAATTCTTCCAGCTGACTAATTGATTCATTTCCATAAATACTCTAAAATTTGTAATAGGAACGATGCTTTGCAGTAAGATATTGTTTTGGCCAGTACCCAAATTAACTATGAATATTTACTTTCAACAAAAGCCAGTGGGACCAACAGCAAATAATGAAAACAGTGATTTATAATTTCTTTTTACAATCCTTTTGTTACATGAGATTCAGCAAAATTTCAAATCCTATAAGCCAGCCCCCTAAAATACAGTTATTATGTTACTCAATCTCAATTTTCTGTTCTCTACCTCCTTCTGCCCGTTCCTTTCAGGAGCCCTCCCTCTTCTGGGATCCCTCTAATTCTGTCTTGGGATGTGAGACAGTGAACAAGATTCTGACATGAAACTTGATAGCCACTATGTCCATGATCTTTCACCAGAAGAGTTGAATTAGGATGTTTTCAGGGAAAGTAGAAATTCTAGTTTGCTTATAGAAAGAACAATAAATCATTCCCAAAATCCTTGAACGTATATCCTGAAGTCACCCAGGTTTCCAGAGCAAGGACCTGGTTTAAAACATACAAGCTCAGATCAAGGCAGTGTTCCCAGGAAGGGCTGATGAGGGTTGCAGTTCAGTTCCCACAAGTCCCATTAGGCCAAGTCGTGCAGCTGCAGCAGGAAAGATGGGATTAACATAAAGTATGGAAAGTGATTTGTTAGTCCAGTGCAACTCTTGCATGGTCAGGCTTGGAGAGAAGCACCTGCACTGATGAAGGACACTTCTACCAGCTCTAGGCTTTTGGGAGCATTGCCCAACCTTGTCACATCACCCTCCTCCCCAGCTGCAGTACAGCAGCTCTCCAGCTGCAGTACAGCAGCTCTCCCTCCTGCCTGACCATCAGTCTGTGGAACTGACCTGACACCTGGTATTGGGGAAACAGGCAGGATGGGTCTCAGGTACCTTTAGGATCAAAGATATTCATTTATTAATAATATCAATTTTAGACTAGCATGATTTTAAGTGTATGAGAGGTAACTTAAAAGCTGTGACTATCATTGAGCTCTCTATGTCCCAGAGCTCTGTAACAGAGTTCAGGGACTGTAGACAAATTTCTCTTCACAGAGAAAAGCAAGGCACAATTCTTCCCAAGAATATTTCTGGGTTTCACATTCTCTGAACCTCAGAGAATAATCAAAACAATTCTTATCTTATTTGCTGTGTCTGTGTTCTGCAAAAGTAGAATGCAATATGGAGATTGCTTACCCAAAGTGATGGTGTTTTGTTTCCTTGGCCTATCAGGGCCAAGCATGTGTGTGTGGGGACTGTTGGCTGACGATCACGAGATCCTGTGCAGTTGTGTGCAGAGTTGAATGTTGGCAGATTCAGTTTAGATGTAATGTAATATAGTGTCATATAGTATAGAATAATATAGTATAATAAAATAATTAATTAGCCTTCTGATACGATGGAGTCAGATACATCATTCTTCCTGTGTCAGGGGCGAAAATATCATCCATAAGGGACAAGCACACCTTCCCCTGAAACCCATCAGCTTCCCACTCTTCTTAGCTCTGTGCTATTGCCTTGGGCTGTTTTAGCCCCAGATGGGGCAGGAAGAGGCAGCAGAAGCAGATCTGCCCTCCAAAGGCATTCTGTAGTCTTCCATAGCTACAAGGAGAGCCTACCATAGAAAATCTACCTTCAAATCCATCAGCTGTGCTATAAAAGTCCTCACTCTGTCTCCCAGCCACCTAGGAAGCCTGCCACTAGGAATCACAGCTGCTGAAAGCTGCCACACACCCACCAGGAAGCAAACACCCTGTGAACTTGTACTGCAGCAGGCAGGCAGCTCCCAGGGGGGCTGCCCATGCCCTCTGCACCATTGAACACTGTGACCATGGCAGCAGCCGGACGCCAAGAGCCCAGAGCTGGGCACCAGGAACCTGCAGCCCTGGCTGCCATCACATTCCCTCTCCAGTAAATCCCAGCTCTGCTCTCCTCTGCACCCTGCTGTGTTCTTGCCCTTCTTTTTCTGCAGAAGATATGCACAGTTTGAGCTTTTCTTTTTTTTTCTTTTTTTTGTCTCCAGGAAGTTTTATTGGCCCAAGAATTAATCACGACAATTAAATTTTGTAAGTGATATATACATAAGTCTTTAATTTATTTGTTGTTGAGAAAAGCAACTCTGTATAAATAAAAATAAAAACTATTAGGAAGTTAAAAACAGCCTGACTTGCTCTGCAGAATTTGCAATCCTCCAGGATTCAGCAAAAATAAAATGAAGTACTTACATCTTCAAAAAGCATTAAGCCAAGTACTTCATCAAAGGTTAAAGTATGAAATAGCTGAAAAGTTGGCTCACTGGACTGCAAATTGGCCAAGAAGAGAAAGTGAATTTGAAGAAAAGAATTTATAAGAGGTTTTGATAGAGATCAGCAGATCTTCAGCCTCTTGATATTGTATTAACAATGGCATCAAAAATTTCTGCTGTCAGTTCCTAATAGTAAAGTCTGGTTAACAATAAGGAAAGAACAATACAGTCAGAAACAGGAAAATGTAAAATATTCATGCACTGCAGTACTCATAAATAACAACACATGAGAGGGGAAAACAGTCAAGAAAGGGATCTCTACCTAATGCAAAATTGTTGCAGAATTACAAGGAAAACAGTTTTGTTCCAGAAAAAAAGTCACTACTCAGTTTGACCAGAAGTGCAGCTCCTGGAAATATGACAAGCTAAATCACCTTAGAATTAGGCTCAGCTTTCAGGAAAACTGAGAAAGTCTTAGGTGTATATATAAGTGTGTGTGTGTGTCTCTGTGTGTGTGTGTGTCTCTGTGTGTGTGTGTGTGTCTCTGTGTGTGTGTGTGTGTAATTAGCAAAATATAATCTAAATTAAACTGAATTCAATCCTTTGTTAAAGACTGAAAGCATGTGAATAGGCACACATCTATACAGTGCAAGTTTTATCTCATCTGCAGTGTCCTATTTGTCAGCCTTACAGAGTCTGTGGTTTGTCTCAAACCACATTCCCAAGTATTTTCCACTCTTGCCAGTTTTGTAATCATCACAGGGGCTCTGTTTTATCAGCATGAGGTCCACCATGAGTCTGGGATAAACAGACAAGTCATGGCCCCCAACTGCCCTGCATCACTGGAGATGCATCAGGGCAGATCAGTAGAAACAGGCATCACAATTCCTAGCTCAAATTGAAAACCAGGGATTTTTCTTCAAAAATTCTTCATTTTTTCCTTCATGCCCTATAGTTTCCTACACAATACACAGTAGTGTTTTAGCAGAAAAACTCACACTTTCCTGTAATCAAAGGCTTAGGCTGGCCTTCCAGTTGTTGCATCTCTGCCAATGCTCTAGTGAAGTCTAAAATGAAGTATAAGATTTCAAAGGACTTTCTCACTTCTTTAAAAAAGAAAAAGGAAACAAAAGAATCCTTGTAATTTAAATTTTTACATAGTATTTGCTTTGCATGTCCCTTTGAAATAATCCCTATGGGACTGCATCTTTAACTAGACATTCTTTGCAATTTTATTGTTCAAAATTCCTGAGGTAATATTGTGAATGACCATGTAAATGTAATAAATTACCTTCATCCTGTCACAGGATGTTGGTTGTTTCCTTGTTAGATGCCAATGCTATTTAAAGGAATTTCTGCAACTCTTTTTGTCCTTCTGAATTTCAAAAAATTAGGGAAAAAAACATGTTAAAGAACAGTCTCTTTCAGGTGTGTATCTTTTCCATGCTCTGATCTTGAACAAATTTGGCTGGGAATGCAGACAAACACTGAGCCAGGAAGCAGGAACTGACTTGAGATTTTATATTTGCCATGAACCAGAAGACTCAAAAAAATTATGGATTGCTAAAATTTCAATGTGACCAGTGAGGACATGACAAAAGGATTATGAGAAGCTCACAGAGATGTCTGATTATATCAGGATAAGGATAATATTTAACAGGGGAGAAAATCTATACAACTTCCTCAGAAGAAAAATGCTCTCCTATGCTCCTGATTGGTAAAATACGGAAAAGGCACCATTGAGTCAACAAGTACTGTAGTGGCTAGATCTCTGCACAGAATCTTATGGATTTCTCCATTGTGAAAGGAATCTGATCAAAAAGTAATGAAATTTCTTTCTGGGAATTGTTTTTAATAGTTCAGGTTACAAAGAGGCAGTGCTGTTTTCAAAAGGCTGTCTTATTCCTCATTTTCCAGTTAAATCATAGTTATTCTATCCCATAAAATATGACTCATGTTGAACAATGGCAAATTTTTTGAAATCTATGATAGAGCACCTGTATAAAATGTTTAGGCATGAAAACAAAAAAAGGATGACAGAAATGTAAAGACACCAACTGTTTAAGAATATATATATATAATGAAATAATACCCATTAAAATAATAAATGTTTAAAATTAAAAGCTTTTGCTTGCTCTCGGTTCTGAAAATTGTGTTTATCTGAGTGAACATAATTCTTACTGAAGACCAGACTCTCCTTTAGCATGCATTATTTTCCTGTCAATCAGCAATTTCCATAGCTATGCATTTGCAGTGTGGCCAGAGTTCTCTGGATACCTCATTACCAATGGCTTCCACTTGTCCCAGGGCCACTCTGTTTTTCAAAACCATGTACTCTGGGAATTACTAGTTTTCATAACCCAAGGTATTAATGAGAAAAAATCATTAAAAGAATGTGTCCCCAGATCTCTTCCCAAAAGGGCACCAGCACAGGAAATAACAGAGAGAGAAAGCAAAAGCTGAAGATTAATATTCTTGTTTCAGCCTGACACATTCATTTTCCAGGCATCAGTCTAAGAACATTCATGCTAAAAGCAGTGAGAAATAGCCTGTAAAAATTAAGTGACTTCATCTTTATAGGCAGTGTTTTGTGAGAATGAACTTTAGCAAAATCTTTGATAATTCAAAGCCTTAGAATCATGGAATGAGGGTTTTCAATTTGCCTAGCTATCGAAATACCCAAACAAACCTATTGGGGAAAAAAAAGCTATTATGCATGTTCTGGTTCAGAGCTTACTAGATAGGACTATTCTTTCAAGGGCACTTTTCTTAATCCTTTCTCAAAGGTAGGTTCACACCTTTCCAGTGAAGGGCATATAATTTTTCATTTATTGGATTCATAGTCATCTGCATTCATTGCATTGACTGATTTCTGACTTCCTAGTATTACAAGCTTTAGTTTGGCCAGAACTACATTCCTGCTTTCCACTGGAAGTTATGAATCTTTCAGTAAAAGCAAGACTTACATAAAATAGAAGATGTAAATTTCAAGTGGGTATGTAAAACTGAAAAGGCAGAAAACTTTGAAGACAAACATAAGGCAATACAACACTAGGAGCATCAGTTTCTTTTTGATCTATCATAATATATGCCATAATGTAATTTAAACATTGTATCTCCTACTGTCATGAAACAAAATGTAAAAAGCACTTTCAATGGACCAGGCCTTCAGTTACTATGAATGGATGTCACAGTCATCTAACTGCACTAAATGGATTCCCTTTTTATTTCATTTTTAGACCTTCCAATTACTGCAGTTTTTAACTTTTTCTCCAAAAATCATTGGTTTTTGTCAAGCTACACATTACTTTCTCTAATTATCATCACATATCTCCTTCCATGTTAATTTCTTTTTCAGTAAGGAGTTCACTAATAATCCAAATGAAAATTTAGTGCAATCACTTATAAAGTGCTTTCCATTACAGAAAAATTTTTACAGAAATTTTTATAAAGTCTTTCATGCATCTATGTAAACTATGAAAACATAAATAAAATACACCAAAGACTGAACATAATGACCAGAAAAAACCCATGAAAGTTACTTCCAATACACTTGAAGCACATGCTTAACCACAAAGTCTGGAGGCACTAATCCAGAAAAGATTGCAACTTTGGGCAGAATCTCTCCCTTTCCAAATGCTGACATATATATCCAAGATCAGTGACCATTTTAATGTTGAATCTACTTGACATAGCATAACAGATAAAATTAATCTATAATGCTAAGCAAAAAAAAATCAGTTCATGCTGATCTGAACATAGACTTTCTGTTCTACTGGAAAACACCAGATTTGTTTTCATTATGAGAGGAACAAAAGGAAAAGCTGAATTTTATTTGTAAGGAAAATAATTGGATAAATTAATATGTTCCACTTCAAACTGAGTATTTTTGTTCTGATTTTGATTTACTGTTATGTTCAAACTATAGGTCGAAAAAGTAAGAAGTATTTTGAAATAGGAAACCACCGAATTTCATTATGGATAAGACTGAAAATAACATTTCCATAATTTATCCTTAATTAGATTTTATTCAAAGTGAAGCTTCACACTAAGTTTTACTATCTATAAATAAAAATTATTTTTCCAATGGGAAACTTGTATTTTGGAAACCCCTCCACTTTTTACTTTTACAACTGAGAAAATAATGTGCCCATGTTATCAGTCCATAGTACGACTTTTAAATGGCCAAGAATTTCATCAGAACCAAATCAAGCCAAAATCCACTTAGGTGAAAACCAACTTGTTAGAGCTGACAGACAGTAAAAAGTGGAGATACTAGAGACAAGCCAGAAACTAAGAGCAAACTGTGAGACCTGCACACTGTACACACTGAACACCAGTAAGCAGATAACATTAGAGAATGAAGAGCATTAATTGTCCAGGGCAGCAGAAACAGAAAGAAGGCAGTTAAGAAGACTTAAGAGAACTGGAAGCATTGAAGAAACATTCACACAAGTACGCTGCAATGTGAATAAAAATGATGCTCTGAGAAGCTGTTGCAGCAATACATTATGGGAAAGAAAAAGTTGGAGTATGCACCAAGATTTTAAGTGTATTCACTACAAACCAGGCAAAATAGGTAGAAAAACAGTCAAGGTATTTCATATCTTGCAGACAAGTCTTTCTTCAGAAATCAGTTTGGAGATCTAAAATTCTGCACTCCCTAATTATGCTCAGTTTTGTATCAAGCAGCAAAAAAATGGGAAAAAAATCACTTTCAGCAACAGATTAGAACAAGCAATGGCTCAAAACATAACGACCATGCACTTAGTCCTTATTCATATGTGAAAAATTAATTCAAACGCTTGGAAGAAGTCTAAAAATTATGAGCCATGAAGCTGATTAATCTCAAAATTAGAATATTTATTATGTGCTGAATTATGTGCATTTAGCCACCCAATATTAAAAATTACAATCCAGTAAAATGAAGGAAATGGTTGTACTTCAGACTGTCATAAAATATAATGGAGAAGTCATAACTGAAATACAGGATGTTGTTTAGTATCCTGGTGAGGAAGCCAAAGAGAATGGACTGGGGGTTTCGCAGAAGGGGAAAAGGGGTCACTTCAAATGATTTGCTGCAAGCAAATTTTTCTTTAGTAGCTGTGGGACAAACCCAAACCCTGATAACCTCACTGCTTTAGAGGAGGGATGGAAAACATGCTTTGTGCCTACTGGGTAGTAGGATGCCTCCTTTCCTCTAGGAAGCAAAAAATGCTAAGGGGAAAAGTTTTCCCAAGTCAAATTCCAGCAGAAGAAAATATAACTGGAGGCACTCAGCCCCAGGGACCTGGAGCGCTCAAGCAAAGAAAAACTCTTACCTCAGGTTTTAATTTTTATTTGATTTATATCAGAAAGAATATTTAATAGCTCCTCTATTCACCTATGTGCTCTATAATGCTCACACATACAGAGTATGAAGATTATAAGACAGACTAATGCCTCTCTGCACTGAAATTACTGTAATAGCAAAGCCATTTTGCAAATGACAGTGTAAGTATCAGCTCAGATAATTCTGGAAAATTAATGCCTCAAATGAAATGCTGCCTCAGAAGTGAGGGAATACATTTTATTCTTTGGTCTTTTTACTCTTACTTTATATATATTGTTTACCACTCTGGAGTATAGTTTCTTTTTTTTTTCACCCCACTCTTCAGCATGAAGCCAGTGCAGTAATTTAGCAGGCTTTAAAACCAAAAAGGATCTCAGAATCAGCTGACATGAATGCTGAGTGCTACTAAACAGAAAAAGGTGAACAGCTTGCAGGATGAGGTGGAGATCAGAGGCATGCACTCAGTCTCCCTTAACGTGGAAAAGGGGATGGGAAAACCACACACAACTCCAGGCAGCAATTCATTCATCTTATGTGCCCTAAAATTGCTCTGCAGACGTGCTGCTCTCTCTGCACACTGATAAATGGAGGCAAAATCATTAACATGGACTAAAGCACCTGATTTCTGAAGCCTTAGAATACATTAAAGAGATCCCGCACTAAAGACTATCTGACTCTGCAGGACAATAAAAAGGAAGAAAAGCTACACAGGACATTACCAGAAAAACAGTAAGGGTGGAATAACAAGGTGACTGGAACAGTAATACAAGTTTGCTGGTTGTTTGCTTGTCAATTTGTTGATATATTTTTATTTTAGGACCTAGAGAACTACCTCATTCTATTTGTGCTATCAGTAACTTGGTATTTACTACTACTAATAATAATTTTTCTTAAGCGGAGTTTGTATATGCCTCTCATTCTATCAGATTATACAATTATCAAACAAAAATGGCAAATTCTTTCCTTGGCCACATCATTGGAAGTTCTTAGCCCACAGCACACTAAACACAGGCTTTATCCATTATGTGGAAAATATCCATAATACATTAAGCACACTCCAAGAATCCTTTAAGAGGGTTGAATATAAACCAAAATCAAGTACAGAGCCTATATACCTCAAGGCTGCTCTGAACTGCAACACATTTGGATCTGTGTCATACAATGAAGATAAAGAAAATTCATTCTTTCTCAAGATACTATTTCCTATACCCACTTCTTCAATTACATTAATTTTAATTTATTATCTGTTTTCTGAGCCACTTGATGTTTTCAGTGCTTCATGGCTGTGGTATCTGCTTTTGAGACTTTGAGTTATCATAAGGTTTTAATTGTCATACTAATTGTGGTAATTAATTTATTGTGTTGTCTTTCTACTGAATTCAGGCTCCAAGTCAAGCTCATAAATTGATAAAATTAACTCTGTTACTGAATTTACCTGATTACAGAACATCAAAAAGTACTTTGCAGAAACTCACATTCCCAATCAGCAAAAACCATCATGATAATGGACCACTCAGTGGATAAGAAATTTGCTGAATGATGACATTCAAAGAGTTGTGTCAAAGGTGCCCAAGGCAGGGGGGTTGGAACCAATCTGTGATTCTATGATTTGAAGATTTGAGGATTCCATTCAGGGCTTGTCAATTATTAATAATATAAGTTAGAGCTGAGAAAGATTTTGCTGGTTTTGGAATCTATAAGTCTGTCAGTTCCTTCTGACTGAATTGTTTCATAGGAAACATGCACCATTATAGTCAAAGTCAAAAGGACAAAATTAAAAGCAAATTATAAAAGAAAATATAAAAAAGGTAAGTGAAAAAAGGAAATATAGAAGATAATCACAAGCTGTTTTGCTGCTACAACTACTGGAAAGCACGTACTACTGCATCTTACCACTTAGACAATAATTTTCAGGTTTTTTCTTCTCTCCTTCCCTTTATTACAGTTTTTCTTGCATGCAATTACACTATTGCTTTAATTAGGATCAAAAGTGAATCTTCTCTCTCCACTTGGGTTCAGAGAGGTCTCGGAGGAAGTGAATTAGTTTTCTAGTAGGGTTACTCAGTGGTCAGTAATAATGAAGCCTTGTTCACTTAACACTTGCTTGATAACCCAAGCATAGCAGAGGTCATGGTTTGTTCGATAATGGGATGTGCAGGACTGAAAATATTGGGAGACATTAAATGCAAGATGTTCTTGACCAATGGAGAAATGGTCTGGAAAACTGCAATTCACTAAGTGTAAATTCTAGCTCTAGATGAGTGTACACAAATACAACATGAGAAACAGCTAACCACAGCAGCAGCCATGCTGGAAAAGATCTTGAGGCAAACAGAAAATGACTCAGCACTGATCTACTGCTGTGGAAATTAATGCCCCTTATGCTAGGAGCTTATACTCCTTATACAAACAGGAGTTTAATCTCTAAGTGGTACAAAATAATCCTCTTTCCTACTTTCTTCACCAGCCCTGGAGTCTCAGCAGATCTGATGTGTCAGGTGTTGCGTATCCTTTCAAGAAAGATGCAGGCAATCAAAAGAGGACACAAAAGAGAATGCTGAATAAGGTGAAAGAGATTTGATCTCTGGGAAAAAAAATTGAAATTTGGAATTGTTTTATCTGGGGAAGAGTGCTTGCAAGGCACAAAAGAAAATATGTTCTTTGTGAATCAGAAGAAATATGAAAAGTCTAGATTGTAGCAAAGAGCTTAGAGAAGTTTTTTTATATTGGTTAAACCAGTAGAATAATTTTTTCTGGAAGCTGTGAAAATTCAATCAGCATGGTTTTATGCACTGCTTGATTGAAACCATCAGAAATGTCACAGGTAGAGGGATCTTGGCTCGAAGCAAGAACCCCTAGTCCAGATGGCAGACACAGCTCAACTGAATAGCCTGCAGTCTGCCTGTTACACTTCGTATTTTTGCTCTGCAGATGACAAAAAGATGTACTGGGATTTAATATTTGCAAATTCCACAAGAAGATAAACATAGGCTTGGCTGGTCCCAAACTTGCACAAGGCATCCCACCTGTTGTGTATGCACAGGCAGTGTTAGATGGGCTCATGTGATCATCAGACAGCCCTGGCAGCCCTGCTGCTCACACTGCATTGCCTCACTGCCCGTGGGGGTGCCAATGAGGGCAGCAATGTCCTGCTGACCTCTGTCCTGCCTTTCATGACCCTCAGTGTTCCCCCATCTGACTTCCATGTTGTTTTTGAAGGATGGTCAATTAGATCATTGCTCTTTTCCTCCTTCTCATTGTTTTATCTGAACCCCTTCTCTACTTCATCTTTCAGGGGGTTTTTCTGTCCCATGCATGTCCTCCATTTCTTCTACTTGTAGCAATTTTTCAGAGCCATGTCTCCATTTGTTTCAACATGGCTTGCATCCATTTAGAATATGAAAATGTCCTATGAGCTTCTCTTCAGCTTTTGCAGCTGGGATTTCTGCCCTTAAGGGCTTGTCAGTGATCATTCCTTTAAATGCTAAACATGGAAGGGGTTCACAATCAACATGGAGATGGCAACAGCTCAGACTATCTCACCAAAACAATCCTGCACCACATCAGCCAGCCTGCTTAGTTTTCTGTTGTCAGATTCCTGTAGGTTATGAGCAAACATCTCCAACAGAAGTGATGGGAATAACCCAGAAGCATATCAAACCTGTTAAAACTAAATAGTGTTGGAAGATGTGAGACTGGGTACTTTGACTCCTGGTGGCTTATGGAAAAACAATCCTTAAATATTATTTTATTTGAACAGCACCAGTTAATTCTGTATAATGTAGACCATTAGCAATTGATACACTTGCTTTGTTCAGGGAAATTTGAAGAATAAAACAGATTTCTGTTTCCATCAAAACACTTCAAGCTGGATTTAATAGTGCTGAAATGCTAATTGTGAATTGTATTTCACATCATACACTGCAGACTAATTTACAAAGAGGAAAACATTATGGTAAATACCACAATGCATTCACTATGAGTCATCTAAGCATATGATGAACTGGAACAATACCAGCAGCACAACATAAAGGAGCTGAATTAAAGCTAGAGGGAGTACAATACCTTTTGATCAGGCCTAGTATATACTAAGCATACATACAGCTGCACATACACCATTGGGCTTCTGGCAAAGAAAATTTTTTGTCTCTCCCTCTTCTTTCCCCAGTGCAACACTTCCAAATATATTTGCATTAAGTCACTAAGAAGCAAAATAAGTAGTCTTGCTTGTATGAAGAACAGGCAGCTTCAGCATCTGTTCCCCATGCTCCACTGTGATGCTGACCATGCTTATATTACACAGATGCTTGCTTTTAGCATCCTAATGAGAACTTTCAAGAATTCAATTACTATTAAATTAGCTTTACTGAATGTTATCAGAATGCTTCTGAGGGTTTTGTATTATCCTATCAGCACAGGAAGGAAGGAATACCACATTGTCAATCCAATTATTTTTTTGTGTACTTTTTACAAGAAGGGGAAAGGGTCAAGCATATGATTTCTCGGGGGAAAAAGAAGGGAGCTGGCATCTCTGGGAATTCAGTACCAGTTCCTTGGAACTTGAAGAAAGCCACTTTTGTCAAAGCCTCTCAATCCTCTCGGTAACCACCAGCTTTTAGTAGTCACTGTAGCATTTCCAGAGACACTGGCTCCCTCTGAAACAGCTATCAAGCAGTCAGGATCCTCATTATCCACAACACAGTGCTGGAATTCAAAAGACATTAGTTTATTCTTTGCCTCATAAAACTTCTCTGAGGTGAAAGAAGCTCTGAAAAAGCTCAAATGGCTTCCTCCAGCTGGGTTCTGAAGCCCTCTTAAAAGCCCTATGACTATGACTGTATGATTCTGAGACACCTGGGTGTGCAAGTGGGATTGCTCCCAGGGATAGCTCTGCTTTCAGAGGAAAGTCAGAACACTGGTCCCTAGTCCTTCCATCCAATAACTATTTATGTTTTCCCCAGTACCTTGAAGTATTGTCCGAAGCAATATTACAGAGGGTAGTGTATTTCAGTTATAGTTCCCTGGTAAAATTATGTGAATTTTAGATATTTGTAAATATGTATTACGTGGACACATTACATTTCTCTCAGCTTTCCTCCTTCACATCCCTGGATACTCATATTTTTCTCTAAAATATGCACTAGGAAGCTCTTTGGTACTTTACTCCTTTGATTTCCATTCTGGTAGTTGTGTTTCCACAACTTTTTTCTGAGGATCAAGCATTAACAGGCCTCCATTGGTTCAAAATTGTATTCAGTTTCTGAGATGTGTAACAACCCTGTTAAGAACTGAGCCAGAAACTAGAGTAGGGATTTGATATATAAATCCTCAGATGTCCCACTGTGCCCATCACTCATCAATAGCTCACTCAACTGCCCTACTATTAGAAATAGAGGACGCCAGCAGGGATTAAAGCACAAGGAACTCTGAGTGCATATTAACTGAATTAAATTGTCAATGTATTAAACTTCCATGAATTCACAGGTTGATTTTAGCTTGTGTAGAAACTAAACTTCTGCCAGGTGATACAAAAATATCCACATACAAATACATACTTAAAAAAAGAGGGAATCAATACTCTCAATTCATTGCAAATTTAAAAGAATCAAACACAATTAAAACCTGCTTAGCTTAGCAGTAATGCAGAAGAATATAATTACTTCTCTCAGAGCTTAGATTGCCTTCTCTGTTAAAACCTTTTCTTCTGGAGAACTTTAGCTGTTCAGGGAGCATAAAGAACAGTAAATAAATATGTGGCAATAGTAATTTAGTTATTCATATGACTGGAAAAATGGTTGTATTTATCCCTTCAGTATACATAGTGCCATAAGATTGCCTTTTCTAATTTATTGAACTAAGCCAGGAAACAATTACCATCCAAAAATGTGAAATCCCCAGGCACACACACACCCGGCTAACTCGTGTTGTGCCTGCAATCTGGAACATCCCTGTGCCATGCAGTCACAGGGGACCTCAGTGACACTGCAAGGTGGCAAAGCACAGCACTGTGCTCATGAAACAGGAGCAGGGCACGTTCTGTGCACAGGCAGCATCCAGGGGCTGCAACATTCTCCCAGCATCAGTCCCTCCTGAGCCAGGCAGGTGAGGGGAGGGCAGCAGATTTGCTCCTTTCTCCCATCCCTCAGAGCCAAGGCAGGATGTATCCTGACCATTTGCACTCCAAGGCAGATATTTCCAGGAGCCGTCAGCTGTCACAGCACCAGGAGCTGATGGAGGGCAACACACAGCAAAGGAGTGTCAGGCCCAGGCAGCTCCCAGAGGAGGGCAGGGTTTTCCATTCAATGCATCAGCAGCCTTTATAATGCCAGAAGAGTAACCCACTTCAGCTGAACCACAGCACAGAAGTCTCCCCACTGCCAGTAAATTGGAGAATTAGATAAGACACCATGTTTTTAAAGTTGTGCAAAACCAGGACAGTTTCCCAGCTATTTTTCTTCATGCTTCTTGTACATTCATTTTTATACGAGATTTTAGAATAAACTTGGAAGGCTTTTCAAAATCAGACCTATGACTTTTTCCTGTGTTTATTTTTACCCAGCTGAGCTTCCACTGAATTCAATTTTAACCCAGTAAACTTGATTAAGAAGAGCTTTGGGGGGACCTTGGTACGTCTGAGAGCAGGGGCTTCCAGCTTTCCCTCCTCCTCTGCTAGTCCAGGATAACTGGCAGCAGCAGCACAAGCTACTTTACCTCTTGTCACCTCACAGTAATAATCAATACAAACTAAAAAAGCAAACAGTGCAGCTATTATTTGAGAAAGAAACTGCAAAGACACCCATGGTCTATGGTCTGTGGAGATGACTCATTCCACAGCGCAATCTAATTCCAAAACAATTACAGCAAAATCAAAATCCTCACACAAAGGAGAGACAAAACACAAAGTCTGGACCTCTGCTGAGCACATGACTCTATAAAACTGACATGACTGCAGAGATTGTACTGCCTTCTAACTATAAAGCACAACAGTCCATTTTCTTTAAACTCTTCCATGGAGAATTAAATGGTAAAAAAACAGACTACAGGGCAGTATGGTTCAAATGTGAGTGCTTGTGCACCAAATTTGCGACTGCAGTTTAATTCAAAAAGAGAATTAGCATTCTTTTCCTCCACTGTAATTTAAAATAAATTACCCACTGACCAAAACCAATAGATTATCATATTAATTGGTAACTTTTATGTTCATTATATTGTAAAAGAAAACCACAATTTCTCTAAATATGTTCATTACTCAGATAATTATCCAAAACAATTATGCAATACAATTACCCAGACAATTACTTAGGAGGGAAATTATCTCCAGATGCATCACAAGCTATTCTACGAAGTGCTTAGTATTTATTGCTTTAGTTGTATTGGCTATGATTGATCAAATGAGTCATATATTGTTCCATCAATTCTCCATTGTGAGCAAATACTTCTAGAGCAAATATCCACTAATTCTAACTTCAGGTGGTGTAAACATCCATGTCAACATGTGAGCTCACACTTTACATTCATACTCTGGGGCAGAAAAACCCTGAACTAACTGAACTCTAATCCAGGCAAAATGCCATTGGACTGTGTATATTGCACTGTCTGTACCTGCCCTTAAAGCAATATTTTCTACCTGTTAAAAGCAAATTAGGCCAAGTTCTGTGAAACAACCAGATAAACAGCCAGATTCCTTCTCTTGATCTGAAACTAGTTACTAATTTGGTAGAAAGATTATTTTAAACATCACAGTTTTACATGTCAATGGAAATTGAAAATTAAGTGGTAGCTATTGTGATCTCATACAGTATTGCAAATTCTCATAATGCAAAAACACTTAAGCTTTTATTTTAGATCTGAATTTATGGGCTTCCTGTTTTGAATTTAAGATAGATTATCTTTTAATTATTACCTTTTCTTCAGGTTTGGAGTGAACCTAAGAATTCAAAGCACAGCCACAGCCAAAGCAGGCAAAATTAGCCTGTGTTTGTGAGCAAAAAGAATGGAAATTACAAATCAGGCTTCAGCATTTATTAACTGAGTAAAAAATTTAACAGATTAGCTGTTTTATAATTAAAGCTATGAAAGCCGTAAGAAAGTGTAGGGCTGAATCAACAAATTCTTGAGTAAGTTCACCACGAACTCATTAGTATTTCTGCATCATTGCATTTCTAACATTTTTTGAAAGTTTCAAGGGTCATAATGCCAAGGCTCAGTGAGGTCCAGTATAGTCTTTGAATCACCTTAAGCAGCAAGGTTTAAAAAGCCCACAAAGTACACCTCGTTTTACTGTTTTAAAACATTGCACATTGAGATATTCCAGTTCAATCAAAACAAAGACTTGCCACGGCTTACCCTGACAGCACATTCTTCAAAATATTCTTGGGCCTTATTTTCAGATGTTTTTGTCCTAGTTGGACAGATTTGACAGTATAGATAGGCAACTAAGCCCTAGGGCTAGGCATGAGTTTCACTTTTTAACAATATTTTATCTACAAAGAGCAGCATAGGAAAAGACAAGTTGCTCTGTGCTCTGCAGCTTCTATTGACTTTAAAACGCAAACTCGTACTTCCTCCTCTGCTTTCATAGAAGAATTTAATTGGTGCCAAAGTGAAAGATCCCAGCATGACCTGTCTCCACTCTAAGCTGCTCCAGCTGTGATTGTGAGCAAATTTGTACATTCAGACACTGCTGCAAGAGAGACCTTCCTAATAAGCTGAGGTTTTGCACTGATGGAGGAAAAAAAGAAGTGCTTGGTTGGAAACAGGGAGAGCTGAGACTTGGCTTACCCCGCCCCTAGAGTTAAACAAAGCTTTAAAGGCTCAATAAGGACCAAATGAAAACAGAATAAGGACTTGACTATTTACTTCAAACAGAAGAGTTAGTACGGGTAAAGTGCTAACAACTGGTGTAGGATAAGTGGTAATCTATATTTTATTAACCTATATTGTGTAGGCATTAGGATTGCAGCTTCTCACACATTTTTCCACTTTTCTGACCAGAGTCCCTAGGGAGACTCCTTGGCAGTCTCTAGGTTTTCACTGCACTGGGAGCAAGTCTGAGTTAGCTTTAAAGCACCTGCTGCTGCTTGTAATGAAAAGTCACTCACTCAGCCTCAGCATAACATGTTCACTACCCACCAGTGCAAGGTGGGCATGCTTTATCATAGAATCATAGAATGGTTTGGGCTAAAAGGCATCTTAAACATCACCTAGTTCCAATCCCCCTGCCATGGACAGGGACACCTTCCACTAGATCAGGTTTCTGAGAACCCCATCCAACCTAACCTTGAACGCTGCCAGGGATTGGGCACTTCTATGGGCAATGCATTCCTGTGCCTCAGCCCACTCACAGTAAAGAATTTCTTCCTAATATCTAATCGAATCCCTCTTTCAGTTTAAAACCATTGCCCCTTGTCCCTGGAGCCTTCTTTTTCCTAGATGGATCAGCCCCAACCCTCTCAGTCATTATGAACTGCACTGCTGCTGCATGGGCAGCCCTTGCTTTCACACAGTGTTTCACACAGTGCCCCCTTTCCTCCAGGTGTTGTGAAGGGGATGGTCTGATGCAATATAACACACACACCCATCACTGATATGGCAATATCCACAGTCAACTTGTGTGGCAACCTGTTTCTCTTTCTGATTTTGACTTTATAAAGCTTAATCCTTGCACATTAAAAGAAGAATTCAACCACAAAGAAATTTAAGCAGTAGTTTGTCTGAGTATGTTGAGATAGATCTCAGAAAAAGAGGTTTTTGACTGTTTTTCAGTACTGTCAATGGAGAACCATAGCATGCAGGTAAAGAGCAACAGAGTGAAGAAATTATTGGAAAGATAATGCCAATTGTTAAAAACAGTGCTTCAAATGGGGCCAAATGTGAACACAGGCTAAATGTCTCAGTGTCCCAATAGTCTTCTAAGGAAAAACTGAAGCCTGCTGAAAATAGTCTTGTTCTGGAAGAATTTTCCCAGCCTCAGGTACTTTTCTATTTATCTTTAACATATCACAGACATACAAAAAATATATCACACACAAATCTGGACTGAATAATTATTTCATCCATATAAATGTATTATTTTAAACTTAGGAAAATAATGACTAAGAGACATACACAAACAATAGAAACACCTTTAAAATTCTGTGTCCTTATAACTAAAACATAAAACCACTTGCTTTCCCATAACTTTGGCCTGAAACAATTGAGCATCACCTCCACATACTTAGAGGAGTGCTTTCTGCAACCAGTAAAACTGGAAAGGACAGCCAAAGTCAGAGGAGGAAGGCAGAGCTGGCACATGGGTATCACTCTTTTCTTGCTTTTTTGTACATCTGAATTGGTTGATATCCTGTGTTTGAGACATTCACTCCTTTCCATCTCAGTCATAAGCAGGATAACTCAAAAATCTCCTCTTCCAGTTTTGATACTGGAAGGATGGATAAACCAAAAAATTTTATTCCTCAGTAGAGGTCCTTCCCCCAGGTAGCTTGTCTGAAAGAAGGCTCAGCTTGGCACACTGGGAAGTAGTTCATTGCTAAGATAGAAACAAGGTCTGTTTGAGATGCTGTGCCATAAGAGAAGGGAAGGGAAAGTAACCTGCAGGATGAGTTCAGGACAATATCACTCAAATACAAATAACGGACAGAAGATTTAATGACCTTTGGGGTATCATTATGGCTGAAATTTGTGATCAATGAATCATTTATTTGCCATTGACTGTAATGGGACTATGATTGAATTGTTTTTGTGTTCTTCCAAAGTGTGGAGGACTCAATTTTTGAAACTTTAGGCATAAATAAGGAAAGAATGAGAGGAAGAAACTAGTCATAAAGCAGAAAATGTAAACAGTAATTACAAAATGAGTATTTTCTTTAACAGGATTTTTGAACAGAGAAATAGCCATGTAGATTAAAGTCAACCAGACAATTTTATAGTAAGCCTAAAATGTTCTGCAGAGAAGCATTTATTTAAATGACATTTTAAAGAGGATCCATGACAATTTCAAAAGGAAAAAAAGGAAGGGAAAAAGGAATTAAAACACTTCCTTTCTCAATTTGAAAACCGACATTTTTATTCAAACATTTTCACCTAACAGAATCATAACACTGTGACTTTTTGCCAGTTTGGAACAAAAACAGATGTATAACCTTCAAAAAAATCATCATAAAATCAATCTCTTTCCTTTGACCTGCTGTCTAATTGTCTGGAATTATATCATATAGTTTAAGAAGCTGCCAAGAAACGTCTAAATTCAAAGACATTATGAAAGTAAGCAGAAAATAAGCTATTTTTTTTAATGTAACCTCACTGATTTTGTAAAAGCCTTGGCTTGATAGCCTCTTCAAATTGCTTTTTTCCTCTATATGTGAAGCTATAAATCCCTTCTTGCTACTAGGTGTTTTTGTATCACTAGTGATCTCTGATCCAGCTGCCTCACTTTTTATTAGCAAAAATAAATGTTATAATGTTATTTGCCATACCACCAAAATCTGAAAATATTTTCAGTTCTCATCTATAATTCTGCAGGGGAGAAATGTAGCTGCTGCTGGATGGGCTTTAACTGGAAGCTCACTTTTCCTTTCAAAAATATGCATTAATGGCAGGATGGGCACAGATGAGGCAAATCCCCTTCTTCCTGGCAGCCTTAATGTGTGATGTTGGCAGATGGAAAATCAATGCTTCTTTGGTCTGGAAACCAATAACACAAAACTAAAGATGGGCCAGAGGGGTTTTTTTCAGGGTCTCTACACAACCAAACCTCATCTTAGAACTCCTGGAGTCCATTTCCAGAGCCAGGTCTTTACTCTGCACTGCTGTGCTACCCCTGGCCTGGATGCGCAGAAATCCAGTGGAGGCAACATCTGGCTCAACTTGGAAAGGTGAGGTGGAAACCAGCGAGTTAGGAGCCTGTCACTAGAGGGCAATGCAGCACTTCAGCTGTCCCATTCCTGCCACCCGGCGTGTCCAGCCTGAGCTCTCCAGGAGCTCCGGACAGCTCCTGATCCCGCCCGCAGCCCGCGTAGAGGCATCTTACTGTAATTCAGCCCTGACTGCGGACACGCTGCCTGCGGCTGTGCGCATCCTGTGCCTTCCAGCCCCGGCTCTGCCCTGCGAGGAGACAGAACAGCCTCACTTAGTCTAGAGAACACTGCCTCAACAGAATCCATCTCATTAGGAGAACAGCCTCATTTAGTCTAGAGGAGGACACTGCTTAAACAGAATCCATTTCATTAGGCGGAGGGATTGTGGGATTTTTCAAAACCTGGAGTGCTTGGTTGGCAGGCCTTTAGTTAGGTCAGGTGATTTCTGCAGGAAACAGGACCTCCTGGCAAGGTGATACTGTAGAACACAATAGCAGAAGAGAGGCAAGAGCTTGTGAGAAAACTGAATGTTCACATAAGCAAACAAGAATCCCATTTAAGGCCAAGAATCACAGTAGTTTTTAGGCATCCAAAAAACCATCTATTCACAATCAGTTTTGTGCACAGAAAGAGAGAGAGAGAGAGAGAGCAAACAACCAAGTTTAGAATGGGAGAGTCCAAAAGGATATGTCGAATTTTGAACTCAGTGTTGAGGTGAAATAGGTTTGGTACCACTATTACCTTACAGGAGTTTGGTCTAAGATTCTCAGTATTTAAAGAAGATGCTTATTTTCACAGAAATGGAAAAATTTCTCTTTTTCATGCAGATTAAAATTCTCTACCCAGTTATAAATCAAAAATTAACAACTTTATCTAGGTCAGGCCATTGAAGCTACATTAAAGTTTTATCCTCATTCACTAAATTTTAATTTAAATGTGGCACATCTGACAAGTCTTGTGGGACTACTTAGAATCCATTGACATCCTTCTGTCACTGGTATCAAAGCCTCATCTTTGAGACTCTTGTTTCCAGATACCTAGCTGTCACTGGATTATTTTGTCTCTGCAACGGTGTCACAATTGATAGCTGTGCAGGCATTCACATGCATGTCCCACATATGTCAGCTAAAGCTCACACACCACAGAAATAAACAGCTTTACCTCTAGAAACACAGATTTCTATGTAGTCACTTAAAGGGGAAGCTATAAATCATTTTTTATCCCTTCCAGCCTTTTTTAAGTTATTGTAACTGGTTGCCTGTAAGTTAAAATTCCACAACAACTCTACAGTTTAATTTGCAAACAATATTTAATTACAGGAATGGCTATGAGAAGAAAAATATTTTCCATATCACTGCCATCATTTTTATGACTATTTATGGTAGAAATGTTGATGCACTATTTAACAAAACTGTCTGTAGACCTGGAAGACATTTAATTCTGGAGTAGAAACAGTTACACATTATTTATCTAGTCAGTCAGTTCAGAATTATGGCAGAAATTTAGTGTTTCAGCTATTGTGGCCTTTAGCATCTGAGCAATTACCAGGCTTAACTACAGGCCTCTTACAGAATAATAGTTATGACACATTCATGGAATGTCAAAGTATATTCACAGATGATGGAAACCTTACAAATGCTGATCCCTGGCCAAAACTTCACTGCCAACATTTCATAAAAACAAATGGTGAAGTGCATATATATAAGGTAGGTGTAAATGGATTCATAGCAACTTCTTGGAAATTAATTTGACCCAGGAAAGAATCTCCAAACTGTTCTTCTGTTCGTATTCCCAAGCAGTTGCCAAGGTTTGTGCTCAGATCTCAGACCTGCTGTTAGCATGGCTGTGGCTCAATAGAGGAAATACCCTGTCAGTCAGGGCAGCTGGCTAATCCTGGGCTTGTGTGCAAGAGAGAGGGGAAAGATGTAGGACAGAAAGAGACATTCCTAACACATGCAAAATGACAGAACATGGCAGAGTTACAGAGATTTTCTTTTCATTTGCAGTTGTGTCCCATAGCACATTCCTACTGCTGCTGTCTTGTTTACAGGGCCCCTCTGACACACTCAGGGAAACACCACTGTCCTTGTGTTTCCCAGGAGGGAAGGTGTTGCACTGGGTCTGAACTCACCAAAGTATTACATCGGCCTGCATTTCTCGTCACAGAGCTGTAAGTTTTTCCTACTGGAAAGCTTTAAACTCTACTTATTCCTTCTGGGATTCTGCACATAGGCCAAAGGCTTTCAGGCACCAGAGGCTTCTAAAAACACAGGGCTGGGATGAAGGAAAGGAAGGACAAAACACATCCAGTAATACATGTTGTATCTAGTTAACATAAGTTGGCAGTGTTCTCACTGCATCTTTGACTTTCAATGCAGCACACACTCCATTCTGTCCACATCAATATGCACCAATCTTTTAACCTGAATTTACAGACAACATTATATGTTTTACCTGTCTCACAGTCACTTGAACTTTTCTGCACTATTTTCTCACTTTCCTCCTTCAGAATCACTGCCTCATATGGGGAAATTGTGTTTCACTTACTTTCTTCTGTAAGAATAAAAGTGTAAAGATAAAACTCCACGAGTGACAAGAAATGTTTCTGCCCATTAGAAATACTAGCCTGGTTCTAGCTAGTCTGGCCTGGTCTTTAGGTGGGAAGACTAAATATTATACCTCAGAGCAATAAGGCACTGGTAATTTTTCTTAAGAAAAAAATATTTTATTTACATGTGTTTGGTATTGATAATTGACCTTCTAGTTCAAAGTTCTACTCCTGTGCCCAGCTACAATTAAGTCCCAAGCATTTGTTCTCCTTGACCTATTAGGATTATATTTATTGAACTTCAGCTTTGTTTTTAATTGAATGTTGATGCATATCTTACCACCTATTAGCCTTATTTCTCTTTCCTGTTGCAGATCCTTAAGTGTTCCAAGCACCATTCCTCCTTAAAACTAAAGCTCCCGCTTGTTTGCTTTTTTATTTCCTTAGCCAGTCTTCAGATTGCATTTTCCTGAACACCACAGCTATTTATCCAGGGGAAGGACTAAAGGACAGATTCCTTCTGACATTCTCAGCATGCTGCTGTGAAGACTTCTGGCTTCAAGGGCCCATAATAATGGAAGATGAAAGCTTTTTAACAGTTCACCTTCTTGAGTAAATTACTAACACACAAAGTTCAAAATAGGTTCAAAATTCATATTCCCCTCCTCGGGAATAGACTTCAACCAAAGCAAAGTAAATGTATCAGGACCACTGAACACACATTTTTCCATTTACATACAGCAGAGAAAAAAACTACTTTTTCCAAAGGAGAAAAACAAGTAAATAAAAAGGCCATTTTATAGAGACTAATTTCAAGGATATTTCAGTATCCATTGTCCATTATTTGTGCCTGGATTTATATCTTCCGGCAGACAAATCAGCCAATTCTGCAACTTGGCTTCATTAAATTACTTTATACATAATTCAAGATGGAAGTAAATTCTTTTCTTCCTACTTTCACCCTCCCTCTTTACACCTGCAGTCAGTCATAGGACGACATTTTGATAAAGTGGCTCAGTGACTGTTACATCTTCTGACAGTAGCAACTGAGAAACATTTTTTAAGCATGGCCATTCCTGTGGCTAGGGGCAGGGTGAATTCCAATTTCCATCAGTAAAATATAAGTGGGCCACAAGGAGTACACTGGTACCACAGAGTCCCTTAGGCCATGAAACATCCAAAGCACTCAGAACAGCTCAGGCACTTTGTCCCACTGACCCACATTCACCACTAGTCCCTGCCCATTCAAATATGCTGTTTATACTCCCCTAAGTCCCTGTATCAGTTGATGCTTGTCACTGATTAACATTCTCAAATACCAAGGATGTTTCCTAATTCCAAACAGGTAAAGATTTCAAGTGTTACAGCTAGGAAGCATTTTGATTAATGTTGACGAATATATGCAAAAAAAAATGAAGAATAGGGTCATGACTGTCTTTTAGACATCAGATATGGCACTTTGCACCAAGGAAAATCCCCCACTGAGTTTGTAATTGCCTAGTAGAGGAGAAGTAAAAAAGGAACTCAAATCACTTAAAACTCTGCTGATCTGTCACAACATTAACAATTTTCCAATTTTAACACGGCCCTGAATAGAATATAGGCCTAAAAGCAAAAATAAAATGAAAAAACTCCCCAAACACCTTCATCTTCACATTAAGATGGATTTTTGCAATGAATGAATAACCTCTTTCACTTTTAATTTAGACCTACCCATCAACATGGCTGTTATTATTCACAGCAGCAAAGTCCTTGCCACACCACAGCAGAAATAATAGCTGCATCTCTGGGTTCTCTTTTCCCCAAGAATTCACAATGATATTTAAATAAGTAGAATGCCATAGGTACAGCAGACAAGGCTGCTTCTAATGAAGGGTTATTTTTATTTCTGTCCCAACTTTATATAACATGACTGGAATTTGCTTGAGGAAGAAAGGATCATTAATAGCATGCCATCTCTCCCCTGCATGCAAGGACTCATGACATCCTTGGACATTTTCAATAGTCATGTTGACATCTATATCCTACCAAGAAGCACTATGTCATTTACTAAACAGCACAGGCAAGAAAGTAACCTTGGTGTTTCCATAATACATGATGCAGTGTTTTCCTGAGAGAAGCAAAGCAAGAAATATATCTACTGCCAAGTAAATCAAGAACTGAGGAAAAGCCATCATCTTCATCCTGTATGCCTCTGCAAGACCCAGCACAATGGGATGTCACTGCCTGCCTCGTGACTGGGACTCTGACCCTGCTGCCACACTGGACCATTGGGTCTCCTCTCCTGCAGGGCAGGAAAGTGAACTATAGCACTGAGTAAAGCTTTCCTCAGCTCAGTCTTTCAAAAGGACCTCAGTGAGATGCCCAGAGCACGTGCTGTTATGGTAAGTGTTGGGTGTTCATGTCCCCAAGGCCTACCCAACTCCTCCTGCCACACTTTCCATAGCAATATTGTAATTCAGGATCCAGAGGAGGTTCCTCTGCAGAGCAATCTGAAACTAAGTTGTATGTGTGCTTTCCAGGTTACTTTTTGAAAACAAATGCAGGTGTCTGCAGTCTTATTATTCATAAAATGGTATAGAAAATTAATTACAAGTGACACAAGCGGCTAAGTTATTATATTGTACTTAGAATCTTCACCCTTTTTGTGGACATCCTCCAAGTGTACTTAGATTTCTTTAATGAAGCTCTGTAGCACATTCAGTATTTCTACCAAAGTGATCATTTGGGATGTATGAACAAATGCAACTATTAAAATAGAGCCTACCTTTCAAGAGAGTTGGCAGCCAGCTGTGATGGAAGATGTAGGTAGAGGCATCTTACTGTAATTCAGATGTGCTGAAAACCAAACAGAAAATTAAGGAATTAACTGAAAAAGGACCTTGATATGAAAATGTCTGTTTAACCACCCCAAAAAGAACTGTTTCTTTGGTTTCAGACATATTTTTTATGCCAGGCTTATTCTTTCAGGCTTATGTAAGTGTTTGGAGGTCATCTTAAAGCCACCATTTAGAGCTGTTGTATTCAGAGGTAAGTGATCACTAATCAGAGAGGAAGATGAGAAATGTTATATAACTCAGGGAAAGGATCTCTAGAGCTGAGGAAATTTTGGAACTTGCCGGAACTTGCAAGGAGAGACTAAAATAAAAATAGGACCTAGATGACAGGCTTTTATTGATACAGATGTTTTACCTTTCACTGTCCATTTGTGAAGAGATAAAAAATGCACCAGGTCCTGAAGAAAAGGCTTTCTTGAAGTGTGTAATGAGCATTGCCAGGAGGCAAGAAGTTTCTTCCAGGACCTGGTTTCCAGCACCTTAAGGCTGCAACCCACTGAACCAGGAGAGGCTCTGCCAGCAGATGCACTATAGAGGTGAAAGAACTGAAACACATCATCTGAAAGGTAGGGCACCTGGAAGACCCTGAAGCTCTTTGCTCCAAACTTGCTGAGAAAACCATGCTGAGAAAACGCAAAGGCCCTTTAAACTGCCTTTCATGGCTTAGGTGCCATTCTATATAGCCAAAATGAAGAACACATTCTGAACACCTAGCATCCTCAATATAATGTTCAAAATAATAGACACACCCCTAAATTCTACTAAATTAATATGATAATTAATATGATTTTCCAGTTTGAATTTTGAATGTTATGAACTTTTATGATCGCTGAACTCAAATAAAAGTCCATGCACTAATATAACAAGGAATCTAAGTCCAAAAATCTTTTTTAAATCAAGTATGTGTTTAAAATTGTGCAACTTATATCAGAGTTAGGGCTGAAAAAATAAACTACTTGACAAAAAGTAGGTTTATGTCACAGTTGGAACACAATATATACAGTTTATTCAGAGCAACCAGAAGTGATTTTTGTCCAGGAATATCTTATTTCTATCAGTATAACTGTGTTGTGCATCATTTTCATGTGTGTGTAACAGCAGTCCCCAAACTGTGATCATTCTACTCATTTATACCACAGTGCAGAGATAAGTGATTAGCTCCTCATTTCTCTGATTACAGTAGCTAGCAAGAAAAGAGGTGTGAACAGTATGTTGCTAATGAAAAAATGTGGGTGCCAAGAATGAATTGCAATAATTGTAATATTTGATATTAAGATGAGAGAAAGAAATTACTGACACACTTTCTCAGCTGCTCACTCAGTCACCATACTGATAGGTAAGCTGCTCGAGACTTATGTATGAGAGGCTTAATACAGCTAATAATAAATTATAATGAAGTCTGAACAAGGATATATGAAAATTACTGTGTCCACATGACATTTCGTACTGCAGGAAGAAAGGCTGAGTCAGCAGGAGGCTGGAGAGCTGTAGTTATGAAATGAAAATGAGCTTTTCAACTCAAGGAACATCAGAGAGATGGAGCTCTAACTCCCAGTAAAAGCCAGCAGGCAGAGCACATAACCCACCTGGCCCTATACAAAGTAAGAAAAATGCAAGCCCTCTCCCAGTGCCATGCCTGGACTGGAACAGTGTGCAGAAAACATTTATTGCAGCTTTGTGCCACATTATCTCCAGGGCTTCAAGCCTCTACTGCAGGGTAGGATAGTTAGCTTTCCTATTAAACATGGCAGGATACAGCTGGAAGCTGAAGCAGAAGAGATTGTGTTTAATGAAACTTCCCCGGGTCTTGCAATTCAGTGGTGTATTAAGACCTAAACACAAAATTTTATCCAAAACCTTGGACTCTTCTGTAGAATTCAAAATACAGACCTTGTGTTCCAGCTCAGCAAAGGAGTGATGCAGCAGTCCATCACTGTTGAGAAATACTTTTTTCCAGGTGTCTGAGTACAACCCTTGGGATGACTAATCCTCTACCTCAGTTTGAAAATCCCAGCTTCACTGGTATTTTAGCTGGGAACAGGAGTGTGCTTTTGAAGAGACTCTCCTGAGCATTCCCCATTACATCATTTTTCTTTTCAGGGCAGGGCAATCTCAGAGCACAGACTGTGCTTATTTGGGATGGAACTAAACTGGGGTGCCCTGAGTGGGCTCTGTTGCTCGTGGGCACTCATTCAGCAGGGTGGAAGTGCATCTTTGAGAGGGTGTTCGTGTGGCTGTTGAGTCTCCTGCATTCTCTGCTCACCTGTGCAGGATCACCCCCCTGTGAATACAGACACACAACTGTGCACCCTACATACACCACTACTGCCAGCATGCACATCCCAACCAGGAAGTTAGGAAAAAAAGAATTCTGAGATGGAAATTGTCTCTTTAACTGAAGTGAACATTTGAACAAATGGGTATTTGCAAAGTTACTAATATAAACCCCTTTGTACAACTTTACAGGGACAGGGAATATTAGAGCAACCAAGGGCATTCAGACAGTCTAGATAAGCATATTGCACCTATGAAATGCTCTTCATCATTACTGCAAGGACCAGTGCTTGCATACAAGGCATGTAATTCTTGTCATGTTGTCTGAGGCATCATGAGAGAGCTTATAATTTCAGGAGGGATGTGGGCTGAAGATCAACTCATTTCATATGCATTCAGATATTTTCATTTTTTCATTTTCTCCCATATGGAAGAGACAAAAAGACAGGCAGCTTTGAAGGAAAAACCTTTTTCATTTTAAACATTCTTTCCGAAAATTTAGTATTTTCTCTGAAATAGCATATTGGTCTTCCTTAAAAGAAGATTTGAATAGTGAATAATAAATAAAATAAAAATATTTATTTCTTTAATAATGAAATGTTGGAGCACTTTTTAAATTTCTTTCCTTTGTTGTTGTTGTTGTTATTACTTGATTTTCCATTTCAATGAAAAATTGATGCTTGGAACCAACAAATAGGCATGCATCTGTTGAATAATGCTAATTCATTTTCAAGTGGTGCAACCTAATTACAATGCATTCTTCATGGTATCATCACAGATAACCATGGATGATTCTTGGTCAGTCACAACTTTCTTAATTAGCAGGAACTTAACTATCATATTTTTTGACTTTTCATGGATTGAATTGGGTATGCCTTGAGCTCTCATGATCAAGCATACTTCCTCCCCAAAGCATAGAATTTTAAAGGCATTCGATTGATCAAATCACAAGCAGACATCTTTTTGCTTTGCTCTGCAAATGTAGAAATGAAATATTCACAAATCAAATGTATCACAGTGAATAAAAAACTGACTCAGTCCTGTAAAAGCAAAACACAATGTATCTGAGGAATTTCACCCTAAAAAGCTTCTTCTTGAATAATTTTAAGAGTATTTTTAGATATTAGTGTAGGTGTTGGAGGAAAGCCCACATTGCTTTAAAGTCTGCCTTTTGTTTAAAACACCATTTCAAGAGATGATGTTATGCAATTAGAAAGAAGAAAGGGACAGACACTAAAACTAAGTGATTCAACCCAGTTATAGTAATAGAACTTCACACAGTTTGTAGAAGGTTCTGTCTCAGACAGCTTTAGAAATATTCTCAGGTATATAGTTTAATAGATCATTGAGATTTATGTTCATATTAGATGAAAATATCAATCTAAATCTTTCTTTACAAACAGTTTTAGACTAAATTATTCTCTTTACAAGTAAGTCTCAATCCATATGTCCATATGAGTGTCTTAAATACCAAGTCCTAAAATACAGGAATCTTAAATGGCTGGTTTTGCTACCTGCCTTAGATTAGCTGCAGTCCTTTGTGTCATGCAGTGGGCACTGAATCAAAGAAAAATTCCATTTGTGTCTAGTAAAGAGGCTGAGCTGGTACTGGAAGGATACTCTTCACAAAAGAGGAATAACACAGCAAAGAAAACCCAACATTTTTTCCACAAACCTTAGAGACAGAGACTGTTTCTGGGGGAAAAAAGACTATTTATTTTCCATGCTGCCTGCAATCTTCAGTCCTCTGCTTAGGACTGCCAAAAATCTTACACATAGCAGGTCATATCAATAGGACTTTCCAAAACAGTATCATTTTTCTGAGAACAGCCACTAACAGATATTGGGTGGGAGTGGAAGGAGAGAGAAGGCACACAATCATACTGTGTTCTTATATGAACATACTTTTTTCTCATATGCCCTCCTCACTTCTGGGAGTTTGGAGAACACCCAACAAGGAGGTTACAGTCACAATATGGGGCTTAATAGGCTGCCAGCCATCTTCTTCCTATTGATGCCCCAGCATGCTTTTAACTGAGATCTATTCTGCACACTGGCATACTCAGGCTTCAGTTTCTGGATGAATTTTACTGTGGTTTAAACAGCTGTCATGGGGTATCCCATGTAAAAAGCAGTTAAGGGAGAAAGGAAGGAGAGGACTAAAGGGGATCAAATCCCTATCTCAACAGGCTTCAAATCATGGAGGCTTTCTGATTATATTGGAAAATTTGTCCACTCTTCTCTGTGTGTATTACCTGGATACCATTATCTATGTTATTTAAAGTCTGTGTAAAACAAGACCATGTACATTTTTGCCTGGGCTTCCAGCTGAAGCCTCTACTGCAATATATCAAAACATGACCTTTATCTCTCAGGAAGGCATGACTTTGCAAAATTTTTGCTTTTTGTAGCATAGGTCTGTTAAGAAAAGAAAATTGTACAACTAAACTAGAGATTATTGTGAAAAGACAGTCCACTGGGAGCTTGGGCCTACTCACTAAACATGGCAAACAGGCTACAAGTCAGATTTATTCCAATGGAGCCTGCATAACCTGATGGCGCCAGCCAAATGGAAGATTTAATGTCTTCTCATGTATTTAGACCAAAAATCTTCCCACTACACCACAGATACTCCTAAGAAGGAGGTCTTTTAGGATAGCAGAACCGTAACAATGAGAAAAAAAGGCTTTTTAATTTTACCCTTTTATATTTTTTTTAATCTGGCTGAAGAAGCCCAGGGCCTGCTTTTTAGTTCCATTCCTCTGCAGCTAAGTAGAAGCAACAGAAATGGCAGGCAGGCAGATAGATTGGCTACATTAGTTCACATTCTAAAGAAACAGCAAAATTCCTCTCAGAAATTTATGCACTGACAGGCCACTCCAGCAGCTGACACATCTCTACTGAAGTCCAGAGTGCTACCTCTAAACAATATTTTACTATTAAGGATACAAAGACCCAAAATTCAAAAATTAAAGATTAAAATACTTTAGGTAAAGACAACAACATACATATTTAAACTTAGTTCCAAATGCAACAGGGTAATTATTTGCCTATGAAGTCCTAAGGTTAGATTTTTTTTTTCTTTTACTAGCAATACTAGGAGTTGTAGGAACATGTCCATGTGTTTTAACGTTATCAGCTCGCCATATCTATTCACCTGTCAGGTGCTGCACCATATTTAGCAATTCCTGTCAGCTCCTTCACGACATTCATCACTGGATTGCCATTTTTGCCTATTCCTGAATACCCTGCAGCTGCTTCTCTGAAAGTGTGAGTCATCCAAAACTGTTAAATCTTAAAGCCAGTCTCATTTGGCTCCCAGCAAAATCATCACATATGACAAACCATCTACACTTGTGTGGAGGTGTTCAAGGGACTTAGAGTGAAACCCTAAAGTGTTGTGGGGAGGCAAAGATTCCATCACCTGCACACTTTGCATGGTGTGGAAGCTCAATAACTCCACTGTAATCTCCTGGGGGCTAACAGGAAAGTCAGTCAGCACCACATCATGAGCTGAAATTCAACTGTGGTGAGGTACCTATCCCTTAAAATATGCTTGATAAGCAAGAAGAATCCCATGCCCTCACCCATTGCAAATTTGACATGATCAGCGCTCAAGCTATGCTGATGTCACCATTCTCCTGTACGAAGGCCTCACAGAATCACAGAAAATGGCAAGCTGGAACAGACCCACAAGGATGATTGAGTCCTGATCCTTCACAGAACCACCCCAGGAATCCCACCATGTGCCTGAGAGCATAGTATAAATGCTTCTTGAACTCTGTCAGGCTTGGTGCTGTGATCATTTCCCTGGGCAACCTGTCCCACTCCCCAACTACTCTCTCGGTGAAGAACTTTTCTAATATTCAACTTAAACCTCCCCTAACACAACTTCAGGCAATTCCTTTGGGTCATGTCACTGAGAAGAAATCAGGGTCTGCCCTTCCTCTTTCCCTCATGAGGAAGTTGTAACTGCAGTGAGGTCTCCCCTCAGTCTCCTCTTCTCCAGGCTGAACAGACGAAGTGACCTCATAGCCGCTCCTCCTTTGTCTTTCCCTCAAGGCCCTTCACCATCCTCATGGCCTCCTTTAGACTTTCTCTAAGAGATTAAACCCTTTCTTATATTGTGGCACCCAAAACTACCCCCAGAACTCAAGATGAGGCTGCCACAGAGCAGAACAGAGAAGAGCATAGCTGGGCAATCTCTTTCTTTGCCTGGCTGGTGATGCTGGGCCTGATGATCCCTCACGAGCCCTCATGGCTGCCAGGGCACTGCTGGCTCATGTGCAACTTTCCATCAACCAGGACCCCCAGGTCCCTTTCTGCAGCACTGCTTTCCAACATCTCTTTCCCCAGTCTGTCCGTACATCCAGGGTTGCCCTGTCCCATGTGCAGAATCCAGCTGTGTGCTGGACATTTTGTCCAGGAGGATCCTGGGAGAGACAGTACTGAAAGTTTTACTGAAATCCAAAATGATTACATCAACTACTTCCCTTGATCAACTGGGGGGAGTTATCTTGTCATGTAGTTATATTACACCAGAATCAAAGTCAAATTTAAGATCAAATCTCACCAAACTAGGACAAAACACTAAGCAGCTATGAATGCTATATACTTAGAATACTATATATGAACATATATATATATTTATTTATATGAAATTCCGTATTTATGCATATGAAGCTTCTAAGGAAGGTGCCTTCTGATCAACAGAAATACTAAGAATTATTTAAATTAATTTCAAATTAATCAATCTTTATATCATTCAGAAAATATAAAATGGAGCTCAGCTGGACATAAATTGTTCACATTATGCAGTCTCTTAAATGCTAACAGCAAAAAAATTTGATATTTGGCTGGAGGAATTCTTTCAAACAGCAACAAGAAATAAACAGAAGCAATACGTACAGTTATACACATATGGGAACAAAATTGCAAAGTTATACACTGACATTTCGTCAATCGTTTGCTGTAAATGGTGCATTTTTAAGATTGCAAGAGATTATCACCAACTGCCTGATGTTCAGTGCCTTCCCCTACAATGATGTTCTCAGAGGCTGTTTGAGTTTTGCTTGGGGAGGTCCCAGGAGGTAATTTTATTTGGTTTCAAATTTTTCTCTCCTGTAGAAAATCTGATAGGATATTTCAAGTGGTAAATGTCAATGTTCTATTACTACTTTACATATTTCAGGTTTATAACTGAACTACTGAGTGGCATTAGACTGTTTTGTATGTTTCCAGCTATTACAATTCTTTGCTTCATAAACTTCTGAAAATAATAAAATCTTGTTTTGATGGAGCAGCTTCTAAACATGACCACAAGGTAAAATACCAAAAGCAAACCTTCAGGCTGTTTATGTAAGCACTAGGGGAGTGATTACAAAGTAAAACAAGAAAGTGTCAAGAGTATATCGATCAGTGGCAACATTTTGTATTTATTTATTTATTTTAAAATATTAAAGAAAAAAATAAATACTTAGAATGTATATTTCAGGCTACCCAGGGACACCATACTTTTCTTTCTCCCCTACACAGACTTCATCTCTTTTCCTCCCCTCTTTAAAATTCTGATTTCAAAATGATTTTGTCATCTAGGCTTTTTTTTATTGTACAAGAATAGAGCTAGGCAGCCAAAGATAAGCTCAACATTTATGTATTCAAATCCGCATTTTGCAGGCATTTCTGCTCTTTTGGCATTGTTACTGTTCCTCAGTTCCTGTTCTTCCTAAGATGAATTGCAGAGCCTTCCTGCAGCCCGGCACTGGCCAGCTCTGATGAATGTCCCCTTGAGGTCTAGATGTGGTCAGGGGAGACACTCTCTCCTATGCGATTCTTGCTGCGGAACTGGGGAATATAATTCACCAAAGTCTTGAAAACCTAGAAGAATTACCAAGATGATTAGGAGTCTGGGGCATACCTCTTACTAGGAGAGACTGAGGGAGCTGGGTTTGTTTAATCTGGAGAAGACTGAGAAGGGATCTCATTAATGCCTATAAAAATCTCAAAGCTGGATGCCAAGAGAATGGTGCCAGACTCTTTTCAGTAGTGCCCAGTAACAGGATGAGGAGCAGTGGCCAGAAACTAAAACTCAGGAAGTTCCACCTCAACATGAGGAAGAATTTGTTTGCATTAAGGGTGGCAGAGCACTAGAACAGGCTGCCCAAGGATGATGTGGAGTCTCCCTCTCTGGAGATATTCAAAAATCACCTAGATGCAGGTGACCCTGCCTTGGCAGACATTTGGTCAGGATTATCTCCAGGATTATCTGCCAACCTCAAAAGTTCTCTCACTCTGTGAAGAAATGTATTAAAAAACTCACTGTATCTCAATATTCACTCCTGGAAGTGCTGTGTCAATGGCATCTGTCACAGCAGCACAGGCTGCCAGAAATCCAGGCCCATGGAGGGCTCCCCATGCTGGGGACAGCAGGACAGGGCCTGCAGCCTGGCCCAGCCCAGCCCAGCCCGGAGCAGGACAGCCACAGAACAACGGGGCACAGGCACCTCTCTGGGGCTGGGGACAAGAATGGGCTGGGGCTGGGGACAGGAATGGGCTGGGGCTGGGCTGTGCAGCTGCAGCTGGGCCCAGCTCGGAGCTCATGGCCGGGCAGAGCTGTGGGGAGCTGGAGGATGGCCCTGCTGCAGCAGCCCTGGGGCAGAGGCTGGCTTGGGTACAGGGAGCCCAGCAGGGGATGGGGAGCCCTGAGGGGGCTGTGTTGGCACAGGCAAGACTGGGAGTGTCCTCAGGGCCCTGACAGCACAGGGTGTTATTTCATAGGATAAGCACACAGGTGCTTATCCTATGAAGCTTTAGGCCAAGGATTGGATAGTGAGGCATAGTCTCTCCTAAGCTGGGTGTTTGGTGACTGATGGGAAGCAGTGTGTCCAAATTAGATTTGCTGATGAATGTTAGGGCCGTTTCCAGAGGGCTGTTACTGAGTAAGGCTGATTTGATGTTTTCTGTTTTGCACAGCCTTCTTTCCTCACTACTGCATTGATGACTTCACTGATCAGCCAGCTCTAGGCATGAGAACAGTATTTCTGCTGTTCCAGAGTATCTGAGGGGACAGATTGCTCCAGCCAGCAAAACACCTGGCTTGTAGGATGGCTAGTGAGTCTGAGAAAGATACATGCAGGAAAGCAGGTATTGCTGAGGAAAAGTGGGCACAAAGGCAGAGGAAATCTTCCTAAGAGCAGCACTCCTAAGACCTCCAGGAGTACCTTTTCCCTGACAGCACATAAGCAAAGCCCAGCTTCTTAGCGCTTTTCCTCCTTGCTCCTCAACCAAGATCATAGAATCCAAGATTCACCAGATGGATTGGGTTGGAAGGCATCTTTGAAGATCCTATAGTCCAGCTCCCCTACCATGGCCAGGGACATGTACCATTAGATGAGGCCGCTCAAAGCCCCATCCAACTGGGCCCTGAGCACCACCAGTGCTGCGTCCCTGTAAGCAGTAATGCTGCCTGCCACGGATTCAGTCCTGGCTCTGGGTTGGTCTGTTCATGACTGCAAAGTTTACTTAATAATTCAACTTCCTGGTGAAGTGTGAAGCTATTGGAATTGCTCCCAACTTATGTTCTCCTACAGATCATTAAAATGGCTGCTAGTAAGGAGCGAGATGCAACAACAGTGGATCTACAAAGAGAAATAAGTTGGCACCACCATGAGACAAAAAACTATCCAACTGGATAGATTCTGAATAAATTACTGAGTTTGGATTTTTATAGAAGGAGTTAGAAGAAAATATACAGGAAAAACAAAGAAACACTGATGTGTCAAGAATCTTTGATGCTAATTTTGCATACATTTTTCAGCAAGACTCCTAAGGGTCTTGTACATATCCTCTATCCTCACATCTTTTGAAATTATGTTTGCAAGCATGAAATTTAATATAGTAATGGTGCCAAGTAAAGAAAGCAGTGTCTCCTTATGTGCCATATGATAATTTACATACAACCTAAAGAGGGAAGATATTCTCCCATTGTTCAATTAAATTTTTATTCTGGTGTTAAAAGTTCAAGAAGTCTAGCCAACTTTTAAAAACAGTTGAGCTCACTTCAATTCACTCTTCCTCTCAACTTTATACTAAATAACATGCTTTCCTATTAAGCCTGATGGAATTTCAGAGCACTCAGGGTTGGGTTTTTTGGTAAAATAATGAAAGTGTTAAGCTGCGGGCACATTTTGTCAGATAGGTGTGTCACCTTTTGGTTCTGTCAGACACCAGAACTATAATGTACATCAATAACAGTGCAGAAATCAGAAGCGGAGGACAGCATTTTACAGTTCAGTTTGGTTTGTTACAGTCATTTTATATAAAAACCACTGAAACAGAAAATAAGCAAGTAGCTATTTAAATAACCTTTTCCAATTACTACAGACCTGGGTGAATCTTACAAAAGACAAAAAAGTTTTCCGCAGACAAGCACCCGAATTTTTATATACTTTTGCTGAACTACAGCAGTGTACCATGGTAGTTTTCAGAGACATCTCTCCTCCTGAGGTTTCTAGGAAGGTTCCCAGGCACAGCTCCATAATGGTGTGTGACTTTATGCACAAAATTAGGCATCTGTTAATTAATGTGGGGTTGCCTTTATCACAGAAAGTTACCAGAAATTTCCTAACAAGATAAATTGAAAGCAAAACAGCACAAAGAAGTAACTGAGTTTAAGAATATCAAGAAAGAAATATGATTGAGACTGCTCATGCTGCAACAGAGAAAACTTATTTTGTTTTCTGCAGAAATAAGATTACCATTATTCAGCCACAAAACATAAGACTGCATTGACAATCTAGCTTTCCTCAGTGTAACCTTTTGCACATTATAATTTTCAGCTTAAAATTACCTGAACCAAAGAGGCCCCAAATGCAGGCACCCTCATGAATGCTTTTATCAGAGAGAACAGCTTAGAGGTTAAAATAGTTCTGACAACCTTAGTTTTCATCCAGATGCTCAGAGCAACTTTTTAATCTGCTCCCACTTTTCCTAAAGAGAAATAGGCTACTGCGTGCAAGAACTTTCCCCCAAACTTTTATGCACATTAAGTAAAAGCCAATGTTCCCCATTTTAAAATTTTGCAGAGCAGAACACAAACTGCAAAAAGTCTACAGTCTAATCAAAAAGACAGAGAAGATTATTTTCAGAAGAATACTTCAAAATATAAGGAACTAACCAGAACTCATGGCTTTTCAAAGTCCTTGGCTGAAAGAGACAGTTTCTGTATATTTTATATAGATACAAAAAGGAAAGGGAATTCTAATGTAAGAGAGTCTGCTGAGAGGAAGGGACAGGTTGCTCTCAGCAGGCTTGAATATGAACAAATTCACAGGCAAGCTTTGAACCTTACCTTGTAATTGGTGTTGATATAAGAAGAGTGACTGTGTGCAAGAAAGGAAGACGATGGCCCCGTCCCTGAGGCTTGCTCTTCAAACCTGATTGAGAGAAATTTTTCCCTTGGTACAATCACTTCTACTTCAGTGAAACTTCAGCATAACGAGCATTTTATATGCACTGCAGAGGGACCAGAATACTAATTTCTAAATGGAAATTGATAAACATCTTCCTCTATTTAGGCTTGTGGCTATGACAGAGAAGGCAGGCATGGATAGAACTCCAAATAGAAATGCCTCTGCAGAGATGAAAGCATTCAATATCCAGTAAATACACAAGTCCCTTACAACAAACAAATCCCAAACAACAATTTTTTCTGGTACCAGAACATTCATTCACAGAAAGATCTTTCAAAAGTCATCACATTTGATTTTGCTTTTGGATAGCTGAAAAGTTATTATATCCCAAAAGGCAGAACATATTTGAATAATAAACTCCTTACTATAACAAGATGATTATGTATAAATATTTGCCTATCACAACAAGTGATAGTGCTTGAACTATTGCATCTTTAAAATTGTATTAGCTATCCACATATGTCAAACTGGAAGTGAGATTAATATAAGCAAGTGTCTCATTAACTTCCCTTCCTGCACTGGGAAAATGAGCCATGAACAAATTTCAGAAGTTATGAGGGTTAATTTGGATAAGCAGACAAAGTGTTGATGTTTGCCTGATTTACCTCTTGAGTCTGAATCATGAACCTCATAAGCCTGAAACTCTACTTAGTTTAGCAAGGTTTTCCTGATTTTTTAGCTCAGGCAGAAATGAATGGGAGTTCATGGCATTCTTATGCCTCAGGCAGGGAATGTACAGGTCTTGCAAGTCTGGATTTTTTTGTAAAAGATGTTTTTTATCAGCAGAAGTCACTTTTCTGCCTTGCCAGTGTTCAGGACAGAAAATCCCATTTTTGGTGAGCCTTTTCTTAAGTGTTAGAATGGTGGTATAATGAATGATATCTCTTTTGCCTGACTATTCTGAAAGCCACAATCAAATGACAGACAAGGAAGAGTTGCTAGCCTCATCTTTTGTGTGTTATATAATGAGTGTTCCCCATCTCTCAAAAAGTTAATCTTACACACCTCAGGTTATTGACTGACATAAGTTTCTCCTCCTTCTGAGCACCTACATAGGCACGTTGACCATGAGACATGTTGGTAATTCTAATGTGAGTAGGTCATCCTTGCTTTCATCTAGTGTGAGGGGTTCAAAAGATGGTTGGGCAAGACACTGCAGGAACCAATCCCTTCAGTTTGGGGAGGGAAAAGATTACTTTTAGCTCTGATCCTCAGAAAGGGAAGAAGGAAGACCCTCCTTTTGGGACATGTGCTAGAGGGAAGGATGATGGCAACAGCAGGAAGCAAAATGATGAATGCAAAATTCACAAGAGACAGGACTGCAGCGACAGCACATTGGGGGCAATGGACAAGACACAGTTCAGGAAGTGGCTGTACTTTCATTCTGTGAAACCAGACTCATCTGATCCCCCTCAGTGTTCCAGCACTCATTGAAGCTTCCCTCTGTGTTTGTTTCCAGAGACATTCAAGACTGTTTCCATTATGTTGTGTATGATCCCTTTAGACCATGAACAGCTCTGAACTGAAATACACTAATAAAATTTCCACTGACAATTTAAAGACACCCAAGTTTTATCAGCTGCAGTAAAAAGAAATATGTCCAGCTAAGTCTGTGAGGTTATGTTAGTGCTAAAATAGATTGCAAACCTACAGACTATTAAAGAAAACAGGTTTGTCTTCAAGATACTGTTTTTTCCTCAGAAGGAGCTCTTCACCATACAACCACATCTACTGGCAAAGGACAACTGGAAGCAGTTACTTCTGATAGATTTACCTGAATTTATATAAGTAATAACAGTTTCTCACAGAATGAGCTTTGCACCTGTCATTCACTTCTGCTCTGGTAGCACCCTCACCTCTGTTCTAGGCTTGGTAAATTTTTTGAAAGTGATGTAAAAAGTATTTGATAGAAACCACTACTTCTATTTGAAGCCAACAACAGTCCATCCATTTTATGCCCATACATACAAGGATTGTTAGCACACAAGTGACAGAGCAAATAAAATTATCCTATAAAATTCAGTCTTAAATGGATGGTAATTATTTAAGATGTCCCAGGGCACTTACTTTGTGGGCAATAAGCAAATAATGAAAATATCATTGCTTCCTAAGGCGTATATTTAAATTCCAGTATCTTGTCTTAAAACAAATAAACTAACCAAGCAACCAACCAGAGAACAAATCTGCTGAAAGGCAAATAGGAATTCCTCTGACTTCTTATCAGGATGACAGTAAGCCTTAAATGAAGAAGGTTCATCTCTTTTTGAGAAGAATTTAGTGTTTTTCTACCAAGTAATTCATATAAGCTTGCACTTGAATGAACATACATTTTTCATCTTCATGATGAAATATGCAGAAAGACAGATTGTATATATATCTTTTCTTAATAAAATTTTATATTTACATGAATCTGTTCACGGCTTAAGCCATTTCTTTCAGATGTCTTCAGTTAAACAGTCCTGTTGTCTCTTCATTCCTCTTGCATTAGGCTGTCACTAGGTCATGCCTTGCTGTTTAGTTATTTTTAGCCTTCCCATTACACCTGGAGATGTTTGCAGCTAAAGTGCTGCCATCTGGAGTTGTTAATGGCATGCTGGTGGAAATGTAATCACTGCATGACTTTGTTCTGCACTTCCCCAGCGTGCAGAAAAAATGTGATACACATTTAACTTATGTTAGTTTGGGCTTACAGCTGCTCATCATCAAGTGTGATAATATATACAATTTGGTGTTCTCTTCAATATCTTGCCATCCAAAATTACCTTTGACATATCAACAGTTCCTACCATAACCAAAATATACCTGTACACACTAAAAATAGCTTTAGGTGAAGCCTGTTCGATTTTTCTAGGAATTACAAATCTAGGAGCCCTAGAAATCAAGATGCAATTATATTCACCTTAGTAGGAGGTTCCTCTCTTGTTTCTACTGCCACTGATTTTGGGATAGCAATTTATCTCTGCTTTTCACTCACTTTAAGCTGCAGAAAGGAGATTTTATCTGCATTATCTGATTTGTCTCTGCTATGTGGTTGCAGAAAATGATGTATTATTGTCTTAGCTGTAGCAATTTATAAACAAAGAACCTAAAACAAAGAACCAGCCAGGGGCTGTTTAGGCCTGGGAAAGGACATTATCATGTAGGTGCTTTGCTGTTTAATTTGTTTTCGTTTGTGGGTTTTTTAACGACAGTATTTTACCAGGGTACAATCAAAATCATGCTCATATAAAAAATAAATGGAAGGGGTTTTTTCCATATTAACACATTATTCTGACTCAAAGGAGACTTGGCCTCCTAACTGGGAAAAAAAATATTCTGAATTACAGAAGAGGAAACAAGAAGAGCTTCAATAGGCACGTAACTGCATAATTCATAGAAGATGAAACAACACATGCAGCAGAGAACCTGTTGTACACAAGACCTGTACTTTGAGCTGCTGAGCAGCATTACCCGTCGCAGCTCTTGGCATTGCTCAGATGTATTCTGCCTAGGCTTCTCACTGGGAAAAAAAATCATTGATTTTCACATAGAAGCTTGACTTAAGTCCACAGACTACTCCACTAAAGAATGTACCCCTAGCTTGGGCTCCATCCTCACAAGCTCTCTTCTTGGGCACCAAGCACCCCAATATGCAAGTCAAGCCAGAGACAAGACTCACTCATTGTCACTCTGATGTGGGAGGTCTGCATGACTCTCCTCTCAAGGCAATCTTGCAGAGAGCCCAGAGGTGGGATATTTGCTTGAACATAAATAAATGCCAGTTATGGGGGAAGCTGATGTTTTACAGAAAGGAAGGAGCCTTCTCATCCCAGATAGGGAGCAGGAGGATTTTTCTGAGTTAACACACTCACACAGATCCTCTCTCACATTATTCTTGCCCAAGCAGGGGGCACAATAGTATTCCTGATGAGGCTGGGGCCTCCCTTTCAGTGCCACAGAGGCATCCAGCCCTTGGTGATTTCAGTCTCCACCCTTAGGAGGCAATGCCACCCAGGGGCTTACAGGACCTCTTTTTCTCCCCACTCACACAAAATGTATTCATTTGAGAAGCACTGCAGTGTAAAAATAGCACAGGAATGAAATCCCAGTGCTTTAGTCTCAGGGCAAACAATAAAAAACTTTCCTGATTAGACAGTTTTGAAAGGCAGAGCATGTTGTTAGGCAGCCAAGCTGGAAAACATTGACTTCTGACTTTTATACTAAATGTACATGTTTGACAAATAACAATTTGGGAATTTCACTTCGTGTATAACCCACATGTTTGAGTCACATAAAACTCTAAATATCAACCACTCTGAGGGACAGGCAGTGGACACGTGTGGATGATGGGGTAGGTACATTTTTCTAGACCCGATGTTGACGCAGTTGCAAATTTCCATATTGCATTACAGCAAAAGGCTGTAATTTGTCACAGTCATAAAAACAAATTTGTAAATCTGTCTTAGCAGTATTTTTCCTAAACAAACTTCTAGTATCTCTCAAATCTGCTCTATACTTTCAATATTTGTCCAAATGCTCTAAGTTTTTGTTTCTAGCTCTATGTTCCTCACTTTTTTTTTAATTGCATCCTATATTGCAAAACACACATCTGTAAGTCTACTATCTTTGGACCACAGCTGCTGTGCTTTGCACTCCAGGTTTAGCTGAAAGAAAAGAAATTAAATGCTTCTTTCTGGGAGAAAAGCAGGTACAGCCTCTAACAGAACACACCAGGGTGAGAAGATTGTGTTATATGACCAGTCACAAATTTTGGCTTTATAAGTTCAATATGAAAACTTCTACTTTGTTTCTACTGTGTTCTTAGGTTGGTATTCTTGAAGGAGGGAAACCTATAGATTCCCTTCTAGGCATGATTTTGGGCCAGCTGTAAAATTTTTCATAGATGAATTGTCAGCAGGATTATCCTCCAGTGTGATCATATGTTTCACATGAACATGAGGACAGTGACCACTATCGTTTTATTAAAGTTTTTTAAATATATTTTTTTAAAATCTAAGTACAAGAAGGCAATGTAAGATACCAAATTGCTTCTACCATTCCTTAAAAAAACAGGGAAAAGTTTTATATGCCAGGTTGAAACAATAACCTTGTGAGAACTATTTACTAATATAAGCCATCAGAGGATAGAATATTAATAATAATTGGGAACTTAATTAGATATCTGGCAGTGCTTAAGCAACTAATTTACCTAAAAAAAAAAAAAAAAGCCAGATCAACTAGGGTCACCTCTCCAGTGAAATAAGTGATAGCAATCTTTTCCTTAATGCGTACTCAAAACTAAAGTCTTTAAGCATCATTTTGCTTTAAAAGAATGTTTTGACAGAGAAAAGGGTTTTCTTTTGGGCTAATTTATTTCAAGATTGCAACTATTGTTGATTATAAAGAAAATAAAGGAATGTCTTCTCAAATAGTCTGAAGAAAAATCTAAATTGTTGAAAATACTTTTAATGCTTTCATAAAAAAAAGAAAGACTAATATATCTCAGGGTATGGGGTGCAGGTGCCCAGGAACTGTCAGGGGCAATGTCTCTGAGGAGCATCCAGGCCTTTCCCATACCAGATACAGCAGCTTCCAGGCCGGAATGAAGGACTGAATTTGAGCCTGGAAAATGCTGGGGAGAGAACAAGTGTTTTAATTTTGTATTTGTTTCTCATTACCCAAATCTGCTTTAATTGTTGATAAATCAAATTAATTTCCCTGCAGTCGGGTCAGTTTTGGTTGTGATGATAACTTGAAAAATCTCCCTGTGTTTATATCCACCCAGAAGCTTTTTCATCTAATTTCCTACCCCTGTCCTGTTGAGCAAAAGAGAGTGGCTGTGTGGGCATCCAGGTGCTGGCCAAGGCATTGGGACCCACCACACTCTGGGTGGAGGAGCCAAACAGCTCCTGCTGTCACCTCCCAGCTCCCATCCTATCACACCACACCGCAGGTGTGTCTTACCCTGCTAGTGCAGGCTGAGGTCACTACAAGCAGCATAAGCCAGTCCTATGGCCAGACACTTCCAAGGAAAGTAAATTCCATATTATTATCAAGAAACAACTAGTTTTTATTTCTGCACCATGAGAACAACTGATAAGATGAACTGTTTTAAACCATACAGAGGTCAATACAGCAGAAGTTAAAATTCAATGCTTGTTTTACAAAGTTAGTGAGATGCAGAAAAACATTCACTACTATGATACAATAGAAGCCTTTTCTACAAATAACTATAATTTGAACTTCTATAAAGCACCAAATGGGGAACACAAAGCCTCCTACTTTCAGGCATGTGAGCTAACCTTAGTAAAGAGACAAAAGGGTACAATTTCATTCAGGTCTAAGATACGTGTACATGCTACTACTACATAGTAGCAAATTAAAAATAAAAGTGCTTCAAAAACTTTTGCAACTCACAATCCTTCTGAGCTACTTTACATACCTTGGGGGAGCCCTAAGCTTTAACAGCAAAAGGACATCCAAATTCATTGAAACATGAGCAGAAACTGTGCAAGGTCAGCAAGGCAAGATGGAAGGTAGATCTCTCAATTAGTAGGGGAAAAATGCATTTTCTTCAGGAGAGGTTCTGTTTATATCTTGGTTATTTTTTTCCCAGTACTTGCATTCTTCTCCACCTGAAATCATGTTATTTCTCTTCTTAAGGTTGCTTAATCCAATTTCCTCTTGAAATAATTTTAATTTATTGCTAATACATACAGTTTGCTACAGTATTCCTTTATGTGAACTAAAATGCTACCCTTCAATGCCTTGTCTACAAGTTTCCAAGTCTACTTGTCATCTTCATAGTATGTGACCTCACATTTTTGAAGCAACTAGTCTTAAACCATGGAGAGGTATCAATCTATAGCATTCCTTCAGTATATTTCATCCCACTGTGAGATGCCCTCCTAGCCTCAATTTATCTATGCTGTCTAATATACTACAGCCTGTAGCTAGGTCTGTCTAATCTGTCTTCATAACTCATATCCTCACAGTCCTAAGCACTTATACAATTCTTTGCTGCAGCCTCTTCAATCTTGACAGCAGGTTTTTCAATATGGGAAAGAATTTGCTCACAGCATTTAGAAGATGGGTGAAACTCAAATTACATTATTATAGATTTTATCATAAACTACAGACTCATTGGAAATTGTTTGAATTACTCAATTTTTTTCATATTGTTACAAAATTTAATAAAGATAAAACTATTAGAGTTCAGTTGATAGTATCTTTCAAACACTTAAAGGAAAGTAAGAAACTATAACTACTGCAGACAATGATTTCTTCAGTAAGAACAATCAAGTGGATTTTTTCAAGTGGATTTTACTCATGGGCTATCTATTTGGGAATTTGCTCCAAAAAAGTCTGGCAAAATATACTCATACATGACAGTATGAAACTCTTAGAAATTTGACTAATTTGTATTTCCATGGACAGAAATGTCAGTTTTCCCACACATTTATAAGCACTGCAGTATTTCATACAAGTGTATATTTCTAAGGACAGACACGGGAAAGTTCATTTGTGGGGATCAAACAGCACTGAAAGCACACCTGCATCCAGAAATGCAGCAAAGCACTGAACTGGTATTGATATGGCATTCACCCCGTGGGGGATCCAGTGAGGCACAATCCCAGACCCAGGGTATAAATACTCTAAAGGAATCCAATGGCATTTGCTCTGAAGCCATTAACAGAAATCCCTGCCCTACCACATTTGTCTGGGAAGATTTCTGGAAACCAGGAAGTCTGAGTTGTGGGTAAGGTGAAGTCATTTTATCTTGCATTCTTTAACTAGTAGTTCATTTGCATTGAGAGAGAATCACAATAAAACCAGATCCCTCCATCCTTCCATCACCAAAGAAATGCTTCCACTCAAGTGGAAAAAAACTCCAGCACCATTCCATTGGAATCCTTATTACAAGCATTGCTTTCAGCCATTTTTGCACATTCCATTACACACACATAAAAAGATGAACAATCACTTTACAAACATTCCTGTGCAAGAAAATAATGCAGAATGCTTAATTAAACCAGAACACCCAAACCTGCATTTTATAGGTCGCAACAATATTTTTTGTGAAAAATCTGCTGTCATCCTTTTTTGGCACTTTGGGTTCTGTTACACTGAGAGAAAAAAAAAATCTAGGAATTACTGCAAAATAATTTTATAAAACTGCATCATTAAAATAAAGTATTTTAATATTTAATCATATTTCATCACTACTGTAGTTTTTCTTTTTTTAAACTCCTAGAAGGACAGGATCTGAACTGATCCTTGACTGGATTCCCCTCAAAGTCAAAAACATAACCAGAAAGGGATTAGCTAATGGAGGAAAAATCACAAACAGAAAGAAACAGAGCAAGGAAGACTTGGAACCTTGGTTACACACATAAAACTGATGTTACCTGAGGCACAGCTGGACAGCCCCATATATCACAGAAATCTTACATCTATTTCAGAAGGTAGGCTATTATTCCTACAAAACAGAACACTGTCTTGTCTGTGTTCGCACTCTTGTGGATGTTCTTTTCAGTGACAATGGAATTGCACGTAATCTCTTCTGATTACACCAAAATTGCTAGGATTTGCAAAGAACACATTTGAATTCACACATCCAAAAAGTAAACCAAGCTTATAATTTAGGCAACATAACTTTTGTAGATATGACATCAGACTGTTCTGACTGAAAGATTTAAGTCTGACTGAAAGGTTTAGGGATGATATTTTTGGATCCATCAATAAAAGACAGTTTCCCAAGGAATCGTGATATTTATGTGGAGGGAGAAAATCAGTTCTGCCTGCATTGATAGGAATGTTCACTCTTTATCTGCAAATGTGACATTTTCTACTATGCATTTTGAAATAAAGATTCTTCAGCAGTGTCAGATTTCCATAAGCATGATGTGTTGTGTGAACATAACTAAGCAAGGGACCCCGTGCATCCAGTCACAGCTTCGTTGAACTATAGCAGTTACAATACAGCAATAATTACCAGACAGCTCAGAAAGAGACCTAAAGAGGTGACTACCATCACCATAGAAAGGGATGGAGATACTGAAAAGATCACAATAGAAAATCTACTAATTGCATTTTTAGCATAAAGCAATGTTTCAATGATGAGTTATCACCCAAGAAAATGAAGAACAGCTTTTCTTCCATTCTGCATAAAGTCTGCCTCTGTAACACCTCATTTTGGCTTCAGAGGTGATTCACTAGGATCTGGATGGTTAAACAATTAAAAAATATCCCTTGAGTTTGGGGTTTTTTCATTAAGCATTATTAAATAAAACACTAATTTAATTAATTTTCTTGGGAGATACAAAATCAAATAGCAATCAGAATACCTTTAATTCCCTCTTTGCTGATCCACAGTGTAAAATGAAATGAGAGAATGGCTTTTGTTTCCAATATTACTACAGCATAGCAGTTTCTTTGTGTGGTTTTACACAGATTTTGAACACCTGGTTTGGTAGCTTTATTCAAACAAAAATTCAGACCTAACCTTGCTGTGATGGGAGGAGAAGGGGCTTTTAGGATTCAAATAGAAACAAAAAATTCTCATGGATAACAGGAAGATTTATATTCCTACTTCCCCACAAAAGTGCTAAATTTATGTCTCCTCACCATCAGAACACCCTTTTAAATTCCTACCCGTTAACAAAAGGTGAGGTCAGTGGCAGTAAGTAAAAACAACTAATATCCAGCTAGAGAGAATCAAACAAACAGAGCCAGAAATCAATTTGGAGAATCTTGACTGACAGCAAAATAACTGTACATCTCTCCTGAGGTTCCTAGTTTAAATTCTCTGTCATTGTATCACACACTAAGTCCTGCAGCAGCTGACTTCACTAGCCTGCCTCCCTGTGCTCCCCAGAGCACTAAGGACCAAACCCCACAAGCAATTCATGGCTGTCCTCACATTCAGAAGGCCTCATATGTCAGTCTATACCACTGGAATCTACACCCACAGGCATGGAACAGTTCTCTTCCTTCCTCTCTGGCCATGAGTTCTACCTGTGGGGGAGACAAGGGCCATGCCCTGGGACTCTGTGCCTCTGTTTCCTCCTCCACATGATTCATTTGGAGGCCGGTGGGAGCTGGGGTGGAAGCAAGACACGGGAGGTAGTAGGTACTGTCATAGATTTGAGTCATTCCTCCAGCTCAGCAGGGCACAAGAGCAGAAGTTTAGCAATGTATTGCCATTATGTTTGCTTTATCAGAGTGGAATTTCTCCTTCAGTCACATCAATGACAGAGTACTTTAAAAGAAAAAGACTCCATTCTTTAATATCTTCTGTACATTCACTGTCATGCTCAAACTTGAAGCTTGAGATTTTCTGTATAATCAATCCACTGTTAGCAAGATCTTGATCACTACACATGATTAAGATCTGGACTTAGGTTCCACCTCAAAACTAGAACAGCAGCAGCAAAAAGCCTCCTCATACTACTGCTACTCTTATATTCCATGGTCTGGATCTTCTTATCCTAGAATAACATAGATACAGTGTTCTCATCACAAAACAAAGAAGGAAAGAAACGAATGAAACAGGTCTACTAGCTTCTTAAAATTCAGTGCAGCTTAAGCATTGCCTGCTTTGCAAGTTACTACCTAGTCTGTTTGATTTTTATCATATAAAACTTTAAATTTTACATATGTAATTTTTTTTTTGTTTTATTTAAACCTTGTTCTTTCAGGGTTGCATTTTGTTTGGGTTCTTTTTGGTGTCTTTCTTTCTGCTGTCCTTATTTTCCTTTCCAACATAATCTTTAAAATAGTCTAGCAAGTTTTTTCTTGATATTTGCTGCGTATCTGTATTGTCTACAACAAAGACCCACAAGTGTACTTCCCATAGAAGTAAGTGGGCAAAGGCATATAAATCCCTTTGTGACTGTGGCTCCCAAGGCTTAATGGCTCCACCTACCAACTGGGTTTTGAACACACTATTTTAAGTAACAGTCTTGTCCCCAGAGATTATCATCTGATTAGAAAAAACAACAGGAGGACAAGGTAAAGTGGGTGTATTCCCATTAGCAGATGAGAATAGAGGCATAGTTTAATTATCTAAGTTGATCCCAAAAATCCATGTTAGAAACACAAGTCAAGGTCATTTCTTCTGACTCACCATCCAAGCAATGTCCAACCTCCATATAAAATGTTTTTTTCCTTAGTTGCAGTAATTCCTACTCTAGCTCAAGTTTATCTAAATATGCAGAGTGAACAAGTCATTCTGATCACATGAGTTGACTTTCAACCATTTCTAAGCTGGACCAATGCAGATGTGGAGCGAGGAGGGGGCACCAGTCCTTCTCTTGGACACGGCCTCTTTCTTGGCAGCGCCACACAAGGTCAGCAGGACAAATGTCCTGTGCATGGGAATGCAACTCCTGCCTACGTGGGTGGAACTATTACAGTTCACAGGTCCAGCAGGTGTTTGTGAGCTCCATCAAACTGTTCCACAAGTCCTGTGTGAAGGAGTTATAAGTTGACATTTTCTGCCTTAGTGGCTGCAGAGGTCATAAAGGATCCTCCCAGCATGACCATCTCAAGCTGAAACAGGGCTACTGGAAGCTCTAGCCACTTCTTTGGCTCCTCTTTACTGCGTCTCTGCACAGAAGACTTTGCAAGTGTCACTATTCCACATTTTTGACACATTTTGTGTCAAAAGTCACAATTGACACAAAGTCAATAGTGACTTTGCAAGTGTCACTATTCCACACTTGGATAATGAGATTAATGAGAGCTGAGCTCCAGAAAGTTCTTTATTAGGCATTTTTGTAATGAACTAAAATGCTGATAAGTATTATGCCTTTTGTGACATAAACTGTCATTTCTTTGTGAGCCAGACACTGAAAAGATGTGTCACCTGACAAATACTGCAGCAGTAGAAACATCTGGAATATATATGACAATTATTTTACCAACATAAATTATCTTTGTTCTATTATACTTATTTACAGTATAATTTTGCTACTGAATTCGAATTGGGAACATTGCAGCTACAGTATATCAGTATTCTTATACTGGTGTAGCACAAAAAAAAACAAGTCTGGAAGCTTTAATTAATTCTAAACAATCAGCTAGGAACCTTTCTTCTTCAGCACACAAGCAAATTCCCAATGACAGAACAGTGCAACCAGCATATTTACTTCTGTAAGGATTACTTCCTCCCTGAAGATGTAAAATGTGTTTTTGACCAGACAAGAGTGTTATTGTTCTGCAATATACACAGAATCTTATTAACCTGGCTGAGAAGATAAAAGGAATGGCAATAGCACAGTTAGTGAATTTTAATAGAAAGTCTATATATATATACTGACTCTTGTTAAAATGAAGAAAAAGCAAGAGATCTTTTTTTTACCATGATGAGACAGAAGACAATTAGAGGAGTCATTCCAAAACAAGATACAATTTTATCAACTGAGTGCCACGTTTTGGGCTCTTGATAGGCCTTTACTTCCTTTCTGATTTTGCCCTATACACAGTGAATGAGCTTATGACTGATTCAAATGAGACAATAAAAATCAGGAACCTCACTACAGCACAGTCATTTTGTCCTCCCTGCTGTGACCACGACCTCTGTCCCTGTGTCAGCAGCTTCCTCGGAGGCCATTTAAAAATCCTCTTAGCACAGAGGTGTTGCTTCTTTCTCCTCTACACTTTTTCTGCTCTTCCTTAAACAGTTTTTGCCTGATCTTGGTTGAACAGGACTATTCTGCAGAAGGTAAGAGAAGTCAAAGGCCACATATATTGACATGACTCAGTCTCAGACCGTATACTGAAAACAAAGAGGGACAGCAATTGCTATTACTGAGAGATAACAGTAAAAAAAAAAAAGCCCTACAAGGAACTCAGTATTATTTGGGAAGAGAGGACAACAAACACCATCTTTCAGGTCATACTTGTGAGAAAGAAGATTCTGTGCTCAGGTCATCAATAACACATGACTCCAAAACAAACTGAACATTGCTTCATTTTCAGCCTCACTTGATATTTTGTCACTTTTTTCTGATGTGAGCATTCACTTCAATCCCTTTACATTTGCTTGTAATTCAATGTCCAGTGCTGATGTAAACCTCTCACCTTCTTTTGTCCCTTCAGATTGCACTAAGCTCCTTTGGTTGTTCTCATGCCATACCTTTAAGAGTTTATGATTCACAGGATGTTTCTCCTGCAATCTCCTAGGCTACTCTCTTCCTATGAAATATTTACACAACCTGACTGAACATGGGATCAACCATAGCAGTATTTTCCCTGGTTTCTCTGATTCATTACTGGAGATAATAATCTAATTTTACTTACATTAAAAAACAGGTATTACATATAAGCAATTGATTTGAGAAAGCAAAACTTCTAATGGATTTGGGTTCACTTACATAGAAAAGTATGTACCTGTAGCACAGCAGTAATCAAATGAGGATTTACGGTAATTTAAGTGATGTTTTATAGCACAAATTTCATTTGCATTTGTTATAATTCTTAATCAGGTCTCAGAAATAGAAATTTAATTCCAGCCTTTTGAATCTTCAGGTTAATGAGCATCAACCTGAAATAAGGAGAATATGTTGATGAGAAAAAGACTTCCCAACAACAGAAAAGCCTGGCCTTGAAAAATATTCATGCCACATCAGGAGGTGTTACAGCCTCTATATGTATAACATAACATCAAGTTGCTAAAGCAGTAAGAAAGTAGAAGTGATTCAATTGTAGTAAAAGGTTAGGCAAGCCAAGGTAACTAATACTTGAAACAATACTCTCAAAAACGGGTTCAAGCAAGTCTCAGGTTTATTTTTTATTTAACAAGAATATTAAATGAAGTTTCCGGAGAGTAAACAAAAGTTTCAAGCCTTGAGAACTCAAGAGGATGCCTGTTTATTACTAGTGCTCTGTGAACTGAAGCAAGCACTCTTACACCTGCAGTGCATGGTCATGCTACACATTTTGGGTCAGGGCAGGTTCTGAGCAGGAAGGAAGGCAGGCTGGAGAAATGGACTGGTGATGTGTTTGTGGGAGACCATAAAAAACACACCCTGAAACAGCAATGTGTGGCCATATTACTCCTACTCTGTTGTCACACAGCAATCACACAATAATTAAATGAACAATATGTGCCAAACAGATTAAATCAGGATTTCCTATTTTCTTGTAATGAGGAGATAACTTCTTATTTCTGGTCGCAAACAAAGAAAATACAAAGAAGTAATGCCACATTAGACAACTTCCCTCAAAACCTCTTGAGGAGATATAGAGAGAGAAAACTGTCATTTGAGGTAGGTGAGACCTAAACCAAGAGAGACCCTTGGAGGGGGTGTAGAACCACCCACCAAAAATGCTGAGCTTTTCTTCAGAGATGAAATGTGGAAAGCCACCCACTCCTGCCTTAGGCTCAGGATTACCATGAGCATCATGATAGTAGAAAGCAGTGATAAAAAATGGTTACTTGGAGTAGAACAAACAAGAACAAATAATGCTCTACTGAGGTCTGAGATGCAGAGTGATCAGAGTCTTTGCTGTGAAATGGCTTTCCATGGTCAGGCACTTTTCTCAGCAAGGTGCAATAGGCTTCAGACATAAAAAAAGAACAGCTTTTGGAAAACCTGAATTTTCATCAGAGTCCGGAGATGTAAAATTAATGTCAGCAACAACAAGAAGAACAAAAAATTGAACTCACACACTCTTGAGAAGGGGTGAAGAGATGGTCCAATAATCCCCTTGAGGAGCAGCCTGGGGCCATCATCCCACCAGCTCCCCAGAGAAAAGGCCAAGTATTGGGCAGTTCACCCCAAACCCTCACACTGGGAGGTAGTCAGTAGGCAACCTTCCCTACAGTTACCACACACCCCAATATCAGAAGGGCACTGCTCAGGGCAGGCTCTGGGCCTTGAGGAACTTCAATGCCATTGAACTTCAAAGGCAGCTGTAAGCTCAAGTGCCTGTCAAAGGATTCATTGCATCTGCAACATCCATTCATCTCACCTGCTCTTTTGGCTAAGGAATACAGAAAAAGAGGCCAAAGGACAATTTGTGAGCTACATAGATATGCCTCCAAATGAAGGAGACTGATTATTTGTACAGTCTGATAAGTACTACATTGTAAAATCTCCTTTTACAATACATTCTATCTTTACTGGTAGCAGAGGCTCTGAGGGGTTTTCTGTTGACTTATCTTATTTGCTTGTTTTGGGGAATGGTAAATTGCAATTTCATAGTCTGGTAAGAAGTCATTTTGCTATGTATCACTACAAGTAAAAGACCTGTACAAAAATGAAGCCAACAAAAAAACCCGCTACGTAAAGATATCTTCTTAAAGTAATGAGGTTGAGAAGCTGCTGCAGTTACCAGTTGACAGATGTGTAACTCTGGAAAAGAGTTAATTAATATAGTCAAATAGCTGTACCTTCTGTTCCTTATTATATCCTGTTGTGGACAACACTTCTAGGAATATCTCATTTCCTTTGTCATCTGAGCTGAAGGGGGAAAATGAGCTCTGATTTAAGATCCTATTTCCCAACATCGACTTCACCAGCTAGCTACTATACTTAATCAACAATGAGGCTATAAATATGCACACCTTGTTATTTCAATGTTTCACTTGATGAAACATAAGAGGCCACTAGTGGACAGCTAGAATAAGAATGAAGAATTACTGCAGCAGCTCCTAGATGACCTGATATAATGCAAACCTGATGATAGAGCCAAAACTGGGGAGAGGACAATATTTCACTCTGCCAGGTTTCGGTGACATAGACCACATCAGGGCTATTATCCATGATGGAAATTTAGATATGTTGCAATTTATTTGGGAAAGACAGGCTGTTTAGTAAAGAAACAAAAGAAATGACGGATTGAAACAGCAAAGTCCACCACTTGTGACTAGGTGGGCTGTCCCAGAAAAGAATAGCTGAGAGACTTTTATGAAAGATACAACATCACTTTTCCTCAGCCAGGTGTGATGTATTTCAATCTGAAGGGACGTTTTACACCTGAAATATTCTGAGAGGCATTTGAAAACAGAAAATGAGACTGGCTGCACATAGGTGAAAATGTTATGATAAATATGCCACCTATGGGTAAAATATAGGGAAGGACATACTGAGGAGGAGGGAATATATATACAAGGAGATATACAAAGAGTAGGTTACAAAAGTATTCACAGGTGACAAATCTATTCTCTATAGGAAATAAGGACAGATTAAGCTTAATTTAATGTCCAGATCATCTCTTCAACATGTTATGGCGTCAACACTCCGCACTGTTGCTATAGCAAAAGAAAGGGTGAAAACAAAATAAAGAGAAACAAAAAGATCAGTGAAAATTATCTGCTTCCTCCCACACATGCCTTTATAACAGAATTTTGTTTCTGAATGAGGTTGCCCTTCTGTACATATCTCGTGAATTGAGGAGACAGGGTTTCAAGGGTCAGCAAATAATGAGCCTCTATGAAAATGACTTGCAGAGCCTTAAATTCCTGGAATTTCTTCTATGAAAAAACAGCAACTGCTTAGAAAGCCCCACCTCTAACAGGGAAACATCAGGTTCAATGAAGTGTTTTCTCCTCAAATAATACATTCTCTTCTTGTGAACCTAAAGGAAGAAGGAAAAAGATTTCACAGTAGCCAGCTGCACAGGGACATGAATGAGAATAGGGGCTGGAACACAGATCTCTCCAAACACTCCCAAATGTGCTAGCCACTGAGTTTATGGCTATTCACTTCTGATCCATGCTGGGAAGAAAATTCATTCTGAACTATCACAAAAATTTAGGCTATTTCAAATAACAAGAGCTATCGTGTAGTAAAACCTAATCTCAGTCCCAGACATACAGTTAAAGGATCAAAGCTATTCCAGAATCCACTGTTGGCTATGTAGCTTCACATCATATATTTGCAACACTTGCATGGACATTCTCTAGAAAATCAGCAGTAACCCCTTTGGAAATTAAATCTTCTCTCTTCGTACCACAAAAGAGCACAACACATTTTAATTCGTTTTCAGTGTATGAATATCTTTCCCTGGTGGGATTTAAAAGAGAAATTAGTCCCAAAACAGTGACTCCAGTACGATTCACAGCCCTCCCATAAACTCCTCAGCACTGTTTCAGGACTAATTGACAATGCAGTTACATTGTTGGTGATATAAAAAGAACTCTACCGCAGTATTTCTTCAGTGTCTTATGACTTAAGTGCAGCAGGTATTTTCTGAAGCAAATAAAACTATCCAGTAAATCCTCTGTAACATTCTGGGGTAGGGAAAAGAGAGAATATTTTCAAAAGGCTGCCACTGTAGACTTGTTTTCATGACCCACCTGGGAAAAAAAGGCCATAGCTAAACTGAGTAAGACAACATCACTTAGTTTCCCTGCAATAAAGATGAAATCATCACTGGGCAACAACACACTGAATTTTAAACTCAGTGCATGGAAAGGATATTTTGAGGGGTATATATCTTTTTCCTTTCATGCTGATCAATAAGTCAAGCACTTCATCATCAGAGTTCATGATCATAAATGTAAAGTAATTTAAGCCCCAGAACTCACAAGAAGTCACAGGAAATTTTGCTTTCTTACAATTTCATTTTTAATAGATTGGCAGCATGGCAGAGCCTCAATGCTGAATTGCAGATGTCAGATTTAAAAATTCCTGCCTGTGCAGCACTGAACTATGATGCAAAGGAGCTGGGCAGGGGCTGCTCTGCAGTGGTCTGGTATCTGGGCCAATACCTAGTTCATCTGCAGACTTTTGTGTCTATTAAGATTAATAAATATTTAAAAGCTCCTCCACCAGCTCCAATGGCAAAGAAGACAGATCTGATGCTCTGACCTGTTTTCCTATTTAGTCTTGAATAATTCCATGGCAGTTGCAGCCAACTGCACTGATATTCCCAGTCACTGAATTAGCAGATAATGTTCTCTCTGGTGATCAGTACCAGAATATGTATAACACTGCATTTGTACCCCTATAGAGCAAAAGGCCAGACACTGGCTTTATGGATGTGGTAGCCTTGTCTTCAATGGAATCAGGATATCTTTTCAAAAATTTTTTTTTAAACTTAAACATGAGGAGTACCATAAATGTGTGTTGCAGTGAACCTGTCCTTATAATATTCAATTTAAGAAAGCCTCAGAGTTGCTGCACTTGTTTTGGTGTTTAAGACAGAAGCAAAGAGTCACTTTATCCAGTCTAGGTGATGCCTAATTCAGTTTTGTTTGTATCCTTCTGAAATCATCCCACACCCTTGCAGGCAGGGTGCAGTTAACTACTAGAATCTGCCAGAGTGAATCAGCAGGATCTACACAACTTCTCACTGCAGACTTCCATGTGTTGCAAATCAAGGAAGGCAAGAGAAAAATGCCTGGTTATATGCCTGATTTAGAAAAAAGTCCAAGTTACTAAAAAGAAGCTGGATCATTTTTTGGGGAGAGAAAAAAAATTCAAACAAAAATAACTAACCAAGCAAAACAAAAACAAGTAGAGTAATTAGCATAAGCCAGAGATGGCACAAGTATATTGCTTCTTTCCAATAAATCACAGAGTGACCAGCAAAGTCCAGTAACAGCAATCATTGCAAAATTGTTACATTATATAGTTGTTTTTACTCTGAAGTACACAATTAATAATTTTATTAAATGAGCATATTATAAATACATAAAGAATTGATTATACATAAAAGATTTGATTTTTAGTTAGGAATAAACATCTTTTCTATATGTCTTTGGAAGATTGGGATTTTTGTTTGGCTGATTTGTGTGTATGTGTTTTTCCAGTGGAATTTTTATAAGCACAGAACTAAAGATGACTCAGAATTTTTATGAAGAGAATTGGGATAAATATTTGTGATAAGACAGAGGGGACAAGTCTATAGCAGAGTCACACAGTTTTATAAAAAATGCTAAAGCTGGAGCTTGTTGAACACTGGATGCTGTATGCGCAGGCAGAGGCTGGGAATACTAATCACAGAAAACTTGCTGTAAATCTGAAAGATAAACAACAGAGTCAGGGACTGAAAATTCCTGGCAGATGAGCTTTGTGCCAGAATTGCTTTAAAGATGGTAAAAAATACTGCAAAACTGCCATGAAATAATGGAAGAGGGCATCACTTTCTTCCCTGAGAAATCTGTTCTCATTTGGGTGTGAATCACTGCATGCTTGAATGTGAGACCCTCTTCTCCCAAGCTGTAAATTGCACAAGTACAGTACCATTCCCACCAGCAGCAGCAGCCAACAAATCCTTCATGGAATTCCCTCCTATCCTGTTCATACATAAAAAAGTGCCAACATGTTGAACATACATACACCCTGAATCAGTAGAGAGGAGAAGCTGTTGCACATACATGAACTTTTCCCCGTTATTTACTTTTAAAAGAATATGCCCACCACCTGGTTGGAAAACCAGAGCAGAATGGTAAGGAACTAATGGGAAAGCTTTAGTGCATCTGAATGGTTTGAAAATAGAAAGGTGATGTCAATTATACTTACAGTGAAAACTGTGGCAATTAAATCACTTTGGTAAACAAAATTATAGCAATTTTCTGCACAGAGTCACTACATTAAAAACAAATGAGAAAAGTTTATATTTGTAATCAACAGAGAAGAGGAAATTACATAACTGTGTTAGTTTCAAATTAATTCTGGTTTTGGACAGATGATATATGTGCTAGTACAAGATACTTGAAAAATTAATTTGGTTTTTTTAAAGTTTGTGAATTTATCACTAACCAAGAAGAATGCATGAATTTTTTGCATCATTTCAAGGTAATGGGCAGGAAAATAGGAACTGTAGGCTTTCCTCTTAGAAACCTGGGGGAAAGAAACAATGTTAGGACAAAAACTGTTAGAGGATTTCATAATTAAAGTTAGAGTCCTAAAAGTCTTTAAAATTAAAATGCATGATATTTTTAAAGAATCATTAAGTTGTTTCTCCAACCATCACTGCTAAAAGCTTGCACTTCAGTCTGCAATTCCCAGGCTTCAGCTTCCGGTTGTCCATTCCCAGTGTATCCACTTGTCACAGTTTAACCCCAGCCAAGCCCCTCACAGCCACTGGCTCACTCTCCCACCAGCAGGTTTGGGCAGACAGTTGGAAGGCTGAAAGTGAGAAAACTCATGGGTTGATATAAAAAAAGTTTAATAGAGAAAGCAAAAGCCATGCATACAAGCAAAGCAAAACCAGGAATTAATTCACTGCATCCCATGGCTGGGAAGTGTTCAGCCATCTCCAGGAGGGCAGGGCATCATTGCACTAACAGTGACTTGGGAAGACAAACACCATCACTCCAAACATCCCCCCTTCTTCTACTTCCCTTATACTGAGGATGATTACATATGGCCTGGGATATCCCTGTGGTCAGTTGGGGTCACCTGTCCCAGCTGTCTCCTCCCAGCCTCCCATGCATACCAGTCTCCTCACCAGCATGGCAGTAGGAAAAGCAGAAAAGGCCTTGGCTCTGTGCAAGCCCTGCTCATCAGTAACAAAAACATCTCTGTATTATCAACCCTGTGTTCAGCACTAATCCAATACACAGCCCCACACCAGCCACTGTGAAGAAAATTAACTCTGCCCCAGCCAAAAGCAGCTCACACTTAAATTCATCAGACTTCTCCAATGAGACAACTCTTGCTATACAGACACCATGTCTACTTTGAAATGTCCTCTGCAGTAAACTGGATTTCTTTTTTCCTCTCTCTTGCAAGAAAGACTACAATGAAGTGTCAGAAAATAGCCTTGTATTTGCCTTCTGAAGTCTTCCCAGATAGTCAAGATACTTGTATGTAAGTATAATTGCACTGAGCATCCTGGCACTACTTTCAGTAATGCCAAAACATGGCTATATTTTCATGGCTATGTTTTCACTCAATAGGCAGCCCACTGACATTTGCTAGGACCTCACTCATCATTTCTAGCACCAGCCTGTAATGGGAGCTCAGCTCAGTCACAGCACCTCCTTGGGCCCTGAGCCATTGCCCAGCATCTGCCCAGACAGCCCAGGCAGGCAGGTGCTGCTCACTGCTGGCTGCCCCCTCTCTGGATGAGGTTCATGTGTCATTCTGGAAAGCCCATCTTCTCCCATGACAGCCCCGATATTTCTAAATGACTCTTCTGCCTTTACATAGCACTTCATTAACTTCTTGTTCTCTGAATCTTCATCAGCAATTATTTTGTTCAACACTGGCAAAAATTTTTTAAATCCCAACATTTTTACAGAATCACAGAATGACAAGGTTGGAAGAGACATTCAAGATTATCAAGTCCAACCCATGTCCTAAACACCTTAACTAAACCATGGTACCAAGTGCCACACCCAGTCATTTTGTGAACACATCCTGGGATGGTGACTCCACCACCTCCCCAGGCAGGCCATGCCAATATTTTATCACTCTTACAGTGAAAAACTTCTTCCCAATATCCAGCCTATGTTTCCCCTGACACAGCTGGAGACTTTTAGAGAAGGGAACGGGCTTTTTCACCCTACCTTCTTGATCTCCCACTCTTGCTAAAGACAAGCATAGCCATTTCAGCCAGAGAACCTGAACTCGCTCATTGAAACACCTTAATTACTACATTTTAATTCATTTAATACATGCTATATTGATTTCACTTGGCAGTAATTATTTTTCTAATCATAATGTTTCTCTGCCAAAAGTCAGTTGCTTTACTGGAGTCTGTGACAACAGTGTTGCCTTTATCTCACAGATTTGTAACTTAATTAAAACTGATACCAAAGAAATAAATGAACTGTTTATTATAAAACCATGTTGAATAATACTCATTAGAATTAAGGGATTATAGTTTACATTGATTATTATCATTCTTTTCATGATTTGTTGAGAACTGATAAAAGGCTGGCCAATTCAAAGCTACCTAGCACAGCCAGTTTATTTATAAACACACAGACAGAACATTAGTTTTTATCGTGTCTCCCAGAGATGCTGAACTGAAGTGGTTTGGAAAACTCCTCAGCCAGTTCTTTCAGCACTCCTGGCTGCATTGCAAGACTGCTGTGTTCAGTGGGATCAGTGGCCGCTCACCAGCAATGCTGCTCACATACACCACCACATTTCCAGGCACTTGCTCTTCCCTCCGGGTACTGACATTTGAATTTGTGCATTTGCTGACTAGGTGAAGGAATGAAACAACAGCACAACCCTTCTGTTCTTATGAGCAAAACAAAAGACAACATATTTCAAATTTTTCCAGTGGAACCCAACTCCCAAAATTTAAATCAGTGAACATTGTCTTTCTTTTCTTGAAAAGACTAAGAGTAGTGAGTAGCTCTGAAAAGAGAAAACAAACAACAAACAAACAAACCCAACAAAAATGCAACAAAGAAGCCCAAACCCAAGAGGGCAAACAGAAGAGGAGAGAGCAAGCAGCACAGGAGGAGAGAGGCTGGTAACCAAGAGCAGCTGGGCAGTCCCCCGGGAAATCCTGTGATTGAATCACAGCTACTGACCTCCCAGCCAGGGCTGAGGCACACAGCAAGGCAGGGCATCCTCTGGGAAACAGAAGCCTTTGCTGTGCTGGCAGCCTGAAACCTTTCTGATTGCTCTGTTAGTGCTTTCCAGCAGCTCTATAGGGCTCCATATTTCACCCTCACAGAGGAATGTAACACTTGTCTAAAAACTTTCCAAGGATGACAACAACAGCATACTTACTCCTAGGAGCACAAAAATCACACTGAAGAGTAAATGCATTAAATGTGCCTTCTCTAATCTTGGGATTGTGGAACCCAGCCAGGAACTGGAGTTCCTATCAACACCAATGAAATACATGTATTTTACAGTATAAGAAGGACATGAGGTGAGTGGACACCACCTAACATATGATATTCATCAGCAAAGGTCAAAGAAACCAAAAGTCTAGTAAGAAATAAGCAAATAAATGCCATGAGTATCTTTACTGAGTCAATAGAAATTTGGCCTCTCAGCATGCTGTTGTAGCACACCATTTTAAGGAGCTGGACTGATAATTATCTCTCCAGATTGAGAGAGAATAATAACTAACACCTGAGAATCTCAACAACTTTTAGAAGAAGGTTTCAGAATACCCCAAACAAAAAATATCGAGATAATGGTCCAAATCTAAAGTCTAAAACTGAATCATAGTACACAGGCATTACATCCCTGTGATCTAAAAGCATATGTTTTCTAAAATTCACGTCAAAGTAATACATGCACAGACAGAGCTAACCATAGCTTTCAAAGTACAGACAGAAACACACAGTCCATTTTGCCAGAAGGATGTGGCTAAGTCTGAGGTGTCCCAGAGCAGAAACCAGCAGCCTATGCAACGTAGGTATCACATGCTTTCATTTTACTGCTGCCTTGAAAAGGACAAAGATCACACAGCTTCAATAACCAGAATATTATCAGACCTTTATTCAGATTAAAGCAGAGTTCTACATTTGCCAGACCTCAAGGTAGCAATAAAATAACTATCCATGCCCAAAATATTTAAATGCCAGTATGGACTCACAGTCCAGTAACTTATTACTGATCACCCCACTTCTTTCAAGGTCTGGGGGCACAAACATGTTCCTAGTGTCCCATGGGTTTTGAGTCACTTCCACAGTCAAGTAGTAAATAAATGTTCTTAGCTGAGGAGCCAGTCCCAGCTCCTATCAAATAATGGCCCAGACTGCCGTGGCAACACAAGAGAAAGAGAACTCCCTCTTGAGGCCAAGAAGGACCACCAAGAGTACTGGAGGGATTGAACACCTCTCCTGTGAAGAAGGGCTGAGAGAATTGGGATTGGTCAACCTGGAGAAGAGGCTTTGGTGTGACCCAATTGCAGCCTTCCAGTACCTGAAGGGTGCCTACAAGAAAGATGGAGAGGGACTTTTCACAAGGGACTGGCACAGGTTGTCCAAAGAAGCTGTGGATGCCCCACCTCTGGAGGTGTTCAAGGCCAGGCTGGACAGAGCTCCGAGCAAATTGGTGAAGAAAAAAAGTCTCCCTGTCCAGGGCACCAAGGTTGGAATCATATAATACCCTAACAACCCAAACAATTCTATGATTCTCCTCAGGTCCTCACAATCAGTCTGGTGTTTCCAAACTTCACATGTAGTCAATTATGCACCCAACAGGACCTTTACCATTGTCAATGTGTGGCTTCACCTACATGCCTCTCACCATCAAAACAGAACAGTGAGGCTGAAGCTGTGAAAAAGAACACTGGGGGATTAATCTATTGAGAGAGAGCTGAAGATAAAAAATGTCTTCCTGCTTTGCTAAGAACCTAATTCTGCCATCTGAGCAGTGTTCCTCTCAGTGTTCCCTGAAAACAGACAGGCTTCACTTGATTTCAGGATCACCTAAATGGTCTTTGTATGCCAAAACAAGAATTATTGTCTCTGCTGGAAATAGAAGAACGCTGACTAACACACTACTTTTTACCCAGTTCAAGCCTCCAAAAGAATTTTGCATGGTGACCTGCATGAGCACCCAGGGGAGTCCTGTGCTTGTCTCATCAGCCATGAAATCCTGAGCTGAACAAAGCAAGGTCAAACATGTTCTGTACAGATACTGATGTCACCTTTTCACAAGAATCAGTCTTGACACTTTTTTTCTGTTGCTCTCCTTTACAATGATGCCTTATTTCAACTGCTGCAAGGAAAAAGAACAGCCTGAAGGCCAGAATAGAACTACAATGGAATAGCAACCTGACACATGGGAGATAGGTGTGCATTTACCAAAATAATTCTCTCTCCTCCTGGTCAGCTGGCACTGAGGAGAGCAGTGTTCCCAGAAATGACATCCTGTTTTACATCACATGTAACCTCTGCCTTCAAAACCAAGGCAGGCGTGGTTCAAGAGCCTGTGAGTGTGTTTTGGATCAGTCCCACACCAAAATCTGCAGCAGAACTGCAAGAAGGTAACAGAGAAGGCAGAACTGTAAAGACTGCAGTCAAGACAAGGAGGGATAGGCAAGATTCTAGTTAGTTATTCTATCTTCTGGGTGACTGATCTGCAAATGAAAAAGGTGATGAACACCTTTTGAAGTTCAGTGAAGTAAGGTACCATTACAAGAGAGGAATAACAGAAAACTAGTCTTAGCTCGCATTCCCCAATATCACCCTTACACTTTTCATGCTACACAGTTGTTTCCTACTTTTCCTTCTCAACACCTTAACACAGGACTGAATGAACTTGCAGATGTGTACAGACTAGTGCCCATATGATTAAACCAGATTTGAACCTGCAATTATCATCATTAGTGCTTGTTCTGAGTAGTGGGGATGTTTTTCTCACAGTGTTCCCTTTACATTTTCCAAACAATCAAGTGCATGAAAACAGCTTTGAAAAACTACAGTAGTTTACACTTTATTTTTCCAATAAATACTCCTGGTCAATACTGATTAATACTGAATAGTTAATACTGCATCACTTTATGCTATGTAATTTCCACAATAGTTCCTAGAGGAAAAAAAAAAGAAAAAAACTTCTCACTGTTTCTGATTGCAGATATTATTGGTTCCTATTGTCTCATTGGAGGACTTCAAAAACAACTTGCAGCTGTATGTATATTTTCTTATTCTACAAAACACTGAGTGAATTATCCACTGCGTTAAAGATATTGTCTCCAGAATATTCAGATGGGGTTTCTGTGTTGCACAGACATTATTGTGTTAAAACCTTGGTGAATTATTTCATGGTAAAATGTAAAAGTAGAAGAAAAAGGAATGATCTGTTTAACTGTAAGGTAATTTTCTGCAGATAGACAGTTGGTTTGTAGCAGACCATACTTATCATTTTAATCCATAGGTCAGATCTGAGGTCCAGTATTCTGCTCCCTTCTGAAAAATCCCAGAGGTTATTCAAGGGGACAGTGCATAGCCAAGGGCTCTACAGAAGGGCTTCCAGTGAAATATTGCTGGGTCAGGCAGGAAAGCAGAAGGGCAGCATAAATAAGCAAAACGCAGTCTTCCTCCCAAAGCTATATGTAATTCAGAACAGCATCTTTGCTGTGATTTTCTTCCAGTTCCATCTACACTAGAGCAAAAAGCAATTATTCCTTGTGTGGTAAAACCATACAAGAGGAAGTAATCTTATCTCTATTAATACTCTATTTTCATATTTCCATGTTTACTAAGACAATTCATTGTGTTCTGTAAGCCTACCAGCAGATGATGAATTCTTTTTGCATTTAAGCTTCATGATAAATATAGCACCTAGCATACCTAATGATTACAGCCTATGCTCATTACCACAGGAAACTACTTTCCAAAGTTGTTTAGGGCAGACAACTCCCCCAGTCCCAGGTCCTTCCTCATTAAGCCACAATTAGTATGATAAATGGGGATGATTATTTGGTTACAGGCAATAAAGGCACTGCTTGCTCATCAAAAAATGGGGAGAAAAAATTAAATATCACAAAAAATGGCTTAATAAATAATAATAGTACCTCAGTCACCTGCAAATAAAGCAAAACTCCATCCAGGTGTTCATTGCAGGCTGCAGTTCAAAGCCAACATGGCCTTAACCTCAAAATAGCCATCTGCATTAATGTGGTAGGCAGAAGGATGAAATTGTGCTTGTCCTTGCCAGGAGTGCTGCAAGGTGCTTGAGACAGAGTGTGTGTACAGTCAAGCTGAAGCTAGAGTTGGTAATCATTTTGGCTAAAGCAGCTGCAGCCTGAGGAGCCTGTGAGTGCATCCTTGGTGGTTCCCTAATTTGTAGGCAGCATCTAGGCCAGCATTCCTCTGTCCACAGTGATCAAAGAGCACTTGAGGACCCAATTTTTACATTGAATTAAAGAAGACCGTTCTGAGGCACATGGTCAGTACTAGGTTAAATGAAAAAGGATTCACTTTTCTGTCATTTAGTTACAAATACAGCATTATATAATCTCATTTGATTGCACTCTTCACCTCTTTAACATCCTCAGCCTTCTGTCTCAGCCCATCTCTCCTCAGGAAACACCTCCTGCTGACTGAAACTGCCTGCCAATAATTAAGCTCAGTATCCTCTTTTCTCCCAGGGGTACACAAGGCCACATCCATGTCATGGAAATCAAATGCAACAGGGCTCAGCAGCACCTCAAGAGGGTCACCTAATTCACCTTTCGCTCAAAGGCAGGATCAACTTCTTCTAAATTGTTCTTGACAGAAGTTCATTTAATCTGCTCTTAAATCCTCCAGTGGCTCCACAGCCTCCCTCAGCAATCCAGGCTGTGATCAGCCTCCTTTATCATTAGAAAACTCAAAATGCTCAAGGTACATTTCCTTTACTGTAATTTAGCCCATCACTTCTTGTACCAGTCTGTCAAAGTTACAACCACATTAAGTCAGAGTTTTACTTGACTTAATTTACTGCCAACCAACACAAATACACAATCACTGGTTCACATTGACGGGAAAAAAAAAACAAACAAATCACTGTGCAAAAACCTACTTAAATTCCTGATCTTCCCCTTCCTGCTCTCAAGTACTCTTACTTTTGCCTTTTTTTGATCTCAGTGCACCAAAATTCCTCCAGTGAGGCATGGTTGCATGGGAGGCTGAAGAAGTGCAACTCCTTCTAACCCTCAATGGTTAAGGTTTCCTGCCACATTCCTTAGTTTCCCATTCCCAATGTGCACTTTCCATGAACCCCAGTATCCCAGCAATGTCCCATTAGGAGTCGACCATGGCCACAGTCCCCCTGTTGTGTTCTTTCCCCAAGCATGTTCAAGCGTGCAGGTTTGTTGACTTCTCCAGGCAGACTGGTGCCCATAGCTCTGCATGCGAGTCATGGGCAGGCCAGGGAGGAGGGGCAGGCAGCAGTGCAGTGGTGGGCAGCCTCCTCCAGCCTGAGGGTCCTCATCTCAAGGTTTTCATTCCCTCTGCTCCCAGTGCTGCTCCTCAAACAAGTACAGTGTGGTGCTGGACTCAGGCTGTGCAGGGCAGGATGTGACTTTGGCACAGGTGTCCCTGGGGGTGGCTACATCCAGCTCATCTCCATACCTGATGAAGCCCTGATCTGCTCAGCTGCTCAGAAATGCTCTTTTAATCAGCCCTGATACTTCTAAGTCAGGCTTCCTTCATATATCCGTTTCTCTGCTCCACTGCTGAAAGGAGCTTACATCTGCACTGAAGTACTTTCCTCTGCTTAATCAAAGCCTGTGTACTTGTATGCAAACATACTAATTGCAGGCAAAATTGCTCTTATGTAAGCCACTACCTGATGTTTTTCATGGAGTTGGAAATGCACAACAAAGACCTTTGTGCCCATTAAACATTTTAGGAAAAGCTTTTAACTTTAGGTGAGGAAATGTGTCATGGGGAATTTGAGCACATTATCATCAATATCATCAGAAGATAAGAATAATTTATTCCTGACAGTTGTCTTTTACAGCATGTCATTAGAATGATCCCTTTATAGCACCCATTCATATACATGACATCTTAAGTCATACCAATCCATCTTCCTCAGCAGATGAAAGACTATCATCTTTCTAGTGTCTCATTTTTTTCATTTGAAAGCCTGAGTCAGAAATTATTTCACAAGCATTAACTAGTCCAGCCTATCAATTTCCTGGAATCCTCGAGTGCTTTCGAGAGCCACGTCTTCTTCTTTCCTTTCTGCCCCCAACCCAGTCTTGTAAAAGAAAAGTGAAAGAATGCAAGACGGTTCCCCAATGAAGGGCTAAGTGACACAGACCATTTTTACTAACCCAGATTACTGATAAGCATATGATCTTGTCATCAAGAAGCCTGTCTGACCAGATGGAATATATACTTCAACTGTTTTGTTTTCAAAGCCACCCTCCACAAAAATAATCTCTGAGCTGGAGAAGACTAACAGCACATATGAGGACAGCTGTCTCTCTGAGATGCTTGGAACAGACAAAAAACCAGTTGGGATTTGGTGACCAGCCTAGCAAAGTCTCTTTGCTCTAGTGCTGTGTAAAATTCTCATAATAGTAAACATCTGACCTAGAGTTCTCCTCAGTCCTGTCTTAGATCCCTACAGCTCATTTGCTCATATCTCTCACTAGAGAGACAAAAAGATACATCCCACATCTTGCTTTCCTCACTTAAAGCAGTCAGGGAAACTGAGGTAACTCCCACACATATTTACATCTTCATAACAGGGAACCATAATCCTGAAGCCAATCAGCTTATTCCAAGTTCAACTCATTTTACATTTTCAGGGTAAATCTCAGTCAACAAATATGCTTCCTCTCTTCTGCAAGTAAAAACCTTTCCATGCTTGGGTTCTTGATTTCACCCTGCCTTCTCTAAGGACTGTAACAGTGAGACTTTTCATTCCACACACTGCATTTAGATGGGTAAGGTTCAACCTAATATCCACTCACAATAATGGTGTGATATGAAATCAGACTCATAGGATATGTTCCCTTCATACATAGACTATTTCACAGGGTAACTGTATTCAGGCTATGGAAAGGCTTCATGTATGACTCACAAAGAACTTTTTTACATATCCTAAAGCTCAGGTGCCCAGACTCATATTAATTGTTTGCATTGCTGGCACTCAATGTCAGCATGCTGTCACTGAAGAAACACAGGCTTTTAGCACTAAGATTACTTGTCAATGGAAGACAAAAAAAAAGTTCCATTCAAGATCTTATTATATAATTAACACAGCATAATAGATAAGAGTTTTAATGCGGAAATCACCTCCTTGATTGTGAGGCAAACATTAATAGTTTTCTCTTCTGCTGCAATATTAAAGAACTGAAGTTTGCTCCTCGTGCAGATAAAGATGTCTTTTCATAGCAAAGTCAGTACCACCCAGAAAAGAGACAAAAAAGTAAAACCTGTACACTTCTGTAAAGGCAAACCATCAGACTAGTAGCTTGTTCAGTGATGGATAATGAAATGCATATTTATTGCTCACTACCTCCTGCTCCAACAGAAAAATGGCAGTGCAAGCCACAATCCTCTCAGTCAGAACATACATAAAATAAATATATGCAGAACTCACATCACTGTGTCTAGTACATGGCACTGAATCTGAACTCTCAGTCATCCCAAAAGCAATCCTCTCCCTAAATTCACAGGGAAGTCTTTTCCCTGTATTTTGTGCATGCACAAGTCAGATTTTCTAGTAGGTCATCATATATATTTCTGAAGTCCATGATCCAGTGAGTTCGATTTTAAGTATTTAATATTATGTAGACTTCTTTGGAGTTATATGGAATGGGAAGATATTTTCTCCTAATTTTTAATGTTTGCACATAACAGTGTTGCATATATGGAAATGTCCATTTTTCATGCTGGATACACGTAAGGGAGTGAGGCTGATAAACGGACAGAACCAGGAGGTACAGGATTCTGGACAAACAGAAGTTACCCAACACATTAATAATTATGGATGTCTATCAAAATGCACAATAAAAGATTGAGAGCTCATCACAAGAAAAGACATTTTCACTTGTTGTTCACATCAGTAGCAAGCAAATCCATTTGTTTGATCAAATCTTTGCCCAAGTAATGCACAGAGTACTGTTTGCTGCAAAAGTTGAAGTATGTATGTCTGAAAAGGTAAAAATACAGTCCTTTGACTACTTGAAGATTCTGGGTATTTATTTATTTTTACAAGAAGATCCTTCCCATTATCCTCCCTACGTTAGCCAAATTCCACTTTGATTAGACACATTTTCCAGTCTGCATGCCCTCTAGGTTTAATGAGATGCTTTCACTGGAACTCAGCTGGCAATTGAATCACAGGACTGTGGGTGTGGCAGGAACCTCTGCCCCTGCTGCACCCAGTGACCTCTTCAGAGGGACTCCGCTCACTGCTCCGTGGGCTTCTGCTCTGCAGAGGCCTGAATCACTCCTGGCCTAGCAATCCACCCTGTTGCCTTCATGCTAGCCATGCCAACCAGAATTTAAATATTTTCCTTCATCATCTGAAAATTAAATCTCACTATACGTGGCCAAGCAAATTCTCTGCCTTCCTTTCTAAAACCCAGCAAACAATGATGCTGACATTCCACTTCCACACACACACCCACACATTTCCAAATTTCAGTTTGAAGTGAAATAAAAACAAATTGAAAAGCCTTTTTTTTTTTCCCCAGTGTTACAGAACCACAGAATTGCTGAGGTAGGAAGGGACCTCTTGGGGTTATCTTGTCCAATCTTCTTTGCTCAAGCAGGGCCACCCAGGGCTGGCTGCCAAGGAATTTATCCAGAGGACTTTAGATTATGCCCAAGGATACACAGATAGAGACTCAATAACCTTCTGAGCAATCTGTGCCAGTGCTTGGTCACCCTCATGGTGAAAAACCTCATTTCCTGTGGCTCCACATGCTGTCTAAAGTAGGGTACTTTTAATGGGAACTTTTATTGGCAGCAAGATTCCCGACCATGTATTGGTGAGCAGAGCACTACCATTTGTGGATGAAGATTAAGAGTTACTGATCAGTACTGCACTGGTACTCTTGCCCCTTGAGACTTAAAGAATAAAGCTGACTGTGCTCATCAATATCTCCACACTGTGAAGAAATTATCTCCATAGATCTTTATAAATCCATGAAGAGAATTGAGCAAACCACAGGAAAGACTAAAGTCTGTAGCATGAAAGCAGAACTGGCTTATGCAACCAGCTTCATGTGTATTTTAGTACTATTTCTTTTAAGCATAGCAGCCAATAGATTAAGTCTGAACATGAAAGGTCATCCATCTAAAAGTTGGAAAGAAATGCTATCTTCTAATGTTCATATTTTTACATAGGAAAAAGAATTGATTTTTCAAGATCAAGCTGCTTCCTTCAGCTTCTTGCCTGTGGTAGAACATAGCTATATTCACTTCAGTAAAATTCACCAGATGATAACTACATAAAAGAACCTGTGTTTTTAAGCTATATATACACACACATTTTAATTCTAATACATATTAGGAAGATAGAAAACCATTAATTACAAAAAAAATTAAAAAAAAACCAAAACAAACCATAAAACCAACCTACAAACATTCAGAGGATTGACAGAGTGCCCTTAATGGCCTTTAAATGCCTGCTAAGGCAACTTAGATTTTCAAACAGCAATACCTGCTCCTGGTGCTTAGCATGTACAATAACTACTCTGGACAGCTTCAGTTATTTACATTTTGATTATTTAAGGCCTTTGACTTTTTCCAACCTATGCTGATTAGCTTGCAGGGAGAGGGACAGCACAAGCAACATGGCTTCCATTTGATGTGCCATTTCACAAAACCCTTGCAATAATCAATGAAAAAAATGCCAGAAAAGGAGATGCTGCAATAAATGTACTACATTGCAAAGAAAATCTTCAAACTTTCTACAGCAGACATGCTGTATGTCATGCAAAAGTGCATGCATTTCTCGCTCTGGTGAAAAAAGATTTATCTCTAAAGAGAGGAGGATACACTTGAAAGCAGGAGCCATATTTCTCAGCCAAAACAACACTAGGGTACATCTTCAACAGTTTTCATGCTCTTTTGTTATTATTATTAAGCAACTACCTATGACCTTATCACATACACCAAGAAAACAAGATGTTTTGCCAGCACATTTCTAATTTGATGGACCATGATTTTTATCTCCCGGCAAGGATTCGTTCTTCATATGTCCTTTTTTTTATGGCTACTATTTAAGGTACTGAGACATGGCAGTATCTCCCATGAACCGTTTCTAGAATACAAAAAATAGTTTAAAAACGCAAGAGAGGGTACCAGTAATTTTTGCAGTAACTGGGGAGTGTGATTGAGGGGTACATGACCCACGATACCCATGATGACTGACCCATGACATCCACTTACAACACACTTCACTAGTGCTTGACTGTCAGTTTTCTTTTGGCACTCATGATACTTCAGGTACCATGACTGCCAAAAGAAATTTAGCTGGTTCTGCCAGTGTGACATCTTCATATTCTGTTGTAAATATACAAAATGTAAAACACAGCTGTAGCGGGGACTCATCCCCATATGGACCCCTAATTGTCAGCATCAGTGCTTAGCACCAATCAACAGGGGACAGAAACTGACTATCATTGCCAGTTCATTATCTTACTGTAAAACTTTCATACCTCCTTTCTGTGAGTTCTCACGGGCAGCTCCTCACAACACTGACTCCTTTTCTCTTCCTTCTGCATGGAGAGCTGACTCTTCCTCTTCAGAAAACAGCCAACAAACACCAACTCCCCCCCATCAACAGCTAAGCCACTCTTTTATAGCACCCATTCTTACTGGACACAGCTGTGGCCTGTTAAGGGCAGGGCTGTTCCTACTCCTTGGTAATCAGTACAGGTGCAACTCCTCAGGGGTGAGATTGCCTTCAGCACTATCTCTATTCTCCGACAATCCATCCTCCCACAGACAGCCACCTTTAATTTCTGATCCCCCCTATTCTCCAGTCCCTCTTCACACCATATGGAGGAAAGGATTGAACACACAGAGCTCTTGTGACCAGAAGTTACAGGTTTCTTGGCAGGGTGAAGTGGGCCACACTGTCTTCCAAACATTCTGTGGACAAGAATGTACCAAAGCTTTACATAGTGCCTGCATACCTAAAGCAGCAAGAAACTTCTTATGACTGAGCAGGCAAAGAATTTAGAAGCCACAAAATTGCAGAATTATCCTTCCTTCCTCTAACACTGGGGACTCTGTGATTTTCTGAGGTGCGCCTATGAATATTTCTTTTATTTTTGTAAGGTTTTTTAAGCCCCTTAGGTTTATGGTTTACAGAACATCCTGAAAAAGACTTCCAAATTCAGTTTTGAAAAGTCACTGACAGATCACTCATTAATTGAAGCCAGCAAGCAAAAACCAAGGAATGCCTGAGCAAGCCAGAAGTAGTTTTTTCTTTGGTCTTTGCAAAGTTTCTCGAAGGACAGGGTCTCTGATTTTCTTCCTCTACTTTTCAGACTTAAAAATAGCATTTTCAATGAGATGCCCTCAGAGGATGCAAATTGTGGTATCTGTCAGCCTCACTCACAGAGATTTAAAGGGAAGTGCTGCTATAATTGCATCCTATCTGGATGTACTATGATGGTCTCTAGTCCTACTATGTCAGGAAGGAGCTAGAGGGAGCTGTTCCATGAGGAAGAGGAAGCTGCAAGCCAAGCATGGCGACAAAGCTGGCAAAGGCAAGTTATCAGCAGCAAAAGCCATCTCATCACACTGTGTGAGGTAAGATCCCAGAGCAGGCAAGTCCATAATCATAGAATCATATATATTTTGAGTTGGAATGGAGCTTTTAAAAATCATCAAGTCCAACCCACCTGCAAACTGATCATTAATATTTCCATGGATGGAGAATCTCTGGACAATCTCTTTCAGTGTTTTGTCACTCCTATTATTAAAAAAGTCTTCCTTAAATGTAATTTAAATTGATCATCCTTCATTTTAAAATCATTACCCCTTATCCTATCAGTATGTGCCCATGTAAAACATTTCTCTCTCTCTTTTTTTTATAAGTTCCCTTTAGGTAATGGAAGGCTGCTATAAGGTCGCCCTGTATCCTCCAGGCTGAAAAATACTAAATAAATAATAAGGCATCAGGCCTGAGGTCAAGAACTCAAGTCAGGGCCAGGATCTCGTGTGTGAACAGGCACAAGTGACAGGCTGCAACACCCACTGCAGAGTGTCCCCAGCCAGAACCAATCCCATTCCCAAGCAGCTGTTGGAAGCCTCTGCCATGGGAAGCCTTCTTCCAACTTTTGGACAAAAAAGCCCCAAGGCAAAAAAGGCTTTCCAAATATCTCTTTCTGACCAGAGACCTGGCCTTGAGTGCAGAGGGCCAAACTCCTGGGAGGGGTGTGGAATCACGTTCCAGGCTCTGCCACTGCTATTCCAGAGACAAGGGGGGCTTTCCCTGCTGTTTGCATTCCTCCATACATTGCAGTTGCTTCTGTGGAAATTGCTTTACAGGCTGGATGACTGACATGACTTCCTTGCTTAAGTCTCTCCTCTCTGACGTGGCCCTTTATTTACTCTTTTAAAAAGCTGTTGAGTGAATTTCAATTTAGATTATTTGAAATAACTAGATTTTAAAAGCAGGTCAGGTAGAGGAAATCACTGTTGGAAGGCCATAGCTGAGCCACCAATTTCATCCTCAATATGGATTTATATCCCATCCTCTCAAAATTCCTATTAAAAAAAAAGCTTCAACCCACAAGAGCTGACATCAGGTCAACAGTATAATGTCTTCTTAAGTATCACATTGATGGCACAAGTGTGTTTTCAGTGACATTTTAACCAATGAAAAATTCCCCTGTTCAAGTGCTGCAATAATTCAAAACCTAACTGAAAGTTGCACAAATACCTCAGCACTTCTCATCACTTATAATAGTACTTTGTGAGGCAAGGGCAGGTAATTTAAAGACAAAATATGTGCATCAAATCTACCTTAAGGAACTAGTACAGGCAATAATGACCTCAAAATGACTACTCACAGGATTAAATACTGTATACAGGAGCCAGCAATTTTAACCTCATTAACTGCAGAGCAACCTCAGTTCACTAACTCAATTACTTAAATGATTTGCACAATCACTGTTCCTTAATTACTAGCCCCATTTTAATATTAAAGGTGTAAAACTGTGGAGACATCATTAAAAAATAAAGTTGATAGAGAATATTTAGTAGGTTCTCCTCCAGTGCTTTAAATTCATTCGGCCTAAAAATGGAGCTGGGAAGAATACTGACTGTTAAAGTTATTGTCCTTCCAAAGTTGCCTGTTGCTTTGGAAGAATTTGAGATGCCATCTGTGAAAATTGAGAGGGATTTAACAAACTCTGGATCTGATATAGGGAGGTCAGCTTCATGATGGTTTTTTTGTTGGCAGTCTTGCATACAAATTTAAGAGGGATGGGAATGGGCTCTGGATCAGTTTTTCACTTTGACTGATTTGGATGGTATGGTGGTGGTGTTTGATCATTTCAGAAAGCAGTAGAAAAGTTTGTAGATAAGTAAGTGAATTGTCTTGAACTTGACAAAGAAAGAATCAGAGGTGGGAGAAAATATCCTGGAAAGGAGACAAGACAGCAATAGAGACACCTGCAAGTTGTCAGGGTAAGGATCACTATTGAGCCACCATCTCAGTAACATTGTGCAAGGAAAAACAAAGGGATAGAGGAAAAAGTTCCAGGACATCTCTTGGAAAACTAGCAGGGAATGGAAAGGGAGAGAGAAGGGAGAAGGATTTCTCTGAGGGGTACACTGAAGAAGCAATTAATCATAGAGTGAAGAAGAGAAGCAGTACCACAGTCACAGCTGAAAGCAGAGGAGTCAAGCAGATCCTTTCTTTTCTCACAGCGCTGAAGGAAACCTCCCTGTCATGTAATTGGAAGTCAGATGCCAATTTTGAGCTTAGATGCATAAGGAGGCCTTGGGAATGTTTTTAATAGAACAACAGACTGTGACACAGAACTTGCTTCAGTTTTAGTGCAAAACCAAAGTTTGCATTAATTGGTTCATTGTAATACTTTCATATGTTGTTTTTTCCCCTGCTTTTTACAGCTGTATGATAGTAAGAAAATAGTCCCCATTAGATCTATTCATTCCACAACAACACATACAGTACAACAACAGAATATGAATGAGCCACAAAATAATGAACTTGTAAAATCTATGGAGGTGAGAAGTCCATTTTTTTAACCTACTGAGAAACAGACTACAGAAGCTTTTAACCAATTATCTGTATACTCTGCCCTTTTCTCAGCATATCTGGAAGCACAAGCTCTCTTCCCTGACACCTCAGGAGAGAAGCTGCCAAGCATGGCTCTGCCTCTGCTGCTGCAGCTACACCCACTCCTGTACTGTGTGGCAGCATCAGGGAGCAGCAGTCTCCTCTTCCTGAGAATGTGACTGAATGTCCACCAGTCCCAGAATGGAGAACCCAGACACATTGCTGCCAGTGACTAACCCAGCCTCCAGCACCCTGAAATCTGGAGGGAGGACAATGAATTCTTCCATAAGGTGTATCCAAAGGCATAAGGTATAATTCCTCCATAAGGTATATCCACCTCTGTTGATTGCCATGGTTGTGGGGTCGCTTCTTAACACAATGCACTTAACTGTCATTGTTGTTTCACACCAGGTATGTGCACATGTGCAATTTTTATGAACTACCTTCCTCTCTAGAGATGAAACTTATCTGCCTCTTGTGTCTTTCTCTCTTGGGTTTGGGGTCCTGAGTGATGTTCCCATACAGGACCTTTGTTTATCTCCCTGTAAATGCCAGTCTGGATTGATTTCCTTTCCTCAGCAAATTCCAGTCACTCCCTCCAGAACTATTTCCAAATCTTCCTGTGATCTCTCTCTGGCTGTTGGCTGCAGTCCAGGTCCTTCTGGAACCTGACATCACACTAAGGTCACTTTCTTAAGTGTAGGTTTGTGACTAAGTTGTGACAAAAGCGGAAATCATTTTACTTTTTGCTTTCCCCCTTTACTTAACAACATGCTGTATATATATATTTCTGTCTCTATACCAGCTCCTGAAATGTTTTAGTGCTCTTTCACATTTAGCAGAATATAAAATAGCAGCAGTTCAGTTCAGTGCTTTAGCAGTATTTCTATTCCTTCCAGTGCCTAATCCAGCTATTCTGAAGTTAGATTGTGGATCTCCACATTGTGCCTCTGCCTGCCTTTAGACCATAGCCTTCTCAGTGCCTGCTCTGTTTGTACAGTCCTGACCAAAGGTGCCCCCTCACCCACCACAACTGTTCTGAGACCACAGTAGCAATGTCTGCAATAAAACTAAATGTGGGGTTTTTCCTGTGTCACACAGAGTGTGTCAGGCTTAGAAATGTTTGTTACACAATCCTAGGAGAGAAATTTAATGTGTCTAGCTACCCTTAAGTTTTTCGGGGTCGGTTTCCAAATCCAGAGAGGCACATACCCAACACAGCCATTCAAACAGACGCAACAAGCACTGCTCCAAATTTTGGCTTCACTTCATCTCATTACAAAAAGCAGCTCATGTCCTGCTGTGGAGGAGGTGCAGGATTATGCAGGAGGTCAGACTCCATCATTCTGCTGATCACTTCTGTCCTTTACTGTCTAAAAATAAGTTTTCAAAGCCCTTCTTAAGTCTAATAGAGGGTTCATAAGAAATCCTTGAACTGAGATCCATTTCTGGATCCATGCAAACAGCTGAATGGATCCATTTAGAGGCAAAGGCTCTGATCCAGCAGAGAGATCCATTCTTATTCCCTTTACTAATGGTTTTCAAAATTCTAAATGTTGATGCTTTATTCTGCACTTTCTGCAATTTCTTTTAAGTGACTTTCACAAAGGACAGTCGGCTAATATTCAGTACTCAGCTTTGTACAGGAGCTGGTGGTCACAAAAAGTGCAAAGCAACATTCCAACAAATTTTCTTGTCCTCCTGTACTTCAGTGGGGATTTTTGCTGTTGCTTGTGAACATTTGATTTGCAGCAGCAGCACAGGTTATCACCAGCTTCTTCTTATATCCTCAAGCTCATAATTCATTGTACCATAGGAAGACAGTATAAGAAGATTGAAAACGGCAAAAATAACTTTTGGGAAATAACTAATTCCTGAAATTATGGAGGTTGGATCAATTTCCCTTTCTTTTTCCTAACCAAAAATCGCAAATTACTATTTTTACATTATTTTTATAGCTGCTGAATATGCTTATGGAAATTTCCACTTAAAAGAATAGCCATGATTTTTGAAGACTTGCCCTGTATTAAAATGTTTGGGCTTAGAATTATCTGGTATCTTAGAAATAAAATATTACATAAAATTCTTGGATTTTAATAAAATTTCTGGATATGGATCAGTTAATAAACTTTGTTTCACCAACAACCTAACAGATACCCAGCTATGACTGCTTAATGAATGTTTCCCTGAAATGAAATCTGGAACATTTCAAACTACCAGACTGATGGGAAAAAATAATTTTCTGTAAGAAAAACCCTGTTGCAGATTCAGTTCTACACAGCTGAAGCTCACTTTATTTCAATTGGCAGCATTTTCACCTTTGAAAATCTTCTCACATAGCATTGTAGCAGTCTTTTATGTTCACAGTGATTATTTACTGAACAATATACTAAAATAGGGTGCTGGGAGTGCCAGGCCAACAGTTCCCACACAGTCCAGCTTCCACAAGTGCTGTATCCCTTCTGGACCTATAGGTTCTACAGAGAAAGGCAGGCACAGAGCCTTTCCCAGGGGCAGGCTTGAAATGTTTGAACATTACAATAGGACTAAAAACTTGCACACATTGAAGGGATGTTACACAAATGCAAATGTTCAACCCTCTCCCTACACTGGGGCACAAAGTGCAGAGCTGCACCTGGTGATGGGAGCTGCACCTGCAATGGGAGCTGCACCTGCAATGGGAGCCAGAGTCCATGCCAGCTGCCTCCTGCTGGCCTCAGCTGCAGGTTTCAGGCATATGAGGCCACCAGCCAGGTATCACCTATGCACTGTCTGGAAGGTGTGCAACATGTCCTGGAGAAGACTGTGACACCTTGGGCTGTCACACTTCCAGCTTTCTTTTTATGAGAAGGGAAGACTGGGAACAAGCCCCAGTGCTTGAGCTTACATTACAAACCTGACACAGGGAGATGCCAGCCAGCCCTAGCAGGAATCCAAGCTGGACCAGCACAGGCTTGCTTTGTAGTCCTGTTGTACAACCCTGAACTCAAGGCAATAAATCAGCTTCCTTGTTCCTATCTTAACACTTTTATAGCCCCTGCTACAGACACTGCCTCATAATATTATCACAAAAAATAATATTTGTGATGATGGTGGAGTTGAATCAGCAGTGAGTGCAACTTAGACACTGGGCTGATGATGAACAGTGCATCACTGACTGTGGAGAGGCAGCCACAGCTACAGTAATGAAACATTGGGGACTGTGGTTCCTGTGATAAACAATATGCCACTTCCTTGCTGCTTCCACCAAAGCATTGTATAAGAGACTACTGATCAACTGCATGTAGGTGACAGAGCAGTTGCCAAATAGCTAATTTACTGGGGTTTGTCAAGCAAGTAGCAGCACTGGCTGTGGAAGAACTATTAGAGAACGTGAATATGGATTTTGCTTCATAATTGTCAGGATATTGTAATACATTGGTAATGAGACAGTTTTAGGCAGCTCCACCATTTTCTCCAAAATCATTAATTAGAACAGTTCAGCTAAGCCAGTGGTGTACCTTTCTCTTGAGTTCATGAACTGACTTTTCACAGAAAAACACACAGAAAAAGGGGAAGAAAACACACATAGGTGGAGCTAAGACATCCTAGTTAGGGACTGGCTTTAGTTTTATGCCATAAGTGAAAAGATATCAAAACCAACCTTTTCACTAGACAAATACCTTTCAATCTTGTCAGTTCAACATGAGCATGGCTATTTCAGCTGCTAGACTGAACTACCAAATGTCAGAAACACCAACTGGTATTTGTGAATCCTCTCTGGTACTGACACGAGGGCTGCAGTGTCATTTTTGCAAAAGTAACAAAACAAAACAGAGCTTACTATATCTGCTGAGGAAGGAAGGCAGCACAGGAGAACATCTACTCCCAGGACAGAGATTTCACAACCTCTCTGGGCAACCTGTGTCAGTGTATGATCAGCCTTTGACAAAAGGTTTAAGTGGAACTTCCTGTGTTTCAAATTGTGACAATTACCTCTTGTCCTGTCACTGGGCACTAGAGTCTGGCTCTGTCACCTTTACTTCACTCATCCCAACCCAAGCAGGCATTTATCCCAGTGGGTAAGTGTGGCAATGTCCCTCACTCGGGGTCACCAAAGGTGGCGGTGTTCGCAGGGGTCCCAGGATGAGGGAAGAGATGAGAATCTTGATTCCATGTTTCAGAAGGTTTATTTATTATTTTATTATATATATTATATTAAAAGAAAATGGTATATTAAAACTATACTAAAATAACAGAAGAAAGGATTTCATCAGAAGGCTGGCAAAAATAGAAAGGAATGATCATAAAATCTTGTGGCTGCTCACAGCCTCGACACAGGTGGCTGTCATTGGTCATCAAGTAAAAACAATTTCACACACTGGGTAAACAATTCTCCAAATCACATTCTAAAGCAGCAAAACATGGAGAAGCTGAAGCTTCTCAGCTTCTCAGGAGAAAAGATCCTAACAAAAGGATTTTTCATAAAATATGTCTGTGACAGGTAAGATTCCCTGACTCTTCTCCAGATCTGAGTCCCAGTCCTCTCAGGCCCACCTTATATGACAAATGCTCCAGTTCCTTAATCTTCTTTGTGGCCTTTCAGTGGACTTGCTGCAGTACATTCATGTCTCTCTTGTGCTGGGCAGCCCAGCACTGAAGCCAGAACTCAGATGTGTCTCACGAGTGCTGCGTGGATGGGGAGGATCACCACCCTCAGTCTGGTGACACCCTGCCTGCTGCAGAACATGAGCACAGCCAATTTGGTCTCAGGTGCCAAAAGACAATACAAAACTTGTCATAGAATCATAGAAACATTTAGATTGGAAATGACCTGTAAGATGACTGAGTCCAACTGTTAATTTTTCAGTGCCAAGTCCACCACAAAACCCTGTCCCCAAGTGTCACATCTACACATCTTGTACATAGCTCCAGGGATGGTGACTCCACCACATCCCTGGGACCTTATTCCAGTGTTTGACAACCTCTTCTGTGAAGAAATCTTTCCTAATGTAAAATCTAAATTTCCCCTGGTGCAACTTGAGGTCATTTTCACTTGTTCTCTGTTTGTTCTTCTGCACAGTGTGCAGGAAAGAGAGAAAGGCTTTCCTCCCCAATGTCCAAGCATGTGTAGAAATTGCAAACTACTCAGCCAACCAGCTAGAAATGTGAAGGCAACATCAGAAAGCTGGTTGGGAGGGAACTTTTTCAAATATTCTGGGACATTATGCTGAGGGATTTCTTTTACTCCTACACCTAATCTACCTAATCTTTTACCATTTTCAGCTAACACTAGCAAACTTTTACATAGGAAACCTGTTCAAATATTCAGCTGGAAGCCATGTGGAAGCCATTCTCTAGCTCTTCTCCTTGTGCAGAGACTACAGCTGTCAAATGTTGACATTTTTTTGGTCTAAGAGAAATAAATTTATAGAACAATTTCAGAAGTCTATGTGGTTTATCTTCACAAGTCTTTTTAGTTTAGTTTTTCTATTGAAACACTTGAAGCACTTCAAACAAGTATCACATGGCTTTCTGAAGCCTGCTACAGAAATGATAATAGAATTAGAAGAATAATATTGTATTCTTCTATAATATTATCTTATTATTCAATATTGTATATTGAATAATAAGATAATATTGTAGAAGAAGCATAACTAAACATACAAGGAAGACATGATTCATTGGGACTGGGACAATTCAATGTCTTCTGTAGGCAAGTATTTACTTCTTCCTGATTCACAATCACCTGAGGTATTTCTCTAAGCAGCAGCAAAGTGTCAAAGGCAAGAAGAATTTTAACAGTTCAGCATGTGAATAACAGACTGATGCTGAGACACAGCCAGCTGAAGCTGTCATAAGGAAGATGAGATAGACAGGTTTGCACAGGGATTGAACACTATAAGCAACTCAATAGTGCTAGCAGCAGATGTGCCCTGTGCAAATACACATGGGAGAAAGGCAATGAAAGCCCATAAAAATGGATATAAGATGAGAGAAACTTTTACAGAAGTACTGCAGCCTGGAATGGGTTGTGGAACTATGGCCAAAACAAGACTCCTACTCTATTCAGAGAAATGGAATTTTGTAGATGTTTGAAATAACAGATTTGTAGTGGAAAAAAAATGCAGACTCTGTATCAATTCCTTTTTTGAATGAAAAAGCTTGTAAGAGCCTGACTAATGACTGAATCATCAGGTCAAAGGTACATCTAACTGGACAGGAGAGAAACTGAGATGCTATTCTTGCTGAGCCAAGGTGGAAAGAATTCATTGACCTTAATCAAAAAGTTAACTGAAGATATTTAAACAAACTTGGCAGAAGAGCTAGAGGCTTTACTGCAGGAATCTGGGAAGTCTGAGAATGTCTCCAAAGGGCTCAACACCCACTACTGCAATTTTTGCTGGGGAAAAGCATCCAAAGTAAGGCTGAAACCTGGCTTTTGAATTGATTTTTGCAGTTTCAAGAGGTTTGATCATATGTTTGTTATTTACAAGAAAGGAGCCAGAATCAACACATTTCTGGACTAAAATCTCTGTAACTATAAAAAGTCAAGAAAGATCATTTCTAAATATGCATTTTAAGTATCAAGAAGACACTTAATAATGGATACTCACACAAGAAAAGAGTTCAACTATTGATTTACACCACAATTTTTTTTTTCTGGGCAAAAGGACAAAATCCTTGTTATTTTGCACCAAATGACCCTCAGAGGATATGAACTAGCTTCATTGTTCTTTGGAAGACTCTCAATGCCTCATACTTCATGGGTGATGGATACGTCTCTGTGTTTCACAGGAAGAGTTGCCATGCAGGGAGGCCCTTTCAGACAAGAATCACAGAATGGCTGTTTGTGATGATGGTTACTGGTGCACTTGCAGCACATAGGAAATCCCTTCAGAACCAAAGGTGATTTTTATAAAACAGGTAAAACCAGAACTGAATTCTGGGGACAATCAGGCAGTAGTTCCATGTGATTGTGGAAGAGTCATAAATCAGGCAAAGATCTGCCCAGCAGAGTAATCCACTTGCCAGCAGAGTTAGCTGAAACATTCAAGTCTCTGGCAGCAATTTTAACTAAAGAATCCACTGTAATTAACTCATTAGCAGTTGTTCAATGAGTTTAGCACTGTAAGCCTCTGAGGCTCCAGAAAGCCAGATATTTCAGAGGCTGTAAATTTTGCTAGAATGTGGCAGATGTTTGCACAAGGCTTTCCTCAGTAAACAGAAGTGAGTTCAACCATCTTCCACTTCTTAGGAAAATGTAACATTTGTGGCAACCTTTCCTGGCAGAACTCATCCTGTGGTGCTTTTCCATGGCTATTCAGGCTACACAGCAAGGCCAGCAATAAACACACATCATTTTATGCTTAACAGTCAGGTCTTTCTTTACTTTTGGGGCTAAAACAAAACCTGCTACAGCTCCATTAGGGACTGCAGCAGCTGGCAGTACTGACTTTGTGCAGCAAAGAACAATAGATGTATAACACACAAAGGTCACTTCTGTGACGGAGTGGGACCTGCTCTAACAAGTCATAAATATGTAACAGAAAATGGAGTTTGACAGGTGTTTTCTGTTCTCCAGGCTGAAGTCCACGATGTGGGAAACTCTTCCCTTTACTGGGTCTTGCAAAAGATACTGAAACCCACCACAGCATCACATCAAGCCCCATTTCAGTCAATGCTGCTCCCTGACCAGGAGTGCATGACCCAAAGACTTCCCTTGCAAAGCATCCCAGGCAGGAGCACCTTATCCAAGTCCTGCACAGCTTCAGGCACTGAGTCAGCACAGGCCACCAGGGGCCAACCTGCAGCCACCAACTGCACCCTCCCTTAGATCTCCCCCAGATTCTCTGTACATGCCATGCACAAGCCCAGAATGCTGGCTGGACAGCAGCAATCCCAGTGTGCAGGTAAGACCAGAGGGTCTTTCCAACCTAGGCGGCCCTCAGCATCCCCTGTCCCTTTTCATCAGGGACACAGCCTTCCAGCAAAAAAATATTGCAGGAAAAGAGAGAGAAAAGCCATTCCACACCAGGACAGCTTTGCTTTCCATGCTTATCCATTCGGAAACCATTCTTGCTAGTATGCCCCAAGGACAACCCCTGCAACTCTTGGCCTTCACTAGGCTGGACTCCTAGAAGATCCCTGTTCCATGGGGGGATGTTCTGCTCCAAATCTTTCTGGCATATGTGTGTTTTACCACCATCCCTGTCAACTCTGCTCCTACCAGTTATGTCAAAGTCCTCCCCATGGAGAAGCAGGGAGTCACAGAGACACTGTGCCATGTTTTCCTATGGGATTGGCTCTGACATGCACAACAGAGCTAGAAAAGCTGAGCCTGCCCTTGGTTCATATGCCCAGTACAATCCTTTATACTCTAAGGCAGAGGATCTGGACAGACCTGTTGCTTTGAGAATAACAACACATGTTTCAGCTGAAGTTATTTCTTGTATCAGATGCTCAATGCAGAATTGTCTGAATTTTATTTTTAAATATTGAGAGAAACTTTTTATGAATTATCATTATCTAGTTTGTAGCTGGGTCATAGTTTCTAGAATTTCATCACAGTTCAGTAGTATTAATCATTTTGTAATGAAAGGTAGAATTTGTAGACACTGACAACATACCAGAACTGCAGGATGTAGAAAAACACAGATCCAGAAAATTCTGAAAGACTTCAGTGAAGATCACAAGAATTAGCAGTCCAGCCAATGCCTGTTCAAGTCTGGGTACAGCTAAAAACAAGCACCCTGGGGTGCTACTCTATTTCTTTTAGATCTGGACCCTGCTGACACTAAAAGAGAAATGGGGAAGGAAAAGATAGCTCCATTATGGAGGCTGGAAGGAACAGCACAGCCCAGTCAGGACACACCCGGGGTGCTGGTCTGTCTGCAGCCAAACTCCAGCTTGCAGTGGTGATTATACAGCTTCTAGTGCACCAAAAATATGGTTCTTCAAAACCCATGAGGAGATGTAAGATCTGTAGGGCCAAACATCTCCCAGACAGTGTCCAGGACAGCTGTCAGCTCAGCCACAGAACAAACACACCTAGAAGAGGCACCAAATCTCCCCTGATCTGCTGGCAGAGCAGGAGCCCAGTGTTGGTGGGCTTGAGCCCTTCAGGATAACCTTCCACCCATCCTGTGCCACCTAGCTGGCACTAAGGGACAGTTTGTGTCAGGGCAGACAGGACAGATGATCCCAGAACAAAGTAAAAAGCAGCAAGACAAGACAGGACCGCACTTCAGCTCCATCAGTTTGCCAGACAGCCCCTGAAGCAGTGATCTCAAACCTCTGGTGTAGCTGATAGCTGAGGTAGCTGTCCTCACATCTTTAGCTAATTTTCATATGCAAATAGGGCCTCATCCTGCACATTTGATGAATAACCTTTACTACTGTTACTGATGTCCTCGTCAGCACAGATCGGCTGTGCACTTGCCACAATCAACTGTTACAAACCAAGTCTTTCTTGGTCTGCTGCATTCCAGTTTTTGGAGGAGGAAAAGACTAAATTTGAAGCTTAATTATTTAAAATAAATTAGTTTCCCTGCTTAAGAGTTAGAGATGTGATTTAACAAGTTGGCGACTGACATTTAAAAGTTTAGTGGTGAGTCAGACTGTGCCAAAAGGGTGCAATTGAGAACAGAGTGGAAAGTGAATGTAAACTCTCTGGAGCTTTAATCTTGATTGCAGTATTACTGACAAAACTCAGCCCAGATCTGACCCAGATTCATCTTGCCTAGCTTTATAAACATAGATGTGACACCCCATTTAGCAACTGTTGTCCTACACACCATCTGTAGTTTATGGAGAAAAATCAAGACCTCTGGGGGAAATCAGCCTGATCTGAAATCCAGATTTTAACAGCCTGTTAGCAATATTCCCTTCCCTTTTAAAAGAACCCTCCTGATTGCATCACCCCTTGCATCTGTGAGCTGTAGGAGTCAGGCTGTTCATAAAAATCTGCTCAGACACCAGAACATCTAGAACTTACCCTCTCTACCCAACTCTCCTAGCTTGCTGTCTCGCTTGCTCCGTCACTCTCCAGGAGTGAGGATTCCTGTGGCTTGGGGCACACCCCAGCAGGTGCCACTCTGCACACACAGCAGGTATTGCTCACATCCACGCTGATGTGTTAAAGCACAGAGCTTACACAGCCATGGATCACATCTCCAGCTAATTCTGAGCACCCACAGGACTCCAGATGAAGCCTCATGAGCCTTGTTTAACAGCTGCCAGTTTCTGGAGGCCCCCATGGGCACCAGGGACACTGCTCTGCTGATCAACAGGACCCACGCTCCTCTGCCAAAAGGCTGCCCCAGCCTACACTGGTACTTGGGGTTATCCTGCCTCAGCTGTTGGTCTTTTTGGCCAGACTGCCAGTATGCTTCTGAACAGCAGCCCTGTCCAGCCTATCAGCCTGGTATCATATAGGGAGGATGCTGCTTCCCTTTACCATCCTCCAATACATTCTTCCAGGCATTTCAAAAGGTAAAAAAGTCCCACCTCTATTTTCTTTTGCCTCTTTCTGAATCCCCCCGCACAAGGGGGTTCATTACAAAGTGAAATAAGAACCTGTGTGTGACAGAGTCAGATTACATGAGACTGCACTAATGAAGCTCAGGCAAAGAAATTGAATGGGGAAACTTTCACTTGTATTTTAAGTGCACACGGACAATGTAAGATTTCTATTTGCCTTAAAGGTACATAAATTTTTACTGGCTTTATTTTCTGGAAACAAAGTATAATGTTCAGTATCACAGCACAGTGATAGGGGTCTGTAAGTTGTTTAGTCACTGGCTAGATCAATAAAATCAAAATGCAGTTTAAAATTGACCAAATATAAAATAACTTCTCTGAAGGCAAAGAACCAGAACAGTCTACAAGGTTGATGGACCATTGAAGAAAAAGATTCAAGAGTTCTTTCAGTAAAGTTATTCAATATGTCAAGGTGTAATAAACTGGTATTGAAAAATATACATTGTACTATTCTTAGCCGGGAAATCAAGAGACCACACCACTACTATAACTAACAAAATAAATACATTGATTGTGCGATCAAAACATTGTCATCATTTTGCATTTTCTTCAATAAGAAAAAAATATCATTTCCTGCAGTGAACTCAAGGTGAAGAGGGATTAAAGTGATAACATTCAAAAAAAGTGCATTTGTTCATATCATCTAAAATAGGTGGAGAATAATGACACAGAAGAAAATATCAAGATGACAATGCAAGCTATGGGAGATTTTAAGATGCCCTTTCATGCTGAAAATCAATGCTAAAATGGCACTTTCCAGTTCCATTAATCTGTGTTCTCCCTATTTATTCTCCCAGATTCTTCACGTTTGTAAGTGGTTACTGTTTTAAAGTGGTCAGACTTGCCACACATTTTATAATTGGGATACTGCCCAGTTTCAGAATTCCAACAGGAAATTGAGATTCTGGAATCACAGTTTGTATTTAGAGATAAGAAAGCATAAATTGTCCCTATCCTATAAACTAGCTCCTCAGTTAGGCAAAACTAAAACCCTAAGAAGATCTTTTTGTTTCTGTTTTTTTCCCCCAGAAAAAACAATGGGCTAGTCTGTAAAGCACACCCACATTACATATGGAAAATCTAATTCCAGGAGTTTCATTGGTATTGATCACAGCAGGGATTAGAACACAGGTGTCCCAGGGCAGTGTCCTAAGTGGACTCATACAGTGCTATTAGGAGCATTTTACAAATGGTCCATGAGCTGGGAAAAGCCAGAGCACATCCACATATTGCACAGATGTCTTGGGAATTCCTGGGATGAGAAGTACAGCAGGGCTGGGAACAGGACTCAGGTCAGGCTCCAGACTTTGAGGACTGAACTCCATAGGAAGAGATTGCTTTCCTTAGAGTGAAGAGAAGCAAGTCACAAGGATGCTGGCTGGAAGACACCTCCAGTGATCACCCAGAGCAGCCTCCTGGCCAAAGCAGGAGTGCTGCCTGCAACAGCTCAGCTCTGCCACAAAGCTGTCTTGCTCAGTCTCGAATACTCTGACAGGCAAATAGGGCACCACCCAGCCAGAGATAAGGCTTCTCCTCACATCCAATCTGAGCCCTGCAAGCTTCAGTGCAGCCACTTATCCCTTGCCATATGTTTTGACTCCACCAGGAGCACTTTGGCTCTGTCATCTCTATCCCTGTTCTTTAAACAGCTGTACACTGCTCAATGCTACAGCTGCCCTTCCAGTTCTCCACGTATTCCCTGTCTCTCAGTGTAGCCTGTTGACCCACTGAACCCTCTTCTGTGTGTAAAGGGCTGCTACTGCTCTTCTGAGCGATATCCAAACAAATCAGGAAACACTACATTAGGTCACTTCAATGTTTTTCTCCTTTTCCTTGCCTTCCCTGAACTTCTTTTGTAAAACAAGCATATTACCACAAATAGTTGCAATGATACAAATTAACCTTATCTGATAAAAATTAGCATGACCCAAAAGCTGTTCCATTGATCCATGACAAAATATGAGGTTATCTTCTTTACTTGAGGTGCCTAACAAGGACAGAGAAGGAAACAAAGAAATATTTAAGCCTAGGCTATTTTTTTTCCTGTCTGCTAATTGAAAAAAGCACCTGAAAAAAGCAATTAATTTTCCTTATCTGAGCTGACTTATCATAAGAGGCATCACCTTCTGGAGTTGTCTGTTCACTTCATTGCTTACAAATGGAGGCTGATAGACTCAGGCTCAGACATCAATCTTAGTGTAAATGACTCCCATGTTACTAGCAATTTTTGCTAACAATATGCAAGCTAAACAGACAAGCTAAGTTCCTCTCCTAAATTCAAGCTGGTTTGATAAAGCAAGCAGGAGTAAAAATGTAGTTATATTTTGATAGAACAAGAAGCAGTTACTAATCTAAATGCAAAGATGGCATTAATGGTGCAATTTGCATCACTCTCCACAGCTAATGTGCAGCCATTACACTTTCATTTAGTACAGTGTAAAATGTACAGTATATATTTAATTCAAGAGTTTGCAGACTCTGGAAGTTTCACTGCTTTCTTACCACAGTGGACACCTTAACTCTGTTCTCTTCGTTCATCTCCTCTATGAAATTCCTGTACATTGTTATAAAAGGAACACATGACATCCAATTTGCACAAGGTTTTTTCATATGACTTGTCAATATTGCACTCATTAAGTGCAGAAATGTAAGCCCTTCTCCACTTAAAAAACTACTCCAAAGCCTAATTTCTAGCATTATTCATACCCCTGCAACATCATGGCAGATTCAATTTATCAGCACCACTTTCTGTTTCAAAGCTGACAGCAAGGAGTAAAAGCATTGGGAGGGGTCATCACATTTCACAAATGTTTTGGCTGGTAGAAGTAGATCAAAAGGCATTTTGGCAAGGAAAAAGAGGACCCCTAGGCACAGAAATGTAAGTAAAGAACCTTAGTTAGGAATTTTTCTGCCTCCTTGCTCTGGAGTAGAAGCAGTGAGGAAGTGAACTGAAGCCCTGGCCTCAAGCTGCCAGGAGGGCTGATGGACTGGACTAGAGCAAGACAGCCAGGAACACACCCAGAAAGTGGGCCAGGAAGGAAAGATGAACAGTGCTCCCTTCACTCCCGTGCAGAGGCAGCCCTTCCTGAAGACATGATGCAGTGTCATCTGAAAGTCATGATGGAAAGGGTCTGATTTCTAGACAAGGTGTTTTTCAAAGCCCTTCAACTGTGGAGATCAGTGTTGGATGACTGATATTGCCCTTCTGTCAAAGAGAAATCATTGGGACCTGTGAAAAAGCTTAAATCTTAACTACTACAGGTTTTCCTGTTCTATAAAATCTTATTTTAAATGCATTTATATATGGAAACACCTGTGAAACAAAGCAGACATTATAGAATTGTAATTCTGTGGTTTTTAACAGAAACATTGTAGTTCTGCCTAAGCCAAAGTTTTTCAAAGGATAAACATATTTAACTGATGGGATGAGAAATTCAGTGTGGCAAAGATCCCGACAGCAAGAAAGAGAATGAAAGAGAGACAAATTCACATAAGCACTGGCACTGAAGATACAGAGGTGGGGGGAAGGATCAGGGAGAGATGGACATTTAATACCATAGTTTTGGCAAAGACTCATATCCTATAATTTTAGCTACCTACAGAGCATACTCCAGAGAGTGGTGCAAAGCACAAATTCAAATTCCTCCCAGTCTGAGAAGCAAAGACAAACTAGATTGCTAACACAAGCATCTGTATTTGTTGACTGGAGTTAAAGAGAAGTATTAATTTTCTTCTATCAAAATTAAATATATTTATATTTGGGTTATCAAAGGTTTGTGAAAAAAAAAACTAATGGTGCAAAAATAAAAATTATAATGGTGAAAAAAAATAATAGTAAAAAAAATCCAGCAGAGAATTGGTAACAAAAGCAAAATAGCTCAGAGTTAAGCCCTGTGCCATACCTTGCAGCCATGACCTTCAGCTCCAGCAGGTTCTGCTTCTCCAACTCCCTTATCTACCTTTCTATCTACGAGTCCAGCTCACAGAAAGTGTGTTCACTGAGCACATTTTCAGATCAAAAACCTTATTAAAGGAACATAATGTGAGGAAGATAGGACCAAGTGATTGACAGTAATTGTATAGGAAATGGGAAAGGCTGCATAGCCCTTTCTGAAATGCAGATTTCGCAGGACTGTGAGAGGTTGAGATCCAATGCTGCACTGGGCCCATTAAACAGCTTTTTAGGCCAGAAGGGATATCTTTAGAGTCTCACTTCACAGACCACAACATTTCACTGTTTAATTCCTTCATTAAAGCAGTAAGAGTTCATTGTGCTGTATCATATCTAGATTTAAAAGGATTTTCAAGGAAAAGAATAATCTATAAAACTCCTAGATAAAGTTATTCCAGCAGTTATTTAGCCTTGCTGTAAAAAGTCCTCTTTTTTGTCACCTGAAATAATCTGGTTTTAGAGATTGAGTAGCATCATGCTTTCATTCAATAGATTAAATTGTCATCCTGTATCAAAAAATGTCACTGTGTAGCAACTCTTAAACCACGATAAAATAGCATGCCAACCTTCTCTTTGTCAAAATAAAAAGATTGTGCTTTTTCACTTCTCACAGACAACATGTCCAGACCTCTGACTGTGCTAGAAGGATTTCAGAGGCATTTAAAACATCAGCACCACAGCTGGACTCAGACCTCAGCAGCAGTTTCACCAGGACAGAAGTGACATCATACCTTAACTCCTACAGGATATCTCTTCATCAGATACATTCAGGTGTCCCTGGTTTCCTTAGTGCCACACATGGGGTGGCTCCAGAGTTCCCTGACAGCACAATGCATTTGTACCACCAGTCAGAGGTGGCAGCTCTGGAAAACAAGAGCCTGAAACACCTGAGTGAATGCTGTCTTACAGAAGATTACGTTGTGGTGATGCCTAAAGACTTCTGGCTTTTTCATATATTTGTAGCTTTGTAGATTTTTCATATATGATTGTATAGTCTCTAGTACTTTTCCTGCCCTTTCTCACATTTTGGAATAATAAGCTAACCCTTTCTAACACATCCTTGAAATTCTGTTGAGTCTTACTCTCAAGAAGAGAATTTCTGACAAGGACATCTTGTTTTTCACCAGAATTTGAGGGTCATAACAAGATATAGGGCAAAGAAACCCCTGGACCAACTAACTCCAAGGGGCAGACATGAGGGTGGGTTACTGGGACAACTGATCTCTTCTTGGATGTACCTGCTAGATATGGTAATTAATTAACCTTTTTAAAATTGCAGAAATCCTATGGCTATGTGCACACAGCGATATTTGTACATCTGAAAGCTTCTATTAAAGAACTGCTTTTTATCTTACCCCTCTTAATATTGTTCGGAAAGTTTTTTTCTTGATTCTAGGCAACAGTGGAGTCAGAAATACCTGAGCTAGCTTTTAAAAACTTCACTGTGACAGCACGGAGCTCTATACAGCTAAATTTATCTTGTTTCTTGGCAGTCTCCAGCATAGGCATACTGGGTAGGATTCATCTGGACAAGTGCAGACATCCACATCTGAGCCAGACACCCTTGGCTCCTACACGGACATCTCTGAGAGTAGGTGTTTGAAATAGATTACATGAGTCACCCCTCAAAAGAGCCTACTTTTCTCCACAGATCACACAGGGAACCTAGAATAGCTCAGAAGTAGGCACCTCCAGGCTGTAGTAAAGTTTGCCAAATTGAATCCCACCCCCTCCAAGGAGAGAGGATAGACTTGAAAAAACACATCAGAAAATTTCAGAAGTCCTGGTTTTCCCTTTTTGTTTTATCCCTTTCCATCAGGCTTGGTATAAAAACACAGAGTGTTTGTGGGAAAATTGAAAAGAGTTTGTCAAACTTCTTCATTCAAAATTAATCTTTCCAAGTACTGTATGATACTATTAGTACTGCTTCACTTCAAACCTACATGTATTAAGAATTTAAAATTAATTTTATTTAAAGAATCTCTAGTGGAAAGTTACACTTTTCCATATAACTTTCCACCTTGTTTAAAACTAGCAACCTTTTTTCATTTCAACATATTAGTAGCTTCTTACCATTTTTCTGGAAGATTTCATATAGGTCTGGAAAAGGGTGAATGAACATTTCAGTATTTGCATTATGAAACTAATGTATATCAGGGTACTGCACCAATTGCAGCTTGGTTATTTTGGAGACTTTTCTGTTTCTCATTTGCTTTTGGCAACCAACAATAGTTATGTGCAAAGTGTTGCTTAGGAACTACATACTAGATAATGCATGAACTCAATAATTATTACTGCAGCTGACCTTCATTTCTCTGCAGACATTAATAATTAGAGTACACATTTTCATAAGGATTTGAGAAAAAAAACCCAAAAACTTAAAACACACAAAACCAGATAACAAAAGATTTCTTTCTGCTTACAACTATCCAGTTTCATACTGAGCAAAAATGGGAATAGTGTTGAAGTCATGCTCACAACTTCAGATTCCAAAGGGTCCACGCACCTTCTTCATTTCTTTGATTTATATTGTAAGAACAAACTGATTGGGCTGGTTGAGCCCATGGTGCTGGAGATGAGGTATTTCAAGATTTAGTTCAAGAGATTTTAAAGGAGGTCCTCTGCTACACATTGCTTCAGTAAAAACAGAAGAAATTATTTTTAGCTGAAAAAATTCCTCATTTTTTTTTTTTTTTCCTTTAGATAGCAAAAACTAGTGTTTTATATTAAAAATGGCTATTTTAACCCCTTTGCCGTGCTGTTCTCCTGAGATTCAATAGTTTCAGAGAATCAGGAAGATGTGGCCACAGAAATGCCATTCATTTGCCAGTATCAATTACTCAATATGCCACTGAGCTTAAAAGTTGTGCTGGGTAAATGAGCTGGAAGAGACTCACAAATACAATGATGATGTTGTCCTCTCCTTGGTTATTTCAATGTTTTCATCTTCCATGTGCAAAGTTTTATCTTACTGGCCTATCAAGCACATACATTTGAAAGAAGTAATACATTTTCCTGTACTACAGCATTATTTCTCTTTTTCCTTGTTTGTAGAAGACAACCATAGATGTTCCTATTTTAAATGATGACTGGAAATACAAGAAATTCTCAATATTGCTCTAAAGTAAGTTAAATTACATTTTTGCCTTTGAACTGGGATGGAACATTATGAGTCAAAATTTCATTTACTTTGTGGTATATTTAAACTTGAAGTTTTAGGTGTTCTTTTGGTCTTTCTCAGCAGCTTTTTTAAGTTTCAGCAATGAAAAAAATTAGCATGCAAAACCTTAAAAGTTTAGTATTTCTGAGTACAATAAATGAAATGCACCTTTTACATCATACCGTGAAATTAATTATGCCAGACAGAAACAAACTTGTGTTATACAAACTCTCAAAGATTTCTCCATGAAAAGAATTCAGACCAATAATCAATACAGACATTTGAAAATGCATTGCTACAAAGGTTTTCTCCTCAGAATTTATGATTAATTTAAATTTGAATACCACACTGCAAGATAATGCTGAATGCCCAAAAGATAAATTATGGCAAGATAGATTTCAAATGGAAGAAACTTTGAAGTATTTAAGAAACAAGATTACATAAACAGTGCCACATTATGAACATCTAACTTGTGTGGTAGAGTCCATTTTTATTTAATAGCAACATGATGCAGGATCATTTACAGATTAAAGAGCAATAACCCCATTTTTGGACAGAAATCAAATAGTTCTTTGAATGAGACATGTAACCTCATGTATTTACATGAATTAAAAATGACATAAAGTCTTATCTAAATAAACTATTGTTTGACTATGAAGCATCACCTATATCTTTTACTTGCAAAGTTTTCAGACTTTTTATGAGTGATATCTGAGTTTCCTCAGTCATTTTGTGATTGGTATACAAGAATAATGCAGTATTTAACTTTTTGAGCATGTAACTGCACTTGTTGGCTGACTTGATTATTTCTGTTGTGGATAGGACAAATTACATTGCACTGGGCTTTGTTGTGTTACAAGATTTGTGTCATCCCTTTTCATTATTTAAATCTTTTTTTTTAATAGACTCACACTGTAACTACATTAATTATAATGAAAATTACTAATTATGGTAGTACTACTCATTATGTTTTGCATATATTAAAAGCACAAGCAGCACTTGATTCCTGGTGTACTGCACACTGGAAATTCAGTTTGATTTTTGTGGCTCTTACTGCATCCCAAAACTGCTCTTGCCCCCAGACAGACAAGGTCCTTGTGTTACAGCACAAGTTTGTTTCAGAATCTTGTACATTCATTTTATGTACTTTGAAACTTAAGCATTTTCTCTCCACTTGCAGTTTTCCTCACCCCTTGACACTGGTCAACTCCTCAAAGCACTGCCTGACAAGGAGACAGAACAACAGCCTGAACAGAGGCATCCTGCTGGGAGACAGCAGCACCCCCAACACACATCTGACACAAGCTTCTTCTAGCTCATCACTGAGACCAGTGATGAGCAGTCATAGACCACATTTTTTTTTAATGTCTAATTTGATTTCCCACAACAATATTCCACCTATTCTATTCATTCAACAGGCCTGGTGCCATGATTCAAGAGTGTGCTTTCATAATGTACACAGAAAACATTTTCCCAGGGTGTGAATTCTTTTATGGATCAACCAAAAACCCCCAAAAAATTCCAGGATTTTATGTTTCCACCTTGGTAAAATTTTGTGTTTCTATCCTGGAAAATTACCAAACAGTTGAATATTTGTATCTTCTTCAAAGATTTCCACCCCAAGATCAAGTTTGAGAGCTTGTTCTAGTGAGGTCTAATAGTCTCCAGCCCTGTGTGCTGTCACACATGCTCTGTCAGGCATGGTTCTGCAGCTCAGAGTCCACAAAGTGGGACCAGGAGGCAACTGGAGAACAGGAATTGCTGCAAAAAATTGAAAGAAACACAATCCGGTAGGACAAGGCATCAAGACAAGCAGAGGAGAGCTCATGTAATGGTCTCTACTCCTCAGAAATATTTCTTTGTAGTCATAGCTTCCCCCAACTACCAACAGCTTTGTGTGCAAGGAAAAAAAGAAAGAAAAAAACAAACAAAGAACAACATTAAACCAAACAATCAAAAAAAACCACTAAACAGCAAAATGTATATGTATAGTCCTGAATACTCAGTTGCAGCTTTGCAGCTTTAAATGGACTGAATGGATACCCTAAACAATAAATCAATGACCATAACATGAGCACAGATCTGCCTCTCATGTGCTACCTGGTATATATGAATACATTTCCATTAAAAAACTCATAAGGATTCACTTCTGTCTCAATAGGGACAAGGCAAAGGAAGGGAAGAGATGATGGTTTAATGCAAGAAGTTAAGGCTGGCTGTCTAGAGCAGTCCTGTTATGTACCTGGCTCTCAAGCACACCCAAAGCACAGGGCTTCAGCACACACCAGGCAAAGAGAGCTTTCCAGGGTGCTCTCTGCTGCAGGGCTGCCCGAAACCTTCACTTAGCTGCAGTACTTGGCACAGTCACTGCAGCAATCCTGCACGGTGCCTGTGTGCTTCTCAAAGCCCTTTTCCAAGTCTCTGTGTGATTTAACTGAGAGCCAATATTCTATTTCCACAATATTTTAAGTTAACAGCAAAAAATTCTGGTCATATCTTATTACTCTGCTTGTCTTTTCCCCCAGGGCCTTTCTGCTGCCTCTGACAGCTTTCTGATTGCAGCCTTTCCTCGCCCAGCGTTGCCTCAAGTTCCATCATCCAAATTACTGTACTTTAAGTCCCCTGCAGTAACTGCAGTTATTTCCAATATCCCAACAGGAAGACCCCCATCAAGATGAGTCATTCTTATTTCCAAGGGTGTTGTGCTGAGGCTGCTCAGAGGAAGGTGCAGCAGCAGCTGCTTTGTATTAGCCTAGTGGGGGGAAAAAAGCACAAGGCCCTGCTTTCAGCTAAATTCCTTTCCAGCAATACAGACATTTTTTCCAAAAATGATGAAAATGACAAACACTTACTCTAACAAAAACCCTGTTGGAAGCACCAGAGTCCTAAAAACCTCTGGAATTGTGCCACAATGTGGGGAAAAGGGAACTGGCTATTTTAAACTTGCTGCCGTCTGGACAGAAAGCAATGCTTTGCTGTGAACTGCTGGGCCTCTGAACTGTTCATTCATGCATTATTTTTTGGCAGCCTTCACCACTTCCACAGAATCACTGGCAGCAGCCTCACTAGAGAGCAGGTAATTCTGACCCTGCAACTTATCTACTGCTATTACACACCAACAGGTTTCTAGCTGCATCCTAGCAGATTATTCAGAGCTGGTTTAGGATGGTGTAAATGCTGCCATGAAATCTCACACACACAGATTCTCTGAAGATTCAGAATAATCCTTGCTTTCCACTCAAAGAGCACAGGAAAAACCTTTCAGCATGTTACTGCTGCAGCACAGATAGAGCCAGCTCACATAGAACTTCAAACAATGAAGCTAGAATTGGGTCAAGATGTAGCAGAAGTCTGAAAAGTTTTGATTCTAAATCAAAGATCAATTTCCAGCTCTAATTCTGCTATCTTTGAAAAGAATCCTTGCATATTATACATATATTATATAGTCACTGGAATATCATCTCATTTACTCTTGGCCTCCAGAGAGGTAGCTAAAAATAAACAAATGCCTGTGTGTATCAGCATAAGAACCCCACATTCCCAAGACTTTGAACCTCACTGGAAAATTTGTCACCATATGCATTGCATTTCTGAGATGTGATATGATGTGGCTTTCTGGAGCCTCTGCAATTAGTCAGTGATACACAAAATGAGGAATCAGGGTCAGTGCACAGAAAACACAAGCAAGGCCAACCAACAAGTATCTCGATTTTCAACGTGCTGCTGAAATTCTGGTATGGGACCCTTTATGAACAGTGGGACAGCTCAAGGTCAGAGACACAAGATTTCAGAGACATGGTGGGGAAACAAGAGTCCATCTCACATATGTTACTTTGAAAGCTGTCCTTTCAATTGCAGATGTTTGTTACATTTGTTCTTCCTGGCTACTCTTCTTTTCCCAAGTGGAATGGAAGTGGTGCCTGACAGGCTTTTTGGAAGATCAGGGATTTCTTTGTTTTTTGCTCTTAATGTTCTTGCTGAATTTATTTATAGCTTGGCTGGTTATTAGAACTTGTTCCATATGGTAATCTGGCAAGGCCAAGCAAAGGATTTTAAATTAAAAAATAGATTATTTCAGCAAGAATATATATTTTTGTGATTTGGAAATTCACTCAAAAGGATTGGAACACAATTTAACCCAGCTTTTCAAGGGAGAAGTGAGGGAGGAAAGTAGCCAGAGGGTAAATAGGAGACTATATGAAAGTAGAAATTTCCTTTCATGTTGTTGGAAAGTGGCCCAAAAGCTCATTGTGTTGAAGCCTACTTCAACAAGAAAAAAGAACACAGCTTTTCTGGATTAGAGGGTTTTCCAGTCTTCTCCTTCTGTAGGAAATGCAGCTATGAACCCCTGGGAGGAATGCAAAAGGAAAACAACCCAGGAAGCAAACAATTTGGACCCAGACTAAGACAAATTAGATAGATGCCTGCATAACTAGAACAGAAAATACTAATAAACTACGTATTTGGGGATTTAAGCATATAGAGAAAAGGTTGTTCTGCAATGCCAAGGGGACAATAAGAAACAAGAAATTATATACATCTAGGTTACCTTGAAAATTATGCCTTAAAGTTTCAAATGGCATAGTAAAACCACAATGCCACAATGCAGGCTTTTGACCTTTGCTTCAAAGGTGTCTGGATTAGAGTTGCCCAAAAATCTCAGATACATATTTGATAAGGGGGCTTTGACTAGAAAAGAAAATTTCCTGCTTTGTAACTGGTTAGAATAGAGATTTGGTTTGCAGCCTACCTTCTGCATATATTTCTAAAAAAAGGAAACACAGGAGCAAAACATAACAAAACAGAAAACAGATTTCTAAGTCCCACATGCTTTTGAACAAGTATGTCACAATTTCCCCAAAGTATTCAGACCAGAAGCACTGGAAAAATATGCACCACACACAGCATCAGTAGGCAAAAATTGCATTTTTATTACCAATAAAGTAAAAAGTCTGAACTTACAGAAAAAGTACTTCTCCCATGGACAAATTATTAAAAATGAAGACAACATTCTCTCTTCCTCCAGTTACAACAGTGGAGACCTATTTGTAGAAGAGAAAAGACAGATCAGTACAATCTTTGCCAAATTCTGACCAAAACTTCACAGGATTCAATATTATCACTAGCAGTAAGGTCAATGTGACATTCAAGCAAGACTGATTGCAGCCATTAGAGCTATTTGCTTTTTTGATGTCATAGTCTTTTGTAAATCCAAGTAAAACTGCACAGAAATCAGGTGTGCTGCTGATTTTGTTTCTATCTTGGCTACCGTGCAAAATACAGTAGCCAGTAGCATCAGTCAAAAATACAGGTATTAGTGTACTGATAAGTAAATCAAACTTTGGGTTTAATTTCCTTACCTTGCATTTAAGGAACAAAGGAGTTTGTCACAAAACAAGTCCTAAGAGGAGTGCTGATGCATACTGCTCTCAGTTTCAAGACTTTTCAAAAACATTCAGTAATTGAGTCGGATGGAGTTTTGAACAAAGGCCAGGATTTGTGGTCTTTTACAGAAGTCTGTGAGAGTTGGTTGGCTTATGGGGTTCAGGAAGAAAACAAAACTGTTCCAGGGAAGGGGGCCTGACACCCAGAGACAAAACATCATCTGGCTTGGCTACCATTGCTGCTACCAATAAGACCCAGCCAAGGGTCCCATCAGAGAGGTGGGGATCTGTCCCAGGCCCTGGGGATGCCTCTGAGCCAAGCAGCAAGGGGGGCTGGTGTTCCCTGCCCAGTACACAGAGGAAGTGGCACAACACACTGAGGGACAGCATTATGGTGGCTGAAATCATCCCATCCCTGTCTGCACCTACACAGTGACACAAATCCCCAACAGCCTGTCCAGCAGGAACACATCCATCACCCTGCAGTGAACCCAAGAGGTGAGTGAGTGCAAGGGGACAGAAACATTACACTGCTCCTGGACAACAATAAACCCTGCTGCAGGAAATGGCACAATCTCAAGTGGTGGCTTAAACTCAATACACCTGAAGAGAAAGCAGACAATACATCATAAAATCACACTGCACATTTGCAGTGCTCAGGAAGATCTTGTATTCCATATATGAGGGGAGGAGAAGTCCTCTGCTCTTCCCCTACTCCAGCAAAATCCATGAGATTTGCATGCCATACTAATCATTCAGTAGTTTGCTCTTCGACACATCTCAACTTTCATTAAGGTCACACTAATTACAAGGAAAAGCCCTTGCTTGTATGAAAATGTATTTACAACTGTTTACACTTTAAGACTGCCTAGCAAACCAAGGCACAATGAGTTTAACAACTACAGGTTTGTTTCTTGCAATAATCGAAGGTAAATGATCCTTTTCTGTTCAAGTCTTTCATGCAAAGGCCAAACTAGGAAGTGTTCTAGGCAGGTGGGACCACAAACTCCAAGACAAGATTCTTCTTTGCCCTAATCACTGGGAAGGTCAGGGTCAAAGGCTACTGCAACATAGAAGGGATGGCCAACTAAATTCAAGTATTTCCTTTTTTCCCCACATGAAAATTCTTCCTGAAACATACTTTAACACACATGTTTTATAGAAGTGTAAAGGTAAAAGACATATTAAGGTCATAACGGAGAATAATAGCACATCTGTGAAAAGTCAATTTCTGTGTAAGTATATGCTGCATTTTCTAGTTTCTTTCCTGATCCTGCAGAAATCAGTATCTAGTGTGTGTCATCTCATGTACGCACCAGTTTTCCATTTACCACATCCTTTTACAGTGAATGCAGTATTAATAGTGTTCTTATCCCTTCAAATAGAGCACATTGCAGCAGTGAAAATACTTCAGGCAAAATAAGATTATCATAGCTTACATCCACAGCCCAGGACATGTAAGGTCAAAAGTTTTCCTTGATTATGGATATCCCAGTTGAGATACCACCCACCTCATTTTTTGAGACTACTTAGCATTCTCTCTGCTATTATGCTGACAGCAAAAACTTTATGGACTGCAGTTATGGCCATGAGTGCTCTGTATTTTCTAAAATAAGATCCCAAGAACATTTCGTCTAACAAAAAATTAATTACAAGCTTTAGTCAATGAGAGTGTGGTTAGTGGGTGTGCTGGCATTAAAAGAGAACTCAGAAGAACCAGCCAGAGTTTGCCAAGATCTCCTTAAATGTGCTCACCTCTCTCCAGAAGGAAACCACTTGTCCCTTCCTCATGCAGTCCCCGGTATCACTCAGACTACCCAGACTCCAAAAAAGATACACTTAGGTGTCAGGACCACCCCTCCAACTCACCATTCCTTGACACAATTCACAAATAAGCAGTTTCCCGACAGAGAGAGGCACCATGGTGCTTAGCCATGCATTGCTGCAGATGGATTTACATTATTTCCACTGCACACCACTGAACAGGGAGGTCTCCTGCCAGCAGCAGACACAGTACCAGGCTGAGATCTATAGTGTGGATTGTGGACCCTGCTAAAGTGCCTGCCTGATTCTCCCAGGTAGGAGCACAGAGCTTTTTCCCACAAGATGACAAAGGATGATAAAGCAGGAATGAGAGCAGCTCCATCCTGTTCCTCTGCACACAGCCTGTCAAAGCCATGAGCAAGTAGGTCTGTGGGACAGCAGTGCTTTCCTTCCCACCACAGAAAAACCAGCAGGACTTTGAATTTTATGGAGGATCACTGAAGAAAAAGGCTCAGGTACAATTAAATCCGTGAAATTAAAAAGTATTTAGGATGAGAGGTGCAGGACACAAGGCAATCACTGTCCCTAGTTGTGTGCTGTCTGGGGAAAAGGGTCAAGAGGAAGAAGCTTTATTACCCCATGACTTATCTGAGCCAGGGGAAATACAGGGACACTTCTGACATGGATCATTATCAGTGAAACTGCATAGCTCCTGCCATAGCCTGCTCATACCACATCCCTCAGAGACATAACTCTGCCTCTCAATGGCCTGCATATGAATGAATTACAGGAAAAATTATACACTGCTCAGCCTTGTTCTACTCCACATGTACTAAATCCTTGCCTGGCCTGGAAGGAGAAATGAAGTTTAGCATTCCTCTCTGGGAAAAACCTTGGCAGTGGCTTTTCCCATCATCCAGCATTCCATGAAGTCCAGAGGAAACACTTTCAAAAATACCAGCAGAAAACATCTAGAATCCAGTTATAACCTGCTTCCTGCTGCTTTCATCATGTCCTCTCTGCCCTGGAACAGTTTAGCATTCCTGCACTGCAGAAAATGGGTGGTGAGGGGAGAGGATATAAAGCAGTAAATGAGTGGACAAGATGGACACATCAACCACTCAAAGCTTCCATATGCTAACACAGGAAAAGAAAAAGAGGAAGCTATCAAGGTAGTATCAGCATGTAATCCTGATGACAGAGCATCACACATTAACCCAATTCCTTCCAAGAAAAGAAGTAAAGGTTACAGGAGTGGGAATTCCCTGCTGCAGGACTGCAGAAAAACCTCAGAGAGTATTTCTTTATTCATGGCAGGGTTTAAAAGACAGTGTCTATTGGCTCTGGCACAGCCAGTATATGTCACAGACACAAGCACAGGCAGCAGACTCAGCCCTTCTGTGCTGTAGCATCAAAACAATGTTTGCATAAGCCTAGAAAACCCTCGGCTCCTGTCCCACAGGGGACACTCAGACAAACCACAAAAGTGTGTCTGAACTCATTTCTGGCTTCCCACATCTCTGTGCTGCTCAGAATTCTTCCTCAGCCTACCCCAGATCTGTAAGTCCATACACACACTCTCTGGAGGCCTGCAAACCACTCTCTGAGTAAGCATTAAAACACATCTTCTGAAATCATTACAACTTGAAACTCTGGAGCAAAAAAATGAAAACAGACCAACTCTCTGGATAGCCTGAAACCAGCTATGGTTTTAATAGCATGCAAAGGTTCCAGCAATGGAAGGGGGCTCTCCAGTGCAAAATTAAATTCAGCCCTCACCTCATCTTTACTTCATTGAAAACCTTTGCTGCTTGATGATCAGTAAAGTCTCAAAAAGCTGCACTGTCTGTGAGCCACTGTGGCTGCTCAGACATACATATATGTGTGTGGGACAACACAATGCAGTATGGGAGACTGCAATCACAGGAATAGGAGTAACATGGACAGGCATCACAGAGCTGCAGCATGAAACAGTTCAGCAGAGACCCTACACCTCTCAGCAATACCTAAAGAGCTGCTGTTTTCTCCAGAGAGCACCACTTGGAGAAGTCTGAAGCCAACCACTGTCTTCAAGGAAGAGAATTTCCATTTCATGTCTTGTCTCCGGTGGAAACATCATTATAGCATCATTATCCTGGAAGGATTTGAAAAGAATTCCCATAGTATGAGATATTTTAGGTTTACAAGATAGGTGTGACCAGGCTTAACTATTGACAAATTGGTTTCTCAAATGTTTCTCCTGGTTCCTAGAAGATGCCCAAGCTCTTTGGCACCAGTCACAGCTGTGCTGGACACCATGGTAAGAAGTAAAGAAAATACATGGTCATGGTGTAGTGTACAATTTTTGGTCAGCCTAGAGAGATCACATGAATGACAAATAGCTTGCAACCACTGCCTGTGGCACCAATCAATACCAACAGCCCAACCAGGTAACAGATAATGCTTTGTAGGTGTCCTGGGGCAGCTCTCAAGTCTCCATTTTCCATTCAAGGCTCAACCCAGAACTCTTCCAGCACTGTTGTCACACTTTCTCCCCCAGCACAGATGAGGCTGCTGCTCCCCTGATGGGTCTGTACTAAAATTCTTACCAAAATATAGACCAAACACACTGCCATCACCCCCCCTTAACCACTGTCAGTGGGAAAGAAATGCAAGTAGAGACAGTAGCTTTACCACACAAAAGAAGCAAGAGGTGCAGGAACTATCAACTATTTAAAGATTAACTGCACATCTCTCAGGCTGGGAGAACCAGGAGATTAGGCATTTGCCATAACAGCATCAGCAGAGTCCCCAAAAAGGAAAGTTGAGTTTGATGCCAAGCCCAGTGTGCCTGATCCTTTGCTGCACATGATCCCACAGGACCCCCACCATTCCCTAAAATGCCTTCTTGTACTCAGCTCTGCAACAGAAAGTGGCAGCTGCTCCTCCCCAGGACAGCCTGGTCTTGAATCCTCTTAGCTGCAACTTCATGTTCTTACAATCAGGCACTGTGTCAAAATCAATGTGTTTTAGTTTCTTTTGTTTTATTTATAAAAAATAAACACCTCACAGGAAAGACAGGCTGGCAAAACACAAATCTACATCCTTTCTCCATTTATTAAGAATTGTGAAAAGCAAATAAATGTTTTGCTGGGAAAAGTAAATGTTCTAGCAGCCACATATGATCTCATTCTGGTACTGTGTTCATATGCTAGTTGAATCTCACAATGCAGTTTCAGACACCTGCATGCTGTGTGCATCTGTATTTCTCTCCCATATTTATGCAAAACATATTGAAGATAGGTACAATGCTGTCAGAAGAGAGAGCAGAAACAGCTCTTACAAACACATCAGTAGTCATGGAATTTCAGAGCCTAAAGAGAGAGTTGATCATTTCAATACCACATACCACCACATTTCCCAGTGGCAATATATTTCTAGCATCACTAGGAACTACATGTTCTTCCCACAGTTATTTCCTTCTGCATCTGTAACACCTTGTTTTCTGTAGTCATTTCATTTTAAATGGGGAAAAGTCAGGTAACAGCTGTAGATGGAGGGAAACAATCCTTGAAAACCTTGTGTCACTCTCTGATCTTGGTGCTGCAATTTCAGGAATGGAGGCAGCCAGTTTGTTTGCTTTATAACCTGCAGGAAAAGACTAAAACTACGAGCTACAGCCTGCTAGATTTTCTACAACATCCCAAGACCAGAAAGAAATTAATAACACAAAGAAATACATAGAATATCTTCTTCATTATAGATAGGAAGTGTGCTAAGGACTGTTAGCTTGTCAGTAATCAATAACCTAGAGAACTGGCTGACTAAGACACTTATTTGAAAAATTCACAGAAGTGCCAGGATTTGTTAGAGAGCATTGCAGTGGAGAGTTTGATCTGCTCCAGAGCTAGTGGAAAATGCCACCCATGTTTGTATAAATGTATGACCAGAAAGCCCATTCAAGATGTTGTAATAACTGGTGCAGTTCTGATACTGTACTCTAAGTATCTGATACTAACATTGTTTCAAAGTGATTACCAGGAGTTATCCATACAGCTAAAGAGGGAAAATTTCTATTGTGTATCTTCAGAGAACAGTTACAACAACCTGATGCAAATCTAAGTGCTTTTATTTCTCTCCCTTTACAAGACCATAATACTCCATCATTTCCCTTATCATTTTCCAGTGAAAGATTCACCTAAAGCCTCTTTTGTTTGTTCCAATACTTGCAGAAACTTCTTTCTTTTGATCTTAGGGCTGCCTCTCTCTGTGAACTGTTCTAACTGAACATCCCATTAAACCAGTCCCTTCGTCCTTCTTGAAGAACTGTACTCACAACTTTGTCATAGTTGCACAGAGTCTACAGCCTCAGCTCAGCAGCTGAGGGACTCTGGCTGACCTTCTCACCATAGGTATGTGTTATAACACCACTAAATTGTTCACACCATCCATAATACACAAGGTATTAAGGTGTTCTCAGCATAATTTCTCAGTGTAACTTCTCACAGTAACACCCAGTCTCTTGAAGATTACTACTACTGCACTACTTTATTTTCTGGATAGGAAATAAAACTACTTGAATCACAAGGAGAAAGAATTTAACTAAACTTAAGGATTTTTTTATTTAAGTAACACCAATTGTGTGAGGTTTTTTGCATGCACACAGTCTAATACATGCACACACAGTTTGAAGCTGTAGTAAGTTAAAGAAAAAAATGTCACTGCTGAATAAATGGCAGCCCTAAAAAGTCCTAAAAAGTGCAGAGTCCTACTGGGTTTTTCCTCTCCTTTTTTCAGTCATAGGTCCTACACTACCAATTTTGTCCCTACCTCTAGTTGCTGTAGATGATGGGTGATTAAGATTTAATTCACAACCATTTATGCTAGCATGTCTTGAGACAAATCTGTAAAGGTAAATTGCATGCATTCATTTAAGTCTCAGACATCAAAGAAACTAAGATGAACCTTAAGCAGATTGCTTTTCAAAAACTAATTTAAAAGCCAGTCTCATGTTTTTGATCATTCTGAGCTGGGTAACTCAAATCATTTTCTCTCCATCTAACCTTCAGCATTGCTCACTGTTCTTTCCATGTGCTGAATGAAAAAAGAGATCAGCAGATCAATTACTTAAAGCCTGTTGTAAAATGGCTGCATGCATTTTATAAGATTCACATTTGCTGTAGAGGATGATCAGTACAGATATTTATCGTGTAGTGAAGATGTAGCAGAAAGATTAATTCTTGGAAGAAATTCAGCCAGACAAATAAGGTACTATGCAGATACTGTCCACATATCAAACCATATCCTCTCCAGTAAGATTGACAAGGCCATTCACACACAGCAGCAATACCTAGGCCTGACCTGGCTGCAAGAGTGAAGGCACTGCATCCATAAACTGCTGTAATTCTTGTTGTCAGTCACACCTTTCTTCAAAGAGAGAAACAAAGTACAGTTCAAAGAGGTTTGAAAAGGGTTTTCACCCCTTCCAGCAAAATTGTTGCCAGTCTCACTTTGTCAAAGGTCTCTCATCAAAATGTGGTCTTCTGAACTGATATAGTTCCTGTGCTATCCATAAACAAGGAAAAGTCTGAGAATCCTCTTAAATTCAGAAATGCCACAATAAAAAATTCACTGAAACCAATTTTTTAAGCCCTTTTCTTTTTTATTTTTTAATTTAGGATGCTTGATGTCTTTGCTGTCCCAACAGACAGGTAGTTAAAAGGAAGGCAAACTGTTTAAAAAGAAAAAGGGGGATGTGTGGAAACCATACAGCAAAGTAGCTACAAATGGGGCACTGCTGTAGAACTCCACTTTTGAGACACGGGAGCAAGGGAATAAATCAAATAACTCAGACTGTCCAAGGCAATATGATGGAGCGTGGAATTTTTGGCACATAACAGTCTCATGATTAATGAAAACACAAATAAAAATCAATGGCTGAGTTGTTCAAAGAACAAATTTTCCCTAGCAGTAAAAAGACTTGAATACTGGCTGCCAGCCTAATTTCATTAGGAAATGCATTCCAATTAATGGAAGCTCTGCAAACAAGAGATAATTACTAAGGCGAGATGGAGGAAAGGCCTTATAGCCTTTCAGCTTCTCTTCTTTGGCTGCAGCTTGCCCTTTTCTCCATCCAATTCATTTAAGATGGACTTCATTGGAATTCTGTAAGTGTATTTTCCAACCTCCTCACCATTCCTGCTGCACAGGAGTCTCCTTGCCTGCTTCTGTCATTGGCCTCATCCCCCAAACACACTATGTACTGTAAAGTTTCCCATGCTGGGGAGGGATGTGTTTGTTCTCACATCTCAGTGTCTGAATGCCAGTTGTGCCATTATTTCTGTGCTACTTGCTCATATTCATTTTGATGCTACGTTTCCTGTGCCAAATTAAATACTGGCACAGACAGGTGCTTGAAATCAAAGTTGTGCCTGCTTATGCTCTGGTGAATTTAGTTTTTTCACTTCCATGATTTCATTTCCCAGGAAAACAGCAATTATGTAACCTTGGTAAAACAGACGCCAACAATATTAAGCTCACAACTGCACTCCTTTCACCCCAAGGGTTTCTTTCAATGGGAGGATGGAAAGTTTCTTAAAACCAAACAAGCAACCCAGACCTTTTGTTTTAACAGACGTGCTTCCCTGTTCTATCTGCACGTAGGCAGACACTTGAGGTCCTTTGCCTCCCTCACGTCATCCCCTGAACGCTGTGCTCTTACCAGCTTCACCACATCTCTCTCACAATCAGTACTGGCCCTGAGCCAGAGGATGCTGGACAGCCCATCAGGTGTGCAAAGTAGTGCCTGCTGCAGAGCTCAGCAGTGAGGAGGAACCACACTTGAAGTTCCTCTACTGCACATCAGAAGATGCTGCTGCCAGGGACAAGGGTGCTTGGCAGGAGCTTCATCCCTCTTGGGTTTTCTACCCCGCTGCTCTGCAGAAAAAGTTCAGTTACATCCATCTACACAGTGAATAAAGCCTAAGGGGCTGCAACACCATTCTCTTGCTCTCTCTTTGATACCCAGCCCAAGCTGAGTGCCCATGGACCGAGGGACTGCTATGTTAGCTCACATGGGCCAGCATGGCACCCCAGGGCTCAGCACTGACTCCTGGGCAGTGGGGGTGCTACCATTCTCTCAGCTGCTGCCAGCTACCCTGGGTAGGGAAACACAAGGATCAAGGCTACAAAAACCAAACATTAGCATAGAGGACACCCTACTGCTTTTGAGAGACCTAAACCTCAGTGGGACATCCACTTCATCATCTGCTTACATTTAACTTACTTATTTGAAAACTCGAGTGTCTGTCCACAGCCAACACATGGCATTACATACTCCCAGTATCTTCCCTAACAGGCAAAATAAAGGGTACACACAGAAAAAGCACTGGCTTTCACAGAATCATAGAATTGTTATGGTTGGGAGAGACCTTTAAGATCAATTCCAACCATCAGTGTAGCACCACCACTATCTTGACCATTAAACCATGTCCTCATGTGACATAGCCTCATGTTACTTGAGCATTTCCAGGGACTGTGACTCACCCACCTCTCTGTGCTGCCTTTTTCAATATTTTACAAGCCTGTCTCTGAAAAAAACTGTTCCTAATATCTAAGCTAAACCACCCCTGCTGCAACTTAAAGCCACTTTGTCTCATCCTGTCACTTGCTACTAGAAGAGACCAAGCCCCACCTGCCTACATCCTCCTTCTGAGAGCAATAAGGTCTTCCCTGAGCCTCCTCTTCTCCAGGCCAAACAACACGGGCTTCCCCTGCAGCTCCTCATAGGACTTGCACTCCTGCCCTTTCACCAGCTTTGTTGCCCTTCTCTGGACTCACTCCAGGGTTTGTGTCAAGGGATACAGGCCTAATTCATCAATTCTAATCATGTGAGTCACTAATTAAAAAAAAAAAATTTAAAAAGGCAAATTAAAGCAAAACAAAAATCAGACAAAAAAATGAGCCTATATCACAGACAGCAGCAGCACTATGCTAACCATTGTGATGCTATACAGTGCCAGTTTCCAGAGGCTGACCAGCTCTCCACATGCCTTTTAGACACGGCTCTGCAGTTCTGAGTGTTGGGTCAGATGTGTAATGTACCTTTCTCTCCCACTGTGGCGATATGAGCTCATAATTTTAAAGGTCTTCCCTGGCATGGCTGCCAGGCTGTTTGTCTGAGCTGCAGTGGTATTTTTGGAGACAAAGACTTGGACACGGTGCAGGACAGGTGGCCTGGCAGCAGTGGTAGGAAGCTATCAAACCGCGCAGCGTACATTTCAAAACACAAACCAGGGGGAGAGGAGATAAATCATTTACTGTATTTAACTTAGCATATTGCTACTTTTTGTGACTCATATAGTTCTGCGGAAGACTCCCCAGACAGGTTAAGCCAAGTTTGAAAGAAAGACGATGTAAAGCTTACAGACTGCCAGGCATTTGTGAAGTTAGTAGGCATAAATGCATGGAGGCAGCAGTGAAAACAACAACATTGAAAATGGGAAAGTATCTGTATCAGCCCATCTTCCTTCCCTCTCCCTGGGTTTCTGTGCCTCATTGGTCAAAAATAAACCTGAACCATCCTCTGAAGGCCAGTGCAAAGAGGCATCAGCCAGCAAAAAGCATCAGTACCTCGCACTCCACCTGAAGAGTGTCCACAGCACTGCTGCTGGTGGTACCAGGCCAAGCAAACCCCCACCTCCTTCCAGGGGCAGGGCTGAACACCTGCCATCGTGTCACCAGGTCACTCGGTCAGAGCTGGTGTACACCCACAGCAGTCAAGCTACAGGTGGCCCCAATCTGCAGCTGAGGCACACACAGGAACCACCTGGAACAACATCCACAGCAGGACCAAGAGTGCAGCAAAGCTGGGGCTCAGTGGAAAACGTCTCACACAGCACCTCTTGTGCCCAAGCCTTGAGACACTTGTGCATCCCACTCCTGGTTACCCTCTTACTGAAGGTCTTCTCAGCAGCAAGCAACAAACAGCAAAAAGCCTTCTGACTGAACTGCAAAGGCATTCTCCTCTTTCTGGGGTATTTAGAGCCTCCAACTCTGCATGTCACTAGAGATGTACTTGCAGTTTACAGAGGGGGCTGTCAGGCACACTTGACTGGACTCCACATGATGTGAGATTAGCAAACCCAGGCACAGTGCACTTTTTCCCTCTCAGCCCAATTCAAATAAAAAAATTTCAAACCAGGGGCCTCTTTGGGAAGACTGCATTGCATAGCAATTCTTCTAAAGGTAGTTAGTTTTAATCCAGTTACCAAGAGCTATGCTAATTCTGTGTTTTTCATTTCAAGATAAATTCATTCAAAATCAAGATTTTCTGTGCACCGGAACTTTTGTTCCCATGCTTTTAAATATGCAGGCTGCTCCCAGTTAAATACAACAGCAAAGGGGAGGCATCACCAACCTACTCAAATCCAACAAGATTCATGACAGATGCAGCCAGACAAGGGAAGCCCAAACTGGAGTCCCTGCACAAGAAAAAATTATCCCATTAAAACAACCACAATGCCAGATACTAGAGTGCTCATGGGGTGGAGAGATTTTATTGCAGCTCAGCAGTGCGTAAAGCTTCAAGCAGACCTCATTGCTAGTTAGTCACAGGGTAATGCAAATACAAGACACAACACTATAAAAACAATCTTGTGCAGAGCTGTCCCCATCTCACAGAACAATTTATGAAAAAATTAGGATGTCACACAATGCTGCATGCCCTACAGCATGTGAAATTATCTTTACCAGACAAACTTATAAGAAAAGTCATCAGCTATACTTGGCTAGACATTTTCCCCACATCCTTCAATAATTTATATTGCACTCATAAATTCACTGACTGTGCTGTCTCTCTCTCTCTCCCCGACCCATCTCAGCCTGGCCCAGAATGGACACCAGAATAACCTGCTATCGTTTCCAGGGTCATCACAACAAGTGTGCCCCCGCAATCCTTCATTCTTTTATTGCAAATGCACACTGTTTCCATGCCTGGTTCTTTCTTCCATCTGAGTCAGGAGAATGAATCATCAAAAATGCTATTGTCAAATGCTTTCTATGAATTATGTTCTGCACTGCAGTGGCTTGCGCTGCTCAGGATTCTCTAGTCTACTGGTATTTCTCTGTGGGATTGCTTTTTGAAATCACTGAACCAAAGTCTGATTATCCCCAAAAGGGGGCAGCCTGTTTTAAGCCATTTTTAATGGGCATGAAATTGAAAGCACAAGCCAGTTTGTTACATGACTGATGTCAAAAAGTAACATCACCATAGGTGTCCAGAAAATATTACTGGGGGAAAAAATGGAAGATGTATTATATATAGATATTATATAACTCAGCAACATCTGATTAACAGGATACCAGTAAGCTCCAGGAGCACACGTACCAACACACAATATCTACTGCTGTATTTCTCAGTATCACTTTGTTTCAAGGGCATTTGCTCACATCAGGAATCTGGGGTACAAAAGAGAAGGAAGTGTTGCTGATCTTTGGTGTACAAGTTTATCCTATTAATATTCTTTAGCAAGTACAGACAATTAAGAATTCTGTGTGGGTTTTGATCCCCTGACCCTGCCTGGGGTACGAACTGAAGGTGCTGAATGACATAAGTGAACCAAAATCTGCACCTCCTATAAGCCACACATACACCAAAATTAGACATCCTTGCTCATTATTTTGATGTTAACTAATATAAAAGACAAAACTATTGTAAAAAAAGAAGAGTATAGAAATTAAAACTGGATAGTTTTAGTCTAGAAATAAGGCATATGTTTTAAACAATGAGAGCGTATGAAATGAGAATTCTCATACAGTAGAAGCCAAACAACATCTGTGTATTAATTCTTCTTTGAAGCCACTATCTCTTTCTCAATACTTTAAATTTTTAAGACTTTTTTTTAAGGTTGCACGCATGTGACAGGCAATTCATGTCACAAATAGAAAGTTATTTCAGTTATTTTCAATTTCATTGCTTTTCTCTCGAATAAGTAGTCCTCCAAAATTGCTCTGCAAAAGCTTGTATTAGATCCTCCATCATTTGCCCCTGGCAGATCAAAGCTAGATGACTTTCTAGCAATACAGAGTCAGATGCAAGAATCCCTGGATCTCTTTCATGCTGAAAGTCAGACTAGAGGAACACAGCTCTTTTCCTTCTTACTGTCTATGACATGAAAGTCATGATCACCACCTTTTCTTATGTTTAACCAGGTATTTAACCTAGGTCCTAATGAAAATATCATCCTAAGACAATTAATTACTTATTTAAACAATAATATATTTAGTGTGTCAGGAAAGAATTTAATTTTTTATAAACTCCACCTATGCTACTTCTTTTTTATAAGGACACGGAAACAGAATATATTATGAGAAAATAATTATACTGGTCCTCAGGAATGCAAAAATCAAAAAAAAACCTCAAAGGTGATAACATTTCCAGTGTAATGACTGTAAGGAGACCAGAAAATGGCATAAAATATATCCATTTTAATGACAAAGGCTGTAATGAGAAAAAGAAAAGTGAAAAACTAATCTGCTTCAGAAGTCTGCATGATCTGGTCCTCCATCAATTATCTATTCCAATCATGTAGAAAAGAATTTCTGTCTACAGAGCAAATCCACTCTGGTAGTTAATCCTGCTGTCTTGTAGTTCCCCCTGGAGACCTGAGGATACAAAGTACTATGTCCCTGGGTAGCACTGTGCAGCTACAACTTAACAATTCCACTCATCACATCCTTGCCATGTGTATCTCCGGGAAGAACAGGGACAATGACAACCCCACACACTGATTTCATTCCATCTGATGTAGCAGGAGCCCAACTTCCAGGTCTGCCTTATTCCTTTGCAGCTGAATCTACCAACACACTCCCTGCACAGCAGGAGGCTGCAGCCACAGCTCTGGCTCTTCCTCACACCATCAGCTGCCTAGTGAAATGTTCTAGGTCATGAACATTTGCAAATTAAACATCATAATGGAATCTCTGAATTACCAGATAATCTCATTAAATCGCTTTTTCTGAAAATTACATACCTCAACTGATACAGAAATTAAAATGCAATAAATAGGATACAACCTTTCCCACCTGTGCAGGACTGTTGGAACTATGAAATTCCCTTCACTGTTTAAAGTACCTAGTTTATAAAGGCCAGTAACTCTTCAACACATTTTGGTTTTATTTGTAGTCTGGTAAAGGCCTCTCTTTTTTTCTTGCAAACATGCCACTTTTGTGATCTCATTTCTTCTTTCATCTGACTTTTGTCACACAGACCCTTTGAGTGTGACAGTGGTTGTAATTCCTTTCCATTTTTTTGTAGTTTTTCCTTTAGAATTAGCATCCCAGGTTATAGAAATAAAAAGTACCTCATATACTAACTTCAGCATGTCCACTTATTTATAGCTTGTGCATTTTATTCCTTTCCTACTAGGCATCTTCTTCATTTGGGCTTTCAATTATACAGAATTTCATCTCAGCAGAACTTTTTATTACATGATGCTCAGATCAAATTGTAAACCACAGAAAATCTTTATAGACAGAGTACACTGCATTTAATATATGTGGGATATGAAAGGTTTTGTATATAAACAGCTTTTTAGCCCTAAGTAATATATTTCCAGTAAGGGTTTTTTTTACTAAACCAATATTTTCTCAATTATCTTCAGATCAACACAGTATTACCTTAAAATCATCCATATGTAATTTAATATCATAATAACCTTTAAATGTAAAGCCTTTTCAAAGTAACTATTTTGCTTCTCATGTCCTATATTTATCAGAGAACATGATTCCAAAACAGATTTCAGACTACAGTATTTCTTGGTGCAGAATACATCTTCATATACTCACAGAAACACCACTGAAAGAATTTAGGAGACATTAGGAAACATTTTCCACCCAGAAGCAATTGCTTAAAAAAAAAAAAAAAAAGCAAAATGTTGTACTGATTTTGATTCAGTTACACGGAACCACAAAACACCAGTATATTTTTAGTTACAGATGGAAAATTTTCTGCCATATCATTATTCCCATTATCTTGAGGTGGTCTATCCTCAAATATCACCATCAACAATTTCACCATTGAACTTTTTTATGCTCTTCTTCTTCCTCTCTGTACCTTCCCTTCATATTTTAAGAAATAAGGTTTTGGCATGAGGAAAATTAATTGTAGTTCTTTCACTTTGTAAGCTTTTCTGCCCTTGCCCATGGAAGACCTTCAGTCCAAGACAACCTCTCCAGAAATTACCTTTTCCTTAGTTAATTGTATTCACATTAATACAACATTTAGCTATGAACATATACATGAACACACATGGACCCACTCTCTGTAAAGTAGCCTTGAGCCGGCCACATGTGCTTCTCCAAACTGAGTGGGCTGGGGTTAAAGCTATGACAACATGTTTTCAGATGTGAATTTGCTTCAAGGGAAGACACTGTTCAGCCTCTTTAAATAAAAAGCACAAAAAATGCACTTCATTTGATCCATTTCTTCAAATAGAGTGTTTAAGCAGCTGAGGAACAGCTGGGACTGAAGCTCCAGCATGCTGCAGAGTGCCCCAGCTCCCGGGGCTCTGCCCTGGCATTCTGTACCTGACACACAAGACTCGCCCAGCACAGATACACTGACGCTGCCTGGGGCCCACCCATGTCCCGTGGCATGCACAGGCCTATTGTTTTCAGTCAGCTGCTTACAATCACTCATAAGTCTGTCAAGACTCATGAGCACTTCTTAAACACAATTGTGGGAACAGAAGTTCAACTTCCATGCCATTTTGCTCCATGACAAACATTGCTGATCTTTAAAGCTTGGGAAAAAAAAGAATATTTCTATGATGTCATTGCAATTCTTCCTAGCTGTGACCCTGATGTTTGTGGAAAGAGCAAAGAATCACATGCCATACATCTTGCTAATCCATTCAGTTCTTGTCCTTAGGAATCATCCATAAATAGCTACTGCTCATACAAAATACTTGTGCCCCTAAGGCTGGGGGCTAGATTGCAACCAGCAAATTCCTAATCAGTATTGCTCCTGGCATGCGTGCCTATGACATTACCATGTATTTCTCTTCCATCAAGGTTAGTCAGTATCTTTCATACAGATGATTTAATAATCAAAATGTTCTGAACAGAGGTGTCAGACAGGTGAACAGAAGTTCTCCCAGGTAAGTGAGCAATACCTGCTGGTGGGCAGGTCACTGGAATACAGACACATAGAGCAGCAGCACTCTTGTCTTCTCAGTAAGGACACTGATGGTCCTGGCTACACATGAGACAGCCACAGCCAAGTTCATTCTTCTGGCAAGATAGAGAACACTATCTTGCCAGAAAAATGAGATAAGATAGTAAGTTGTAGACTGTAACACTAAAAGACCAAGACACAAGGCTAAGAGAACATTACACAAAGCTCCAGCTGAACAGCACAGTCCTTTATCAGACACCTTCAGTCCAGCTGTAAAACAGCAGGGCACAGCTCAGCACAAACTGGGGGCAGACAAAGAAAGCAACTGGATCTTCTTTTTTAGTCTGATGGCAAATTATCAGTTCTCATAAGAAAATAAATTTGTGGCAAAAACTGGGGAGAAAGGATCATTTGAAGGCATGACTTCACAGAGGAGAAAGAGAGAGTTGTACCAATGTTACAAACAGTTCCAAAGTGTAAGTGTTGCTGCAACTGTTGGAGAATATAGACTGTGCATGTTGTAGGCTGCTACCACTGGTAAACAGGAACAGGAATTGAATATAAACATAGAGTAGGCTTTCAATGCAGTAACTGGAACCAGGATGGGGTGGGGAAGGACATATTTTTATGGTCACAGGGAAAAAAGTGTAAATTTTTTCTTGAGGACAAACATGGAGGCACACACTTTCTTATTTAGATTTTTATAAATTAAAAAAACCCAACTATTTGAAAAAGAATTTATCATCACAGTTTAAAAAAGATTCTCATTGAAAGCAACATCTGAAATTTGGTTGTGCATTTGCCCTTGGGTAGTTATCAAATTTTGTATTTAGTGGTGTCATCAGCACGGTCCAGTGGATAAAAGAGCAGCTTGAGACTCATTGATACTACCCCTGGCTCTGTTTCTAGGTGATCTGGACATGTAATTTCGAAGTCCTCTGCAAAGCAAGCCAGCTTCATTATTTTCAATTTTAGTAGGATGGAAGGATAAATTGTTCCAGTGGGTAAAAGTGGGAGAGAAATGGCATATACAATTACTAACTGTACTAATTGAACATGAAATACCTGGATTCGACTGAGGAGCATTTTCCATTGCTTTAGCAAAAAGGTGAAAAACATGTAGGTGAACATTAACTGTTCTAAATGCAAAACATTCTCATGCATTACCCTCAGCCCTGTCAGTAGTGAACAGCATTAACAAAAACTGAACAGATACTCAAAGCTGGAGTTAAATGCAATGGACTTTCTAAAGATCAAACTTCTAAATTCTAGCTCTTGAAGATGGGAGCAGAACCTCATTAAGATCCCTTGGGCTCATCATGATATCCGAGTTGTAACTCTGAAATTGGTTTTTCTTTCTGTCACCAAACATTTCAACATTAAGACATTTCAATATAATCTTAAACACTCACAGCTCTGAAGAGAGCCACAAAATTCCTTCATAGGTAAGCAATACAAACACAGTCACAGGAAAACTCTCTACTAAGGTTTTCATATAACCTCTGTCAAGCACAGTGCAAAATCTCTTCCAGCCCAACACAAAAATTTCATCTTTGTCCCTTACTGCATTTACTCAATTCAGAAACCTTGCCTCAGTTGGGCACTACATTCATCCGCTCTGGTTACAGGCCAAAAAAGAGAGAACAGAAGTAATATTAAGTCAAATTCCTGGTCTCTTTGTCCTGGGTATTTAGGAAGGCTCAAGAAACATGGTAAGAGAGCAAGAGGAGAGGGGAGTACAGATATTTCTTAAGTTCTAAAGCACATGACCTTCCCTGCTTCCATACCTGCCAGCAAAAACTTGAACATAAAACCAATTCTTTGATATAATATCTGAGTAGAGCAAGAGACTACATTAAGTTTTATCAATATTCAGAGGCCTGAATAAAGCTCCAAAGTTCTCTAAACAAATAGAGGTCCTCTTGGAAATGGCCATAAATTGCACAAAAAAAACCACCCTGAAATGAAATAATATTTTTTTATATGACAGGAGTCTCTAAGAGTTCAGTTTGAAAAATATAAGTCTTCGAAAATCACAGACCCTTTTAACTGGAATTTATTTTTACATAATGTTTGTACTGTTACTAATATTCCAGTGGTGAGTTTACCTCACTGTTACAAAGACAAATCTTGCTTGCTCAGTTTCACCTTGTAGACAGTGCATTTCATCAGGCTGGCATTAGCTACACTGAAGAATTCCTTCCCCTGTGATGAACCAGAACAGGTACTAAAACAGAGCAAGAAAACCTGGGTCAGCCCTCTTTGGTGAATCAAGCAGATAGTGAACTTGGGGATCCATTTTTTTTCATTCTTTACTGTCATGACAGTATCTGTAATTTTTTTAATCCTTTATTGTCATGACATTATCTAACCCCTTTTCTCCCTCTTAACAGCAATACAATGTACATGTGCAAAATGCTTCTCTATCCTTAGTACTGTCATTACATCTCTAAGAGCCACAGCAGCTCACTAAAACCTCACTCAGGGTACACTACAGCTTGCACCCACTTTACTAACACCATCAGATCCCTTTGCATCAGCTAGCTTTCCTCTTTCTCAGATTTACTGCGGAAAACTGATATTGTTACCATCTAGGTCATCAATAAAGTGCTAAACAGTCACCGCTAATAACCAGTTCCTAGAGGATCCTACAGAAAGGCACACACTCAGTGAGGATTACCCATTTACAGTCATGTTTCATAGCCAGTCTGCCAGCTTTTAGTCCATTTAAGAAGCATCAAATTGATTTCATTTCAGTCTAGTCACTTGATCAAAAAATCATGCCTCACAGAAGCATATTATATATTACTTCAATGCAATGGCATTGATCAAACTGTTTTTGTTATCTCTCAAAAAAGAGAATAAAGAAAGGAATAAAAAGGCAGGTTGATAAAATCTATTTTCCAAAAATCACGGGTGACTAGACTTGAAGAATGATAGGAAGCTTAAATGTAGCCCAGTGAGAGAATTTCTTTCATTTTTTTCCAGGACCAGAGCCAAATTGATAGGCTTCCAATTATCCAGAAGATTCCTCTTGAAAGCATTGGTGACAAATTTCCAAGTTCACTGTAATTTTTCCATGTTTCAAAGCATACTGAAAAATTCAAGCTTCATAACCCAAAGAACTCTACAGTGAATTCTGTAAAAACTTGTGGGTATTAGTTGTCAGGCCCAGACGTTTAAATAAGCCAAACAGTAGCACAAGAGCAACTCACACAGCAGAGGTGGAGGAGGCTGTTTTGTGTTTTACCATCACCACCAGCTGAGATACAGTCTCAGTACTTTATCCTCTACTGACACCTGAAGAAAAGGTGATTCAATGAATACTTTTCCCTAATTCTAATAGACATTTTCCAACTGACAACAGCCCACTCTTTTTTCAGACTCCTTTTGTTCTTACTAGGCTTCTTTAAAATAAAAAAAAAGAAAGGCAAGAAAAAGGTATTTCATCCATTATTCCATTCACCATTGAGATTTCTGTGTGCCTTTATCAATTTCTTAAAAGTACTTAAATTTTATTTTATAGAACCTTCATATTCCTACTGTCTCACTTGGGGATTTCCATAGCAATAATTTTTCTTTGTTGGGTTTCCTTTGTCTTTTTGGTCATAGAGTCTAACATTCTTAGAGAGAAAAAAGATGTTTTATCATTTTTATTTGTCTTGAAACTTGTTTTCAGTACTATGAAACTGGTCATTTTCATAAACCAGTGAGAACAGGGACTTAAATATATTTATTATAGGAAAATTGAACAAAATCATGATCACTTATGCCTAATTAGCTACTCATTAGTGATTTGCATGCCACATAAGGAAGCATTGTAGGAGAGGAAAAGCTGTGGCACTGCTGACTAAAGCTACCATGACACTCAGTACAGAACCTCTCTGTCATGGAAAATCCTTGGGTGAGTCCCCCAGAGTTCTGTTCTCTGCTGCAGGAAAAAATCACCCAAGAGAGGCTGCTGGTCACAGGCTCATGGCACAGATGGGGGCTCCTTACAGGCCACACCACCCAGCTCCTCGAGGAGCAGCAGCACAGACCAGAGGGCCCCTGGCTCACCCTGCAGCACCCTGAACCACAGGTTCCCTCAGAATTGCCTTTATAACGTCCCTCTGATGCACAGCAGAGCAATTCTGCCTGCAGCCCCCATCCAGGGAAAGTTAAGGACATCTCCATTGGATCTAGGGATATTTACTTGGCTCTGGCCAGCTGAGATACAAACTAGATAGCAACTTGAACAGCATTTCCAAGATCAGATACCAAAACACAAATTCAAGAACAGGACACAAAATTCAATGAGTATCATATGCAGATCAAGTGAGGAAAGGAGATTCTTAATCAGTGTGTGTAAGACTTTATGGTGGGAAGACTATATTTATTAATGGTAGTTTAGTATTTATACCATGTCCCAGGACTATTCTTTCTGCTGTGCAAAGATTTAAAAAAAGCCTTTTTACTTTAGAAAGAAAAAAGTAATTTGCTAGATGTCAATGGACTGTGTTTTCTGTTCTTCTGCAATAGCTATTCTCTGAAGGCTTAAACGGATTGCTCTTTAACCATAATGTTGTTAAAGAAATGCCAGGAAGTTTATTCATGGTTTATTAATACTGCAGAGGGCCCAATGCAGCAAGATGTCCAGACTTCCAAAAAATAGGCTTGCCAACCATCCCCTTGGCCAGTTTCCAATCAAGGAAGAACATTATAGCCAAGCTGCAGCTACAATGACTTCAGAAATTGTTGAAAAAATAAAAAGTAGAATGATCCAATACACAAAGTCTTACTCCAATTTTATATACACACACACACAAAAAAAAAAAAGGTCCCAAAATGCCACCCACATTTTATTTGCACCATCACATAAAGTCCAGATGGGGTCTGTAAGAATATGTTTTCCCCAAATGATTTTTCAGAGTTCAGGTTAGTGTCCTGACACCAAAAGGCAAAGCCCCTAACTAATGGCATTGCATTTCTTAATTCTACCATATGCTTTCTTTCCCTGCAGAATATTGATAATTCTGTCATCTGGGTTCCTCTTATCTTTTTGATAAATGAGGCTATTGCCTTCCTAAGTCATTAAGGCATTTAACCTCTTCTTTACATTTGAAACACATATCTGATATACAAAATAATTATGAAGCCCTTCACTAGAAAACTATTTTGGCCAATACCAACTACACTTAGGTTTGCAGTTTCTGAGATCTTCTATGATTGCTCTCTAATAAGATTACCTGCATCTCCTCCAGCAGGGCCAAACATGTTTCCTTCTCAAGGTTAGTGTTTGCTGATTTTTGTTCATCTCTGGAGTGTTAGAGGATGAAAAAAGGGGTTGTAAAGTGATAGTTTTCCCATGAAAAATACCTCAGCTTCTTCTGAAGGCGCATTCTACTATTGATCAGTCACTCTGCTCTCTATGAAAATGAATTACTATGATAAATAGAAGTGTGCTGTTGTATTCCATAATAGATAGAGGATCCCAGCACAGATTTCAGAAACAGACTCCAAAGGCATTGCAAGGCTGTCCCTCACCATGGTTTGGGGAGGGAGAGGGCAGGGATGGTACCTTCAACAGAACAGAGCAGATTCCACCACGCCCATTCCCAAGCATTCAGCTCCTGCTACCAGGCAATGCCTCCTCACCTCTTACTCCTCTGTATTCCAGAAATGAAAGCAGAGACATTTCAGATGGGATTGCCTGTCCCAGTTGTTTCAACCCTTTATAAAGGAAAGAAATTCCTTTATTATAAAAGTCGCCCACAAAAGGGTGGCTGCTCAGTATTTCTGGTGGATGAAAACATCTGTCATTATATGGCATTCAGGCAGCCTTTTGTCTTTTGCATAACATGTGCAATATTAGGAATAATGAGTTTACCAAGACTCCAAGTCCTATAAACACAAAGTGTTGATTTTTTTTAGAGCATTCTCAAATGCAGAACTACTTCAACAATAGAATTTTAATCCAAGGATTATGTATCAGTGCTTCTTCTGTAATTCTTTTTCTTCAAATAAATAAAAATTTACTATATCAAACTGCACAATCACAAGGAAAAATCTGGGAGCCTGACAGGCAGAAGCCATTCACTTTTCATGGTGCACTGTTCCTCACCATCTCAGTGCCAAAACATTTCTGCAGTGCTGTAACAGGGGAACTTGAGGTAAAATCCCTAAGATTCATATTAAGCAAGAGTTAGGGTATCAGGTTGTGACCATGGTCACAAGGGTTTGCAGGATGAGAGAGAGACGAGAATGTTGATTCCATGATCAGAAGGTTTGATTTATTATTTTATGATATATATATATATAACATTATGACTATACTAAAAATAAATAGAAAAGAAAGAGCTTCTTCAGAAGCTGGCTAAGCTAAGAATAGAAAAGAAAGAATGATAACAAAGGACCTGGCTCCAACTGAGAGCAAGAGCAGCTCTGCAGTGACCAGTCAGTAAATCCAAACATCTACAGGAGACCAATCACAGGTGGACCTGTTGCATTCCACAGCAGCAGATAATAATTGTTTACATTTGTTGCTGAAACTTCTCAGCTCCAGGAGGAAAAATCCTAAGAAAGGATTTTTCACAAAAAGTGTCTGCGATATCACGTGACAGTTATTCTTAAGTCCTCCTTAATGAGGTCATGAAGAATTTTGTCTTCAAACACAGTATTTCTGATTTCAAAACTTAACTTTTAAAGAATCTGATGGGTTTTAGACTTCATTTTAACATGTATTTCTAGATGTTTTAAGGTTCTTTTAAGGTGGCAACTACCTTTGAATATGCACCCAGCTCTCCTGACATGTAAGATGAGACAATTTTTCAGTAAATCTCAATGAGTCATTGAGCTCATTGGAATTGGGATTTCACTTCGGGTTTTGACTTAACAAAACCAGGGATAGCATCCTAAGAGTGGATCTAGCACCTAGAAAGAGAACTTTTCTGCCCCTCTACTTTGTTCTCATGTGACCCCACCTGGAGCACTGCATCCAGCACAGGAAGAACAGGGACCTTTTGGAACAAGTCCAGAGGAAGGCCACAAAGAAGCCTGGAATGTTTCTGCTATGAAGACAGGCTGAGAGAGTTGGTGTTCCAGTAACTAAAGGGGCTACAGCAGAGCTGGAGAGGGAATTTTTACAAGGGCTTGTAGTGATAGGACAAGCAGGAATGACTCTAAATCATTCTTTTAAATTCAAGGAGGGCAGGTTTAGATCAGTTCTTAAGAAAAAAATCTTTAGTGTGAAGGTGGTGAGGCACTGCATAGGTTGCCCAGAGAAGCATTGGATGACTCAGCCCTGGAGCTGTTCAAGGCCAGGTTCCATGGGGCTCTGAGCAGCCTGGTCTAATGAAAGGTTCCCTGCTTTATAAGGGCTTGAAATGAGATGATCTTTAAGGTCCCTTGCAACCCAAACCATTCTATGATTCTGTAACTTTACAATATGGTTTATTTATTCAGTGATACCAAGGAGACAAGAAGTTTTTGCATATTACTCCTATAATGCACATGGACTTTGTTTGGGATTTTTTTTTTAAGTACAAGTAAATAGCAGTCCAAAACAATGCAGTATTCATACTTCATACTGTTAAACACCAGTTCCAGTACTATGTGTTTTGTTCTCTCCATTCTACTCTAGGCTGTTATGAAAACATAAACAAACTTAAAACATTTGTTGCTATTTGTGCTATGTATAGCTCCACTCAGCCCAGAGTCTTTTTCTCTTGTTCATTATTTCTATCTGGAACTGGGAAAACTTTTCTTGAAGCAGTATTGTTTTTCATTTGTGGAAAAAAAAGAAGGCAAGAGAAAATGAAGTATTTAAAAGTCTCGCATCTTACAGAGTACATAACACCCAGTTATAAATATGCTACAATCAGCACTCTACAAATTTTATGTAGAAAGAAACAGATGATGGTGAAATTCAGTTCGTGCTAAGAAAACAGGATCAGGGCTTATAAGAATGCTTACATCTGTCCCTAATTTGCTTGCACATAAACCCATGGTAATCTGCTTTATTGCCAAAGTCATATAAAGAAATTGAGCACCAAGCAGCATAGGTAATCTTCAACTGGAGGCCCTCCAGCCTAATTAGACACAAATGCCCAAAGGCCAGAGACTGAAATATGGCATGTAGATTTTGAAATATATGAAGAGACAGAACAGTCTCATTAGCAGCCATCCGGGTGTGTGCTTAAGCCTCTGAAGTTCCTTTTCTGACTGAGGAAAGGAGTAAGCCATGTCCATGCCTGAGGCTAAGCACAAGGAAAGGCATCCTGCTCCTCCTGGAAATGGCCCTGGTCTCCCAAGCCCCACCCCAGCACACTCCTCCTGGGCTTTGTGCAACTCTTGGCAACTCCCTTTGTACAGACATACCACAGTCAGCCAGCTGATTTAGTATCAATAATGCTGGAAAGCCAAAACACTATAAGTCATTGAAAAATAAGACAAAGAAGTAATTCTGTGGATAGTTTATAGTGATATTGGTTCGTTATTCACTATTTAGTAGATACATTTCTTAAAGAAAGTTAGTCATGGAGTTTTGCCAAAAGCCATTTTCAAAGTGATAATTTTCCTTATTTCAAACCACTAAATGCTTTTATTTTTATTGCATCAAACAATTATTGTTGGCTACTTTCTGGCAACAATCTTGTCTCTCTTTGATTTCATATATGCATCTATTTTATAGAACAATGAAAAAATATGAGTGAATTAAAGAAATAGAGGAGAGGTCCATGACAATTTTAAGGCAGAATGGCTGTGGCAGAAAAGGCTCTGTGCAGAAATGACCTCCATGTTGCAGATTACAGGCACTTTCAGGGACTATCTATTTTTGGAACCATAATAGCTGCACTTGACTAACCAGAGGGTGTGATAGAAATGTTTTTATCAAGTTATCGCCATCTAAGTTATTTGGAGGAACAATGCAAGGCAACACATTATTTCCTTTTTCAATTGAATTTTTACATTATCAGGAAATATCACACTGGCCACAAAACTATAAACAACTTTTGGTTTTAGTAAAGTAAAAAGAGCTTTGTGCTTCTTTTCTTTTTCTGCAAACACAACACAAAGGAAATACAGGGACACAGGGGCCCAGAAATCATGTGTGCAATAAAAAATTGTGGATAAAGCCTTCTGTTAATTGACATTCAAGGTCAATTTGTACCTTTGCTTGTGATGCTGTTGTTGTATCAGTGCCTGAGATCACCTATCAGTCCCATTTTCTTGATAAATTTTATGAGAAGAGTATTTGAAATCTAACCTTAGTAGCAAGCACCACTGAAGCGTTACTATTACAAAACAAATAGGCAAATGTTAACTGGGGATAATTTTTAAAGAACTTTTCCTAAAGATTATTTTTAATGCTTTTTGCATTTGCAAAGGTCGTTTGGGATTTTTTTAAAAGAATATGTACTAGGATATTCACTGTTCTCTTTTGAGAGAACGCTGTGCCTTAGGTTTGAGTTTCAAGGAAAGAAAATAAAGTAGTAAGAAGGGAGTTACTTGGCCGCAACGTGGCAAGCCTTACAGTACAGCCCATGGTTGCGTGACCTCACCCAGCAGCGCAAACCGGGGGATGCCCCTCGGGTAGGGGACCGCAGCCCGCCGGGGAGCGGAGCCTTGGCCCGCGGGCCTGTCTGCCTCCGGGCCACGCGCAGACAGACAGGCAGGCATGAGCTCACCGCCCACGCAGGAGCCAGCTCTGCTCGGGAGCCGCACGGCCTCGCCACAGAAACCCGTACCCAGCTTTATGCGTCTGCGCCCAACTCGGGCAGCCGAGCTCAGGCGGCACAATCCGCCCCGACGGGCCCGGGATCCTGCACAGAGCGCCGGGAGGGAGCGCACGGGCCCGGCACCGCCGCTACCCGCTGGCCCGGGGGGACACGGCACCAGCGAGGCCGGTGACCCGCCAACCTTCGTTAAGAACGAATGTAAACAAGAAGAAATAAAGGGGGGAAAGCGGGCAAGCCTTGGCTGGTTGAAGCGCATGAAAGGGCAGATGGCACCTGTGTGGGCCCAGGCCCAGGCTGGAGCCAAGAGGCCCCGAGTGCACACGCAGGGGCGGCTGTCAGGGACAGGGTGGGACGTGGGGACGTCCAGCCAAGCCAAGCCAAGCAAGCCAAGCCAAGCCAAGAGGAGGCCGTCGGCGAAGCCAAGCGCGGTGGCAGAGGCTGGGAAAGGAGACGCCCCGGACGGGCAGGGTGGCGGAGGGCAGTGAGGGGGAAGCCTGCGAGCCCCGGTCCCAGGGAAGCAGGGCTCAGCTCTGAGCTGAGGAGCTGCACCCTCGACGAGGCAGGTGCGCCATGCATGGCCCGGGGCAAGCCCCGGTCCTGACCCCGGAGCTGCCCCGAGCGCCCGGCATCGCCCCGACCCCGCCACGGGCAGCACCCCCTTACCTTCCGCTGAGGGCGGGGCCGCTGCTCGCCCGGTCCCCCGGCTGCTCCTGCCAGGGGCGGCGGGGCCGGCCCGGGGAGCCCGCGGGGCAGGGGCGGCCGGCCCAGCCCGGCCTGGCCCGGCCCAGCCCGGCGGCGAGGCGCGCCCGGGGCCGGCGGCGGCGCGGAGCCGAGCGGGGAAACCCGGGCTCCCCCGGCTCCCCCGGCCGCTGCGGCACCTGTTGCCAGGGAAACCCAGGTGTCTCCTCATCCGCGGCCATCCCCGGCGCAGCGGCGGGGGCGAGGGGCGCGGGGGTGGCGGCGCTTGCGGCGCGGGGGAGGCGGCGGCAATTTAACAAGCAGCTTTTTCTGCTGGGAGCGTGTCTTTGGGCAGGTTTCTCCCAGTTTTGGGCACGATAAACCTGCTCGTCTGTTCAGCTAGGGCCTGTTTCAGAAAGAGTAATTGTGATTTGGGCAGGAATTGCCAGTCCCTGTGAGCCCGGAGAGGCTCCTGTCTCCTGGCCTTGTTATGCAGGACTCGGTGGAACAGGTGGAGAAATCATGAGCAGATTTTCTTTGGCTTTCTGACAGTGGAGAGCGATGTCATTGCATTGACTGGTTCAGCAGCAGTTCTATCTGTAGCATAAGGGCATGCCAGTCTGGAGGAAAAGATCACAGAAATTACGCCACTCAAAAATTGCCTCCATTCCCTTCCTTGCAGTTGACAACTAATCAGTTCCAGGAATTTGAGGGAGGCTGTGTATTAAGGTATCTCTGCAGCTAGCTGGGCTTGCCAGCCCTAAATCACCCTTAAGGCTGACCCTTTGTGCCACTCCTGGCTCTCTCTGACTGAAAACTTCTCCTTTGCATCTTTCTTCTGCAACAGAAAGGGCAAGTGTCTCCATTTGGATCCTTGTGGTATTTCTTTATTTCCAACATCCTGTAGTACTCTGCCTGTAAACTAAAATACTGTCTTATAATAAAAGTAAAAATTAATTTGACAATTCTGATTGTATATTCATTAAAATTAATTTTCTTATAAGCACTTGAAATTAACTTTTCCTACCCAAGGAGAAGTTTGAAGTTGTTTTATATATTTTCTGCTTCAAAAACCAAAAATGAAGCATGACTGTATATATTTTTGATATGTTAATAAGCAAGAAATTTGTAGGACTTTATTCAATTTAATATATCAAGACCTGACAGACTGATGGACAGGCCATGTTCTGGCTCTGGGGGCCCAGAAGTAGATGTTACAATCCCATATTCTTCTGCCAAGAGAACCTGACACTGAGCAACAAGTGTTCTGCCCCATAGACCTTTTAATCCCATAAAAAAATCACCAGGCAGTGGCTGGCTTTCCCTTATCCCAGGAAAATCACATCTGCTTTCAGCATGTATGCCCTCTCTCCCACATGGCTGGGCTGGAGTCTCTTCTGAAACTCCAAACCAATCCTATCCTAACAAAAAACTGCTCATAGAGGCAGTGCTGCTGTTGTCTTGTAAGGGAAGAAATGCAGTCAAATTAGAGAGAGAAGGATATTTTGTTTCCAGTTACATCCTCCTGCGTTGCTATGGTTTTTATACATTTTGAAGTTGTTTTGCCACATCAGCACTGAAAACTGTCGTAAAACATCAAAGGAATCAGCTGAACAAGAGGCAACACCTGTGCTGTGTGCTCGTTTCAGTTTCTGTGTCAAGATAGGCCACAGGTAGCAGTTTTCAGAGTCTATCAGGTCTTCAGACCCCCTGCACACTGACCCACAAGGCAAGGTCCTGTACTTTTCCCTCATTTGAGCAAGACTAAAAGCTCTCATGGATTAGAAGGACACATGCTATGTCTAGCATGTGCACTAATAAATGATCAGTAATTCCTTCTTCCTCACTTCTTTGCATAATTATTTCCCCTTTCCCACTGTCTTAGGTTGAAAGATTTAGCTGGGGGTTTGTATTCTATTTGCCATTTGTTAGAAGTGGGGCCATTATCTTCTGTTAATTGTGCAGTTTTCTTTATCTCTTCCACAAGCCAATCCTACCTCCCGGAAATATCTTCTGTTAATGGAAGCCTCACTGCATGACTGATAAAATTGCATCATCCATTGTGAGCTCTGCCCAGATGGAGGGGCCAAGCATTCCTACATGGATATAGTCTGAGATTTGGATCATCAGAGCAGCCTTTTCCCACTCGATTCCCAGAGAAGCAGCTTTCTTCTCCACTGCATTCCCAGAGAAAGACCAAGCCCATCTACATCACCACCAGACTTTCAGAGGAAAACTCCACCTTTCTACAGGATCCAACAGAACCACACCTGTCACTGTAGGAGGCTGCAGCCATCATTCCAACTGGACTGCTACCAACCCCCTGACCAGCAGTGTGTCAGGTCATATTCTGACTCTATCAGTGCTTTGTTTTCTTTTTTTGTACTATTGCATTTGCATTTTTGGTTTTCCTAGTAAAGAACTGCTATTCCTATTCCTGTATCTCTGCCTGAGAGCCCCTTAATTTAAAAATTATAATAATTCAGAGGGAGGGGGGGGTTTACATTTTCTATTTCAAGTAAGGGTCCTGCTTTCCTTAGCAGACACCTGTCTTTCAAACCAAGACACTCATGTACATTGTGAGAGATGAATCTTCAATTTATTAAATACCCCCAAGAACATGAAGTGCCTTTCAGTGAGCTTGGGGGTAGTTACAACCCATCCTTTTCAGGCCATTCAAGTTACTGAGCCAAAAAAGAGGAGCTTTATTTATTGTTGTGGCAATGATCTTTCCTGTATATAAGATTGCCTCTCTTCTCTCTCTTGATGTTTTTTGACAGACTTTTGAAAAATGCACATAGAGGGAAAAAAAACCCAAACAAACTCAAAGTTTTCTCTCAGTTCAGTGAAACTGCAATGGATGCTGTTCATTTGCAGAAATACCTGGCATAGCTTAATTCTGAAGAATACAAAAAACAAGACAAACTTCAGAGATTTTTTTCTGATGCTTTTTGGCTATGACTATTGTAAAGCTAATGAAACTTGTGTATGTGTAACGGCAGAGAAATGGTATATTTTTAAGCTCCCAGTTTGTCACCTTGCATGAACTCACAGTTCATGACATGAATAAGGTCAGGAGAAAAATGAAGATTAAAAGGGGTATGAAAAGAACTAATAGTAGTTTTTTAATATGCTGATTCTTTGTAGCTGGTGTTCAGATGACAGCTGACCTTATAAAATCTACCGGTAATAAAGATTTTTATCCGCCATTTTGTCTCGCATACAACAACAGCACCAAGTCTGAAGTATTTTTAATCAAGCTATTAATGATTAAGTATTTTTTATCATTTTTAACCAGCAGAACATCACAAGATTAAGATATTTTGGTACTTTGTCACATGCATTCTTTCATTTTTCTTGTAGAAGAAGGATTCAATTAACTGAGTCACAGCAAAAAACCATGCAGAAATTTATCAGAAGGGTTATATGCAAAAACTATGTGCTACCTCACTGGAAACCAATGGCACCAGTCCAGTGACTAACATATGCTATGGCAACGGTGACACCACATGGGAGTGATGGGCTGGGCTGCAGGGTGAAAGGAAGTGCTAAGCAGAGTACACAGTAGACGGAGGGAGCTATTCCAGGTTTATCTTCCCAGTGCTATTTTTAAGTCTTTAGATTAAATCTGGTCTTGATGCAGTCCTTCTTTCCACACATTTGGGAGTCAGTGCAGTGCATGCACATGGAAAATACTTTCCAGTTACAGCATGAACAAGCTGAGCAGGAGGGACTCACTGCAAGATTACCATCCAAATCGCCATCTGCCCAAGGGAAGGGACAGCATGTAGTTGCACTATTCCTGGATCAAAGAAAGGATCAGGTAGTTACCAAGTCTTCCTTGCTCTCTGCAGAAAGTTGCTGCAGCCAACCTCAAGAGGTTTGTTCCTGCACTGGCTTGTTCATGCTGCCAGTGGCTTTAGCAGACACAGGCAAAGTTTTTTGTCCCTGTGTTACTGCATCAAAGTTTCTTTACTGCAAGTCCACAGATTTTGGAGTGTGGAGGAGAGAAACAACAACAAAACAGGACTGAAAATGTGGTACTCTGAAACAGGAAAAAGAGAAGGTAGGATGAGAATATACTTCTCCTCTTACACCTATGGCTTTGTCCTAGCCTACATCTTCTGAGGACATTCACAGGCCAGCCCCATTTTTTACTGTTTGCCATGACACAGTTCCTTCCAGTAACAGAGTACTTAGGATAAATGTCAGACATGCATTATGGGAACAGTAGTCTGAACACCTATTCTTTACATAAACAAAAGCTTTTGTAAAAATTATTTGGCCACTTAACCAAGAGTTATTTGGATTGGACCATCAAAAAAGAGGAAACTTCTGCAGCCTATTTTCTGGAATGAATGATCTGTCTCCAAAGAGCAGTTCACAGAGCAAGCCCCTAAGACTGCAAAAGGGAAAAGCTGTTCTCTACCATAAGCTCTATCTTATCCCACAGGTGTAAAATAACAACATCTGATCTGAAACCATCCGTAGATCTGCTAAGTAAACATATAAAAACCTTAAAGTGTAACTAAAACTGCTGCCAATTGTTAACTGTTGTCACTGGAAATGAAGTTGTAGGAAAAGTCAAGAAAAGGTCATTTAATTCCTCACTTTTGCCTCCTGGCTCTCAGCTGCTTTTACTCCAGAAGTGGTCAGGCCCCAGAAGCTGTTCAGTTTCTTACCATGTTAAGAAGCTGCCCTAAAAGGCATAGACAGGTAGCTTATTCCAGAGAAGCCCCTTCCTCTCCAACATGTCCATCACACTCCCTAGCTCCCATGGGGGCAGAGAGAACTGCTCCTGCAGACCCACCCAGATCAGCAGGATTCCACTTTGCCATGGCACAGAAACTGGGGAGCAGCCAGTTCCATCAGCAATGTCCCCATTCCCTGCTGTCAGAGAAGCATGAAGAGCTCACAGGAAGCTGAGCACTGGGTCTGACATTTACAAAGTAAGAGCAAGGATAGCTGCAATGTCTACAAGCATAGAACTTGCATTCACAGCTTCCAAATGTTCTGCTTCACAGAAGACAAAAGCTCCCACTGGTCCCTCAGGAGCCTACCTGGGACCAGAAAATAATTTTATCCAGCATAGAAGACAGCTGGATGTTCCTGTGATCAGGTTTGCACATTCCCAGGTTGGTTACTCATTGGGCAGTATCACCATTATGTTGGGTTTTCTTCTCTACTACATGGATGCATAATTTTAGACAGTGAGATGAAACTTAGCACACAGAATTCTACTTGCTTTATTCCTAGCTCAAGAATTGCAGGCATTCAGTCATTTTATATCTGTATATAGCAATTAATCCATACTGCAATAACTCATGTACCATGTTATATTACTGCACTGAGCCTCTGCCAGTTTCAGATCACTCACCTCTGTCAAGTCCCATAGGATAAGAGGGCCTGTAAGACCTATTCAAAGTAAGATTTTTACCCTGGATGGCCACACATGATCTAACTTTCATCACCAGCCGGGTGCCAGGGGAAGAGCAACTCATGTTGAGAAAGGCTGCTGGAAATGGTATTCCTGCCTGTGTCATACCAGCTGCTGAACTTCTGCTCTTTTGTTATCTGAATCTGCATTTGCAGTGCCTGCCTGGACAGCCTCTTATTTTAATTGCTATTACTTTCAATGACATTAATCTGGGGGAGGGAACTTAGAGTTAAAGCAGCATATTTTATGTTTATAGAAATGATAATCATGTTCAGAGAGCAGATTAAAAGGGTTCTCATAATGATGGCAGTGAAGGCAGAAGATAGAGCTTTCATTTCCATAAAGCATTAAGCAAACCCTACTTTACTGCCAACACAATCTGCTGCTGGCTCTAACTATTTATGTTTATTTTTATGTATTTATTATGTGTTTGTCCCCTGCTGTCAAGGAGACAGGCTTCTGCTCCTTACCTTTCAGGAATGCATTAATCCTGGTGATTGGTTAATGTGTGGGGAGGGAACAGAGCAAGGGGAATACAAACTGCAGCAACCCAGTGCAGTGTAAATCCTGGGAACAACCTGAACTGGATAGAGATGGAATCTGGGAACTGTTCTTAATCCTGACAATTACAAGCAATGCGAACGCACAGGACCCAAAATAACACTCCTGGGTAATAGCAGACTTTTTTTTCTTTCTCTCCAAGTGGAAATTTTATTCATGCAGCCCAGGTAGGGGTTTTGAAACAACAAAATACAAGTTGATGCAGAGTTAATTCTCGTTTCTGCTGCTGGCCCCAGAAAAGCAGGTGTCGTCATGGGCTGTTGGCTGCCTCCTCCCGTGCACAGGGTACAGTGATTAGAACAGCATGAGAAGCCCAGTGAAGCCACCAGAGCTGGCACAGGGCAGTGTGGCTAACAGAAAAGCACTGGGGGAAGTAGACTCTTGATGGCTGATGTCGCTGTAAATAAGCCTTATGTTAGCCCAGAAAAATCCAGTTCAAACCTTACTTTTTTTCCTGTTTGCTCAGTTGCCAAATTTGCTGAAACTCCACTGGCTGTATGACTAATCATGCCTTTTAGTATTCCCCCTCCCTGTGATGAACCTAAGTTACATTCAGAGCACTCAAACCCAAAAGCACTGAAAGAAAAGACAAGGAAGGAAATCCTAAATTCTGAAATTTCCTGTTCCTGTCCAATTAAACATTTGTCATCTTCCAAACCCTATGAATGCCTTAACTTTTAAATTATTTTTAATGATGTGGTAGTTTAATCCTTTCCTTGCTGGTTCATCATAGGGACATCAGTGATCCAATCAGATGTGGGAAGTGAATGGATCAGGTAGACAAATGAGCTCTAGTAACAGCAATTTAAATGTCTCCCCCACTCCATACCTCCTCTCCACAGCCTCCATAGCAACCATGTTTTTGAGAATCTTTGCAAAGATTCTCAAAAATTCAGTCTCCAGGGTAAAGTAAACCCCTAAAATCATATTAAAAATCTGAAACAGGAAAACCAGAGAATTTTTGCACAAAGCACAGGAGGGAAACATCACAAAATCTGAACCTCTAAGTCACACATCAAGTCCAATTTTACAGTTTTCTATTCCATCAGTGCCAGTTTTCAGCATCATTATAGCCTTGTGATGCCTTTAAAACTAGGAGGGAGGGAGGGCTTTTCAGTGCAGCTCTACTGAAACCTGGCTCTAATGATAATTTAAAGTAATTTATAACCCATAAAGCACTCACAGCAAGGCCAGTATCACAGTATCTAGTGATATTTATGAGTTTGCAGGTCCTAGTTCTATTAATATGAATAATATGCAGATTATTAATGAGATAAAAGACTGTTTATTGTTCATCTTTCATTAAAAATACTAAGTGAGCAATCTGCAGCCTACTGGCATCTGGAATTATGGTTTGTGTTATCTGCAGATTTTGCTTTGTTTGCACAGAATGGGTCAGATCATAAGTGGTTTATGGTGCTCTTTAGCATACAGCTATGGCATGAATAGGCTGAAAAGACAGATGCTGGGCAAGTCAGCACTTTACTGATTTGACATTCACTGCATTTGCAAGGTTAACACAACTTCTGTCCTGAACAGAAAGAAATCAGGGGCATTCCCCCGAACCAGATGAATGTTAGTGGTTGCAAGGAATAAGGGCACTGCTGTCACACAAGAACCTTCATTATGGCAGAGAAAAAGCTCAAAGGGTAAATATAAAATTCTCTGCTTTCTGAGGCAGCATTTGTGCAAAATTTATGTATGCATAAATACTTCTAAACATTGTTTTATTGACTTTCATTTAGGGAAAAATTGACTTTCATTTAGGGAAAAGCAAGAATCAAATTTTCTTTAAAAATAAATTATATTATCAAGCCTAAATTAGCAAATCTGCAACTGCTCTAATATCCTCCTGAACCTAAATGTGTGTTATATGAGGCCTTTTATATAGAAGGCGTGCCATGAATTAACACAAAATGCAAAAAATCTGATATGTAGTAAGGTACTTAAGCCATGCAGAGGAGAAATTTGAACCAGATCTGTGTATACCAGGTAAATAATAACAAATACATCACCAGAGAATCAGGCAAAGCCAGTGTGAAGGCACTCTTCGTGCATTTATCTCCTCTTTTTACAAAGTACAGCAGCAACACTGGCTCTATTTTGCTAGAATGTAATTTCTGGCATTGTGTGTTGTCCAGTGCCTCTGCTGGCATTTTGTTTTGGATCTCTCTAAATCCACACCACAGCAGCAGAAGCATTACCCTCATGATATAGTGCTGCAATCCCTACAACTGTGTATCATTAGTGGGAAATCATTTTAATACTCTTGTAAACACCATCAGGGAGCCAGGAGACTATTTGTATTTGTTTTACTGTCACAGACTAAACTGCCTTATTCCAACCCTGTCCATCAAATTAGTGTTGGACCAGGTTCAAAGCACTCTAAACCTGCCAAATCCAGTCTGGCTTGAACTTTAATAGAACCAGGCAACCATTTTCTGGTGCAGACACTGCAAGCATATCACTTGCAAATACATGTATTAATAAGGTGCCCTTGCTCCATCATGCAGAAGGCTGCAATCCCCATGTTGGAGGCATAGCACTTTGCTCCAAAGGTTTTATTACAGGTTTTATACTTCACATTGGCAGAACTTTTCATTTCCCCCCACATGGAGAAAATGTAGGTGTATAAAATATTGGATAATCTTCTTACATAAAATATCTTACATTTTATGTAAGAATTCAGTCTATATTTAGTCCAAAGTCTTCCCCTCTGAGGTAAGTTTTGGTTTTAACCCAAGAAGAAGGAGAAATCTTGGCAGAGTGTTGAAAGAGAGATTTTCTGACCTAGTCACTTGAAGAGATAGTATGATTTTTTAGATAAAAGTTATACTTTTCTTTCAAAAAGACTGAATATTCAGTTCAGCCCACCACAGTTAACTATAAAACACAAAACTGTTGACCAAAACATGTTTGCTGAGAGGGGTTTTCAAGCCTTAGCTGGGTGGGAGGAACAGCAGGTGACCTGGGAGCTCATCTAGCCAGGGAGCTGAAAACAGCACCCCACAGGCCACCAGGATGGAGTTTCCTCAGAAAAGGGGGGTGGCACTAACAGCTTCAGAGCACCTGTGAGGGTGCACTGCAGTGCTGGTGTACCTCAATCTGCTGCTACTTCCAGCTCCTCCTTTAGCCATTGCTGCTGGAATTTCAGAAGGAAGCCTCATCTGCCCAGTCAAAGGCCAGATCTATATTAAAAATATTTGCCAGAAAGAACTGCAGTCACAGGGAACAGGAAGACACAAAGGTGATTAATGCATTTTTTTTCAATGCTGAAAAAAAATGTCTGTGGGCAGTTTCCAGAAGCAATGCTGGTAACGAGGGAAATTCAGAGTGACTGCACACTCAAGCACATTTCTTTTAGTCTTCATTTTTGATCTTTTTTTTTCCACTTTCTGACAACAGCAAAGTGTTCAAAACTAAGCTCCACTGCTCATGGAAAGCAAGATGTTAGCTCGCCTCTCAGCTGCAATCAAAATTTGAATTGTATGTTTAATAAATTGGGGTTGTGATGGTTAGTTACAAGAGCTAACTAAAGTATCTCTTAGGATTTGCATAGCAAGCCTATACAGGAGGAGCTTCCAAGTACAACTATCAAATATTCACAAGTGGTTGTAACCTTTCCACTTGCATCCAGATGCTCTCCCCTGTACCATGCTGTGCAGGAACTGCCACTAAAATCAGCACAATTCCCAACAGAAAATGCTACTCAGCTTGAGTAAAGGTGACAGAATCGAACCCTTGGAGGGGGAGGATGAGAAAACTCAGTATTAGTTTGAATAATTAATGTATCTGAGAATATCCTAATCTCCTTATGAGGAGAGAGGCAAAATCTAAATACATTATTCATGATGAATTATTCAGTCAGCTGTGTATGAATTATCCTGGGAATATTTCACTGGCTTTTAGAACTTCTTTCTTAGAACAAATAAATCTAGCTTGGGTAAAACATCCCCTTTGGTGGCCAACCACATTTTCAAACCAGTCTGTCAACCAAAGATAAATTTAAAATGTTTTCTAGCATTTATATCTACTGCAGCATCATCTAGGAATTCAAGCAATACATTTGCATCATAGTAGCATCATGTAGGAATCCCAGCAAGGCTTCTCATTATCTTCAGTTCAGTACAGACAAAGATGTGACTATATTATTGTTAGACTCAAATGAAAGTGTAAATGTGTTTTAACACCATGAGATTTTATAAGACCAAATCTAAAATTCTGGAAAGAAAGACTAATTGTTGACTAAGCATACAATTGTATATGCATACCTTCAAGACCATGAAATGTAGTGTGTCTTCAATGTCACACCTGCCACATGAAGTGAGGCAGAATTTTTCCTAGGACTCCTTCACTGAGCCCTACTGCCAAAACCTCAAAAACTCAAAGGAAGGATGCATCTGTGAATAAACAAGATGGATGGATTTCACTTTCTGAGCTCTGAAATCCCTTGAGTGCAATATACTTACTATTTTTTTTTCTCAGAGATTTGTACAGTTAAAATTATCAAGGTGGGAGAGGTTTAATATATTCATGCATAACAAAACAAGCCCACTCCAAAATCATCAGAGAAGACATCAGATCAGGCAACTTAAGTTTCTCCATTCTTTGCATCCCTCTACTTTTTTCTTTGGTAGGACATTTTACAGAAAACATTGTGTGTCCCTAATAGAGTATAGAAGGGTAACAGAGCAGATGTAGCAGCTTCTCCTTTGCTCATTCTAATGCAATGAAAGGCCTACGAGATGGACTAGTGGGAATGTCAGGTGTTTAAAACTATTACAAAAAATACCCAAGAGCAAAGCCTTAGTACCACAATGCCACAAGAAAAGCGTCACCAAGCTCAAAAAAAGAAACAAGCTGGAAAAAACAGCCTTTTAAACCAAGACAGAACAAGGAAAAAGGGAGGATAAGAACTGATGGAAAATGGAAAACAGCTATGACAGATCTCAAGCTTCAGTGAGAAACTCTGCTCTGTCTCAGCAGGGGGACCTTTTGAATCACATTTGTGATTCTTGCTTCACTTATTTGAGGTCTATTTTGCTTTAAATCCTGTGTTCATTCCTGGGTATTTTCTCTCACTTAATTAAACCTTCATATCAGACTTTTATTAAGATAGAGGCAAAGCCTGTACCTTCCTCATTCTCTTAAGGTTATCTTCTGAAATAGGATTGAATTCTTTTAATGGAAAGAGACGGGGGAGAGAGCTGCTAAACCTATGGGGAAGTTGTAATTCCACAGTTATTTCTAAAAATACAAAAGATTGTGGTATCTTGTATCTGGACAATCCAATTAGCTTAATGTCTGGGAATTAAGCAGGCTGCTGATCATGTTGGAGAACTGACCTATTTCAATGGAAAACTGTTGTATTTGCACAGCACTCTCACTTTGGCTCGGTAGCCAAGTCTCCAGAATCATCCTGAAATTAACCATGGGCATCACTGCCCAAAGAAGGAATGGTAATTTGTTCTTGAAAATCACAGGCACTATAGTACCTGTTCACTGACTGGTATGCACCACAAAAGTCAACGTGGTCAGATTTTCATATGGGTATCCCCAGTTACTGAATTCACAGGTTTGTTTTCTAAACAAGTAATTAGCTAATGGCCTCCAGATCCATAAAATATTTGTACAGTTTTTCCATTTCAGAATGTGAAAAGAAGTCTCACTGGTTTCAAAATTTTCAAAAAATACTTATCTCACAAGCGAATTTCCCTCCCCTTTCCCTTTCTTTTTTCATCCTTGAATGGCATGGAGTGACACAGCATTACTGAGTGTTTTGGAAGGGGTTTTTTCTCCTGTGTTTGGTTTGCTTCCCTAGTTCACTCCACACTTTGGAGTGTTTCCAGCTGCAACAAAGAGCAGAAGAGTGCAAAGCTGGTTCCCTTCTGCCACTCGCTGCAGGTGCTGTTCCTGTCAGCAAAGGTGCCAGAGCTCTGGACTCCCCAGGCTGTCACATACTTCCATGATGGCCACAGACTCAATCACAGCTCATCCCCCTCAGAGAAGGGATAAAGAGCCAAACAAAGTTATTGGCTATGCTGGGACAGCACCATACACACCATAGGAGCTCTCTCACTGGGAAACATTGCTCTCTTCTTCCTTTTTTAAGTGTAGTTTATGATACTTAAAACATTTGCATTTACCTCCACAAGCCCCCCTGATACTATTTAATCAGTGACAATGGAAGTGGAAATTACAGGGAAGTAAATCTTCATCAACAAGAATTAGTTAATGTTTGGTAAAGAAAGTTTCACAGTTTCGGAGGTGGGAGTTGTGTCACCTTCACGTTTTATTTTCATTCTCAACTTTGTGTTGATCTCCTTCTAGACAAGATAATTATTGTACAGAAGACCTTTTTAAATCTCAGAGATCTGCATGCTTTAAAAATAAAATAAAGAAAAAGAGGAAGAAAATTTTAAAAATCAGAAAACAAAATTAAGTGATGTTTGGAAAACAAGTCCTATCGCAATGTATCATGCAAAGCATTTGACACTCACACATGACATCTTTGTCTATAAACTGGAGAGAAATGGATTTGACAGGTTGACCACTTGGTGAATAAAAAAATGACTGGATGGTCACACTCAAAGAGCTTTGTCAATGTTTCAATGTCCAAGTGGAGGCCAGTGACAAGTGGTGTTCCTCAGAAGTTGGTATTGGGATCAGCATTGTTTAACATCTTTGTCAGTAACAAGGATATTGACAGCAAATTCACTGGCAATGCCAAGCTATGTGGTGGTCAACACACTACAGGGAAGGAATGTCATCCATAGGGACCTGACAGGCTTCAGAGGTGGATCTGTGTAAACCTCATGAAGTTCAGCAAGGCCAAGTGCAAGGTCCTCCACCTGGGTCAGGACAATCCCAAGCACAAACACAGGCTGGGCAGAGAATGGATTGAGAACAGCCCTGGGGAGAAGGATTTGGGGTTGCTGATTGATTAAAAGCTCGACATGACCCAGCAATGTGCCCTTGCAGCTCAGAAACCAAGCACATCCTGGACTGCTTCCAAAGTAGTGTGGGCAGAAGGGCCAGGGAAGGGATTCTGCCCCTCTGCACTGCTCTGCTCTGCTCTCAATAAACCCCACTTGTAGTGCTGTATCCATCTCCAGGCCCCCCAGAACAGGAAGGATGCAGACCAGCTGGAGTGAATCCAGAGGAGTCTGCAAAGATGATCAGAGAGCTGGAGCACCTCCTCTACAAAGACAGGCTGAGAGCATTGGGCTTGTTCATCCTGGAGAAGAAAATGCTCTCAGGAGAACCTCTTTGGAAAGCAGCTTTCCAGTACCTAAGGGGCTACAGGGAAGCTGGAGAGGAACTTTTCACAGCATGTGTAGGGAGAGAACAAGTGGGAATGGCTTTAAGATGAGAGAGGGTAGGTTTAGGATAGATACTAGCAAGAAATTCTTCACTGGTAGGGTGGTGAGACACTGGAACAGGTTGTTCAGAGAAGTTGTGGATGCCCCATCCCTGGAAATGTTTAAGGCTGGGTTGGATGGAGCTGTGAGCAACCTGGTCTAGTGGAATGTGTCCCTGGCAGGGAGATTGAAACTAGATGGTTGTCAAGGTCCCTTTTATTCCAAGCTATTCTATGATTCCATGATATTAAGAGGCCTAGTCATTCAATCTAAAGGTAACAAAATATGGAACTGCCAGAAATACATAAATTTAATAAATATGAATCAAGATCACTTTCTTATGTAGCACTCTTCATAAACAGACCTCAAGGATCTTTGTATGGGAGATCACTCTCACTCTCATAAAGACAAAGACCACTTATTTTCTATTTTATTAAAAATACCATTTAGAATTTCAATGCAGAAGGTGACGTGTCTCCCTAAAAAGGACTTACTTTCTGAAATTTCCTCTGCAGCCTGAGCATATATATGGTCATATATAAGTTGGATGAAGAACAGTCAGGCAAGGAAAGAAATTGACTCATATGGGAAAGAACTGGCCTTGTATGAGGCACCAGAACTATTTCTCTTCTTGACCATTTTAGCAGTTCTGAGCAGATGGCAGTTTAATTGTTCATGTCTTTCATGATATAAAATGTCTTAAGGCATAGAAGGTCATCTCTCATTTCTTCCATAAAATAGTTTACCACAGAGTTTTTGCAGGAAGGGATATACTAGAAGATTACAGGCTATTTTGATTACTCATCAGGGTCTGATATTATGGCATGTTTGAAAGAATTATGAGAAAATGAAAATTAATGTCCACGTTCACAGCAAGAAAAAAAATTTTGGCACTGTAAAATGTGATGTTTCCTGCTAAAAGATCCACAAACTCTTTCATTCATCCAGTGGAAACTGCTTGGTGCCTGAACCCTCTCGTGCAGCAGTAGGCAATAAAACTCTCGCAGGTGGAGAATTAGCCCAGCCATCAGGGCAGTGTGCTTCTAACTTCTTTCAGTTGGCCCTATCTCTGCTCTGAACATTCCACTTGATCGATAATTCAGCAGTGTTGCCTTTTCAGTGATTTTATTCACTCTAAGTCAGAGCTGTGCTGCAGGATGAGCAGGAACCCTGGGGAAGCCGTGGGATCCAGCGGGCACGGCTGGCTCCTGCGCTGCTCTGCTGCTGCTGCCAGCCATCAGAGCAGAGCTGGATGTGATCAATACCACATCCCACCAAATGCCAGCATTTGTCCTCTCCCTGAAAAGGGACACAGCTCAGAAATTGTAACTTTAACAGGAAATTCGTACAGCAACCAATGGATACCAGTCCCTGGAAATAAAATTGTATTACAACCAGTGGCTACCCCACCAGTGCTCACACACTCCAACTTTGAAGGAAGCCTTGTCATTAGAAGAACAGCCTTTATTGAGGTGGGTGGTATCTGTATCAGGCTTCAGTCCTAAGGATAGATATGTCATCTTAAATGTCACCTGAATATCTAGGAAGGTGTGAGATCTTTGGAAGCTTTTAATCATTTTGGAGTTCCTTTTAGGCTGGACTTACTGTCTCTGCCTTCTGTTTTGCTTTTCTCCTCAAGTTCTTTGATTTATCTGATCCACTTTTTGCTCCAGCTGAAGTCAGTGGGAGTTTCACCTTTGATTTCACAGAGCTTTGACCTTGCCTATCTAATGGAATTATCCTTTTCTGATGAGGGTAGTTGGGTGTTAATGGGATAAGACAAGGGAAAGGCAAAGGTCATTGACAGGAGGACTTGTGTCTCCTGTACACAGATTAGATAAAGCAGAACAGAAGGGGAGAAGAAGTAGACACTGAAAAATTCCAACACTACAAAGCCATCATGTAAGGCTAGATGTTGAGGGGGAAAAGGATAGGGTCCCAGACCAAGAAAAAAAAAAAAAAATTCAGGCCAGTGCCATCACAGGAGGCATCACACTGCGACATATCAATAGGCTCCGGTGTGGATGGGGGTTCTGGTGCCCCAACTCAAATCCTCTCTATCTCCTGAGAGGGGAAAGACTGCCTACATCGTTGAGTCTGTTGGGTTTGTGCCACAATATCCACAGAACCTATGTGCTTTTAATACTGCCCTATGTATAGTACTTGTCACAGCTACAAGAAGCTCCATTTTCAACTACTCACAGGACCAACCTGGCCACATAAAACACAATTTTCATGCTAGAGTTTGTGTTTGCCACTGGGGTGTACCCTGTTTCCCATTTACATTTTACAGATGTGTCCAAGAGCTGGAAGCAGGACCCTTGTGTTGACATCCTATCTGCATCTCCATTCTCTCACCGCAGCACCTGCCACTGTTTGCTGGGAAGGATGTCCAAAAAGAGAGAGATGATTTACAGAATGGAAAAGGATTTATAAACAATGAGTCATTCATATTCCCTCTGAGACAGAGGAAAATCTCAGCAGCTGCAGAAAGGAACATAAATGCCAATGGAGAGGGTTTGAAGGGAGCCATAATGTGCAATGTTTGAGCCTCTGAACATGACCCTTTGGGGCAGTTACCTGTCTACCATGGATTTTAGGTCCCAATCCTTAAGCTCATATTCCAACAAAGTTAGGAAATGAGCCAGCACTGTGGTAAAAGCTAGAAACATTGCAGCCCACCACGCATTATTTGTAGAAATGAAGCTCAGTTTCATATTATACTGAGACTTTTATTATTTTCTGGTAGCATTTTCTGATACACTTTGTAAGAAAATTGTGATAGATAGCTCAAGTTCTTGCCTTAAATTTGGACATTTATTAGGGAGTGAAGTCCCTTTTGGGGGGTATTAATTGTCATAGGTGGATACAGATCAGTGAGGTATAAGACCATTTATTTGTTTGATAGTCTGTAAAAACGTCAGGTAAATTTATCCCAGTATTTTAATGCTGAGAGATATAAAATGAAGAAGTCACAAGGAAAAAGGAGAGGAAGCAGTACAGGAAGAAAGTACAGGGAATACAGAGGATATCTTCCCATCCTTAAATTGATCCAAGTGAGTGAGAACCACTTACAGATGCTTTGATCCAGACACTATTTCTGTTTGGAATGCAAAACAAACCTGTGCATGGCTGCACTCTAATCTGTAGCAAATACAAACTGCCTAACCACTACTAAGTGGCAGAAGCATTTACTTAGCAGTTTCTCAGACAAATCTTCCCTTTGCATGATGACAGATTCCCTTGTAACAACAGTCTAGAGATTTGCTTGGTTGACTTATTGATTATTGAAAGCAGTGCTTTAATGCTGACTTTCCCAGAAGACCATGCAGCATGTTTGATTTTAACTTTCCCTTGCCATTAGTAAATGTAAATATTCATTTTCAGAATTTAAGCTTATTAGGCCCATATCTACAAAAGAATAATGGTTCATGCAAGATGAAAGCAACCGGGGATTTTGTCAGATGAGATCCAATAAGAAAATTGATGTTATAAGCTCTTTGTCTCCATCTGCCATCAAGCAAAATGAGCTTAAAATATTGGCAGTGATTAGCCTGGGAGCATTCAGGCAATATATTCTCCATGGAACAGGGTCCAGTTCCTGCAAAGATAAGCATGCACATATATATGTATATATGTATGTACACACACACACATACTCTTGCATCCATGAATTCAGATCCTTTGTATGATACCCAGATATGTAAGTATTTACAAAATCAAGGCTCAAAGGTACCACAGATACAGAGAGCTGCTGCTTTGCCATTAGGCTAAACTAATGGTTAAAAATATGCTTTTTCTCTCAGTTTTGACTGAGAATTAGTGAAAAAGGGAATAAAATCAGTTGTAAGGTTTTTTATAGGGCTGTCGTGGCTCCCTTTTCACAGTAGCAATGCCTTAGCTACAGAGAGAAAGGGTCTGGCCACAGCACTGCCAGGGCAGGGGGCAGGAGGGCAAGACAGAGCAGGGAGCCACAGCCCCATCCTGCTGCCCAGAGGTGGCAAGAGGAGCTGGACTGGGGACTGTGTGGCCCCAGACATGGGAATGGAGCAGTTCCAAGGCCATCAGGGATTCAAAATCAGTGAAAGGTGTGGGCAGGAGCAGGCAGAGCTGCAGAAAGCTCAGGCAGTGACCCGGGGTGAGGGCTGAAGCTGAAATGCAGCTGAAGCTCCTGGAGGCATCCCGACCCCATGAAGGTTTCCTGCAGCCTTTCTCACACAGCTCTGCCCCTGAGCTCCCATATTGCTGCTCCTCTGTACCTGCAGCACTGGCCTTGGGCACACTTCTCAAAACACTTTGGGGCTGTGCATTTCTTCAGGACTCCATAATCTTTTAGAAGCACTTTAAATCTTTTAGAAGACACTTTTTCTTCTCTGTGTAAAAAATACCCAAGAGTGATCATGAACAATAGTTAATGTTTTTGGTGATCATGAGTTATATTTTTCTTTTTGGTTTTTTGTGGCTGTTGGGTTTTTTCCTCAACTAAAAATGTGATTTCTGGTATGCTTTTTGCCTGTTTCGTAGAAAAGGCCTTTAACATCTTCAACTATTGTATTTCTTTTAACTCTGAATAGTGAGCACTATTGAATTGCTGCCATAAAATATGAGTTCCCTAAGGAGACAGGCATGATTACCATATTAATATTCCATGTAGTAACAAATATAGGAAGTGGTAACTCATTGCTCTGGGAAGAAACACACTCTGATGATTAAAGAAACACATCTGGGAGAAAGGATGCTATTAACACCAGTGTAAGTGACTGGACATACAGCAAGAAACAAACCACATGAGGGTGGGACAAAAGTTTAATGGATAGGTGGAGACTACAACTATGAAATTAGGCAACCCCCATCCTTCTAGAGTATTGAGTAATAAGAATGACCATAAATGTCCTTCATCTGATATTTGTATTCACAAATGCTATGAAAACCATAACATAATGCCTCAAGCAGAAATAAATTTTTAAACATTTTTCTCCTTGAGAAGAGGCTTTTTGAATGACTTCATATCCCTCTTCATGAATGATGGCATTTTGTGGAATGATGTCATATCTTGTTCATTTTGGCTCCTAACCCACACACTTCGTGTTTCTGCCATTCTTGGTATGCCTTTACTCATCCTACACATGCATTCAGCAATCCTTTATTAGAGCCTTAGAGCTATGTATTAACAAAGATTTTGATCCTGCTCTGCCAGGTTTTTGCTGTGCAGCCAGTGGAAGCACATCTGCCCTCTCTCACCCCACAGCAGTGTTGCCCAAGCCACCTTTCTACCCTGGCATTGCCCTTTCCCACTCCTGTAAGGCTTCCACAACCCACCCTGAGATGAGACAAACTCCAGTGCATTCCCTCACATGAGACTCTTCTGAGCAGCCCTCTGGACTGCTGGCAGTGCCATCTGCAAGCAGTGCACTGGTGACACAGGGGACACAGAGGAAGCACCGCTAAGGCACCCCTTATCTTCTAATGAGCATGTTTCAAAAGCTTTAGACTCAAGAAACAGAGGCACAAAACACCTTTAGCAGACCTCAATGGAGAGGAATTTGTGTGCAACAGCCCTCCATCTTCTATCTCAATTATTGGTTTAAATGTAGCCAGGAATATTTCACATTAAGCTTCTAAATCTGGTGCCCACAAAGGGAATTGCTAAACTGAAATTGCTGAAAGCTATTGCAGCGTAGGATTGATGCTTCTCTCTGTCTATATCTTGATGTAAGTATATGAAATATATAAGAAATGTTTTTCAAAATTACTATAAACCAGTATCTAGGAAGCCTCTGATAAGGGCAATCATGGACTTTGCAGGAGAAGGTCTGTCTATGCAATTTTTACCTGCTACATTTCTAGGGGGACAATTTTAAATCCTAAAAGATGAATGATGTTTGAAAAAGGCCACCATCTCCTGATGAAGCAGCATCTGAGCTAACAATACTTTTCTTCTAATGCTGTTACTCTATTGACCTCAGGGCTTTCCACCAGTTTTGTCATACTGACTAGCAGCTTGCTTTGTTGCAAACAAAGGGTAAATCCATCTTTTCCATGGCCATAGGAGTGCCTAGGGGTAATTGCCTAGGCCCAAATTACAGCAAGAAAGATTTGGACTGGATAATAGTAGAAAAATTGTTCTAATAGTAGAGTTCCTAAGTCATTGCTCTGGTAATTTAGGAGGATGTGGACCCTCACACGCTGGAGATTTTGAAGAAAACATTTGCCAAGAATTGTGTAAACATATCTACCAGGGGACAGACTAAGGGTGGCTTCTCAGGCTTCTGGTTGTCTATGAACCTCTGAGATAGAACATGTCCTAAAGCATTAGACTGAAATAGAAGAGCAGTTTTCCTTTTCAGACAGTCCCAGAAGAAAAGCAATATTCCTACACCTCACAGTGCTGCAATGAACTCAGCTGTGAAAGCTGTCATAACAACATTCATCCAACTGTGCATTACAAAATGCACACTCAGTTACCACAACCAATGCAAGACTAAATGTGTGTTTACCTACAGCCATTCCCCGCCCAGCCTTGCATTTTTCTGCAGGCATTGACTGATGGCTACAATTACAGTGGCTCCATGCATAATTCAGTTCACAAAGACCAGGCTAGGTTCATAATTTTTTTTCCCAAGGAAGCATCAATCTTCTCCTTAGGAAGAGAAAAAACAGGGAAAGACTGGTTAATAAAAACAGTTAGCTAGCAAGCTAGCTAGCACCACTAGCCCAAGTGTTTCAATTATAATTCATTCCATTTCAGCTGCAACATTTAAGACATATCATGAGCATCACACAGTGATGTGAATACTCCCACACCCGTTGAAAGTGGATCATACATCAATATACCATGTACTATAGTCACTACCTGTATTTTGAGTCTCCATTCCTTCATAAAGACTTTGCAATTTCACCAAAATCTGTGGAGTTTATCTAGATTTACTTTGGCAGAAAAGTAAAGAAGTGTACCGCAGAGATGTCTGTTTCACTCAAGTCATTTAGTTCTTAGAGAGAAAGGTTTGGCTGAAAACAGCATAGAAATCCAAAGACTGAAAGTGTGTTGGAAAAAAAACAGAGCAACACATCATAACCAAGCAAGAGATTTTCAGTGACTAATGCCATAACTTGATGGTAGTAATGAATTTATCAGAGAGCTTGGGAGTGTATCAGAACAAGATGCTTGACACACAAATAAACATCTTTAAGTGATGTATTCAGAGGCCAAGATGCACAGCCTGCATTTATTCTTGCTAAGTGCCAGACACTTGGTGAGTAAAAAAAATCATCTGAATTACAAATTTTTCTTTTTATTTTCTTTTTTTTTTTTCAATTAGGCTTCTAGATTGGCCAATCATGCCATATTGTGGAGTCTTGAATGGCTGTTTCACTGGCATTTCCTTCCCATGATGCTTCTGAAGAAGCCATTTTTCTATTCTTATTTAAATTTAAGTCTTTCTAGAAAATGGAGAACTTACTTTGAAACATTTGTTCCTGGATGGTTTTGCTGATGTTACAGAATCTTAGCTGAAAGTTTTCATCACTTTTCACCAGATGATGCATAATCAGCTTAATAGAAAGATCTTTTGTCTTGGACAGGACTAAATCACCCTTCCCAGTCCTAGTGGGCTGAGACCCACCCAGCACCTCACAGCATTGTTCTTTCCCAAAGAAGCTGCAAACATCAAAGCAGTCTGATGGCAATAGTCTGGCAATGCACAGAATGACAGGGAAGGTTTCCCACTCACCTGCTCTGGTATTTTGTGCTGAGTCCCTCGATGTGCAGAGTCCTGTCTTGACCCTTGACAGTGATCAATGATTATCCTACAGAGTGAACTATTGATAACCTCCTTGTTGTTGCTGCAAATGCCAGCAGAAGCTCTGCTGCTTGTAAAAGTCTGTCCATGCTCTTGAACTTGTCTTTGGAAGCTGTACTTAACACCAGAGCTTGGCTGAATGAGTTGGAGTCTGCCACCCATGCTCATGCCTCTGCAGATCATCTTCATCAGCTGGTATTGCTTTCAGTCTTCATCTGGCTGAACCTGTTGATTGATTATTGGATGAATACAGACTTGGGGAGATGTGTAATGCAACATTTGTGAGGCCTTCAATTCTACTTTTGAACTGGAAATTTTATTTTTCCCAAAGCAATGCATTTAATTTGGCAAGGCTTACTTCAACAATATGCATGCATTTTCCAGAGCAAGCAGAAATTAAGTTTGTGTATCCCTATGCCAGAATGGGAACTGTGTACGTGTTCACTTGAGACAAACAGTGAGAACATGGGTATGTGTGTGTGTCTAAGTTCCAAATGCATTTATCAGCCATGTTATCCATACATTATCGATCGACATTAGAATTACCAGCCACATTGCAAGCAGTTTTCACAGTTGATCTTTTATCAGCTAAATTCTCCTCTCCATGAAGATTTCTAGAAGGACTCATGGGTGAAGAGTCTTCAGCATTGTTTTCACCTCTCATTGTCATGTTGTGACATGAACATTAATTTTAATTGCAGATTTTTGTTCTATCAGCTCTATCAAGAAGTAGCTTTGAAAAGCAAATACAGTTATTTCAAGGCATATTGAGGTTTTTAGTGCCCACTGGTGACAGCACAACAAATACCTCTCTGAAAGTGATATCCACTGACTGTTTCTTGTCCACTTATCTTTCTCTTTATCTCTGCCAAGATTCAAGTAACCATTTTTTGACCCCCCAGGATGAGAAAGGACAGACCAGATCCCAACAGCAGCTGGCCTGAGGGCTATTGAGGACTGGGGAAGCCAGTGGCAGGAGCCCAACATACCCACACTAGGTATTTTCTCACTGCAGGGTTGGAAACTGGGAGTTGCCAGCATGGTAATGAAGGGAAAAGTGTGATTTTGGAAATGAGCAGAATCAAAGTTATTTCTTGATTCTCAGGGCCACCCTTTCTTGCTGTACATCATGGTATCACAACTCTTGCACAAACATGCATGCACATATATAAATACTATATGTGCTTGAAAATGTATCCACACAGACACAGAGCTAATTTCAAGACCCATATTCAATTGTTAGTAAGGGACAAGGAGTGAAAAAAAATTCACACGTATGACTAAAACTGTTTAAAACCTCAAGTAAAAAACTCTCATTAGTATACAATACTCATATTCTAGCTCTTGAATACTTCAATTTAAAAATTATCCACATGATTTGTTTCATACAACCCCACAGGCTGAGCCTAGGCCCACCAAACAAGGCACTTTCCTGAAGCTTGAAAGCTGTTTAATCTTCTTTTCTGGTCCCTCTGAGATAACTTCTGAATGGACTCTCTAAGCTCCTTATACTAAAAGGTGATCATAGTGTAAGGCCAGAAGTTCCCAGGTTCCCTTCAGATGGTGGACACATGCTGGGCCTGACCAGTTATCTGTAAACACAGATCGATTTCAGCCTGTTGTACAAAAGGCTTTGTGTATGCTGGAGTAAATAGATATATTTGAAATTTCCTCATGACAAAAAGAAATCACTAGGATATTACCAGGAGGGAGAAGAAGACAAATATTTTTAAATGAGTGGTCTGAACCTGTCCCTTTGTGACTGATTGAAATGAGAGTTATGAGGCCTGGATTCAGCCTTTTATTATGAGACACTGAGTTTCTGCAGTATATTTTTTCCTTTCTTTAATTTAGATCTGTGCAAAAAATTGGCATGAAATACAAATAAATGACAAAGCACTGAGAATTAGGCCATTTGTCTGTAAAACCAGACATAATCCCCAAAATAGCAAAATACAGAAAAATGCGTCAAAATGTATTAGTGATGACAGGCCATATATTACACAGGCTGTTAATGCAACTTTAGGTCACTTATCAGTACAGTGAGTCACAGAAGCCTAACATTAAATGTAAGAGGCAACATACAGACAAATATTGATTAAAATAACAATTACTGCTAAGTGCAGCATTTTGCTAGATACAATGACAGCTAAAAGACTGGTGAGGTGCTCACAATAATGAGCAAAATAAATATTTCCACCCTCAAGTATATACATATATACACATGCATGTACATATTGCTTGTAGGAAAGAGCTGAAGAAATATGTAAATCTCTATGAATACATTATTTCAAATGCTACAATAATCTTCCTTAATTCAAAATCCCTCTAAAGAGAGATTTAAAAGCCCCATAGCTTTTGCCTTACACAGACACCTATGTGACAGTGTTCACAGGGGTCCGAGGGTGAGGGAAGAGATGAGGATCTGACTCCATGCTTCAGAAGGATTGATTTATTATTTTATTATATATATTATATTAAAACTATACTAAAATAATAGAAGAAAGGATTTCATCAGAAGGCTAGCTAAGTATAGAAAAAAAAAGAATGATAACCAGGGCTTGTGGCTCGGACAGATAGTCTGAGCCAGCTGGCTGTGATTGGTCATTAATTAGAAACAACCACAGGATACCAATCACAGATGCACCTGTTGCATTCCACAGCAGCAGATAACCATTGTTTACATTTTGTTCCTGAGGCCTCTCAGCTTCTCAGGAGAAAAAAATCTTAAGGAAAGGATTTTTCATAAAAGATGTCTGCTACACACCCATAGGTCTGAAGAGCCAGTGGAGTTGCCCAGTTCATACAGGATTTCTTGCTCCGTATTTCAACAAACTCTGCCTGTCTTCACTTACCCCTAAATCCCTGCTGTCATCACAGTGGGGCTGGGCTGGCCAGCAGTGGGGCAGCCTGCAGCAGGGACCTGTCCCCCACTCAGAGTGAGAGCAGAGCCAGGCTGGGGCTGGCCATGGGGATGGGGCACCTCTGGGACAGTCAGGGAGGCAAGTCTGGGATCAGCAGACAGGATTCATAGGGCTGGGTACAGCTGTACCACAGCATGAGGGCTGGAGCTGAAAGGCAGCCCCAAAGCCTGAGGATGATTCTTCTCACAGCTGCCTCTGGCCACGTTGCTGCTTTCCCAGCACTGAGAACAGTTTGTGTGGTGTGCCAATATCAGAGCAGCCAAACCTCTCGTGTCAGAGCACGTGGCAGAGCCTGTCCATGCAACAGGGCACCTCATAGTTTCTTCTGGAAGTCTCCAGATCTCCAGCTGTACTTGGACAATACAAATCATGAAGGGCTGATGGATGTGGCCCCCAGATTCAATGTCAGAGTGCCCCCAAACAACGAAGCCATGTTCCAAACTTAGCACAGTGACAGTTTTCTGTCCAATTCTCCTCTGGCATGTTTTCATGAGGAATAGTTTGTTTTAGACACAGATTTACAGCACTGCATCCTCTCCACCTTTAAGCCTATATGTGGGAAGGACATTGGCATGCTCACAGTAATTCTGCACTGAGTTCCTGTTAATGGACCTTAGTATGAGAGGTGAGTCAGCCCTACTCTTTGCATCCCTTTCATCCAGAAAGCAATGACAGGGTTTGTGTGCAGGCCAAAATGTGGCATAACTCTGCCAGAATGACTACATGCCTGCAGGAAAGCTATCTGGATAGGACATGAGGAAGTGCTGAGTGTGCTGCTCTCATCAGTGAGGATGTAAAGTGTTTCCTAATGAAGGTTCGAGGGGATTTCTATAACACATGAATTTTGTGATTAGATCACCAGAGTTTTCACCAACTGATACATGTAGGCAGGGCCATAGGTCAGAGCACAGAGCTGGTGGGGGATGTACATGCAGCTCCTGTGCCTCAAGGCATGTCAGGAAGGTCTGTGGACTCACCTAGAACGAGTCAAGAAGGAGCTTGCAAAAAAACATCATCATCCCATATCTCTCAAAGACAGGCCATCCACTTGGCCTATGAAATTTCAGATCAATATAGTATCTGTTTGAGTAATTATGGCACTGTTTGCTGAGGTGGTAGTAATTTCCCATTACAAGATTTCTGTTCTGATAGATTAGAGCTATTGTGGTCTATTGTGGAGCTGAAAGGGTTGTACCCTTTCTGGATAACATTTGTAGCTAGAAGAGAAAAAGGTCATTCATAATTATTTTTCAGGTGTACTGGCTTAGCTACTCATTTGATTTATCACATGTCCTTTCTGACACAACATGAAATAATCAGAGAGTTGGATAGTCTTTAGAGGAAACAGGCATCCAGCTCATAGAATATATCAGTTTCAATAACACAGTTCAAAGGAATCCTTCTCCTTTCAATGTATTCAGGGATTTGTTCACCAGTTTAGGTTCAGCTGCTTTCAAAATAGATAGAAGAAACCTCCTTGTGTGATATAACCAGATGCCATTTGCAGAGACGGTGACATATGGTCCTTCAGACGTGGAGATAATCACAGAGGATAATTCTTGAGAGCCCGTTAGGATTCCAGAGTAGCTGTCTCTGCCATGTGGTGCTTGCTGATGTCTAAATATGATAAATTCACTCACTTTATTTTCAAAAACACAGCTGAAAGAGTTTTAAAAGGAGTAGCATGAAAGCAAAAAAGTATCAACCCTAATTACTCAATCAAAGTGAGAAATATATTCCTGATTCCATCCAACTTCAAGGCAAGTTAATGAACTAAATAGAAATCTGCAGCTGAAACTCACTGATATGAGAATAATCTAATTTTCCACAGTGAATGCAATAAGGATTTCAAGGGAGCCTACACAAGCTTTTGTTCAATACATGGCTTGGGCAGGCAGAGTATACATCATTATTTAACCCCTTTCTGTTCCTTAAAAAAAAAAAAAAAAGAAGAACCCTTGTATTCAGGATAAGAAGCAAAAAATTTGAAGTTTATATTGTTATCACAAAAAGTATTTTTAAAATGGGACTTAACAGAGAGGCTATAAAGTACTGGCTTCCCCCAGCACAGGGGGTCCAGGCTTGTATTTAATCCTATGTCTCTCCCAGTCTGATATTTGCCCATCAGCATTGGCAAAAATAATTCTCTTGAAGAAAAAAATCATAGTAGATGGTTGTGCCTACACTGTGCATGTTTACCCTGCACAGAAAAGGGCCAGGGCTGGAGAACTGAACCTTTCTCCTCACTCACTCCTGCCACCAAGCCTGGGTCATTACTGGGGCCAAGGACTGTGCCAAGGACTGGTCCCAAAGGGAGTGTGGGCAAGAGTCCATCAGCATCAGCTTGCCATGGAAGCACCACACCACTGCACACACAGAGCCACACTTTGTGCTGTGAGACCACTGCTCAGCTGGCCTGTGGCACAAACCTTACAGAGCTCATCAGATCTGGGGCACTTTGAAATAAAACTCACACAGTAACACCATGGTTCAAGGCTGCAGGCTCAGCTGAAGGTCAGAGCTGTGCAATGTAAGTGCAACCAGTCTGCTCTGGAGTGAACCTGCCTTACACAGTGTGGTGCAAGGCACTTTGTGCTACCCAGTCCTGAATTTGATTCCTTTACCTGTTAGGTGTAATATGCAAAGCACTCCACCAGTCTGAGATACCTAATGAAAAAATCAGCTCCACACACCAGGATCAACAGAGTTAGAAATTTCTTCAGGCATCAGATTACTCCCAAAACAGTCTAGAAAAGTATGAAGGGGCATGGTGCCATCACTTGAAACACTGAAATAAAGATTTTAGTGATGGTTGCCACAGTTGCTGAAGCATGTTAAAGGAAGTCCTACAGACTTCATAGGAAGATGTAGCATGTAGGAAGACACAGTTGATTTAATGTCAGCTGATGAATCTCTGTCTCCCATAATATATTTGCTGTCCTTTTATTTGGTCTTTCTCCTGACACAAGGAATTCTTCCTGTGTTGTTTTTTTTCAGTGTGCAATGCAAGGCACACTGGATCAAATAACAGACAGAAGGTGAAAGTCCTTCTGGCCTTACACACACATGAAAGCAATAAGTGTGAAAACTGTGCCAAAGCATCCCTTGAGTAATTTTAAACTGATATAGTTTGAAAACTCTGAGTACTCAGCTTACCTGGATAAAGGAGACTAAAATACCCTTTCTGAAGCTAGAATGGGCTCAGCTGTTGACAAACATGCCTTTCCATGGAGGCACATTCTATGAGTAGTGTGTGACTATTCAGTTTTACTGTGTCATTGCTTGGCTCAGCTGTGTGGAGAGTGTTCAGGAGAGCTCTTCATGTCTTTTAGATCCAGCACATCCCCCTCCAACTGAAGAATCCAAGAAAATTACTCGAGTCTTCAATCTCTTATAAGCCTCTCAAGCATAGGAATGGGCAGTCCAAGGGGAGGTTGGAGTCACAGTCAAAGACTGCAGGTGGCACTCGGTGTCCTGCTGTAGTTGACAAGGGGATTGGTCAAAGGTGGGACTCCAATGATATTTAAGGTCTTTTCCAACATTAAGGATTCTGTGATTCTGCATTGCCTGAGAGGGCAATCAGTTATTCTGTGTGGACTGTATAAAGCTTGGTGTGCAGGCTCTGGAAATCTGTCCTTCAAGACATCAGCTGGTAAATGAGGAAGAAAAGACGGTTTACGATTCACTTGTGAAGTTTTAACTGCTCACAAGCTCTCTGTGCCACAAGGCAGCAGCAAATTGGCATTATCAGCCTTGGGAATATGAATTTTGTGCATCCCAGAGTAATAGAACATCCTCTGTCTGAAGAAAGAAACTAGTATAAGCAGTTAACTTTTCATATTTGTCATTCCTTTTAAGAAATGAAAATGCTTCAAGTGCTTTCATTAAACTAGTTTAACAACAAAGGAACTAGAACAAAGAAAAAGGATTTCCGTGTTGCAGGAGATGCTAATCACCCTGGATTTGCTTCCTACAAAAATGACACAGAAAAATCAGATGTATGAATGGAGGGAAAATTTTGGACACCCATGATCTTTGAACTTCTGGATTAAAATAAAGCATTTCTTGGAATTCCAAAACCAAAGCTATCCACTTTTATTCACTGGCCTGAAATGAAAATTTTTGTTTTCACAGAAACAATTCAAGTTTACAGAATAGTGTGAGTTGGAAGAGACCCACAGGGATCATCGAGTGATCAGAGTCAACATGAATCTCTGTGTCCAATCCAGCTGCCAAGGAGCCCTTGGGGAGCTGACTCCCCATGCCTTTGTGTGCCTCAGATGGGCACTCTTCCCCACCAAAATGTATTTTCCATGGCCTCACCACACAGCAGAGGTCTAGGACAATCCTGTGATGTATCACACTGACTCAGCCACAAGGAGAAACTGCCATTGTTTCTCATTTTCACAGGCACAGTTCCATCAAAGTCTTTTTTCCTGTGGCAACTTTCTATTTTGATGAAACACACTGTTTCTCATGGAAAAATATGTGATGTTTTCTATAGGCTGTTAAACACCCCTCAGAAAACAGATTTGAAAAATGAATGAAGACCTATACCACTGAAAGCAGATTTTCCCTGTCAGGAAAACAAAAAAAATATTTGAATTAATTTGGTAGGTAATTCTTCTAAAATGATGGAAGTTTATTAAGCATTTATCTGTATGTTACACTCAAAGATGGAGTAACACATTTTGAATTTAATGAACATGTGTGTTTATATAGCACAAATTACTTCTTCCATTTTATGTGGCATGTCTTGTATTCTTAAGAATTATTTATTAGTAGTTTAGGGAAAATGTACAGTCTGAATGTTAAACTCTGTAATCAGTTCTGTTGTGCTACTTGTTTCTAAGGGGCAAATTCAATACAACTCATGTATTTTCCAGTGTAGACATATGTATAGGAAATCACTTCTAATACCATGGCAAAATAAATTATTTAAATTTTCACATTCCTCACAAATTCCAGTCCCCTTTTTGACTAGTAATTACACAGTCATAAATCACAATTATTTTGAAATATTGTGTTGTTAATAACATGCTGTCCAAAGAGTCAACAATAATATTGAGACCTTCTGTAAATTTGCTTATTTCTGCTACTTGTTGATAATCATAATGGCTCATAAATGGTCATCTGAGCAATTTGAGGTTGATTTTTTTTACCTGTTTGGCTGACATCCAAATTGAATGAGAGGAAAAATATCTAAGAAATGATGGAGAATTAGAAATTCCAAGCGTACTTCTTTTTGTTATCACATATCACTTTAAATACTCCCTCCAACCATCCCGGCATGAGAACAGATCTGATAATGTGACCTCAGAATTTCAGCTCAATGTTTCATTTCTATCCACGAGCATTCAGGGTATTCCTGTCTTCTGTGAGCTTCTCTGCTTGGGCACTGCGCTAGAGGCTACAAAGTGGAGGTCATATTTACCTGACAGGCTGTGGAAAGAAACCCTAGAGACAAATGGGCTTTGATGTAGCTACAAGTTTAGGTGTAGTTGTGGGCAAAGACATACACTGTCCCAGGCAAATAAAACTATTTTAGAAATTGAGATTTCTTTGGTACCCTATCAGAGTCTGGTGAAAAGAAGGACAAGGAAGATAAGTCTCCTCCTCGCTGTCCACAGTGGTTCTCCAGCACTGACTGACAAGGAGGGGGGAAGGAGAAGTTTCATTCTGTCTTTGGAGACACAGAGCGCGTAAAGTGAAACAGCAAAGAGTATTTATGCAAAGGAAAAACGTACTTGAGGCTCCCCTGGTGTCTCTGTCTCTCTGGGAGCCTCTCAGGAACCCCAACCAGTCCAGAGTTGGCAGACACCTGAGAGAGACAGCACAGACAGACACCACCAGAGACGTCTGTAGAAGATAAGGCCGACTCTTAGCAGGGGTTAATCCAAGGTTTTATTCTAGGAGTCCTATAGGATTTATGAACCCGATGTCTCCGGGTGTGTCCTGCTTGGCTTCTTCTGGCTCTTGCTGCTGAACCAAAGGCGGCAGCTGTGGCTTTTTTCCACAGAGATACCTCTGGCTGGCTGGATGCAGCAGCTGGGCACTTAGAAAAGTCCAGGCAGGGAGGGAACTCAGTTTACCTTTAGTGGAAAAGGTTCCAGCGGCAGCGAAGAGAAAAGGAGCGGGTTCTGTTGTAAGTTAAGTCCAAGGTTTATTGATGCATCGTAGATCACTGTAACAGCTCCAGGATCCAACCCTGGACAGAACTCCCCGATGGAACCGGATACAGAAAAAGACCCCAGCCACGTGGTCCCTCTCCTTTTTAAGCCCGGAACCAGGGGGCGGGGAAGAGACAGTTGAAGGCCAACCAGGTGTGAGGAGGGGATGGCCCAGGGGAGATTGATTGATAGGCAGCTAGGCAGGAGGGCAAAGGAGGATGGGAAATAGGTTCACATTCCAGAGGGGGTTGGGGACAGGAAATGGCGTAACACTGCAACAGAGTCCCAAAGGAGCCCCTGAACCTTAGGGGGCCTCCTGCTGAGAGCCCCCGGAGATGTGCCAAGGTCACATTTAAAGGGAGGTGCAAACCAAAAGTAGATAACATTTTACTGACCAATGAGTGACCCTAAGGGATAGGTCCTGGGGGATGGACATTTGGGACAGTGTATGGGGCAAGGCTTGGGGGGCTGACCCCTGGCCTCTGGTTAATCACGCGACGACCTTGACCGAAACTTCTAGATGGAGGGGATGGGATGCTGAGTGATTGACAGAGAGCCAGGGTGGGGATTTGGGGATGATCTCAGCAAAGGAAAGGTGTCAGGACCGAGGGCATCCCTCTGGCTGTCCTGAGCAGCCAAGACCCCTGCCAGGGGTCTCAGAGACCCTGGCACAGAGCCCGAGATGCCTGTGGTTTTGATTGTGACCCGTGGAGCAAGTTACCAACCTTAGATGAAAATCTGCAGGCCATGACAAATTAAGTGGAATAATAGTGAAGTTATCACAGGGTGAAAAAGTAGATTTTGGGGTTTTTGGTATGGGGGTTTGGGGGGCAAGATGGAGGGATCTGGACGTGTTCAGCTTTCTCCTTCTTCTTCTTCTTGGCCTCCATCTTCTGCTGTGATGTTGGCACTTACAGATTGGTTTAGAGTAGAAGCTCACTGTCTAACATAGGTGATAGGTATTGGAAAGTAATTGTAAACATTGTATGTGTAGTTTTCAGTATAAAGACATAACACTGCCCTGGGGGCAGGCAGAACGCCTGGAACTGTCCTGCTGGACGGATCTCGGCAGGACAGGAGAAAATTTTTTATAGATAAGATACAATAAACAACCTTGAGACAGAGAACTGAAGAGCCCTGACTCCTTCTTCAAGCCCCAGGCTGGGAAAAGAGACTTTCTAACTTTTCTCGGGATACTCTGACAAGCTAGAGATCCCAACAGAAAGGGATTACACCGGGGGGGGGGCGGAATCTGGGATAAGCTATTTGGGAAAAATACGGGGATACAAAACCAAATAATTACAAAGTATAAAAACACACTACAACGCCCTGGCCTGTCGGGGTGGGTGCCTGGCGATTGTGATCAGCCGGCTGTGGGGGTTCCTTGGGACAGAGCCCCGCGCAGAGCTCTCCCAGCGGGATGAGCGCTCCCGCGGGATCCGCGCACGGGAGGAGCAGCCAGCGCCGGCCCCTCTGCGCCCCCGGAGCGGCGGGGAACCACTCAGAAGGAGCAGGAATCTCCTCTCCCCGGCTCTAGCAGCTGAATTCCCTCGCCACCACGCTGGGAGCTGGCGAGGAGGACGGCCTGTGCCAGGGCTGTCGTTAGCGATGTAAATTAAACAGTTACCACCGCAGGGTGACTCTCTGCTCTTTTCCCCGAGCAGACAGCTGCTCCAGAAAACACATGCTCCGGCTGCTCGGGCTGAAAGGAAGAACCGCAGAGGTTTTATTTATAGATGCAATAGGCAGGTGTTCCGCATTTAATGTCTGCCCGGTAAGAGCTGGAATTGCCTCTTTGCCCACAATGACTGCATATTTGATCGCTTGCTGTGTACATAATGCATTATATATACTCTATACCTCTCCCTTCCCATTTGGATTCAGTGCAGAACCTCTGTACAGCTGTGTTGCCCTCTCCTGCAGCAAAACATTTACTGATCTTATCAAGGCGGAAAGATAAAGGGCTGCAGACTGTGGAAAACTAAACTTTAATGGAGGAGCTCACACCAAGGTGTGCCTGCTGTGTTTCAGGATGGCAGGAGAGTGTTGTGAGAGGAACATCCGTCCCTCATTTCAGTGCAAAATGCTTCATCAAGCCTTGGGAAGCCACGTATGAAATATTAATTAATTAGCTCCAAGTCTCACTATACCATTGTGAAACTGGCACAGTGCAGCTTTGTGCAGGTTGTTTTCAGAAACTGTTGCCTTTTATTTCAGCTACTTGATCATAGCATGCTGCATAATTTATACATCTAAGAGCCTTTTGTAGGGCATGTTGGTAGAAAAGCTCATAAGTACCACAGGAGCTGGGATCTTGTCAATATTAACAAGGAATTTTGAGGCTGGCAAACAAGCACAACAAAAGCAGTTTCCTGTGCTTGTTGCCATCCACGATCTTGGTAACAGCAGGTTTGCTACAATGACTTGTGACAAAGCAGTAAGAAAGCAAAACCAAGCTCTCCCAAATCCAAATGAAACAAAAAAGATACCTTGCTGTTAATGCAGGATGGCAGCCATACCATGGCACACATACATTTTGAAAATATATGAAAATTAACTTTTAAACGGTTTTCAGTTGAGCTGAGGAAGAAGGCAAAACACTTTTGGGTCTGCAGTGCTATGCACCAGTCACCAGAAATGCAGAGCATAGGAGCACAGGCAACTTCCACTACAGACTGCCACTGACAAAATTGGGAAATGTTTTTTCTGTGTTTCTTGATCAGAATAAATATTCTGGCATGCCATTTTTACATTAGGGAAAGGCATCATCAGATTGAGGATAATTTTAAAACTCTTTTTCTCTTTGGAAATATCTTTTTTGGATAAATATCCACAGGAAAGAGTGGAGAGGGCAGGGGAGGTCTGGGGGTGTCCTCAAAGGCCAGCTAAGAGGCCATTAGTGTCAAAGAGCCCATCTGGTGAGCAGACCTCAGCTGGGGAACATCAGGAAGCACCATCAATGCACAAGTGGGTAAGCAGCAGTGATGCAAAAGTCAGGCACAGCAGCAAGACAGCACAGCTCCTGACCCATGGGTGTGAGGGAACACTCATGCCACCAGAGCTGCCTACCTAAAAGCTCAGTGTCTATCCCAAGCCAGATATCCAAATTCCCTTGACCCACAGTGCAGAGGGCACCTTCCTCTCCTCCTAGGCTGTGGAGGGAACCTCTGTGATGAGCTTGGGTTGGACCCCCTAAACTTTACACAGCTACAGCTGGGTGAGGGGGATGCAAGGGATGTGCCAGGACTAAGAATAAAGCTCACAAGTCTTTGCTTTCCAGCTCTACAATTAAACTGCTAAAACATGTTGACAATATGCCTGAATCTTGTTGGAACATCTATGGCAGAAATACAGCTTATGCCTGCGCCTGTAATTACTTATAATTAGAATGTGTAATTGGGATGTGGACAAACAGCCAGGCTCAACTGCATACAGAGGCCTGTCCCTGCCACAGCAAAATTTTTAGAAAGATCAAACAGTAATCATGTTCTGTAGGTGTTAATTTTCACAGCTTAGTCAAGGAGCACATACAATAACCAGCTAAACAATTCTGGTTGTTTACAGTTCTGCACCCTCAAAAGACAGACTGTAATCAAGATATTTTGAGAAAGCCATTGTATTCTTTCACCTTCTTGACAATGTCTATGCAGCACAGAACATCACCCTGGTCTGCACTGTGCACAGGGCTATGCCACACATCCTTGAAAATTAATGGTGACTGAGTAAGTAATGGCCTCTAGAGCCAGGGCACAGATAAGCAAAAGGAGATCTGGCCCTGGGTATCCTGTTTGAGAAGGGTGCAAAGAGGTGTGCTTGATGCCATTTCCACTGCTGTGGCTGCCCAGGAAAAGGGATTCAGCAGCAGAGGCTGGGAAGCCCCAAGATGTTGATAGAGGACAGCCCCTCTCTGACTGCCATCCCTTGATACTCCAGGCCCATGTGCTTTCTCCTTGGCACCCATGGGCAGAAAGATATCTGTGTATAAGACCAGGGGCAAAGGGCAAGCAGGGCAGAAGCCTGACTTGGAGGACCAAGCCATGTGGAGGACACAGCACAGCCTGTGCTGAGAGCCCACCTGGGCTCTGCCAGTGTTCCACCTCGCTGCCATCTGTGCTCTGCACTGTCCCCCCGGGCACAGGCCAGGAATCCAAACACAGAGAGAGACTGGCACCTCTCAGAGAGGAGACCCAAATAGAAGTGAGGTGCTCTGCTGCTTCTGCTACCCCATTCTCCTGGCAAGGGAATGATTCTCCATAGAATGGAAAGTACTCCAGGAGTTATTCTTGAACATGACACTGCCACAGCATCTCCCATGTCTCACAAAGACAGTGATGTTGGGAGAATAAAACAGAGCAGGTCACACAAGAAACAGCACTTTTTCCCCAACCCTTATGGCAGTGGTGAAGGGCTGAAAAAATGTGGAGAAGAGGGTTAAATATTTTTTTTTAAGTAGCAATATCCCCAAGGAGGGTATTTAGTAGATATTTCTAGCTGGTACAAAATGAAGCTGCTTCTCCATCACTGATGGGTTTTATTTTCCACAGGTTCCCCACAGACATGTAGGCAAGCACCAACCCTGCTCAGCATAAGAAAAAGCAACAGGTGACCAGCAAGAAAAGCCAGAGCCTCAGTCCAAAATAGGCTGGATTTCAGGATTCACTCCAATAGGAAGGGGGGGCACAGACCTGGAACTTACAGGTGAGTTTCTAAGGAATTGGAAATGCATCTGACAAAGTGCAACCTACCTGACAGGCAGCATTCTCTGTGCACTCTGCATCAAAATGTTTGTAGGAGGCTAAAGCAAGGTGAGAGGAGAAGGCAAAATTTGGCCAGCAACATCCCTTGCTGCACAGGAGACCTAAGGCTGTGCAAATATTTCCAGTCAGAAACATGAACTGCAACCCAAAATCCAAATATGTGCTCAGAGACATCTATTTCCCCCTAATCTTTACTTTTCTGATGTATATTATCAGATGGCAAGTAAAAATTATTTCAGATCCCTAAAGGCACACAGGTACCTTCATGCTGACAAGAACACAGTGGAGGGGCTAATTGTTTAACTTCTCAGTTTTCAGTGGTGGCAGGCTATTAAATCAGCTTGGAGCTCACTCAGTACAATGCCCTCCAGCTGCAGAGCTGAAGATTTGTTTCTGTTCTCCCTATAATTACTTTGGCATAATTAGTTTCTACTTTGCAACTGCCTTGGCCTCTCTCCTGCCAGCACAGCATTTTGTCAGTGGCCACTCCAAAGTTCACACGTCCCATTTCACCCTGGCCTACCACATCCTCTGTTCTCCTAAGGAGTTTGGAAGAAGACACATTTTGCCTGTGATGATCATTTAAGCGTTGTACATGTCTCTAATTATTTTCTTTATTAATTTATCTAATCGTGAGGTAAAGTTTCTTTGTAATAAGGGAACTAACTCTTGCAAAATTCCAGTCCTTCTTTATGGTAGCTGGCTTTTGTGATAGTTCATGTCCTTTTGCTCACAGATGAACCACCAAAATGTTCTCAAAGCTCATGGGTGAGTACTTTCTGGCCCTAGTGATAAATTTCATTTTTAAATTGTTCCTCATCTTTATTATCTACAAAAATTAAAAAAGCTCTAGTGTGGGTATTTCCCCTTTGTCCACTGTGATGAAGATAAATGCAAGAAATTTGTTTCATTTTGCTGCAATTTTCTTATTATCCCAAACTGTTACTTTTCAAAATGACAGTGTCAGCTGATGGACACGTTGGATGGAATGCATTTGTTCCTCTCACTGTATAGTTTGTGCAATAAATCTTCTTTAACTTTTCCAACAAACTCTGTGGTTGGCAAGCTATCCTATGAGTACCACAGTACTACTGAGAAAATAATTTGATTTTTCCCTCCAATGATGGGGGGTTTTTCCTTTTTCCCCCAGCCAATTGCTACTGGAAGCCTACTGAAACTGCCTCCCCCTTCAAAGACTCCTGATCCTGACGTTCTTAAGATTTTCACTTTCTTTCCCCTTCCTACTAATTACAGTGCATGTTCCTTCCCACTGATTTCACACAATCTTAAAATTTACTTTTTTCTTCCTTTTCTGGTTTAAGATATGAACCACTCTTAAAAAAAAAAAAAAAAAAAAAAAAAAAAAAAAAAACAAAGCATACAGCACCTTGCAAGTGTTTTAGCACACCTTTGCAGCACAAATTTTTAAAAATTCCACCTCCAGGGAGTTCTTGCACTGAAAACCCCTTTTACTTTTCTTCACTAAGCCTACAGGTCCCAGGCCATCCACAAGATGCTGCAGAGACACAGACAAGCCAGAGAGCCTCACCCCCAGCCAGCAGTGAAAGTACAAGCATACACTATGCAGCAACTTTCCAAGACTTAGACACTCACCAGAATCTATCACACTTCATATAGCACAGGATAATCTAATTTATAATAATACTGCATCAAAAGAAAACAATAAATATATCTTCAATCTGCACAGCCACATTTGGAGAAATGTCATTGTGGGCACAGTAGGAGCAATGTGTAATAAATGTTTCATTGGCTCCCACAGGTAAAATTTTTGCCAAGGCAGCTGGAGAAACTGTGCAAGTTTACTGGCCCTCATTTTCAAGCTCAGCATCTATTTGGGGAAAACATCTGAGGACTATACACAAATTTATATAATAAAAATAATAGAAAACCTCAATTGCAGTGACGTATTTAGCTCAGAGAGTATCAGTCTATTATTCTGTTTTTATTGCTAAGAATAACACCAGTATTACAACACCCAAAGCATGGGATGTTTCAAAGTTTTATGTACAGAAAAAACAGCTCTTGCATGATGGGGGTAAGAATTGACCAGGGTTGGGAATCCCATGCATTCAAAATTGTTCCAAAGCTTTCTTTTATGACAGACCATTTCCAAGTGCAGTAGATCAGGATGTGCATAACACAGGGATGAATTAAGGTAGTAAAAGACAGTATATCCTCTTAGAGTCAGCATCTAACTCTAATGTTGACTTCAGAATGAGTTGAATTGACCTTTAAGTGCCAAAAGTACTGAAGACCATTACTTCCAATGACTTCAAAGTGTTGAAGTATTCTCCAGAAAGCTCAAGATTTCTGAAAAATCAGGAAACTTAATTGGCACCCACTGGTCTCATGCTTCTCCTTTGCCATGCTTGCCTACAAGGGATATTTCATGGAGGGATAAGTGTCCAAGACACCATCCCACCTCTGACCTTGCAGTTTCTAATGTGGTCTCCCTTTAAAAAGAGGATCTCCCTTCAGGAGAGAAAGAATCAGACTTTTTTCTGGCCTGAACAGAACAATTGAACATGTGCTTGGGAATCACTCATTGTTAATGGCAGTGCAGGCAGGAGAAAGTGCAGGTATCAACTCCTCCAGGAGGCTGACTGTGTTGATGTCTTTCCTCTTCACCAAGAAAAGGAAACCAGAGCTGGGGCTGGAACCCTCGTGTTTCTGCTGTGGGCCTTTTACAGAATGCAAGGCCAACTTGGTGAAGTTTCTCAAGGGGCCAAAATACCATGGAGGAAGAATACCATGTGCTCAAAAGGACATGTACTCAGAAGGATATTTCAGCTCTTTCATTGTAGGCACCTCACTCCAGCATTTATCTTGAAAAAAATATATCCACAGATCACAGTAGCCACAGAAGGAAAACATCTTGAGCAACATTCACCCTTTCATCTTCAATGCACATATAAACAAGAATGATCTGTAGCAAGATTGGACTATTTCTGTTTGTCTTGTTGTCGTAATGAAAATGTTAATAAGATAGATATTAAGTTATAGTGTTCCCTTTCCCTGCATTAGTAATTCTGATGGAAAACCATATGGACAGCTTATACTGTCCCTGGGCAAATATTAAATAAACAAAAGGTTCAAATACAATAAGCATTAATATTTCATGAAGTTGGGCAGACCATCAAGAAAGCTTTTCTTGATCACCTTACCTAGCATTCTCCCTGTGGAATTGGAAATGGCATTAATGAGAAGCAGAAAGAAATATCTCAAGCAGCAAAAATACACACCGAGTATGAAAATGAACTCCTTTTTGGATGTCTCAGAGGAGCAGGGCTGTGCAAGAGACAATATTTCAGATGTCTTAGCAGTATATTTTGAAAAGTCAGGTAGCCAAGTTCTGGTTTGCTTGTTATTTTATTTTCTGTTGCCCACAGGAGTTTTCAAAATCCTGCTCCATCAAAACACTTTACAGATGCTGCTTCAGGAGGGTGACACCTACTCAATATGGGACAACTTGGACCAGTGGAAAACTCTGAAAATTGTGGCAACCCATAAGTACTGTGCAGTACCCACAATGGTTTAACCATGGCCAGAAGAGGTGCTGGAAGTCCCTTATTCTTCCACTGCAGGCTGGAAAGGAATCCAGCCCCAGGACCCCTGGAAGGGAATGCCTCAGGAGTGGGCTGGGCCTCTTCAAGCCAGCAATCTCATGGTCATTGGTGCCCATGGGGGTTTGAATTTGAAGCCTACAAGGGAAAGTGAGGAAACTCAGCCACCAGAGTCAGGGGAAGCAGAGACCCAGCTGGCTCAGCAAGCACATGTGCTGGAGCTGCAGAGCAAGAGGCTTTTGGATGTGTGCCATGGCCAGGGGGCACATGGTGTTAATTTGTGCCCCCACAATGGGATTTGTTTTGCTTGGTCTTACACAATTATAGCACAGACATCTTCATCTGGGCTGGTTGTCTAACTCAAGGAGGAATAGGTGCTCCCAGGCATAATTCATGTCCTCCTCAGATAGATGTCTGAAATAGAGCAGATGAATAATTTTCTAGAAGCACCTCCAGACTCTCCGTTGTCTCCAGAGTCATAAAGGAGCCAGACAACCAGATTAGATGTAGACTTCTGCTTTTTGGGCTTATAAAATTAAGTGAGAAAAGTGTCACCTTTTGTGACTGAGTTGCATTAGACTTGCACATGATTCAAAGTGAATGCAGCATAGAATTCAAGCACCTTCATGTGAAACAAAGGACACCATAACTATAATTTTCATCAGCAAACGTTTTATTGAGCTGAGCCACATATAGTTCCAAGTCCATTTACAAGGAAAATGCCAAATACCCACTCTTCCTGAAAAAACTCATAGAATAATGTATAATTTCTTGAAGCACCTCTTTATGTCTCCTCTGGCATTTGTAGTTTCTCAGAGCATGCATGGGCCCTTACTTGCAGTTTCTAATGCCCTAGTTTGGATGTCTAATATTCAGTTTACTTCTTTTTCTATCTGAGATTCAACCCTTTAACAGATGTGGAGAGTTTATTCTGGCCATGGCCATTTATAATTATAATAAAATCACAGTTTTATTGTGACCCTATATTCTTCAACGATGTGTACTCCCTACAGATTTTTCTGATTTCTACAACACAAAATGTGCTGCATGCTTTAAACAGTGGTTGATGACTACTGTTCTATTCCAGTAGCATTCTGTGCCATAAAAATATCTTCAGTCTGCAGCAGAAATTATATTCTGTAGTGCTCTTTTATTTTAATTCAGTTCAGCATTGCACAGTGATTCTGTTCCCGGAAAAGGAAGAGCTGGCAATCAATATGTTTAGACTATCTGTAGACTCTACCCTGAATTAATTACCAATTAACTCAATGTATTTAGCACATTTGTAAAGCCCACAATGGACATGCTACATATTTATTTATAGTTATAGACGTCTGTTTCTTACCCAAAAAGGATCTTCTAATCTTTATGTAAAAAATTATTTTTTCAAATTGTTTTGAGGAAATGTGAAATGGTGTCCATAGTAGCCTTTATTAAATGTGTTAAATACTTGCTGCTAATTGACTGCTAATAATTCAGAGAGCTAAAAGTTTACAGTAGATGTATCTGCTCTGATTTGTCTGGCAGAAGCATTTTCTCATTAATCATCAAGTAGCATTGTGGTTAACTCCAGACACTGCTCTTCAACCATGAGCACAGCATGGTCCTATTCTTGTGCACCAGGGGATTTAAGTGGCAGAGACCAGAAGTTCACAGTGCTCTGTTGGTTGAGAGTACCTGGGATGTCACATGAACTCCAGACACATCCCAGCTTCCCTGCATTTTCTGGGCCACCCTTAATCATTTTGAAACAAGGAGCATTTGAAGACTGCTGTGAAGCAAAATGGACAGATTTCAAAAAATGAAATTAAAGTTAAGATGGTCTGACATAACATAACAATTCAAGGAACTTACAGGTAATTCAGAAAGTGATTGCAAGAACATGTTTCCCACTTGCTACTCATATATATCAGCTCCCAGGGAAGGTTTCATTGTTCACCTTTCACCACAGAAACATTTTCAAATTAATTCAATTTCCTCTGCATTTTATACTAGAAATAGAGTTTCACAGAATTTAGAACAGAGTACTGAGCAAGTTTTAATGTACTCATTATGCCATTACTTGGCCTTTTCTTGATTTCAGCATTTTAAATTCACATGGTCTTATAAGAACACCTTACCCAAGGAAAGAAAGAAATTTTAGGGAAAGCATCTGAAAAAAAATAAATTAGTTTAATTAAACAGCCATTTTCAGGTCTTTGTGGTTTATATTTGAGGAGCAGATTCTTTCCTAAGTACTGAAAGTGCACATTGTTACATTAATTTAACTAATAGGCATTAGTTATGACAGCCTGCTTGGTAAAGGTTCTGAGCCAGTGTCGTTTCTATAGATTTATACACTTGGAAATGTGCACTTTAAATGAGAATCTTGCTGGTGTCAAAATTAAATTAAACTGAATTAAATCATATGCCTGATCACAAAGGCCTAAGATTCTTTTCAGAATCAGGTCCAAATTATAATAGTAACTCTAGCCCGACTACCAAAGAAAATTAAAAGGCAGTTCCAACTTCATTATACTCTGCTGAAGTTGCCGGCTATACAAACAGGGCAAAATCCTTAGCTCTGCAAAGTGACTGGTGCTGGAGCACTTCCAGGACAGTTACTGCCACACTCACGATCCAATAGCTCCAGTAGCAATGATGTCCTGTGAAGAACAGCTCCTCCAGGAACTGTGATCACTATGGGGTCAAATGCTCACAACAAGATGAGCATCTAGACTAAGCTTCAGCTCCATCAAGTCCCCACTCCTACTCTCCACCCCCTGAGTCTCAGTTTCAGACCCAGAAGGATCTAGTAGTGAAGTGCTCTCAGGATTTGTCTGTCAGTGTTGACACACAAATGTCTCTATGGGTTGATGTCCACCCCATCTGAAGTACTGTAGTCAGTCACAGTCAGTCCTGTCTTGCTCCAGAGCACACAAAGCCACAGCAGCCTTCACAGAGAGCAGAGGAAGTGAGGCTTTGCCAATTTTAGTCCAGCAGTCCATGGTTTGTGGCACTTTGGTGTGGCACAGTCATAGTGAATATACAATGGGAGCTAGGAAGGGCTTTTCCTCAAAGGTGGAAGATGCTACTGCAAATTCAGTGATGGAGTAAGGCTCAGAGTAAGCCAGGATCTTTCCTGCTGAATTTGGACTCCTGTAGGAATCAGGAGCTGGAAAATAGTGTCTCCCAGAAATATTTCATTTTGTATTTATGTGGTTCCCACATGTATTGGCTGAGAGCAGCCACCTGTTGCTTCTGTGTCCATGCCAAAGGCTGTTACCCTACCTTAAGCCACTTGGAGCATCAATGCATGATCAAGCAAATGCAACATCTGCAAGGCAATGTGTACTGGGAGTTTTCCCAGCAAGAAACCTCTCTCAGCTGTGCCATCCAGAATCTCTGTACCTCCTGCTATGAGCAAGTTCCCCAAGAATTCTCAACAGAATCACAGAATCTAGAATCACCAAGATTGGTAGAGACCTTCAGGATCATCTATTCCAACCCAGCACCGCCATAATTAACCCTAAACCCCAAGTGCCATATCCAGATGCCTTTTGAACACTTTCAGAGATGGTGACTCCACACCTCTCTGGGCAACTTATTTCAATGCCTGACCACTCTTTCAGTGAAAAACAAAATTCAGGTATCTAATCTGAACCTCCCCTGGTGAAACAGAAGGTCATTTTCTCTCATTCTTTCTCATGGCAGAAGAGACTAACCCTTACCTGGCTACAATCTCCTTTCAGGTTATTGCAGAGAGCAATGAGGTCTCCCCCAAGCCTCCTTTTTTCCAGTCCGTACAGCCCAAACTCCTTCTGCTGCCCCTCACAGGACATGTTTTCTAGACCCTTCACCAGCTCCATTGCCATTCTCTGGACACGCTCCAGCACCTCAATGCCCTTTTTAAATTGAGGGCCCCAGAACCAAACACAGTATTTGAGGTACAGCCTCACCCGCGTCAAGTGCAGGTGAACAATCGCTGCCCTGGTCCACTGGTCACAGGATGCCACTGACCTTCTTGGCCACCTGGGCACACACTGGCTCATGTTCAGCTGACTGCCAACTGCACCTCCAGGTCACCCTCTGCTGGGCCCCTGTTCCTCAAGCCTGGGGTGTTGCATGGGTTGTTGCCACCCAAATGCAGGACCTGAAACACAGGCCTTGTTGAACCTCAGTCCTCAGCCAAGAGATCCAGTTTGTCCAGATCCCTCTGCAGAGCCCTTCAACCCTGCAGCAGATCAGCACTCCCACTCAGCTTGGTGTCATCTATGAACCTACTGAGGGTGCACTCAATCCCCCCACCCAAATCATCAGCCAGTTGGTCCAGGAGAACACTGTGTATTGGAATTAATACCAGTATAGCTGGATGGGATGTGCCTGGGCTTATCTGGCCCTTGCTGCTTGACCAAAGGCAGCAGCTGTGGTGTTTTCACCTCAGAGACACCTTTGGCTGGCTGGGTGCTGCAGCTGGGTGCTGCAGCTGGGTGCATAGAGGCAAGTCCAGACATGCAAGAGCTCAGATTACCTCTGGTGGAGAATCTTTAAGGTGAGGATGAGGGAAAGGAGTCAGTTCTGAAGGAGAGTTTTCAATCCAGAGCTTTATTCCTGGCCCACAGGCCTCTGAATGCAGCAACAGCTCCAACAGAACTGCAGAGACCCTGTGGGTGCCGTGTCTTTTAACCCCGTGGAGAGGGGGAAGGAAGGGGTAGGGATCCCACCCCCACCAACCAGGTAAGGGGTGGGGGGTGGGGGGAGGAAGTCTCAGGGAACAAATGACACCTGGATGTCCCAATGTCCCCAGGGCTGAGAGGCATCTTTGAACTCTGCCAATCACGTCCTGCTGGAATGCCAGGATTGACAGAGGGCACTCAGCAGGGCTCAGGCTGGGAGAAAGGAGAGGCAATTGACACACCTGGGGAAGAAATCTACAGGGAGAAACCCGAGGTATCTGAGGCAAACCATGACATCACACCACAACAGCTGTGTCAAAGGCGGTTGCCTACATAGACAACATCCACAGCTTTTTCCTCATTCACTCAGTGGGTCACTTTGTCACAGAAGGAGATCAGGCTGGTCACACAGGACCTGCTTTTCATAAACCCATGTTGGCCTGACCCTCTAGCTGTCAAGCACATGATACGTGATGGCCCTCAGGGTGATCTGCTTCCTGAAATGGCTGGCACAAGTCATAGCACAAACATATCAGATTCACAAAATCAAAAAAGATAATACCATGCCCTTTTACACATTGTAAATACAGGCTTAGGCAGGCCCCACCTCTGTTAGGCTCTTGTCAGTCAGAAATGGGACCATGGGAAGAAAACTTTGGGTATCATTATTGATCACAATTGATCTCTAGCCTTCAATAAATATGGCATTTGTTAAGTGGGGTATGGAAGGTTTGAAGTACATGAATGTCAAAGCTGTACCATGAAGCATCATTCATTCATCAAACCCTCTCTGGTCTGACCAAACACAGTTCTGCAGCACCCAGGACTTTCAAGGAATGGTGTTAGAAACTAGAGTGGGTGACATGAAGGTTTATACTCTGGGGAAAAGGAATTCTATTGTGTGTATGTATCTCTTCCTTAAAGATATGTGGCTCATCTCAGGGTGAGATTTAGGGAATCTCCCATCATACAGCTGGATCACAGCCAATCTAGAAACCTGCCAAGTATCTGTCATTAAAAGTGATCAAGGGAACAGCCCTTCCCCTAAGATGTCACAATACTAAAAACGACCAGACACAAACAAAAGGAGACACAATGCACAAATGCACAGATATATCCACCCTCCTTCCACCCACAGGGTCTGCTGGGACTGGGGCTGATAGATGTGCTGTGCTGGGGACAGATCACCCTCTACAACCCATATCTGCCCTGCGAGAGGGAACTGTGCTCTGCAGCTGTTGCAAGCTGTAATTCTGAGAGATACTCAAAATATGCCAGACACCAAGCTTGTGCCCAGCTTTCTCCAACCTCTCAAACCCTGCACAGCTCGTCACTCCCGAGGATCATCTCACTGGCTTTCCACTCATTCCTCTTTCCTGCTCAGAAAACAAAGTATCTTTTTCCAACAGATATCTGCTTCAATCAGGAGCCAGCTTTGTGCAGCTACCGTGCCCAAAGGCAGCCTCTTGTCAGTCAGTCTCAGAAGTCTCTTTGAAGGCTGGTTTATTGGCTGCCTATGAGAAGATTGAGGGAGAGTGGGGGTTTTTTCCGTTTCTTTGTATTTTCTTTTAAAGAGCTTTTCTTTCGAAGTTATGCTCAAAGGTATGCCTGCTGCTCCATGCAATGTTCTCTGTGGGATGGGGAAAATATTACAGTTAAGCCCTCTGTAGAAAAACATCATTTATTTTAACAGGAAAACATGAATTATTTTTACAGACTTCAACTTGTGCTAGCCAAACACATGCAACAATAACATGTACATCTAGCACAGCTTTATGTGGAAATGAAGTCTGATATTGCATTTTTCCCAGTTGCTGAGGTCTTCCTCCCCTATTTTAGTGCAACCAAGGTATGTCAGTATAGCTATCCTGTCTCACCTTTCATTTTCCTGAATAACTTTGAAAACTGTTGTTCCCTGGCAGTACTTCCATGCACACCTGCATTCAAAACAAACTCATCTGTGCCCTTCTTCAGGGAAGGGATGAGGTGGAGGGAGTGAAGGGTGATACAATAGCTGTCCTGCCAGCACTCAGCAGGGCAACACAAACAAAATCAGCAGCCCACTTAATTCTCTGAAATGAAAAAGCACATTCCTCTGGCAGAGCACCTTATAAGTCCTATCCAGCAGGGATCTCTCCCATCTGTGCACATTGAAGAGCCACAGATTGAATACCAGATATATTGTCATACCAGAAGTATTACAATGATGACTGCATGGCATAAGCTCTGTACCAAGTCAGGATCAAGCTGCAGAAGTAGCTTTAGTGACTTACTAAAGTGACCTGGGCCTTGATAATAAGCTGCATCATCCATGTAGAAAGTAGTAGCAGCCATGGAGGGGAGCCACAGGCCCCACACCATCACCCAAAAATTTATTACCACAGCATCCAAAATCACTGAATAACTCAAACCACCAGGTTTTACATTTTTTACCAATGTACCACCAGGACATTAGTAAAAAAGGTAAAATCTCTGCTACTTCTGCCAAAAGTAACTGAAAATTCCTTCAAGCTTCCTTGGTCCCTAATGAGTGATCATTAATCATGGGTATTTTCTAAGCACAGTTTAGAGTTTTAATAAATGCCAAATAAAGAATTAACAAGGCCATAATCAAGTAAATATGTTCCTTGATCACTGCAGCAGGAAGGCTCAGAGCCAATTAAACAGCATGCTGTAGTTCCAAGCCTTTCCTGCGTTCCTGCACATTCCTCCACTGGCTGTTTGTAGGGAGGAAGGCAGACTCCAGTTTTCACATATCTGCTGTCATAGGAGAAATCTGACTTTTCACTGCTGCCCCAGAGGGAGAATGGAAATGAGGGGAGAGGGGCTCCTGGTCCAGTTTAGTACAGTGTGTGCAAGACCTCAGCTCACCCACACACAGTTGAGGTGTCCAGAAGAGATCCCTTTCAAGGAAGGAAGCCACAGGAGGGAGATGGTGAGGTTAAACCCACAAAGCACATGTCTTGTCCAAAGAATGAGACTGAATGACTGTTTCAAATGAAGCAGTCCCTTCCTCCTCCACCTCAATTCCTTCTCTCCCAGCCACCTCCTGCTGCTCCAGCTTGAACCCAGAGTCCCTGCTCTTCGAGGAGGGGGCAGTACAGCAAATCCAAGACTAACTTGCTCCCTGTCCTGCCTCTCTCACCACTGCCTAATTCATGGACAAACAGTTGTGGGCAGAAACAGAGCACAATTTCAATGACCAATTCCAAGTGCACAGGGAAAAACCCAAAGAAATGTGCAGCTAACTTGGGACAAACACAACCATCCCATGTGCCAGGCAGGGGAAGGCAGTGACAGGAACAGTGCCCAATCACAACAGTTGGCTGCTGCATGGACTGAAGGCATTATAAATGCACACCAGGAGAAACCATCAAGCTGAGATGAAACCATCTGGACCCAGCTAGGCAGCAGCAGCTGGCTGGGGAGGGGGGAGGATGGTTTGAAGGGGAATAATGCAATCACTGGTTCCTTTATGGATGGCAACTCTCTAAAACCCTCTGGCCCCTCTTATCAGCAGGATTCAGTGCTAATCTCTGATACCCAGGGCAAAGTGAAGTTGAAGAAGCAGCCTTTTGCTATGCAAACTACACCCTGCCTAGGAATTAAGATTGTAATGATTGAATCTATCAAAGCAATGAGAGAAGGTGAGGGTGACACAAAATGCTGCAGTAGAGGCAGCCACCGTTCAACCAGTGCCCAAGAAACATCCACAGCACAAAGATGGGGCTTCACAGCTTTGGGTACTGACAATCTGCTGAGTCCTTAGTGATCCCAAAACCTACAATTAGCTTTCTTCTTGTCACAGACCTCACTGACCTCAACCCAGCTGAGAGCATACAAGCCTGGCCAGAGAAGAACTGGATTTGTCAGTGTCCACTTCCCATTGCAGTTTTGACACGGCATCAGGCAAGTCACTTAAACTCAGTTGCATTCTCCCTAATGTTTTTTTTTTCACACCCCTTGCTGGTGTGACACGACACTCCCAGGCCTGACAGATGCAAGTGTCACAGCTGAAGCCAGGGGCAGTGATTCATGGAGAATGTGATGGCAGCTAAGTGTTCATAGCAGTCATGCATTTGCCACACTGAATTCATGGAGATCTATGATTTATTTTCTGCCTCCATGCCCTGCTCCCTCCCTACATTAAACCCTGCCTGATCATCACTGGCATTCTTACCAGGCTCCTATCAAATATCAAACTCGACTTTTAGCCTTCTGTCCCCTGCCCTATCCCATCCCTCCTGTCCCATTGTGTGCCATACTCGCATTCAGCCCAGGCCCTGGGAGCCCTCCTCAATCTCCTTTCTCAGGTTCTGTCCCTCCTGAGCTCCAGCAAAGCCCCAGGCCACCAAAAGCCTCCCTGAAACCACCTGGGGCTTGAGCCCCTCTGCTTACCTGGTGAATCTCTGCGTCTCCTCTCCTTCTCAATGGACGTTCCCAGTGCCTGACCCAGCTCAAGCTGCAGTTTTCCATCCTCTGGAAAGCTGATGCTTGGGGTTTTTAACCCTTTCTTTTTGCTGAGCTGCTCAGGGCTTTTTTCCCTTCCCTTTTCTTCTGCCTTTTTCTGCTCCCAGTGTTTTTCCCTCTCCTTCTGCCACCTTCATTGTCTCCAGACTCAAACTGAAGAGAGCCCATTTTGCCCTCCCTGAACAGGACACTGGGAAATGTCCTCTGCCCATATCATGCCCCCAGAACCTGTCTACACCCTCCCTTAGGAGAGCTGTGTCTTCAAAGCAACCTTTCAAACCAGACTATGTATTCAATTGCACAAACTTCCTTTGTTTACTGTAAAAGAAATCTTATCAACTGATGTGCATGTCTATTTACAATCCAACACTGCAAATGGTTGCGGTAGAAAATGGAAAAAACTTTAGAAGTGTAAAATTGCATTAGCATTTTTTAAACAAAACTGCTTGCTTCAGAAAATTTCATGGCCACCCTTAAAGAGTTTCTCTTAATACATGCTGCCAAAAGGAAAAATAAATGTATTTTGAGTCAGACCAGAAGAACTTCTCCATGTTTTATTGGTTGGTTACAAAAGCAAAGACCTCATTAGCATTGTTCTGATACACCTTTTCAAATCATACAGATGTAACATTTGTTTCAGATCCATGGGTGGAAAACTTACTTTAAAATATTATCTAATCCATAAAAAGCTACACTTTTGTTTTATTCCATGTAGTAGTTACCATAAAATCAGTCCAAAATATATCACTTGCATAGTATGTATTTATGTATGACTCTCCCCCCACTATATATCCCATCACGCCTGCAAAGTCTTTAAAATGCATTTTGAGACTGCAGAAACCTCAGAAAAGAACTGTGAAAATTATTCCAGAGTTGGAGATAACATTGCACCACAAGGCATTTTTAAAGCTTGTCAGGAAGAAGACTCAGACATTACTGGATTACAGTATCTAAGGACCACTGGGGGAAGCTTTTCCAGGTGGGAGAGGACTGTTTAATCCACCAGGAAAAAGCATGTAAAGGAATAATGTTTGGAAGCTGAGGCTGATCAGGAATTAGGGACATGGATTTAATAGTGAAGATATTAACCAGTAGAAAAAGTGGTAGGGGATGTTCTTGGTGTCTTGAGGCCTTTAAATGCAGAGTGGATGCTCTTCTAGGGACCTGATTTATGAAACTTACTTTAATAGGAGTGTTGGGGTGAAGATACATTGATAGACCTGCAAGTCCACGTCATCTTGGCAGATTATGTCATTGCATTCCCTCTTCCTTGGAACTGAAAACGCTGTGGATGGACTTCATTTCCCAGTATGTGGTTACGTATGTTGAGACACGGCCAGGATTGTGAGGTCTCCCACACCTTACAGAACAAGTTGTGGGATGTCTGATACCTACAGATGGTCTGAGACCAGCTTCACACCTTGTACAGCAGCACTGGATCCTGATGCCATGCTGAGGGACAAGCAATCCACTGTCTGTGACCGGAATATCATTGACTGAATTCCAAACATAATCTACCAGCTGCATCAGAGACATTCGTGGAACAGTTTGATCCAGCAGACACAAATTACATCAAGCATCTGACCACCTTGTGAGATCTGGATGCAGTCATGGAGAGGGTGCAGTGGAATTTGCTTTATTCTTTTTATTATTCCCTCTATACTGGAGGAAATTGAGATGTTCTCCTCCTGAGTAGAGAGCAGAAAGAAAAGCAGTACTGAGGGGAAAAATTCCTGTATTTTTCATCATAATTCACAGTTTCTTAACTCCTCTGTGCCCCATCCAGACTGCCAGCTGCAGACCTCACCAAACCTGTGGATGTGGTTCTTCCACATCAACTCAGCTATTAGGTAAGGACACTAAAGGCCATCCCTGCAGCACAACTCCACAGCAGCTGGCAGAGCCTCTTCCATTTGACCCTCCAGCCCAAAATTCAGGAAAAGAGCTGGCTGACAGCTGAAGTGGATACAAGGGGAGAACTCTATCTCCAAGGGCTTTCTGCCCCAAACAGTCTCTGTTTTAAGAAGCTAATAAAGGGGCTTGTAATGTTAAAAAACATTATTTCTATGTTTTATGCTGCCAGTTTTCCCTGATTACTTCTGATGTGAAATTCATAAATATTTACCAACTTTTTTATTGGCCAGATGAGTTGCTATCCAAGTTGGTGATACTATTCTTGTCAGTAATTTTATTTAGGAAAAAAAAAGCTAATTGTTTTATTAAAAGGTCATTAATTGAGCTGAAAATACCATTTTCTACAGGAGATATTCCCTCCTGTGATTCAGTAACAGAGAAATAAACACTCTCTAATTGTCCAGAGACAAACTGCCTTCTAGAAATTAACTTCCCCACAACATTTCATTCAGGCAGTTGGTAGCTTAATACTAAACCAATTAAAAGCAATATAGAGCTACATGAATAGGATATTAATTTCCTCACCAGAAGTGGAAATGAGTGGGTGCTTTGATTCCCACAGGGAAGGCAGTTCCACCAACCAGCAGCTTAATCTACAAAGGCTGCAGCCTCAAATGAGAGATTCACTGTGCACAACCAGATCATTATGCTGTGTGGGTATTATTGCTACAGCCAAAGCCTCATCCAGTCTGCAGTAGCCCCAGGAAATACTGAAAAAATAAAGCAAGGTGATCTTACAAAAAAAATTTTAAAAGCCCCACACTTTCCCCTGTATCTTATCAGATTGTATGGATGTGATCGTTACTGTGCCAAAATCTCTCTAGCGTAAATTGTCATTCCAAATAAATTTTAAGTATAAAAGTGCTTACATTGAACTGATCTGTTCAATCTCTTACTTCCAATTGCAGACAATAGTGAAAAAGAACATTTAATCCACTTTCAGCATCTTCTTTTATTGAGGATTAGCCACAGGAAACAGTATTAGTTCTCTCTCTCTCTGTGTTGGGGTGGCATGTGATTCTGTCCAGGTAGGGATAGGAGGAAATTCAGATGAATTCTGCTGACAAAGCTCCTGCAGTCTGAAGTGGGACTGGATCATCCATGGCTAAAAGCCAGCAGTCCAGAAGCCATTCCATCTTCCTCTCTTGTACCCCTGGTGTAGCGGCCAGGCCAAGAAGAGAAGGATGTAGCAGGATCATTGCCCCATCAGCCCACCAGAAAATACACTAATAAATACTTCCACACTTTGGGAGATAAATCTGCTTTAATTAACATTAGAAACAGATGTATAAGAGATAAAGCATGAGAGAAGATGCAAAATACAAGGTAACAAAGTGAAGATGCAGTAATGATGATAGGAAACTTTGCCAGAGTTCTATATTGTTAATTGATTCTTTAAATGTTGCATATCCCAGGCAGCCAAGACTCCTATTTAGAGAGTTGTATATCAAAACTGAGCAGGACACCCAGAGAGGGGCTTTAATTTATTTTTAAGTTGCAATCATCTAGTCCTTGCAGAGCAATTTATCATATGTCCCCAAATAAATAACGCTTCAGGGCATTTAAGTTTCTTAAAATCACAGCAGCTGCTTTTCCAAGTGCTCCTAGATCTGTGTACATCATTACATGGGTCTTCAACATGTTCAATGGATCCCTGTGAGGTTTCATGTAATTTTTATATTCATATAACAAGAAGTATTATCAACACACATTGTCAACTTCAATATGAAAACAATTTACCATTAGAATTTCTACTCAAGTAAGGTCAGGTCAGATGAGGAGTTCAGGGGATTTGCAAAGAGGAAAGGGAGAGAAAAATTCAACCCAACAAAGTATCTCCAAGCTTCCCCAGCCCCATCATGCCCTGCTTTTCCCCAGAATTCACCACAAAACTCAGCTTTGCTCAGCAGTACATTACTTTGTCCCCAGTGGGTTAAATATTAACGTAAATTTTTGCCTTCAGATACCTGTAATGACCTCCCTCCTCCCACTTCCCTCATACATGCTCACACTGCAGGGTGAAAGGAGGGCCCAGATGGCTCGAACCTTTAGCTGTAAACCTAAAACCTCTCTCCTTTGGCTTCCAGGAGGTCCTCTGTCTTCACAGATCCACCAACTTTTAATACCCAATAAAGCAAAAAAGATCTTTATATCCCTCATAAGGTCAGCTGCACAGTTCAGTATAAACACACAGTTCAACAACCAAACATATCAATTGTTTTTCTGTTTTCAAACTGTCCAGTAGCACATCACAATATCTGCATTGTGATGTAGTCCCAATAGCCTCTGTGTAGATTTCTTTCTTTTAGCCTATCAGCAAAATATATCTTGCCAGTTTTGAGCATCTTCTGCTAAAAGCATTTTGGTTTACAGAATAATAAAGCAATACATTTTTGTTCCGTGACTCTGAATGTAATACATGGCTTTCCTTGCAAGCCTTGCTGTGGATCTGAAAAAAAGAAATTTATCATCATTTGCAGTATTTGCTATAATTGTCAACTTCCACGAATACCATTGCCAGCAAAGTACTTTACAAAAACATCTGAGTAAACAAAAAGGGAATAAGTGTGAGTACAGTCAAAGAGAAGTTCCCTATAAATATGAATGCATATTCACCCTGTCCCACAGTTCTTTCCAGGCTCCTATCAGTTGGAAGTACCATCCCGAAAGCTGCTTGCTGGCTAGAGCCAGATATTGATTCAAGCTAGTGCACTCTCACATTGTCATCTTATTATAGCAGCTGGTGGCATCTCACTCATTGCTGTGAGGGGAGGGAAGCAGAGAAAATCCGAAGCAGATAGAGGAATCCTTAAATGCTTTATCTGTAGGGACTTAACCAAACCACTTCTCCAAACAAGCACACAGATTTTTTAAGTTCATTTTCCCATTCATTTTCTAACTATCTCAGTGTAGAAACCTCTGGAAGTGCCAAGTACTTTTTAACTCCCTCTGCCATCCTGCAATAGCTCACATTGTCACCCTGCCACTGAAAATACACCCAGCACCAGTTTTGACAACAAATCTGTGAGGGCAGGTTCTTTCTCAACTTAGTTAATGAAAAGCTATTAGTTTGATTGCAAGCTGGTAATTGTTCTAGCTCTGCAGAAAATGCCATTAAAATAATTTTTACAGAACTCTTTCAATAACTAGCTATTTTTGTAGCACAATTGTTTTTAAATCTCATGAGGCCCATGTGTAATACATGACTGTTCCAGCCCACAGCTCTCAGCACTCAGAGGGTTTATATCAGGTTTCAAGTTGTTAATTTGTTATGGTAATCAATACCTTATTCTTTTTAACCACAGAGGCAAACTCATTTGCTCTTTTCAGTTTGATACTGGATTATGAATGATTTACATCCATAACTACTGCAAATGCCACATGACACTTAACAGCATCAGCTAGGGATTTATAACTTGTTTTTCACTGGATTTTCAACAGAATTTGGCTGCAAGTTGCCAGATGACTACCAGCAGTATTTGATGGTTTGGGAACAATGCTTAAAGATGATCACATAGATAATGATATATTCATAAATACTCACATTAAAAATAAATTGAAAAAAATCAGATCTGATAATCAACCAGTCAGTCCTTTCCATTTTACCAGCCACCATCCATGCCTGCTAGAGTAGCAGAAAGCAGGCACTTGGAGCTTACCAGCTCTATTACATCTATCAACACCTTTGAGTTGTGCAGGAGCATAAGTAAATCTGATAAACACGCCTGCTAAACAGATTTGTGTCAGCTCTAAAGAGGCTTTTCAGACTATAATTTCTTGAAGCGTTTCCCAGGTGTCATCCTAGGTTATAAATTATATGTAATCCAAAGTGTAATCCAGAAGGAAAAGAGGATATGGAAATTTCAGCATTCTTTTCCCAGTGGTTGTAACTTCATCTCACATCATCTCTTAGGTCCTCCTTAGGCCACCACAGTGATGCTTTTCATGTTTAAAGAACATTGTGAAGACAGACATGAAGGCCCATAAATATAGATTTGTTTACAGGATTCAGGGGTTGATGATATTTCAAATATATTAATTTTTTAATATTTTTAAAGGTTAGAATGACATTTCTTTCTTCAGCAATTTCCCTGAATTTCCCTGTCATTCACTGGAAGCCTTATTTCCTCTTTTGATTCCTCTTTTATATATAGTTTTTAATTGCTTTCTCAGCACCACAGATTTCCCGACCTATTCTTATAAAATTAGTTTATTACCAAGTGCCATGGTCACACTCTAATATTTCATCTGGGTGACACTAAACTGAAGTGGCTTAGTTTATAGGCCATGTAATTTTGATGAGCCTTAATTTTGCATGAAGATCAGGAAGCCAGGGCAGCAAAAGTCATTCATGGAAAGTGCTTTCTCTCTGGAAGAACACTTGTGTGATGAACTCGTTCCTTGATTGAAACTATTTCTAATTACATTAACCATATTCTCCCTCTAATCTTCCACCATTACTAAGCTTGTTATTTCATTTCCTGAAGCCCTTGCACTTCCTAACTGACATCCCATATGAAAATATTATGGCTATATCTAACTCCAGCATATTTCAGCCTGATGTCTTTAGCTAGACCATAGATAATGAAACATACGAACCTTTTATTTTGCTAATAGTCCAAAAGAGCGTGCTTTGGCATAAGATCAGTCAGTGCTTGTCTAATGTAAATGGCCCTCATAAAGCACTGATTCTGTCATTTATTTTAAAAATTCTCATTGCTGCTTTGTTTGTGATAAGTATGCACTCAGAACATTTCCAGAACAACTTGACATAGAGCAAAATATGGGAAGCATTTGCAGGAGTTCAATCAGCTGACACTCAGTACATGGAAAACCTCAGGGGAGAGGAGTTTGTCTTATGCCTTAAGAGTGAGAGCTGTGCTCTGGCAGAGCACAGCAGGAGGAACCTTCTGCAGTAAGAGCTGTATAGCACTGACACTTCAGCTGCTCTTCAAACCTCAGCTGAAATATCCCTTATTTCAACCCTGAAACTGGGAGAAGGAGTGACCTACAAGTACCAATACATTAATCCCATTCAGCAGCAAATCACTATATTGACCTGCATCTTAAATGCATCAGCAAGGTAGGTCTCTCTAAGCAGAATCAATGCTAGAAGTTCCTGCCCCACTCTTATCACTGGACAGAGCTAGCTGTGTTTAATGAAATATGATTTATTAATGTATTTGCACACTTAGCCCTTGAGTTCAGCCAGTTGCTATTTCTAGGTCTTGCTAAACATCAGCTTTCTCAAATACAATAGAAATTCAAAGTCATTTTCAGTTTGTTCCTTCCTTACTTGTCGTGGTGTTGAGAAGTCTTTAGGATGAGGGGAGAGACAAGAATTTGACTCCAAGTTCTCAGAAGGCTGATTTACTATTACATTATATTATATTATATTATATTATATTATATTATATTATATTATATTATATTATATTATATTTACTAAAACTATACTAAAATATAGAGAATGGATACATCAGACGGCTAGACAAGAATGATAATAAAAACTCATGACTGACCAGAGTCCCAACACAGCTGGACTGGGATTGGTCATTAAATAAAAAAAAATTCACATGCTGGGTAAACAATTCTCCAAATCACATTCCAAAGTAGCAAAACATGGAGAAACTGAAGCTTCCCAGCTTCCCAGGAGAAGAAATCCTGGTGAAGGGATTTTTCATAAAATATCACGGTGACACCTACTCTCTTTGCATCAGTAGCTGTAACTTACTACCACCTAGTCCAAGACACCAGTTTTATTTTCCACTTAAGTTTTCAGCTAAGCACCTTGTACTGCTGCTAGGGCTAAAAAAAAAGCAACAACAAAAAGACATGCTTATATGGCTTCTTGAAGCACTCTCTTGCCTGATGTCTACAAAATATGTCAACATTGAGCTCCATGCATGCTGAGGTCACTGTACCATGCTGAGCCACTTTGCAGCCTGTTTTCCTGGGCTCCTCAATATGCTGTCAGCATCAGCTGTCTCACATCCTAGCCCAGGATTGCAGGCTCCTTCTTCCCACTGCAAACTCTTCCCAAGCCTGTGCAATAAGGTACTGGAGTGGGTCATGTCTGTGAGTCAGGGTCAGTGGCAGTGCCAGTAACTAAACCCCCAGGGGTTTCACAGGCTTGGCTACAAATTAATAGTTAACTAAAAACTCATACAGATAATTCAATGTTCACAACAGAAAAACTATGGCTAGGAAAAGGAGCAAATACACCACACTGATCTTATTCTAAAGGGCAGTTCTTCAGATTGCATAGACGAGCATAACAGTATTGGTGTCAGTGGAATTGTAACTGATACCAAGGACAGATGTGTCAGTCTTTGAGTAAAACTTACATGATGCAAGGTCTTTTTAATATGGATTTATTGAGCTTAATATGTTGTTAACAGTAGTCACTGGGCTTTCATTTCACAGTTTTTAAACCAGCAACATCTCAGTAATCCCATGAGGGAAATAAAATGTCATATGACCTTAGCACCCAGTGCAATTTTTTCAAATGAAGTGTTCCTAAACAACCTCACAAACCAAAGTTATTCCCTCAACTAATCCATGAGAAAATGCAGATGCCAAATCTGTTCTTAACCAATTTGAGCAGTACTCACATAAGTCTGCCACCCACATCCTGCTTAGTCAAATCTTCTAAGCTTTCCTCAGCCCTAGCTAGGTGGTGTCCAATCTTTTTGAGGATTACTGATGCATGGCCAAATATAGAAAAGACAGTCTAGAAAAAAAACCAGCTGTGAGTTTGTGTATGAACAGGGAGACAAGCAACAGCCTCTGACTGTGTCTGAAAACAGCAAACAGTCCCACAGAGAAAGAAGGGCTTCAAACCACTTCAGCAAAAAGATCTGAAATCTTCAGTCATTTCTTGGTCCCTTACTGGGAAGCTATCAGCATGCCTCATGATTTGATGAACTTCCACCCATGGCACAGAACCCTCCCAAGGTCAGGAAATGTGAGAAATAAACCTACTGAAGAGAGCACAGAGAATTTTTCTTTCTCTAACAACTTCTAAATACCTGTGAAAGCCAAATCAAAATTTGCCCCCTTTTTTTTTGATCAGAAATAAATATTTAGGTAAAAACCTCCATTTGCTTCAGATTATGTTTTGGTGATATTTCAAGGAAGCAGTAGAGTAACTGAAGCACAGAAATATCTGCTCCTAGCAGAGCCACCAGGAACCCAGCATGGATTTGTAGTCCATCATATTTAATGTTGCTGAGTGATCCAAATGAATTAGCATTGATTTTTCTGTATATTTGTTCCTCTCCAAGATGTAATCGCTTATTAATAATACCAAAATTACTATTTTAAGAGATATTTTGTCTCCAAATTATTGTGTGTTGTTTTGGTTTTGTTTTTGTTTTTTTTTTTTTTAATTTTCATATTTGTCACTTCTTTAACATGTTGTTAACAGGGTCAAACTTCCTGGGAGCACATGTATACTAAAACTGGCTTACTACTTCCCCCTGTAAGGAATTTTGCCATAATCGGATAACCTGTCTCTCCACCTTTTCCCAAATCATGGCTTCATCCTCCAATGTGTAGGATTATTTCTGACAAATAAGTAACAGCTGATTTGTGCAGAATTATCTACATGGCACATTAGAGCCTTTTTCCGTCAACATTTATTTTTTGACCCCTCAGGAACATCCTATTTTTTCCTTATATAATAGTAATATTTTTTTTAGGAAAATACTATTACTATTGCAGAGATCTTGTAAAGTCTCATAAAAGCAAGGAAAAATGCAAAGCTTGTGCATTGACACCAGCTGTCAGCTCAGCATTTACCTAAAATGTTAAGAGACGGAGCCAGGGATAAATTTGAAAGCATAATCTCATATATATCATGATGAATCATATCTTGAAGTGCCTTACCTTAACTAGCCTGGAAGGGTGATTGTGAGTGAGTTGTAAGCGAGATGTCTGAGCCATTTTGGAAAGGAACTACACAGTGTGTGGCAAATTTATGTGCTGAAGGAATAAAAATTTACAAGCAGCTCTTAAAGATGGTGTGATATGTATTAATTAGCAAAGTTACAGTGACATCATTGGTAAATTTATTTTTACAGAACTACAGATATAGTAGAGATGTAGTACTGTAGGAAGCCATGTAGACATAGGCAAGAAAATCAATTAGAAGCTTTACTGGTGATCAAGATTTCTAGATGAAGTTCAGAACAATATTTTGTTCCCTATAAGGTCCAGATTGAAATACTAAAAATACTTCTTCTGGACATAAATATCTGTAATTCTAGGATAACATCACAAAGGTACTGGGATCTCACATCATCATAAAGAACAAGATTTTCCTGCAAGATCCAAATATCATCAAGGCATGCAAATAATAAATGATTAAGCCACTTTACATTTTAATAAAGCAACATCTCTTAAAAATATCACTGGAGAAAGGTACTTGTTCCATGCCCCATACTCCTTGCATCTGTGTTAGACCTAGTATCATGAAAGGTTAAGGGAAGAAAACCAAGTCTAAACTTTCTTAAAAAAACACCCCAACCACATCTGAGAAACCTTAGGACAAGTGCTACATTATAGATGCATCGCCACATCGCAATTGAGGAAAGGGTAAGGGGGAAAAATAAGCCCTACAAAGTTTCTGTATTTATCTTAAATGTAGAACAGTTTAAGTTAAAATATCAGAATTTAAGAACAAAATAAACCAGAGAGTGGCTGAGGGTGTTACGACCCTTTTATTGGAGAGATGCCTCCACCCAAGTTCAGGTGCAAACAAGACCATAGGCTGAAGTCAATAGTACAGATTTTATTTACTCATAAATGTAAGGAAGAGAGGGAGGCAGAAAGAAATAGGAAAGATGGAGGGGGAGAGATGAGGGGGAAGAGAGAGACAGATTAAATGGGAACATACTCCCACCCACGGATCCAGCAGCAGCCCACTGTCCTTCTTCACCCTGGCTTTCTCAGTGACAAGTTTCACAAAGTTTCAGAATTTCCCAAGGTTTCAGAACTTTTCACTACTTACACATTTTAGCAAACAAAAGAGTTAGTGCTCATTGGATACACAGTTTTCTGATTCTATTAGTTAAATGATTCTCTTGCTTGCAATGCTAATCAGTCCCATGCTCAGTCCTTCTCTTCTTTTGATTAGGTGGGTTTTTGGATTCCATGGGCTGAGCACGATCTCCCTCTGCCAGAATTACCTCCACCCAGTGGGAGCTTGTGGGGAGAGGGTCTGTAGTGACACTGAGTCCCCAGGCAGTGCAAAGGAGAGCCACTTTAGGAGAGGCACAGCAGAATGCAGTGTAAAGGCTGTGATTTGTTAATAATGTATTCTATTGCAAAAACTCGGCCTTTTAAGCAGTTAGCCAGTTATCAGTTTACATAGTTTTAAATCATAGCAAATGGAATTTAACCAACCACAATACACCACAATGTGAACACACCACGGTGCCATAACTTGGTTTTCTACCCCTAATTCAGCTGAGTCTCTTCCCCACAGTCCTTTTCTACTTAGCTGAAGTAACAGGCCTGAGCCATGATTTTACAAGGCCTCTCCTCTATAAAGCCTTTCTTGTACAAAACAGGAGCTGCCCTCAGCACAGTTGCTGAGGTTTCTTCCCTTGGGGATTCTTTGCAGTGATATATTCCTCTCCCCACCTCGTTTACCTCCCCTCTAGGCCTGAGATAACATGCAGAGAATGGAACCACTTTTATTTTATTTCAAATTCCCATCAAGTGCCTTAACTGACAGTCCAAGTTTCAGGAATCCAAAGGCATATTTAGGGGCCAGGGGGACACTTTGGTGGTCACAGGTGCCATCTGTCCCATACCTTTGGGTGATCTTTGACTGTCAGTGTGCTTAGGGGCAGTTGTCCCTCCACACATTTTGGCATAATTGGGGAATTTACCCAGGATATACCAGCCAAACCTCACCAGGTCTGGAGTTAAAGCCATCCTGTGTTTATGTCAGGATAAAGTCCTTCTGTGATTTTAACAGTGTTTGAGACTGGCAATTGTGATCTCCTTACAGAGGTTCAGAAGTTTTGGGGAATTATTTGCCTCTCATTTGCACTCATCAGCAGAGACAACAAAGAGTTTTGTCTGCAGTATAAGGGGGAAGGGACACTGTGGTATTCACATGCCCTCTGAACAGAGAGGGATTTAGCTTTCTCGGCATTCTCCTGTGAGAGAAGCAGAGAAAAGAATGATCAAAACAATTCTTATCTCATTTGCTACTCCTGTGTGTGTGCCCATGTGGAATGTGTTCTGGAGATGGTTTACCGAGGTAATTGCTTGATTGGGTTCTGGTGATGGTGTTTTGGATTCATTGACCAATTGGATCCACATGGATGTGTGTCAGGACTCTGGGGCAGAGAGTCACAGGTTTTCTAGTTAGTTAGTGATAGCTCTTGTTAGTGTAATATAGTTATAGTATAATATAGTATAATAAAGTAATTAATTAGCCTTCTGATAGCATGGAGTTCTGCACATCACTCTTTCCACCCTTCAGGCATTGCAACACCAATAGGACACAGAGAAACCCCACCCAAGGAACAGTTCTGAAAAAGGAAAAGAAATATCTCCAGCTTTCACAAAGAAATCCTGTATAACAGATGGAGCTATTGTAGGTGTGAAGTATATTTAAAGTTTGCGGTTTTTTATTTCTTCATTTTCCTCTACTGTAACTTTGTTGCCAGTAAATAATCAAGAACTTAGCCCTTTGCTTTACTATTTTTTATCTGAATGCATATCTAGTGTTCAAAGTCACTGCAATGACTCTAAAATATAAAAAAAGGAATGGGGGGGGCGGGGGGGTTGCACTTCCATAGAGATAAGCTATCCAAGCAAAGACACCTTCCAGAGAGCTAGGAGCCAAGACAACTTTGGGAATTCCAGGAGTTGGTTTGTTTCCAACCGCATTTCCTTTGTGAGCTGACATGAAATAGCAGGATGGAAGGAGAGATTTCCCTGGGGTGTATTATCCTGATCCCCATTGCAGGTGGTAAAAAAGACAAGGAAAGTTTTCAAGAAATTCCATATCATTGCTGAGTGTTACAACCATCTCCTAGTATTTCTATGAGTGAGAGGCACCCTGTCCTCATCATTTCTTAGGCCCTATGTCACCTTTTCAAATCTTTTTAACTTAACAAGCTCATTAACAATTCAGTGCCAGGCCTAAGTAATTTCAGGGCTGATTTATTGTTAAGAATGAAATGGCCAGCAAGCAATGACTGCACATCTCAGGTTGGTGCTGCCAGTTGCTCCTTTCCCTAAGTCCCCCTTGCTTTGGACAGGACTGCAGAAGCCTGTATTCCCACCTCTGTTTTCTCATCCTCCATGGGAAGGTGATCAGTGCCACAGGATGGGATGACTCTGGGCCCTCCTCTGTGCAGCAGCAAAAAATCAGTGTGTTGTGTTCTCTACAGCAATTGAGGAGGATGCAGTGTAAAAACTGTGATTTTTTAATAATGTATTTGTGAGATACTGAGATAGAAAGCCTTTAAAACTGCCGGGGAAAGAAAAAGACAACCACATGGGCAGTTGCTTTAAAAGCAGTAAGAATTCACCCTGTTAAACACGAAGCATCTACAACTTGCTCCCTTCCCTGCAAGCTCAGGACAACAAGTATTTTGCAGAATCAAGTTCTCAAAGACTTGGTTGCCCCTGTAAAGTCAAGAAACTCAGCTCCTAGACCCAGCAGAACCTTTTTGCACAAGGACAAGGACTGACTTATTTGGAGGTAAAGGGGTTTTTTCAAATTGGTTTTATGTGTGAGTAGGAACTCCAAAACCTTTGACCCTTAAAGACCTCAGCAAACTATGCTTCTAGGCAAGGTGCAAGTCTGCAATCATCCTTTTTGTCTTCCCTGAGAACCAAGTGACACGTACCTATAGAAAAAAGTGGGGAGGAAATTTGCTGTAATTTAGAAAGTGAATAGCTCAAACAATCCTCCCTGAAGGGAGAGGGGATAAGAGCAAGAACAAACGTACAATAAGTGTTAGTTTAGTGTTAGTAAACAGAGTACAGTCAACATACTTCTGGTATTACATCCTGGCTCCAGGAAGTAAGCTAGGGTATGGTGCAGCAGGATCACTTTCACTTGAGAAAACAGATAAATAACTTCTTTTCCAAAGTTTTAACATGAACTGAAGCTTGGGAGAGTCTATTACAAAGCTCATTTGAGTTAAAAAACTATAGGATCAGTAATTTGTCTCAATTACACATACCTGAAAAATCTTCTTCAAGTTCACAGATAAATCTAAGATCATGTCCATTCAAGAATATTAATTACACATCTAAGAGCTGTATTATAAAACTATTTTTTAAATGGTGAGGATCTTAGGTCTAATATTAAAGGTTAAGTTGACAGTTTCAGATCTGATAGTCATGAGGTTTAAATAAGCATACCAATATAATATTAAGGGGTTTTAATTAGAGAAAAGAGTTAGTTTTAAAAACTGGTTAACAATTGTTAAGCGAACTGTCAAATTAACTAATAAAATTTTAAAACTTAGCATAACTTTGATATTTTTGTTTTTAATGCCTTTTTTTCAGTGACTAAACCAATTCTTTCTACTTTGTCTTATCCATCTGGACCCCTGCTGGGAAATGTCATTAATGTTTCAGACCCCACTGAGTGGCAATAGTGCTACTTGCTGAAGAGAGATAATTGAAACAGGGACATGTATTTCTGAAAGCATTTCCAGAACTCCTTAGAGACAGACATATAAATCTGGCAAATATTATTTATCTTTCTGCAGAAACTGCTGCAGTAGGAGGGCAGATACCGATGCTGCTGCTGATTTGCTTCTCAAGTGCAACACAATATTGTGGTCTGGTTTCTACCAGGTTTGCAAGGCTTAGACAAAGGCTAAAACTTCTTTGAAAGGCACTCAACCACCTGGAGAAGAAAAGCAATTTAATATAAAGAAACTTATATTATTTATTCAGCCGCTCCATCTTTCTGAAGAAAGTGCCCTTGGTCCCAGCGATGTCTAGAAGCTCTCTGGTGTAACCATCTCCTGGCCAGCATCTCTGGAAGCCATAATTCCATAGCTGGTGTTTGAAAGAGTGGTTTGGGAGAACAGACACACAGCCAGCCAGCAGAGCAGCCAGCAGGGCTGAGCTCACCCTCTGTTTGCCACTGCAAGGTGACCACAGACCTCACCTCACCACGGCCAGCAAACACCAACTGCTTTGGGTGGGCTATGTGTGACTTTAGAGCGTGTGGGGCGCTTTAGGTAACTGGCAGGCACGCAATATTCTGTGGGATGTGGCAAATATGGGATGTGCCCCCTTGTGCAAAAGAAGTTAGTTCTAAAGACTAAGAGCATGATACTGCTCATCACAGGGGTCCTGTGCACCTGTCAATGCCACAAAGGTAACAGGGAGATGTTGAAAAGAGTGTGAATGGAAGAGACATCTGTGGAGATGAGAGTATTTTCTATCCAGTGTCTACTTAGACAGTCAACACTTGCCATTTTCACAATGCTCCCAACAATTGGGGAAAGCAATTGGAAGAGCCATGGAGACTGAAGGAAGCCCCTACACTCACTGCAGTGTATATCCCTCCTCTTGGGAGCTCATGAGGACACCTGATGGACCCAGCTGCGGCCACCAGGCATTGTTTTTAGACCCTTCTCAACTGCAAGCCCCTTCTGAGGGATACAGGTACACCAATAGGTGCAAACAAGCTTCCATCTGCAGAGCCCTAGCTCCATCTGCCTTGTTTATCAGGACCCATTTTCCCATTTTGTGGATATACAGCAGCATCCCCCCTGTGTGAATCATTACAAGCTGCAAACTACTAGCAAAATATGGGCACACGTACTCCAACAATGCAGTACAGCAAAGACAAATAACTTTTAACTGGCTAAGTAGACACTGGCTAAAGGAGTGAGAAGGTCTGCGGTACCACACACTGCGGCTGGGGACTGGTGTTGCCTGCCTGTCTCATGGCAGCACTGGTGAGAGGTTTGCTCAGAAAGCCCCAGCAGAAAGGATTCTATTTTACACTGCAGGTGGTTTCCAAATGACTAACTCAAACACTGGAAACAGCTCCAGCACAGAGCTATGAAGCCTGGTTTGTCCTGTTTCACAGCAGCTTCCTGCATAAACAAGCTCTTTCTTTCACACATCTTTTTACTCTTTCCAAATCCCATCACATTGCAATGCAAAGGAGGCTGCGTTATGGATATTTGTTTTTTAGCAAAACTGTTCTCACTTCTCTGTAGGTATTTCCACTGAAAATATCCCAGCTGGGTGTAGTGACAGCATCTGAAATGTGATAAGACATCAGAGACATGAAAGAGATCAGCACTTTTCCTGCTTGGAGGGGGCGGGCGAGGGGGTGGTTTATCTCCTCCTGGACATCACGGCGCTGCGTGAAGTGAGATTTCTCCCTACAGCCTTGGGCCATTTGAGGCTGGGGCACCCCATTGAGGGCTCTGGCTTTCCCTCTGAAAGCCATGGCCATCCCCAGCATGGGGCAGGAAGGGAGAGACTGACAACTGCTCCCAAAACTTCCAGCTCCTCTCCTTCTGCCAGTGGCCACCAGTCTTCCCAGGGAAGTGACTCAACCTATAACCATGATGCAGGGTGTCAAGGAGGGAAACATCTTCGGAAGTGGAGATGAATGGATGGTGGATCCTTTAAATGTAATTCTGCATCTTGGAGATATCAAAGGATTACAATACTTAACTTCTCCAGAGAAGTAGTGTACAGCCTTGTTGGAACACACAGAGCTACTGAAATGCTTCGCTGAATTTCCCTTGGATTTAACCTGAAGCTGACATTACTCTGACTAATTCCACTTGTTTCTCCCTTTCATATCCTCAAATACAGCTAATTTTAGCAAGAAAATAATGCTCTCTAGAATCATCAAGACACTCTGAAGATTTTTTAACAATTATTCCACTTACACACTGTATCAGTCCCAAAGAAAAGCACAACTCTGCCAACCCAAGTATCAGATGACACGATCTGCTCCTGGATTTCCACGTAGAACAGCTCTATCCCACTGCTGATCCACAGTATTCATGGACTCCATCAACTCAGCAGCCTGGAGTTCACTTTGAATGCTGAATGTGAGTTAAGCTCACTCAACAGCCACAGAAATCAGCATCAATTTCTTGGCAACAAATAAGACACCTGCATTTCCACAGAGAATTACTTTAGAATTCTTGTCCCATCATGGTAACCACATTTTAAAAGAATCCCCTTGCTATTACAGCACCTTTAGCAACTGTACAGAGCTAAGTAAAAAGTGTAGAGTTACCTATTGTGTGGGCTGGCTGGAAAGAGACAGTCAAATTTTGCTCAAAATAGATGTGCATTATTTCCATTTATCTGCACTTTTCTTTGGTTGCATCAGTGAAAATCAAAACTGAGAAGTGTCCATAAAAAAAAAAAAAGCACCATCCTCCACCAAGCCCCAGCTTTTTGATTTAAATTCCCAGGCACCATTTTGAAATTAAACACTTTAATTATAAGTCGTAGTTAAAAGTTTATTATGAATTTTCAGTCCCATATAGGTGCACCTGTGATGTTAGCCCTAGGCAAAAAAATAAAAGATTAGACCATCTCTACTACGTCTCTACTATGACATTACAACAAATTGACACAATATTTCACTGTCCCTGTTGCCAGGGCACAAAATAATGAAAATTATCAAAACAAAGTACAAATTGAAGTACCAAATAGAGAAAAAACCCAAACAACACACTTCTGGGCATTGAAATTAAAAACTTAGAAACTTTGTCCCACTCTAAATTTTTTGAAAGGTGGCGTTTTGAAAATCCTGGATTTTATTCTAAGGCCAAAGTAAAAATTAATTTCAATATGTGCAGATTTTGAAAGTTGACACCAAGATGATTTCCTTGAAAGCAGTAGCTTCTACAACATCAGTGTGAACTGATATGAGATTCCCAGATTGGCTTTAGGTCAATACGAGAAAGGGATGTTTTAATCAAGATGACTTCTCCAAGAAAATATTTCTTCTGTAAAGAAGAAATTTGAGACATTTTTGCAGACTTCAGACACCGACAACAAAGGTGGGGGAATCCATATTCTTTTTCAGTGACATAATTTGTTCTTGTCTTGCAAAACCAGGCTGAAATTATTTCACATCTTATGGGAGGCATTGCCCACACAGGGAAGCCAAAAAACCTTATTATCTACAGGCAAAATAATCTGAGAGAGCAGAAATAAAGGGAATAGGCTAGAGATTTCTCTAGTGTCCCTAGAGGAAGTGGATCTGAGGGCATCAAAGAGCATGGGGAACTTTATGAAATACATTTTAATACTGCCTTTGAAATAGAAAGAATGGAGAGACATGAGAAGTGATAGAGGAACTGCTAATTTACATCTCTCCACTCACTGTCTGTGCAGGCAGCACACCAGTGCCCTGAAACTTCCAAGCCTTAGTGCCTGTCACCCAATTCTGAGAAGGCACCAGAACAGTGCCCTGGCACTGATGACAGGACAGGGAGCAGCAGCTCAATCACTCTCCAAATTGGGCCAGTTATTTCTCAGTCACTCTCCAAATTGGGCTGATTTCCCCTACTACTTCTCTGTGGCTGTAAGTGTCCCAGGTCAGGTGGGACCTGCCTTCAGGTCTCATCCTCCAGGAGCATGAGAAAGTTGAAGTTGATCGATCTGAATGAAAAGAGAAGTGAAAACACTGGCATTTTCTACTTACCAGCCATATCCAGCAAATGCATTCACTTCCAATGTAGGAAGGGTCACCTTATCCATTTCAACATTTTATGTTTTGTTTTCTGTGCTGAGATTTTCTCTGAACTTCCCCCAGAGTTCCCCCAGACTTGACTTCAAGATCTGAAAAACACATGATGGAACCTGACCAGAGTAAACCTTGTTCAGCTATAAAGCTGACAGTGACATTTCACAAGATGACTCTTCCCTCACATATAAAAACAGCAGAAAACATAATTTTCTTTTCCTTTTTGTCCTTTTTTTTTTTTTTTAATAATCCAGTTTAGGAAGGCAAACCAATTCACCAACAGGCCAGATGAGAGTCCGGGCCAGGGAAAGTGCTGTTTGTTTGACACAGGAAAGGACAAAAGAGGTCCTATTTTTTTTTTGCCACCTCCAAATCTTTGCTCGGGTATCCAGTCAAACCTCACCCCTAAGAGCAGCATCAGATAAAGACTACAGGCATTCCTTGCATCCTCACTTCTGTTTAGATACAACCACAAAGAAAGGGTCTCCTGCAGCTTTGTCATCTGGGGTCAGATTCATCAGGGGTAGGGTGGGAGCATGAAGTTACCTCTGGAGCAAGCACCCTGTGACCCCTGAAAGCCCTGACCCAGCTGGCTGATCCAGCTCCACCCGTTCTTCCCATCCTTCCTAACATAAAGCTTGGGAATTAAGCTGCCCTTAGCATGAGGTTAATGACAGAATTGCATCTGTTTACAGACAAGCAAGGGCAGCCATGATCTGGTCTGCATGGATAAGTTGCTTAGAGGGAGGAACAGAAAGCTCTAAACCACAGAAAACAAGAAATTGAAACTAAGCATGGTACAAAGTTGTTTTGGTTTAGATCAAATGACACATATACAATTTTTGAACCACAGAATTTATGTGCTTTCCTAGTGATTAATATTTAAAAAGATTGTTTGGCACTGGACACTCAGTACATGTCTTGCAAGGACTTGGCAGAGAGAAGAGCTAAGTAATCAGAAATGTGCCAAAAACTTGTCAAGGAAAAACTTACGCTCAATACTAATCAAGCTCAACTCTGTGCCAGTCCTCCCACTCATCCCTCCACAGGAGAAAGTCTTGCAGCGTGAGCCTGCCCATGCTGCTTCAGAGACAACCAACACCTTCCACAGTCAGCTGACAAAAAATGAAAGTTTGGGAGGCTGAAAACAGAGAAAAAATACAACTCACCTTCTGCTCTGCAGCAAGGATCACTGCTGGGCACAGATCGCTGTTCTGCTCAGGGGATTTCCAAGAATAAAAGACTTAATTTGCATGCCTGCAGCACTGAGAAATAAATTTCATTGTGCCCCTCATCTGGCGTGTTTTGGTCCCCAGTGCCATTGCCTTCTTAGCAGCCACCATATTTTTCTGCTATGAAAATATTCATGCTAGAGGCTGTATCAGACTCCAAACTCATTAAGAGTTGTCCCTGTCTGGATGAGAGATGCAGTTGCAGAGCAAAGTCATCTCTTTGCTTGGCACTTCTGGCATACAGTGTGCTAAAGGGCTCCCCCAGGATACAGCCCATGCCCAGCAATGGTGTGGGGCAGGGACAGTCAGGTGGGGCTGGTCTGGAGTGGGACAGGGACACACAGGTGGGGTTTGTGAGAAACAACTGCTCATTTTGAGAATTTAAAGAGGTTTATTAAATCTTAACAAAAATACAATGAAGGACTACATAAGGAAAAAGCTGCAGCGCTGGGAACTGCCCCTAGTGCATTTCATGTGGCCAGTTCATCTTCAAGATGGATGCTCAGTCTTTTATACCCCTGGGGGTTGCATCAGCCAGCCCTGGCCTCTCCCAAAGTCTGTCAGTCAGCTCTTCTTGGCCATTTATCCGTGGAGATTGCTTTCTTGTAACTGGATTGGAGATCAGGTGTTGCCATGCTGCACCCCCTAAGCACCAAGCTTTTCCATTCCCAGCTGCCCCATGCAAGGGACACGAGTGCAGCCTTATTTTACCTGTCCTGGACAGCCCAGGCTGTCTGATGGCAACAATACAGGGGGGAAAGGGGACTGTGGGGAGAACAGAGGACATCTAAACTACAATAACCTAACTAAAGCTTTTCTTAATATTCACACAATAGTTATCTTTTAATTCTGAGAGCCAATCATCTCATTATCCATCTATAACAGGTTTCCCCAGAGTGGGGCAGGGACACACAGCTGGGGCTTGTCTGGAATGGGACAGGGACACACAGGTGGGGTTGGTCTGGCACACCGGGGTAAGTTGGTGTGCTCAGGCTGCATTTTCCTGCTCTTTTTAGAGGAGCACCTCACACAGGACAGGCACAGACACCACCTCCACAGCCAGCAGGAGCTGAGCACCAGCACCCCCCTCCCCTGCCCTGTGCTTCCAAACGGCATTCCTCATCTCCCATCACAGGTCACATTTCCTGCTCTCTCCCACCTTCCCTCACAGGGGCTGAGGGTGCCCTTCCAATATTAGTGAGCACAGCTTATGAAAGCCCTGCAAAGCCCAGAGTGCTCATCTTGCGGGTTGGAGATGGAGACGTTAATTATCATGCAATGGGGTGGGAGGTTCTTGTTGGAGCCACCAGTGTTGTTGGCACTCCCATCATTAATTTACCTTCTGAATGACTTGCATCCACGAGTTAAAAGGGGGAAGGCTATTCATACCACTTTTTTGCATCTGAATTAGAAAATGTGTCCACCAAAGTATCTCAATTAAGTGCTTTGAAATATCTCTTGAATAATATTTCTATCTCCAATGACTATAGAGAGACCCCAGAGACACGAATTTCTGTCTGAATATAGGTAGTTATAGTTAGCTGGTGTGTACCCCTGTTTCCCATACAGTTTATAGACCCTGATTTTATTTAGGCTTAAAAATAGGATGCATTAAAAATCTTCTGAGAATCTAAACCAATTTACAACTGCCTATGCACAGAAAGTTTCACTAACTTCAAAGTGTTTGTTAATATCACTGTACCCACACAGGGTACACATGTTTAAACAACAGCAGAGTCAGAACTGCATTTGGCTGAGAATCTGAACCAAATCCTCTCTTAAATTTTTGCCATTTAAAGAAGAAATATATTTAACACTACATAGAGACTGCACTACATCAAGGATACTCATGAAAAGTGAATGTTAAGGCAGCCAGGGCTACACTGGCACCACTGAAACACAGGAGAAAAGACAGGCACAACTTGTGTCACTCTGGCAAACAGCATTAGAAAAAGGAAATTAATCTCCCAGCTTCCAAAGCACATTGAAAAAAAAATTTAAAAAGAAAATTACTGCCCTCATAATATATATAATTTTTCTCTTGTAATGTTTGCAATCTCTTTTCTTTCACTCTCTAATCAACATTTTGAAACACTAAAAAAATAACACACATCTTTTCTACAGTGTTCATTTCCTGGAAAGGAAAGTCCATCAGCAAACAGTGCCAAACATGAGTCCAAAGTCAATTTTCCCAAACTTACTAAAACAAGTCCCTTTTCCCCCTCAGTGGGAGATAACACACCGGTGTACAACCAGTATGCACCAAGGGGATGGGAAGGTGAGGAGAGGTGGGATAGAAGAGGCCCAAGCAGTGGAGACACATGGACTATTTGCTTTAGATAATAGTTCAGAAACAACTCAGAAACAATAGAACTCTTCTGGCTCTAATCTGCAGCTTTAAAAATATTAAGGTTGTAGAAAAAGTGTGATGGAGCAGCAAAAATTTAAATATTGCTGTTGTTTGGGGACATTAGTAGGAAAAGGAAATGTAGCCACTGCTGCTGGCACATCTGATTTTCTCACTCCCCCATCTCTCAGCAAGGGTTCACACACATCCTCACAAGTCCTGCACACCAGAGTGACCCATGCTGCTTCTCCTGCTGAAGTTGGCAGTAGAGAAACACCACTGTGCTTCAGAAAGCATTTCAGGATCCCTGGTTCCCAGGACTAGCAGGGGTCAGACCAGACTGTGGAGCTCCAGTGATGCTGTTTTTCTTTATCTGCCTGATGGATGCAGAAATCATGGTCAGCCTGCTGTAACAAAAGGACCCCTGGTCCCCAGCTTGTAATGCTGTACAAACTGTTCCCTTCCTCACTGCTAGATAAATAGGCCAGTGTCTGGCCATGAGGAAACAGTCCTCTTGTGATGGTGGCTTCAGGTGTGTGACCTCAGAAAAAGCAAAGACAGAGCAGTGTAGAGTTAAAAACTTTTCAGTGCAACTTTCGGCCTATTATCTGAACAATAACTTCTATCAGTTTTAGATTCTCACTGCTTTTCCCCCCTAAAATAAAAATCTTTGCAAATTATAGTTGTTGTTATATTAATCACACTTTCTGCAGCAGGACCTGTGGCATCGAGGATTAATGAGCAGATAACCAAGCACTAATATTGATAAATGAGATCTACCTACCTCTGCTTCATGCACTTACCCCCACATGCTCCACACTGGAGCAAACAGATCAGATAATATATATTTCTGTGCATCCTTAAGGCACCAGCCTAAAAGCCAACCCCCCTAATACCCTCCAAGTATCAGGATCCCAGGGAATCTGCAGCCCAGATAGTCCAGTGTGCTATTTTTGGGGATCCCCATTGCAGGAAGGAATGATGAATCTAACTCCATATTCTTAGAAGGCTATATATTTATATTATATTATATTATATTATATTATATTATATTATATTATATTATATTATATATGCTATACTAAAACTATACTAAAGAATAGAGAAAGGATACTTACAGAAGGCTTAACAAGATACTAATGAAAAACTTGTGACTCTTTCCAGAGCCCCAACACAGCAGGACTGTGACTGGTCATTAAGTAAAAACAATTCACATGAAACCAATCAAACAAGCACCTGTTGGATAAACAATCTCCAAACCACATTCCAAAGCAGCAAAACACAGGAGAAGCAATCAGATAATTTTTGTTTTCATTTTTCTCCAAGGCTTCTCAGCTTCCCAGGAGAAGAAATTCCAATGAAGAGATTTTTCAGAAAATATGACAGTGACAGTCCAGACAGAGAGAGGAGAGTGAAAGTGGTGAGTCACATGCGTGGAAGGTGCAGGAAGGGAAAGGTGTGTCAGCTGGGAGAATGGGATGATTAAGGGGAGGACTGAAAACACTAAGAAGACAAGAGGCACAGATAGGGACAGCATGGAGTGGAGGCAGCAGGAAGGGCAGTGAAGAGAGGTGACACAGCCTCTTACACAGGGAGAGCCAGCACCTCCACACGGGGCAGAGGCAGCCCAGTCACAGCTGCACATCGTCCTGTGCCTCAGCTCTCCTGCCTGGCCCAGCAGCCTCCAGGGCTGCCCCAGCAGCTGGGCACTACCCAGACTTTGTAGCACTGTGCCAGCTAAGGGACATTCCAGAGAGGGGACAGTGGGGAGCCTTGTCCTTAGCTCCTGGTCTCAGGGCTAAAAGAGGCATTTGGAGCAGCTCTGCTCAGCCCATCCTTGAGAGACAGAACCCAGATATCCCTCCACAGACCCAACCAACCCATCTCTGATTAGTATTCAGAGTGGCACTCAGACTGGCTATGAAGATATCAAGGGATGGCAAATCTATCATTCCTTTCATTCATTGATTCCTCTAGTTAATCCTCTTTACTGAGAAAAAAAATTGGGCTTCACATCTGAGTCCCTTATAATCTGTCACCCTTAAAATATGAAACTAAAGTCCTGGAAGCTAAATGTTTGGGTAGTTCTGCACAAGTCTCTCTAAAAAGATATTCTCTTGGATAAACAGTGTTTGGACATCTGACCAATCAGCCACATCTGGATGAAAGCATTAATTTTAATTATATGGGCACTTTTTTTTTAATCAACTCTTCTGCCAACATTGTGCACCCGTATCATGTACCTCACATTCAGAACAGTGCTGTTTCATCACAGAACTTTTCAGGGTGAGCAGGAGGTGCCAGAACTGCCCAGAAAAACATGTGTCTTCACACACAAATTGGCAAAGGGTTTCATTCAAGTATGTGCTTTGTAGGAATTCCAAGAGAAAAAGAAAGTGGTGGGTTTTTTCATGTAGACTCAAAGATACCATTTTCTGCCCAGTTGCCTTGTTTCATGCAATGTCAAGTAAATCTGCCCATTTAGTAGACATAGTCTGGCAATAAAATACGGTGTGTGAACAGAAAAGGACTCCTTATTCTGTTTTAAGTACCATAAATCAAATTTGTCCTTACACACAAACTTGTGCAACAAAAATTGTGGAGTGTGAGCCAGCATGAATTTCAAGGAATTGACTATATTTTAAAAAGTCATCCACAGCATCTGAACATGACAGCAATAAAAACGTATGCAAAAATAACTACCCAGAGAGAGAAAAATGCGCCTGCAGTTAAGGTAAAGATACCTTAGGGTATCAAAGGTTAATGGAGGTTTTAAAAACATTAATGTTTTCATTTCGATTATTTTAAGAACAACCATATACTTAATTCTTTGCTGAGACTCCTTGGGCTTTGCTTTTCAACAGCAAACAGCAACTTGTGATTCCAACTAGGGCAGTTCACCACTCGGTGTAAGTAGATAGTAGTTTAATAAGACCATAGAACAGCTATTTTTTCTATAATTATCTGACAGGTTTTCATCTACTTCCAATCAAAACTTCTTCCCACAGAAGCATTTAATTTCCTTAAGTTAAACTTTAAAATTCCCTTGCAGCCATCAGGCTGGGGGTCTTTCTTAATATCACTAACATTTACAAAAAAAACAAAAAATCATTCTATGGCAACACTTTAACCTTTTAGAAGAGTTTTCTTCTCTTCCCGGTGCCAAAGGGACGTTTGGAATTAAGCTAACATCAAACCATTCCACAAGGAAGATGAGAGACCAGATATGATCTGCAGACCAGAGCATGCAGAATATATATGCAGCTAGGGAAAAAAAGTGCAATGTGTGTGTTTTTCAAATGCATTTCATTGGAGGGAGTTTATAAGAAGAATTAATGATAGTCAGAACTCAAATCTTATCTCTCTAAAGGGCAATGAGTCTTCTGCAAAGAAGAAATGTTTTCAGCTTAATTGTAGAGTTAAGTAAATAACTATATTTTTGACCAGGCAGAACAGCAAAGATTTGCAAGAATTTGAATTGCATTTGAAATTATCTGTGATTTCAAATTAAGATGTCTCTAGAAATAATGCTGGGTATTATCTTCCACATAGAACTGAAAGTGAAATTGGCTTCTCTACACAAAAGGTCCTCTCCATAGTACAATAAATTGTATTAATCCATTAGCAGAAATGTCAAGCTCAACTGATAATTATCAGCTGGCTTTGTAAAACCACCAGCCATTCCTCATTAAATTTATTATGAGATCTAACTGGAGAGGTCCATTCTGAGATATCTGATGATCTTTTACTTAATGTAACAACCTTCTTGCAGCACAAGACTGACTTTGCTGCAAAATGAACCTTGACTTCCAGGCTCCAGGGTTTCACCTCAGGCAGAGAGGGTTCAGAGCATCCTGCCAGTACGAGCAAAACTGCACCACACCTGGCCAGGAAAGAAGGATGCAACACAAAGTCACTCCTACCATGGAAATTCTAGGCTGGAAGGTGTGTCTGTAAGGCAGGCAGGGGGATGTGAGAGCTGGGGCTTGCAGGTCACAGTGGTGCTTGGTGTCCTTTTGGGTGGCAGCACCAGTAACAGGTCCCCTGGCACACCCACAGGCCTGTCCCCATGCAGAGCAGCCCAGCTGGGTCAGACTTTTGTCTTCTTTCTGTCACAGCACAAAGTCTGCATCTGCAAGACTGGGTTCAGAGCAGAGGGAAGTTCCTGCTCTGCTGAACACAGTGGTGGATTTGCCAACTGTTCCAGCAGTGTTGCTGGTTAGAAAAAGGGCTGTACAAAACAACATTGGCTTGCTGATGAGAGGGATAAGCAAGGAAGATTGTTTTGGTTTATTCCAACCCCTCAGCTTTATTCCTAATGGCTAGATTTATGCAAAAAATGCAGAGAAATGTATATCAAAAAACTCAGTTGAAGGGATATTTTTTTTAAATCAAATGTCACCAAGATAAAATTTTGCCAGTTCTGCTGGAAAAAATAACCAGCCCAGAAAGTCTGTTTTAATTTTAGACAACCCTAACACTTAATTTACAATAAAGTCTATGGACATACCCAGACAAATTCTGGGGCTTTGCACATTAGGGTGACACTATTTATAGCACAGCCTCAGTGAACACAAGGAGGGAGAAGCATAAAGACTTAATCTGTTCCCCCTGGAAACCAGAGCAGTGCCCTGTTGAGGCAGGACTGGGCTGCCTGCTCTGTAGCAGCATGTATAATGGATGAGACTTTCAGGAGGTGGGTGTTCAGGTGCCAAAAACTGATGCTCACAGAACCGTTAGTCACTTCTGAAAAGCCTTTGGCAGGATCCCTAACTACATGGAACCAATCCATTGCTATACAGCTCACAAGTGGGATGCTACAGACTTAATGGTCTGTTCTCAAGCAGATATATGGTTTGTTTTTGTTGAGTTATTGAGTTTGTTGATGGCTTCTTGGAGCAGAATGGGATTGAATGAAAAAGGGAAGGTGATTCACAGAAAAATGGCTCAGCTGACCAAAATACACCTTCTCTACTCACTGGCTGTCACTGTCAGCTCCAGCTACAGACGGCTTGGAAAGATTTTTTTCCTTCCTTTCTTTTTATCTCTCACTGCACAACAACATGAGTGTGTGCCCTTCAGAATGACTGATGAAGGCCTGAAAGCATTTTAGGAGCAATAGGGTAAGAAGAGAGGATGAGGAATAAGCCTGGTCCTAGTTCTGCCAGAGCAGTTCAGGGGAAGAACTATGTGGATACATCACACCAGAAGGGAAGAGCTGGCAGCACAAAGCCTTTAACCAATTGGTTCCTTGTCAGCAGAAGACACTGGTCACCAGGATGAGAGGGGTAAGAAATCAATGAGGTTTGAAATGGCCATGGCTTATTTCCTCCTCAGTCATTGGCAGTTCATTTACTCTCAAGTTAACAACTTAGCAGTTGTAGACAATGCTATCTCCTCTCTTTTATGTGATTAAACAAAAGGATTAAAAACCAGTTGATTTTACTGCCACTTACTTTTAGAGCCATTCATGGGACTGAGCTTTAAAACAACAACAAAACAAAAAAGGATGCAAAACATAATAGGCAACAGAGAGCAAAGATGCACACAACAGCTCCTCAGCCACTCAGCATTTCAGCCGCACTAAACAAGAGACCTTGCTGGCACTCAGGCCAGAGTGACAGTGACAATAACAGGGCTTAGAACTGAGACACTGCCCTGTGCCATGGCAGACACCTCCTGAGCCCAGAGCAGGCACTGCAGACACACCGACAGGGACACGGGGGCAGAAAGGCAAGAACTGCGCGTGGATTTTCCCTCTGTGTGGGGCTAGCAAGGGCTGCATGGGATGGGCAGAAAGCTGCTCATGAGAGCAGGGAGGAGCCTCCCCTGGGCTGGCAGCAAGCCCACTACACGCTGCAGAGCAAGGCAGAGGAGGCACTTAGAGCTTGTGCAGTCAGTCTTGACCATGGCAGCACGTCTCCCCTTGAGATGACTCTGCAATTCCTTCCTTCACCTCTGAGATGTCCGGGAGAAAATTTCAGTAGCCCACATACCTATATTCTTCAGTTGGGTCTCAACCCATGCAGCTCCTCTAGCATACACTCAGACTTCTAATCTTCCAACTGTTTAGTGGATCTGAGCAAAACAGGAAGCTTGATGTGCGCAGAGAGCAGGGGCAAAGAGGCGAGTTGTGAAAATATTTGTGAGGAAGATACAGGGGGGAATGGCTTTAGACTGAGAGAGAGTAGGTTTAGATATCAGCAAGAAATTGTTTACTGTGAGGGTGATGAGGCACTGGCACAGGTTGCTGAGAGAAGCTGTGGGTGCCCCATCCCTGGAACTGCTCAAGGCCAAGTTGGATGGGGCTCTGAGAAACCTGGTCTAATGGAAGGTGTCCCTGTCCACAGCAGGGGGGTGGAACAAGAACATCTTTGAGATCCCTTCCATTCCAAACCATTCTGTGATTCTATGATATCCTAAACCCTTGCTTTTTGTTCATCATGGACTTTGCAGTGCCACTTGGGAGCCTGCTTATACAAGCAAAACATTTTTCTAGATGAATAGACCAAAACTAAGTTTAGCAACTCTATACATGTACCAAAACAACCCAGCCATTCCATTGCAGCACACAAAGTCTACTGTGCTGGCATGGCTGGTTAGCAGTCAACACAAAAACCAATTCAGCCAAAATCTGACTAAAAACCCCAGCCTGTTCATTTGGTTCCAACTTATTACATATAAAGGAGATCCAAGAGGATTTTCAAGAAACAACCAGGAACAGTGCTCTGACACTAAGATATGATGTTAAAAAACTACAGAGGGGCTCTGGTCAAACATCCCACGGGTCCCTCCTCCTTACCCCAGGGTGAATTCAGCAGTGACGTGATCAGCTCCTGGTCCTCTAATGGTGCAGGCCTGTCATTCTTCACCCACCTTTCATGATCTGTGCATTTGACAGGCGTGTCACCTCTCTGCAAGGCTCAGATACAATCTCAGGCACTGACGAGGGAATGAAGACCATTTGGCTTAGGTACCAAATTGCCAGTCAGGAGAACAGGACATTAGGATTTGCCTCTTCCCCAGGCAGCTTTTGACATTTTGCAATTTGCAAGCATTACCAGAGGGCTTTTCACACCTGCCTGGAAACAGAAGTCAGGGCTTCATCATGGCAGGTCGAGCCTAACACTCTCTGTCACGATGACTTTCAGAGCAAATGTATCCAGCTCTGCTATATAAAATCAACACTTCACTCACAGCCTGCTTGACAAATCAAGAGAAATCAGGCTAATATCAAATGCTCTTTTAAAAGTCCTCTGGAACACACCAGCATATAATAGGTCAACCTGTCTTTAGGTAACTTATTCCTGGTCTTCAAAATAGAGATAATCCACTTTTAAGTAGCACTTACTGGAAGGATGTATTCCTCAGCTGAAAACAAAACAAAACAGAAACCTTAAACTCAAGTATTTACAAGCAGACTAAGCACCTCTCACATCCAAACACCAGTAAGTTAACCACCTTAACAATTACTGATCACTGGTTTAAATCCCACTGCTATCCAAATGGCATATGTTTAGAGCCCTAACATCAAATTCATTTTATCAGCCTACATCCCTGCATCTCATTCCTATTTTCATCAAGACACTTGGCACAGGCCAATACATGGGAAAGATGCAAGAAGGGAAGGGATGAATAAGCACTACCTGGCTTGCTCAAAGCTCAGCAGCCATTGAGATGAGGGCACAGGAGGCAGCTAAACCTGGAAGAAACTCAGCTGTATAAAGGCATTCAGCAGGGCTGACAGTTTTCTACCTGCACTAAAGCACATGGGTTTATCACCTGATGTTCATTGATCTGTGCAAATTACTTGCCAAATGTAAACTAACTGGGGCACAATTTGCATAATCAGCGACATGAAACTGAGGGTAATATAGCACTTGTGTATTTATGCCTCCCAGGAGTCAACATTGTGCTAATATCAGTGCATAACCCTGTCCACTATAGGAACTCACCCAGGAGACAGCTCAAAAACTGTTTGTTTTCTGCATGACACACGTTATGTGCTCATCACAGATGTGGGGTAGCCTGCAGCCATATCCCTCCACCTTGGAACTACTGAGCCGAGGTCAAAACAGCAGTAAAAATGCAGCCTGACATGGCCATGCATAGCCCAGGATAAGCACATGCTGGCTGAAGCCTGCAGAGCAGCTTTGTTCTTCCAGGCCACTGCTGGCAAAGCCAAGGGAACAACAAACCCATACACAGTGCCACCATCCAGGCCTGTAAGCTGATTCAAGTGTGTTTTAGTTAAAACGTATCAGACAAATTGATCACTTGGCTCTTTTCAACTAAATTCATGGTCAAACTGCTGGAGAGGCTATTGCCCCACCTAAATACCTGTCAGTCAAAAACAAAGGTAACTTTCATCTTTTTGTTGATGGTGTCGGTGTGAGGACATTTAATTACTTCATAAACCTGAGTGTGAAAAGGATTGATACTCTCATTTTCATCAATTACTCATAAATATGTTGACCCACATCATACACATTTTTGAAGAGTATGTTAAGGATCTTAGCAATATTTGCCCTCTGCCCTGAAAGACTTTAGGAAGGTTTCACCCACCCATAAACAAAGACCACTATGGAGAAAATGTCTGTGTGAATCCACCAAAACCAGCACTGTGGAAAATGTTTTCTCTTTTGAAATGGAACAAAATTATTTTATAAACTGTCCATGAGAAGCTTTTCAAAGGGGAAAACAGGGAAATATTCTTAATTCCCACATAGCAGAAGGGAAAACTGACTGTCTCCATGTCCATGGGATTGCCCACGTATAAACCATTGCTCTGGGGAGTCTCAGGCCCAGAAAGGAATCATACAAGCACCTGGCATTCAGGGTGTTCTGAAAACGCCAAGGATCCAGGAATAGTGTACAGATCTACTACATATGTCCAAGTCACCTTAACAGAGCTAAAATCCAGGAGAAAGAACCTCAAAAATTACTGGAGCTATGAAAAAATAAAACAAAACATTCCTTGCAGTGAAAGGCATCTTTATCTGTTCAGTTCATCCAAGAGAAGGTTGAAATGTGGCTTGATCACAATTTACTAGGGGCTGCACCCAGCTTTCAGCCAGTTTCCCTCACCAGCAGGGAAATCATCCATTTTAGCAGACTTTGATGTACAGTTAAACAACACATTGCTGTTTTCTAGTGGTTCTGCTGTAGGAGAATGGAGTTTATTTCATACAAAGGCAAGGCTTACCAGGAATGTTTGATGGAATAGAAAGAACCGGTTGGATCCCAAATAAGCTTGGAAGAAGGTACAGATTACCTCTTTCAGGTACCAGTGTGAAAAGAGGCCTCTCGTCTTCAGTGGCAAGACTTCCTACAAATCCTTCACATTTTTAAAAGAACTGTAATTCTTTCTATATTTTTGCAAATAGTTGGCTTTCTCTGTGCAGTTAACACTTGTTGCCAACAGATGTTATCAATTTCTGTTCGAAATACAAGAAATGAACCATCATAATTTTATATGCATTTGGAAAAAAAAATCCTCCTTCAGGGAAAAAACCCAAAACCCCAGATTTTAACATTTTACCAAACTAGAAGAGAATTCATAGCCAGATTCATGATATCTGTGATATCTGATTCAGCAAGTCGCAGGCTGAAGTGAAAGCCAGTACTTCTTAGCAGAAACACAAAGCATTTTAGCTATTGAATTTGTCAGGTGTAGTGCTATGACAAAGACCACAGTAATTGGCAGCAGACTGATCACTTGGCTTGAATGCAAAGGCTAGAGCAGACTAATTTTTATAATTAAACATAAAGTGTTGAAAAATTAGATGCCTGGCAATTATGAGATGGGAGAAAACACACCTTGTTCCACAGTAGCTAAGCCCAAGAAACATGTGTGCTCATTTGATGATAAAATCCTCCACTGTTTCTCCTATATAGTTTTGGAAATTTACATCATGGGCTTATAAATTATTTGCTTCATCAGACTTTCCAAAATATTACTGATTTCAGCTTGATAGCTATAGCATGCATGCTGGTCATGAATATTTAGGATTATGCACCCATACACAGATATACAGACATACATAAATAAATGTATGTGTGTGTCCACTCACATATACATTTTAAACACAGATAGGTATTTCTAGATGTAAAAGTTTCCACTAACAATTTGACAGAGATGTGACCTTTCCCATTACTGAATGCTATTGCATTTCGGCTAGTAATGACTAGCAGGGTTCAGAAGTTAACACACAGAACAGGCAGGCATTACTTCAGTGTGATGCTTGTTTGTAGATCTTGACATTTCTCTGAAGTCAGCCACTCAAGAAAGCAGCTATGGCCACTTGGAGGGCTCAGAAAAATGAAGGCTGACCTAACAAAATCAAGCAAATTTGTGATGACTCACTGTCTGACGCGTCAGTGTACCCATCACAGGATCCGCTGGGAAGGAGGACTTGCCCACCATTTCCTCAACCCCATAGATGAATTGGAATCACAGAGCAATGCTAATCAATACAGAGAGCTAGAGTAGCTTCAGAAGGATATTCAGAAAAATAATTACACATGATGCAACATTTCCAGACACCTTTCAATCCACTTGGCAGCACGATGTCCAAGGAGCACAGAAACAGCCAACATTCAACCATGCCCTTTAAACAGTTTGCCTGTAGAGACAGTGCATGACTCACAAAGCAGGGTATTCTCAGCTGAGACAGCAGCTTCTGACTCAGCAGCAGGCAGACAAATGTCTGCTAGTAAAGGTGATGAAAAGGTCACCCTGATAACTTCAGGGAAGGAGGAGCTGGTACGAAGTTGAGCTCCCTACTTTGGGCAGCACACCCGGGCTGCAGAAGCTGCAAGGTGTCCTTCTGGTGCTGCAATAATCAGTGAAGCAGTTGGTGCATTTTGAACTGATTTACTAGTTCTCATAACTACACCTTCCAAAAAGAAGCTGTTCATTGGATGTAGAGGATGACACATGTGTGGCTCTGCCCCACAGAATCTATCCTGCAAGTTCTTCATAAAGAACAGGAATTCAAAAGCAAAACTGTTCTTGCTGTTTACAGACCTTAAGCAAAATATGTCCCAGGCTAATATTCATCCATCCCTTCTCAATAAATTATTAAAATTGACTTTCAAGTCAAAGTATGTCTTATCACAAAAGGAAATTAATGAGTCAGGTGTTGAATTGATCCTTTGAATCCAGCAGGAGGGGGTCACCCCGAGCCCCAGTGCCTGCTGCTGTCCCCATGGAAGGACATGTCCCTGGCAGGGACAGCCAGCAGCACACAGCAGTAGTTCTCAAACAAAGCCCTGGGGTACCACATGTGGCACTGGCAAGTCAGAGAGGACAGAAGTTTCATAGCTAAACATGATGGCTGGCTATTGAGAAAAGTCCCCCTTCTCCTGCATTGCCTACAAGCCAGAAATTATGGCAATTGGAAGCAAAGACTGTAAAGATGAGGCTAAATGTAAAGAAACTGCACTCAGGAAGATGCTTTGTGGTTCTGAGCTCCTCTGGACTTGGTGAGGAGCTCAGAGCATAATAAACACACCTCTAAAAGAAGCAGCTACAAAAACTCATCATCACTTTATGAGCTGTGCTCAGGTTCTGCAGTGACATTTTACTTACTAATAGCACCTTACATTACCCAAAATAGCACCATAAAGAAGACTCCAAGAAAATCTTCAGTGTAAATTTGAGAAAAGTATTACATACAAACTGAGAAGAACTACTTCAGAGATGCCATGAATTATCCAATAGCCAAAGTTTTCCCTTTTTTGCCCAGGTTGTAGATTCACTAAGGAGTGTTGTACTCACTTGATATTGGCAGTGGAAGAAGTTTAGTTTGCCCTTGTAAAGATGGGGTGAAAACTTTCTAGAATGAAAGGGAATGAAAAGTCCCCTCAAGCATGAGGGGACTCCCATCCATCAACTCAAATGTGCTCCACTTCTTCCAGTCTTTAAGTATAGGTCTGTAAAGAGCAAATGTTGGACCACCATGACTTTGGAAAGAGAGGAGATTCAGATACTCAGATGAGAAGAATTAAGACCAGATAAGTTCACTGAGAACAGAAAAGCTGGTGCATAACCTGTGGGTGTGAAGTTTGGTGTGAAATCAGGGTGCCTCTGCTATGCCATGAAGACAAAACTCGCTGCATGCCTGAAGGAGGGTGTGAGGGCATGGGGGGGGGACGTGTCTGAAGGTGCAGAGCCTGCCAGAATAGCAGTGGAGGCCTGCCTAAAGTGCAGAGAGACAAGCTTGGTGCAATCACTGCTTCTCTTTGGACATGGCTGCTCCTACCAGCTGTCACAAAGTGACTGGGCAGCACCTCAGAGAGCTCTGATGGGCAGGGGCCAAACCAGTCAGAGAACATGCTGCTGTTCAGGCAGCATGGGCAATCAGAGAGCCAGCTCTCAAGGATGCTTTGTGTTATTCTGCTGCAGATTTTCAAGCAATGCAGCTGGGTTTGCACCATCCCTTGGCTGAGGGACCACATTCCCCCCACAAAACATGGCAAGCCTCGGGAAGGAAAGGGGTGTCAGCTCCCCCCTCCTCCTAACTCTTCACTTTTGGGTTTTACCTGTCCTCATAGAAAGCTCCCACTACTGCCGAGGTTGTTTCCTCTCCTCCAGGACTCTTTCTATGATTACCTGCAGAGATCAAGTGTCCTACAGAAAATCTGTGCAGATGCTACAGAGCTCTCAGATGGCAGTGATTCCCCAGCTGATTGCAATAGAGTCTTTTTAGTTCCTTGAGTCACTTCCCAGAGATTTATGAAGAAGGGAGTTCCCTGCAGCATAGGATATTGTCATTATGCAGCACAATCAGGCACTGTGATGAAATGCTCTTTCTTCAAGAACAGGGTTCCCGCAAAGTTCTGAGAAGACACAAAGACCTCTGACACTGACTGGGCTGGCAGATCTGGTCTTGGATTTCTCTCACTTGGGTATCCTGAGGTCTGTGAATAAATGCCACAGTGCAGATGTGGCATTGCTCACTACCTCAGTCGGGTATCCTCCCCTGGCCTGCTTCCCTCACGCAGTGAGGAGATCTGTGATGGAACCTCCCTGCCAGGGCACAACTTGGGCTGAGAGGCACCTGCAACCCACCCTGCCACACATCACATACCCAGAGTAAAAGGGGAAGAGAGGGGGAAACATTTTGCTGCTCAGAAAACTGGTAGGCTTCTTAACAGCACAGGGGGTAGGCATGGCCAAAATGAGAAATCTGACTGCAAGCCTGAGCACCTTGGTTTCTGTTGGGTTTTCTGATCTCTAAGCATATCTGGTCATACAGAAAGCTATTTCATAGCTTACCCATGCCATTACTCTGTGCTGTGTAACCTGAAACCATCACAAGTAGTATATCCCAATTTCCCACACAGCAGGTTCACTCATGAATGAAAAGTGAATTTGATTCTTGAGCAGTTGGTCCAGATGCTGTGGCTGACACTGGCTCTCCCTCCTGCTTCTGACAGATCACTACAGAGCACTTCTGTCTGCAAAGCAACATCAGCATGTCAAGAAAAATCAATGAAAGCAAGGGGGAAAAATGCCTCTGGCTCTGTTGGGCTTTTAAAGCATAGCTGCACTTGTGAGCTTGGAAAAAGCACAATGCTGAGGAAAGTCCCAGGAGAGCAGAGGAACTTTGGAGTCACCTTTGGAGGAGTCTCAGGTCTCACTCTCTCTTGCCATTTTTGCTGACTTTAACTAAGGTAGGTCAAGTCACGTGTTCCCGTGGCTTTTCAGCTGTTTCAGTGGGATGAGGATCCACCAAGTACTGCTGCAAACGGCAGTGCCAGGCATGCTTTGAGCCCATGCCTCATTTTAAGAAATGCTGCAGAAACACAGCACCAGGAAACATAATTGGTATCTTTTCATTTGTGTACTTAAGTGGTTTTTTTCATGACCAAGCAGCAGATATGAGAAGTTTTTGTCTCACACAAATCTCTTGCTTGGCCATTGAGCACTGAATGCCCTTCAGAAGCTGGGAATGTGCCTCATGCAAGGACAATGCTCTACAGAGCACTCAAAATGTAAATGCCATCCCACTGGGTCAAAGACTTGGACTGCTATAGCTTAGGATGATGAATTTCTGGCAAATCCAAATCAGGTTCCCATTGAAGAACTTGAGACAAACTGCAGAGGTGAGCAGCCACAGGAGAAAAGGTGTGATGCTTTCCAGGCTCAGGAGTAATGAGACAGGTCAGCATTCCAGGCTTCTTGCTGTGGACTCAGGATACCCAGGGCTCAGAAGGGCACCTCTAACTAGAATTCCAGAGAGCTGCTGGGTGACAGAAACGCAGCTGACAAAGGTGTCATCTGCTCTGAGCAGCTGGCAGCATGACTGAATTCCCTCATTTTAGAAATACCTGCTTTCTGAAATACAAATTTCTCATAACTTCTGATGTGCAGGGCATTTTGAGGCTGTCCCAGTACAGCCTGATTCCCATCACAGCTATTCTTCAGAAACATGATCCCAAAATTTCACTCTTCACTCAAACTAATTCCATACTCCTCATCCAACAGCTTCCTACTAGAAATCCCAGAACTGCTCCTTCTTGTCAATGCAGCCTTCAAATCCTAGGCCCAGCAATACTTCATGGACAGGTCTTTCAGCTCATAGAACTACCTGTCCCCAAACAGTCTTCTTCCTTTTCTCCTTCTCCATATTCTCTCCCATGTACTTTCTTGAACTCCATCCCATACATTTCATCTATGTTTGAGCTTGGCAAAATTATGAAATACTGTATCATTTAGTGAAATTTCATGTCATTCAATGGTTCAACAAGCAAAACACTCAAATCATAAATATTAAAATAACAAAACACATATGTTCAAAATGATGCTTCTGTTTTACTGTAGGCATTTAAAAATCTTAATAACAAGCAGAGTATTTTATTTAAACTGAAGGATGTTGGGACTTTGAACCTTTTTTGACCAAGTCACATACACAGAAAAAGTGATTACATCAGACACATATCCATTTCAGAGGACATACAAGCCCCTGCAAATACAGATGGCCATGTGGTTCATGAAGTTGACTGTCTTCCTACTCCACTGCACACCTCTGTTTATAATTTTCTGCTTATTTTCCTCCAGATTATACCCTTTGAGTTTTGTTTTATGTGGCTAACTGAATCTTTTGTTCAGCCCAAAAGTTTATACAATGTCTATTTCACATGGCTCAGGGTAAAAAAAGTCTGTTATTCCATACATAGCACCAATAGAAAAAAGAATTATTCCCCCTATTCTTCTCCAAATACCTATCTCTACTCTTTTCCACAGTCAGACAAACTCAAAGACTCAAAGGGATCCCTCTGTCAATATCTCTGTTGCAGGGAATGAGTACAAGAGAAGAATACTCAATGGTGTTAATGCAATAAGGAAGCTACTGGGCAAGCCCTGGGCCGCAGAGACAGTGCACAATGCTTGCATTACCATTTCAAGAAGATTTTTCAAATCATAGACCTTGAAATCTACTATTTGCAATTGAAATTGTTTTTCACCATCCTGGGAATAAGGGTCAAGAAAAAAGCTAATGATGGCCTTACAAATTTTACACACAAAATAAGCATCCCTTACGTACAAAGCTGCTCTCAAGAGATCATCTCATTAACAGCTGCAGAGTCTGAATTTTTTTGGTCCTGACATTTAGACAGGAATCCAAAAAGCCACCATGAATCACACAGACATATCAGGCTTAGTTATTCTCAGTGAATCCCAGCTGCCCTCAGGGGCTATTTGGAGTGTTCCTTCCTGAGCTACTCTGCATATTGTCCCTGCCATTTCCAATCCCACGTCACCACACTTCTGCAAAGGCCAGGTGAACTGGGACACCATTCAGCCCCACAGAGCTGTGCCTTCAGATTCAGTCAGCATAGGAGAAAGGAGGTTCTGAGCAGAAACTCCTGGTGTAACTCACTGGGAACTGTGCTCAGCTCTGGGGTCCTGGCATGAAAGGGCCTTCCCAGCTGCTTTGTACACCCTGTAATGTTTCAGACCCACTGCTCAGGCGTGACATGAGTGTTTGTGGGTCTGTGAGGCCAGCATGGCAAGACAAGCAATACAGGATGCAGAAACTACAAGTGGAGTACCAAGATCAGAGACTTGTGAAGGCTTAAAATGGCTCCGCCATGGAAATGGACCACCAGAAACTCTCTAAGAAAAAATGTTCAGTAGAAGAGAGGTCTTCTCAATGAAAATCAAAACCCAGTTTCCTACTGAAACAAAACGCCCCAAATGTGCCTTACTACTTGAAATCAGCCTCACTTTATTGCACTTCCAGCAACTCTACTGGCATCCTCCCCCTCAGAGCCAGCTCTAGCAGAGCTACCTTGCTAACTCTGAAAAAGAAAACTGAAGTTAAGATATTGTAATAAGGGACTAGAAAAGAGTCATTTCATTGTATCACAAGTGTTAATAGCCCATTTCGTAGAAAAAGGTCTCTTGCTCTGTGGAGCAGTAAGCTCAGCAGCTTTCTATTCACTATCAGAACATGGCTCCTGAGCAAAGCAGCACTGATCCATACCCACCTCCTGCACAGTGGCACAAAGAATTAGCCCAAGCAGACTTTTGTCCCCCTTTTTCACTCTTCAGCCCCCAGAAGCCACACAAAGAAAGCCTGCAGACACCAGATTCTTCTTTCAAACATCTTTAAACCATTCACCTCAACCAAACTGGTCTCAATCACCCCTCTGAGGAGGAAGCTATCAAGCCTACAATTTTACTACCATACAGCCCAGTTTGTTGACCTTCTTGAGTTATCTCCTCCATCATTCATGTGAACAATGTAGGGAACAATTTAGCCAGACAAAGGCTTTTCATTCACAGCCACATGTCACCCACACAGTGGCAAAGCCTGGGCTCAGCAGGTGGGGCTGGGAAGGAGGAATGCAGTGGGGACCATTCTGGGATCCACAGCCTTGCCATCCCCTCTGTCCATCCAGCCTCCAGGTCTTCTGCTGCGCACTTGGGGTGAGCAATGTCACAGGCTCAATATATTGATATCTGGGGACTCAGCTTCTGCCATCCACTGCTTTAACTTACCTCAGAAGGAGTCAGCATCCAACAGATGACAGATATATCCAAAACACAAATGTATCAATCTGGAAAATACCCATGTTCAAGAAGAAACCCCAGTGGGGAATTTATAGCTCAACAAGGCACTAAAGCACTCTTTTCTGCTTCTGACTTTCAGGAAGGTGACTCCTGATTTCACACCAGCTTTCCAGAAGCAGGTCAGTAGTGCCACCCTTGGTTTGTCATTGCAGTGGTGACAATAAATCAGTAAATATAGAAAAGAGTAAAAGCTGAAGGAGGAAAAGGCAGAGAATGTGGCAGGAAGGGGTAAATCTTCCAGGTCACTGAAGAAAGATGTGCCTGTTACCTTCTGTGTGACAGTTTTCTCAGTACAGCCCTACAGCCTTAGCTGGTGTGGATTGTCTCTGTGATTCCCTGTCATTTCCTGGAAGACAGAAACAGGCCCATAGGCTGCACCTGTCAGTGCTCAAGCTTCATTATGCAGAGTAGGATCTAAACAGGCATCTCCATTAATCATACTCATGTATTAGTAAGTAATTCATTAATTCAATAAACTGCTTTAGGCCATGGCATAATCAGTCATGTCAGTGATTATAACAAAAATCACAAACTAAAGTGTTAAACATGAAGCCATCCTTGCTGATTCATCATTTGTAGCAATCATTCATGGCACAACAGGTATGCTTTATGTACTCTTAGACAGGTGATGTGAAAAATTTATCATCTAAATTGTGCAGATTTCCTCTATCAGATCTGCTGGCTGAGCAATATAAGATCTAAATTGCAGAAAATTCACATGCAAACCAACTCAGAAAAAAGTAAACATTTTTGTGATCTGCTCACTGATAGCCAGTTAACACTCTGCTTGATGAATGGCACTAACCTGTGCAGTAACATGTAATTCCTCATCCTCCAGCCCTGAGGCACAGGGCTGAGAAGGTGCTGTAAGAACCAAAACCAGCCCCAGCTAGAGCTCTGAGAGCCCACACTGAGCAAGCTCCTGCTGCAATGCCATATCTCCATCATCCTAATTTCCACTGTACTACACAAAGGAAATGTCAATCAATAGGTTTCATTCATTTGGACCCATCCATTGTTTTTACAGCAAGGAAGAAGGTCTACATCATAGAACTCAAAGAACTGGGCTTGAAGGACCTCAGACCCTGATGTCCACTTAGCCACACCTCTCTCATCATTAGCAGATAAAAATTACAGATTTCAGATCTCAAGTAATATAATCCCCAGGCAATGTATCCCAGACTTTCATTTTGTGTACATTTAGAAATGTTTTCTTACCATCTTCCTGCAAGCTAAACTCACACACTTCTTGTTATGCCTATCACACACTTGGAAAAGGTTCTGCTCCCTTGCTTTCTGCAGTAGACTTTCCTTTTATGCCTCTGAAGTTTGCTGCCTTCTTCCCCATCCAGTTTCTCTTCTATACTCATGATTCAAACTATGATATTTTGGGGTCAAATTACCTTACCTATGCAGGAAAAAAAAATGCAGACTCAGATAGAACAAGACTGCCTGTAGATTAATACTTGTGTCTTTAAGTTGGTTAGGATAGGCAAAATTAAATTAAAGCTAGAAAAGGAGAGACAGGGAGAGCTTTTTTTAAAAAATTGCCCTACATACAACACAAGAACTCATTCCTATACTGACAGACCACTTCTACATAGTTTTAAGCCCAGGAGAGGGTAAGCTACAATGCAAGGAACAAAGATGATTTCTCCTCCTTGTGCAAACGAATAAAGTTATAAGTTTTATAGTAAGCAGAAATTGAAAAAGCTTGCTGATAAATTCACAGTTCATCTTTTCCCAAAGAAAGGGCCCTTTTTCATCCCAAAAAATTTCCCATTATTTGACAAGTTGCCATTAAGTGAATACACTTTTGCTTTCATTGTCCCAGCTTGCAGATGGCATTTGGAAGTTGAGTTCTGCAGAGGTGAGTTATTGTTCCACATTGCCTGAATTGAACAACACAGGTGTTGTCACATGTCACACGTGGTAGGGACAACATGAGCTGTACAAATGAACACCTAGCCCAGTGCAATGACCAGACATGACACAGGCTGCATTCACACCATAAATTCATCATTGTAGTTTGCATGATCTGCCTGTAACTAAATTTGCAGTTCTTTACATATCCAAAGCTGTTACTTTTACATATGAAATAATTACATCTCTGGTGAGATAGGACTCACGTGGTTAGGATTAACATTTTATCTGCCAGTTTACAGCCATAACAACAGGCCTTGCTCTTGGAATTGTGCTTATATGCTCTGCCTACTTATAAATCAATTCTGAACTGTTCTGGAGGTTCATTACAAGAGATGCTTTGAGTCATCAGAAGCAATGTGGGATCACCTGTAAGAGCCTGAATGAGACATGTGGGACTCCAGGCAGCTCTTCCAAATGCAGTTTATTGTATCCAAGAGGTTACAGCAGTCCAGGGTCATGGGCAACAGAGCCTGTGCCTACAGCTGTCAGCTCCAGCTGCAGGCAGGCCTGGACACCCTTAGTTTAAGTCACAAATGCATTATATACTTTTCTTTGCTGAGCATCTTAATACAGTAGAACCAATCTATACCTTAACTTTTATCTATAGCCTATCATAACTACTAGAATTACCATATTCATGTTATTATTCTCCAATCACTAAAAAAAAAAAAGTTAGTACATTACAGTTTAAGCTAGAAGTTGTTTTTCAGTTTTCTTGCAGTGAAAAATTCTGAGACCTTTTTTCTACTTGCAACATCAGCAGACTTGTTTGTGCTCTCTTTCTGCTTGGTGAAAACATCTTGTTTGAGGTGGGTTTATCCTTTGCTCTAAGTCATAAAAACCCCTTGTAACTAACATACCCTTTGCCTCCTTGGTTATCCACTAAGACTGGCTCAGCAATTCTTTTCTTCTATATCAAAACTTGCTTTCATCTCTATTCCTTCTTCAAATTCTACATTCAAAAATCTTTCTGCTAAGCATAGATATCTGTGAGACTTTCTTGTCAAACTTTCATTCTTCCCAACAATGACCAAAGGCCTAATCCTGGGGAGGGCTGTGTGTTGCTGTCCCTGCACAGAAACCCTGGCTGCTGTTGGAAGCATCCAGCAGCGGAGGACACAAAGCTCTCTGTAAGAGTGAGCCCTCCTCAAAATGGAGATGGTCGTAGGGATAATTATTTGTATGTGTTAGGCTGTGGATAAGCTCAGTAGATATTAGATGTTTTCCAGCCCCTGCCTGCTGTATCACCATTTTCTTCCAACTGAGAGCCAGTACAGCAAGAGCAATATCCATCACACAAAGCTGTCTGGGAGTCTGGTCTATACTCAGCAGGCTTTGTCCCTGCAAATCAACAGAGAGAAAAAGGTGCCTTCCAGAGGGCAGTGAATTTTATCCCAAAACAGATGATGGAAATACATGAAGTGGCTCCCCAAATGCCTGTTGGAGATTAGACATATAGCCTCACAATTGTTAAGATTCAGCAGTAAGAATTACCTGAAAGGTAAACAAACTAATTCTTTTCCAAGCAAAGACCTGGTTTTATTTGAAGTTTGACACTCAATGCTTTGAGAAGGGTTAAAGCAGCAGGGCAGCAGCACACACCATGAAGGTCAGGGTGATTATAATGTCCAGGATGTCAGCTGGTCCCACAGTGGTGCAGCCCATGAGGTGCCTCTAGCTGGACCAAGGGTGTATCCAGGTCATCCCTGGTAATGGTGCACTGTTACACAGGCAGGCATGAGCTCTCTGGCCTTGGCAAGAAGGTGCATTTCAGGCTCTCTTTGCCCAACAAAACCACTTGGGACTTTTTCTTCACATTTCAAAAACCAAGCAATGCAGGCTTTCTCCTGCCGGGAGCAAATCCAGCTGACCTGTCACTGAGAAACAACGTGGCAGCTTTCCTCCTGTCTCCTGACTTACCCATCAGTGGAAAGGAGAGCCAGCTCCCATCTTTTCCATCAGTCCATGGCATGAGTTTCCCTGACACAGGACACCATTGTGGGGCAAAGGTACAGGCTGGCTGCTGCCTGCCTTTCACACCCTCTGTCACTCCTCAGCACTAGGGCTGTCCCTGCAGTGAAAGCAGAGATCCTCTTGTATTCCTCCTTGTTCTTGCTGCTGCACAGCCTGTGTCATCAGCCTCAGCTCACTGTCCAGACACATGGAGCCCACTAAAAACAGAATTATTTTGGACATTCTCTCTGGGGATGGCAGAGCAGAGCTATCCTTTTGTGGGATCATTCTGTTCATCAGGAAAGCTGTTGGCTTTGCAGGCACCTGAGCACAACACACAAAAATCCCTCTAAATCACTGCAGTCCCGGCTCAAGCTAGAAACTCTCCTCTTCACCTCTGCACTGCCACAGAGGTTAGAGCACATGGAGGACAGACCAAGAACAGGATTTATGAAGAGCTGTCCCAGGAACAGTGAGTAGCATGTTTGATCTTCCTTCTCCAAACCCCAGTGGTTTCTACTGGTGTGGCAGAAAACCACAGTGACTGCAGTGGCTGAGAATGCAGAGCGCCCTGCTGCCACCAGTCTGATAAGCAGAAGCAGCTTGCTTTAGCAGTCAGAATTTTCTTTCTTCTTTTTCCTAATACTGCTTATTTAACTCTTTGTCCAGATGATATCTGGCTGACAGCTGTGCATTTAGAAAGCACAGAATAAACTGATTTTGCAAATTTCATTATCACTGAAATAATGACAAATTGCTCAGGACATGCAGGAAATTCTACTGTCAGGAAAAGCCATTCTAGTAAAAGGCTAACCACTTCTAACAGAAACCTGTGATTTTAAGACTCAGAACTTAGAATAAATAGTATTCAAATGCATGCTAAACAGTCTCAGTATAATTATCTACTAGAAACCTTATTGACAATATTTAGAGCTACTAAGTACATTAAGGAAAAAGGTTCCCACAAGCAATTCTAGAGTATCAATTTTATATTTTTTTATATTATGCATATTATAGCTTAAGAAACTAGTACTTCTACATTCAACTGAGGAAAAACATTTTGGAAAGAGCAGATAAGTTGCAAACATCAATGTTACAATGCAGAGCTTGAATAAAAAGTCAGAATGGGTTTTGGTGTCTTCAGAATGAGCATCCCTGAATCTAAAGCTATTTGATGTCAATGGGAAGTCTCCTCTAAGTAGTCTTTTGGAGGCTTAGAAACTCTTTATAGTCATCAAAATCAAAGAAAAAGTCTTTCCTTTGGACAGAAACAGCTTGGAAGTGTATATAAAAAATGCAATAAAAATAAAAAGCATGATGGTCTTTCCTGAACAGCAGGAATTTCCTTTTAACTTATGTAGCCTTGGATTGGTGAGGAGAGGTGGAATCCTTGTGTCTGTGGATGTGTGTCCATTTGCCTGTATTTTGATGCAAATACGAGTATTTTGTAGTAACTTTAAATGAAAAAAAAACCCACAGCAACAGAGAAACATTAAGAGTTGTATGAAATGGTGGAAATGCTCAGTCTACTGACACAAAGCTGATGGATTTTGCCCAGCTCTAGTTAAAAGCTACAGTTGTGTCACTGAAATACTGCTTTTACAAAACCACAGATTTCCCTACAAAACAGATAATTCCCTCTCAAATAAACTTCTTCTAGGTAATTAAAAGGACAGAACATAAAAAAAAAAAAAAAAAATCCACTTTCCTAGTGTAATTAGAGTCCCTCAAACTAATGGTCCACGGAATTCCCAAATACTCAGATGCCCTCTTAATTGCAGCTGAGCAGCTATAATGGTAAAAAGCAGTTCCAGATAAATCAGGGCTGGAGGGTAGACAAGCTGTAAAACTCATTCTTGCTGGAAAACCTGCCAAGGCCAAGCACTGAAGGTGGCAGCTGCATTCAGCATCATTTCCCCATTCTGCAATAAAGTTGACAAATTAAGTGACATTTAAAACAAGAAATCTTGCTTGAATGTATGTGCAAAAGTATGCCACACTTCACTCTTGGAAGGGAATATCCTGCTAAGACTGAGGAAATGGCTCTATCAAGGGACAAAAAGCCCAAATATTTTAAAAGCAAAGGGCTGTCTTTTCTGCACACATCCCTATTCTCGTTAAATATGAAGGATGAAGACCAATTCTTCCCACAGTAGAAACACATTCCTGACTTTAAGTAGATTTAACTAGACGGCTTCATTGGGATACTCTCTCCATTAGGCATATGTTTAAGCACCTCAGTAAGCCCAGGGCTGATTTTGCAAACAATTTTATCACACAAGTAAACAGCAATAAAAGGAAATTGAGAAATAAAAGTTGAAAGAAAATCCTCATTAGTTTCTAGATTTTGAGGTTAAAACAATTTTCTCCCAACATAGGGTGTGAAAGAGGACACAGTTTTCAAAGAGGTTTAGAAGCCAGCTCCTTATTGCAACCCTAAAACACCTCTGGCCATTCTGAAAAGGAGGTCATGTGGACATTGAACTGATTTGAAAATGTGTCACATCTATTCATACTTCCTGACTATTACCTTTAAGTGACCAGATGATCTTTGCATAATATTCACATCTTTTATATGTTGAAACTATATTCACAAATATGATCTGTGACCATCTCTCAACAAGTACATAAGTGCCAAAAATTGCACATCAAGGCAGAAAGGTCAGAACATTTCAGGGCTTGCTACTCCAGGCTGGTGCTCAGTAAATTTTGCATGAAACTCCTATTTCAGCTAATACTGAGATTTTTGAGGTGGTGGAGGGGAGGGGTAGTTTGGAGTGGAAGAAGCAGCGTGACACACACAGTCCAGTCCAGTGGAGGGAGGATCACCATGATGGGCAGGGGACCACTCCACAGGACATTTCTGATCAGTGACTGGATTGGGGAGCCTGGGGGAGCTGGAGCTGCTCAGGCTGGGAAGGGAGGGCTCAGAAGGGATGTACTCATTGCCACAGCTGGCAGCAGCACAGCACACAGCACCAAGCTCTTATCAGGGGTTAACAGCAAAAGAGCAAAAGGAAATGGGCACAAGTTAAATCCATATGGAGATAAATTCTCCATGACAGGGATCAGACACTGGAACCAGTGTCCAGAGAGCTCAAGGGATCATCAGCCTTGGAAATATTCAAAACTCATCTGGACAAGGCCTAGTCTCAATTTTTAATGTCACCCTTGTTTAGTGGGCAGGATTAATCATGCAATCTCCAAAACACCCTGGCTGCCTATACAATGCTATGATTGCATGATCCTCTCTATACAAGGATTTAAATGCACATACATTTTTGGCAAATATTATCAAAGCACATCCTGGTGATATTTGTATATGGGTGTTCTCATTTGCATACCCAGAAATTCCTGGTTATTCAGCAGTACACAAGTTTTAAAATTCCCTTTTATCCATTTTACCTGTGTTGTCTGACATCAAAGTGAGAAATAATAACAGACAAAACCTTTTTCTTTTATTGCACTGGAGATACAGAATGGTATTTCCCCTCAAAATATCTTTTCCCCCCAAACCACTAAGATTGAATATATGTTCTTATATGACTATACTCTAAAAAGAGAAAAATATGAGCAAGCATTATGACAGATAATTTAAATATAAATAAATCTTTTCATTGCTGTGACTGGAGTATAATAAACCCATAACTCAGTTTCATGTATAATGACCTAAGGATACATGAACTTTTTCAGAACAGTGGTACTTTTCTAAGTATCACAGGTTCAATATATCTCATTTCTCTTTTTCTCCAGACACACACAAAGAATCCCATTAAATGTTTTGGATTTTAGCCAATACATTTGAATATATTTTTTCTGTTTCCTCTGAAATCTCTCCAAAGTGAGAAGTATTTCTTAGTGACTCAGACAGTGAACACAATAAAGAGAGAGATTTTTGAAAGCATAAGAAAATAGAAGTACCAGCAATCCTGTCTCTGACTGATGGTCAGATGCTAAAATTCTGTCTCCAACAGCAGCCAGAACCAGACACCTAAAGTGGAGTCTAACAGGGAGGTGAATACACTGCTTACCCTGAAAGCTCCTCCAGCCACCACCAATCTGCAGCTCAGGGACTTTCAGAGCCTGAGGTGATTTCCATGTACTCAGCAACCTCCACAGAGTGGTGAATGCTAATGGCCAGGTTAGTCCATAATTCTTATGTATGAAGTCAGGGTTGTTGATTTCCAGTATGTCCCATTTTAGATTAAATTTCCTTTTTTTCCTATTTTACTGCCCAATCCCTAGCCATGCAATATTTTTCTGCAGTTCTGTACAATCAGCTTTCAACTTTACTACTCTAAAGAATTTAGTATTATCAGTACAAGTCTGTCAACAGTCTATATTCACCCCCTTTTACAGAACATTATATATAAATTAATTCATAAATTCGTATTTTCAATTCCACAGGTCTTGGCACAAAGCATTCTGGATCTCTCTTCCCCAGGAAAACTTTCTTCTTTTACCCTCTGTTACCTATCTTTTAAACAACTTTTTACTGTTTTGCCTTTCTTCTTGTCCTCGGATGCCTGGGCTTGTAAAGGAATCTTGGGGAACTCAACAAAGGGAGGTGCTGATCTCTTCCCCCAGGTGTCCAGTGGCAGCGTGTGTGGGACTGGTTCAAAGCTGTATTGTCAGGGGAGGTTTAGGCTTGGTTTAGAGACATTAAGAAGCATTTCTTTACTGAGAGAGTGGTCAAAAGCTGGAAGAGGCTTCCTGGAGAGGTGGTGGATGCCCCAAGCCATCAATGTTTAAGAAGCATTTGGACAATGCCCTTAACATTGTGCTTTTACTTTTGGTCACCCTGAAGTGGTCAGGCTGTTGGGCAAGATGTTCCTTGCAAGTCCCCTCCAACTACTCTAGTCCAGTCTAGCCTAGTCTAGCCTAGTCTAGCCTATATCAAACAGCCTGGAAATCTGTGTGGATGGTGTCTGCAGCTACATGCAAAGAGTAGCAATAGGAGACACACACACCTTTCCACTACACAGCATGTGGAATGACATCCTCCAAACAGGATATTCATTCTTACTTCCATGGATTATACTCTTTACTGACCCAACAGATCTGCTCAGTACAGATGTTTGGCACCAGATTTTCCCTAGTCACCTCAAAAATCAGCAACCCATTTAATTCCTAAAAGCCAGCAGAAACCAAGGAGTTCTGCGAGAGCCTCTACACCACAGCTACCAGCTGAGCTGCTTTATCCCCACATTGCTCTGGAATGCTGAGGTAAACACCCTCTCATCCCGGTGACTTGCTGTTTTTATTTGCTGTGTTTGTTCTAAAATTAGTCACATACTTTTGGTGATTCAAAAGTTCAAAGCTGAGCTAAGAGCAAAGCATATTATATTCCAATGCTGTAGAAGTGCCTCGCTCCTATTATCCTGCAAGAAACAGTTATGAACATGATGTCTTTAGATGAGCTACACAGATAGATTCCATAGATATAAGTATTTTCTAAGTTAAAGTATCCGTTCAAGTAATTCAGGTAAACCTGTTGCTAATCATTCAGTCCATGTTTACAGTGATAAAGTCCCAGTTGTATAGTCCTGCCCTTGTCTTGAGGCACCCATTTCCCTTCAGTCCTTTGTACATTTAGGATTGCTCAGTTGATGAAATAGAAATATAAAATCTATATATTTATATAGAATATATAGTTGCATTTATATTTTATCTATATTTATATAATATTATGTATTTTATTATATATGCATTATATAGATATGTATTTTATTACATATATATTATATATAATATAAATATCTCAAATGCCTAAGCACAGCAGAAATGGCATTGATGTGGGTCTACACTGGGGAATTTCATTTCATAAGTTGTCATCCTCTGTAAGTATTTAGCACAAAAGAACACAAAAGAAAAAAAAGCTGAAAAAATAAATTTTTTCATCCATTGGTGCAATCTCCTCTCCCAGTTAGCACATTTCAACTGGCACTTAGTCACTTACTATGTCATGGTAACTGGCTCATGGACTCACTTTCTTTAATTTAGCAAGAGCTCAGCTGCAGACCATGGGTTCCAATAGACCAGTACAATCCTGATCTATATTTTTCCACAGTGGGAAAAAATATGAGCTCACTGTTTCAGAGACTGAAAGTTTTTGTGCTGCAATATGAAATTTTAAGTAGATCCATTATATATCCCTATGGGTTTAGAAAGAATGCACTTCCTTGCCTCTGGAATAATTCTTGGATGCAAAAAAAAAAAGTCTCTCCCTCTAATCTGTCTTTCTGGCAACAAGGCCAGCCCTTTATCATTACCCTAATGTTGTCAATTACTTTCAGTTAATGCCAGATCCCTCTCATTAATGTCAAGAAAACATAAGCTCCTCTCTTTCCCTGAATTCCCCTTACGGAGGCAAGTGCTGCCTGTAGTGGAATGTGTGCCCAAATGCAGTCAGTGGGAATTGCTGTGTGAGGATGTAAACACACTGCCTGCCTGATGCTCATGCTGCTTAAGACCTGAGAGGATGAATAAAAGAAGTTTCATCGCTGTATGCCTCTTTTCTAACTCAAAGTAGGGATTGGGAATTGTGAACTTTTTTCCATTGTGAACTAATAGGCATAATAATCCTATCAGTGTTTGCATTTTTGCACCAGTAAGTGACTTCGTTGAGCAGTCTATATCTACCTTAGACAACAAACACAAAAAATCATTTTATACAAAGCATTCAGCCAGTGCAGGATGTGTGTCTGTGCAGGGACCTGCCTGTGCCTCCACCCAGCTGCAGCAGTCCTTGCAGATCCACCCTGGCAGCCCAGTACTTCACCCAAACCCCCTCCCTTACCTCACACCACCTCCAGCATCTCCCAGCTGCAAATCCTTCCCACCACTCCTCAGCACCAGATTTGGCAGAAGCTTTTTTACATAAATCTGTAACAGAGAAACCCACAGCGTTGGGAGGGGGGAGGACAGCACATTTATTGCTTTTGCAGGGCAGAGGGGAAACTCAGATTATTAAAGCTCAGTTTTCGCCACTGGTGGAAAAAATAGGACTAAAAGAAATGGTTTTACAAAGTGTTTAAGCTGCCCACCCACAGCATGTACTCAGCATGCCTATTCAGGTCAGCACACTATTTCCTATGAGTCACGTTCAGCTGTGCCTTAGCTGCATATTTTAGTCAGAGTGATCTTAGCTGAAGCCTGTGCTGTGAGGAGGCTGGCAGTGTCCAAATTTGTTCTGGTATCCTGGAATTTGCTCCTTTGAGTGTTGTGACTCATTATAATCCTACAGAATTAAACTGTTTCTGTGTACCATTCCCACTGAGCTAATGAAATAGTTAAAAACCCCATCCGTGGTACAGAACTGCAACACAATTGTTAGAGAATTAATAATACAATATGGAGGTGGGTTATACAGCTCAAATGCAGCTACACCAGCATTATCTAGCTGAGCATGTTGCTGAGGGAAAAAGCCAAGGCTTCTTTTCATAATGCAGCTGCCAGCTTCAAGCTCCTTATTACCCCTCTCTCAGTTAGGAGAGTGACTATAATTTTTGGCTATAAAAATGTGGGGAAATAGTCACAGAGCTGCTCTCAGGAGACCACTCAGCCCACAGAGGGATGGTCTCCCAGCCTCTGGTGGCTACTGCAGGCCATGGTTTGGGTGCCACACATGAACCCTCAGCCTCCCCAGGCAAATTAACCAACAGCCATGCTGTGTCTTCAAGAGAAACAGAAGCTCCAGCTCTAAATCCACCCAGTGAAATATCCATGTTGTCATTTTCCTCCAACCTAGCTTGTCCTGGTCCCATAAGCACTATAGAGTACATTTTGCTGGGAGTTAGCTACTTACTTACATCAGTTTTATGGCTTCTTAAGTCTTGCCCAGCCCTTTGAAAACCCAAACCCAAGGACATCAGTGCTCATGGTGTTGCAGCAGAAAGTTGCATTGCTAAGAGATGCTTTTTCTCTTACAGCTCATAAGTACAACCCCTAATGGCTGTTAGGGTGCCACAGCCCCAAGGGATGAGGAAGCTCCAAAGTTTCTTCCACAAAAATGGGGAAGGGGAGCAGCCAGGAACAGCAGAACGGAGCAGAGGGGAAGACCAAGCAGTTTACAAGATGGCTTTGTTTCCCCTGTGACCAGTGATCTCTCCCCAGTCACTGCAGGATTGAGTCCCTCACCCACCCCTGGCTGCACACACAGAGAGGCAGAATGACTCCCCAAACCCAGCAACCGTTTCACCAGAGGCAGAACAATTTACTGACTTTGTGTTAAAGGGGTAGGCTCGTCACTTGGGATTACAACTAACACTGGAAGGAGATCCAAGAAGTTGTAAAAGTTTAAAGGCATGCCTGTCATGTAATATTCTCTTCAAATTATATAAAAAATCTGGAGCACATGCCTAATAAGTAAGAGTAGAATTAATCCCCTAGCTGTCAGCAACAGTGCTCTGAAATGGTGACTTACATCTAATTACATATTTTTTTAAAGCCTGGCTGCAATCATTTAGCTTCTGCCCCTCCTCACAAAGAGAGGAACCTGGCTGCGGTGTGAGATTACGCATCACAACTACAGGGGCATTTAAACTTGTGTTCAAATAATTAAAGCTGAATGGACTCAATACCTCCAAACTCAGAGTAGTGAAAAATGAGAGCTTGCAACCAACACCCACCAGCTCTTTGTGCCTGAGAAAGGGCACAGGAAAGCTTCTATCTTTAATGCATACTTCAGACCCCTTTCCTTTTGATCCTCGCTCCAGCATCCATGCTGCCACCACTAACTGGCCGGGCCATGCCACACCACTGACATGAAAGGTAAGAGGCTTCAGAGGCTTGTTTGGGGTTTTTCAGGGAACCTACAATGCCTCCAAAAAGAGAGGTTAAGATAGGAGGAGCAACTAGAAAGCACAAGCTTATACATTTTTAGGGTATTCTTAATAATGTTACGTTTCCTAAGACATTATAACACTGGAGCAATCTAACCAGCTTAGAAAAGCCTGTTCTGAATTTTCTGGCTTTTTTCTCCTAGAAATCTGGCTTAATGTCTATTTCCATACTGAGGCTGATATTCACTGTGGGATAGAAGTGCATGAGTTTTGTTAGCTCTGTTTCCTCAAATGCAGATCAGTAGCAATAGATCATATCCCGCCGTGCTGTTTGTTAGAGTTAATATTGCAGTAAAACAAGAGAATTTTAATCCAGGAAGTACTTCCTACAGCAAGCTAGCATAACATTTTGGGCCTGCAGTTTCAGAAGAGTTTGTATCAACCCTGAAAATGAGGATTGGAACTAATGAGCTACTGATGAATGAAAAGACCAGTGCCTAAGCAAAGAGGAATTATAAATTACAGTCAGCCTTTGTACTAAGATGTATTAACTCAGCTTTATGTTAATTTCTAGTGTTGTAAAATCACATCTCATGGCTGACTTGGCCCACTCTGCACCTCTGCACACTTGGATGCCCCCAGTAAAATGCATTTTTTCCAATAGGGCCTGCTGAAGCCCACAGTAACTTTTGACAGTGCATGAAGTAAAGCTGGTGAGAGCAGCCTCTCTCCCCAAGTCACACCAGGCTACATTAAAGTTTATATTCTTATTGAAAACCTGTCTCATGATTCCCATCAAAAATATTTTTTATTAAACCCCCTCTAGACAAAACTGATTGGGACTTTTAATAATGTATTCAGGATTTCTCCCATCAATCATCCACCAAATTGTTCTTTCTTTTTTTTTTCTTCCATTATTATTGAAAGATTAGCTTCACCATGCAGCACTAATTAGGAAGGAGGATTGATTGAAAATGCAGCATTGCATTGAACAATTGTTACTCCATTTTTTGCCAGGTTAAGGCAGGCTTCTGCCATTATTTTTACATAACCTAGCCCTTAGAGACAGAAGCAACATCCTGCAGAGAGCAGAAACCACTTGCTTAGGAATACATCTATAAACCTGACAAGAATCAGCATCCAGAGACTGCTCCAGCTCCTGTCTGCAGTCTCTGAAGTTTTCAGCTGAAGTATAGTGAAAATGAGTTTCTGCAGTGCTGGATCCCAACCAGAGAGGAGAGTGGGTACTGCAGGTTTTCACTCAGGAATCTTCAACAAAAAGCAACAACAACAAAAAAAACCCATCCCTTGCTTTTATTTGATAAAAGCATCTGTAGGAACTGTCTGTGTGAGGAGGGTAAGAAACTTGTTATTTTCCCTGGCACTGGGAGAGCAAGTGAAAGCTTCCAGCAGGCAGCTTTGCTAATAGGAAATGATTTAGTGGTAGAAGTGGTCTGTGTTCCGTCCTGGATATGCAAGCTGGGGAGGGGTCACCCACTGCAGCTGAACTCACATCCCATCCAAGTGAGAGCAGAAAGGAGAACCCAAGGGACTCAGACTGGGCACAGACACCCAGCACCCTCCCTCTCTCTCCAAGGTAAGAAAGTTGGAGTTGAAATCACACAACAGCAGCATCTTTGTAGCAGATTGAAGTAACCCTGGAAGAGACTTATCAACTCCTTGGTATGTGCCATTATACTTTTACAATACTCATTAGAAAGAGGCCCAAATTACAAAAGATATCAATTTGGCCTGTCCAGTGGGTCAGGATCTAAATGTGCTACCTTGAGAAGATGAAGTTAGACAATATAAAATCCTGGGCAGGATTTGCATTCACTTCAAGGCATCTGAACTTGGAACTGGTTGGGAGGAGGGTTGAGGCATGAATGAGTGATTTCCCCAAGAAATGGCTCCTGACAAACACAGAGGGGGACAGAGGAGCTGCTCCAGCTATGGGAGCATCCAGCAACCTCTTCTGAAGTAGAGGAATACTGAAGGAGGAAGAAAAATTTCATCTTTCTGGAAAAGGAGGAGAGATCATAAGGACATTTCATGAGGCCAAGGAGCTGAAGGGGTAACCAGCTTAGATCAGTAACTCTGCTAAACTGTACACAGCCCTAACAGCATCCTGAAAAACCCCCCACAGGTCCCTTCCCTTGACTCAGTGGGTCTTCACAAAGAAACAGAAAAGCCTGAGAATTTCTTGTAGCTTCATTTCAGGGTTTAGCCCAGGCATGACAGCAAAGCAGCTTATTGTTTGTTCAACAGCACAGCAAGAATTTCTTTCTCTCTCCAACAGAAAGGAGGTATCTGGGATCCAGGAGAGGAGCAGAGATATTCTAAATACATAGGAAAGGGATAAATAAAAGACCAGAAATTTTGTCTGAAACTAGGAGTTAAAAGGAGCAGATATACTGCTCTCTGTGGATGTCCACTGCTGAAACCACAGCAGTCCAATTTCCAACAGGGCTTTCATAACACTACCACAATACTTAACTATTAATAGAAGCAATTTCTATCTGGACTGATGGGAAAATACCACAACACAGATGATTTCATTGATTCTCACCTTTAGAAAAGGTGTGAAAATTAACCTTATCAGGGTCAAGGAAGAGCAACTTTTCAAGCCTCTCCTTATTTGTCCACTTCCTAAAAGCAAGTCCTTTCCCTTGGTCTCACCTTCTGCACAAGTCTTGTTTTCATCTCACACCAAACCAAACCACGCTCGGCTCTTGCTGGCTCAGAAGGGAGCAGAGGAACTGAGGCAGTTTCTGTATCCCTGAGGATCCTGAGCTCTGAGTCTGTCTGTAGGGAGTAAGTAGAAGGATGCTTCATTTGGTTTTCCACCTTTGCAAGAATTTAAAAACCTGCTGAGATCACATTTTTGCCATCATTTGACATTGCTCCCACTGTCTTCAATGAATCCTAGCTCAGGCATCCAGTGGATCAAAGATTCTGTGCCATTTCTCTCCAAACCTCAACATCTCTCCCCCAAGGCAGGTAGTACTTCCCAGAGCTGTTTCCTTCTCTTTCTCCAGGAATCCCAGCACATCAGCTCCACCTCTCTGCAAGGTTCCTCAAGAAAGTTCTTTTGTATAAAACATTGGCCCCGGTAACTGCAAATGAAAGACAAATTCAGCAGATAAATGAGCTCGATATTATTTTATTGTAATTTAAACAATCATTTTTGAAGTGTGTAAGATTATATAGAACCTGTAATCAGAGCCAAGAGATGTCACTGAATAATACATGACATGATATAAATTAAGGAAAGAATGATTATATGTAATAAAAAGAATAAGAAATTTCTTCTTGCAGGAAGGACAGGAACCACATTATTGCTGAGCAGAGAGTGATAAAAATCATCTCCTTATGAATAAAGCAATGGGGAAAGGAAATGCCAGAGAGAATGGAAACGACCAAGGAAGGCTTGGCCAGGACTTAGTAAGCAAAGCCAGGGGCTTATAACTCTTCCCAACAGAGCAGTGCAGTGATGCTCACAAATAATTTATTCCACAACCAATGTATAAACTACTGATGAGTATTTTTTTTGTTTTTGAGAGGTTTTTACTTCCTACAACTTCCTGGCTGATAAAAAAACCTGGCATAATGATGAGCTGAGTCGTGTATGGAGAGGGAATTGTGAGCCAGCAGGGGAGCAGCTTCCCTGTGCTGCAGCTCCCCTGTGTAAGGGGTCCTGGCACAGAGCACTAAAGCCCCTCCAGGCCTATATTGTGCTGTTCCACCCACAGATTTACCTCTCTCTGAGTCAGCTGAGGGGTTAAAAGTGCATTCATTCCATGGAAATTCAGGCCTCCATCATCTCCTCTATTGAGCAGCTATATAATAAAAGAAATAGCCTGTGTCCAATCACCCACAGCAGGATCATCAGCCACCAGGGTGGGATGAGACCCCTAAGAACGTGGCAGCCTGGCAGCATCAACACTCAGAAGCTTCTAGTTTGTAAGGACAGTATTTATTATTGCCTGGCCCTCAAAAGCTTGTGTGCCCAAAGAAAGCAAGGCAGACTAAAACTTGTACCCCTTAAACCAGAAGTAGTGATGGTTCAATAAAAGTTTCTATAGAGCTGAACAACTTTTCACTCAGCTTAGAAGAAGAAGATGAGAAACAAAGATGTGCCATGCTGAGAACAGAGCAGCAAATGACTGGTTTGAACCTCCACTGCCTTGCAGAACGAAAAACAAGGAGGTGCCCATACTCCAGATAAAAATTCTGCCATAAAAGTGAATTGCAGGGTGAGATTTGGTGGACCAAAGAGGTGTTTTCTGCAAAATCTAGGGACTTCCCATAGTGCAAGGTGGCAGAGAATCAGATGTTCATCTTCTGAGCTTGAGAGCTTTTACTGGAAATCACACAAAATTAAGTTCCTGTTAAAAACAAACCATGATGTTTCCAGGGTAGATCTATAGATAAAGATGTGCCTTCAGCTTGAGAATAAGCAAAGTGCAAAAATCACTTTTGCATCGGTTTAATTATCTTCTTAAATCTACTCACCATGATGACCCTCACATCCCGTAATACATCAGCCCTTCACAAATATTTCAGCATAGGTACAAAACCCTTCCAATTGCTTTCTTCCTGCAGCCAGCAGGAGAAAATAACCTTATTATGTTGCAGCTTGGGCTGGGAGTGGGAAGCAGAAGGGCTGCAGTGCTGACTGAGGAAGAGCTGGGTCAGCAGCCTGAGCTGGCACCACACAGGGCTCCAGCTCTCCTGCCTGGGTGGAGAGAAGTTCCCCAAAATCCCAATACAGCATTTTGCAATAAGCAAAGGGTTTGTTGCTTGGGTTTTTGGGGTTTTTTTTCAGTGCAGTGACTTCTGAAGAGGGAAAAATGCCCCGTTAATCAGGAGAGAAATTATGTTACCACAGCAATTTAGCATGCAGGATTGATTTCTAAATGAAAAATATGCGGTCTTAACATCATGTCTACAGACATTTCATGTATAATACATACTTCTCAATACTTTCTTCATTATAAAAATTAGTTCTTTCAACTTCTCCAGCTACCATCCTGATAGCTGCATATCCATTTTTTCTCCATTATCTGTTTACAGTGCAGCATGTCCAGCAGATTGTCTCACAATGCTTTTCCAATCAACAACAACAAAAAAATTGTCATTAACACCTGTACCTTGCTTCCTGTATTCATCAGGTCTCTAGATTCAGCTGTGATCTCCCTTGGCATCTGTGAGTTTGGGGTTAGTTTTCCAGTTGTTCCCACTTTGTTGGGGCAGCCATTGCAAAACCCTCCCAGTAGGCACTGGTGTAAGGAGAGTAATGGTCAGTTTTCAGTGAATGAAACTTCAGAGTTTATAGTTTATTATTTTGGACAGAATTTATAGTTTGTTAGTTGTTACAGAGTAGTCTAGACAAAAACAATTCTGACTAAAAATAATCATCTTCATTAGAAAATTCGATTCCATTTAGAAAATTCAATTCTGTGAAGGTGATGTTGCACATCCAGGAAAGAATTTCTAGCAAACAAAAAAGCTTTTTTGCTTATTTCACATGAGGACTCGCAATCTTAAACCTTACAGTCACAGAGATGCATGAGCTCAGAAAAGTACCTTGCAAATTCTACTTCTTCTGAGGTGACTGAAACTTTCATTTAAAAGATATGAAGAAAGCTTGGAAATTGTCTTTCCTGACTAGCAGTATTTACAGATCTTTTTAAAACTCTATCTATTTCTTCACGGTTGGCTTGCAAGTTAGAAACATTGAATAATAAATATTAATGCAAATATTAATTTATTTAAACTGTTTTGAAAGACTCAGTGTCATATCATGCCTAAAGAGACCCATTCACCACTTCTTGAAATTTTTAATCTTTTTAAATACCCATGATCTTGACAACTCTCTCCTGGTTTTCTCCATCTCCACTTCCTAAAAATTTTGGATATGATTCTGTTCATAAAGCCCAGTAGATCAAAGACAGAACAAACCAAGTTTAATAGGTGATTTATCCTTCTAATTTTTATTTTGCACTTACCTGGTCTCTTTCAGTAGAGATCTCAAAATATTTTATAAGAGCATATTGAGTGATAGATAAATTACACCTAACAACATGCCAGGAGGTAGTACAGTTAGATAACAGAAATATAGAAAATTTAATTGTCAAAGGTCAAATAAAAAGTGATTTTTAAAACCAAGCAGGTCCACTAAAGGGTCCTAACTATGGTTCCTGCAATTTACTCTATGAAATATGTCAAGCCTGATTTGCAGCTGCCTTCACCTTTGTGTAATTATTTAGTGCAGTGCAAGACAAGTGTAAAACAGGAGTAAAACTGGTGCCAAATCAAAGTAGCACAGGTATGAAACGATGAACAAGGGAGAAGAAAATGCAGAATCCCTAAATTCTTGCCCATCATGACCAGCTGGTCTCTGGTTCATTAACTCTCTTGTTTACCTACCAGTATAAATGATAAATTTTGTAGTGCTCTGTTGACAAAAGGGCTGGCTAGTTATCATTTTGCTGATGGATGACTCTGCAGCAAATTAAATCATTATAGGTGTACTCCAGGTGTCATACCACTTTTTCCTTCTGGTTTTTCAGCAATGACATATAGGTAGAATTAGAATTCAGATTTATTTTTTAGTGTGTTGTATATCAGGTAGCTAAAATCTGGGTCTTAAATTTGACAGAATTCTCTTAAACATAAGTTTATATCACATACATAGATATCTGAACTCTCACATCTTGTTGCATGAGAGACTTGTATCGTGACAGACAATATTAAATGCAACTTAGTTTGAACAAATAATAGAAAGGGTAAGGTAACATTAAAATACCTCTCCCTGAAATACAAAGTTACTGATTTAGCAAACTGCTTCTCATAACATTATCCCTTCTTGTCACCAGATGTTCCCCACCAACACTTCAGCACACACTCATTCTCAGTAGGGACTGACAATTTTATATTAAAGCAGTCACTAGACCCACTGTATTTTGGGTCCATCCTACCTAGAAATGAACTAGAAATGATATGTTGGAAAGATATTTTAATGACTAATGCATAAGCTACATAATAAAACACTGGTGAGGAGGAGGAGGAGATCTGATGATAATTTTTGTTTTCACTAACCACAAAAACTTTTAGCTCTACTTCAGTTCAGAGGCAAATATTTTATTTTGACATAAAATGCTTATGTTTTGAAGCAGTTTGGATGGGTTTCTCTGTAATGGTACATTCCCCTGCTGTGAGATTTTGCTCCACGCCCACTTTTGGTTGGGATATTTTTCCTGAGCAGTCCCACCTCCCCTCTTACAAAACAGCCTTTTCCCTCTACTTGCAATACCTACATTTGGCTCCAGCTGGGGTAAATACTGACAGCAACATTTCCAACAGCCTAAAAAAAATTAGAAAACATATCATTCAGAAACTGTATAACTGTATTTATACTCATTTCATTGTTTCCCTATGAGAATGATATCTTTAATGTTGATTTTTTTTTTTTTTTTTTTTTTTTTTTGGACAGGATAAAAGCCCATATTCAGAAAAAAAACCTTAAGGTCTAACCTTATGTCTCCCAAAAATGAAATCAAAATAGAAAGACAAAATATTCCTTTAAAAATAAAAAACACCAACAAGCAAAACAAAGCAGGCATTTTTTTTAAATCACAAAACCAGAAAAGACAATGCAAGTCACTTTTAAATTAACAGCAACACTAGCTCGTTCTGCTGAATATGATATTAAAAAATCTGCTTTAAAGCATAAATGGTAAGATACCAGGCTAAGTGTTTTTACAGTGATTCTTTGACTAAAGTGCTTTTCGTGGTACTGTCCATGCAAAGACCTCACAGCAATTTTCCAGCACTGATGTGCTAACTCCCCTGACATTGACAAATACACTGCTGTTCTCTTTAGCAGTTATGGGAGCTGAGTCACAGAATATAAAATCTCTCTCAGGAGGCTTTACAAGAAGCCAAAGTTTTCTAGGTGTGTCAGTTCTGTAGCTCAACAAGCAGGCAATTCCCTCCACCCTGCAGGTGCCACATTGAAAATCCCCAGCTGAAAATCCCCAGCTGTACCTTCAGCAATGTGGGTCCCACACACCCTCCCTCCCCCTCTGTGACATGGGCTTTCTGCAGCCCCCATTACCACTGCCTTGTCAACACCTCCAACCTAAATATCCTTAACTTTCCCACTATAAAGTATGCCTGGACACAATTCTAGAAAGGTCTAGATGGAGGATTTTATGAGCTCTACTTGAAAGCCACCTTCAGCTGCAGACCTGACTAAGACACCTGACTGCTGTGTCCCCCTTGCACCTGGTGCTTCTTCCCAAGCAGTCGTGTTTTGCTCCACATGCTCCCTTAACATCCAGTTTACTCCCAAAACATCTCCATCCCCTCACTCCAATTCCCATTCGAGTCTAGAGAGGGCGTGGGAGGGTAAAGACAGGGAGGAAAAACAAAGTCTGCAATTCAACAGACCCCGAGATACATTCATGCTGCTGTGAGAAATGTTGTTATCCTTGCTTTCCCCACCTCCCCTCCTCTCCTCCCTCACATTTACTCCCCTGCGTATGATCTGTGTTTCTCTCACAAAGATTTGATAATCCTTTCTCAGAGCGAGAAGAGGAGCCTTGTGTGGCAGGAGTGAGTGGGGCAGGAGGAGCTCACAGCCCTCTCTCCCCAGCCCCAGGCCAGGGCTGCTCCCCCAGGGTCCTCCCCAGGCAGGGGCTGTGCCTCTACTCCTGTACATCAGATTCCTTGTGTGTTTGGGAGCACATGGGGAAAATGCAAGCTAAAGAGGAAGCAAGCCCTTCAGCTTGGCTCAAATGCAGTTTTCAATGCTTAACCTTTTTAAATGGCATCAGCATTGCACCACAATTAGTTTTTAATATATCACTGCCTAGAACCATGTATCTTCATTCCAAGTATTATTTGCTGTAGAAAACATCTTATGATGACCTGCCACCACAGCTGAAATACATTCACATCTGAAATACATTCCAGAATTAATTAATTTATTAATTATCATAAAAATTCATAGTCAACTATTTTCATCATGCTGTCAACAGCCCGTGTACACAAGCTGGGGCGTACACACACCTTCTTTGAGGTAACACTGGTTTGCATAAATCACAATTAGGCAATAATCACAGTGAATAATAACCAGAATTCAAAGTACAGCACATTCATCTTAGGGAAAATGAGAGTGACCAGGGTGGGAAAAAGACTCCAAGTTCAAAGATCTTGCTTGTGTTGATAGCAGAGGCTGGCAGATGAGAAATACAATGAACCCAAAAGGCACAAGCAACTAAATTTACCTAAATTGGTTCTTGTAAGCAATGTATGATCAGTAAAACCCCATTGGAGACATGTTTGAAGCATATAAAGAAATGGGGAGAGGGAAAGCTTCAATAAGGTGAATCTTCCTGGTCCATGCCTTGTTTACCACAAGGGCAGCTGGAAGTGTTGGAAGTGAGCTGTGGAACAGCCCTTCGTACCAGAAAAACATTCAGCAAAACAATGTTTCTCTCCCCCTTATTGGAAAGAAACTACAAACCAGAGCTCCTCCTCAAGGCTTCCTAGTAGGGCAGTGGGAGCTCCTTTTCTCCTGCTCAGTTTACTAAAACATGCAGGAAAGGGAGGTGATAATCCCCTGGTGACATTGCACTTAACACTTCTCTGGGAGGCAATAATTCCTGTGTGCCACAGGAACCAGAGTAATGGAAGCAGGCTCTGTCTCAGAGAAGTGTGTTAATGTACTTGCAGCACATAAAGGACATTATTATGAGCTCAATCCAAGTTTTGATGAAAGCACTGTAAAGCTCTTCTAAGGCCTTGGTGACAATTAGGCACTTTCACTTAGAGCAGGTGCTGTTTGGCAACCCTGAACAATGAGAGGCTCCAAAACAAAGGAAACCCAGGCCTGACCCAGGGACCAGATATCCAGATGGATTCCATACACTGAGGTAAGTGAGACACATCCTCCATCCCTTACCTTCAGGGTGAGCACAACACTTCTGGCTTCAGTAAATAAGCAAACGTAAGCACATAGACACAAACCCAAAAGTAATAAAGGGTCACATTGGAGCTTTTCTAGATTAGGGCTGTACAAGGAATTTCATTTGCTAATTCACAAGAGAAGGCTGGGAGCATAAAACTCAGGAACTGAGCCCTATCCCTTCCTTTTTTTGACAACTTATTTCCTCCCTAGCTCATGCACCTTGTAGGCACAGGTTTTCTTTATCTTCTTTGTGCACCTAACAAGTTTTCTTTCAAGCTGAGTTCTCTTCACCACCTGTAACATGCAGCCTGCATGCTAACATATCCTTATACACTTTTAAGGGCTGTTGTGGACTAAGACATGTTTCATGAAGAGATGGAGAAAATAAGAGAGAGCAGGAAAATGAGGCTAACCAGAGCTGAAAGTGTTAAAATATCAATATGAAAATGTATCTGTAAATTATGGCCTTTGCTATTTTTAGCTATCATTTCAGAAAGAGCAATAATGATGTGTGACGGTGGTCACAGGGGTTTTTAGAGGATGGAAGAGACGAGGAATCTTGATTCCATTATCAGAAGGATTGATTTATTATCTTATGATATATATATATAACATTATAACTATACTACATAGGAACAGAAAGGAAAGGAGCTTCTTCAGAAGCTGGCTAAGCTAAGAACAGAATAGAAAGAAAGAATAACAAAGGTCTGTCTCTCGGCAGAGAGCGATAGCAGCTCTACCGTGAGTGGTCAGTAAATCCAAACATCTACAGAAGACCAATCACAGATGGACCTGTTGCATTCCACAGCAGCAGATAACAATTGTTTACATTTGTTACTGAGCTTCTTCTCAGCTCCAGCAGGAAAAATCTTAAGAAAGGATTTTTCACAAAAGATGTCAGTGACAATGATGGACACTATCTTTGTCCTCAACTCCTCAAAGGCAACTTGTCCATGACTTTGCCACTGCTGCATGAATAGGAGATGCTCCCTAAGCAGAGAAGGAATGCAGAGCAGCTCTGCATGGGACTGTGCCCAGTGATTTAGCTGCAGAGCTGCCACTCATTTTGCCATGTTGCTGTAGAGGAGCTAATTAGCCCCACTGAGAGTCAAGCTTTATTAGCCTCAGTGCATGTTTGTTAACCTTGTCTCACCATCAGGGACAGCACTTGGCCAGCACAGGACAAGGGTCTGTGCACCAGGAGCCTGCACACAGACACGCCACATGTTCTGGCTCTCTCCCTGATGCTGTGCTCTGCCCCAGTGTCTCCAGTGCCATGGCCAGGTGGGGAAAGTGGGGGCGTGATTCTGCTCCCCATTTCTTTCCCGCTACTTCTTCTCCCACAGGCAAACATTGCAGAGGGCCTGCTCCAGTTCAGCAGAAACAGCACTCTGCCCTGCAGCTGCTGCCCACCACAGGAGTAACCAATACACTTCTGGTACAGCAGTGCAACCTCAGCTTTGGAGCTAAGCTGATGCTCGTTCTCAGCAAACACTGTCACCAGGTATTTGGCACCTACACTCCTGCTGCTCCAGCTGCACTTTAGGCCCAAAGTGCCAATGTTACCACAAGCAGGACTGAGGATACCTGGTGATGGACCTGGTGATGGACCATGCCTTGAGGCACCCTCGCCTGAGCCTGCCTCTCCACACAGGATGTAGGAGGCCACATGTCCATGGCAAGGCACCCAAGGTGCTCAAGCTTGTGGATTGCTCGGGGGCTGCAAGCGCCCAGTTCTGGAGCAAATGTGGAATGTGTACGTGCGTGGAGATTAGGTCAGGTGGTGACTTTAGGCTCTCACCCTACAGAGGGAGAAAAAAATAAACATCCTTAATCTGAAGAGAAGAAAATAAGGGAAACAAATTGGTCAGAACCACACAGAATCACTGGGCCACAGACAGGAATCAAAGCTGCCTCGATTCCTTGCTTACTTCTTGTGTTACAATCCCAGCCTTCCTGCTCCAAGCATCCTTTTGGTTACTGCTGAGAATATGAACTAAGATTGTGCATCGTCTTTAACAAAAATGCCTCAGATGACCCAGGGCATTGGGAATGAGTTCCTCAAGCCTTCTGGCTGGACCCCATGAGCTCATTTCAGTTGTGGGGCATTTCTGGAGTCTGTTGCCCTTCTGTACTGAAACAGCTACACAGATCAGGACCTGGGCACAAAATTCTCTCCATGGCACCCTAAGCTCTAGGTCTGCCCATGGCCTGCCTTCTCCAGCCATCCCTGGGCTCCACTGAGCACATCTCTGCAGTGACTCTAGCAGGCACACACTGTCTCTATGGCAATGAGAGACAGGAAGAGCCTGGGAAAGATGCTGCAGAAAGGACTGTCTGGCACCAGGAGGAGACAGCAGAATGTGCAGGAGACCAGAGCAAAACATTCCCTGCAGGCTTAGGAAAGTGATGTGGCCACAGGATGACAATAAAGAATCCAAAGGAAAAGAGCAATAAGTGTGAGTTTGCTTCAAGTCAAGTTTTCCTTACCATAAATGTTTTCATTACCTTTTATTTATAATGGATTAAATTTTAACCACACAGTACTGTAAAAAGTGCTTACTGCACACCACCCAGTTCAATCTCTATCAGGCTCCTGAAAACTGTGAAATGTAAGCTTTCCAGCTCTCTAGTGCAGAACTGCACTGCATGTTATGAACTTGGCTGTGGCACAGGAAGGGTTATTATGAAATAACAAGTACTGCATAAGAGTATTTTCAGGTGCTCTCTGTATTTGTGTCAGGCTTTTCCCTCTTTGGAAGAACTGCAGTTTAAAGGCATTACATTAGCATAAAAACCATATTTAACTAAAAACATAAGTACTATTATAACTGATGATTCAGAACAGGAAAGGAAAGAAAGTAAGACTTCTAATTCATTCTTACCTATTTATTGTTTCCTTTTTAACACTTCATTCAGACAAGAGCAGTGAAATGGCCTTGCCAGGCTCAGTCTCTGTTTATAGCTACCTTTCAGTACTCAGGTACTAGTGCCTTCTTGCCTCATATACAAGAATAAATGAAGTATTTTGAAAAATGTACATGTTTTAATTTTGTCAGGATTTGAGATGTCACTAGAGAAAAATGCAGCAAAAGTCTATAAATTTCTGCTTCTGCTATAGACCAAACTACTGATCATGATCAAGACAATATGACAGGGATTATTAGTCACATTAATTGTTGCAATTCATACTCACAAATTGGTTTTAATCCTGCATGTAGCTATTTGCTTTCAAAATCCAATAAAACAGAAAGGTCAATTTTTTACTGAAATCACTAAAAAGAAGTTATCTACAAAAGCTGCTGAATTTCATCTCTGTAATTTCAGAGGATAGATTAAGAAATAGGGCAAATTTTTACTTGAACCAAGTAAATTAAGAAGAAATGCAGGATGTATTTGCAGGCTTATTCACCTGTGCTGTACCCCTACTGCATGCTCTTTCACAGCCATCTATTCTCTACAAGTGGGTAGGAGTGAGGGAGAAAGTGGGAAGAATGAAATATTGGGACAAGAAGTACATAATCCTGAAGTCACTGGAGAAATCAATACATTGGTAGTATATCCAAGTTCCATATGTGTATGTAAACAAAAGACCAGGACTTATATATAAATCTGCATATAGTATATGGGACTTCTGAAACAACTCCCTGAGACATATATTGCTGCCCTACTGCTGTGCTTTTCAAAACCCACATCTTTTCTGAAAGAGAAAATGTCTGCACCTAGCAGATTCTAACTTTGTGTGGGTGTGCAACTGACTTGGTTACCAAAGAAACTAGTTCATGTTCTACACCACTGAAAACTAATATTACTATCAGAATAAATAATTGGAAGGAGAGGAAAGGAGAGGGAAAGGGGGAAAAAAAAGAAAAGAGAGAGAGAGAATTACTGCACTGCAGATTTGTAACAACCAATTAATGGCCAGGGAGAGAAATGCCATAGCCTGTGTCACAAAATTTTCAGTCTCCCTACACCAACCAAACAAGCCTTTGCTTTCAACGCAGATATTTCAAACCCAAGCCTACACTGCTGTGTTCACGCACCACTGCACTGCCTACACGACGTGTTTTCTGCATAAGTGAAGGAAAGTTGCAGACATCTTGTACTGTTGCCAAGACACTCTGACACTTGCTCAGAGACACTCTGCTGCTGCCGCTGCTGCTCAGGAATCCTCTGACTCCCTGCACTCCAGTGTCGCCCCTGGGCACTCCCCGGCTGCCTGCACCTCCTGCCTTGCGTTTCCGTCTGTGGAAGGTGAACAAAACCCCAAAGAGCAGAACCGGACCATTTCTTTGGGGCAGAAATACTCTATTAGTTCATGCTCGCTATGCTGGCAGGGTAACACCCATATGCCTAACGCAGCCCGCGCCAGCCCCACCAGCTGCTTTTTCGGGGATTTTTGGCCGGTTTTCCCAAACTGCCACACCAGCGCTCTGCCCGTGTCCGGCGGCAGCTCCTGCGCGGTACCGTGTCCCGGCGGGGCGAGGCGGGAGCGCCCGGCAGCGCTGCCCGACACCGCCGCCCCGCGGCCCCGCCGCCTCCCGGGCTGCCCGGAGCTGCTCGGAGCTGCTGGGAGCTGCCCGGTGCGCTCAGAGTGCCCGGTGTGCCCGGTGTGCACGGAGCTGCTGGGAGCTGCCCGGTGCGCTCAGAGTGCCCGGTGTGCCCGGTGTGCCCGGAGCTGCTCGGAGCTGCCCGGTGTGCTCAGAATGCCCGGTGTGCCCGGAGCTGCTCGGAGCTGCCCGGTGTGCTCAGAGTGCCCGGTGTGCACAGAGTGCACGGAGTGCCCGGAGCGCTGGGAGCTGCCCGGAGCGCGGGAGTGCCCGGTGTGCCCGGTGTACCCGGGAGTGCCCGGAGTGCCCAGATCTGCCCGGAGTGCCCGGAGCACCGGGAGCTGCCCGCGCCTCCCTTCCCGCGTTCCCCTCTCGTCCCGCGGGGAAGGCGGCAGAGGAGCGCTGGGAGCCTACAGAGGGTCTGAGGCGAAGGGAAAAGGGAAACAGGGCAGAGGAAAGGAGACCAAGGAAGAGAAGAATATTCGGGATCTGATATGGACGTAGCACACAAGTGCACCTTGTGCTCGGCAGAGGCGGGGATGTGGCCCCGTCACGCGGCCAGCTTTGGCCGAGCGCTCCCCAGAGCCAGCGAGCCCCTTGTAGGCTCCTTCCAAGAACTGGAGGCAAGGGGACCCCCACAACACCGCAGTCAGCGTAAATGGAAGGCGCTGTTATCCTCATAAGAATTAATCGACTCCTTCTTTTCCCAGGTAATCCTCTGTTTACAGTCTGTGGCTGATGCATCAGCGGGCTGGTGGAATCCCCAAAGAACGTTGAAAGCAGCAGAGATTCAGCAGCAGCAAATGGAAGAAATTACAGAGCTTTACCAAGAGACGCTGGAGCTTAGCAATCACCCTCGACCCTGAACAACACCTTACTGAAGGTTTCCTTTTTTCATTACCTTTTTTCTCTCATCTGTGAGTTTGATTGTGCTAAAGCCTGGCCACTTTTCATATCCTACTCCCTTTTCTCTATCAAGCTTCAGCTAGTTTCACCTTTGTCCAAGTCATTCCATGCCACCTGGACCTCTGGCTACAGATTAGTGACCCAGGCATTAGTGTCACTTATCTTGATTTTCTCTTTCACTCAGAGGATCTCCCAGCCCTGACAAGAAGACAGATAACAAATTTCAAAAGCCAAAGCTGATTTCACCCTCCTTACTTCAGCTGTTCTCCACTCCCTTTCCTCCCGTACTTTTACCCAGACACAACTCTGCTTCCTTGCTCTCAAATATGAGTCTTCAGGCAGTCAGACATAGCAGTGAGGGAAGGACAAAGTTTGATGTGCAAGATGGTGTACAGCTATGTAACTCCTGAGTCTTTTCTTTAAATCTTCTTTCCTCTCATTCCAGTCACAGCAAGATTCCAGCACCTACAGCAAAAGACACAGGGTCTGGCCTCCAGGGAACAGACTCATTCCATATGCAGCTCTGATTCCTTCCTTAATTGACCCTGGCCACCTAAAAAGGAATGGCTTAATCCTAAAAAAAGCTAATGTGTCAGCATGCAAGTAAAATTTATCTTTACACTAAGGCCAAATTAATGTCATTTTGGGACCTGAATTTAGGTCCCAAACTGAACATTTCAGTGCCTGACTCTGCAACATGAATGCTCTTTAATACATATCTGCATATAAATTCTGGAATGGGGCTGGAGGTGGGGGCAGGGGCAGATGTCTCTATAGCAAATTGCTTCCCACCCCCCACACGAGTCCCTGAATGCATCATTATCAGAGGACCCACTGAGAGATCTGAAGACTTAATACACAGGCTTTGACCTCACAAGCTGAGAAGGAAACTTTTCAAGGGAGAATTAAACACTCCCTTTACTGTGATTGTCACTAGTCCTTTCTGGCAACAGAAGAGACATAGGAACACAAAGAGGGGTGATGTATGGTGATGGTGAAAGACACTTCTCCCTGTTCATTTTCCACTCCTGTAAGTAATGTGTTCCTCAAGACCAGGATTCATCCTCTCACTGTTTTATCCCACCTGCTGGTCCCAGTTCCCCTCTGCACCATTATTTTCCATCAACTGCCTAAGATTTCTGTATCTTCATGCACCTCTCTTCCTCTCCATTTCAGTCAGGATAATTCACCTTCCATCATATCAGAGAAGGATGCATTAAAAGAAAAAGAAAAAGAAACCCAGGAAAACAATCTCCCTGAACTTTGCAGAATTGCCAGGGACCAGAGCAGCCCCTGGCTTCCAAAAAAAGCAATTGCAAAGCCCCAAACTGAGCATGCTAAATACAGTGTGCTTTAAGCAGCCATCTCTTAGGAACCATCTGCTTAGCATGTGCAAATAGTGACTTTGGAGATTATTATGATTTACTGAATTTTGGAAGGATTTTACAGGAACAGCAAGAGAAGGCTCTAAGTACTACTGTGACATAAGTATTACAGAATAATGAAACACTGATTTTAGTTTTAGGAATAGAATTCATCTCCCATGAACCAAAATGTAAGCTTGCAGCAGCCTTGAGGGAAAAAAAAAATTACTCTTAATAATTTCCTCAAATGTACAGTACATTTCATTGAAATATAGAACAGTCTTTCCTTGTATGATATTCCCATGCAGTCAAAATAAAGTGTGTGCTCTCAGGTGCAAAGCCAAACTCAATTAGTATTATACACAAACCAGAATATACCCTGAATGCTGATCAGAGGCAGGCTGATGATTCATACTGCCATGGTCTGCACATTCGGATTTGCAAGGAAAGCCAGTGTACAGCTTGATAAGGGGTTTTGATCCAAAAATAGGCACAGATGTGATTTTAAACATTTGCCTTAGAAAATTAGGTTTAGACATTCTGCTTTAATTGTGTGTCATCTAATGCTGATGGGCACTTACCCAGGTAGAACACCAGCTCCTCAATTAAAATGTAAAGCAACATGTAACATTTACAGTAATGTAATTCTATATTCATGAGCAGAAAGAGCTGCTTGGAATGCAGCTTTCATAGAAAGCAAGCCCAAAAACCCTATGAAGATGAAACGTGCATCATACAGTAGGATAATTCCCTGCGTCTCTTTTTATCCCAGAAACATCAGGAACAATTGGAAAATCAAGCCAGACCTACGAAAAGCATGTAAGAGACAAAGGAATCCGATGTTTTATTTTCAATATACATCTGCTTAATCATCTGATGGTTCTGAACTGAAAATGTATACTTTAAGAACAACTGACCTCTTTCAAGGACTGCATGCATTTCACCTGCTCATAAAAGGTACACCTGTGACTTACTAATGTGGGTTTCTTCCAGCACTGTACAAACATGCTTTGTCATGAGAGACTTCTAGTGCTTAAAAATAAAAACAGGCAGGCTGTTGTCTTACCCTAAATACAGTACTCTGAGAAACCTTCTCCTACTGTCCTGCACGTTCTTTACATGGCAGTGTGAGATAAGCAAGTAATGGGATATTTTAGGAGTTATTTTATTATGGTTGTGGTACATTTTTAGTGAATATTTGTTATTATAAGGGGTGTAAGAATGGCAAATTCCTTGCATTATGATAATGTGGCTGTTTTGTTTTGTCTGTTGTTTTGCTTCCTAAAGGTCCTAAGAAGCTCCTCTTCTATTTTTCTCCTGAATATAGCCAGTTCCTGTCTTCACCCATGGGTACTTACAGCAATGCAGGGGAAAGATGTCTGTGACAGACAGAAAGGACAGCAGTGCAGAGGTACAGCAGCACAGAGGTACATCCAAACTGCTGACAAACACATCCCTGGTGCATTTATCTGGTGTTTGTTGTGAGAGCACTGGTGCAGGGCTGTAACAATGGCCATATGGGATCCATGTTTGTGGGAAGTTGAAAATGGGCTGGTTTAGGAGTAGGTAAAATTCATTTTCCCTTTACAATTTATTCTATTACTTGGCTCATGACAACATTTAAAAACAGCTGATAAAACATAACAAAGTGTAATGTTAAGGATTATTTTACAGTTAGGGTTCTGAATAAAACTCTGCACTGGTTTATCATACTGTTTCCTAAATGCTGTTAAATTGCTGATTATGGTCATTCCACTCCCTATAAGAGGCACACAACCTTTATCATCCCAGTTTTAAAGATGGGGAAACTGAGGCAAGGAGAGAATAAAAGTGAATTGCCTACAGCAACACAGCACTTGTAGAACCTGATTCCAGCAGCTTTCAGTCCTTGGTCTGTCATCTATGCTGCACCCTATAAATGATGCAAAACCCCTGTGATATTGTCTAAAATCTACTCAATCTGATACTGGTCCATAATGACATTCTGAAAGACTGGAAAAAAATTACAGGGTTTTTTAAAATGTCCTTTACTGAAGGTCTCTTACTTTATAGCCAACAACACTGTCAATATGACTCAATATGCAATCTAGATGCAGGTGGAATAATGTGACAGAGCAGTAGGAAGACAATTCTGAGTCAGTGTGCCATCCTAAAGCTGTACATCTGTAATATATATTTAGATAATTGTTTTTACTAACAGCTTTAGAGACACAAAGCCTAGCCAAAGGCTGTAAAGGGGATGTAAGTCAGAATATAAAGAAGTAAAGCAGAGGAGAAATGGGTTGATCAGGCCTGTCTACACAACTTGGCTGCTCTGCCAGGGACTTCCATCAAACCCACATTTTCTCCTGAAAGAGAGAGTAGATGAGCTAAGAGGGAGCTGTTCACTGTGCTCGGTAATGAGTCTCTCTGCATCCACAAATCACAGGCTATTTTTCTTATACTTCATCAGATGTGGAAGTGTGACATCTAACCTATTCTTTGCCCATATCTTAGAGTCACAGAAAATAATGCTTCTGACAGAGTCCTCAAAGATTCCTAGCCCATTCTTCTACACCAAAGTGGGATTAGCAATACTTACGTCACACCTTTTACATTTACCCAGCTTGCTTTTAAAACCTACTAGTACTGGAAAGTCTGCACCCTTCTCCACATTACTATTAAAAAAATGTCACCATCAAAAAGCATTTTTAGTATCCAACTCAAACATCTCCTGCTTTTATTTAAGCCTCTGTAAATAGATATAATATATATATGTAAATAAGCATTTACATATGTTCCATAAATACAGTGTATGTGTATATGTTCACATATACATGTGTATTTATGTGTGCATATGTATGTATTCATTCCTTAATCTGAAATCAGATGCTAACCTATTTTAATAGCTCCATGTGTTTTCTTCTGCTTTCACTTGCAACCTACTTCTTTTGCCCATTTTTGTATGAAGGCATATAAACAAAAGAGAAACATTCACACTATTCAAGGAGTTGCACTCTGCCAAAAATCCCAGTATCTCCAGACATATTTACTAAACTCCCAGTTAATGTTTTGTTTTATACTAAAACTTGTCTCTTAAAGCAGTGCTTTACCTTTAAAGTAGAGATTTTATACACTTAACTGTGATAGTTAAATGAAAAATGTCTATTTTCTTAAAATAATTTACCCACAAATGAAACTTCTTTTCTATTTTGGTCCCTTGAACTCTGAATATTATAATTCCTTTTCTAGCAGTATTCCAATATCAGAATAATCAGGGTTATTCCAGTAAGAACTTTGAAATGTGCACCCAGGGTAACACATAGACAGCAATGCTTCTTCATTGTCTCACAGATATTTTTCCCAAAAGATATGTTGCTTAAGTCTGTCCTCTTCTTTAGACAAATTCATGTTATTGATAAAATTTGTGCATTACCTATTTTTTTTAGAAAGCTGCATCATCCAGTTATCTAATACGATTGCATTCAGTGAACATCAACCAGACCAAGACACCAAGCAGATTTATTGTGTTGTCATCTGTTTGTTTTGTTTCCTAAAATGTAGTATGAAAGCTGTAAATTGACTCGTCTGCTTATATTAGCTGTAACATTTCAGTACATCAGGACCATTCAGACTGCATTTCAAAACAAGAACTTAATCCGTCTTTCTGCAAGGAAGGACTCTTTTTTATCAGGCCTTTATTATTTATGGTGAAGGAAGGACCTTTCCCTAGGTCTGGCACAAGTGTCAGCAGACACTCTATTAAAATGAACAGGGGAGAGGCCATGATTAATAGTCTGGTCAATCACAAATATCAGACAGTGGAGTCAAAAACATAGCCAGAGAGAGATCCAAAGGTTTCAGCTTAAGAAACAAATCTGGATCTAACAAAATATAGGGGAGCTCAAATAAAAGCCGAGCTGTGGGTTTGTGCAGGCTATGCCAATATGCAAGGGAACAGATCCATCCTTCCCCTCTACTGATCTTTCATACAGGCAGAGGGGAAGAAAAAGGGAAAAAAAAAAAAAAGCAAGCAGAAAAGAAAACGAGAACAGGCTCACTGGCTCCCTGTCACATTCCAGGGTTTTTTTTTCAATCTATTCATATTAATGGTACAACTGAGCATTTCCAGTTTTTGTATCATCACTGCCAGGAGCAGGCTAATGGAGCATCTCAGAGACAGACCACAGTGCCAGCCACACAGGGCACTTTCCTCCTTTTATTACACTCTGTAGAAGATGTCACACATGCTTTCCTTTAGCAGTCCTCATGAATCAGGAAAGAGCTGCCAAAGAGTGACCACCAGGGCACTCGGGAAAGAATCAGGTGCCAGCTGTCAAAGTATTTCTTGGTGATTTACATCGTTTTTGTATATCTCTCTATCCACTTGGAGGAACAGGCCAGAGAGGAGCATTTACATATTTGCATTTTACAGGACAGACTGCAGAAAGATATTCCAGTTCCTGTGAATTCTCCCAAGATCTGCATTAGCAAGTGCAATGTGTGGAGTGTGCGTGTCCTGTCACGGGTGGCAGCAGGGCATGCATATCCACAGCTCCTCCTCATCTTTGTCCCTCTCTTCCCTTCCACTTGGTTAACATTAGGGGCTTGCACACACTGAAGAAAAACTTCCATCGTGACTGATTTTGTCAGTAGCCTGTTTGAGGGAGGTAAGAAATCAGCCATCTCAAATTCCAGCAATGAAATCTCTGGATGCAGACCACAAAAAGTGTGGCCATCCCTCAGCAGGGTATTGTTCTGGTTTGCACACTGGATTAAGAAGGCAGCTGTTCTTGAGACAGCCCTATCCTTCAGGACCCAAAGGACTGGTACAGAGAAGGAATACACAGGCTGTGATGCTGCTTTGTTCCTCTACTTAATTTCTTCTTTCTCTGGTTGCACAGTTTAAAAAGTCGCCTTAGTTTGGGGGTTCTTAAGCTCTGATTGCACTGTTTGTGCCCATGATGCCCCATTCCTTGGTCTCACCCAAAAGAAGGTGGGACTGAGGAGAGGAAAAGAGGCAAGTGAAGTTTCATTGATTAAATATAAACTACTAACTGCACTGAGACCAGCTTTCAATTTCCCAAGGTTACTTCTAAAAAGTCCTTTTTAGAAGAAGAAAATTGTCATCCTTCTGGGAGAAATGCAGCATGTAAGAGCAAAAAGAGTGATACTTTTGCATAATATTCCTCCTGTGATGGAACCCAGCTGGAAATAAGGAGGATGCCTTCTTCTGCTACACTCTTCTAATAACTGCAAATGGACAAAAGTTGCAAGTTGAGAGGATCCCTCACCAATCAGCAATGGGAGATTAACTTTATCATTAACCTTGTCTGTGCCCTCACCAACTTAATTGGAATTGGCCCAGGTCCCAGACCTCAGGCCAAGAAATATAGAGCAGAGTTTGGTCAGGTGATGCAATGAGAGCTACTTCTCGTCTTCCCAGCCACCCTGGACTGGCTACATGTTGTCTTGATCCCTTGGCACAAAGCACAGGCTCTTTCCATGTCACCAGCAAGGCTTTCAGCCAGTATAAATGAGCACAACATAACCAATGTCAATAAAAAAGGTTTTGCAGCTCTTAAGAGTCTAACCAAAATTATTAAACTCTCCTTGAAATTTTTCTTCTTAGCTCCCTTTAAAAAAGTCTTTGTTACCCATCTCCTCACTGTGGGTAACCTCATTCTCTCCAAGCTCCAGCTGGAACCTGCATTACACTTTGCTCAGTGCCCTGTTGCAAAAAATATTCCCCATTGGCAGCACTAAATCCCCTGCACATGCTCCTAAAATATCTTCTGTGGTTCCTCATGCCTAACTAAACAATGCAAAACCCTGATTCTCTGCATACCTCCCACAGCCATCCCAGCTGCTCCTGACACCTTTCCTTTCCCCTAGGCCCTCTTCACTCATCTGAAGTTACTCATCAGGAATGCCCTCCTCCACCACTTCTCTCAGTTTTTTCTTTTATTGGACCACTTTTGGGGAGTTAGGAGAAAGAAGTTATTTTAAATAAAACCTTGTCAACTTCTTCCTCTCACATTAGTTCTAAAACTTCCCATCATAACAAGATTTGAGCAGATGCATAAAGATATGCTCATTTCTGGATGTTCAAGTCATCCTCAAGCCCTCTGGCCTGGCCTGTTGGTTGACCATGACACCATGGCCTCATGCTAATCCACATGACCGGTTTGGCCTTGAGAGCTTCTGAGCGTGGGTCAAGGCAGTCTTTTTGCAGGGATCTGAGAGTCAACAAATGCTCCCCAGCAGACAAATCTGCTCTTGAGAGCAGACTGGAACCCTGTGCAGATGCTGCCTTTGAGTCACATCTTCCCCATCTCTTTATTTATACTCTGTCCCCAAAAGTAGCTACCCTGAGGCATTTGCTTTGAAAGGACATAATCATATTGTTCCCCCCTCATTATCCCTATTCCCAGCATCTGCACCTCATTGTATGGCCATCTCTTCCCATCATTCTCTCTTAATTTAGTTTGGAAACTCTCTGGAGCAATGAGACATCATTATCTATTTTGTAAAGCGCCATTCAGAGCCGTGGCAGAGTGGCACACATACGTGACAGAAATCCTACCCTTCCCTTTGCTCCAGAAGAGATGCAGAGCAGGGGAAGCTCAGTGCTCACTGTGCAGCATGTGCTGCCAGCTCTCCCCTACAACACAGGCAAGAGCTCACCAGGCTTTGGTCTTCACAGAGTGCTGTGGGAGGTGTCCAGCTGTTCCCCTCCTGACAACCACAATCCCACAGAACGCATTTGGATGGCAATTTCTGGAGTGCCAGAGCAACGATGCTCAGTAACATGGCGATTTCACCACCTGCAAAGTCAGGAGTATGCAGGCTTCCCTGCTGGTCTGGGAACATCCACAGGGTGCTTGCAGCATTGTAATGTGCTCAGTGCAGCTCCAGCACACACAGCTGAGTTCCAGTAGCATGTCAACATTCCCCCATATGTTCTTCCCCGACAGACAATCCCACAGTCAAAGGCAGGACAATTCCTTGGGCCAAAGGGAAGAAGAATTTTGTGGAGTAAAATCCTGTGACTCTTTGGAAAGACATCATTTCCACTGTAGCTAACAGTGCAGCCTGATGCTGGTTAAAACAGGCATTAAAACTGACACTGCTTTTGGAAGACAGGGGAACATCCAGCAGAATTGCTGATGCATCAGTTTTTTCCTCTATGCCCCTGCAAAAATGCATATATATTGTTAATGGTTGGGTTCGAATGATTCTTTGAGTCTTCCTGGGGTCACCTATAGCTTACCCAAAATTAATGTTCTGATAACTGGGTTAGATGTCAGATCCTCAAACTAGTTTTCCTGAGATACCCTGGAGAACTGTGCATTGGCCACTGGATGGTTACTGAAACAATTAATAATCTCCCTTCCTTTTTAATAATGATAAAATATCTTTAACGGAGACCCAAAAAAACCAGCACAGATGATACTGCCTGCAGCAATGACAAAAGTTCTTTACTTGTTGCTAATGATGTAGAGCACTAGGCTCCTGACGTTCCCCTGACACACAGAGGTGAGTAAGCCTGTGTTCAGATCCGTGTACAGTCATGGCAGTGAGGGGAAAGTGCTGGACTGGGACACAAGAGACCTGGGCTCTAAGCCTGACCTAATAGTGAATGGTCACCTAAACTCGGGTCCAGTCCTCTCCTATGTTTGTGCTTCTATGTCCACTTTTGAAATACTCTTTAAAATATATTCAAATTAGATTTTCTTTCTTAAACTTACATACGACTGATACAAGCAGCGGGGACCCACCTCTGTGGGAGTGGAGCTGAGCAGGGGCAGGATCGTGTTACGAACCCCAGCATCCCTGGACTGGGCACTGCAGGTGCAGCTGCACTGACCTCACAGGCAGATCACTCCTGGAGTGATTCCTGGTCTTCGGCACGAAACCCAGAAGAACCAGGAGATGTTGGTTCTGACCTTGGCCATGCTCAATCAAGCCACTCACTTGCCACATTACAAGTGAAACATGTAAAGAGTTTAGCATTCAAGCTGTGTGACCTAGCTGTGAGGAGACAGGAATGATGTCAAGGTTTTGTGCATGAAGCGTCCATGACAAAACATTAGCTTAGGTCAGACACTACTGAAATGTAAAGGGAGGATGACTGTCAGCCTATCAACAACCAAAACAAGGAGCCACTGCCGCTTTATGCAGCAATACATGTAACAGCTGTCAAACAGAAACTTCCTTTTCTCAGATTTGTAAAACCTCTGGCCTGGGTAGTAACTGGACTCCCATTAACCAACACCTTTGCATTGGGAAGCAGCAGCCTCGGCCGGATAACAGCGCTAGGAATCAACGTGCCCAAATATGCCAACGGCTAGAGCATTTGTGCTCCTTTCTGCCATTTAGATACAATTTGTGTTTAAAAAAGAGGCCGTGCCCCGAATCGCATCCGGTCTGTACCTACACACAGGTGGGCAGCGCGCTCATCCACACACCGCCGGGGCGGCGGGTTCGGGCTGAGGGGAGCGGCAGCACTGCCCGGGCAGAGCGCGGTGCCGGCAGGTGCGGGGGTCTCGGCGCGGGGCACGGCCGGGGCAGCCCGGGACGGCTCCGGAGACGATGCCGGGCGGCCGGGGACCGTGAGACGGGCAGGGACAGCCCCGCCGCCGGCACCCGCTTTCCCTAATGGGCATGTGCGGCGCTCGCACATGCCCACTCGGGCGGCGCGGGGCCGGCAGGCTGTGCCGCGCTGCCGGCGCCGCCGCGGTGGCCGTGCGGCGGGACCGCGGGGCGCGCCGTCGGGCACCCCGGGACGCGGCCGGCCCCCGCGGCCGGGGGAAGCGTCCGGGCGTTTCTGGCGGCGGGTCCCCGCAACAAAGCCCCCCACGAAACACACCCGACTCGCCCTCCACCGGGGGCGGCCGTTCCCCGGCCCGCCGCCCGCCCGTCGGGGCCGCGGGCAGCCTGCGCTGCTGCCTCGTCGTCCCGGGGGCGGCGGTGCCGGCGGCGGGCGGGGCCGGGCGGGGCGGGGCGCGCCGCGGCGTCCCGAGCGCGGCCGGCGGGCGGGCGGGGGCCCCGGCGGGAGGCGCGGCGCTGCGCCCGCCGCCCCGTGCTCGGCGCCGCCCGGCGTGGCCCCGCGCCCCTGGGCGGAGGGCGGCGGCGGCGGGGGCGCCGCGGAGGGCTCTGCGCGCCCGCCCCGCCTCGCCTCGCCTGCCGCGGCCGGGGGATTAGTCAGCAGTCTGCGGGCAGCCCCGCTCCCGCGCAAACTCCGCGGCGGGGGCGGGGAGCGTCGCTTGCCCCTTCCCCTTTCCCGCGGCGGGGCGGCGGCGGGGCTGCCCCCCCCCACACACCCCCCGGCGGTCCGCGCCGCCGCTCCGCGGCGAGGGGCGGCGGGTTGGGAAGTCAGGCACCGAGGGGCTGGGAAACTCCTCTCGGGCACGGCGGCGTTGCGGGAGGACGAGCGCCCGAGGCGCCCCGCGCACGCACAGGGGCGGGCGGGCGCGCACACACACCGCACACACACGCACACGCGCGGCGGCCGCCCCCGGCCCCCCGCAGCCGCGGCCGGCGGGGAGGCGGCGCCCGGCGGGGCTGCCCCATGGTCTTGAGGGGGCCGTGGGGGAGCTGCGGGGGCCCCGGCGCGGCGCTCGCTCTCCTGCGCGCCCTCCGCACTAGGATGTTGCGGCAGGTCTTGCACAGGGGGCTGGGGACGTCCTTCTCCCGGCTCGGCCACTTCGTCGCCAGCCACCCGGTGTTCTTCGCCTCGGCACCCGTGCTCATCTCCATCCTGCTGGGCGCCAGCTTCAGCCGCTACCAGGTGGAGGAGAGCGTGGAGCACCTCCTGGCCCCCACGCACAGCCTGGCCAAGATCGAGAGGAACCTGGTGGACAGCCTCTTCCCGGTGAACCGCTCCAAGCACCGGCTCTACTCCGACCTGCAGACGCCTGGGAGGTACGGCCGGGTGATCATCACCTCCTTCCGCAAGGCCAACATGCTGGACCAGCACCACACCGATCTCATCCTCAAGGTAACCCCGGCGGGTCCCCCGGCCCCGAGCATCGCTCCCCCGCCTGGCCCGGCGCTCCGCATCCCGCCCCGCTCCCCGCACCTGCCCGCCGGCACGGACCCAGCCGCGCATGCCGTGCTCTGCCCGCCCGGCACGGGCGCTGCCACCGCAGCTCCCCGGTCACCTCCCTGCAACAGTTGGGACGCCAGCCCGCCGCGGGGAGCCGGCACCGCGCTCCCCGCCCGCGCCGCGGGATCCGCGCTCTCTCTCCTTTTTTTTTTTTTTTTTTTTTTTTTAACCCCTACCCCCCATCTTTTTCTTTTTTCCCCGTTTTGCTTTTATTTGCTTTGGGTGAGCGAGAAGGGCAGTCTGGCTTGCTTAAATAATTTTTTCGGTATCTCTCCACTCGCGTGGCAGTTGTGCTCCCGAGTTAGGGCGTCTCGGGCTTTCATAAACTCAAACTTCAAAAACAGTTAGGTACCAGTCTATCAGTCTGCCGAGAATGGTTTGGGGGGCTGCTGCTGTGTCTGGACTGCACTTCTGCATGAAGAGGGGTACCACAAAACCTTCTTCTCACTGCTCATCAAGGCAAATGACATAACTCAGCAGCTTATTTTTAGTGGGTAGTGTTTTTTTCCCCTCCACTCCCAGCCCACCACCACCGGTTTCATAGATGAAGAGAAAATCCAGCCCAGCTGTAGGCTGCAGGCATGGTGCAGCCTGTGCTGCCGGTTCAAGTTAGAGCGGGCAGCATCCTCCCACTTGAGCAGCACAGAGTGTGCAAGTCACAATCTGACAGGACATCTCACTGTGCTATAGATCATAACATGTCAGAAACCTGCTTTTCTTGAACCTGGTACTCTAGTTTATGCCCCAGTAGTTTTGAGCAGTCCTGGAAAGAAAAACAAGGATGACAGATGCAAAAATCTTGAGTGTTAAGAGGGTCAAGTTCACTCAAGAAAAAGGAAAGGAACATTTTGAAATAAGCAGAGGTGTGGCTAGCTCAATCCTGCACATTTTTGCTGTTGCCTTGTGGAAGCCCAAAAGATTTCAGCATTGGTTTGGTTTTTTTTCCCTCTGAATGTCAAACTGTCAGCCCATATAAAAGCCAATGTTAATTCTTCTTTATCGCTTCAAGGAGTGTCCCTTCTAAAATGAAAAAACAGATGCAAACACCTATTGTAAGAGACTTCAGGGAGACCTCGCACTTTGCTAAACAATAAAATAACTGTTACAGTGAATTTATTTATATTTCATTTCCACTGTAGGCACATACAGAACTGTGGTACAGAGCCACGCAGTATTTTCTGTTTTCTTTTTGACATATTACCCAACAGTAATGAGCAAACATTTAATGAGTGTCGACTCACTAAGTACAGTAACAGCAATGTTACTGGCGAATGAGAAAACTCCAGAGAAACGATTTTCATTCCTTCATTTTCTTGCACTGTGAATTGCATTTGCATCCAGTATATGCACATTTACTCAGTCATAGGATAATAACGATAATGGATTTTTTCTCTGTACTGCTTTCTCTGGAGATCTGTAGTTTTATCAATAGCAGAGTGACACACAAATAAATGGTACTCAGAATCTTTCTGCAGGCAAACTTCTGCATAAGATTTATCACGTCAGGAAGAGAGGTATAACTTAGAAAGTTCTGTCAGTATTTAACACAGCCCCATTTTTAATAGACAGAATTCACTAAAAAAATATTTTTCTTTTAGTGAGCTAATGAACACCATTGCCATTTGATTGTTTTGACATTGTCAGATGTGTCTGATGCATTATTTCCAACTCTCTACTTACCTAGTTAATTCCAATATGTTTTGTGTAGAATGGATTAAGTTCCTGATTATGCTTCTGTTTGTGGGCAGAGGCAGGCTCAGGCAGCTGCCTGTCCAGCCTCGGGGATGGCCCGTCCCATGGGCCACAGAACAGCAAAACGGGAGGGAGGGCACCTAGCTCCCAAAATTGTTATATCTGTGGTGATGCAGGCCTGCATCATCTGATGTTAACAGGGCCCACCAAGGGAAGGAGAAAGAAAAAGGTGGCCATCAAGGCTTTCCTGTACACATTTGTTTGCATGAAAAGGAGAAGGGAGGAAAGGCAGCCCCAGCTGTAGTCCAGAGCCAACCAGCTCAAAGGACTGTGCTTGTAAATTAGTGTCCTGGGTGAAACCACAGAGTAAGTCCCACTCACATTTCTGAAGCTGCCATGTAAGCACAGGCTGGGCAGAGAACCCACACAGCACCTTTTGCTTATCTTTCTTTTTCTGGAGGATGACCTCCCCAAGGGAGAGGTTTTGCTTTGGAATAAATGTCAGGTTGGATGCTGGCTCCTCCCACATGGCTGTTGCTGCATCTCCACCCACAAGCAGGAGGATGGGAGACACAGGAGGATGGTTGCCCCAGGCAGATGCTGGCTGCTCTTGCGGCACATCTTGTTGGTTTCCTTACCTGCCATATCCCACTTCATCTGCCAAAGAGGGAAAAGAATGAGCCTTGAGCAGCTACAGCTTCCCTAGTCATGTGCCAAGGAAAGGGGATTTTCCCTGATCTAGACAGAGGAAGAAGTCAGCTTCTGTTACTGTTCCTGAGTAAAGGGATGCAAAGTTTTGAGCTCTGAGCGGTAGAAACTGAAACATAGACAGTCCTGTCAAAAGTTCGTCAGTCTAACAGCCAAGTCAGTTCGTTATTCAATGAAATTACTGTTTATGGTGACATCCCAAAAGCACTCTGGTTAGCTGAGTGCAGTTCCTGGTGGGCACATTACCAGACTGACAAGTCACCATTGCCAGTGGTACATGATCCCTTGTTGCTTGCTGGGAGGGGGTTCTGGGCAGGGCTCAGCCTCAGAACTGGCTCAGCCCAGGGCTCAGGCAGAGCTCCCAGAGCAGGAGCTGCTGGAGGGCTCCCGCTGGCAGTGCACATCTGCCAGCACCACGCTGGCTGCTCCCAGCACAGCCCCAGGTCCTGCTGGACACACAAGCTGCTCCACACAGGGGCTCTCCTCCTTAGCAGAGAGGTGTGTGGCTCCCTTACAGAATAGTTTTGCTTTTGATACAATGCCAAGTACTCTTTTTATTTCTTATTTTTGTATAAATCTCTATGCATTGTTTTCATAGACCCCTGTAAGTGCTTACACCATTCTAGGCCTGCCATCCCAACATTGCATTTCCAGCTGCCATAGTCATTTGCAGAAGGGAGAAATCTAAACATATCCTCAGTCTCTGGTCTTGAATAGGTGTTCCAATAAAAAGCCTTGGTAGAATCTCAGATATGGAAGAGATGCATCCTGAGACTGAGATATCGTGGGAGGACAATAATGAAATTTTACTTGCTGCAGTACCTGCTTTGTAGCTGAGCATAGGGAGCTGGCATCCTGTGCTGCTGTTGTGCAGGACATTTGTCCCTCAAGATTTGTCTTTTGAGAGAGAGAGGTAGGAGGTAAAAAACCCTAATTGAAGAAAGTGTGCTTATACCCCTGTATTTCCAAAGAGTGCTTAGAAAAGCAAAAATAATTGGGATACTTGGTGTGGACCATCATGCAGAGGTTCAGACGGTTATATAAAGTCTGTAGAAATTCTCTAAAAAAACCTAGAATCCCACCTAAAAATAGTGTTAGAACAGCCCCCCTATCATTTCATGATGATATTTTCACTTGCAGCGAGAGACTTGTTAGGTTAAAGTTGTACAAACTCGTGGGAATACAGACCTAGACAGATTTTCGAACCTCAGAAAATACATTCTAACTTAGACAGAATTTGAGACACCAATCCTTCTGATTCTGTTTATTCCTGTATGCTTACAGTGAGTTAACTGCACCATACTAAAGACTTTTTTAAATTAAAGATTTACCTTTTTTTTGCAGAAAAATATTCTCTTTCCATTTCCATTACTGTGTTTATAACAATAACACAGTACTAATATTTTTTTGGCAAAAACTCCGCTTAAGATATCAAGACATAAAGATGAAAAGGGATTGAAATGTAACACGCCTTACTGAAGGGGATTGTATTTGCAGTTTCCTTCTATAAAAATCTGTAGATGACAAGGGTTTTTTTTCTTAAAGAAACCTTTACTAACTACAGATTTGTAGTGCTTATAGATTGCTTCTCTCATAAACTGGCCATTATTTGATCTAGGTAACTGACTAAATATGTATTTGTACACACAAATGAAGTAAATTCAGGTATTTCTGTTTAAGGACATATTTATTTAAGAACTTCAGAACTTCTGATTGCTGCAGAACAAAACAGTTTAGCTTCAAAATCTTGCAGACCTCATACTTGTTGGGGTTTTATTTCCTCTCTCCGCTCCCTAATTATTCTGTTCCTGTTAACGTGTGTGTTGGCATGCTCTGACTACGGTCCTCACGGATTTCCTCACTTACTTTGTACGTGTGAGGAAATTCGTGGAGGAAACAACCTTGTTTAGAAATAACCACATTCCCTTGTCTGTGGTATTCCCAATTGCTTTGCTGTACAAACATGGCACACTTTAACCATTACTTCCAAAGTCGGTGGAAGTGGGTTGTGATTGAAAGTTGCAATCCTGAATAACACAAGGTATCCTTTTTTTAGAAACTTTTGGCTACTCCTGAATGCCTGGACACAGGCAGTCAGCTGTGGATCTAGCAATGGATGTAGTAGGTCTCCACCTTCTCAGGGTAGCTCGGGCACTAAAAACACTTCTTGGGAAACAGTCAATAGAACATACAGTGCATTCTGCTGAAAACAAAATAAAGGATGAAGTCATGTCTTTAGAGCAAGGCTGTAAGATGAGGGGAAGAGTCCTAATACAAGAAAAACAAGGGTGTGAAAGCAGCAGAAGTGCAAGCCTGTTGTCATAGCAGCACAATGCTGCAGGGCTAAAATGTATCTTATGCGAAAACAGATGAGAATTAAGATGCGCAGGTAAGATCCAGGCACAGCCAAGGAAGAGGGAAGGTAAATAGCACGTTGCAAGGACAGTGTGGAAGTGTGTGCAGAAACCCCCCTGAGCTCCCAGTGTCAGCAGCAGCAGCTCCTCAGAGTGATTCCTGCAGGCAAGAGGGTTTGGTCTCTCCCGCAGGTGCTGGGCAGCGCCTGGAGCAGAAGTCCTAAAGTTGCCTGTGCCTGGGAGGATGATCACATCCCCCTGGTGCCCACCAACCCCTGGCCCTGCTCCAGTAGCACCAGCCAGGACAGGGCCTCTCTGCTCTCCCTCCTGCTTCACTCCATGGTGTGATGCTCCCTCCAGCCCTGCACTGCTGCCAGCCGAGCAGCCCGTGCTCGGAATGCCCAGCACCCCATGTTGCCTTGCCTTTCCTGCCTTGGAAGGTCAGACTTGGCTTCCCCTCTAGCAAACAGAACACATGGAGGACGGGTGTTTTCAGTAGGTGGCTGGGTGTATTGTGTGTGCAGGGGGCATCACCCCTCAGGGAGAGCACATAAGGGGGCAGGACAGGCATCGGAGGCCAGGGACAGCTGTGCGTCACAGCTGCCAGGACCAGGCCGCCCCCAGGCACTGTCACAGAGCTGAGGGAGGGCTGCCAGGCCTCCCCACTGACCACATTTGTACTTCCTAAAAACTTGGACAAGGCCCTGCCTTTAAATTGGGGTTTACAGCCAGAGAACCCCCTCTTTCTTATTGAAAGACAGAAGGAGGAGCCGAGTTGTTAACTGAGACCGTGGGCTGTGAACCTGCAGCTATTAAGGTTTCCCTGCGGGCTGTTCCTCAGGCTTCTGCTTGGCAAGAGCCCCCTGAGAAGCAGTATAAAGATGGAAGGGTGTTCATGGAGACATCTGAAGTGCATGGAGAAAGCCACCCGTGGTGGAACGGATGCAAGATCAGACAGAGGAGCGAAGTTTTATTCTTTTTTCCCCATCATGAAAAATTGATCTTGTTGCCGCACACCAGGCTGCTCAGAGAGGTTTCTGCTGCCCAGGTGTCCTGTCATCCAGCAGCAGTCATCCCAAAAAACAGAGTGGGCTTCTCTCGGTGGAACAAATTCAGGCAGATTTACAAGGTGTCAGAATTAAGATGGTATTGATTAGAAAAGCTTCTCCACTTCAGATTAGAAAAGAAAAATCATATCTAGCGATTTTCTGTAGCTACCAAGAAGACAGATGGAAATGTAAATGTACGCACATCTGCCGCTTCAAGCACTAATAGTTGTCCCTCAGTTGATGACTTGTAGTTGAACCATTTTTAGATTTTATTTTTCTGAAAATTGTTTGGAGAAAAGATAAATCCTTGTGTTTTAGACAGCTGAAAAAATTAGTTGCAAAAATAAATCCCGTGCATAATTAGTATCTTAGCATCTCTTCAGGAAACCTGATTGTAGGACTGAGAAAAAGAGCCAAACTACTCAGAGCGATCCTTGCTGCTTGCTCTCCAGCTGTGACTTCTAATGTTTATACTGAGCCATTAGGATCTGTTGGCTTCCTCTGCTGGCTGTGTGCAGGCTCTTCATCCCTTGCTAGGCTGGCATGGTCAGGAGGCCACTGCCCATCACCCTCTTTGAACCCCTGCCCTGGACCCATGGACTGACAGCCGGGCACAGCCTGGCCAGGGGTCCCTTGTCCTCACTCTCTGCATCTTCTGATGAAAATGCACTCTTGAAAGTTTAATTCTGCCCCTATCTGCAGAACCCACAGTGGGGATTTTTTGTAAATTAAGCTGGAAGCTGTGCAAGTCTTTTCCCTTCCTTAACCTTTTTACGTTTTGACTGAGGCCATCTCTTGATGTGAATAAAAAAGTACACTGCAAAGGTATGAAATGCCAGAGATTACTGAGATCACAGAAGAAGTGGAGAAATTTATAGCTATCCATTAAAGACATTTTCTCCTCTTCATTTTCCTTGGCACAAGTTACCTGTAAAAACTACTAAAAGAGTAAACCAGCTTCTCATAAAAATGAAGTGTATATTTTAAATTATTGTCTTCATCCTGCTTTCTAGTTTTTCAGTCTTGAATCCAAAACAGTAATAAAATTTTAAACAGTAATAGGTAATGAGTTCAGAGTCTTCTCAGTCTTTCTTCCATAATCATGAGTTTAGATTTTTTTTCCTTTTTTTTTTTAATGAAAGCTGTGATTAAAAAAAAAATGGCAATACTTCAGGCTCCAGGACTCAGAAAAAACAGACTTGGTGAAAATGACAGCGAAAATATTCTAAGAGTGGCAACACTGAAAAGCAAAGCTAATATTGGATTTGAACCATCAGATGGAGACTGCAAGACTAAATAAGTCAAATAATAGCAGCAACACCAAAGTAATACAGCTTTGCAAAGATGATGCTCCTGAGAGTTAAACACGTCTGCCTGCCAGATCATTGGCAGTGCAGGAGGACATCCATATATCTAGCTAGTTTTGTCTCATTGGCCATTCATTGACTGTATGTCAAGTACAAAGTATAGTCAAGTCCTTACAATGAGTTATGTCCTCTATAAACACCACATATCACTGCTCAGCAGCAAAACCAAACATATTTTTGAGGTATATATGATAAGCAGGAGGGAGTTGTACACATCCTTATGATTAGAAATGGTGTCTGTGACTGACCCAGCTTCCAGGAGAGTCAGGATGTGTTTTCATGAGCTGGGCATAGGAGCTTGTTAAAGACTGAATGATCCCACTGCATTTTGCTGTGGCTGTCACTGTGGAGTTTCCCTGGGAGCAAAGCTGTGCCACCAGCAAGGTGAGATCCAAGTGGGACACCAGTGGTTGGGTCCTCATCCCCTTTGCCCATAGATTTGATTGGGGTAGGAAATTATGTAATATGAGTTTAAAGGATTTCTGGGATTGGACCATTGTGCAGATGAATCAGCAGTTTCTAACCCATCCCTGCTGGGAAGGGATCTGTTTCCTTCACAGGGAGGCTGCAGACTTATTTGTTACCTGATTAAATTAACAAAATTCTGGTAATACCTTCTCACTTTTGAATTAAAGGATTTTTTGACAAAGCAAAGGGGTACAGGTTTTTCTCACCCCTTCTTGTAGCTTCCTGCATCTTTTGCAGGGACTTAAGAATAAAAACAAGCTTTCCTTTCTGTCCTGACCATACATCTCCAAGTACAACCCTTTTGCCTTCAGGCTCAGCTTTGATGGCACTGCTGAAAGTTGTTTCAAGCTCTGAACAGTGGAGAGCTGGCTCATAGAGTCCAGCGTGGGGCTTGGCCATCCCAGGGCACCCAGACTGACCCACTGAGGGGCTCTGGTTCCCAGCACCTGTCTTTCTGTGCTGGTGGCAGAGATAGGAGGACCAGCAAAAATAAAACAGTTTGAAGAACTTCCAGCCGTGGCTCTCTGAGGCCCTGGTGCAAGTGGCAGAGCCCAGGATAAGTGGAAGGATTTTTGCTTCCTGGCATCCCCTCCTGGGCCCATGGACAGAACCAACTGGCAGGGAAGTGCAATTTCACCACCTCTCATCTGTCAGCTGTGCCGCAGGCTTAAACGTGGCTTGGTGGGGAGGTGGTGTACAGCCCTCACCTGGAGATATTTGCTGAAAGGGATTTGTCTCTGTGTTGAAGCCATCATTCCTCTCTGTCTAAAATAAATAACCAAGTGAGCATGGGACTTAAAGTAAGCAAAGACCAGGACCAAGATGTTACAAAATCCAAATGACTAAAGACTAAGGGAAGACACTGTTCTAGAAATCTCTAAGGTGGTGCAGGACACATAAATACCATTTTCGGAAGGGAGAGGGGAATGGTCACTGTTAAAACAATGGCATGAGGAAGAAGTGGATGTTATTTCATGTCTGAACACTCAGTGTGCCACCGTGGTGAGGGAGCTTAGGTGGTGCTGTGCAGTTCTCATGCTGCAGTGCTCTGGCATCTCAGCAGTGAGCTGCTTTTTGGTTCCTTGCACTGTTAGCTAGCTGAAAAAGCTGGGAGTGATGAGCAAGCAGTGCATCCTTCAAGAAGAACCATTCATTCAGATTTTGTTATTCCTTTACATTTCCCTTTCTCCTAATAGGAGCAGTAAGGATGAGGACAGCTGGATAAATGAGGATCCGGTAGTCAGTCATTTGTCCCAGGACTAGGTGCCAGATTTATTCCAAGTTAAATGTTTACTTGCTGTTAGAGTCTTCTGCACTGAGGAGTGCAATATGCATTATGCATTAGCATGTTGCTAATGTTGTCCCCATCACACAACAGCCTTTACCATCAGACTGAAGTTTCCTGGGGGACCTCCTGGTGTACCATAGGTAAGCCAAATTGCAGACCGTGCAGTCCTACGAACTCACAGGATGTGCCCTTGTAAGCTCATGGAGCTTCTGTTTTCAGTGGAAAACATTCACCCAGGGTTATGACTGGCACAGCTGAATTCCCAGCATGGCAGCAGAAAGGAGAGTGCCATGGGACTGCAGCTCTCATCAGGGAGGAGGCAGCACCCTGTGGCTCACAGACTGCCACAGGTAAGCAAAGGGAGAAAGCAGAGAGAGCCTGCACCATGCTGCAGCACACCCTGCCCTGTGCTGAGGCAGCAGAGGGCTTTCCTAGCATCAGGTCTGAAAAAAGTGCAGATAAAGTGTTGTATTTGTCTTGAGAAGGCAAGTCTGGGTCAGAATTCCCAGTGCTGAATCCTTGGGCATGCTGGTGCAGTTCTCAGCATCCTTTGTTGGGATGGAGGGAATGGCAAGCTTTCCTCTTCTTTGGCTGTTTGCCGCCAATTTGAGACCAAACATTGTGGCCATTGGCAAAGCTCAGAATATGTCGCATAGCTGCTCTAAACTGCACAAGCTTGCTGCCAGCTCCAGGGGCTGCTCAACTGCCAGGATGTGCCAGGACACAGAGCTGTCTGCCTGCTTCCCTGTCTCCCCCAAAGCCCCATTGCTGAGAGGTGGGATGGGCATGGCCTCCCCACGCAGCGCCCACTCCAACCCAGCGGAAGCACCAGGCCACTGCTGCAGAACAAGCTCCTCAGCCTGGAATGATCATTTCCAAGAGGAAAGGAGTATTTTAGGTGTGACATTTAGCTTCTAGCCTTTCACTAAAGATGAAGTAATAGATGAGGTTATTTTATAACCTAAATATTAAAAGAAAGTGCTTCAGATGTGGAAGGAAGCAAATGCTGCAGTGAGGCAGGGTGGATAAATAGCAACACACAGTGTTTGATAAAAGTTGCATGTCAGTTTAGTTTCTTCTGCATTGTGTCGCTCCATAGATCCTCTCTGAAGGAGTTGTATTGTGAATCTAATAAAGGCAGGAAATTCCTTCTATTCCTCCTGGTTTCCCTCAGCTGCGCTTCTTTATGTGACGTCTTGTTTTATAGCTGTGGTCAATAAAAACCATTCAGTAGCTCCCATTGCAAAAAAATTAAAATCAGATATCTGTCTTTGATCTGGTAAATCAGGCATTTTCCCCAAACTGTAGTCACGTACAATAGAATTTTTACCCCAAAACAGTGGAACTTTGCAACTCCAAACTGAAAAGATGGGAAGTATTCCCCATAGAGGTTCATTTCTTTGTCATGTTCCTGCAAATATTTTATTTTGTTTTGTTTTAGAAGAAAGTTGTGCAAAAGACTCTAACCTGTTGCACAGAGACAGTTACATTTTTTCTCCCACCACAATGAAAAATTTTGCTTCTCACCATGGCCAGGTATCGTGTTCTCACAGTGCTGTGAAAAGATTTGTTAGATCAGTTCATGTCTCAAACTTATCTTCTTAATGTCAGTATTGAACTGTTATTTCTGTCAGAAACATTAAAGCGACTCAACGGTGGAAAAATACACCCCCAAGCTGCTAGAGAAACAAGATGAGAATATAGGAATGTTGTAATCTTTGTCTATATGATGTTATATTATCCTGTGGAATGGAGACAAATAACTAAATTTATACCCATCACAGAGTGTGCAATGGAATCACAAAATAATCAGATTGATAGTACCATATAAATTAGGAGAGGGAAGGATGGCTGGGTGAGGTGCTGCAAATAAGTCTCAAATACCACACAAAAGTCACTATGACTGTTTAGTTTCATCAGATACAGGAGGTTAGCCAGGATTATTAGACATTTTTTCCTTTGCCCTCAGAACAGTGAATAAATTCTACCACTCTCCTGCACACTATCTTCTATTTTTTAAACAGTTTTTATTATCAGACAGAGTGGATACACATAAGCAAATTCAATATTTTATTTTTGAAAAACATTGTAACCCTATCCTATTTGGGCTATTCTTTTGCCATATTTTAAATTTCTTGTTTATTCTATCTTGGCTAAAATGGATTCAGAAAAGGTTACAAGAGTTTTCTATATTTTTTCAAGAAGACATGGTAATTTTTTCTGCCTTTCTGATGCTCAAAAATAACTGAATATTTTTGGGGGCATGAGAAAAAAAAAGGAAGGTGAACTAAGAGCTGCTAGACCTAAATAACCTACAAACCCAAAGTTAGAGCACCCTCACTAATTAATAGAACCTCTCAGAGAGAGCAAGAGAAAAGCAGTGTCTGTCTCTGCCATTGCTTCCTGCTCTCAGACTACTGGGGATTTGATGGGGCAAAGAGAGAGGAGAAAAGAGGGCAAGTTAGTTATTGCCAGATCTCTTTTCCCTGCTGTGCCCATGGTCTCTACAGGTAGGACATGCAGCTGTGGCCTGCGCTGGTCCCCTGCACTGCCAGGCTGCCAGTGCATCCTGCACAGGGGGCACACCTGGTCACAGTGCTTTTCTGCCTTCTGTACTTCAGGTTGGTCTCTTGAGAGAGTAATTGGGCAATCCTGAGCTCAACAGTGTCCCTGGACATGGTTGGGCTTTAGCTGGACCTGTTGAGTTTAGTAATTTAGAGAGGCCAAACAGCAGCTGCACATGGCACATACGGACATCACATTATGCCAGAGTTACCAGCAAAGGACACAGGGGAATAATACTGCTGATTTGATGCATGTTTCCTTTTTTTTTTTTTTTTTTTCAATGAGTGTGCTATTAATACTGCAGTCACCAGAACTTTTGTTGTTGTTGCTTAGATCAATAGCAAAGGGACGGTGGTGAGGAGCTGCTGTGGTTCTGGCTGCTGCTGCGCGAGATGAACTGGTGAATAACGTGTGTGATTTCTCTTTCCCTTGTAGTTGCACTCTGCAGTGACCAGGATCCAAGTTCAAAGACCTGGTTTCAATTACACGTTTGCCCATATATGTATCCTGAACAATGACAAGACATGCATAGTGGACGACATAGTGCATGTGCTGGAGGAATTAAAGGCTGCTCGTTCTTCTAATCGAACTAATTTTGCAATCACTTACCCGATTACTCACTTAAAGGATGGCAGGGAAGTGTACAATGGGCATCAGCTCGGTGGGGTTACTGTGCACAGCAAGGACCGGGTGAAGTCTGCAGAAGCCATTCAGCTCACCTACTACTTGCAGGCAATCAACTCCTTGAATGACATGGTGGCAGAGAAGTGGGAATCCATTTTTTGTGACACTGTTGAACTTTTCCAGAAATCCAACAGGAAAGTCAAAATGTATCCTTTCACTTCCTCTTCGCTGAAGGAGGATTTCCAGAAGACGAGCAGGGTGTCAGAACGCTACCTGATCACGAGCTTGGTCCTTGTGGTCACCTTGGCCATTCTCTGCTGCTCCATGCAGGACTGTGTCCGCAGCAAACCCTGGCTTGGCCTGCTGGGATTGCTGACAGTGACCCTTGCCACCCTGACTGCTGCTGGGATCATCAATCTCACTGGTGGGAAATACAATTCCACCTTCCTGGGAATCCCCTTCGTCATGTTAGGTAACTATCTCCTCTCTCTCTTTTGTGTGTTTGTGCCTCCCTGATGCATTTCCCAGCAAGCAGATAAGCATCACTGCATGGTTCCTGTTGTCTCATTCCTGTAGCACTGCCCCATACCAAATCCACACTGCCTCTTTTCCTAAACTGTTTTTATGGTGCCTGGACATTAAAGTCATGCCTGGGGTCCAGTATGGCAGAGCACAATGCTGTGGGATGTGGAGTCTGTGCAGTAGCAAGGAGCAAGGATGTGCAAATGCCGTGCCTTTTGCAGAGAAGGAGCACAGTTGCTGCTTCTCTGTGGATGTTTGATTCTGGTTTTGGAGGGAGACCTTTGCAGTGGTCCCCATGCAACATTGACAGCATCAGCTGTGCTAGCAAATCAAAGGGCTGCCCATGTTGGGCATTTAGGGAGTGCTGGCTCCTTCGGAGACCAGAACAATGTTATCCTGGCTTGGCAGGTGTCTGACTATGGGATAAGAGCAGTGGTAGGTTCTGAGTTGCATTTCTCCAGAAGTCCTTGTGTTTGCTGAGCAAGTGTAGGGAGAGTTTCGCAGTCCTGGAGTGAGAACTGGGACGGGCTCCCCTGGTCAGGGATGGACCTGCAAGCTCAGCACCAGCACGTCCCATGGCAGAGGGTTATGGAGGGAAGGGGCACTGGTTGTTCCCTGGCTCCTGTGCCAGTAGAGACATCTTTATCTCCCTGGGTTTTGTACCACCTTCGCTCACTGTGGAGTATGGAGTGGTTCCAGTTTGTTTGTTTTGTTTTCATCGAGGGTAGGAGAGAGGAGGACAGCAGTCTGGCCATCTTGCTCCCAAACCAATGTCAGAGCCCTCTCCTGCTGGCACCAGGGCATTTGTGGGAATTCTGCATATTGTACCCAAAGAGGCAGGAGGACTTCACGGGAGACAAAACGAGAGCTCTGGAGAGTTCACAGCCTCTTTGTTTGTTTTTGGTTCATAACCAGTGTGAAAAGCTTTGTGCACTGTAGGTGTTTAATATGTCCTTGTTCACGCCATTATTCATTTGTGGAGAATAATACATGCATTGATTTGATCACAGCTTCCCCAGCTGAAAATCAGTGTTCAGTAATCCTTCAGGTTTCAAGTGTAAGTGTGTCTCCACTGACTTAGTCACATCATGTAGTGATATGACACGTTTTGAGCACAGCTATTTTTATATCCAGCACCAGGTTCCTGTGCTGTGCTGGTACTGTGGTGCTGCTGCACTGTGGTATTGTTGCACTTTAATTAAAGACTATGCTTCAGTGCATCACACTACCAGTTAACACACAGAATATATTCAGTGACAAACAGAATCCAGCTACATTACATCGGCTGTCATTTTCAGATGACATCTGTGAAAATTAAACTACATTGTAATTTAGAGGAAATGCAGCACCAGAAAGTCAGAGTCAAAAGAAGGGTATCTTTCTCACCTGAGTCTCTGGTTTCTTTGGTGGGTTTTTATGCCTGTTCATGTATTATAAAATTCAATTCCCCAAACTAAGTAGTGTATGTTAAGTGTAACTTTAGATAGGAGGGGATTTTCTGATGTGTTACAAGAGTAGCAGAAAAGCCGTCGAAAGTCCAGACATATGAAGTGAAAGTACATGGGAAAATTGACTCAAAAATATGAAATATTAGCTTTGTTTAGGATCAAATATCTGTTCACTGGGACAACCTTTCAGATCTTTAATTTACTAGTAGTGACAATGCTGAGACTTCAAATCCTCAAAGACTTACAGATAACTATGAAAAGTTTCACATGTCTATTTTAGTGCTCCTTTAAGTGCCAAGAGCTGTACAGTCAATTCTGCTTTTCTTTAATTTTTTTTTCTTTTTCCTGATTTTTTTTTTTTTTTTTTTTTTGCTCTTGCTTGGTTGAAGCATTCCACTCTTAAAACGGCAGCTCAGCTCCCACTGTGAACAAGTCAAGATAGAGCAGCCAAGTTTGTGTAAATCTTGCCCGCTTCCCCAGCTGCATAAAATCTCCCAAGGGATGGGAATATCAACAGGTGAACAGAAGGCACTGACAGCGTTTTGGAGTTTTTAATGGGAACTGTTTTAAGCTGGCAGATAGCTGGAAAGGCAGGTGGGCCTTTTTTTTTTCTTCTTTCTGAAGTACAAAGGGAAGATTCATGCGTTTTGAGATGTATTTCATACCTAGATGTTGTTTTGCTTATAAAGGATGTTTTAAGTCAAGGCAACTGAAGGCTACAGACACCAAGAGCCTCCATTACAGCCCGCTGAACTGCTTCCACTTAATTCCAGTGACCGTCAGATTAGATCATAGATTAACTGACCTTTAGAAAGCTAAAGGATTTCTGGCTAACGACGTAGCCCTGTGTCTATTACTCATAATCTCATGGCTAAAAGCAGAAATGAGATAGAAAAAATGATTACACCGGACACATCTCAGGCACAGCCCCTTTACTGGTGTACATCATTAATGAAGTTTCCCTGGTTTATAGCAGCTGAGGATTTTTAACTTTTCATCAGCGTTGCGGAGGCGGGGGGACACTCTCCAGACATCATTTGACACAGGATGAGATTACATCTTTCATAACAAATAGTTTTCATCATGCACTCTCTCTCCTCCTTGGACCACTTCCTCCTGTGTTTCACTGCACAACCACTACAGCATTTGCATCCTGTCTAACCTGAGCTCCCCTTTGCAACTCAGCTGTCCTCCTTATTTATCCATTGCATCTGGAAAATAATTTATTTTCTTTTTCTTTTTATATTTGGTACCACTCTCACTTGCTCAGTCTTCTTCCTTTTCATCCCAGCTTTCCTCAGACTCACACAGACTGTGTTTACCAGACTTCCAGCAATCTTCTTACTTTTGACCATTCCACATCTTCCATGGAGTGTGGTGCCTAAATCCAGGCACAAGATTCAGACTGAGGCTTTCAGCAGCACGTAGAGTAGGAGGAGGATTTTTCACATCTTGCATATGGCACTGCTGTTCATACATCGCCATATGTCATTCATTTTTTTCTCAGCAGTATGAAATGGTTGGCATTTGGTTGGTGGTACATGGTAATTCACAGATCCTTCATGTCATTTTCTACCCTGTTTTCACAGCCATTTATTCCAAACAACATGTAGAAGTTTGCCCCTATCCTTGCTGAATTATAGCTTGTTTATCTCACACCATTTCTCCTCAGTAAGTTTATCTGGAGACCATCACTGTCTCCAAGATGTATTAGCTGGTCAGCAATGTTTTGCAATTATCAACCTTTTCATATTTTCAAGAATTACTTTCTGAATAGGTTGTCCAGTCATAAGCCCAGTCTAAAAGTATAGGCAGTATGTCTGGAAAATAGTCCGATCAAAGTGCTTTGTAATACTTCTTCCATTCATCCTGTTTTCTTTGACATCCCTTATTCATCAGCCATTTCCAAGAACAAACAGGCTACAGTGAAGGGTACCAGCCTCTGTAGATGTTGAATCCTCAGGTTTTGCATCAACGAAGAATTTTAAAAGTTACTAAATTACCATTACTTACCAAATTACTGTCTTAAGCTCAGGCTGTGTAAGTGTAGGCAGGAATATCTTTTGCCTACTCCACCTGTTAAGTATGACATGCCAGTTTAAACACTTCATACTCTGGTTTTAATCATGCTAGTTTATTCTAAGTTATTTTATTTTAAATTAAGGCAAATTACTGTAACCCATCTTACAAAAGATGACTCTACATAGTTTGTGTGTGTCATTACTGTGACAATTTTTATGGTGAGGCAGATTTCTTTTTTGCTGTTCCTGATTTCTAACTCAATGGCAAAAACTGAAGCTTGGAGAAATGTTGCCAGAGACCCCCTTCCCCAGCAGATACTAAAAGACTGAAGGTTCCCTTTGGTACCTGGAGGTCCAGCTGTGAGAGGCCATGGCTGGGGCTGGCCTGAACCCCACCGATGGCTGGGGTGAGGCAGCAGAGTCCAGGCTGGCTGCAGCCACTCTTTTCTCTGGGATGTCTTGTCAAGTCAAACTGGGAACTGCTGTTCTCCAGTTATAGATTAACACAGGTACTTCCAACCTGAAAGTGAAGCCTAAACCCTGGAAAAATTAGCAGGCTCCCACCATTTGTCTGGACATAGTATGAATTAGCTTATGTCTCTGTGGTTTTTTCAAACTGCCATCCACATCTATCAGTGTGCAAACAAGTAATTTAAGGACAAGTTTGCTGACATGTTTAGATCTTTTGAATGCTTTGCTGAATTAGGGATGTTCATTTTTGGCCATAGGAAGCAAAAAAAAATAATTCTCCAGTTAGGTTGGGTTTAAAATATCTGATTTATAGTGTCAGCTGAAAAACAGAATTAAAATTCTGATTTCCTATTGCCTTCTTCATTAAAAACTACAGATGTTTGGTCTGGCACAGATGCTAATATATCCATCACAAGTTTCCCTTACAATTAAATGCTGTTTAAAAACTGCCAAACCTTTAAAAATAATGTTTTCCTCAAAAAATCACAGTGTTACCAAACAAATCATTGGACAACAACCAGCGCTGTCTGAACAAGTTTTTGGCGTGACTTTTTTCCTTCCCAGAGGCAGAGTGGAAACCTAGGCACTCAAAAGAAAATTGCAACACAGCCTTTTGCACTGCAAACTAGCAATGTGTTTGCTGTTCCTTCAGAAATGGATACAGCTTACTCGGGGAGAAGTGGCTCTCTTCAGCTGCCAAGTTCGTGAAAAGCATCGGCTCTGTGAAACCGCGCTGGAACGCCGGCCGCTGCCAGATATGGGCAGGGACACAGGGCCAGCTCCCTGAGCTTATATTTAGCCTCCAGTGCTGGCACGGGAAAACCAGGTAGAAGTTATGAGAGTGGCTTCAGCTTGTAGCACACTGTAAAAGGAAATTATAGGCAGCCTCGTGTGAAACTCAGCAAAAACGGGCAAATGAAAACCCCTTCTTACAACCCCCATTGCATCCCGCCCTGCAGCATGCTCCTGCTGGGGTGAGAGAAAGGAAAAGCAGTCAGCAGAGAGATCCAGACAGGGATGGATGGGAAGGAGCAGGTGGAAATGTCAGGCAGGACCCAGGCAGGGTTCTCCTGAGGGTCAGTCTCAAGTGGAGGAAAGTCAGGGGGAGAAGGAGACGCCCTTACAGGGCTGCAGAGGAGGCTCAGGAGCAGGTGAGGTATGGAGCACTTTGGGAGGTACCTGGGGGAACCAGGGCTCATAGTGGCACCTTACAGATGCAGAGAAGCTCCAGTCACGTCATAGAAACACAAATTGCTTGGGAGCACACCTTCCACATGGCTTGACTGGGGGAGAGCTGTGCTGATGGAGAAGTGAGCTCTGATACCTGTGCAGGAGCTTTACAAATGCAAAAAGTTGGGGTACCATAGATGGGATCTGAGGTCAGAGACAGTTGGGAAAGAAGATTGGAAGGAAAAAGGCAACAGAAGAAGAGGGGAGGTCAGTGTGTTTGATGATAGGAGTGAAAAGCACAGGAGGGCAAGTGAGAGCACTGCTGAAGGTTAGAGACCATGAAGGCAACAGGTAACTAAACCCAGCAGGGCAGCTGGCAAGCAGCACAAAAACCTGGGGGTGTTCAGGCCAGCACACAGCAGTACATGGGGCTCACTGGTGCTGTGCCTCAGTGCCAGTAAGGCACCTGGCCTGGCTGCTGCTTAGTTCTCTGGAAGAACATGCTGATAGGGAGTTGCAACAAATGCCAAATTCATATACCCCAAAAGCATCCATTATCCTCCCTATCAGGCACCCAAGTGTTTGCTATTTTCAATAAAACTGAAGAGTCAACATTGGTTACATATAGAGAGTTTCAAAGACAGTGAAGCAGCCCCTCCACTGGTCTCCCCAGTGCCCCTCAGTCCACACACAGAAGTAACACACACCCCTAGATGTTTGACTTTGTATAGTGTTTTTCCACCAATTTTCCTGCTGTCAGTTAATAAAAATGTGAAGCTTACTGAGTCTGGTTTTTTATTCCCTAGCTAAACTTTCTCATTCTACCTGTCCAGCTGTCCCTCTGCTGTCCTTTCATGCTGTGAAGAAGCATGTCCTCCTTCAGCTGGCTCTGCTGGCTGCCCCCATGTGTTTTTCTCTTATCTCATCCATCTCTTTTACAATATCTGGCAGCCTCCTCCAGCAGGTCTCACCCATCTTCCTGCTCCAGGCCATGGCATCTCCTTCCTAATGCCTGCACAACTCTCAGCATCTTTTGGTCTCCCTAAGCTTCCTTCATCTTTTCTGCTGTTTTTCACATTCCTGTGAGTGTGTCCCCTCTGCCATTTTGGTTGGGTTTTCTTTAAATTTCTCCTCTCTCATCCTCCCCTCTCCTCAGCCACAGCTGGGCCCTTTGCTCCCACCATTCTCCCTATATTCTTCACAACTTCCTTGGCACTCACATAGGTCCCCACTGTGCCCTGCAGTTGTATCTCAGCTGCTTGTGGTTTCCACCATTCATCCTTTCCTTTTTTCATACTGCCAAAGCACTCCAAGAGTGCCCTGGAAGTACACTTGGTTTTTGTCACTCCATCTGCTCAGCTTTCCCAGTTCAACCCTGCACAGCTCAGTTACAGTCCTAAAGCATTTTGTGGTTTGTTCCTTTCATCCTTCTTCTAAGAAATGAATAAAATTGTCTGGTTTTATCTACCCTGAACAGACACAATCCCAGGCATGTCACTTTCTTCATCATGCTTTTTTCTTCTCCCTTTTCTGTTCTCAGTCCCTCAGTCTTTTATTGTGGATTCTTACATTTTATGACATCTCTAAACAGCCATGCATCTTTTGCAGTCCTTCAAGCATCTCCTGGCATTTCTGTTCCTCATGTGGAGGAACAGAAATAGGTTCCCAGGCCACCCCTCCTGACTCAATGTACCAGTTAGTCCTCTCACCAAAGTCAGCATTTTCCACCCAAGGTGGAGCTGATTAATCACCTCCTTCACCTGCTGGTCTTCCCCACTCCAGCTCTCCTCCTGAAGGATGATGTCTCCAGCCTCTTAAGGAAGCTAAACACAGAAGCCACTATTGCATGGGAAAGAAATAGACTTGAAAAACAAATGGTGGCAGACTGTTTTAGACCCCATCCCTTTCCTGAGCAGTTGAAAAGCAGCAGGTAGAGCTTGCAGCTGGCACACAGGACAGACACACAGCCAGCATGGTGCCCAGGTTCCCCCTTTACCAGCACAAAGCCCAGTGAAATCCCTGCACACGGTCGTGCTTCTTGGCTTCAGAACACTGCTGATGACTCAGATAATTTACAATGTTTTTTGGAAGACAGGAGCTGTATCCATAGGAAGTCAGTCCAGAGAACATCTTAATGTTGAAACCAAGTGCTGTACAGCCATTTCCTTTTCATTATTGGTGCTCCGATATACACTTGTGAAAACTATGCTACAGGTGATGCAGGGTGTTCGATGAACATTTATTTATGCAAAGAGTAACAGAAAGCTGTTACACTTTTACTCTCTGCATTCTTCTAACTGTGGGGAACTCAGTGCGTGCAAGGGCTCAGTGGAGGGCTTTGTCAGAGGTGTCCCAAACAGCCACAGGCACTGAGAGTTTGGCACTGACATCCTGATTTTCTTCAAGTAGTGAAGTCCCTCAAGAGAAACTTTCACATATATGAGAATATACTGTAAGTTCAGAGCTTAAAGAAAGGAATCTTGTCTCTATCTCTATATCTACATGTAGAATGTGTGTGTATATATATATATGTGTGTGTATATGTGTGTATATGTATATATGTATATATGTGTGTGTGTGTGTGTGTGTGTATATGTGTGTATATATATATATATAAATACATGTTTGTGGTACGCTTTATGTACTGGGCCTGGGTGGTCAATGAGGACCTGGGGAACGTCAGCAGGAACTGATGTGACTTCATTTTAGGTCTGACTGTGAGAGAGATGGATGGTGCACATTTTGAGCTTCAAATAAATGACATCTCCCAAACAGACAATAGCCTAGAGGTGTGCCGACAGGGGACCAGTCATTTTCAGGTCATGAAACCTCTGGCAGAGAATCCAGAGGTGGGTTAAATAAATTGGAATAAATCTGGATGCTTTGTGAAAAGCCCAAGCTGAGTTCCAAACTTGTAATTTTTTTTTTTTTTTAATCGGTAAAAATAGTAGGTTGGATGTGCTTTAACTGAATTTTTGCAACTTTCTGAACATTGTGTTTCACATATGGTTGATCTATATATTATGAGTAAGAGTAGTGACAAACATCACTAAAACAGGAGAATTTAAGTGTATGCCTGAGATGTTGCAGTTGTAACTTTCTCGCCAGAAAAGGAGAAACTTGAAGAGTGGTAAACAAATTCATATTCCACTGGCCTGTGTTCCACTGGGACAGCACTCCTAGAAACAGATGATATGTTAGCTTGTAGCCTCAGAAATTTAAAGCAGATTGAAAACCTGTTTGCCCCAAATGTACCCAGTATGCCTTACTCCATCTTCAGGGTGTTTGCTGTGTGTCACTTGGCTGCTCTGTAACATGGTAAACCTTAACCTAGCATGGGTGATTGCAGGAGGCTCTCACTTTTAAGTGCTTATTTTCCACAGCATCCATAAAATCTGTCCAAAAATTACCTAGTGATCAAAAGTTTTCAGTTTTGTCTGCAGATCTGATTTATAGCATGTCGTATGTGAGACAAGCCCAGGTTTCTTAACAAACTCCACATGTGGCCACCTCCTCAGCTTGTGAGGCTTGAGCTTTGTGCACCGTGGGGAAATTCATCCTGCCAGCCACACCTGGCCTGGCATGGCACTCTGCCATCCTGTACAGCTCCCCTGGTGCACAGGGTGAGCTCACACACCTGGGGTCTGCACCCCATGCCAGCAGCAGTGGTAAGCAGACCCCTGCCCTCCTCCCTTGTCTTCTCCTTGCAGCTTTCTCCCTCTCTCTTCAAAAACCAGTTTACCCAGGGCCCTCTGCTTCCTAGGAGATTTTTCTGGTGTTTCCAAGCTAAGGAGGATGAAGAGGCATTCCTGGGAGGACTTTGGGGAGGCAGATCCTTTGGAGGCCAGGCAGAGTCAGGTGCTCCCTGGTGTTTGCTCCGGAGGCACAAACTTGCACGTACGGTGCAGGTTTGGCTCAAATGCTTTCGGTTCGCATCTGCAACAGGTCTGGGGAGTCAGTAGAGGAGCAAGCCATGCAGACACAAATATTCCAGCAGCTAAAACCAGATTTTTCTAACACACATCTCCTTCTATTGCACTGAAAGAAATATGACTTTTAACTTTTGCCAGGTCTTTTGTGAAAACACAGGAAAGCAAGTGACACGTTTAAGTAGAGCTGACAACCTGCTATTTAAATGCCAAAACAACCCTTTACTGATTTTTAAGTGGAATAAATGTTCTCTTTATATATAAAAGTAGATTTTGAACTTTAACATAGTTTGCTTATCAAAATACAAGATCCACTCAAGTTTTCTCTCAAATGTATCTGTTTTTAAAATGTGTTTATATGACATTCTTGCTATCACTGTAACAACAAAATCTCAAATATTACATTGTTTCAAAAGTAAAAAATACAAGAAAAACGTCCAGCATTCTCCCAAAACCTAAATCAATAATTTTATTTAATTGAAATCAATGGGTCTGTTCAGGATTTACCCTGTAAGTGCTGAATCGCATGTATAATCATTATAGTAGGAGGCTGTTAATTTAAACAGAATTTGGTATACTTTAAAAAAATTATTTTAAAATGCAATATTAAATAGTAAGATTTTTTTGTTAGTAAATAGCTCTAAAATACTCCAAAAATAAAAAGTAGTGAACCATGTTATCACCATTGATGATTAAGTATTGTGGAGAAGTCTAGATATATGAATACCAAGGCATTGTTTAATTCTACTTAATTAAAATATTTCTCATTCTCTTTGTTTCTTTTCCCCTTAAATAGATAGAAAAATTACAGAATGCTTATGTGTGTCTTGTGTACGTGCATGTATTTCTTCAAAGATAGAGATTTATATGTAGAATGATATTTCAATAGTTATATGTCATCATGGTTTTTATATATATATATATATGTAATATGTGATCATACTTTTAAAATTGTATTGTGACTTGTACCATTTTCTTAAATATTGGCTCATTTTAGTTTGTTTGCCACGATAAAAAATAGTACTGAGGAGTTTATAGTGTGTGTGCACCACAGACCCCAAACATTGCTGACTGTGTCCCCACAGTTCAGGTGATAGTGAGGAGGTGATTTCATTTTGTCCCTGCCTGCTTTGTGCAAATGTGTACTTTTTAGTACACATCAGAAAGGTCTACAGCTGACCCAAACAGACTGTTTCACAGGACAGCAAAGAATTGACTGGGTGCTCCATTTGCAAAAGCTCAGTTTAAAAATGTAGGATATTATAGTAGGCATTTATTGCCAGAAGGTTGGGTTATTATAATTACTCTGGTGCAGCAGATCCATATGAGTCTTAGGAGGAACCTACTCCCCTTTTGTGACTGGGAGTGCTACACAAGACCTAAATGAGGCCTCAACCTTGTGCTGGATTTCCAGACACACTCCATTTTCCTGACTGTGCATTAAGCAATTTCAGTGCAGGCTTAATGGCCCGGAGAGTCTTTCGGCAGGATCTATGACTGAGAATATCATTGTGGTCTCCCAGTGTGAAGCACTGAGCACCAGTTGAAGACAACTTCTCTGCAGGCACCAACCAAGGCAGCGTGTGCTGCACGGGGACACTTTCTCTTCACAGTGCATTTCTGTGGGCACAGCCACCCACAGCTGTGAAACACAGCAGATTCTGAGAGCATATTATTAAACATTTTCGTTTCTCTTACTTTGTTGCCAAGAAGATACTGCACAAAACACAGCTCTCTCTCCAGAGACTGAGGCAGATTTTTATCTGGTGTGCATGCACCAAGATACTGTGGTTTTGATGCTGGTAGTAAGTTGAGGAATACTTGGGCATGCATGGGGCTTTCTGACTGGGATGGGCAGTGCTGTTGTAAACACGGTTGGAGAGATCAGCCTGACACTTGAGGGTGAATGGCTAATAATCTAATGTAAAGAAAAATCAGAGATTGATCAAATGGTTTCATGCCTAGATACCTAACAGGCTCACCTAATTTCAGTATGTGTCTCTCTTGGGAAAATCCCAAGTACCAGCCATAGTACATCTCAGGTGATAATATGTGTAAAATGTAGTACCCTTTAAAACCATAGTTGCAAATACTGAATCTACCCAAAAGTGCTGTTACCATGTTTCTGAGGTGTGTTGTCATACCTGTAATGCAGTTACAATCCTGACATGTAGAGTCTGTAGGACAGCAGGTGAATAAAGCACTGCAATATGTATAGCCTATGCTTATGTACATCCCATCCCATGTTGCTCTTCATGTGTCCTGAACCCCTGTACCATGCCTGCACATAGCATCCAGGCTTACTTGGCCTTTGAACCTGTGCTTGGAGGTGTGAAATGAGGTCAGGCTGAGCTTCTGTGGCTGGGACTTCAATCACTTTGCCAAAGAGGATGCATTTAATGCTACTCAACTGTCCGCAGCCTGCAGTCCCCTAGTCAAAATTTCCCTGAGACAAACACTGCTGCCTGGAAACACAGTTGTTTAGATGAGTACCTTGCAGGATGTTAGTATCCTCCAGGATTTTACTCTACACTGTGAACTGGGCTCCCACAAACAGGCAAGTGTAGGAAAAGCAAGTAGAATTCACAAGGCATTTCTCAGCTCAGCACAAATTTTTGGGACAGACAAGTCTGCCCTGTGGGATGTTCAGCAATACACACCCTCCTTCACATCTGACATTTCTGCAGCAAAACTGGAATGTTGCACCATATATGGACCACCAAGTTGGACATTGCTTGGGGTTTGTTACAACAGCATGCTAATGATGGTATAGCTGGTCAGCTCAACCCTTGCCAGTAAATTGCTATCCACTCAGGGAAAAGTGCTGTGTAAATTAGGCTTGGTGCTGATTCTGTCTGCATGCTGAAGGATCTCGTTTAGCTGTAGTATTGTATTATTTCAGTGAGAACAGGCTGTGGAACCAGATGTTTGCTTCAGCTGGATGCAAATATTCTTGCTCGGCCTGTCACCTTCAGTAGCAGTTTGAGCCTGCTATATGTTCTGGGCTGAAATCCTGCCTGCTGGGAGAGGCCACATGAAGCAGGCCAGGTCTTCAGTCAACAATTGGTTGATTGCAACTCCTGTGACAAAGAGAGTCTGGATTAGTGGTTTTACTTGGCTTGTCAGAAGATGGGAGCTGATGAGATCACTGATCTAGCTGGAAAAAAATAAGTCAGCAGGGGGAAATTATCTCAGCCCCTTTGTTGACATTACTGTAGAAAGCAGTTTGAGAGTTGAGCAGTGTCCATTGTTATTTTTAATACTGTCAGCTAGGAAAATTCATTGCACCTTCATTATATCATATGTTATTGGAGGTACCGTTTTGGAAAGGGCAATTCCTGTGATGTGATTCTGATCTCCTATGTACTATTTTTGCACAAGAGCAGTTCTTGAGACCTTGCCTGCATTGGCAGCAAGCTGGGATATGCATTTTCAGCATCCTAGTTATTTCATGTTAATTCATCTGGTGTTTGTCTCTGCGGATGATATTTCACTCCACTTTGAATGTGAATCAAGCTGTGCTTCACAGATACCCACAAAGAAAGCTGGTACAACAGAGTTTGCCCTCTGTACATTCACACCCTTTTTCACAGGACACTAAATTCCTCTTGCAGACAAGTGCTCCAATTCAGTGCAGTGATTTCAGGCTTAAATCAGCCTGAGTGGGACAACACTGGTCCAGCTGAGCTGACAGTGCTACAGGGATGCAGCCATTACAGTGCAAACAAAACCCTTAAATCAAAATCCACACTTAACCTCAGATATTCCATCAGAGCATGCTTCCTCTTCAAATTTTCAGCCACCCAGTTTACAAGGCTCCCATATATCCTACCATGAGTCATTACCCATTTCAGACAGTCTTTTGTGCCATCAGTATCGGGAGAAGATTTTGTTTCAAAAGTAGCCTTCAAAAAAAAAAAAAAAGGCTACTTTCTGATCCCCACCATTCCTTTAGTCCAGTGTAGACTAAAACAGGTGAATCAGTAGCCATGTGGGAGCAGAAAACTTCAGTAGGAGAGGGGAAGCAATGCCTGAGAAGTGAGAAACACCCCATAGCCCAACTTTGCCACTAGGGAAGTCTGCTCCTTCTGGAAGAGAGTTTGATGCTTTATTGGTGTTAATTGTGGCAGTGAATGGGCACCATATACCCTGGTGCAGTACTCAGCCTCTCTGAGGGGCACATCTGTTGTTGTTAGTGTTTTGTGTGCCTCTGCATTAAAATGGGATTAATAAAATCTATTAGCCCTGAAATGCCACCTTCCACACAGAAGGTTGGAACTTCACAACCTGTAAGTGGCATTTTACTCAGAGAGATTTTACTCACTTATCAAACACATACAGAGACATACAACCTTCAAAACAGTAAGGACAAAAAAGGTGAGACCCACAGTGTACTATTGTTCTCTACTTTCATAGATGGATAAAAGTGCAAAAAGAAGAACCAAAAACCTCTATCTCAGTCATTTCCCTCAAATTTTTTGATGGAAGAAGTCTGTTTGGATATCCAAGCCTCATATTACCACAATAAGATCAAAACTTGACATATTTTAGTGCAAAATTGATACCCCTCATTTGTTTTACAAAAGCAGGCAGCAGGCCTTGTTTCAGGTAAGCAATTAAACCAAGCAAGTAGAGAACAGGTTTGTGACTGCAGTGACCAGCAGGTCACTTTGCCGCCCTCTCACAGACTCTGGGGCTGCTTAAATCCCTTCTCCTCCCTCTGCTTTGGTCTCACTATTTGCAGTCAGGAGCAGAGTGAGCACTAAGTCTGGGCTGCCCATGCCAACTCATGAGGACTCCTTGCTTGAACAACCCCTTAACAGGGGAAAGGATGCATTTCTTTTTTGAGGTTCGAAAATGGTACTAAAAAGAATCATTTCAGTGCCTGCACATAAGTAGTATTTTAAAATGAGGTAAATGATTTGATAATTTTAACGAAGATAAAAATTTTCTTTCATTTTCACAACTTCCTACAAATGCTTTTTTTCTGATGTAGGCTCTGCATTGATTTTGCAGAGCATGTGTAATTGCAACACTTGTTTCTGAAGGAGGCAAATGAAACTTTTTATAGCATTTTCAGGCTACTCATAAAAGTGCTGTATTTAAGCTAGGCCTAATTTATCAGGTTTATTGGTAGTATTACTATTATCATCAGGTTCTAAAATTAAATGTAGCCCACCTCAGGCTGAAAAACCTGTGGAGATCCTCAGCATTAATAGTAATTTTCTTCTTCATTTTCTTTGACTACAGAAGTCAGAATGTCTGCTCTCAGTCCTCCAACATAAGGTAGGAGTATCTCCTAAATGCAAAGCAGCAGAAAAAGAGAATAAAAAATAAATTTGATTCCCATTTTGTCCAAAATACCTTTCTCCTCTCCCTTTAACATTTTCCTTTGACCCTGAACTTCTTTTTCTTAAAAAATTCCCGTCTCTCTGTGTACTTCTTGTTAGCTCGTGATTGTACAGCCTGGCTGTAGGGCACGACCGGTGAATCATAACAGCAAATGTCAGCAGGAAAAGATCTCCAGTAGCCCATTAGCTGTTTGAGTTCATATTTATTATTTACTGAATGACCGTGAATAATGAACAAGTTGCTCTAAATGATTACAGATTTGCGGCTAAATCTCTATTAAAAAGGGAAAATCAGTTGAAGCAATTACAGAATTTATTTACAAGGAAAAAATTCCCTTTGTCTCATTAATATTACATGGAGGAGATGTAGCAACAGCAAGAGAAATAGAGGTAATTGGTGAAAATTGATTAGGAATGCAAAAAATGAAAATTCTGAAATTACAGAGAAGTGAAAGAAATTCTCTCAAAATGCTTCCATGGAGATATCTACCCTAGTCTCAGTGGGCTAGACTCACAGGAACATCAGTGAGCTACATCGTTGGAGATTGTTACCCAAGTTGTGTTTACAGTCAGTATTTAGAGGTAAATTAGGTTAGGTAAATCCCATCCTAGCTAAATACAGCTGATCTTTTGATTGCCTAATTTGTGCTTGAGTTTGGGCCTAATTTTTTTCTGAGGAAACTGGATAAGGTCAGGAATGGCACTGGTGCAAAAGTCTGCAACTTTAGGCATGTCCTCCTCAATGTAAATGATAATTCTGTAGCTATCGTATAAATGGACAGAAAAATCACAAACTGTACAATTGAAGGAAAATACCAGCTCCTAGTACACAGATTGTGTAGCAAACAACAAAAGGAACCTATCCTAAAATAGGAAAGTATCCAAATATTTTTCTCTTGACTTTGTGGAACACATGTGGTGACGCCTCTTCATGCATTTACTTGAGCAGTTCTCTTAATCAGATTCCATTTTAGGGTAGTCTTAGAGATTATGTAAGAGCAAATTGTGGTTTTATCTTTCCTGCCTAAAGAAGGAATGTGGTATCAGAAGTCATGTTATCAGGCATTATCCAAAGACTTATACCTGTTAAAATGTCATGTTCAGCATCATATTTAACTAGCTCTAATTTCCTTCTCTCATTGCACAGTCAAAGGTTCCCCAAATTAATATGGCTATTTGAGTACTTTTAGGCAAGAGCCTATTAATGCTGGGTTTGTTTTTTTACAAAAACATGCTATAGCTAAAGCTCATGATGGAAGTAATTTGTAATATTCAATGACCTCATTTTATTCTGTTTTGCTCACTCAATGCTAATGCGTATGATGCCATGTGAAATTCGCAGACGAGCCTGTCTGCAGGACTCATGGGAGCCATAAATGGATTAAACCTCTCACTCCCTACTTTGGCAAGTGATCAGTTACATTTAAATAAAGGTCAGTCTGTCTTTACAAAGAACACACTGAAAGCAAGCTTAATAGCTTTCCCTACTGAGCCTAGAACATAACTATTTGGAGCATAATTAGCAATGGGGTGCCAGTCACTGATTGTGCTTTTTGCTTGATTTTATGTCTGGGGAGTTCCAGTATTCCCTATTAGCTTTAAGAGGGGGCACAGTGCTAGTTATCAAATTGACAGTCTTGACCTGGCCTCTGAAAGCAGCTGTAAAACACTGTTGGGGAAAATTAAGATGAATGCCAGAGCCAGGTCTGTAATACTGCTACAAATTGGATATTTGAGGTCCATGCCATGACACTAAATAACAAAATAGGTAAAATATCTGATATACATGAGAGTGTGGACTTCATTACACTAAACATCAGGTGATTAGATACACCAGTTGCCCTATTGTCTCATCTTATGAGCTCTGTATTGTGACTTCGTTATAAAATACTCCATACCTATTCTTTTCAGCATAACAGAGTGACCAGCTCTGCCATCTGTCAAAATACAGATTTCAAGAAGGGCGGAGTGAATCAGCAACAACTGCCCCTACAGTAAAAGGTGATGACTACAAAAGGGTTGTTTTGTGAAGTTAATTAAATATTTAACCTGTATGAGACTTTTAAGAATTAACATGGTTAAAGACTCACAGCATCATAGGGCTGGAAGGGACCTTCAAGATCATCTAGTTCCAACATCCCTAATATATCTTGTGGTGTTCCAGTTCTTCAAAATACCTCATTTGCTTGGGGGTTATGGGCTGGTATTTATATCCCTGGTAGGAAAAGTGATAATTGTCTACAGGGGGAGAGAACAGAGCTGATACAGCAATCTTGGTACTCTGCAGACAGCCTGAAATTCTAAGAGAGATCTGTGAATTACCTTAACCTCCCTGACTGGAGCATCAGCTTCAAAAGTTCAGTGATTGCACTTCAGTGTTATCAGCAACTAATTTAGCACTGATCATTTTATCTGCTGCTATCAGAGAAGATGGGAAAGAGCAAAACACAGTGGACTGACTTTTGGGAATTTCTGGAGATAATCCAAGAGCAGACCAGAGAAGCAGACAAGTGACGGCAAAATCAGCAAAAGAATAAGGAGGAGGAGGAATTAAAAGGCAGTAAAGAGGATGGGATTATATGGAAAAGATCTCTTAAGTAAAGATGAACATTATAATAAATTATTATGAGAAAATATTACCATCTCACATTTTAGGTGTGATACAAAGATTATATTCTGTTTATCTCTGTGTAAATCATCAAACTACATTTACTTCAGCTCCTCTCACCTGGTAGATGGTCAGTGGCTGAATTCCCAGGTCAGGATCACTACCAGAGAGGAGAGGTCTGTGTCCTTCAAATGCACCTTCACAACATAGAAACTGTAAGAGGAAGAGGACAAACCAGGGATTAAAATGAAAGCATGTACTTTTCCTGATTTACCTGCACTTGGGGGTTGAACACAGGATTTTATGTCATTCCTTTTGTGAATGGTATATCCGTTTTAAGAGTCAATTAAATACATTACAAAATGTAGGCATTGCCAAGAAATATAGGGCTGTATTTGTTTTATAAGGTCTCAGATATATAAAGAAGACCAATGCCTTAAGCAGCTCCATATCAGTTTTACCACTCTCCTTCTCTAAAATTTATTTGTTATTTTGTTTATTTCACTTCTAGGATTTCTTTTTCCTGATGGAAAATTTGTACGGGAAGTGGAGAAATCAGGAACTGATTTAATTGATCATTTTCAGATTATGTGGAATTTTCATTTTTTACAGATTTTCTACAATGCAGCCAACTAATGCTCTGCCTCCAGCACAGGCACTTCAAGGTCGTATTTCTTTGTTTTCACCACAGGTCAGATACCATCACCAGGAAAAACTAATTTGAAAGCATCTTCCATCACAGGCACTTGGAAATAATGAAACAAAACAGCCAAGCAGAGTGAAAAAGTCCTGTTTCTTTAACCCATGGATCCTGTGCCAGCAGCGAAGAACTCTCCTCAAGCTCTCACAGTAAGGTTTGCTAGGCAGGTAGCAAACGTGCTCCTGTGGTTTACACCTCCATAATCATTTCTCTCTTCTGCAGGACGTTTCCTTCAAGCACTGGTGTCATCCAGCTGTGTCTCCTTTGAGCCTTCTAGCATGTCAACATTACTTTCTTCTGTGTAATTTGGTATTTGAATACATTGAACACTACCTTTGTTCTCTGTTGTAGGTCATGGGTTGTATGGGACTTTTGAAATGTTGTCCTCCTGGAGAAAAACTAGAGAAGACCAACACGTTAAAGAGAGGACTGCAGCTGTATTTGCAGACTCCATGCTCTCGTTTTCTCTCACCACTGCCATGTACCTGGTCACTTTTGGAATAGGTGCCAGTCCCTTCACTAACATTGAAGCAGCCAGGATTTTCTGCTGCAATTCCTGTATTGCAATTTTCTTCAACTACCTCTATGTACTCTCCTTTTATGGTTCCAGCCTGGTGTTTACTGGCTACATAGAAAACAACTACCAGCATAGTATCTTCTGCAGAAAGGTACCAAAGCCAGAGGTATTGCAAGAGAAGCCTGCATGGTATAGGTTTCTTCTGACAGCCAGATTCAGTGAGGACACGGATGATTCAGAGGAAACGAACACTTACGAGAGTCATCTTTTGGTGTGGTTCCTGAAACGCTATTATTGTGACTGGATAACAAACACTTACGTCAAGCCTTTTGTAGTTCTCTTTTACCTTGTTTATATTTCCTTTGCCTTAATGGGCTACCTGCAGGTCAGTGAGGGGTCAGACCTGAGCAACATCGTAGCGACCGCGACTCGGACCATCGAGTACACGACTGCCCAGCAGAAGTATTTCAGTAACTACAGCCCGGTCATTGGGTTCTACATCTACGAGTCCATCGAGTATTGGAACACCAGTGTCCAGGAGGACGTGCTGGAGTACACCAAGGGCTTCGTGAGGATATCTTGGTTCGAAAGCTACTTAAATTATCTTAGGAAACTCAACATATCTACTGGATTGCCGAAGAAGAATTTCACCGATATGTTGAGGAACTCCTTCCTGAAGACCCCTCAGTTTGCCCATTTTTCAGAGGATATCATCTTTTCCAAGAAATACAACAATGAAGTTGATGTTGTGGCCTCCAGGATGTTCTTGGTGGCCAAGACAATGGAAACCAAGAGGGAAGAACTTTATGACCTCCTGGAGACCCTGAGGAAGCTCTCTCTCACCTCCAAGGTGAAATTCATCGTTTTCAATCCATCATTTGTGTACATGGATCGTTATGCCTCTTCAGTGGGAGCCCCCTTACAAAACTCCTGCATTAGTGCTTTATTTCTGCTCTTCTTCTCTGCATTCCTGGTGGCAGACTCTCTGATCAATGTCTGGCTCACTCTAACTGTTGCCTCGGTTGAATTTGGAGTTATAGGTTTTATGACCTTGTGGAAAGTGGAACTAGATTGTATTTCTGTGTTGTGCTTAATTTACGGAATTAATTATACAATTGACAACTGTGCTCCACTGTTATCAACCTTTGTCCTGGGCAAAGAGTTCACAAGAACTAAATGGGTGAAAAATGCCCTGGAAGTGCATGGGGTAGCTATTTTGCAGAGCTACCTCTGCTACATTGTTGGTCTGATTCCTCTTGCAGCTGTGCCTTCAAATCTGACCCGTACACTGTTCAGGTGCTTGTTTTTAATAGCATTGGTCACCTTCTTTCACTGCTTTGCCATTTTACCTGTGATACTGACTTTCCTGCCACCCTCCAAGAAGAAGAGGAAAGAGAAGAAGAATCCTGAAAACCGTGAGGAAATAGAGTGTGTTGAAATGGTGGATATGGATAGCACCAGAGTGGTTGACCAAATTACAACAGTCTAACTTGATTTGTTGGTTGCTTTTTTACACTAGGTCTTACTGAGGAAAAAAAAAAAAGAAACCAGTACTGACTAAATGTGTGGGGACAGGAAGATTGGAGGTTTTCCCCTCCCTCCTCTAAGCTAAATCCAGGAATATTCAAAATTATGGGAGAAATTAAAAATAAATTTAAAAAAAAAGAGCTGGGGTATTGTACCTTGCTCAGTTCCTATAACAGGTAATATGGGAGAATTTGCACACCCATGCAAAGAGAAGTTAAATTTTAGATGCATGAAGTAAGATCTAATGGAAGAAGTTGGGTTCTTAAGCAGTCGTCTGCATCGCCTGTACTGCAGATGCTGCAATTATCGTGGCTAAACCAAATCATGTTGAAAGGTCAACTGTCAAGGCTGAAGTAGCACTAAATGTTCGCTGGATGTAAAGGCTTTACAAACTTTCTGCACAGCAATAACTCAAGTCAGTGAGTCAGCTCTTATAAGTCTTTGCCATCGCATTTAATATTTCTTTTCTCCCCTAATCTAAACATTTATGCAAGACTCTATGAAAAATAGCAAACTGTACTGGGAAAGAAGGCAGTACACAGCAACCAAGTGCTTTCCAAACACCTTTATGTTATGAATCACTTTTTTTTTTTTTTCTAAAAGTATCATTATTTTAAAATTGAAATCATCCCTTGTAACATTTTTAATCATGGTTTTATAGCTGTTTCTTTTTCTTATAAAAACAAAAAAGAACAAAAAAAAAGGAACAAAAAATCCATGTGACTCTGTCACTCTAGAAAATATATAATTCTATTTTATACATGTCTCGCTACTAGTTAAACATGTAATCTGCTTTACCAACTGTAATTTTGTTAGCACTCTACTAAGACATGTGAGTGGATCTAGCAGCAGACAGAAGATGGTGTACTGAATATTTCAGCACCAAAATCCATGATACAAACCTCAAATACTAAAATGTCATCAAGAAAGTGAATGTTAGGGCTCTTTTAGTGAGAGCCTATTTCAGGCCATTCACTGGTAATGCACACTAAGAGGATTAGTGGGTGGTTTTACATAATGTATAACTTAATCCCTCAATCTTCCTAGAGTACCTGTAAAGCAATAGACCTTGCAGCTATGGGCTCTTCGAGGAGACAGTAGACAGTAAGAGTTGTGTGGAACAAACTGAAGGTTGGGACTGTGGTTTAGCAGCAGCAAGTTTAACAATGTCCCCAAAGAGCCCATATCTAAGGGGCCTATTGAAAACATCACATGTGAGAGGGAAAAAAAAAACAACCCAAAAAAACCAACTTAAAAAGATTACATTACCAAGTCTTTTTGGAGCCGTGAGTTCTAAATCAATAATTCTGTCAGCATCTGTGATGTGGAGTAAAACAGATAAAGCAGCATCTCTTCCCTCCTCCACCCCCTCCACCCTTAAGAGCGACAGGCTCATTGCTGTAAGGTTTTATCACATGGTTGAACCCCAGTGGGGATATGTAAGCCAATTCTGTAGGTTTTGCTGAGAGTATTCCGACCATGCATTGCCTGTGAAACCCCAGTGGCAGGAAGCTGGCTGGTGTGTGTCAGGTGGGTTCATATGGACTGTTGCTTTTTGGTGCAACATGAATGTATTCCAACCAGGCTCCCACTGCAGCTCATCTGGAAACTAAGAGCACTTGAAAGGTTTTCAGCATTTGGCGCAAAGTTTGCTTCAATGTCAGTATCTGGAGGGGGAGGGGTGTTGCAAGAGCCAAGGGGCTTGGAGCACTGGGAGCACTGTGCCTCAGGAGGCTGCCTGTGGTACCTGTACAGCCACTAGGATGTCTGTGGTCACAAAACCAGGATGTGCTTCATTGCTTGAAACATCTCTTTAGCATCCAAATCCCAGTGACCCCCAAATGCCCTGTACAAAACCTGCAAATGCCACCTACTGAATATTAATTTTCCAGCAAAGAGATATTTCTGAAGCATCCTTCCTAGCAGAAAATAAGATAACCAGATATTTTGCCCTGAAGCAAAATATTACATTCTCACTAGCAAAAAAAATCAGCTGAACAGCTGGCAACATTTACTTTCCCCTGGATAAGTCCCTTCACTGACCAGAAGAAAGAAAGCTGTGTCCAGGAATGCACAGGCTCTTTGCTTAAGTAAACAACAATTGCTTCAGTAGCAGCTGGGAAGCTGTAACAACAACTTCAGCCTTGGCAGAACACAGGCAGACACCTTGAAGACAGCCAAATGAATGTAAGGCTAGGAAAAATATCTGTTTCCCCTGGTTTATTTAGACTCAGGCTTGGGGCTATGTTTTCCGGCCAAAAAATATTCCTTGAATATACTTCACTGTAGATTTTCTGTGATCATCAGTATGTTGTTTAAATACTAGTCACCCTGTCCCCTGGCTGTTCAACAGGCAGCTGCAGTGGCTTTTAAACTTCTGAGGGCATTAGCAAATTAGCTGAGAGTTACAGAGGAACTGCAATTCCTCTGCAGTGATCTACTGACTTGTGTGACACTTGGAAATGGGACACATGTCAAAGAGGTTGTTTGTACACTGCCAAGAGGAATACATGGCAAATACTGATTTTACTTCTGCTATCCCTCATGCTATTCACTTGCAAACATCAGATGCCAAGATAGCTACCATAAAGCTCCTCACATCTAATTGCAGTGCATAGACCAGGAGCATCTTTAAAGAGATGTCCAAAGACAAGCTTGCAGTTTCACAGATCTCTTATTAAATCTCACCATGTGAGGCCTTCCGAGATCTTCAAGAAAGGTGATAAAACCAGGGATAAAATTACTTCTCTATCTCCAAGCCTGTCAGAAAAAGGATGTGGAAGCATTCCTGTGACAAAGTGCTGCAGAAGAAGCTTGAGTGTCCACAGAAGGCAGGGTAAGAAGTCATGGAGTCCACGCCCTTGCCCCCAGGGCAGAGCCAACAATGTAAATTTACAGAACAGAAATTTAAATAATTTCTGAAGGATGTTTGTCCAGCCCATTCCTAAAAGTCTTTTTAAGGGCAGATTCCTTTCCCAGTAGTTCCCCCCAGTGCCATGTTACCCTCTCTAGTAACCAGTAACTCCTGCTAGCCACCCAAGACTGGGATGGAGAAGAGGAAGCGTGCCCCTTTCTACACAGGGATAAGACAGGCAGAGACTGGAGCATCCCCAAAAGAGAGAAAACCCAGAACAGAGCCAGAACCAACTTACATACATTTTTCACTGTGTTTCACATCAAGCTGCCATTCTGTTCCCCAGCACTGGCAAGGTACAGCCATGGAAGTGTCCAAGGTGCACTCAGCCCAGGTCCCTGAGACTTCGGCCTGAATCCTGATGTGTCTGAGGGATGCACCAAATGCTCCTTCTCTGCAGGTAGCTTTAATACCTCAACGTGAACCACGTTCTCAAGGTTTCAGACTATGCTAAGCCACTTTGGCCTTCCTCCCCTTCAACTTTTTCCTCTGGAGCAATTATTTTCACCAAAGTCAATGGACCTCCCTGCACTGATTGATTAGTAGGTGCAGATGCAGTGCTCTGTTCTCAGTCCAAAGCACTCCCAGTGGCTAACTGTGCATGAGATTTTACCTTACTGGTGAACCTCCAGTTTGGAAGACTACCTAGGCTTAAGCAGATTTTTGTCATACTCTTAAGTGGCTTTTCAGCCCAGGTATCACTGTGGTTTTGTTTGCAATATAGATGATCCGATTTTTTATAAATGCAGTGAGTAGAACAGAGTATCATACGCTGTCAGGCACTGACTAAAATCTAACAGTGAAAATTTTAGCTAAGGCTAACAAGACTATGTAGGACTATGGCTCACTGAGCACATATATCTTCTACAATTATGAAAATTCCCATACAGGAAGGTATGGTGTACAGTATATTTTTACTACAGGGTAAGCATGGGGGAAAAGAGCCAATCTATGTGCATATGGCCCTCAAGATCAATCCAGTTTTCTTGTAATATAACTTCTGATATTGTGTTAGCACAAGTCCACTTTCAATTTACAATTACTCTAAATGGAGAAAAAAAATAAAGAAAATTTGTTATAGCTGGAATGACTATGCCATAAACATTAATTGATGAAGACAAAATTTTCTGCCCAAAGCAGAAATGTGGAAGTGTTCTAGTAAGATTAAAATTAGAGCTGGAATTGTTGAAAACCCTATATGTGAAAGAAAAAGAGCTTCTTTTCCAAAGACAAGCAAATACACTTATTATGGTCAACTGCATGAACCTGGAGGGAATTCAGTACCAAAGTGGCCTGAGGTTATGTTGAGTCACGAGAGGATTCACATCTGCTCTCAGAAGTCTTCTGAGCCAGCGCTGAATTCAGGTAAAACATGTACTGTAAATTGAAAGGTGTACTTTTAAATGTTTTTTTCTAGGCTGACTGTCCTCCTGTGAGCCATGAAATCCCACATCAGCCAACACCTTTATTTTTATTCAAAGGGAAAACAAAACTAAGTGGTGGCATGACTGAGCAGAGATCAGGAGAGTTCAGAAGGAAGACTGGCTTCTCTGAAAAACAGAGAGAGCCAGCAAAGCCAATGGGTTATTGGAAAAGACCTGGTGACTTCAAAACTTGGCAAAGTGGTGGGTTTTCCTACTTTGTTAACTTGGAAAGCAAATAGCATGTTCAGGGAGACATGGGGAAGGGAAGATGAGTTAGTGGGAGTCAGCCTTGGGTTTGCTGTGCACTCCAGTTATAGTAGATCCTCTGGCATGGTTGGGAGCTGTCAGCAGGATGGGAATTGGGAGGGGCAGGGCTGGCACTGCTGTGTGGGCACTGGGGATGCCAGACTAGGGGCTGTGGTGGTGCCATTTCCCTTGTCCCCATCCCACAGCCCTGTCGGGTTCCCAGGGTGTACAGCCTGCAGAGAGCATCAGTGCCCTGCAGAAACAGCTCCTCATGATTCTGACATTGTGGCAGCACTGCTGGGGGGTTTTGCTGAACCAGTGCTTTCGTGGTAAGGCACAAGCCCTGTAGGAAACCACTTTCTGGAAGGTTGGAAAGAATTACCCAGAGCCTTTTCCTCCCCTGCTTTTGCACATATTAAAATTCTGATCCATAAAAATCAGATTGTACAATTTAGCTCTGTAGGGACAAAGTATTTCTTCCATGGCTTTATCCCTAAAAGTACCTGTCATTTATCACTAGAAGTACCTGTCATTTATTTTCTTATCAACATTGTGAAATAAGTAAGCCTTTCTGGGGTACACACAAGTCTGATGAAAAGGAGGTGGGGAGGGGGAGAGCCCCTTCCCTTTCCCAAAGGTAGGAAGCATCTTCCACCCGTGGCCAGGCTCTACTGCAGGGCACCCCCAGTGACCCCAGCTTAGTGCAGTGGGGAGGACAACTTTATTGCCCTCCCCAATCTTATTAGAACAGGGAGAAGCTTTAACTCCAAATTTTGGGGGGAGATGGGCCCCTAAGAAACCCTTGTGAAACTCATCCACTGCCAGGAAAGCGCAGTGGCGAACTTCTGGTTTGGTTGGGTTTTTTCAGAAAGAGATGGCAAAAGGATCCCAGGAGGGCATTTGAACACGAATTCCTGTCCATGGTGCATGGGTTGGAGCAGAATGGCATGCCCTGAACATGCCACCCCTTGCCCTGTTGTCCTGGCACAGCTTCCTGCCTGGAGAGAGGGCACCTCAGCATCACGTGCGCCTGCCTGGGGCAGCCGCTTCTCAGGCACAAATTGTTCTGATGTCGTTGGCATTCTGCAAGTCATTACCTTTTTTTAATTTTGGGGAAAAACAAAACAAAAAAAGATCGGCGGAAACAATTCTAGATTATTTAAGCTCCAAGAAGTCTTAATCTGTGCATCAAATAAATGGCTTGCAAGATGTCAGGGGTTTTCGTTTAGGCTTTTTTTAACCTATTTTTACTATTTTTGTATTAATTTAGGGGAAAATTGTATAATGAATCTCAATGTATAGCATAAGCCTAAAATAAAATGGCTGTCTCTCTCTTTGCTTCCTGTGCTCCCAAACTGCTACAGAAATCCCATGCCATCGCCCATGCAACAAACTGATTTTCCCGGCCTAACCCAAATAATCAGGATGAGCATGGTCTCCAAGTCCCCGCAGAGAGGGGTGGTAGAGGAGTTCAGGGGCACCTGCTCAGCACAGAGCCAGCAATGTCCCCAGGATGATGGGCATGCTGCTTCTGCAGGAGCCCCTCTTGTTCCAGACTGCACGCTGCAAGCACAGGGAAAACCACATCCATTCATTTCCATGTTATTGGGATCTAAGTGCTTTTTGGGGGTGCTCTAGATAATCCAGCAGGAGAACTCCAGCCTCAGCTGGCAAACCAACAGCTAAGGCAAAAATCTGAAAGTGATTTGATTGAAAACTATGTTTTATTTCCCCAAACAAGACCCGGACCTTCTGAGATCTGGTAGATAGGTAGACCTGAAGTATTACTGTTGAACAGAAGTGTTGCAGTTGAACAGACTTATTACTATCAAAAATTTTCTTACCAAGATCTTGCCTTTCACAAACTTAGAAGCCCCATCACCACTGAGAGACCCACCTCTCATCAGCAGAACCACAGCTGCTGCTCCAGGATCTTCTGATGACCGTGTTCAATCGTCTTCTTCCCATGCCCAAGCAGATAACCCATTTACACTTCTTTCCTAATGTTTTGGAGAAGGGGAGCAGCATCCCTAAGGCCCATTTGGACCACCTGCTTCAAAGCAGAAGCAAACCCTCCAACAGGGGATGTGGATGACAGCTAGAGGTGCTCTGTCACATGTGACTGCAGAAATGAGATATGCGTCACTTTACTGTAAATAGCAGGTGAGCCAGACCCAATCCCAAGTCACTGCAACAAATAGCAGGAGTTTGGTGTTTTGGCTACCAAGGGCTTTCAGCCACTTTAGTTTAATGGGAAGTTTGGGTCTGCAGTTTAGAGGTGATTCCTGTCACCTGTTATGGCTCTGGGCCTGTTATGGCTCTGGGCCTTGTCCCTTTCAGTCATTCTTTCTCTCATTGCCTTAAATTCAGAATCCAGAAGGACTGTTGCCAAAAATTCTGTCTGAAACTGAAACTCAAATGATACCAATTTTTCTAATTGCTAGTGTAATGTAAGAGAGGCTATGTCTAAGCATCACACAGGAACTCAAAAAGCAAAACCCCCATACCAGGCTGGTGTTCCTCATTTGTATTAGCAGGAGTTCCTTTGTGCAAATCTCCACCGATCTAATTTACAAAATTCAGGCTTTACAAATGTGTAATCAGCACGTTTCATTCTGAAAGTTCATCTGTACGTGTACCTTCAAAATAAAGGCATGTTAACTCTGATTTTTAGCTTATCAAGGAATACAGTTCAGCCCAACAAATGTTTGTGAGCAGCACATCTGAATCCCACAAGCAATTCTTACACTGCTGCATACAAGTCAGAATATTTTCACTCCCAAATGCCACATTTCCTTATTTATACAACTAATTTGCACACAGAAACTAGGCAGGATTGTGGACCCAAAACAGTGAAGTGTGCCCATGTTTACATTAACCCTGTATATATCACTTAAACTTTTAAAGGTTAGTGACTATATAGAACTCATTGAGAAGAACAGGATTTTTTGCTGACTTCAGTTTACTGGCCAAATATAACAAATATAAGCACTAGCCAAGCACTAGCTAGAAAGAACCAGGGAATAAGACATCCAACATTCCCTCCAATCATCCACTTGAAAATTTATACATATGAGAAATGTAAGAATCATGTTAAAAGCCTTAGCTGGGTATCCAGACTATACATAGCATATGTTATATATGAATGCAGAATATTCTATTCTTTTTGTCCACATTGAATCCTCTGAAATGTGCTCTGTTCTGTGAGGAGGCATACTTTTGAGCAAAACTGACATTTATCTTCTTAGAAATTACCAATTTGCACAGGTGAAGTTTGCTGGAAACAAAATTTTAAATGTATACAAACAAACTGATGCCAGAAAACACAATTTGTAAAAATTATGCCTTCACATACTGATTATATTTCATAATAAGCAATCTGTTCCCTGATGCTACAAGTAAAAACTGATTTTTTATTTGTCAGCTATATTCAGGAAAATGAGATGCCCCACTAATGTATATATAGTGCATACACCCCCATAGCAATTATGTATTTCTTATACGCCCAACACAAGTTGGCTCTGTATAAAGAGGAGGAAAAGCCAACCTAGAAATGTAGTTGAAAGCTGGTAGGAAGAATAGTTTATCTGTACTGAGATTAGTAATGGATCAGCAGGGGAGGAGCAACAGAGAAGTTTGGTAAGGAGTTTAAGAACAAAGAAACTAGCTACAGAAATGCAGAGCTGTCAATAAAACTCAGGTTTTATTGTGTCAGGAGGATAAGAAAGAAATTATATAAAAACCCTCTGAGTTGCAAAGGGAAGAAAGGTCTAAGCTAGTATGAGACTGAGAAAAATCATATGAACATATGTAAGACTAGCAGCTGTAATGTATATTAAGGCTGTTTAATAAAAGACAGGATCTGTCTATACAAGGAAAATAAAAAATCACAGCTGCCTAATTATATGATTTCAAATATAGATTCAGTACCTCATTGTTTTGGAATAAAAGGAGAATATCATTCATAATCTAATCTGGGGCCCAGAGCTGAAGAATTTGACATGATCTATAAACAGTATCATACAGAAAAAGAGATTGGTCATGGATTCTGGCTCATAACTTACTTAAAAATGACAAATTGACCCTCACTATTTTACTGCAGCTCTTATTTAGAGAAGAGCAACTGACTTTAATGTTCTGAAACAGTCATGCCTTCCTGACAAAAGACTTGTGTGTTGGAAGGATTTCTTTTCTTTTCTTTTGAAGATGCGATCAATTTTCTCTCTGGACAAAGTGAGTCCTCAGGCACAAAACCCACAGCAAGAAGTCGGAAATTCCTCTCTTAAGGTGATTCCTGATTCAAGGACATCCATCTGCAACTGGATTTCTCTTTTCTTTCCTCTCTGCATACTACTGCAGGCAGTTCCAAACCTGTCTGTTGACAGGTTTAATCAACCAGTACATCATACCCTTCTTTGCAAAGGAGGTGGGGTTCTGCCAAGCATCTCCTGATGCTGGCTCCAGAGGCAGTGGCCACATAATTTCAGGATTATTCTTGCTCATTAGCCCCTCTCATGGGAGTCTTTCTGTCAATATCTTGGATCTTACTGGAAGGGTTGCTACAATGGCTGTCACAGGACAACCAACAGCAATTTGCTGACCTGCCATGCCTCTGATATACACAAGTGACACAGCATTATCAGTTCTAGCAAGGAGGAGCATCCAAAGCTCACTGTCAGGATGCTGTATGATGTTTAATATCACCTTGTGTGAGGATGTTTATACAGCAGAATTATTATATGGAATTTGCAGAAACAGGGAGAAGAGAGATAGAATATCAATTAAACTGCTCATTCAGCACTTTCCAAACCTCTCCATCAAAGTAAGAGTTATTGCCTCACAGTCAGCAGTGATACCAAACATTAAGAATCTATTTTACAGAAAAAGATTAAAAGAATTTGGCTTAGAAGGGGGAAATGTGGAGCAGAGATATGTGACCAGAATTATGGATAAGATTGCTAACATCTATGAGTTCCTTTTTTATTTTTTTTTTCTTTTTTGCCCAGCATATCCCTCAAAGCCAGAATCTCAGAATACAAAATAGTTGAAGTGAGAAGCAAATAATAAATTCATGGAGAACATTTCACAGGTAGAAATTACAAATACATATTGGAAACTGTAAAGTCAAGGGAGACAAAAAAATCAACTCAGATCAGAAATACCTAGATTTATTGTAGAGAACTCCATGAAAACCTGGACAGAAAACCTCCTAAATTTATTCACAGCCCTGGAGAGCTCTTCAGGTGGTCTGTTCCAGCACCAGATCAAAAATAAGGTAAGAGTTTTTAATTATTGACAACTACAACCAACAGAGCTTAAAAGTGTCGAACTTGGGTAAGGGAGAAATGGAAAAATTATGGGGAAAATACTGAACTACTTACTTGCTGTGTTCATCAGCACCTCTCCACAGACTTCTCAGGGGTTACAGATAATAGCATTTATTTAAAGCACCACCCAGCACATTTCAGACAACTGTTCTCCCCTTCCCCTGGAAGCCTGAGGCTGTTTTGTTTTGTCAGTCTCCTTCCAAGACAGATGATCCCTCTGACAGTGTGTGAGTGACAAAGGACCTGAGACACAGAGGTGAGCACAGACCAGCACAGGAAACACCTGAGCCATGGCAAGGCAAAACATTGTTCCTCCTCCATCAGACAGCTGTGCAAAAGAGGGCATTCCAATTTCTAATGTGCTTTAAAAGCTTATAAGAAAAACTGGCCTTTGTGGAACGCTGTGGTTTCCCTAGGCAGTAGATGTGCTATGGATGCTGTCCAGGCATCCTTATGCTTGTGCTTTCCCAAATCTTAGCAGCCCTCAGCCTTTGGCTTCATGCCACACAGTCCCTCTGACACTCATATTGCAAGTTTCATTGAGATACCTTTTTGGTGAAAATTACTTCTCTCAAAACAAAAAAATACTTTTAAATATGAACTCTATTTGCCCCAGGTTTCCACACCTGCCATCTCTATTCTCTGTCAGTACATCTGGAAATGAAGGTGGTCACAGTGGGAAGGACAAAACTGGAAAGCAAATAAAAGTCCCATCATTTCAGTTCAGTGGCAGATAGTTTTGTGAGGCTCAATTACTGGGAATTTTGTGACCTTCATATTCCAGAACCAAATTTTTAAAAGGTGGTCATTATTCCACTCCCCAGCCAGGAGGAACTATGGATTTTCAGAATACTCCAAGCAGAATATAACTGCTATATTGAAACCATGTTGTCCAGTGGAAATAAAGCATTGGGAAGGGGAGGAGAGGTGAATAGAGTTGCTTGATTTGAAATTTTCAGCAGAAAAGACTGGCTTTTCTTCTTTTTAAAGAAAGTTCATATTTTTACCTTTGTTCTGAAAGGAGAAGTCTTTTAAGTCTGACAAACTCAAAGCACATAAATTCATATGCAACACCTTCTGTTCAGGAGAGGAGAGTCCAGATGTGAGCTGAGAAAAGATATCAAGGCTGTAGCAAATGCAAACAATAGCAAACATTGCACTTCTATGGAAACATGGATTTGAATGCATAGTTGGCTGAATGTTACCAAAATCTCCTGATGCAGGAAAAATAAAGTCAGGGAAAGATTGTCAAAAATATTTTCCATGGTTTTTAACTTCTTGTTATGGCTCATTTGTAAGGTCACCAGTTCTGTGGCTTTCACACTCCATTCGAATCTGTAACTGTCTCTTTAGACATAGTTATCATAACATACATTCAGCCATTGACCAAATATAAACCATACAGGTGGCCAGCCATAGACCTCAAGTAGTCAAAGGTCATCTTTTACTACCCCTACTCCTAAAATACATATCAAGTGTATGTATTTCACAGAATAATGAGAAAAAGCTATACAAAATTCTAACCTACCTGGAAACAATTTGCTTTAAACAAGCCAAACAGAATTGAAAAATTGTTTGCAGCAAATGCTTTTAAAAGCTCAAAATGTGAAGGTAAAGTAGCTCTATTCAAACCTTTTGAAGAGAATGAATGAGAGAATGAATGTGAAAAAGCACATGGAGTGCAATTTAAAGAAGCAAGCAAGCGAATCATGACCAGAGAATGTCTATAAAACCTTGGCAGTTGACCTTCAATGGGTGAGGATGGTAAGTGGTTTGGAGAATCAGCATTTCATCAAGTGGTTGAGTATATTTTTACCCTTTTCAAATATGAGCCTGCTCATCAGGTAAAAACTGGTCATGCAAGGTTTGTCCATTTGCCTGCTCTCAGTGAGCATGAAAAAAATCATATTCCTAAATGAGCCTGTGGTTTCTGCTGGCTTTGGTTAATTCCAGCATGTTTCTGTTAACCACTAAGGGGGACAAAAGACAGAAATAAAAATCCTCCAAATCTTTATTGCTATTTCCTTTCTCAAGAATGTATCCTACACCTCCCATTACCTTCTCCTTTTGCTATGCCAGACCTCTCTTATGAAATTCCCCAATTTTGGCCAGTTGGCTCAAGCGCTCCCCTAACACACTCTTGCAATTGTAAGTACTCAGGGGTTCCACTAAAGGGGTGGCTGGATGCAGCTTCAGGACTAATTGTATCCTATGAGTTATAGAATTATGCACCAACAGCTAAAAGGACACAATTACAAAGTGAACTATTGTGACACACACTGTGTAATGTCATACAATGAAATGCAATGTTTAGTAAACATGAATCTCTTTGTCATTTTGTATTTATTTATACAGGTTTAAAAAATAAAAATAAAGCACACATTTAAAAATATCCCTTTCTCCATTGTATCTCTGCAGCATTATGCAACTTCCCATTGAGGCTGATGGGAAGGCAATGACTCGGTCAGTGCCTGGGGAACTAGGCAATGACTAGCAAGGAATATGCAGGTCTTGTTTGAATTGAATTATACCTGCAAAGAGAGGGAGACAACCTTCCAGAGAGTGTGGGAGAGAAAAGGATCAGCTCACCAGGCATTTGCTAGGAGCTGCCTAGGTGGGAACACCAAATTTCTGCAGAAATAAGAGTCTTAACTAGGTCACTGCATTTTTCCAGCAATGTGCCAGTAATGAAACACCAAAGGGTTTCTAATTCCTGGGCTCCTCCTTTGGGTACAAAGTCTGGGGGGAAAAGGAAAGGGGGAAAAGGTCTTCCCTTGCAGCTGGAGAACTGATAAATCTCTGGCATGCCCTCAAAGCAGGGAGGTGACACAGTTCCAGGGAGCCAGGTCCTGCCAGTTTGCCCAAGGACCCATGGTCTATCCCACCAGGTCTGTAACACACAAAAGCTCTGCTTTGCAGACCTCCAGCAGGACTGCCCCTTTGCAGACCTCCAGCAGCACTGCCCCTCTCCTCTGGGAGTGACAATGCACATTTCAAGATCTCTGCCTTTCTTCAGAGGAAGATGCTCTGGCACCTTGCCCTCCTGCAATGCCACCCTCCTTCTCTCTCCTTGCTTGTTGTCATCCTCATTTATCTCACAGACACACGCATAAGAGATTCCTATGCAAAAGGCTGATCTCAGCCCATGCCCCTGTGGCCTTAGCCATTGGCAAAGGAAAGCAATCCACAATTTTGGCAAAATGATCATTTCTCTCCTTTCCTCAATACACCACAAGAAACAGAGAAAATGATCTAATGATGGATATTCAAAATACTGCAGAGGCAACAAAAGCCAAGCATGCTACTAATTTTTACAAAATATGTGCTGTGAGTTTAGTGTCAGTACAATGAGTGGAGAGGGCACATCATTATCTTCTACAGCAGTTACAGAACCAGTTTTGTGGTAGCAGTTTTGGTCTGTGCTTTGAATACAAAGCAATTACAATGTCAAATGGCACTATTTTGAAAAAAGAGAAGTGCTTCTGAAATTTAATTGTGTTCAAATCCCAGAGTAATTGTGGTACAGTAGGAATTACCAGGCCAAATTTCAAATCTATCTCTACATTTGCATATGTGTCCATGCTCACATTTGGTATACTCAGTGGTACTCCTAGCAGACATACAAGGGGAGATCCCACATGGGCTCTTTAGGGCCAGGCCCACTCAATGTTTTCACTACTACCAGCATGGATAGTGCACAAAAGAAGATATTAATAAAGCATTGTCTGCCTAAGTTGGGAAGAACTGCAGAATTCTGAAGGCCAAAAGCAGAGTCAAAACACACTCAGACCGTTGAAAGAAAGAATGATGTGAAGTCAACTGTAAGAAATTCAGAAAAGCCAAGTCCATGAGGGAAAGAGAAATCAGTGATGCAAACACAAAGTATGGAAAAACTGATTAAACAGCAGTTTTGCAGAAGAGCATCAGAGATTGCACTTGGTCACTGCTTCACAGTGAATAAAAACTGTGGCAATGCTACAAAGTCACCACATCTAATCCTCATCCAATTTATTAAAAGAATCACATACAGAAGACATGGAAGACATTTTTTTCTGTTCTCCTTAGAGGAGATGAATCTTCAGCGGAACACTGTGGGCATGACCCTTGGAAAGAGCATGGAATTAAATGAGAATGAGGAATCAGAAAAATGCACTTTCTGCAGGAAAACCTACTAATTCTATGAAAGATGAATTTGAGAACCACAGTAACACTTTTCTGTATGAAAGGGATATATAAGAACTGGTATCAAATGCTTCTTGTGTCCCCTGAATGTGGGACTAGATACAATCATTTTAACTTACAGCACATATAAGTCAATTTGTATATCCTAATTCCAAGAATAGGCATGCACTGGGAATATGCCTAGGCTGGCTGTGGGACCATGTTTAGCAAGGTTTGAAGAAGAGGTTACACAAAAAACTACTTGAAACAACCTAGACACTGATTCAGCCCCTTTTTTAACAAAAATCCAGTGTTTTCCAACTCAAGTATGGTATAGCAATTTAGGTTGCCCCAAGCTATGTCCCTTAAATTGGCTCAAATTATGTATTCAGAAACAGAGGCACCTTGAATTGCTTGTCATGTCACTTAGCATAAAAGCTGGATTCCTGGCCTGTAGAGGCTGGGATGTGTTCAAAAAAATGGGAGATTTATGTGTCTGTAACTAATACTTTTAAGTACGGCAATTTAAAATTTGTAGCAATTCAGCCACAATAAGTGCAGAAAATGTTGTGTCTTCTACTGTTTCCTGATGCACTTTAATATGTATCTGTGAAATTCAAGCTCTTGAGCTCACAGAAAATCTCTGTTGTAAAACATTCTGTTAGAAGGGTCCATGAAGTACAGAATAACAGCAGAAGAAAGAGACAAATTAATTTGCTCAATTGACAATTATTGGAAGCTTAGGAGACAAGAAATACCAGATTAAATACTTTCCCCATTTCTTTCTTGCAAATCAGTCTTTGGGTGTTTAATGAGTTCCTATCGGTCTGTGCAAATAATTCACAATGAATAATTTATCTGATATTTTTTCTGTTTGTGGGATATCTAAAAGCAAATTGGCTTCCTCTCACATACTCATTATTCAAAATTATATTAATACAGCCTTGGGTGAGTGTGTTTTCACTGCAGTTGCTTTGCTCCACAATTCAGTTTTCATACCACCTACATGTGGCAAGGGTCCCACAAAATTTCTCTTGTCCTCAGGGCAAAGATTTCTTCAAGATGAGTTAAAGTCCCATTCTCACCAGGCTCTGCAGGATGTCTCTCTGTCTACTGATGCCATGGAGGGGGCCAACCTCCTAATCTGAGCATCTGGATCTGATGTGGGCATCTGGATTAGGCTGGCTGGTGGGAATTACTGCCAGTGCTAAACTAAGGATCCTCTTGAGCTCCCACTTTCCAAATTAACTGGCTGAAGAGAAGCAAGATTACCCAGGGAAAGAAAAGCAGCACTCCTCCAGGCACCCCATTTCTGCCATTAATGTTCCCTATCTCTTCCATTGGCTGTTCTCAGTCAACATTATCATAGAATCATGGAATATTTTAAGTCGTAAAATACTTTAGGGGCAATCAGTCCAACTGTGTAGTAGATGTATGATTTCACTTGGTTTGGACACAAGAGGTGGACAAAGGATTATGACCTTAGTTTTTCATTTCATTTTAATAATTCCTATGTGAAGGAAATTGCCACCGTACTTGAAGCCTTCACCCTTTTGGGTACAGTGCATGGAACTCCTTTTGCTCCTTGGAACAGAGAATTAAATGCCTGTGTGGAGAACTTTCAATTCACCTCCGTCGTGAAGCTTAGGGATGCCAGACAGGGCAGCAAACACAACAGGCACTGTTCCTCTCCTGTAAAACACTGAGAATGCCAAATGTGACTGAGAACTGGCAACGTCCTTCAGCAAGCAAATGTGGAATAGGAAGAAAAGCTTGAACTGCAGCTGTTTTTTCCAGATGCAGTCAGATCTTTTGATAATCACATTATACAGAGGCAGTTCTATAAATTTGCTCATTACTTCAGTGCAGACAGTTAAGGGGCTTGGTAACTGAACACAATTAAATATTTGTGTTGCTAGAGGCACTTGATGAGGGGACACACTGTATTAGAAGTCCAGTGTGTCCAGCTCCTTCAAATTCCTTCTTTAACACTTTCAGAATGCAGAATGCCAATTACACTGCACCATTTGTCTTTGAAGAGTCATCTTCCTCAGAAGCTCACCTCAGACTTCCTCTTTCACCACCTCAGACTGCTAGAAGAAGTCATTCAAAGTTATCAAGAATATTTTTATTCACAAGTGGAAAGTCTCATTCTCTTTACTGCCATAAAAAGCCACCTTAAACTGCTGACTGCTTGTGGCTAGCCTATTAATGTAAAAGTGAGAGAGCATGCATGGGGAAGATAAAAAGGGGCAAAGGAAAGAACAGAAAGCAGGCAGGGAGAAAAAAAGAGATTAAAAGAAGAGGGGGAAAAGTCAAAGAAATAAGTGGAATGGGAAAAAAGCAGAAAAGGAAGGCAAAATATAGAGATGCCATCAGTACAAAGGAAGAAACAGCGAAGAAAAACAAGGATATTGGGAAAAAGCAGGGATTATACCAGATCTTCAAATAATTTTGAGAAAATAGATAGTGATGTCAAAATCCCAGTAACTGAATTTTTGCCTTGAAAAGCCACTGACAGCTTTGCTTAAATGTTTAGCCACACAAAATCAAACTCCACATCCCTGACTGCACGTATCTCTCAATGAAGTCAACAAGAATCAATAGCAACTGCAGCATTCAAATCCATGCTGTTTTCATTGTAGAAAAGGTAAATACAATATTCTTCCCATACCTGCACCATTTCTCCATCTTTTTGTAGCCTCTAATACACCTCCTAACACGTCTATCCCAAAGCCACTGTTGTTAGCCTTCCTGAATTGATGGCATCCATCTGAAGAGAAGCCAGTGGGGCAGAGCTCACATACTGTCTCTTCTTAATAAATAATCATTAAAGGATAGATTGGCAGCACCACAGCATTGTCCAACACTCAATCTATTTGCCTTGAGTCAGCTGCTCTGTACTTTCTCCCTATTCTTGAATAATTGAATACTACATCTTACATTTCTTTTTTTTCATCTGTTCAAGGACTGGTCTCATCTGAAAAATGTTGTAAATTCATTCAAATTTCATTAATTCATTGCAGCTAATGCAAACTGAGGTACAGAAAAACCAAATAAATTAGTAAACCAGTACCTCTCCACTACCTATTAATAGTGGTATTTTCTGTTTCCTTTAACTGCAGCTCTGGCCTGCCTGACCTCTCCCCCATCCTTTGCAAATGACACTGAAATATTTATGAGCAGCCCAAACGTCTTCAATCATTTCCATATCTCAGACTTACAACCCATCACATAAAGTGAGTACTCAAATGTTTGAATCATCACACTGAGGCCACGTTTCTTGGACCAGTGATGTTTCCATCCATCCATCCAACTGATGGGTCTGATGAGACACCTGCAAACAGGGGCCAGACAAGGAAGTAATAGTGTCACGTAAATGTTAGATAAATGCTTCACTAGTGGAAGCAGTTCAAAGATTTCTTGGCAGTTTAGACAAATCCTGATGTTGTAAGCACAGGAGCAAATGAGTGAGTAGGTCTTCTTTCAGACCTCAAGCTCAGGTGATCGTGGTGGTAGAGGGCTGTGGATGAGCACAGGGGCACACAGTGTCACCAGGAGGGGCAGGGAGCTGATGGGGGCTGTGAAAAATGTGTATTTTATGATTGACTTTTAGCAAAAAATTGAAATGAATTTTGTGTTGTGTTAGAAAGTAACGCTGTATTATTTCTCTTAAGTACTGTGTTAAATATAGTTTCAGGTAATAATAAAATGTTAAAATAGAAATTATGCTATGTAGGACACTTTTTTCCTAAAGAAAAGACTCGCACTGAGATAGCAGCCACAGGACACCTAAATCTTTCGGAAAAAGAGAATTTATTGCTCCATTATCAGGAGAAATGAACTTCTTCCCACCTCACTTGGGCAGGATGACACCATTAGGATTGTGAGGAAGAAGTTGATGACCAGACAGAATCCTGTATTTGAAGGGAATTTATGCATCATGTATGAGATGTATGAATATGCAACAGGTTATTGTTTTTAAGGGTTAATCCTCTGTAAACATGTGTCCTTTTTCGGGCTTATGCCGCCCAGAAAAAGGTACCCGGACGTCCATAACTCTTTGTTTTCATTGTCTCATATTGTCCTAACTCATATTGTTCTAATTCATATTGTCCTAATTCAAATTGTCCAAATTATTATTACTCTAATTGTATTATTATTTTTATAACCATTTTATTACTATTAAATTTTTAAAATTTTAAAAACAAGTGATTGGCATTTTTCACAGAGGCCATGACAATCCAGAAGGGGTGGCAGGTGGTCAGAGGGTTTCTGGAGTTTGTGGGGATGCCTCTTTCCTACCTTTCCATCGATCTCACAGGTGCTGACACATGATCTCCCAGTTTATTTTCTCTCTGGTGGGCTTTGGTCTGTAACAGGGGCACAGCACAGCACCAGACCCAGCCCTGCTCCCTCGGGGAGCCCAGCCCGTGCCCTCTGGTCAGGCTGCCAGGCTGCCCTTGCCCTGCCCCACCCCGGTGGTGCAGCTGCCCCAGGGGAGACAGGTGATTCCCTGCAGGAATCACAGCGAGCAGGGGACACAGGGACACTGCAGGCACAGGTCCCAGCAGCTGCCAGTCCCCCTGCCTGCCTGCTGGGACACAGGCAGGAGCACATGGCCCCGTGCCTCAGCCTGAGTCAGGAGCACCAATGCTGGAAAGCACATCCTGAAATCTAACAGGCTCAGGTCTTCAAGATCAGTTTGCCTGTGCAAAAACCTAATGATTCTTCCTTTGGACACCAGTCTAGATAGCAGAGCCATGATGATCCAGAGGGAGCTGTCGGGCTTGTAGGTTTCTCTGTGTGTCTCATTTGGGATGGGAAGATAGATAATAGACAATCAGGTTGATTAGCCAGAGGGAGTGACTTACAGCTTCGTGTACTGAGTGCTTTGTACACCTAAGCAACAGAACAAATTCAGATATATTCCTGAGTGGCCTATTTAATAAAAAATATCTATATCTAGGCCCTAAAACAGAGAGAGGATTTGTCTCCCTTTTAAAAGTTAGGGTATCTAAGCACATAATATAGAAGGAAAGAAAACTTAGTATTTCTCTCTAGAGGTTTTTTAACAAAAGAATGTGTCACAATAATGAACAGAAGGTAGAAAACAAATTTGATAAAATAAAAATACAGAAAAAATGTTATTTTTAAGGACGGTGTCACACTATACTTTTGGTTATGATGCAAAAGCATATTTTTGATTTACACAATAAGACCCTTTCCAGAAATACTCACTATTAATTGTAAAATGTCATGTTGTAAAGCAGACTCATCCATCAAAATGCAAAACAAGCAGGTTTCTTATTTTGGGACAAATTGAGTTCACCAAAGATATGAGGTCATGTGAAAAGAAGGAAAATTTTCTGTATTTTTCAGCCAGCAGGGTTGTGAGAAAAATCATTTCTGAATCCTTGTCATTTATGTGCCTGTGATGTACCTGTGCAGCTCGAGGTTCCTTGTAGACAGAAAGCAGGATGCATTAATCATGAGGAACAGAGGGCCTGAAGCTGCAGTGTGCCACTCCACTTGAAAAGCCTCTAAAATATGTTAGTGCCAGATCTGCCTAGGCTGAAAGCTGTGTACTCCTCACAATGATGCATCTGAAAGGAGTAAAATTAAATGTATGCTCTCAGAAAACTTGCTGTACATCTACTCCCAATTTCTTCCCATTTCTGCCCTACCAAAGAGTTGCAATTTCCATCTCTGTCTTAAGCATGCCCCTTCTGTGTTTTTCATCAGACCAACAGAGCTTCCTCCTGCCTTCCTCATGCAAGCTCACCTCAATGAAATCACTGAGGTAAATAAGGCGAGCAAGATTTTCCCACTACCTCATGGGGAATTCATCTGCCCAGGCTTCATTTTCTGTAATGTATGGCTTTTGTTCCTGGCCTCCTGCACACAGTCGGGCACACAGGCACGATGGTGATGTGGCTTTCTCCCCATGTGCACCTGGCAGATGGTGCTGTGTGTTAGCTCTGCACTCAGAAATGCAGCCTGCTCATCACCACTCTGGAGCAAGAACAGCCTCGGCCACGTTCCCAAGCACTTACTCTTTGTCTGGAGTTCCTCAGATATTTCAGTGCCAGCCATACATCACAACTTTAAGAGCTGAGGTGACAATTCAAAATATGAAAATCATTGCAGAGTAAATGAAGCAAATGATCGTTTTTGACAAATACACATGAGTGTGGCACTCAGAAATCTGGCTTGGATGTCTCTAAATAATTAAATTTATCTACCTCAGTAACTGCATTTGAATTGCAAATTAATTCTCCACCTCAGCCCTGCCTCATGTGTGTGTCTCCATTGGTACCTGAGCTCCCCCAGGCACAGGCTCTGAGTGCAGGAGCCCCTTTGCAGAAGCATTTCAGTGCAGAGAGCACCCAGGGTGGGGACACTTGTCTTTGCTACACAAGGTTTTGTTGTCACCCTCTTTGCACCTCCTTTTGGTGCCTTTTAGTGGGTGCTGTGCTGTGCAGCCCATCAGAGCCCAGGGACAGAGCCATGCACGGATCTGCTGAGGCAGGGCTGTGCTCCTGCAAACCTGCCTTAGGTCCATCATGTGTGTTGTGGTGTCTTTCAACTGCATAGACCGTCCTCCCTACCATGCTCCTGCCCTTCTACACAGAATAGACAGGGCAGCACTGCTGCCCTGATATTCCCCACTGGGGCAATGACAGAGTTCATTGTTAAGTCCCTGCATTGTTTCCCTCTTTGTTCAGTTCTCCACCAATGCCACCCTTATTACAAGTCACTCAAATTCCATTGTAAGACAGAATTATCCACCTCCCTACCTCTTCTCAGCATATGAGCATTTTCTCAAGAACAATGACTTTCATCTCCCAAATGTCCTGTGAAATGAGGAAACTTGCAGTTTACAAATAGAGGCTTGAGGCACAGAGATATTAATGTCAACAGGGTTAAGTCACTTTGAAAGTTTATAGTTTGACTTTCTTAGGGAACCAGGCATTTTATTGCACTAGGTTTCTCCACAGCAATGCAGTTTCCTTTAGAAACTCCAAGCATTCCTCATTTCATTTCAACAAGTCAGACTGAAGGGCTCAGATAAGAAATCCAGAAACTGAAGAACACACAGGCATCACCTGTGAGAAATATCAGTGGAGTGATGTGATTTAAATCCCAGTGGAATTCTGGCAAGTCAGGAAGAAAAGAAAGTTCTCCAGGGCAGTATTTAACAGCCCATCCCAGAAGACTTCCTCTTGTTCCATCTTATTCACTGCACAGACTCCCAGTTCCCACAGCAGATGATGCAGAGGTCCTGGAGGTGACAGTTTCTCCCCATGGCTGTGACACATCCCCAGCCCATGTACCCTGAACTATTTACAGCACTGTGGGAAACTCTGTGTGTGGTGTGAAGGGTGAGCAAGTAACCCAAAATTGCACTTGTCACCATTCAGGATTGTAGAGTCAGCTTTGCACAGGCAAGTTGAAAACTGAGTTTTTTTCTAGTTCCATACCTTCTTCGGGTGCTGTAAGAAAACCCTTAGGACAAGTGCAGAAGGGGCTAGGAATTCCCAGGTTTCATGCTTGCAGCCCTGAAGCAACCCAGAGGCAGAAATAACCCTCCACAGAGGTGTCACAAAGATGACAATGGCAATGGCCACTCTGGCTCCTTAGCAAAAGGAACTGCACTCCACAATGGCAGTAAGTGAATTTTTGCCCTTACACCCTGAGCTGTTCTATTCCTCAGGCCAGCTTCTGCCCTCCTGACCCCTTGTGGCTCTCAGTGCCTCGGGTTTGGTGCCACCTGAGCCCTGCCCTCATCCCACAGGGCTCCATCCTGCCCGCCTTCCTCATCCCCAACCTTCCCAACCTGCCCACCCCCATGTCCCTCTCCACCACAGACACACACACACACACAATGACCATTCTGCACACAGGATGAAATCAGTCAGCAGAAGCTCCACTCTTTCAGGGGTATTTTCACAGAGGGAGTGAAGGACAGATCCTGACACCAGCCCTGCTCCTCACTCAGCTTTTCAGCCGTGCCCTAAAGCTCTGCCTGAGTAAGGCTGTCCCCTCTTTGTTGCAAACAGGAAAATTGTTTCAGAGAACAGAAATTGTGCACATGTTTTTGCAGTGAAAGCTTTAAATATAAACTCTTAAATTTTAGCAAAGTTATGAAACATAGAAAAAGAATTATAAATATTTTTGTAGCCTGGAGTGAGGCTTGATTACCTGGCTGCATTATTTAAAGACAGCTTTTACAAACAGAAAGAATATGCATGTGATCTCTGCATAATCCACCTCAGCTGACAAAACAGCAACTAAATGACCGCAGGACTCAGTTGAATTCTCTCTGTCAGGTGGCCAGGTCTCTACTACTCAGGGATTAGAAAGTGAATTCTCTCTGTAGCTTTCTTCCTTTATATCTGAAAGCAAAACTCAAAGCTTTTTAGCAGCACTTCCAATTTATCCCTTCCACTAACAGGCAGCATCCTCTTAGAAATCTTTTGATCTCTCTACAGTACTAAATTACACAGTCCTAATCCCAAGTGAATCAGATGATTGTGCCTGTCTGTACTGTAGAGGCGCTTGGAGACAGCTTCACTCAACATAAGCAGCATCTGTTCTGCAAACATCATACCTGCTATCCACACCTAAAAGTGGTTTTGGCTGACTGACAAGCATTACTCTTGTGACATTAGCCCAGCTGGATAGTGTTCATTTTATACAGTCTGTTTTATAGGTATGTGCTTATTTGTTACTATTAATAAATAATACATTAGAATAATATGATGTAATTATAAATCACATAATTGTTTAATTGTTTGTTTGTTTTTTGTTTGTCTGTTCAGATAATTAATTTATTAGCTGTTAGCCCAACTACATCTTTAAGCGTAGATAGTTTGGGACAGCTATAGGCTCTCTGGAGTCATCTGCCATATGTAGTGGCTACAGAGATCATGGATAGCCTTAGCAGAGAGAGGAGGCTCATGTGAGAGTGCTCTGTGTATTTTTAGGAGTTTTTTCAAATCTGTCAAACCAAGAAAGGATGTTATACTGATTGCAAGTGACCCCATCAGTGCAGCTGTATACAAGATTCTGGGTGGTCATAGTGCCTGCTCACAGCTCAGTGTCCTACACCAGCTGGGTGGCAGCATCACCTTTCAAACACAGACAGGCCTGTGTCACTGTCATATTTTCTGGAAAAATCCCTTCGCCAGGATTTTCTCCTGGGAAGCTGAGAAGCCGCAGAGAAAAAGGAAAACAATGTTATCTCATTTGCTTCTCCTGTGTTTTGCTGCTTTGGAATGTGGTTTAGACATTGTTTATCCAACAGGAGCTTGTTTGATTGGTTTCATGGGAATTGTTTTAGCTTAATGACCAATGCCCACCAGCTGTGTTGGGGCTCTAGAAGGAGTCACGAGTTTTCATTAGTATCTTTTTAAACCTTCTGTCTGTATCCTTTCTCTGTTCTTTAGTAGAGTTTTAGTATAACATTCTTTAATAGAATATAGTAACATAAAATAATAAATTAGCCTTCGAGGAACATGGAGTCAGATTCATTCCTTCCTGCCTTGAGGGACCCCAGAAAATGCCACAGGCCTGGCTTTCCATGACACATCTGTCTTGCCATTTAGGCCTAACCCTGGAGTCTGGGATGAGAAACCAGCCTGGCAAGGCTCCCAACCTGTCTCACCACTGTGACAAACCCATCAACAACCACCTGAAATAAAGAGCACCATGGTGTTCTGGCTGGACCTTCAGGTTGCTCCCAAGAGGACAAGGGGAACTTTGGAACACAGTTCTGGTGGGACATATGTTCATTTTCAAAGTAATGTGCAAGAATGTGCTCCCTGTCTCAGCAGGGAGCTCACTCTCACTCAGCTGGGTGCCACAACCTCTGCTGAAGGAGCTCAAACTCCTTAAACAGCTCTGGGCTCTTTCTAGTGCCAGGGCCAGTGCCCTGGGCTGCTTCACGCTGGCACTCAGTGCCACAGCACCACAGGCGCAGATTTAAAGGATCAATTCCAAGCTCCCTGCGTGTCACCAGCAGAACTGATCCAACAGGAGCTTGAAGGCATCATCATCATCTAGCCAAGAACCACAGGCTTGGACTGAAAGTCTTGGGAAAGAAAATGTGGGGTCTGGAGCTTGTTCCTGGATTCAGGGGAAAATTACTGGTGCTCTCCCAAGGTTCATGACTGCCTGTTTGGCTCTGGGAAACATCCCATCAACCCTGCATTTGCAGAGGTCACTGGGGATGGGAATTAGATTATCTTTAAGGTCCCTTACAGCCCAAGCCTTTCTATGATTCTATGAAATTTATGAAATCTATGAAATACCTATGAAATATACCTCATTATATTTTAAACAGAAAGGCTACTCCTTTTATACTCTGTTTTCTGAGCCTTTGGAGTGCCCTTATCCAGGCTGGTGTCTTTGACAATGGGAGCATCCTCACAATGCTGTTCAGTAATGTGGCTTCAGACAGGGAAGCTTCAAGGAAAACTCCAAAAGCCGCAGCAGAGCTCTCAGAGCTGGCAGCACCAGGAAGGGATCCCAGGCAGACTCAGCTTGCCCAGGGACACCCTCCTCTCTGGCTGTCAGACCCTTCGTTTTTCTTCCATTTCCACTCCACCATCTCTCATCAAAGTGACAGGTGTGAGACCATGGATCTCAATTAATGTCTGTTAACTGCTTGGATGGAATTTGACAGAATATGAAATGCTATTATTAAATGCACAGAAATAACTAAAGATAGGATGAAATGCACATGCACAGATATGTAACAATTATAGATATATATATGTATGTATGTATGTATGAATAATGAAGCCAGTGACAAGTTATTGACTTTTTATCCCCTTCTGAGATACTTTCTGATTATGTACAGCCTTGACAATTATTCCAATGCTTGTTATATGAAACACCAGTGTGTCTCATATGTAAGCAATATCTTTCCAGAAATAATTATCCTTTTGACATAATGTTATGTATATGCTTCTTTGTTTAGGCATCCTGCAGATTAATAAAATCAAGAGCCAGATGCCTTGAGACAAATTAGCCACTTCCTGTCAATAAATATAATGCAGCACACTTAATTTATAGGAAACACTGGTGCTATGAAATGCTTGGGGCTGCCTGTGCTGCTCATCCCTGTGGCAGCACCATTGCTATTGCAGCTCTACAACCACACAGCATTGATCCATAAATACAGTAGATTTTATCTAAATAAGAGACATTAACAGGCTAAGATAGTTCTGCACCAAAAAGATCCATTTGACTTTGAATTTGCTTAGTCACTCTCCAATTTATTTTTCATCTCCAGGATTCTCTATATTCACTTCTAAAACCAGGTTGTGTTTATGGGCATTTGAATAATGACAGTGCTCTGCAGCTGTTTGGCACTGCTTATGAAATGGCATTTGTGACAGGGAAGATGCCTCTGACAAGACCAAGTCACAGAATCATACAATCACACAATCACTGAGGTTGGAAAGGACCTCTAGGATGATTAAGTCTGCATCTAACCAATCACACTGTTGTTAATAGCTTGAGAGAAGAAATATCTGAAAAAGTTTTTAAAAACCAACCCCTCCTATCCTCCTGTATTTTTCTTGTGTATTTCTAAGTCATCCAAGGGTTGTTTTCCTCTCTAGACTTTGGTTAAATACTTTGGCCCCCCAGCCTAGTTTGGGACAAATTGGTGAGACTCATCTGCAACTAGCACAATTATTTTTGGAAGACCTGTTGCTGTGCCATAGTTAAGCTGCATTATGTTTTATCATGTTGTTTAACATGCAAAACATGTGGTATCACCCTCAAATGTTCATCATGTACTTTCCTTTTTAAAACTTGACATTTTTGAGGCTCTAAGTGCTAAGTAATTAAGAATTAGTCCCCAAAAGCTCATGTTTTGAGTTCTGTGATTTATTGAAGACCTTCTACATTGACAAGATCAAAACAGAGAAAGAGAAAACACGGGGAACATTTAATGACTTCTCATTGGCTCTGACTTTACTCTGAAAATAAAGACTTTCAGCAGTCAACATAAAATTTCTGAGTTTCTCCAATTCTTCAATGCTGTATTAAAAGCCATCTTAATCAGCTGAAGTGATAAATATGTTGGGAACCTTTCTCACTGCCTCCACCAAGGAGACAGAAATAACCTCTGCTGGGCTTTCTTCTTTAATATAAAAAATTATAGGGGGAGAGGGGACCATTCACTAATTATTTGTTAAAACAAGGTGGAAGTCCTGAACTGGCTAACTTTAATGGAAACAAAGAAATCTGTTCCCCAGCCAAAGCTTATGATTCTCATGGAGTGCCCAGCCCATTTCCCCTTCCCTTTGATTTATAGCAAACGGATCCATTCCTTGAAACAGACAGAATTTTTGCACTCCCCTCACGAAAAAGCTAAACAACAAAACCAGCCAGCAAAAACAAACAAAAAAATTCCTCTTTTTTAAACAATAGTGACCTTTTCTCAAGAAAATATCAATTTTGATAAAAGTTTATTGTTTCCCCCAGACTTCTGGTGACCAGGAAGGAAAAGGTCAAGTTCCCACTAGAGCATTTTTCATCTGGGTAATGCTGCAAGGTCAGAGAGCTCAGTGTGCTGAAGGTGAAGCCCCAAGGTGACCCTGTCAGCCTGAGCACTGCCTGCCACCAGTGATCCAGCCCCAGCCCCTGGCCCCAGTGCCCACACCCACCCCTGGGCTGCCTCCCCTCCTGCCCCAATGCGAGCAAACCCACCGAAACACATCCTCACCTATGTCACCCTGACAGAAACCTCAGAGGGCAGGACAGGCTCTCACAAAGCAACAGACCCTTTTTTTTTTCCCACAAAACAGAAAGTTCTATTCAGAGCTATGTGGCTCTGTGAGGAAAATTGGATGCTGGGGAAAAAAAATCTCAAATCTTTTCCATCTATCTGAGTAAGTGACAGCTGTGATTAGATGCACACACTTGGGAAATTACAGCATGTGGCCAGGACAAGGAGCTGTAATCCTTTCAGAAAGACTTGTCTTCCCAGAGGGGACCCCTCAGACACTCCAGGAGACCCCATCCTTCCCCCAGCTCTGCTCTGTTTTCCCCCTTCAGCCCTCCCCAGATGGGAATCCCCCTTCCCCTCCCCACTGCCATGCAGAGCATCCCTGTGCCTGCAATGGAAGCAGCAACAGCAGGAGGCTTCACAGCTCACTGCCCCAGCCCTGCAGCCTGAGCACGAGGAGGAGGAAAGGCAGGGACAAAGATTGGAGTGACTTTGAAGGAGCAGGAGGACATGGCTATTAAACTGCTGCAGAATGTGGATTAGAAGCAGTTGAGCCTGGTTTGGCACAGAAAGTCTGCCACGTCTCTTGGCCCTGCAAAGCTGCATTGGGCCAACCTGCTTGCAGCTCCTCGTAAGGTTTATTTATAGGCCACCCTTTCTTTTTTGTCCATGCATGATTAGGAAGTGCAGAAAACTAAATTACTTGCAGCAAATGGAATTTGGAAGGGAAAATGCCTCCCTACATCCCATGGAAAATGAGGTGTCTAGCTCAGTAATCTTCTGTTCAGCACCTGTGGATCATGCATGAGTTGCAAACTGATGTGCTTTGGCTGATAGGGGAGCCTTTTCTGCTCTTTTACATCTGTCTTTTTGGGTTCCAAGAGGAAGGAAGGAGCTTAGTAGTGAATTTTAGAAAATAACTTCAATATGTGTGTGTGAATTCCCTTACTAGAGAACCTACTCACACCAGTCAAATCTCACTATAAAGCCCATTATACAAGATACAAATGGGAAAAAAATCTGTGTATTTGCTGCATGTTTTCACAGTGTTCAGCTCACTTACAATTAAACTTTCCATTTTAAGGAATATTACAATAGTGTTTTAATTCAACAGCATCTCCAGAAAAAGATTTATACCTCATACTTCCATATTTATCATGTCAAAGGGTAGAAACAAATGAGCATTGTCACATTCTGACACTGAATAAAATGTCATGAAAGCCAAATGACACACTTAGAATTTACAATTTTTATTTCAGGAGAGAGAGAAACTGTTAAATATATTTAAGGAAAAAGAAGTAAAGCATTCAAAACCATGAAAGAGAGGATCTTCTTTGCTTTATTACCTCTAGAATGCCAACCTCTTCTTTTTAACAGCCAGGCAGACAAAGACCTGTCATCCAGTATCTTCACAAATTACAGTCCAACCTGTAAATACAAACAGAGCACTTGATACGATCTTCAGGCATTTCTATTTTCTATTTAATACTGTTTCATGCATTCATGTGCTAATAAAGGTTAAACTAGGTGATCCTTCAAGCAGCCCTCTACACTTTATCTGCCAGAGCTATAAAAGCCAAAGAAAATTGGTGCATTTATATTGTGAAAAGAGAAAGACTGGGAGCATTGTAATGAAGTAGGGTATTTCTTCTCGTGTATCATTTCAGCAGCAGTTGTTTACAGCAAAAACATTTAGTCAGAACTGGATTTTTATGAGAAATCCTCATGTGTTACTAATCTTCTGCTGACATCAGACTGATTCTCTTGGATCTTTCATTTGCTTCTGGTGAATCACCCTGCTCATAAAACAAATTGCCTTGTCCTGACTTGGATTTCCACCTTGATTTTCAGTGTGGCTTCAGGTATATGCAGCAGTTTACCCTTGAGAAAATTCACCATACTCATGCTAGCACAGTCTTCATCTTAAAACAACACACAACACCATTGTGCAATGAACAAAATAAAAAATTGGAGGAATTAATTCTAAAACACTTCCAGTATAGAAGAGCCTTTTTACCTCAGAGTCCAAAACCAGAACCAGATGCATAATTAAGTAGGACATGGCCTGCATAACCACAGATGAGAAGCAGACAAAAGTGTTTATCAAAATATTTCCTCATCCCCTTTGACTTCCCAGCCTTGTCTGCAGCCTTCCTAAGGTATCAATTTCTCCTACTCTGTTCTTGAAACACACAAGTCCCCTTTTTAACCCTCGCAGTAGTTGCAAATACATCCCATAAAAACCCCTTGTGGAGCCCCACAAAGAACTTTTGGGCAAAATAAGCAGCTGACTAAAATCACCTTTTCAGATCTCCACATCCTTCAAAAGTTCAGAGCAAGGTCCTGAACACGAATGGTTGCTTTGACTGAGAGCTGGCAGATTTGGGTTACAAGATGAGGAAAAGGTGTAATGAAAACCTTTGTAATACAGACAAAAAAGATTGTCCCATGAATAAAGCCAAAGAAACACATGGATATAGAGGATGGGTTTAGCAAAATTGCTTCCATGGTTTCACCAAAGAGCTGAGATAAACATGAACGGGCAAATCTTGATGCACCCACTCACTGGGCTAGAGAACAAATTATCATTACAGAATAAATGGCATTCTCCTTTGGGCAGAGCTGATAAACAGCAATCTAGAGAAAAGGGAAAAAAACAAGAATATCCCTTGCAAAGGAATTACAATAAAAACCCCATGTGTTACTATAATGTTTCATGATCACACAGGATGAGCCAACACCAATTAAAGGCCAAACTCTGCTCTGGAACTACCAGCTCATCTCCCATTTACAGCAGCAATGATAGAAGAGGCAAATTTTGGCCATGACCTCGTCTTTTATTAACATCCTAGGTGCCAGAAGGCAGATTTACAAAGGCATTTTTTGAGATAAAATTGCATATGGGCCCGTTGACACAAATACAGGGATTTGCAGAAAATCCTCACAGGATGCCTGAAGTGCCTTTTTTAATTTTTAATCACAAACAAATGAGTCATGTTAGAAAGAGTACACAGAAAGAGAACTACTACCATCACCATAAGCACTGATTGTTTTAAAAAACCTAAATTAAGCTTGCTAATTCTAGCACTTGAAGTTTCTTTTCTCTGTTATTTGTATGCACACACACAGTCTGACAAAGTACCTCCAAAATTATAACATGGATTTAAACAAAAAAAAAGAAAAACTGTGTACACTTTTAGAAATACCTATTATGGTGCAGTAAAATTCTTTCATTATTTTCCTATCTTTTCATTTTAATCTGATAAATGTACACATTAAGCCCTTCTCTCACTATTTTTTTATAATCAAGTGGAATCTGATTTTTCCCAACATTGTTTTTCTGAACTGCTTCCTTCCTTTTCCAAAGGCATTTTTTGATTTAAGTTGCTTTTTTACATTTGAAATGGAGCAACTGAAATTGGAATTGAGCAAAGCATTTCATTTCCTTAGATCAAGAGATTCTTAGGATTTTCCAGAGATGCTTTAATTATTCTGGGAGAAAAACGTTAGCTTTCCTTAGTATAACTCAGAGCAGGTCCTTCCCTGTATGGCAGGCTAGTCAGTGTTTCTTTAGCCTAAAGTAGCAACTCATCTTTTAAAATATTGTGTTATGCTCTTTGAACAATGTGTTTTGTCACGTCATGCTGCTTTTTGTGGTTGTTTTTTTTTCTGAAATGTCTTCCTTGAATATTTTTTTACATAAGTTGGTAAAACATAGATTATCTAAGAGTCCACCACTGTTTGCATAATCCTCCTCCATCTACTGTGATCTACAGCCCTAGAGACTCTGGATTCAACAGACTCTGGATTCAGACAGTGCCACCATCCAAGGCACTCACAAAAAAACAAACACCATGGCTATGGCCAAGATCCTGAACTCATGTGCTAGAGGGCTTCTGCATTTCACAGTTATTGTTCTTTGTTTTGAGGGGGTGCCTACAGTTCTCAGCAGCAAACTGATCCCTCCTAGGTATCATGTGTATTGTCATTTGTATTGAAAACTGAAAGGGAAGATGAAAATAATAACTTGTTGATTGGTCTTTTTCCCCCAGCTGTCATTTATACCCTCACCGTGCCTTCATTTCTGTTTCCAAGTTAATGTTTTTTAATTTTGACCAAGCTCATGTTGAAATTCAACACAAAGCTATTTGAAATACTTAAGGTCCAATCTAACTCCTATTCAAGTAGACTGAAGGAAAGATGGATTTTATTTCTTTATTTCAGAATAGAAAATATTCCTGCATTTCTGCTAAGACAAAGGCCAGTGCAGGACATCAAACTGCTGGATTCCATCATGCCAGAAGCATTTCCCACACGTGTCTTAACAACGTGAGATAGAGATGAAAACAAAGGCCTTTTTCCCAAGCAACAGCACCACCCCAGTCCCATCCCAAGGTCCTCCTCACTCCTTCCTGAGCTGGGACAATTGTTCAAAGTCTTTTCCACTATTTTTCAATTTACTTTCCTTATATTTACTGCCCAGTTTATACTGGCAATGAAGCCAGCCAAGTCATTCCTTTTTGTCTTGAGCAGAACAAGGTGGATTTTTTTGGTAAATCATTTTTACATATACAATATTCATAGTCCTAGAGATGAGCTGAAAAATCTACTGTAAGGACTGAGCAGCTGTTCTGAAACAAATTTGCTTGATTTCATTGCTGGTGCTTTATTTTTCCTTTTTCTCTCCTCTCTTGTTGTCTCTGTCACCAGTATCAATCATTTTCATCCCTGACATCAGAATGTAATTTTAAAAAATATTTTAATGACCTCCACTAATTCAAATACATCTTCAAGTCTTTGTGCTATAGCTACTGAGGCAAGCAGGAGTCTCAAAATGTCTGTGAAAAGTATTTATTGAAAATTTTACATCTAAAAAGACTAGCTAAGGAATCTTTTCACAGGCTTTGATTCCATGAAGTAGCAATGATCTTCCTCCAAAACCAGACAGACAAAAAAAGCTACTTTGAGGAAAATGAAAAAAAAAAAATTATAATACAGAAAATACTACCCTGAAGCAGAGTTCACTTCTCAATGAAGAAGAAACTCAAGGACTTCATGTTTGTTGTAGACCTTGATGTAAAAATGCACATCTCTAGTGGGATGAAGGATGGTACTGCAGAGCTCGAGACAGAAACAGGGCAGCACCTGAACCTTTTGTTTAAGTGTAGAATCATCATACAATCATTAAGGCTAGAAAAGATCTCTAAGCTCATTGAGTCCAACCATCCAGCTGTGTGGCACAGGAGAGGTGTCCTTTGAGATACAACAGCTGTTTGCGTCCTCTTGCATCAAAAATATTACACTGTCCCATGCCATGAGTTTGCAAACCACGTATCCCTGCATGTGAAGAGTAATGTGGAGCCAGACTCATGTGAAGCAGGAGCAAGAAGCCCACAGGACAAGTATTCCCTCTAATGTGGCCTCCCTGCATCACCAGAACAGCTTCTGCTGGCTCCCAACCCTAAAAGCAGGACCCAGGAAAGGGACAGAAGAGGTGGGAGGCAGGAGCATGAGGAAGCTCAGCTCCCTGAGCAAACCAAAGCATCCAGGGAGACTGGGGACAGGAGACCAGGGACAGGGGACAAGGGAGGGCTGAGCCCCTCCTCCTGTGCCACCTCTGTGTGCACACTGAAGGAAACCCAGTGCTCACATCTGCCTGCAGCCCAGCATTCCCTGGACTCCCTCTGCAACACAGCAGCCTCTGCTCTGCCCCTTGCACAGCTCTGCAAAGCTTCCTCTGAAACAATGAAGTACAAGGAAGCATAACTCTAAGTTCTGTCTGTAACTCACACTGAGCTGTTATAAAAGGAGGAACATTGCCCAGATTATAAATGTTACATGAGTAAATGAGGAATATGAATGAGTGAGAGTTATTCATCTCGATGAGCACTTCTCTCCTGGAGAGTGTTACAAAGCCACAGGATGTCCCCAAGTTTCAGAATTTGCATTCCCACCTTTGAGTTGAAGGAAAAACTCACAAAAGCATATGTATCTAGATAGCTCCTTCACCACCCTGCCTCTCAGGGGAATTCTGTGAATTGAATATTCAGGAGAGAGAAGGCAAAAGGTTGTACCATGAATGCTTACCAATAATAATTGCTATTTAAACAGCCATTTTCTCCTGAAACAAAAGCTTTACTGGGCACCTACTATCAACCTTCTCAATGAGGGAAAACCAAAGATCTTTCAAAGATGTAGAAGGGCAGCAGTGGGGTAGCAACTGAAAGCGTTTCCATTGCCTAAGGCTGCGTCTGTATTGCAATTAAAAGATGTATGTGGAGATAAACACTAACAGCTGAGGACTTAGTGCCACATTATTTAAAAAAAAAAAACAACAGAGGGGATGGAGAGTGGGGATGTATTTAGGCATGGTCTAGCCTGATCTGATTAGCAATGGGAGCACTGGTCTCCATCCAGGAGGACCTGAGTTATGAGCTCTGATGAACTCAGTACCATAAACCAAATGAACTTAGTGTGAGCAACTGATTAAACTGCTTCAAAATGCAATCAGATCTGAATAAAACCACAAATGCAAATGCACACTTCTTCATCCTGTTCCTCAGTACCTTTGAAAACACTGAAGTCATGCACAAAGGCACAACCCAAGGAGAAGTAAGATTGCTCAGTCATTTCTCTTTTGCCCAAGCTTCTGTGCCTTTCATGTTTCTCTGATAATAAAGGGAACAAAAGTCTGAAGCAGAACTATTCAACTAAACTACACTCCATTGCCTGGTTCTAAATAAAGGAATTTCAACCTTTTCTACCTTACCTATTATGCTATTCTAAGACAAAGATTTCTATAATTTTAAAGGTTTGTTGGGATTTTTTTCCTCTACATTAATGAGATTTTTTTTCTCCATCTGAGAATTTAACACTTTTCTCACAGTCACCACTCCAACTCCAGTCTCTTTAACACACCTGTTTCTGCACAGCAGACAAGAATGAGCTGGTTTTGTTAGGCAATGTTCCCAGTGAGCTGCTGCCACTGCAGTGCTGAGCACCTCTCACAGCAACACCCAACTCTTCTTTCTCAACCTTCAGTGCCAAAACTGCATGTTGATTTTGCTGCACCAGAATTCCATTCAGCAGAATTCATTGCTGCACCAGAAACATCCTTCCTGCAGAATTAACAGGAATACCTCTGGGCCAGTGCAGGAACCATAACAAAAGCAGGCAGAATTGCAGCCTCTCTCTTTCTCCCAGATTGTTTGAGAGGCAGAATTGCAGCCTCTCTTTTTCTCCCAGATTGTTTGAGAGGGCAGCTGCTTTTTTTAGCGTATTTCTTAAACTGGAAATTATTTTTCTGAAAAAAGAAACACACACAAAAAACCCGACCACTCATTTTTCAGTTCTGGTGCTAAGAGAAACACCATTTCTTTCAGGTACAGGCAAGGTAAATTGCAGTTTTAAACCAAAGTCATCTTTTTCTGACAAACACATATGAGTTTTTTTCCCTGAAACTTCTCTCCTATCCTTCCTCATGCCCAGACTGGAGAACAGGCAATGGGTACAGAAACTCTTCCCTGCCAGGAAAGCCAAACCATGAGCAGACACCTCTGGGAGTGAGCTCAGGGCAGGAAACAAGCCCAGTGAAAACTGCTTAGAAACCACACCGTGAATGCTCTGCAACTGCTCCCATTCCCCTGCAACTGCCCCCTTACAGAGGCGGCTCCTCAATGGCTCTTCCCTTCCCCCAAAGGCGCTGTGGCTCTTTCTTTCCTTTCCGAAGACACTGTGGCCCTTTATTCCCTTTCCACAGGCACTGTGGCTCTTCCCTTACAAAGCTACTGTGGCTCTTCCTCTCCTTTCCACAGGCACTGTGGCTCATCCCCTTCCAAAGGCACTGTGGCCCCAGCCTCAAGCCCTGCTTTGGTGTGGGCAGCTCTTTCCCCCTGGGCTGGTTCTTTGAAATTAAACTTGTCTAACAGGTCTCCCAAGACCCAGACACCAACAGAAGATGCCCAAATCACCAAAATGTTCACACCTGGCTGGGTTGGGAAGTTAAGTGGAGAGCAGAGCAGCATTTTCATCTGGGAGCCCAAGGAAGGAACAGGTTTGGTCCCACTGTGGAAGCAGCAAAGGATTCACACTGCCCTGTGCCCAGATATTTCTGTGATGCCAGCCTGAGCTTTGTGAAGGAGTGGGGAACATCTTCACCACCTTCACATGATCCTGCCTCAGGATCTTAGATCTAACTTCACTAAGCTTTAAAAAAAATATCTGGTTTATAGGATTCATCTGTTTCTGCTCCTTGGTGATGTTCATGACAGCAACACAGCAGAAATATAGCACATGCCCTTAATTTAGTCCCTGTAAAGCTCTCCTGTTACTGCTTAATGCAATCAATTACTGAGCAATCTGAACTGTGCCCACAAAATGAGCAGAAATTGGTATCGAAGTTAGGACAATACAAGTGGTGGTGTTAATTCCCAACTATCTATTATAATGCAGTATTCATTGGAGAGGTTTCTCTCCTGGTAAATTTTAGAAGCTCTTTACACAAATGACTGCTTTCCTTTGATGCAGAGCAACAGAGAATGTCTTTTTAGCACAAAAATTACTCAAAACATACTATGCATATATGTACACAAACTGAACTGAACAAACAGTATCTATAGAAATTCTGGACTCATTTGCTTTGGTGGAGAAACACTGTATTTAGGTAAAGTCCATTTACAAAAATACCTGAGACATCTATTTATATGTGTATATATACATATACACACATCCCTTCAGTGCAGAAAATTCCTTTAAAAAGTGTTCAGAACTCCACTGTGCATTAACTGCAAAATAATCCACACGCAGTGTTGTCGATGACAAGCAGCAGAGGGGGAATGCCGTGCACTGTTCCAGGCTAGGTGAGGCGGCAGCGAGGGAGCCCTGCCCTCCTGCTCCGGGGAAGGAGGGAGGGAAGGAGGGAGGGATCGGGGATGCTGGGGAAGCTGCGCGGCCGCGCTCCGGCGCTCCCGCTGCCTCTCGCCCTCTCCAGGCTTTTCCTTCTCACGCTGCCGCAGAGCTTTCCAAATGAAGAAGCTGTTTCCATGACACCAAACCCTTAATTTGAAGCATACATATAAACAGCCTATGATTGTGATCACAATGCAGCATTTCTTATTTATTTTATTCCTTTTTTTTGGTTCTGCTTTGGACAGAGACAGGCAGTTCTTATGAAATGCAACATAAAAATCTCTGGTTGTAAACAGCAAGCAGTTTCACCTTTAGTGTTTTACAAATACCTTGATTTCTCTATTAACTTTCTTGTCATGTTTAATAAACCTAAGAAGCAGACTAGTTGGCTAATCAGAGTGCTTTGTGGTTTTGCTTTGTACTTGTAGCCAGACACATCTCAGTGGTGCTTTGTTCTTTTGGTGAGGTCTTAGCTTACTACATCCTTTCTCCTCACTATTTACTTTTCCTTAAAAGCTCTTCTTCGGTCGGTCCCTTCCCCAGAACAGTGTTTTATAGCCTTCTATCATGGCAAACTTGCAATAATAAACTACAAATGTAAGCTTTTTTTTTTTTTTTTAATTTATCTAAATATAAGTAAAAGAACATTCTTCTTGCAAAAAAGAAAAAACTGTAAGAAAATATGTGCCACATTAAGAAAGACAATCTTAAACTTATATTGGACTTATATGCCATCAGTGGAACACACCCCATAAGCAAACTTTTTTAAAATTCCTTTATTGTACCTTCTTAATCACAAGATCAAGATTTATTTTTCCTTCTAAAGAGAAACTTCAATCAAAATATTCTCCTGTTAAAACACTGTAAATTTGTTTGATTCCCAGTGAAATGGAATCAGAAGGTAAAGATGGCAGGAGGATTGAGGTTCTGTGCATCCACAGCACCCCCCTCTCACCAAGTCCTGCTGCCAGTGAATGCAGTGGCAGGGGCACCATGCCATAGCAGCTCAGTTTGATTCACATCCTCAGCTTTATGAACACGTCTGAGACACTTGCAGGGTGCACACCCACACAGCTGCTCAGCCAGAGGCAGGGAGGGCAGGGATGTGCTGAGTGCCTGATTCCCACTGCTCCCCTGCCAGGCAGCTGCCCACGGGATGTGCTGCCCCCAGCTCACTCCTCAAACACTGCAGCTCCTGCCCCACTGCTGCAGGCACGAATTACAGGCAGGAATTACAGGGAGGAATGACAGGGAGGAATGACAGGCAGGTAGGAATTACAGGCAGGAATTCCGGGTAGGAATCACAGGCAGGAATCAAAGGTAAGAATCACAGGCAGGTAGGAATCACAGGCAGGAATTACAGGCAATCAGGAATTACAGGCAGGAGTTCCGGGTAGGAATCACAGGCAGGTAGGAATCACAGGCAGGAATTACAAGTAGGAATTACAGGCAGTCAGGAATTACAGGCAGGAATTCTGGGTAGGAATCACAGGCAGGAATCACAGGTAAGAACAACAGGCAGGTAGGAATCACAGGCAGGAATTACAGGTAGGAATTACAGGCAGGAATTACAGGCAGGAATTCCAGGCAGGAAGGAATCACAGGTAGGAATTCCAGGCAGGAATTACAGGCAGGCAGGAATCACAGGTAGGAATCACAGGCAGGAATCACAGGCAGGAATTACAGGCAGGAATTACAGGCAGGTAGGATTCACAGGCAGGAATTACAGGCAGGAATTGCAGGCAGGCAGGAATCACAGGTAGGAATTACAGGTAGGATTCACAGGCAGGAATTACAGGCAGGTAGGATTCACAGGCAGGAATTACAGGCAGGAATTCCAGACAGGTAGGAATCACAGGTAAGATTTCCAGGCAGGAATTATGCCGTGGCTGCAATTCCCGTGCCATTCCCTGAGTGTGCAGGGGGACGTGGAAAGGTGGCACATTTCCATCTGGCCATCACTCTGTGCTCACTGTGGAGAGCAGCTCGTGCCTTTGGGCCAGATGTTTCACTGCCATGGAAGACAGGAAACAACAAACAGTGAAAAAATATTGGGAGCAGCTTTTCAGTAAGGAGGCCTGGAGACCCGCCCTGAAATCAACACACAAAAGAGAGCCCTAAATGTGATCCCTTACAAGAGATTTGATGTGACAGCAAAATCGGCACCATCCCTTTTCCTACCCCCAGATTGTCCAGAAATTCCTGCACACAAAGGAAAGGAGAAAATTCCATGGCTTTGTAGGACAAGTCAACCACTGATATACTTGTAAGCAGAGTGATATATTCAGGTAAAGGTGGCAGGGGCATTTCAGAATTGGAGCAATAAATTGTTTTATTGATATATTTTCCCCATCCATGGAGGCTTTCCTATGACATAGACTTTTCCCCAAAAACAACCTGTCCCAAAGGCCAAGGAAGGCAGAAGGACTCCCTGTGCTGGAGACACCAGGTGTCCCACTAGTTAAATGTGCTACACATAAACATGAGCACGTGGCTGTACTATCCCTGAAGGACACATCCACAGAGACTTGTAGGAAGCACAAGACGAGTAAAGCCTAAAATCCCAAAGCCTTGGGCATTGCACCCAGAGTTGAAGGGGGTAAGGCTTCTCAGGAGCTCATCCTGGGGTACCCCCTTGTTCTGTGTGGCAACTTCAGCCAGGCATGATCTCCCCTCCATGTGAGAGCACACAAGAGCCAGGCTCAAGCCTGTTCCATGCAGGTTTCCTCTGCAAACTTCAAGCAAGCTTTTCAGTCATCTGTCACGGAAGAACAGCAGCAGGGCCACACATCACAGGGACAGGGTGGAGACAAATACATATGAGACTGCAGCAGCAGGTAGGAACAGAGATGGAAAAACCCTGAGAGAAGAAGCAGGTCTGGGGTTTGCAGCATCCCCATCTCTGCCTCACAAAAGAGCTTCCTTACCTTCAGGAAATCCTCGTGCAACAAGAGCATCCAGCCTGGAAGGTGAAGTGTGATCCAAGGTCTGTTGAGGAGTCTGGACATCAAGAACTGTGCTCACAGCTTTTTCATCACCTATGGAGAGCCCAACAGACTCTAAAAACAATTTGGGATGTGACAAGGAAATGAGATAATGATGCATTTTCAAATCAGTTATAGGAGAGAGATGGGGTTCCTAAGGAAGGACAAAGCCACTTACTGGATCACACTGACAGGGTGACACCGGAGACAAGTGATTTGAACCAAAGGAAAGGCTTTTTCAATTTTAGTGTGGCTTTTATACCATTAGGACGCTGCTGTTCTGTGTGTTATTCTCAGAGCTATTCATGCATCTCTATCTTTTAGCTGAATTATATTTTTTCCCTTTAATAAACTTGCTTATTCAGTCTCACTATCACACCAGAGGACTAATTTGGATTTAATTTATCTCTCTCTGCGTACTTGCCATAGCTGTTGCTTCTTTTACTTTTTCTCCCCTATCTGCCAGTCTTTTTAATTCTCTGTCTTTTGTGTGAGCCTTGTAGGGCAAGGATCATACCCACTGCTATTTTTAGAAACCATCTACAGGGAATAAATTATGGTAATTATGTCCAGCAGAATTAGATTGTAGTGACTGCCAGACATGGAATAGCCACTGTCAGAGAGCCTCAGAACAGGATCTGGTTTTGCCCTCAAGTAAGAAAGAAACAAGGAAGATGCACCACCAAAATCAGTATTATGAGAGTGCCTCTAATCTCTGGAAAAGTACATGGTGAATGCTGCCTACAGCCAGGGAATCACAGAGAGAGCCAGGCATTTGAGCTTTACCACAGAAAGGATATAATTAGCAACTGCTGAATTTAAAATTGAATTCTACTAAAGTTCCCATTTGAAGCTACACTTATTCCCTTGCTCAAGGCTTTGAGGGTGGCTAAAAGGGTGGGAAAAAACTTTGAATGCAATCTTCATTTTACACATTTCTGATATTTTAAATGTTTCAAAATTATTAATGTGCTACACTTGCCCTCAGTCCAAGTGGTGGCTTAGCTAATATTAGTTTATGAAAAATTTGGAAATATGAAAATAGTATTTTTCCATATAATTCAGCTAAACTCCGTTTATTTATGTAGTAGAAAAAATGGTCAAATATTTTAACATGAAATTAAGTGTGTGGCACAGACCTCCCAGAGGAAAAGACTCGTGTGAAGGTGCTCAGTTCAGCAGCTCTGAGGTGAGGAATGCCAATGCTGACACAGCTGCCCTTCTGACTCAGACACTTGAGGCTCTGTTGGTGTCTTGATGCTCCAGAGCTGAGATGGTTTCAGGAGACAAGGTGCAGGCTGAGTTTCCCTGGCTTGTTCTTAACTATTTCAAGGATTTTTCCTTTTCTGCTGTCTCTATCAGTGTTCAAAGGTGGCCTGAGGAGGAAAAGAAATGGTCCTTGTACCCTTTTTTTGCTGCTTCTTGGTGGGTTAGACACATCTGCAAGAGCTGGGAGCCTGGCTTGTTTGGGTTTCCTGGCTTTTCCTATGGAGAATTCAGGTTCTGTGTCTTGTTTGAGGAGCAGTCATTGGCAACCAGAGCCATGAGAGTCCTGCTGACTCCTCTCTGGACTCAGGAGCTTCCACAGCTCCAAAGAAGACTCACCTGGCACCCAGAGCTGGTCTGCATGTATGAAAAACAGGCTGTTCTGAACGTGGTTCATCTTTTTGTCTAACTGACGTAACCATGTCTATGTTAATGTGGATTAACATATCCATATTCATCTTCCTGTAAAAAGTATAAATTGCAATTTTTCACAGACTTTTACTACAGTGGGTTTGTTTCTGTGGGCTCTCTTCCCAGGTGGATATTCCTGATTTAAGGAGCTAGTATCCATAAAAAGGCACTTTTTTTTCCAGTAACTAACCACCCTGCCAGTGTAAGAGGAAACCAGAACACACCAAATATTTTTCTCCATGCTGACAATCATGACACACAGGCGATATGATTGATGAAGCATCAGGAGAGCAGAGGGGAATAAACATTTTGGACCTGCCAAATCTTCCTTTGGGCTGTGAGCCTGCCTTGGGGCAGTTTTATTTCTTCTCCAGCAGCACATGATCCCAGAGCAGCAGAGTTCCTCCTCTGTGCCTTCCTCTGAAGGAACTCAGGGCAGAGCAGCAGCCACCTGGAATCCTCCCTGAGAAGCTGCCAATATCTCCCTAAAACCTGAAAGTTTCTAAATAGGCGTCAGAACAGATGGGGAGATGCATCCCTTTTTAAGTCAGGATTTACATTTTCTTGCATTCATATTGCAAATGTTTTGTTGAAACCAACCCTTTTGGGATTTCTGTGATGGTTGAAATAAAGAGAGAGGATTTCAGGCAACACCTGACTGTTGAATTCAGGGACCTAAGCCCCTTAGTCTTCAAAAGGTCAGCACCTTCCCCTGTGAATCTGTGACTGATTGCACATATTAACATCTCCTCAACCACATAAATAGCCTTGAGTAAGGGAGGATTTCAGAACATTAACCTCAGTAATTAGTCTCCTGGATCACCTCCCTTAAAGGACATATGCTGAGAAGGCGGCAATAAAAACATATGAAGAAGTTAATCCTTTTTCCTATACCTTCTCTTGTTTCCCCAGGGTGGCCCTAAGGACGACAGAAGCTTCACCCTGAGATGTGGAAAGACTCCTATGGTTGAGCCTTTGGACATCTACTCTTTTCCCTCTCTAAAGGAGGAGGTGGTTTTGTGCACTTGTGTAAAGGGTTGTAGATGTTTCTCTCAAGGTCGCTTGGCTGAAGTAGCCCCCAGTGTTTTCTTTCCTTATTCCAATGTACTTTCCCAGTAGCCTTGTGTACATCTGGCAAAGCCAGGCAGTTTGGATAGCTCACCCAGCAGCCCAGTGCTCATCACTGGCACAGAGAGTCCACCATGAAATCTACAAGATACCTACCACAAAGATTTTTTTTTTACCTTATTTGTTACTGTCAGGATTGGTGAGTAGTTTGGAGGAAAACAGCCAAGGCTGCAGAGCTCAATTAAAACTCCCCCATTTAATGACAACTCTTTACCAATCACAGATTTCTGAATCACTCTGTTCATTCTGTCTTAATCCATCTTCTGGCCTCACATCACTCCAGCTAAAAAAGCCTGTCTTGAATATGAACAACACGTATAAGCAACCCACACATCTTGCCTAACACCATGATTTGCACATGGGGGTAAGGAGCTGAAAGAAACAAGAAATGCAGTTGATAAAACAGTAGCACCATCCCTGCACTGTGCACACAAACTTCACAAACACTCCCATTGGAAAAGAAATCCCTGAGGTGCCATCATGTGGGGAGCCCACAACTCAGGCTCTATGAGAAAGCAGTGGGAAAACCTCTTGTCTTCCAGGAGTTGATATATGGGATTCACATCCCCCCTGAACAGAGATTGAGCTTTCTCAGCATTCTCCTGAGAAAGGCTGTGAGAGAAGGCAAGACAAGAATGATCAAAACAATTCTTATCTCATTCACTGCTCCTGTGTTTGTGCCCATGTGGAATGTGTTCTGGAGATGGTTTACCCGAGGTGGTTGCTTGACTGGATTCTGGTGATGGTGTTTTGGATTCATTGACCAGTTGGATCCACGCGTGTGCGTGTGTGTGTGTCGGGTTTTCTAGTTAATTAGTGATAGTTCTTCTTAGTTTAATATAGTTATAGTATAATATAGTATAATGAAGTAATTAATTAGCCTTCTGATATCATGGAGTTCTGCCCATCATTCTTCCTGCCCATCGGGCACCAAACCTCTGTTACTGATGCAGTGTCACTGTCCCAGAGCTATGGAGTGAGTGAGCAGCACCAACTGCCTTTTCACTCTATGAAACCATAGGTCTTTTTAATTTGAAAATGATTGGCTGATTGAGGCCATTTATATCTGTATTTCCTATGGGAATTTTAATAGCAAAACACCATATAAAGACATCTAAATGCTGACAAGCCTCTGACCATAGCATCCTAAACTCTGGCATTATAGCAACCTGCTTAGAAGCTTCCACACCCACAGAAATTCAGTCCTAGCCCAGTTCTTGGGACTGTTCTATTCCACTTTTAAAAGCAAACCCATCAATTATCTGGATATTGAAGGAGTGAAGGATAAACTTGAGCAAGTTACATGAACATTTTAATTAAAGCACATCTTGACAGAAGATCAAGAAGAGAATAGTAAGTTAACATCCATAAAAAATGTGTTGAGACAGCTCTGATGTATTTTCCAGTTGTAGAAAAGGTAATTGGATGAAATGAAGGGGAAACAAATTCAATGTGATAAATGTAATAGATATTTATTGCGACAAAGGATTAGCTAGAATTACCTTCAAGCACAGGGTTGATGCTGGATATGATAATTTGGTAGGGAGAAACTACCTTTCATTTTCATACTGTATCAACTTCTTTTATTATGACGTATCATAAAGGGGAGAAAAAATCCCATTATGAATTTGCTGGCCTATGGGATAACCTTGAAATTGTACCACTGAATTTCCATGTCTTTTTCTTTTAGACCTCCAGCACGGAACCAAAATAGTCTTGAATGTACCTGGAAGATTAGAATATGAGTAAATACAGAGTGTGACCCTTTCTTGCCACAGAGAAAATCCCTGTGACCTCTACTCATTGGGAGTCAAGGCACAAATGAAAGTACCTAAAGGGAGAAGAAAAAAATCTTACCCAGGAAGATAACAAAACTTTCTCAGCCAAGAGCATGCCTTATTGAGTGAGAAAGTGTTTACTTTAAACTAGCACTCCATACATCCTGTGTGTGTGTAAATAGGGGTGATCTATTCATTTCACATCTGTACTGCTCCCTGCCACAGGATGTGATGAAGCACATGGTAGATTTTGCCTTCCCAATAATGACTCTGCCTTACCAATAATGACTCACGTGCCACCTACAGTAAACCAAGCAGAGAGGGGTGGCACAGTAACTACAAATACAGAACAAAAGTGTGGTTTTTTATCATTTCTGTCTTCTTGCAACCATCCTCTTCTGTTTTCCTTCAAGAAAATAAACGAAACCAAAGTAGCAGTTTTCCCTGAACAAGGAGTGCTATAAATGTTACAAACAAGGAGTGTTATAAACAAGTGTTATAAAGAAGGAGTGTTATAAAGAGTTGAGAACTCCTATTTTATCTGCAAAACAGACATGCTGACATCTATAGCATTATAAAGCAAATGGATTATTTCTAGACTGCAGGTTGTGCAGAGGTGGGACCTGTGTCTGTAACACTGTTCTTAGCACAGTAGTGTTGCTACTAAAATATTAATAACAAATTATATACATAGCCTGAAGGGTGGGATCTTTTGCTTAAACTCAAAAAACCCTCACTGAACAAGTGTATGACACCCTCAGACACATTCACTCCAAATTGTTCTAACTCAGTATTGAGATTTTTCTCCATTATCCATCACATCCATGAGATTTTAATATAATTATTTCAGAACATTTCTCAGCTCTTGTCTGCTCTTGGAAATGTACCAAAATAGCTACAATTATTCTGAGATGGTTTATTTCAATATAAATCCCAATGCGGACACTCTTATTCCAAAATAAGAGTTCTTATTTCCAATTTAATTTAATCTAGTTCTAAAATATCCTCCTGGGATCTTATTCTGGAATAGTTATTTTGGTACATTTCCAAATGTAGGCAAGCCCAAAGTCAGGGATTGGAGGCTGGAGTTTGTTGAAGAGAAAACTCTGTTTCCACTTGAAAAAAAAAATCCAAAGCAATAAGCTTAAGAAATTCATCCCTTTTAGAAATGCAAGCCCTTACACAAAAAGGGTAGAGATCCTATTTCAAGAATAGCAGTTTGCTACCTCTGCATGTGTAGATACCAATTAATGTTTCATCAAAGGAGTCACTCACAGAGCTCCTCCACCCCTTTTTTTTTCATCTAAACATATACTGTCAAAGCAAAAGAGAAAAAAATAAGAGTCAGAAACTAAACCAAGAAAATAATCTAGCTCAGGAAGCCTTCTGATCCTGAGAAAAGGGAAATGTAAAAACCTCCACTAGCTCAGCCAAACATTTCCATCAGTTGTTAATTTTACACAGAAGGTGTTGGTATGCTGAATGCTAGGCTGTATACAAAACCTGCAAGAGGCAAGCCTTAAGAGAAGCACCACGAAGTTATGAACCTATGTAGGGAAAAAAGGGTATTTGTTGCTTTTGAAAATCAGCTATACCTTTTAATACACCAAAGCCTAAACTTTATAAAATTTCTACAGTACAAAAAGGGACTTGGAGAGAATCTCAATTTACCTCAAATGATCTTTGGGAAGTAGAATCATAAAATGGTTTGGACTGGAAGAAACTTTAATAATCATCTTGAATCTATGACTTAACAACTTCCTTGCTGGGAACAACGGCAGTCAGAGATGGTGAGAGAGGACACTGGGAGTGTTTAACGTCAGAGTGGTTCAAGTCATTAGAACACGAGCAAACATGGGGACCCAACTATGGCTCAGCAGTTTCCTCTCTATCCTTGGCTTCACTGACCACTCAATACTATTTTCAAGGCTGAAACAAATTCTGGTATCAGCACATAATGGCAAATGGTTGTTACCCAGAGCCTTTGCCTCTGAGTGAATATGGAAACAAAAAACAATTCAAAGTAAAACAAAACAAACCACAAAAATCAAAATAGCTTCTTCCTAATACACTGAATGTAGATATTTGATCCAAGTGAGTTGTTTTTATTACATCTGTGCCACAATGGTTAGTAAGAGATATGGTCTATCCTTTATGGATTTCAAAGACTGTCAACAGCACAACTTTGTTTCTCATTTTCTATTCACCAGCCTAACAAGAGAATTCAAAGCTTTCTTATTTTCTTTAGAGTCCTTTTTTCAGCCTGACCACTCACAGAATGTATGCAACAGCCTTTACCAACACTGCCACCAGCATCCCACAGAGCCAGAACACATCAGCTCTGTCTTGCATCCCATGGACACTTTTGAAATCTGTCCCAAGTACCAGTGACAATGAGCTTGCGACTGTGCTCTTCTCTGTGACTGCCCAGACCCCCTCTATCCCAGTGGCTCTGCAAGGGCTGCAGTCGTGTCTCACAGTCATGTCCCTGTGGGACAGCTGAGTTGTCTCAGCAGCTCTTCTTCACCCTGGCTCACACATCACGGGCAGCCAAGACTTCGGAGGCAGGGAAGGAGTCTCCTACTTTAAACAACATTGACTTGGCAAGCCAAACATGTGCAAAGGAAAGGAATACAGAAAGCAGCTTCATGTCTCCTTCTTGCCCTCACAAACACCCCAATGACACCCACAGCAGCAATGCTTCAGGCCCACAAAGGCAACATCGCCATGCTTTTGGTGCTCCCTCTCCCACAGGAAAGGTTTGGCCCTTCTTCCTCCTAGTGCAGGGGAGGAACCATGGTATCTTATCCCACCTGATGCTGAGCTGTGTTTCACAGCCAGAAGAGAGACCTCAGCATGTCCTGAGCTGTACAGACCAGCTGTGTTTGAGATGGAAACCACAGAGTGAGAAACGGCCACAAAGGTGTAGATTGCCCCACAAGTGCCATGCAAACCCCTCTGATCAGTCCCTTCCTCTGCACGTCCCCAGCCCTCCCTGCACCTCGGGAACATCACCACCAGAGCTAGGAGAGATACCAAGAGCCACAAAGTGAGCAAATATCCCCATCTAGTGTCCCTGAGTACTGCAGAGTATATTCTGCTCTTTTCCATCTCTTTTATCCCTTTCCAGTCATCCCGATTCTTAGTGAGAAAGATGTTCTCTCCAAAAGAGAGACTAAAAATTACCACTGCCCCCCAGAAGGGCAGGATGCAGGCTCTAGGCATGCAAGCAGCTCAGCCAGCATGCTGCTAATTACATTTCTGCAGGTCTGGTCTGAGCTTTCTCTTGAGCAACAGCTGCTTATTATTTCAGCTCACATGGTCAATCTCTGTGAGGTTTCTTTCTTGGCTCCAGTCTGCTAATCTGACCACAAGGAATCGACAAATTAGTTCAAGAGGATAAATCAAAGGGGGTTTTGTGTGGTCCTTACCCCCTGTTTTGCATACAGTGCTTCCAGCTCACTGCTGTCTCCTCAGTTCTCCCTGAAAAGCTCCCTGGCTACAGAGGCGTGTTATTTGAGGGTGAAATGCATTAGCCTCTGTTTGCTCCAAATTTAATTCATCTATTTAAATAATTTAATACAGCATCCATCAGTATGAAAGCTGGGCAAATTGAATCCAAAGAATTTGAAGACACATAGATTAAATAAACTACCTTCAAATCCTGGCTCTCAAATTATCACTGCCCCTGGATTAATTCTACCTTAATTAGACAAAATAATCTTCTCAAAATGATTAAATTTGTGAAATAAAGATGAAATAAACATAAAGTAAAAGCAAATTTAATATAAACAGCCAGAAAGCATAAGACGTAATACAGAGCCTTAAATCATACTAGGAGTCATTCTGTTTAGGATCTCATTAGAGCTGTATAAAATCATGAGTGGCATAAAAGAGATTAATAAAAAGTTTTGTTTTTCAAAATACAAGAAATAGGGGTGCATCACATGAAATCTTCAGCCAGGGCTTTAAAACAAACAAAAGTGAGTGCTTTCTGACAGAGTGAATCATTAAATTGCTAAACTCATTGCCAAAAGTGCTGCAGATGCTGAAAGCAAAAGTAGAATCTGACAAATCAACAAAAGATAAGGCCACAAAAACTTATTAAACACAGAAATCAGAAAATCTTTCAGCCATAAACTGCTGAGGGGTAGGAGAACATATTGGGGAAATGTCACTCAATACTTTCCCTGCAGTTACACCCTTTCCTTAATTATCACCTACTGTCAGAAACAGGATACTGAGCTGGATGGGCTTTTGGTTGGGCATAATGGGGCTATTCTTATAATGTGACAAGTCATGAACTGGATTTACTTTAAAATGTTGACACTGGCTTCAGTCTTGTACCAGATGGTGGCTAAAGAGCATCCAAGTTAAACTCAGCTCAGGGAGCTTAGGATAACAATCAGGCTCTCAGACTTACCTAACTTCAGGAGTTGTTCATGTTGCAACTCCACTTGATTGTCAAATGCATTCAGAATACTACTGTAATGTCAAAGGCAGACATTCTTCTATGGCTATGGCCCATGACGACAGCAAGGCAGCAGGTTCCAGAACAAAAGACAACAGTACTCTACAAAAGGTCCCTAGCAAGCAACTTCATTAACAGAAAGGATTTTAAGGGAAAAAAAAAATAAGAGAGTAATATCTTCAAAAAAGGTCCCAAAATTTGAGGACAGGATTAAAATAATTTAAAACATCTGTTCCATTCAGGTAGCTAGAAACAATAGTGAACCCTGCTTTGAAGTCTGTGGAGGGTCCTTCGGAAGCAAGCATAGAAAAGCGCATGGTCCCTGCCCTATCTGCCCTGTAATGAAAAGCAACACTTGGAGATCAGGATCAGAAAGATCTTGTCCCAACCACCCCTCAGAAATGAGAAGCAGAGCAGGTCATCACTCCAGAAGACAGTGTAGAACTGGTGCTAAATCCAAGGAGAAGTAAGAAAACAATCCAGTTTTATACCCTTGCCATAGGTGGTGCAGGCCAATACCTCAAATGTAACCACCTGACAAACTAATCCTCTCCTCTTTAGCCACAATGCCAAAGTTTCTGAGCAGGAAAGCATCAAGACAGTTCAGTTTTAAGCTAGTTTTAACACTAGTTGGAGAGTCACCAGGACTCTGAGAGCAGTGCAGCAGATGACAGTCAATATTGCCATACCCAAATTCTACTGCCAGAGCTGGATCATCCCAACCAACTGCATGTTTCAGAAAAGCCAACATTTTATTTTTGTCTGCTGGGAAAAAAAACTTATATATTATGAAAAAAAAACCCCAGGCTGATGCAGCCTGGAGACCTGACTCACCCTTTATTGTCTTCAGCAGAAAGACCCTTGATGCCCTCCTGGGAGCGGAGTGCAGCCTTCAAAGTTGCCTGGAAACATAAAACATAAGACTGTTCAGGTATTGAAGCTGCTCTCAGAAGCGAGCTGAGGACAGCCGCAGGCTCCCACAAAGCTCCTGGAGAAGCTGTTTACCAGGAGCAGCAGAGTGAGTTCACTGCCTTTTTCACCCACATCAAGAGCCCTCAACAGCCAGACAAGTGGGTGCTCTCTAAGGTGGCACGGGGATACACAGGCAGGTGTGCCTCACCACTGTGACATCAAAACAAGCTCTTTTTCCCCCCTGTTTTCCCTTGTTCTTCCTCCCTCAGTCCCCCATGCAAAGCCTGTCTCCATCTTCCACCATCATCTTGCTATAGCAGGAACAGCCAAATAGCTCAGCCAGAGTCAGAGAACGCAATGCCCACCCTGCTGAGTGTCCTGAGCCAGCTCTCACCCTGCACCTTCCTTTGGGGCACAGTTCTCAGCCACACACATTTCCTCCATCAGAGCTGTGCTGGTACTGACCTCCACTCCTGAAACAGCCTTCAAAACCCTTATCAAGGCTTCCCTTCACCACTCACCACCCTGACCCACACACAGCCTTAAAATTACAAGCCCTGGATCCTTGCCAGCTTAAATAATGCACATCCAAATGACTTTAAATCTCTCTTTTTTTTTTTTCCTCTCTGCATTTTCCACACACAGTGTTAAGACCCACAGCAGAAAACTCTGTTTCTCTGCGTTATTCTGTAATTTGCAATGCCACCCACCAAATGGTACAGTAGAAATAGTTAATCACATAGGCCTGGGATATGCATAAGCTGAGTTGTAAAGGTGCTAATAGGTATATTTGAATTCAAAAGAGATCTGAGAGGTGGAAAATAATATCCTATTAGTATGCTATACGTGTGTGCAAAGCAGCAGCCTGTTCTCTAAAAGATGTGGGGAAAAATAGTAGAATCAAAGACTTTAGCTTCTCCTATAACAACACATTAAAATCAGTAATCTTTATTTTTTCCTTATTTGAATTATTAACATTTATTATTTAAAAATTTATTTTTTATCATTAGAATTATTAACAATTATTGTTAAATTCTGTGATTTCTATATCACAGAATTTTGAACCATTGCAAAGACTATTACGCACTGTAAATCTGCATTTCTGTATGTTGACAACCACTCGTGTGTGTCTCTGGGTCCAGCCTCAGATACCAGCACCTCAGTGTTTCCATACAACTCGCAGTTTACCTGGCATTTGGAGAAATGTGTTGAACCTGAATCAGGTAGGAAATGAGCTGGGAGAATGTACTGAATATGGGCTGAAATAACACAGCATGGAATCACCTTCAACTTGCTTACCTTTACTTCCCAGAACAGACATATTCCTCAAATACATGCAATTTATGGGAATTGCTCTTTCTGTCTTCAGCTCTCTGCTGGTTTGCAGGTTGTTTTCTCCCATTCTGTTTGCTCACTCTAGAGCAGCACAGAACAGGTCCAGCTGAATGTGTGACTGAGCACTTATTTCAAGGGGCCAGGGACAGAGGTTCTCCATAGAGGGAAGGAAGAATAAGATCAGTGAAGCACACATATTATGTGTGGGTAGGATTCATAAGTTTAAAACTTAGAAAAAACAAGTATACACAAGCAATTAATCCAAGTTTCATTATGACTACTTAATGTGCTTTTGTTAGTCAACTCAGTAATTCTATCACATCCATCACATTTACATCTCAGCTACAGAATTTGGAAATGATTCTGCAAGATACAATTTGGGGGAAAAAAGGTTATCATTTCTTTTTAAACCTTGGAGCATGAGGGGGAGAATAAATACTGGGCTATTTCAACTTGCTCAGAGTGTTTTCTCTGGCATAGAGAGGCATAAGATTTCAACCTGTTCTCTTTTTAAACTGAATTTCAACATTGAAAATGGATAAAGGGGTTGTGCCACCCACAGCACACTCTGGGAACCAGGGCATGACTGAATTTAAAAAAGCATTAGCAGTCCCTGTCAGAACCCAGGAAATTCCTCTGGCTGCCCTGGAGGGCTCGAGCCCATGCCCAGGGGGCTCAGAGACCTTGGCACAGAGCCCAGTACCCCTGTGCCTTTGATTTAGCCCTTGGAAAAAAGCAATTATCAACCTTGTGTGAAGAACTACAAGCCACAAAAGTTTAAGTAGAATAATAATGAATTTATCAAAGGGTGAAAAAATAGATTTTTGGGGTTTTTAGAATGGGGGTCCAGGAGGCAAGATGGAAGGATCTGGACATGTCCAGCCTTTCTCCTTCTTCTTCTCAGCCTCCATCTTCTGCTGTGATGTTGGCACTTACAGATTGGTTTAGAGTAGAAGCTCAATGTCTAACATAGGTCATAGGTATTGGAAAGTTATTGTAAATATTGTACATGTAGTTTTTAGTATAAAAAGACAACACCACCCAGGGGCAGGGAGAATGCCTCTGACTGTCTGGCTGAGCAGACCTTGGCTGGACAGGAGAAAGAATTTTATAGATAAGATACAATAAAAACCTTGAGACTGAGAAATGAAGAGCTCTGACTCTTCGACCCCCAGGCTGGGAAAAGAGACTTTTTAAAATATCTCAGGGTCACTCTGACCAGCGAGAGACCCCGAGATGTCCTTGCCTGTAGACATTCTCCCCCTCCCATCCAGTTCTGTAATGTACAAACTGGCGCAGTGAAATTTGCCACCAGAGTCTCTGTTTCCATGAGCAAGGGGCTACTCCTGCAGAAACTCTTCTTGGTTCATCTGCTCTCAAACAGCAAACCCAGAGGAGATGAAAGTTGTTCCCAAGGGCTTCCACTGCGGAGTATTTTCCTTTGTACCGAGTAAGTACAACAGAAAACCAAACAAAGCAAATCCCTTGGGCACATTCCCACTCCTCAGCTGTTCAGAATTGACCTCCCAGCCTGAGTGAGGTTCAGCAGTCCCTGCCCAGCAGGGCAGAGGAGCAGAGGTGCCATCCTGTGTGTGGCACTCACGCCATGAGCCACCATGAGCTCCACACCTGCACAAGGGCACGGCCAAGTGCCACATCAGCCACTTCCAGCAGGGAGAGCAAACACACTGCCAGCTCTGGGGTCTGACACTGCAAGCCACATCTTTCAATCTAATGTTGCCTTGAACAGCAAGGAGTGTGTATCCATGTTGTATTCAGCACACTTGCTGCCTTGGGGATACAAAAAGATAAAAAAAACCCAGAAAGGAAAACAATCTGTAACAACTGCTTTCACCTCTGCAGTCACAAAAGCTGTCAAAAGGTCTGGAAAGTGAAGCTTCCTGTTCGTTCTGAGCGTAGGACAGGCCCAGAGAGGCTGTGGAGTCTCCTTCTCTGGAAATACTCACATTGTTTCAACACATCCCTGAGTGATGCGCTTCAGGGGAGTAGGGAGGTTGGGCCAGATGACCTCTGGTGATCCCTTTCACACATTCTGTGTGATTTTGTGACTCATCATTTCCTGGGAATGAGGTGGTGCTCCAGCAAAGCACACAGCGCACTACACATGAAAGTCAGGGTGACACAGTCAGTGGATAATGGGAAGCACATACATCTGCTCTGTTCTGCAGGGATCAAAACATCCATACCCTTATCCATATCCTTTTTGCGAGGATGAATCATACCTATAGCAATTATGTTTTCATTAGTTAACACTGTACTGCCTTTACGGAATTAAAAAAAAAACAAAATAAAAAAAATACAAGTTCATTTTAAAAGTTATGATTATATGAAACAACGTTCTTCTGCAGGACATTTAAACTTGCTTAATCACATGCAAATCTCTAAAATCAACATTAACATACTGCTCAGTCCATCACTTTTTTAATTGCTCACACAATTTTATTCTTATTATACTGGGTCCTCTACACCACCTTTGGAAAGTATGCCACAAAGTACAAGTGTATGTACATTCAAAGCATAGTTGCAAAAAACCTCTAGTGCAAAATATAGAACACTCAAAATTAGTTCACATGCATGTGGGTTTTTAAAGCTGCATAAAACCCCAACAGAAATGCAAAACACTGAAGACTTGATTACCATCTTTGCACCAGTACAGCTTCCAGGAATATGCAATATTTTCTTAGTATTTTTCAATTGAATCTTTATCAAGAATATTATTTTTTTGTGTAACTGGGTTTTGATTAGTACCTATTCACAAATGTTTCAATTTTGGTTTTGTTGTTTTTAATGTTCAGCTGGGAATTGTAGTGTTTCACCTGCCACAGACATCATGGGAAGAATTTGATACTTTGGGATTTTTTCTTCTATCTCTGGAGTTACAGCAAAGGCAGCTTCACCATAGAGTTTAAGATCTCCTTTAAAAACAATGTCTCAAATTTGTGAAAATCATTGCTGCTGGGAGCTCAGTGGGTAGCAAACACTCCAGGTGTTGTTGAACATTCAGTTCATGCATTGGACATAACTGGAATTGGAAATAATTAGATGAATATTTCAGCCCTGAACTGTGCCTATTCCTCTAATCCTCTCAGTTGCAACTGTATTTGCTGCTTAGCAATATCAGTTTTAATTCCCAGTTCCTAATAAGAGCTATCAAGCATCACTCTCTTGAGTTCACTATACAGAACTGGATGAAACCTTAGGTCAAGTATAACTCCCAGGTGAGCTCACATTACCATTTGCCTCCAGGTTTCTGGATGTGCTCTACATGCTCCACCTCAAGCGATGGCAGATCCTTTGTAAGTGCTGGAATTGTTCAGCTGGGTCCTCAGGGCACCCCAAAACACAGCAGGCACCACAGAGGGCAACAGGCACAACTTTCCCAGCATTGTCCTGGGGAAGGCTGTGAGAATATGAGAGAAAAGAATGGTAAACAATTCTTATCTTCACTTGCTGCACCTGTTGTTGTGAACATGTGGAATGTGTTATGGAGATTTGTTTACCAAAGGGTGGTTACTTAATTGGGCAATGGTGATGACGTTTTCATTAAAGGACCAATTAGGCCAACTTGTATTGCAGTTTTCTATAAAGGCAATGGGTTTCTTAATAGTATCAAATAATGAAGTGATTGATCAGCCTTCTGGGATCATGGAGTCAGTGCTGATTATTACCCAAACAGGGACGCTGTGCTACGACACACAACAGCTGCCACAGCCCTGAGGTGTTCAGCTATGGCAGGGCAGCTGGCAAAAGCAAGCAGCCCAACAGCTGATAAATGTCACCGGGGTTAGCACAAATCATCCTTCACTCAGTGTTTTCCCCATTCTTCCCATCCTCTTTTGTGACTTTGAAATGAAGTTGCATAAGCAAAATACTGGCAGTTCACGTCCATGACAAATTGCCAGCATGAAATACGTGACAACTTTACATATTTACAAGGCTTGGAGGAGGCATTTGGATCATCAGGAGCCTTAACCACATGGTTTTTAATACGCATTTCCAACTCTCAGGGATATGATGAAGAGTGTTTTACTGCTGGCTGAGCACTAATGGATTTGGAGAAGTTAACTGTAGTCTAGAGGCATCCCAAAACGGTGAGCTAATGTGCATTTAATTTTGCTTATTTGGTTTCAGCACAACCAGGTTTAGTTATAACACTGTAGTGTCAGCACCAGCCATCTGGGGTTGAACACTGAGAGAAAAGGATGTGAGTGCTCAATGAAACCCTTTGAGAAGAGGAAATTTAAAGAGAAGCAGACGAAAAACAGAAGAGGAAACAGGTAGGGATAAGAAAAAGAAAAAAAAGATGTCAGAGAAACAGCAGCAATAACAGGCAGTGACAGAATAAAGCACCAAAAGGGATTGCCTCAAATAAATATCCACAAGTCTGGTTCCTCCACATATCTGGGTAAATATTGCCAGGAAACTCTCTGAAAACACTAATACTAGCAAACTGATATTTGTTTCAGTGTTCCTATTTTAGATATCAGCCCTCAAATTAGGATTTGAGTACTGGATCCTCTCCTGGAAAAACAGCAATCCTGAAACCATCCAGTAAGTCCCGGAAACATTTAGGGGCTGCATGGCCATTAAGCAGCTCGTGTTAAGTTTCCTCCATGAAAAGCATTCAAAATGCAATATTTCAAAACAAAGCAGGGAGGAAATGCTTTTCAGGGAAGAAACTAACATAAGCTGCTTTCATATTTTACTGTGGACTTTCACCTGCAAGTTATATTGGGCTAGCAGGATGTTGGCACGGGAACTAAAGGATGACAAACCAAACAATGATACAGAATCACAGAATTTTCTGAGCTGGAAGGGACACACAAGGATAGTGTACAGGAAAACAAGATCATCTCAGGCTTTTAGAAGTGTTTCTACCAGCAGGAAGAGAGTCCAAAGGAAAAGGGTCAAAGACATGAAAACTAGAAGGTCTGAGCAGTGCCATCTCTCCTGCAAACCAGGAGCACAATCTCCTTCCTCAGCTCTAGATGTGCACCGCAGACACATCCCATCTTGAAAGGATCTGAAACCAGACACATTCCCAGGCAGAGGAAGGTGGGAACACAAGGTGCCCCCTCATGTACTTGAGGGTGAAGAAAAAAACAAGAGTGCAGCAGATGGCATGTCCAGAGCTGTATGCACAGAGCAGCAGCCAGGCTGACACCAGCACAGAGCAGCATCCTGGCGGGGAGACCATGAACCAGCCCCAGCCTGAGCAGCACTTGGCACTAACAAATGGACCATCCATAAAAAAATCTCAATAGATCATTTTCATCCTTATAAATTTTGCTACTAATGACTTCACATCAGTCCAAAAGAACCTCCCATAGCTCTTACACTGGCAGGGCCTGAAGCAAGGGCAGCTCTGAGCAGACAGTGGATATATTCCCCTAATTTCTAAGACTAACTGTGTCATATAACTTTGTCATCACCAGCAACAAGGAGTCTCCCAAGAGGAGGCCTTGGAGAGCCTGGGGGCGACTTTTAGAATCACATTAAAATATGTCTGGTCTTTAGCACTGGCCAGAATGTCACTGTTTTTCATGTGGTAAAGTAAACTGAAGACAGAGGAAAATCCACCATCCCTGAATGACTTGAAACAAACACCAGTTTAAACTGTAATGTCAGATGTACAAATTCTTACCTGGAGTGTAGATTCAGAACCTGCTGGCAAATTAATTTTTAACAGGAATCTCAGGACTTTAGAAGTATGCTGCCCGCTGCAGGTTTTTTTATAGTAAAGAAAAGAAACTAAATACCAGCTAAGGGTTAATTATGCATTCATACACCTGCTTATAATGGCACATTTTTTGGAGTGGTCCCTCATACCAAGGTCCTGCAGCAGTTTAGGCCAGGTAGGAGCAGGGATCCCAGCACAGATGTGCTGCCTCCATCACACTGGAGCTGCATCTCAGATGTGGGAACACCACCTGAAAGTGGATCCTGCAAGGGCTCAGAGAGCTGAACCTGCTCATTTGGCCTGGGTACTGGGATGGTGATTTTGCAGCAGAAATTGCAGGCAAATCCAGAAGGATTAGTGGCTGGAGAGCAGGAGCTGAACTGAGAAACCTGCTCCTCCTGCCAAATAAATGCAGCAAATGAGTCTTGGGTAATGGAAGTAGAGGGGGTTATGTGAAGGAATTCCATATCTCTGTCTCCTGTAGTGAGGCCCACAAGGACTGGTTGCACCAATTAAATTAAATCAATTTCATGGCCAGTACTGCACTACTGCACAATCATCTGTAGAAAGTGATATTTCAATTAAGAGCATTTCCTCTCAGTTTAGATTAAGACAGTACATTGTAAATGTTTTTTAAATTAATATAAACCATTTCTGAAGTGAAATCCAAGCCTTGACAGAACACCATTAGCTGATTTCATACAAGCCTAGAAAAAATAGCTTCTCAACAAGATACATAAAGTTATGAGAAAGATTTTTGGGTTCTGTGAGAACATTTATTATTATAATTTCTTTTCTAAAATTAATTTCTAAAGCATTGTGAGATTTTACTTTATTGTGGCTAGCTTTGTGCTTGAGTACTGCAAAACAGTTTGCAATGAAAAGAGCATTTTTGCTGATAAAAAATACTGAGAAGCTTCTTGAGCTTGGACTATAAAATGGCCAATGAAGATCTATCAACTTCCAAGCACTATTTTTTAAAATTAATTTATTAATTCATATGACCAATCATTGGACAGCACTTCAAAAACTTTGGGAGTTTTTTTATTTGTTTTTATAGCAGAAATAAACTCTTGAATGGCAAAACTGGTGAATAGTGTTGGTAGGTAAGCCTGCCCATCAGAAGCAAGAGCATTCAGAATTTAAGTGTTTAGTCAGAGTGACACAGGTTTACTGCAAAAAGTGAAAGCACACAGACATTTGAGATGAGCTGCCTTGTGGGAATCCCTATTGGAGTTGTCTTCCCCTGCAGTGAGGTTTTATTGTCACCTCCTCTCAGGCAAGGTCTGCTCTTGGAATATTTGCCAGTATAATCATCTTCTCTGCATATATGGGGAAGAAGGGAGCAAGGAGGAGAGAGAGGGAGGAAACAAGGGAGAGGAGAAATGAGATCATTGGACATTTTTGGACTTGCCAGTATAGATATATTTCTGTTGGAAAATCACTTTAGCTAAGCTCATTTGTTTTATTCTTTGTTTTATGAAATAGCTGGTATAAATAACAATGCCAAGTGTAACTTTTTGCTGTTAGAAGCTTATAAAGACTCCAACTGTATTAGACAACTGTGAGAAATGAACATACTGCTCATCTAGAGGTTATCTGAGATGCAGTGAATGGCTTTTCACATCTCAGTTCAGTTTAGTACAAAGGGCAGTGGCTTTTATTTCACCTCAGCTGGTTTGAGATAGCACAGATAGAGAGGTAGAAATCACCACACCATTCTGCAACAAACCACTTTCTGTCTGAAAGCAAACCAAGCAGTCACAGCTTCAGCACAGAAAACCTTTTGCACCACTTCAAGGCCTTGCTGTGCCTGCTGATGCCATGAGAGGGCTGGGCTGTGCAGCCATTCCACTACATGGACCTGTTCTAGAGCAGCCTATGGCCATGGCTCCAGAGCATACATCCTAAGGCTCCACCTGCATTGTTCTGCACAATTTCTGGTCATTTCTCCATCCCTCTTATGAACTGGCAGAAATATCAGCCCCCAAAGCACAGATGGGCAAAGGTTTCATCCTGCCCCTCTGACCCTTCCAGACCTCAGCTCCCTGGCCATATATAAGGCTTCTTTGAAGCTACGCTGGTACAACTTGTGTAAGGAGTTCCAGAGGATTAAACTATTCCCTGGGGAGTTCTTCTCACCTAGAAAAGTCGATAATGTCCTCATTTCAGTTAAGCATTCATTAGCTTTCTGTATGCAAGCCATTGAGTGGGCAGGGAAGAGCAGAAGGATGTGTATTGAGAAGACACAATGTTCTCCTCTGGCAATGTGGGAAGACTGGCACATCATAATGTTCAGGAATAATAATTGCACCTCTAGCACTTCCACTACCTACTTGATCAATGTTTAATAAAGATTCAACGTACTGATGTTTTTGAAAAGCAACCACCAGTCCAGATTCACAGCTTGTGAGGGTCAGGATGAGGGCAATGGAGGAGAACTCTTTAAAATGGCTCAATAAGACATTTGATTGAAAACAAAAAGAGTTGAAAAGCAAGTTACTATTTCTGACTTTTGCCACAGAAAAGCAAAATCTCAAATTAAAAAAAATAATATATTTTCACCAAAAACACTGTGAAAGCAGGAATAATAACTGTCATTTGAGTAACTTGTGTTGCCCTTCACATAGGCCAAGCTCTGTAGTCCAGTTGTACATCCTGTCATGCCTGAAGATAACATTCCCCCTCGCTCATGAAAACCATTGCTTCTGGGGAACCTGGCTTACAGGGCACAATGGAGGCATGAGGAAAACAAATGACAGCTTTACAAAGGATTTGGCATAGCACTTCCAAACCAAAGGCACCGGTCTTGGCTGTACTACCTCTGTTTTCAATGAAAAGCACCTATTTCTGCCAAAATTCTATTGAAGTTCAAGTGATTATTTTATTATATCTTAATTGATTGAAAATGTTACCTCTCAATTTTTGTGGATTACCAATTACCTTCCTTGAACCATTGGAGGCAATGATGGACTAATCTTTTTTGTTACATTAAAAAAGAGAAAATGTGGTGCTATAGTACTTGACTAATTTTGCTAGACTTTTGAATCTAATAATAGCATTCTTCGTAATTGATTTAGTCTTTCTCAATTCCACTTAAATTAGCTTTCTGCTTTAATTAAATCACAACATATTTTATACCAGGAGAGAATCGGTCATTTTTACCTGCTGGTATAATTACAAAATATCACCACAATGCACAAGAGAATCCTGAGGTCTACAGTTATAAATAAGCTTTAGAGTTAATGTTATGCTTCTGTTTTCCCTCCAATATTTACAGCATATTTGCATTTCTGATCTATTTTCTGCTGCTATTTTTTACACTGTTTTGCAGATGGTCTTGCAATTCTCAGCATGCAATAATAGGAATTAAATATTTATGGTTGTGCATAACTTCAGTTCTCTCTGCAGTCTTCAGAGTTCCCTGTAGAAGTCAGCATTTGTCAGCTCGGAGCCTGCACTGGCACCAGCAATGATTGTGCTGGCACTGCCTCGTGCTACAGCAAAGACTCTCTCCAGCCCCAGCTCATCCATAATTTCAGTGCATTTCGTCCCCTCCTCTTCACTGAGAAAAGTTATCAAAGTCAAAATTGTTGCCCTACTTTTCCAGCCTGAGGAAGGCATCATGTGAGAGCTGAGATTTTCCTTTGGTTTCTGTGCATCTCAGGCACACCTTGGAGTGGGAGGTTTGACTCTGTATGGGACATTTGTAACTCATGCTTCCAATCAGGCCAAGAGCTCAGACTTCCCTCCCCCTGGCAGTGGGTCACACAAAACTCCCAATGAAGAGGAGCACAAGCTGTCTGCAGGGCTCTCAAGCCTGGCAGTGAGGGACTGCAGGAGCAGGTTTTCAGGGACAGCTGCTCTTCTTCCATCCAAAGCCACAACAGGACAGGACAAGGGGAGCATCCAAGCTCTCAGCAGAACCAAACCTGCAGGTGACACACACAACAGCTGAGACAAGTCTTTGCCTCCTGCTCTCCTGGGTCCTACTCCCTCCTGAGTCTGGGGCTCCTCCTTAAAACCAGTTCTGGTGCTGTTCACAAACTTTAGGATCCTTTTCTAACTAGTAGACAGAAAAGCCATCCCATGCATTTATTCTAGAAATTCCAAAATTAAGTAATAATCAAAAATTAAAAGCACTGCTAGTGTCTGTTAAAAATGCCTGGACTTTTTATTTCTTTCTCTGTTCCCTTATCTGACCATCTGTGCTGCTTTGAGAGCAGGAATTCGAGTTGTTGTCTCACTGTACACAATGAAATGGACCCTGGTAAATCTGCAGGTCCCTCCCCACGACTTTTGCCCTCTGCTATGTAAATGAAATTATTTTATGAAGTTACTTTAATCATAATATGGTACTCTTACATTAGGCCTAATTTCCTTTCAACAGAGCCTCAAAAGAAGGAGCTCATTTACAATGTTCTAAAGCACCTGTACTTTCTTATTGCCTGAACTTTTCTAATATGAATTCTTGTAAGACAGGGCACAACATGAATTATGTGTATCTGTATTCACTCATAAGCCTATAAAAATTTGCATCTACTCCCTTCCCGCTTTTTCTCCTTGTTGGATTTGTTGTTTTCTTCTCAACACAATCTGTTAGAGAGCTGGTAAATCCTTTACATCAGTATATGTTGTTATTTTCAACCTTGAATGTAACCACCTAAAGAAAAAAATAAAGTCCAGAAAGTAAAATATTCCTTTGCTATACATACACTTTTTTTCTGTTCCTAAGTATAATTTCCATTTTTATCTGGCAGAAGCTAGAAAGAGAAAGTAGTGATTTCTCTTAAAAAAATGAGAAAAGCTTAAAAACTTCTGAAACAATATGTATGTCTCCAAAGGGGTACTCACTCAAAATGCCCTGTGTCTCAGTGTGAGCAGAGTTATATGCCTTCCATTTGAACATCATCTCTGAAGTGCGCTGTCTGAAAGAACAGTCTGTAACTTGGAAATTCATTAAATAGAAGTGAGGAAATCCTTTTTATAATGCTGTACATAGACACAGAAAATTATCCCTTGTGCATAACTGCATATGAGAATTCAAATTTTTTACATGTTTGGATACATATGTGTGCATTTATATTGATATATAAATAAGATAAATATGTTATTAATGACTCCCAATAATAATACTGCTGCATATTCTGCTGATAAATGACTTCAGAAATCTCTCAAGGGATGTTGTGGTTACAACAACATTGTTCCAGCACTGTTGGAATAGGACAAGTGGAGTGGACAATTGCTACTGTCAACTCACTCCTCATGTAGAGATTTACTGACAAGCTACTAGTCAAGCTACTACTACTTTACTACTAGCCTCTGGTAGCTTTCAATGACAGACCTCTACTTACAGCTGCACCAGCTCTCTACACAAAAATCTAACTAAAGTCTTCAAATCATGTGAAGGCTCACAGCACTAAAGCTAACATCTGAAAATATTTTATGGAAATATTAACTATTCTAACAAAATATAGCTGTGTAGTAACTGGACTGGTTCAGTAAGCGCTTGAAGCAATCATGTACATGTGGCAGTGTCTATCTGGAGATCTCTGTCAGCCTAAAATTGAGTTTTAATAAAAGATTGCAAAATGAAAACAGATAATTAAAGGCAAATGCAAAAAAGTAGTAACTTCTTAACTTCTAGTTTCTATCACTATGACCACAAACTAGCAGCAAAATGCAATCACTGATCCTACATTTGAAATCACTTAGATGTTACCCACAACCGGCTGATGTAGTAGCTGAAGTCAAAAGAAGTAAGGTGAAGAATAATTAAGAAACTCACAATACATTGCTGCTATACATATACACAACATGGAACAAAAAGGAATCACACTAGCAAGAAGAACACATGGAGGAGACCTAGTGCTTTTCCTGAAAAATTGTCCAAACTTCTTCCTTCAACTAATACTTGGGAGCACATTAGGTTTTAAGGCCAATTGTTCTCACATATTGAAATTGTGGGAACATTGACTTTCTTCATTAAGTCAGAGCTATAATCCATAAGACTGACAATAAAAATATTCATGGTACTCTGTCCAATTTTCAGCTGATTATCATCCTCTGCAAGCAAAGCTGCAGGAAGCAAAAAATTGAGTACCTCATTGAAAAACAGACCAAACTGCTTCTCTCTCACAAACTAAAATGTCCATCTTTGGGAACACACTGGCAAATTTAACTAAAAGAAAAGTATCTGTCCGTGATCTGCTCAGCATATTACCTACTTCATATATTATCATTTACCTGAAGTAAATTAACTTAAGCATTGTTAATTATCTATTTATGCTAATTTTATTGCCAATTATGTATTTATTGAGCATCACTAGGCTTGTAACCAAAAAATCCTAATTTAGTTTGAGAGCTGCAACTCTTTTTAAAAACTTCTGCAAGTCTATCTCCTGAACTTCTTATAGAAGAACAAGATTGTTCTTCTACAACTTTGCTATAACCATGCAGCATTATTAACTTGACAGAAGTATTGGTGACCAGACCAAGCACTCATCTGCCTGAGTTACTACATCTGCTAGTATGTAGCAACTAGGGTGGTTCATAACATTTAACCTCTGGCCTCCTCTGACCTGCAGCTCCAATTGCTCCTCCAGCCAGGCCAAGACCAGCATTTCTCATAAAACTGGAGCAAACTTCCCTCCTGAGGGCCGCAGAGGTCTCCAGGATCACCTGCAACACACTGGAGTGTTCCTCTCAGCTTGGAATCACAGAATGAATTAGATTGGAAAACACCTCTAAGGTCATCAACCATCAGGGCTCTTTCTGCAGCAAGTCCAGACTTTTGGCCTGGGGGTACAAAACTTGCTCACAGATTTGGTAGATTTGCAGTGAGGGACACCCTAAGCCACAAATCCCAAAAATTTGGGAGAACGTTAAGGAAGTATTTGGAGAATGTTAAGGAAATAGCACTGTGTACTTTCTCTTATCTTCCTCCCTCACTCAAGTACCTGCAGCTCAACAAGAGGCAGGATAACTGGCCTGAAATGTGTTTTTTTGCTTATGTTCATTAGGAATTACTGGCCAAAATCTTGTATCCAGAATTTAGAAAAAGAATGAGGCGACATAAGTTTCCCTCATTTCCTTTTCTTTTGGATATTCCAAGGAATGCGAACAACTCACTGGTTTTAAGAAATCAATGAAGACTGTCATGTCCCTGCACGTAAATGAATGACATCTAAACTTTCCACTGTCCAAGTTTGCATATCTGATTGATTTTATGCTGGAGAATTTAGTTTAGGCAAGCAGTACTGCTAAAGTCTCATGCATCAAAACAAGACAGACTTTCATTTGACATCTCCTGAAAAACAGAGTGAAACTGTCCAAACTCTTCAAGTACACTTGGACTGCTTGACCTTGTAGAGGAGCTATTTGTATCACCCAGGGAAGTGCAGCACGGAGTGAGACTGTGGCCTCCACTTTGCTATACCCTTCTATATGAATGATAAAAATTATCTCAGGAATGAAAGCACAGATTAAAAAACAAGTCCAAGATGTTCTCAGAACAAGGGTGTTAGTAGCACAGCACTAAAGCTTACAAATTGTGCCAGCAGAAAAAAAGCACTTAAGGGACACTTCAGGTAGAAAACATCCTGGGGAAATAAGGATGGCAGTGGCTGAAAAATTTGTTCAGACCTTGTGCACATTAGAGCAAAACCATCCCCACCCATGTCAGTGACTCCAGGTCACTGAGAACTACAACTTCCTTCCAAACTGAAGATCTCACTCAGCTGACTAGTCTTCAGCTAAATATCACCATCTGATTTAATTCTGAATTTTAAGATTAATTATTTTTTCTGTCATTTGACTGGATTTTCTCACCTTCCTTATTAAGGAGAAAGTTGGACTTGAGTTTTATATTATGACAGCACCCTTCCCTGAGACTGTGTGCTGATAAACAAGGCTCTGCAACTTCCATAACCATTTCTTCTTTTAGATACTAACCAAGGCAATAACAATTTTATCTGAAGAACACAAATACATTTGAGGTGACTAACAAAGAGAAAACAGCTTTTTATTACCTGAAATATTCTACAAAGTTGTCAACAAAAGAAGAGTGGGTTGACTGAAATGCACATCAGTCAATAAAGCAACAATCATCATTTCAAATCACTCAGGGAAAAATACATTTATCTGTGGCTGCTTTTATGAGTGGAAATTAATTCAGCCAAATTTCAGAGAGGCATAAATGGCCTTTTGTCAGAACCACCATAGCCAAATTGTTATTTCTTTCTGACTTCTAGCACGATGTCAAATCCCAGAATCTCACATGACAAAACCCAGAATCTCACATAACAAAACCCAGAATCTCACACAACAAGGAGTGCAGAGTCCCCTCAAACAGAGACCAAGGACAGGACACAACCACAGCCAGCCCCTTCCAGAGCTGGATGGGGGCTACCCTGATTTGGGTGAAAAAAGAAGATGCTGCAGGGTGAATGTGCCAGCTCAAGTCCATGGCACTGCTGCTTTTCAAATGAAAGGCAAGTGGCAGGTCAGTTTTAGCAAACAAGAAGGGAGCCACAAGCATTACATCTCAGGAGAGCACAGGTTATGATGGCCAGATCAATACTAGATAAATAACAGTGCACCCCACACAGCCTGCTGTCTTAAATCAGTGCTGCCAATCTATGCCTTCTGAAGGAGAGTTAAAAATGACATTGAAGGTTTTCATGGGCTTTTACTTCAGAGTGAATCCATTCAGCCTGGGGAGCCATAAAGATCCTCTCAGAGAACCTGCTCTTATCCAGCAGCAGCAGCATTCCTGCTTCACCAGGACACTTTTAATGCATCTGACCAGCAGGGTCACTCAGGCATCCCTTCCCACAGAACAGAGCCCTAATTTCATGACTATGCAGAGCATAACACAGAAGAAAATCATGACAGCTTTAGACCCTGTGCCCTGCTCATCTCCCCAAACAACTCCGCTTCTGCTTTCAGTGACTTGTTCCCAAGCTTTTCTGACAAATGAGTCATTACCTGTCCACCCATGATTCTTTTGGCAGAAGAAAAAAAAGCCTTGTGCAATATCCATCACTCTGAGGGACAGCAGCAACAACTGGAAAACAGCTCTTACCAACAGGGTGCTGCTCACAGAGAGCAAGGGAGCAGTGGACAAATCCTTGTGCCGGGCTCTCCCAGGCCACGGCAGCTGCAGAGCACCACCCAGAAACCCCCTCCTCCAACGGAGGGACAGGGCTGGCTCCCAGGACCCCCCATGCCAGGTTTTTCCATGCTGAGAGAAGCTTGGCCATCCTGACTGAGTGCCAGCCAGAGGCAGATCTGCCAGAGCTGGTCCCAGCACTGCAGCTCCACTCTGCACACAAAAGGCTCCTAGAGAATGGCTGAGGTCTCCAGTTACCCTAATGCCATTACTAACTACCCCATACAGCAAAAAAGACGACTTTTATGCATTTTTCCTCAACATTTGAAGGAACAATCTCCTAAACACCACCTTTCCTTTGAAACTCTGAGTTTACCCAGGTTGCATCTCACTCTGTGCCTACCTCACCCTGCCTGACCCCGCTTTTCCCACCTCCATTCCCTCCCCCTTTTGTTTTCTCTATCATCAATGTGCTTCTGCTGAGAATCATTTTTAAATTGTTTTCATGTTAGTTCTTTATTAAGTATCTTGATCTAAGTTTGTTCTGTTTGTTGTTCTTATAGAAAAATAAGTGAATGGCATTTAACAGGTCCATTCCAACCCAAGCCATTCTGTGATTCTGTGGCTCTTTATTTGCAATTTCTTGTGCAGAGTATAATCTGTGCTGCATCTTCCTGTCACATCATGCTGATAAAAATCTAATTAAAGATTTTTATACTTTTTCTTTTCTCTGTTTTCTCAGACACAAAGTTCTGGTTTTTTAGTATCACCTGATTTTTATGGAAGCCATCTCTTCCAGATAGACATTCTGGAAGCAGCAGCAATAATTTCTGACCTATTATGGGCAAATCAGCAGTATTAAGTAATCTTCAAAGCACTTCTGTAGTTGGTACAAAATGTATATAAGCTGCTCCGTTGGCAAAATTATCTACCTTCTGGTGCCATTACACAGAACAGCCTAATATGCATAATTACAGTAATTATGCAGAGTACAGCACAAACAAAAACAAAATTATATGCTGCTTCACACTGGCACTCTTTCAGACAGAAATTCATTTTCACATTTACAGTATTGCAAATATGGACAACATTATTACAGCAGAATTTGAACATAATTATGCATACCAATTCCACATTAAATTGGTGGTTTCCATCTTCAGTAAGTTGTAGGTAACTGTTGTGGTGTCTTTTTGATAGTACACTAAACCACCCAAACTTCAACAACATGTAAGTCCATCTCTGCTTTTCTTTCAACAGTATCACTGAAAGTATCACAGCATCTGTAACCACCTGCTGCCTTCAGGCTGACTGACTCTGCTTTACATAGCATTTGGAACTAGTAGGAAGTGCCAGCCATCAAAAATAAACCTAAAATCACATCTTCAGGTAATTCTAAAAAGAAACATCCTTCCCTGTTTAGAATTTAAAACATTAAAAACAAAAAAATAAAAAAAAAGAGAGAGGGGGAAAATATTTTAAGCAGAATGGGCTCTTTCATTTCAGTTCAATTATTTTTAAGCAAAATGAAAACTTGGAGCCCAAGGTCTGAGACTTCCTACAACTGCAGTAACAACCTGCATGAGCACAGCTCTTTCCAAAACACACATCCCCTGTAGCCTATGATAAAATGTCAAGCTACTGCTATTTTATGCATATGGTTACATAAAAGGAGAATCCCTGTTGGGCCACAAGACTTCTCTGACATTGGCTGGAAAGTGTTCCACAGCTTTTCCTCTTGTCAGCCCCAGCAGCTGGGCAATGCCCTGGGGTCAGAACAAGAGGGAGATGAGTGAGTAAGTGTTGAGGGTATTTGGAAAGGACTCACCAGGAACCAGAGATAAGGCACTGCTGGGACTGGAAGAGCATCCAGAACCCATCCAGAAAAGCAGAAAGTGCTTGTAGTGCTGGGGAGTGACTGCAGTCAGTGAGTTGCTGTTGGCACAGAAAACCTGCACTTGGAAACTCAGTAGCTGGAAGAATAATGAGTGGCCCAGTTTAAAGCTTCCAGGAGAAGAAGATTGATGCCAATGGCAATTTTCGAAGTCTTTCTCATCTGTTTGGACATCAGCTCTTTCAAAATGGTTTCATCTACCCAGGCTTTTGATACTTAGTAGAGGGAAGACAGAGGAAGAAGGATCATGGCAAGCAGGCTGCTGAGGAAAGCAAAACTGAATAATTTGTAAAAGGACTGAATTAATAGAACAGTTTTCCACATTGTCACGTTATGATGACCTCCTCAGCTCAGAGTGGATACACTGGCAGACATTAAAACCAAGACCAAGGCCAGGAAATGCAAAATTGCTCATGTGAGAGGAAAGCCACGAAGCTCTGCTGTGGGTCAGCAGGGACAGGGATGCTCAGACTTGTCCAGACTGATCAACCATGGGAGAGGCAATCAGCCAAGCTCCTTCAGCCACTTCCCTGTCCTGAAAGCCCCAGGGCTCAAGAACCATGTGAGCAGAGAAGCACTGTTTCCTTCCAGATGTTCCTCTAATCAACTCTGAGTGAAAGTTAAAATGCTAACTTTTCTTAAGGAAATAAGGCTCTTCATGTCTGCATCCAGGACTGTTTGTCTTTTGTTGTGTCTCTTCCCTAACCTTTTGTGAACCCATTGGACAATTTAGATCTAATAAGACAAGCCAGAAGTCTTACAGTCATTAAGTTCCTACACATTTCCTGAAAATAGCATGTGGGTGGAAGAGAAAGAGCTCATTAATGCTGCTTGTGGGGGAAAGGTTGGTGAACAAACTCCCACCTCTTTAGAAACCAGATTGTACACAAGGGACAGAAAGCAAGTGGTTATGAAAATCCCAAGTGTGGGGAAAGCTTGAGGTCTGCAGAGGACCCAAACAAAAAGATCAAAACCACAGAACCACACACACTTTGCTTCTTCATGTGTTTTGACACTCAGTCTTACTACTGGGGGTAATCCAATCTATTTTAGTTTCAGGACCTGAAAAGAGAAGGGGACCAGGTGTACTTGTGTTTGGAGTCTAAGTGTGCACATCTGTGAGCCCATGTAAGCTTCATGCAGGAAGGAAACACTCCTGAAATAACATGAAGCTGTCATGTATCTTTAACTGCCCTGAGACTGGGGAACTGCCATTTGTAATTGCTGATTGTAGGTGGCCATTGACAAAATTGATGGAGCCCTGGTTGTCAAGTGGACTGCCCTGCACAGCTGACTACAACGGAAAAGAAGGTTTGGTTATCACAAAACAACCCAAAACTAGGATGAAAGCTTTATAATCAAAGCTGTGCTTCATGTATTAGCTGAATATTCTGCTTCCATGTGAAGATGTACCAGTTGAACGAACCAGTTTTGACTCTTTGATAAAATTATATATTTAATCACATTTACAATCAAATAGCAGCCAGCTTCTTCACTGTTAACATGGGGGTGCTTTTTGTATAGGTATTTTAGCATGCAACATTCTGTGTTGTCTCTGGATTGCCACCAAGTGCAAGGATTCAGGCCTTCACTTTTATTGGCAGAAAATATCCTACAATTTTCCTGAAGTTCAAGGCTTAATTCTCATCCCTACAGCACTCTGACTATATAATAATCTTCAAGTTGTCACTAAGGAGCTATGGCAATTGCTTGAAGAGAATGACCTAAAGCAGCTTCTCAAACTTCTACTTTTTTATCTTATATTCTTTTAATCCTAATAATCTTAAATTTAAAAAAAAACATATAAAAAGATTGAAATACTTTAAATAAGGCAGAGGATATTTTCATTTACTTTCTTTAATCAAAAGATTTTCCAAATGTGACCACTTAAAAGAAACATTTCCACTGCAAATACTTGACAAATAAAATGTATTACACATAATGATTTCAGCTTCTGACATTTTATTTACACATATGCTTTATTTTATGGGAGTGTTCTCTTCATTTTGCTTTATCCTATGATGCTTTTAGAATGACTTAACTTTATTCCCAGATCAAACCACCTCCCTAATAAGTTCATTTGTCCTTTTGGATGCAGCACTGGATCCTTTTGAAGTAAGCACACCCTTTGGATCCTTTTGAAGTAAGCACACCCAAGCCAGTCACAAATGAAGACTGCTCTGAGTGGAACTCACTTATGTCCATAAGTCCAACTCGTCACAGTTTGCAGGTTGATAAATCTGGAATCACAGACACTGCTCAGGAGGCAAGTTGTCTGAAAGTTGCATGGAACTTTGGTTTTGCAAAAGGGCAAAAAGCAAAGCAACACAAGGAGCCCAGTTTGATTCATGAGAGAGAAACCCTTTCAGGAGCCTTGTTCCCCTGCAGGACACCTGGGCTCTGCTCACTGCACCAGTTGCACCAGCAGCCACTCATTAAAAATGTATTCGAGGTTCACAAAGTCATAGATTGGTTGAGTTTGGAAGGCAGATCCTCCAGTCCTGACCTGTACTCAGAGCAGAGTCCAAAAAAGACAGTTTCTCAGGGCTGTGTCCAGTCAGGTTTTGCACATCTCCAAAGGGTTTTGCCTCAGGGCACTTTTTCCTTGATGTTCAACAACAGAAGAATTGGTGCACTACCAATACTTTATCCAATTTGTTGATACTACAACCTGTACCAACAAATTGGATAAAAGCAACCATCTCTCCCTAAAACATCACAGCTCTTATTAGATCAGAATGGTCTTTTGTACTACCACTGCTATTGCTACCGTAAAATTTCAATTTTCTTTTTTGAGCTTTAAGAGTTGGTTTTACAGATTTTTCACAAGTAATTAAAATCTCCTGCCTCTTACCTCTGCATATTTGAACAGATTGCCTCATATATTCTCTAAAACTATTATTAATCACATTTATTACCTGAAGATTTAAGCCTTCATTTGAGAGGTCCATATAGAGAGTAAGGAGGTACTTTTGGAGAGGAACATTTCTGAGCTGTGTACTTCTTCCATTAATCAAGGCACCAAAGGAAGGATCTCCACCGATACAGCTGCACCAGTTCTCAGCAGGCAACAATCTCCCTTTAACATCTGTAAAGCATTTCTTATTTAATAATACCAGCTAATTAAATAATCAGAGAAGCACATGTGTATAGAGAATCAGAGAAGTATATGCCTATGAAGACTGTTCAGTCCCAGGCACAAATGTGAGAATGTGGTTTTTTTCTTCTAATTAGCATTGAAGCTAAATTCTTTCTTAGCTCTTCACCTTACTGCTCATTTGAATTTCTCAGAAGTGTTCATTTTGACTCAAAGAAAAGCTGTGATTCAAATCCTTGCAGCTTTGCTGATGCTCAGATTAGATCTCCTCGTGGAGCAAAGTGTTCCCCAGGACAGCTCTGCTTAGCAGGATGCAGGGTTCAGTATTTGTGTGAATCAATCCAGACCATTTCAGGGTCACTTTTAGCAAAGGAAAGCCTGCCTGTTAAGACCAGATAAGAGTGAGGTCATTGATTTATTTTTCCCTCATTATCTGGCAAGGTTTCAGTTGAAGCCTAAACTCATTATCTCTGTGGAAATACAAACACAACTTGGTCCCTTGAAGCAAGTTAATTTAGTTTGAAAACAGTTAGGGAGTTACCTTCTGAATTCAATTAGCTAATAACTCCTGATGGGTAAAGGTCACAGAAGAGCAAGGCACTGTGCTGGTTCAAGTTAAATGCAATTCTAGGTAATATCAGAGCATCACTTTTCCCCTTCTTACTGAGTCATGGCTGCAGCTTCTGGCCACAATCTCCAAATACTCTGTCAATAAAAGAGACAAATTTATGCCAGAAAGGATCACCTTCAAGGATGAGAACAGCAGCAGTACCTTTGAGCTACAGCTCCTTCATTGTCTTCCCTTAATATTGGAAATAAATCAGCAAGGGAAGACATTCCCCCTTTCAACCACACTGAATAAAGCCCTTCTACTCACCCATGTTAATCAAAACAACCTGTACATTAAAATCCAAATCCCTTTCTGCAGCAAGATGCAGGATTCACTTTCTATTCACAGCTGTAGAGATGGTTCCTGTAAGGACTGATGCTGCAGGAGAGCCTGTGCTCCTGAAAGAGATGTGACACTTGAGGATCCCTCATAGACCACCAGCTGCAGGAGGCTGCTTCAGGCTGGGCTGGGAAAACATTTCCAGCTTTACATCCAAGTTAGAAAATAATACAGTGATAGAAACTCTGACAGGCTTGATCACAGTATAATAAGTGTTGGTGTTACTGCCATAACGGAGGGGAAGTGAATGGTGGAAGGGCGGCGCAGTTTAATTGTTCTCGCAAGGAAACACCAGGCTCTGAACCACCGCAGGCAATCACCAGCTACAAGCAGTTCCCTCTTAGAGAAACAATTTTTCATTTTATAATGTGAAAGCAAATTTCTTGCCAGTATTACCGCAGGTCATTAGCTATATTGTAATTCTTGTGTTTTTCCAAACTGATTTCCCCCTTAATTTGATTTTGAGCAGCTGATTAAATTTACCCTCCTTGAAGAAACAGACATTCAATTTAACTCTAGTTCGACATTCTCCTGGTATCAAAACGCAGTTCTCATGGTCGCACTTCTAGCTACAGAGTATTTTTGTCACTGCTTTAAAGGGACATTCTGTAACCAATGATAATATGTTGGCTTCTCCTGCACATCCATGTTATACACAAGCTCAGAAAGCAGAACAATAAACTGTACAAAAGGTACTCTTCAGACAACTAGAAATCATTGAATTACAGGATGAAGGAAAACCTAATGCAGAATTGATCATTTTACTTACTTATCCCACAAGGAACTAAATTCCATACCAGAGGCACAGGTGCCTCTGGCTCATTGCCGTAGTTCCCAGGGCTCTCACTTCCCAGGTTGCTGGATCCATGAGACCTTCCAAACACCTTCTCTTTCAAGACTCTGAGTCGACATCCAGGCTGGGTCTAAATTATTTAAGTAGGGATCAAACCTTGGGATGCTGTAGGTCTCTGAGCTATTTTATGTGCAAAACATTAAAAAAAAACATTAAACAGAAACATTATGCAGAAGAATTCTACTGGATCAGATCAAAGGTCCACTTAGTCCAGTATTCCTTCTCTAACAGGAACCAGCAGCAGATACCAAGGCAAACAATTTTAAAAGGGGTAACCATACAGTCATTTTCTCCACTCTTTCCTCCCCACATGCAGAGCCTGCCACACAGGCAGCTCCTCAGGCACAAATTTCATCTCCTTCCCTATTAGTCCCTGATTTTCTTTCCCTGTTAATTTGCCTCATTGGTTTTGAGCCCATCTAACCTCCTGACACCCAGCAGATACTGTAAGACTGGGTCCAGTTTAATCACACACCACAAAGACCAAGTTTGCTGTTGTTTGCTTAAGCCACTACCCAGTAATTCCACCTGATGTCCCTTGTTCTTGTTCTGGGAGAAACGCAAACAATCATTTGCTACTTATTTTCTCCATGCCACTCATGATTTTAAACGCCGCTATCGCATGCCTTTCCACCTTCCCTTTCCCCAGCTAAAGAGTCTATCTAATCAATCTCAATTCAGGAGCTGTTCTTTCTTTGTGAAAACACTTGTCAGGTTTCTCAGTCCCCTTTGAACACTGGCATGCCTTTTCTTAGATGTGGAGACCAGAACAGCGCACAGTAACCAAGAGGTGAATAGACAGCAAAATAATTATTTTGTTTGCTGTGTCTTCCCTAGCAATTTCTGACAATCCATTTGCTTTTGAGCCTTGCTCTGTCCTCAGCCAACGTTTCTTAGAATTACTGACAGCTAATTTGAGCTCTGTTCCCTGAGTCACAATAGGTAGTTTAAAGCCCATTTCAGCACTGTACAGTCAGGTTTATTTTTTCCCTTGTGCGTTATCTTGTGGTTACTGGCACCAAATGCAGGCTGCCATTTTACTGCAATGCCACTCACCACATTTTTAAAAGTAGATTTTTATTTCTCCTACCCTGAATAACTCCATCAAAGAAGCATCCAGCACTATTTAGGACATTTTCCAGACCACTTATGAATATGCCAGACATCACAGAACTCAGTGCAGATCCCTGTGGGATTCCACTTGTTATCTCCCACTGAAATACCTGACTGTTTATTCCTACTCCTCACATCATTTCCAGCAGGGAACTTTCCTTTCATCTTGCTACTGTTTTGCTTCTTTAGGATCTTCTGACTGAGGAGCTTATCAAAAGCTTTAGGAAAATCTGAGCACGCTGTACCAACCAAATCACCCTAATCCACACTCATGTCAGTGCTTCAGACAAAGAGCAGTGGATTTCTCTCAGACACGATTTCTCTTGACAAAAGCCACATTGACATGTTTCCAAAGTCCTTTTTAAACAGAGGTGACAAATTGCTATTTTCCCTTTCTGTGGTGCAGTAGATGTGTGGGGCAGAGGTGCAGGAGCTCCTGTTCTGCTGCTGAAAGCTGGCTGAGTCTGAGCATGCAGTGGTTGCAATGACAAGGCCCTGCCTGCCCTTCTGAAGGATGCCAAGCACTGCTTCTTCTCCAGGGATTCCCCTTTAGTGCCTTCAACACAGCCACTCGTGCTGCTTCACAGCAGCAGAACCCCTCTCGCTGTGACTCTTTCTCCACTCACACTCCTGCTTTTTCCTGCAGCTGCTCAGTTCTGCGAATTAATTCCACACCTTTAGTGCCCAGAACATCCCCACAGAACAACCCTTCCCTCAGCAGCCAGACCTCTCCTGCAGCCAGGCTGCACCCTCCTTGTGAACTCAGGACTTTCTGGAAGGGGCCGGGATCTGCTCTCACAGGGAGAGGCCCCTGCCTTTCTCCCCCACGTTCAGCCACCCCTGAAGAACATGGCGTGACAGAGCTATCTTTCAAGAAGGTTTAACCAAACTCTGAATTAAAATTCATGTGGGCTGCCCAGTGAGAAAAATTTTGAAGCCACGGAACTATACTGGTGCTTCCTTTTACAATCAGAGATTAATCATCTTAGTGTTACGGCTACTCATGTAAAGCCTGAGGCATTAATTAAATTAATGTAAGTGACAGAGTTTCCCTAATAGCATTCAGCTATTTGACGACATATCTGGTAGTTATTTCAAATTGTTGTGGCTATTCCAAATAAAATTTAACTATGCAAACACACTTGGTTTCTAGTTTTACCTGGTTTTATGTTAATAGGCTTATTCTTATCCTATTCTTATCCCTTTTCACATTTTTCATTTAATACCTTGGAAAATATAAGCATGCACATTTCAGTTGCAACTTAGCTTTTCAGAATATATCACAAGTTCTTTGAGATGTATACATAAAATCAGTAAAAAATCCACCAGGATCTTAGGCATTGCTTTGCATGTATGAGGTGCTATCTGTAAAAGAATTCAATCAGAAAATTCATTACAAAATGTGAGAAATGGCCCAGAACCTTCAGTCTAGTGTATGCTGAAATTTATGAAGTGGTGTTAAGGGAAAATTGTTTCCAGAAGGCATCAGATAAGATAGCAAAGATAAAGACTTCCAAATAAGGAATTGGAAAACAGACACACACAGTGATGCCCAAAATATGCCTTTTTAATTCCAGGTACCAATGCTCTAGTTAACAGGTAGATCTGAATTTGCTCATATGAAGTGAGGCCAGGGATTAAAAATGTTCCTGTCCCTGAAAACAGATATTATGAAGTGTGTCAATAGTAATAGAGTATGCTCAACTGAGGAGGTGAACCTTTCAGTGGAAAAAAAATACTTGAGTTTTTTCACTGACACACTTAGGTGTCTATGTGCATACATGTACATACAGAGGCCATGAGAGCTCATGGAGAATTGTGAAAACACAGGCCCTGGGTTTCTCAGTCTTTTTAATACTGAAAGGTGAAACAGCTCAAGTGGCACATTCTCCTGCTGTGAAACACCCTCAAATGTTTCCTTTCACATGAAATGTCTTTTGAGTTGGACCACTTAAGTCCCTGGGGCTACAGTAAGTACCACTAGGCAGTAAATGGTATAATTTACTGCAAAATTTGTGTACAAAATATCTCCCTTCACAGCACCCCAGAAGTCAGAAGGACACATGCACAATGAATATTTCAGGACTTAGAACGCATGAAGAAAGAAAAATTCAGAAACTATAGGTCCCAAACCCAACCACATTGGGACATTCACTGCACAGAAACCGAGCTTGAATGAACAGTTTCCAACTAATTAAAACCTAACAACCATAGCAATGCTTCCAGCTCTGCATGCTTCACTAAACATTTAATTTTTTCCACTAACTTTCATTTCATATATTTTAGCAATATTTGTGTCTCTTGATGCATTGCTGATGCTCAGATTCAGTTCAGTTTTCCCAAGTCTTTAATCCACACTAATTTCCTCAGGTGCCTGGGTCAACCTTTCAGAGATGATGTTCTTCCAAATCCAAGCCTGGTCCAGCGGTTTTGGGATATTTAACCAGGGCAGAAGTGTCCTCTGGGCTGAGTGGAAGCAGGGTAATGCCAGACTCCTCCTGGTGATGCCTGTAACTAACCAGGCTCTGAAAACAGCCCTGACCCTGCTGCCTCTCTCAACAGCAGTTTTCTGCTGGGGAGGGCATGCTGGAAGGAGCTGCTGGCCTCTCCCTCAGCCAGGAGAAGCCTGCAGGAACAGCAGGACAGCTGTTCAGACCCCACACACTCTGCCCTTACACAAACCTCATGTAAGAACTACAACCAAAACCTGACCCGTGGCAAAAGGCTCCTCCTCGTTCTGCCTTCAGCCACCCAAAGGCTGGGCACAGTTGTTCAGGAACGTCACAGTATTTGCTTGTTTCCCCAAAATCTTTTCTTCAAATGTCTCACAAGTATATGGAAGCTCATCTTTCATTTAAAACAAGGCCTCCATGGAAACCCAGACATGTGAATCCTACATGCACACCAGAAACCAGACAGGTCCGAGATCTCCAAGCCTCTTACTGCTCCTGCTTTCCATCTTCCAACCTCTCAGGATCTGTGTTTAGCAACACTGCACAAAAGCTCAAGGCATAGGATTCACCATTTCTTCCTTCCAGGCTTGGGGCTGTTATCTGGGTCACTGTGGAGAGTGAGGAAAGAGGGAACATTTTGGCTGGTGTGCTGGGGAGAATCACTGCTGCCCAGCAGAGCTCATGCTCTTCCATTGTGGAAGCACTGCTGCCACCAACAGCAGGCTTCACACCACAAATGTTCAGGCAAAAAGCAAAACCTTTACAGCTTCTGAAAAACAGACAGCCCCTGTAGCTCCAGAAAGACAGACTTCCGTTTTCTCTGAGTGGGTGCAGAAGGATTTAGTACATTTACTGACCAGGCCATACCTTCTCTCATCTGGAGCCTTCTGCCTGCTCTTTACTTGCGATTTTTCAAAAAAAACCCTGTGTGAGACAGGACATACCTGTGACAGTCTGTCCCTCCCTCCACAATAGCAGCCCTGCAGCAGCTCTCCTCCTTTATCAGGAGCACCCAGGAGCAGCGAGATGGGAATGGGAATGCACCAAAGCACAAAGTGGCTTCAGTGGGATTATAATGAACCACTGCCCCTTAACAGACAATTGGGTAAATATAAACAATGGTTTGCTGTGTGACCTACTCAAGTATGTCCAGGCAGGAGGCACAGCAAGCAGGTGACTCTCAAGGTGTGCTGCTGCTACCTGGGGAGGGGCAGAGCACAGAGCTCATGGCCCAGCCAAGCCTTCCAGTATCAATGCCAACTTGCCACAAGTTTCTAGATGGCTTTCTAGTAAGAAAACAGAGCTAATGGGCAGCAAAAATTAAATTAACAAAGAGATTAGGTCATGTATTTTTAATAAGGCACTTTTTAAATGAATTCTTTCTTGCTAAACACTAGGAGGTTCCAGTCTGTTGGTAATGTGGCTGCAGACTCACCAGGACAAAAAGCATCATGTCAGGCCTCTGAGAAATGGCAGCAAATGTTGCAAACGACCTTGAAGAGTGCTTTCCTACAGGATGATCAGGAGATACAGAATCTGACTTCTTGGGTTGGTTTTTTCTTTTAATGCTGCTTGTTTCATTTCCATTAAAAAAACCATCTGGCAGAAAACTTATCTCAGAAATCAACACCCAGGTCCAAGAGAGGAACTCTGCTCCATGAACTATTCTGTGTTATCAGCTTTCTTAACTGGCAACTTCACTTCACTCAATAGTTGCTCACAGCAACTATTTCAAAGCGTAGGCTGGAGGAATAATCCCTTGCAACAGCTATTTGTGCAGAAGGTCAACACATCATTTTATATATCTCAGCAACATTTACCACTTCAAATCTTAGAAAGTCTTAAAGTCTTTTTTAAAATAGGGGGAATTATTTGGCAGCACCTCCTACACAGTGAATGACAGAGATGACACAAATTCTGACAAGACAGCTGCAGTTGTAGAGTGGTTCAGATAAACCCATCCCTGTGTCCAGGGACAGGCTTTGGGTCATGCCTGGAGTGGCACAGGGAGCATTAACTGTGCTCATGCAGAAGTGTTATTTTATTTTCACATTACACCCGTTCCCCTTTTCATCCCTTTAGGCTCCATACTGAGGAAAACAGTCAGAATATACTGGTTCTCATTCTTGCCTTATGATTTAAGTGTGCAAGTTGCACACTGTGCTTTATTTTAGGCTTCAAGAGTGGCAGAAAAAAGAAAAGCAGCTGCACCCAACTGTAGCAAGTATCAGTATTTTCTAAATATTTTTGTCCATATTTTGATTCTGTAATGGTGAATATGATTGTAGGGTATAAACATATAAATGCTCTGCACACAGGTAATATACTTCAAGTGTACTACCTATAGTACCTATAACATATTGAAATCTCTCTGTTTGCACTTAAGAATTTGTAAATTCGCAAACTTCTCCAAACTTCTAAGAATGATGCCTTTTTGAAAATAAGTAAACATGCAATAATAAATAAAACTCATCTCTATGTACCACAGCCTTTTTTTCCCTTTAATCATGGGAAAATAACAGCACTGCATTTCAAGTCTAGTTGTGGTTGATCAAATATTTACTCTTGCACAGAGGCATGGCTTCCCAAGGCTACTTGGAAAGTTGGCAAATCAAAGCAGAGAAAGAGCTTTGACTCTAACAGGAGTTATTTTAGTATTAATGCAAAGTAATTTACAGTTTACTACACAGCTTATATGCTAAATTAGACTATTGGATTTATCTGAAGGAGCCTTAAGTCATATACCCATGGTCCAAGGAACACAAATATTGGGTCCATTTCACTTCCAATTACTAAGAAATTTTGCTTCATAAGGAAATCTTTAGGTCCTTACATTAGACTAAGCAGGCAAGCTGAAATATTTGAACCTCTGAAATATTTGCAAAATTGAACTGGAATAGGTGAGGATGTTACCATAAAAAAGGTAAAGCCTTCATTTATTTACAGCAATTCTAAATGGAGCACAGAGATTTCTGAAAGTGCAGAGAAGAACGAGGGCCTCTGCACTCCACTTCAATTAAAGTAGAGATGATAGCTTCCTGGACTGCTTCCTAATCTCCCAGAAACTGTGCATAGCTAGCAAAAAAGAAAACAGAAACAAAAATCAAGTATTGATTTCATTATTCCATAGCAAGCAGTTTAAAACTCATTTTCTCTTACACATCTTCACCTCTTTCACCAGAAATTTTATGAGTTTTTTTTTCTTCCTGTTTAAGAGATTTCAGTAGCTTCACCAGCATCTTCACTCTCAGAGTTTATTCAATAAACTTTTTACTGAAAAATTATATAAGTTGTAAAAAGTTCACAGAAACCGGGGTTGTTTTTGAGGACTGAATATAGATTTCAATTTTCATTTCCTACACCTGTGGAGCTTGTATCTTAGAGAAGAAACTACCAGATCCCAGATTTTAGGGAATTTCAGACTCTCGGGGAATAGATGACTTCAGTTCCTTCCACCGGTATAACAAACATTGTACTGCCATCTAGTGAGCAATGTAAAAGCAACTGACACACCAACGTAAATATTACTCATTGCAAGGCATTGTTCTCTTTCATAAATACAAATAGAAGAGAATAGCAAATTTAGGTATGGAACACGGCAAGAAAATAGATAATAGAAAAAGCTTTGGAAGATAAAAGTGAAGAGGCACAGGCAGGCCAGCATAACAAGAGGAGTTGGGAGTTCTTTATGACCATGCTACCCCACCATGCTGGGAATGCAGCCCTCTCTCCTCCACAGATCAAGGGATCACCATCATCCATGCTTCAGACAGTAGGGTCAATTTTTTGACAATAGCTAAATATTCACTTTTTCCTCACTGGCCAAATGCAAGGCATGTAGCACACCCATAAGATTGAGCCAATAAACATTAGCAATATCTGTCCCCATTCTGGTTTAACAGAAGAGGAAATCAGGTTGCCACGGGGCTTCTTTCCATCCATGAAGCTGTGGTTCAAACACCTGTGAGGACAAGACACAGCTTTGCTTTGTCTGAGCAGAGAGGTGACAAATTTTCCACCTTTTCCCAAAGGCTGACTGAGCGCTCAAGGCTTGGACCTGAGTGCTCTAGGCTCAGTTCAGATGTGAGACGGCAGAACCAAGGCTGGGACCCCGAAGGCAGGAGCCTGTGAATGTCTCTGGTGGAGATCACTGCCCTTGACACAGTGGGGTTACTGCTCTGTGGCTGAAGGTCTGTCTTGCTTAGCACCACCTGACAAAGCCAGCAAGGTGATCCTGGCTAGCAAGCTCCTGGCTGTGATGGCCTCAGGGCACAGCAGCAGCTCCAGACATCCAGCATTGGCTTTCCAGAGCAATTCCTCAAGTGTCCTTCACAGCTCACTGACTTGCAGAGCACAGCAGATGTCTAACAGGTGCTGTCAGCACTGACTTTCTCTGTCCTCATCAGTACAGCTGGCCAAAAATTGTGCTAGTGCACAGAGATGTTTTGGGCATTTCTTTGAACACAGACTTGTTAAAGGAAGAAGAAATGAGATAGAGCATAAACACACTTGTAACCCACCCCCAGGTGACAGCCAAAGGAAAACTGACAAGGTCCCACAAGGACTATGTGGCTTGTCAACCCAAGCAGGTGGTTTCACAATGTTTGTTTTTATTCACAAACTTGCAGATTCTGTCAGCACTTACAGAGGCAGAAGGAAGCTTGGAACAGAGGTGCTTTAGGAACCCCTGACCCTGGGACTAGCAGCCCCAACCACCCTTTGTTGCCAAGCTCAGTCAAACACATCAACAACCTGCTCTGCCCTGCTCCTATCCCACAGCCCTGCAGGGTTTTGACACCAATGACACAGGAAGCAGAGCTGCTGGAGGAGAAAGAAATGAAGCAGAACTTTTCTATGGCAGGTGTGTTTGCAGAGGAAAAACATAAATTCATCTCTAAACACTAATGCATTCCCCCAAGGTAGGCTGCAGGAATAAACACATCTTTGTTGCTTCTATAGTATAAAGTGGCAGATTTTACTAAGTCCATGTTTATTCTTACTCAGTCATACTGCTTCCAGTAGCTGACAACACAAGCAGCAGTCAGAAGTCAGCAGGATGCAGCTCCTGTTAAAGCAAATAGCATCACCCAACACTTCTCAGACTGATACACATTTTCTTCAAGGCCCCTTTGCAGCCAGCACACACAGCTGACCCCACCAGTCTGGCCTTAGCAAGAGCCAAAGAGAAGAAGTCATCTCTAATTGTTCATTTTAATTATGGTCATTCTGTTACAATCCCTCTCACAAAACAGATGTTTTCTACTCTCCTTTCTCCAAAGTTTCCTATGCTATAGATTTTTTGTCATGCATGATGAGCAATGCAATATATTTGTTAAAATGTCCCTGTAAATGAGGAGGATAAAACCAACTGCAAGTTTCACCAGCACAATACTGAACATCAGTACCATCTGTTCCAGGAAATGGTGATGGGTATCTTGCTACAATATATTACACTAATTTTTCCAATATATTTTTATGTTTGGTCATTTAAATTGCAGTGAGGTATTTTATTACCAAACAGAACCTCCATAACCACTTCTAAACTGCTTCGGTAACCTAAATCACTCCCTGCTTGCATAATTTCAGTGCCACTGTGGCAATGACATCCTGCCACTGTCGAGCCCTATGCCAAAACTGAACCTTCCTCATGGGCCTGGATAGGGCATGACAGGAGGAACAGTGCCTGAGTGCAGTGGGGGAAAGGAGGGATTGCAGAGATTTCCCTTTACACCTGCTGAGCCTTCCCAGCTTCAGCAGAGCTGTGTAACAGGGTGAATGAAGGTAGCAGTGTTTCTTTTATCACATTTTAACAGCATCACTTTAAATCACAAATTCAAACATAACAATCAGCATTCAGTCAAGTATTTAATCACTGGGAAAAGAAAGACTGCTGCCCATCTTCTCCATTTAGACTCTGAAGACTGATATATATTTGGATTTCATAATGGATTCCATTTATGGATTTTTTTCATTTTTTAATCACTTGCAGAAGTCTTGAGAGAGCAGCATCAGCCAGAAAGTCTTTCTTGTTGCTCTTTGGAACTCCATTCCGTGCCTATATACACTTAATCACATATGAAACTCAAATTAGTGCTATTAAACTAACATTATATTCTGCAGATAAAACCCATTTTTGTCCTTCAGCATTTTCTCAACTCATCAGAGGCCTGCTTTTTTTCTATTTTTACTGCATTGATTTTACTGCTTTTCTCTCTCATTTACAGATACCTGGGAATATCTTTCAACTGAAGGATGTTAACATTATGAAAAGTGCATAGCTTGCAACTGTTCTTTTTTTAACAACCTTACTGTATGTCTACCTTTCAAATCACTGCCATTTCCTACAGCTCAAAACACCAGCACAAAGAAAAGAGCAGGGCCAACCAAAATAACTTCCTCTGTGAACTCTTTATAATAAATTCAGTGCTACTAGAGTTAGACCATGTAAGACAGTAATCTATCAACACATTTTAGCAAGCTTAAATGTAAAGCCCATCTGATTCTGAGATCAGTGGAATACACAGATTGTTTAAGTGTTTTTTTCCACCACAGCCAGAGTGCTTAACATGAGCAAACAGGTTTTCTTCATCCTCTTTTTAATGACATGACCCTGATAGGGAAGGGTGTCAAACTCAAACAGCAGCACTGAAAATAACAGGTTTTATCATGCTTTCAACACTGGGGGAGGTATAAACAGAGTACGGCTACCACCAACTCCCTGTGAAAGAAACAGGACAAGGGGATCTCGTGTGCCATCAAGTCCATTTCGCCTTTAGGTGGACATTTAATACAATTTTTTTATAATTCCACACCTGCTGATCAAGCCTGGTAAATATGCAGGTGTTTCGCTTCTGTATTCATGAGAAGGCTGTCCCAGAGCCTTACACTTCTGACCCTCAGTAATCTTCAATCCCTTCCTTCAGGTGGGCAAGGAAGATTATTACTGTGGCAATATGGATTAAGTAAGGATATGAGTAGCATGACCCTAACTTGTACAACCTAGACTGGAACTTAAAGGCAAGTACCACAAGAGATGGGAAAGAAGGGGAGACCTTTCTGGAGAGAAGTCCAAGCTTTGGGAGAAAGGAACACTAACATCATAGGTTAAGAAGTCCAAGCATGCCCGCAAGATCTTGTTTCTCCCACTCCTGTGAACTTAATTCCGTGAAGTATCTTTCTGAAGAGTGAAATCTGTTACAGGAAACCAGAAAAATATTAGGATATTTTCAAGACACAACATATAATCACAGGTGCCTTGATAATTCTTTTCTTCTTTTACAGAGCCTTTATTCTTTGAAAATGGCTCTCAGCATTTTCTTTTGCCTCTGCTCTGTACACGTCTGTTCTGTATCATTTGAGGAAAAAAAAAAAAGAAAAGAGAAATTGTACTGTCCATTCTGGCACAGGTACCACAGCATTCTGAAGCATTTATCACAAATCCTCTGCAGAGACAGGCTGCAATGCAGACATTCCTGACATTGTCAGTCTGGAGAGCTGTTACTGGACCACCAGTTTTCCCAGAGGATGGATGGCATCCACACTGCTCAAAGCACAAAAGGTCAACACTTTCAGTAAGGGACAGCTCCAGCTCTTCCATATCCTTATTTTTAAGGACCCTGGGTAAAATTTAATTGATACACTTGACAGATGACCTGACCTGTCCCTGCCCAATAGGTATGCCTAGTTCAACCAGAAATTGTGCTGCAAAGCCTTACCAACTGCTTGTCAAAGCTTACTTACTGCCTTCAAAATCTTGTTTTTAAAAGCACTGTGGAATTACATTCTATCTATGCTTACCTGTGACATAGTAATTGCTTTTTGAGATGAACCACAATTCAGTCAGCACTGAGAAAAATTACTTCTCACTAGGCAAACTTGAACCAAGGCATCTGGGTCACAGAGATTATCACAGTGCTGGAGCATCTCTTCTGCAAACATTGAGAAGAGATGTTCAGCCTGGAGAAGGCTCCAAGGAGACCTTACAGCAGCCTTCCAGTACCTGAAGGGGGCTTATGGAAAAGATAGGGACAGACTTTTTAGCAGGGCCTATTGGGATAGGACAAGGAGTAATGGTTTCAAATTACAAAACAGTAGATTAACACCAAAGATAAAGACATTTTTTACAATGAAGGTGGCACACTAGCACAGGTTGACCAGAGGTGAATGCCCCAACCCGGGAAACATTCAAGGTCAAGCTGGACAGGGCTTTGAGCAACATGATCTAGCTGAAAATGACCCTGCCACTGGAGGGGCATTAGAATAGATTATCCTTAAAGGTCGCTTCCAACCCAAACCATTTTGTAATTCTGTGAATTAAGGCCCTTAATTTCATTTCTGTCTAACCACACTCTTGCACAGCCACCACGTGCACTACATGGTGCCCATTCGCGAGCTGCTGCCCAGTTGGCAACAGTTCAAGTTTTTGGGTCTGAGGCAGTACCCTTTTCTGCATTTCCTGTATTCATGAGGCCAGAATGCACAATCTGCATTTGGCACAGCTGGCTATGACCGCGAGTGCCCACAGAACCCGCGCTGCCACAGATAAGCGATGATAGCAGATGGGGAACCTCTCACAATCAGTTTCCTTCTGCAATCACTCGGATACGTGCGCGCTCTCTTTGCACACACACGCGTTCTTTTCCCGTTTCTCTACACACGAACATCGTACCCGTTTCCCTCGAGGCGGGAGGATGAGCCCGCAGCCCCGCCGGCACTGCCCGCGCTCAGCGCCCGCCCCACGGCCGGGGCAGGGCCCGGGGCGGCTGTGCCGGGATGGGGCTCCCGTGCCGGGATGGGGTTTCCGTGGCGGGGTGGGGTGGCTGTTCCGGGATGGGGCTCCCGTGGCGGGATGGGGTTCCGCTGCCGAGATGGGGGTCCTGTGTCGCATCCGGGGTGGCCGTGCTGTGCCCCGGGGTGGCCGTGATCTGCCCGGGGTGGCCGTGATCTGCCCCGCGTGGCCGTGATCTGCCCCGCGTGGCTGTGCAGAGCTCCGGGCTGCCACAGTCCCAGCCCCTCGGGGCCTCGCCCTGAGCCCCGGCCCGGCCATGCGGCGGGAGTGTGGCCATGTGCGGGCCAAGCTCCTCCCCACCGCCGCCGCCCCTCGCCGCGCCGCGGGGACGTGCAGTGGCTCGGCGGGCCATGGAGGCGGGCGGCGGGGCCGGGGCTCGGTGCCCCGCGCTGCTGCTGCTCCTGCTGGCGGCGGCGCTGGGAGGCGAGGCGGAAGCGGAGGAGCCGCGACCGGCGCGGCAGCGCGGGGACGAGCAGTGCCATTACTACGCGGGCGGGCAGGTGTACCCCGGGGAGGCGGCCCGACTGCCCGTCTCCGACCACTCGCTGCACCTCAGCCAGGCCAAGAGTAGGTGCCGGGCGCGGCCGGGGCTGGGGCCGGGATGTGCCCGCAGTGCGCTCGCTCGGGGCTGCGGAGCGGGGCGGCGGCGGCGGCGGCGGCAGCGCCACGTCAGGCGGAGCGCGGGGGCTCCCGGGCCCTTCCCATCCCCGGCCCGCTGTGCCTGCGGCCTCCGGGCGGCCTCGGCGGGCGGGGGAGTGGGGAGGACGGGGAGGGCCGGCTCCTTCCAGAGCTGCATCCCCATCGTGGTCACCGCCGCCGGCTCAGGGGTGTCCAGCGAGGTCCGCGGTTCCAGAAATGGCGAACGAGTTTAGGGAAGCGCTTCGGGGGATCCACGGGAATGTTCTGTGCTCACACTGCGATCTGAAACAATGAACGGGCTCCTCTCGTAACTCGCCGCCACCGCGCTGCCTTTGAGCCTGAGCTCTGATGCGGTTTCAGTGCTTTACGTGACAGGGACAGGCGTGGGGACAAACACCGTAGACGGCATCGGTGGGAGATGTTCAGGGACACTGCTCAAAGTCCCGTCCTGCAGGACACAGAGTACAGAGACATCACACAGATATTATCTGCAATTTGAAATCCTTTTATCCTTTTCCATCTGAAGCAGGGCATATGTTCTGTTTTAAACGTTTGCAAGCAGATGCTACCAAAAAGAAAAAAAAAAAGGAAAAGCGGCCAAGATATTTGTAACCGATACTCTTTGGGTTGTTCTCCCTTTGCAATCTAAGTTATTACAGACAGATGTTTATAACTGCAAAAACAACTAACTTAATTTAGAAAGGGGTGGGTCAAGATATACAGTATTTCGTTTAATATCTTTTCCTTCTCCCTCCTAATCTGAAGGTCGTTGTTATACATCCTTGCTAACTATATTCTGCAGCTGTGGGTCATCCTAAGAAAAGGAGAGCCAAACAATTCAGGCACCGTCCAGATAATATTTAAGATTCCATATATTTTTCTCAGAAGCTTTTCCCTAATTTGCTGGAGCTGTATGTCAGTGTCCTTGACATGGCAAGTGTATTCAGACCACCTTGTAATCCAGCATACCCTATCCTTTGTCTCAGAATTCACAGTGGTATGAAAATAAAACCTGGCAGATTAATTTTTAATATTTTAAATTCAAGGTTAATCCCATCTGATAGGAATAGTAAATATATTTCATGCTTTTCAACTGGATTTTTTTTTAAACACAGCTGTCTTCAAGTTAAACTTTGCTTAGGAGTTGTAATTTAAGAAACATATGCTGCCTTTTTAGGCATTTGTCTTTAACCATGTTGTGGCATGTATTTTTTGTGGACCAGAATTCCAGACAGGTTTCCATGGCTAAAAAGTAACAAAGTGAATTTGAACTATCTTATGCTTCTGGTTCCCAACAGCTGTTTTTAGCAGAACAATGAGAGAACCTGCAGTATTACAGAGCTTTCCCCTTCAGTCTAGCAGGTGCCCTGAGCTGGCAGTGCACACGGGGTTTGTTCAGTCAGCCCAGATAAGGTTTGTGTGGCCTTGATGATCAGTGATCAGCAGCGCTCATGTGTGAGCATGAGTTGGTCAAATTATTTACTTTGTGTGTGTACTAAAGCCTTCATTTCTTCATCATTCTGTACCCCCCCTGTTTAGAAAGCAGTTTCATCTTGGAACTGTGCTGCGGGTTGTTTTTCAAGCAAAAGGAAAAACAGCTGTCCTTGGGCACCTTGGTTTGAACACAGGTGTTATAGTCTGACTTTTAATTCAACATTCTTTGCATTTCAGTCTCCAAGCCAGCACCTTACTGGGAGGGAACAGCAGTCATTAATGGAGAGTTTAAAGAGCTGAAGCTAACAGATTATGAAGGAAAATATCTTGTCTTCTTCTTCTATCCTCTTGACTTGTAAGTAGGAACACTGTAGGCATACCACTGAGTGCAGCTACACTAGATTCATAATTTATTAATTCTCTTCTTTTTTTTTGAGGTCTTGTATTTTTTGTTTGGTAAGAATTTAGGAGAGAAGAAAGGAGTGATAGAAGAAGATGTATTCTTTGCATTTGTTTTCTCATCTTGCATTGGTAAAATTGCAACACAGTCTTTGTCCTAGTAACTGTGTCCACTAATTTGTGTCTCCACACAAAGCAAACAACTTTGTAGTTACCCAGTTAGGCAGACTCTGTGTTCTGTTTCATGCTGTAAATCAGTGCTGCAAATAGAAGAGAGCATCCTTTCTAGAGTGTATATTATATATCCAAAAGGGGGCATTTTCCCTTTAAACTCATCCCATAACATCCTAAGAGCACTTGGCATTAACCTCCTTTATTTAGAATGCAGTAACTTCACTGACTGAGTGAAAACATCTCTGCTTTTTAAAGGACAATCCCATTCTTTTCCACAAAAAGAAGATAAGAGGACAGAGATGCATAACTACTTTTAATATTATATCATCATTAGCTTTACTACTTTAGTTCTTCTGTAATAGAAAATGTTGAAGACAAACTAGTTAAAAGTTGCAGATTTGCACAGTAACAACAAATTATAGTATGATCCTCTGAAAAAATTGGCTTACAGTGCTTAAATTCAGCCACATTGGTAAAGTCTAAAAGAAAGTAACAGTAACAGCGCTGTAAAAGTAACAGCTCTGAATCCAGATTGTAAAATAACCATAGATTTGTAGTCTTCAGAAATAATCCATTTGTAACAAAGCTGGAGTCTGAGGGTAGAGGATTTGTCAGGCAGCATTTTGGTTAAATACTTGAAAGAGCAATAAAAACAAGCAAAAGCTGAAATAATTTATGATAAATACACCATTTTAAGTTAGGCATAGAATTTACTGGCTTTCTCATGAAATTCTGACTTTATCTTGTCTTCAATCTTCTAGTACGTTTGTCTGTCCAACTGAGATAATTGCCTTCAGTGACCGAATTGAAGAATTCAGAGCAATAAATACTGAAGTAGTAGCATGTTCTGTGGACTCAAAATTCACTCACTTAGCCTGGTATGTATCTTTCCCTTGTCCTTCACTAAACATTATTCATAGTTCCAACATAGCAAAAGAACAGCACTCCCCAGATTTTTAGGCTGTGGAGATAAATCATAATGTGTGAAAGTGTGATGCTGTTGACACAAGTGTTTAAAGTAAGTTTTTACCCTAGTGTGTGAAAGTGCCATTATTTTTTAAGTTTGTTTAATGTGTATTGCAATATGTTATGTCTCAGTCCAAAAAAATACTACTAATATAAAAAGAAAGTATTAAGGAAGCTGTCAGTAAATGCTTCACTTGTCCCAGGTCATGAGCATGTTGGCATAAAGCAAATGCAGCTGATAAGAAAAAGGTCATCATTAACAGATATGGCCATAACTCAAAAGACTTACTGAACATTTTGTTCAAGCCACAAATACTGTTCATTTCCTTTGTGTGCAGAACAGAAAAAATGTCACTTGCACTAAATCCTTCTGTCCATACTGATGTAGTTTGTGATTTCTTACTTGTGTAGGGAATATAAATCTGTATGAGAAATACATCTATATTTCCTTTCCTTCAAAGGATTAATACTCCTCGTAAACAAGGAGGACTTGGGCCAATGAAGATTCCCCTTCTTTCTGATCTGACACACCAGATTTCAAAGGATTATGGAGTGTATCTGGAAGATCAAGGACATACACTCAGGTATTTCACTGGGTTGCAGTTTGGTTGGGTCTTTGCTGGGGTAATACTGCTTTATATTTAGAGAAGCATTTGAAATTTTCTTTTAGAGCAGCTTTTACTTGGGGATTCATGGAGAGTAGCAAATATTGAAGAACACAAAAAAATGTAGTCATAATGAGTCAGAAGAGGGATCAAGGTTAATATCCTGTGTAACACCAGGCATCAGTAGATACCTAGGGCAGGGCAAATGTGCAGGATTCCCCAGAACTGCAGCTGCTCAGGGACCTCCCAAGTCCAGGTGGAGTCAAGGCTAAGGTTACCTGAAGAGATACATTTGCCTAAAACTGAATAGTTTCTTTGGGGATCCCTGTAATGCCCTAGCATCTGCAGTATGCCCTGGCAGGGCCTGTCAGAGCTTAGTTCTGTGTTAGTTCTGCAAATAAGTATATTTTTTTGGTTTTAACTGGAGCTCAGCTCAAGTCCTCTGATACCCAGGTAAAGAATAGTAGGTTACTGGTGGTGAGTATTACATGGTGTTTGCAAAGATCAAATTCCTCCCGTCCAGCAGACATAAAATAATGCATGAAAACACCACTATTATTAATTCTGTTTCCTAACACACAATTTTTTTACCCACAGAGGCCTTTTCATTATTGACAATAAGAGAATCCTTCGACAGATCACAATGAATGACCTTCCTGTTGGGAGATCAGTGGATGAAACACTTCGTTTAGTGCAAGCATTCCAGTACACAGACAAACATGGAGAAGGTGCTCTTTTAACTATTGCCTTATTGAAGATTGCTTTACTTAGCTGGAAGCTGTATTACCTTTTTGGAGGAAAGATTCTCAGTAGTATTAAGGACTGGCCTCATACAGGGACTGAAGTGGTTTGATTGCCCTGCTTGATTCCGTGGTCCCAGGTCCTTAGGTTGTTTCTAGAATAATAATTTACATTTTGTTTCACATCCATGAGAATGAGAGCATAAAGCATTCCTCTAGTCTGAATTTTGGCATGATGTACCATGTGTCACAAGCATAAATTTGTACAAAATATGAGGCTGTGAAGAATGAGGCCCAATGTTTCAGTACATTTTTGCATACTAAAATAATGGAGATGCAGGCCATCCTTGTCCTGTGCCATTCACTGAGGGTACCAACAACTAATTGACAACTAATTGAAAATGTGACAACTAACTGAGAATGTTTCATGTCAAGATACATGGTGATACTATGGAAATTATAGCACCATTACTTTGTGTATAAGTGCTGTGTGGTCATCTTTCCCCAACAAAGAAATTTTACTGTCCTCAGATCATTACTTTGTATCAAGAATTCTAATTCCTCCAGTTCAAGCAGGATGAACTTTTTGACATTTCCTTAAATAACTTATTTGAAGATTTGTTTAGATATGAGTACACATTTAGCAACTTAACTTCCAGTTCAACTCAATGTCTCCAAGCATTTGAAAGTACCTTTATATGAAGGTACAAATCATTATTCTGCAGTGCTATACAGACTTGAAAAAATAGATGTTGATACTTAGGCTATGCACATCTGACTAAGAAAATTTCCCCACATTTAGTGCAAAGCCAGCTTACAGAATGTTGATTTGCAGTGTTTCCAGAATACCACTTTTTTTCCCAGCTTTTACATGAATGTTGAGGAGAGCCTCTGTAGACACCTCATTGGTTTCTTTGCACAGATTAACAGTTCTCCACAATTCCTACTAGCATGTGGGGCATTTTGTCTGCCAGCCTGTCTTAAAGCAGTGTAATATGACATAACTGCTTGGGCTGTAGCCTCAGAGGGAGAGCTCTGAATAGATGAGAGCTTTACTCCAGAATATGCAGCTGTTCAGGTGGTCCCAGGGCTCCCAGCCACACTGTGGTAAGCACATGCTGCAAACCCTTTGCTTCTAAGCAAGGTTACAAATAAAATTAGTGTCTTGTGAAATCTTTGAACTGTTCTCTTTGCTAAAAAATGCTCCTAGTTTTGGTTTTAAAGAAAGAAAGGTAGGTCTCTATGTAGTCACTTGAATTTTACTGCAAAACTTCTGTTTTACTAGAATAGGTGTTCATTCTTAGATACTGCTTTGCCAGTACTTTGTGTAGAGGGACACAAGAATTAAACTAAGGCACAGGCATCCATCCAGAGATCTGCAGCTTTCAGGTAACTGAAGTGGTGGGTGGTGTCAGGTGTAAACTGCTAGGTCACCATCCCATGTGTAAAGAAAATTGCACATTTAATAGTTTCAGATATTGACATGTGACACTTAATGGTGTTTTACTTTAAGGTCAGAAAGAGAATATTAAGCACACAAAAGTCTGTGTATATAAAAATACTTGAGCTAACTTTGTCCCTTTTTTTTTTCAGTTTGCCCTGCTGGTTGGAAACCTGGCAGTGAAACAGTAAGTCACTGTTTATATTAACATGCATGTAGTACTAACAAGCACTCAGTTACCATTTCTACTAGAACCAAATCCAAAATCTCAGCAACTTCCAGTGAGAAGGTATGAGTAATATCACATTATTAAACTTAGACCATTTGGATTACTATTGATTTCATTAGGGGATTGTTTCCCTCACACTAGACGTCTCCCAGTTGTTTCAAACTCCTGGTATGGAAACAGAATTCACTTGACCAGCAGTGAGTTTTTGTTCAAGAACTGTTTCCTGTTAACACCTAATGAGGGAAAGTTCAAAAATCTTGAGTTTGTTGTATCTTCTGGGTTATTTCTCCATATAAATTCTTGGTGGTTCTTACTGCAGATCCTGGGCACTATCCAAAAAAAGACAGACAGAAGTTCCCAGGCTGCTGTGGTATGTGCCAGAGCCTGTGCCACTGTCAGCACTCCAGCAGGGAGCAGTGCTTTGCTGTGCAATTGCCCTCCCTTCTTTGCTACTCCTGGGCTCCACATGACTGGAGGCAGAGGAGCCAGAGTTCACATAAACACTCACTGAACTTGTTTGTGTTCCCTGGCCCAGAGCAGGCCTCAGCAGAATAATGAAACTTTCACCAGAGGTCTGAGCTGCCTCACTCAGATGAGATCACTGTCACTTACTTGAGCATGTGGCTTCCTTCTGAACCATCTGGTGATGACAGAGCACTGTTGTTAAAGAGCTGGCTCAACAAAAACCAGGTCCCAGCAGCCTCTAAGCAGAGTTAGTGAGAGTTGTACTTGATAACTTGATGTTAAACCACGTTTCTTTGCTGGATGGGAAAGTTTCCTAGGATGACTTGAGGCTGGGAGTCAATTTTTTCAAGCTGGCAGAGGAGTATCATAATGGGGGAAGCTGGATATTTAAGACTGTAAAATGAAAGAGGGTGAGCTGGCCCAGCATTTCTATTTTGGCCCTGAAAAGTTCTGCCCTCCATAACTGGGATCACGTAGATAACATGACATGGATATCTTTTCTAACAAACAGTCTGACAATGCTGATGCTAACAGCTCCAATACTGCCAATTTTGTAATGTAAAGCAGTACTGAAGCATTCTCCACCTCCTCTGTGCAAAAGATGCAGATCATAGCAGAGTAGTTGAAAAAGCCTTTCTCAAGGATGTAGTCATGCCTTCTAAATATGTTTGATTTAATTAGATCAAACCAGAGGAAGCCATGAGAGTGTGGTGGCCAAGGGAAGAACTGTAAGTAAATTCTGAGCCTCTAGATTACAGATAGTAATTTACCAAAATATCTTGCTTTTGGGGCAAGCTGTCAAAATTCTTCCTTTGGTAGGCTGCACTCTCTCATGCCTCAATTGGTTGAATCTCTCTGCTACTGCTGTTAGGTACTTTTAGAGATTAGTAGTAATCTAGTACCAAATCAACTGATAAATTACTCTTCAGTGTTGCAAGTGAGTTGGCAGTAGAATCTTACTGTGAAATACTGTGCTTTTCTGGCTTTATAGTTTGCTATGTTTTTGTGGCTTTGGTTTTTGACTAACATTTTCATTTTCTTTCTTGCACAGATAATTCCAGATCCAGCTGGAAAACTGAAGTATTTTGATAAACTAAACTGAGACTCACTTCTGTTGAATTCAGTAGGTCACATTCAACTTGATTTTTGCCAATAAAATTTCATTAATTTTGGTACTTTTGTGAGTTTGATTAATATGTAACAGCAGTAAAACATTAAAGGGCTCATTGTTTAAACAGAAGTCTAACCTGTGTGAAGTACAGGTATCTCATTAGTTATCAGGAAATATTCTTATGAAATGCATGTTTTCTCTTTAGGTGGTATTTAAATGGTCAGTCTTCCCAAATCCATTTAGCATCTTGGGCTTAGATACATGGCTTTTGCTATTAATGGATTTTTTCATTTCTGCAAAAACCTTGTGTGTTTGGTCACATTCTAGAAACTACAGCTAGAAAAGAGCCACTTGGTTATGGTGCATTTGTCTATAGTCCAGTGGCAATAGCAGCTAACTTAAAAGCTAGGAATAAGTTACAGTTGCTGAATTAAATGAGTAAAGCTTGAAAACATTTTTCAACTACTAAGAACATACCCTACACTATATAAATCAGTACATCTGCACAGAAAAACCCACACTTCTACTAGTTCATGTGATTCAAGGACTGAACCAGTAAATTTTTCTATGCTTAAATTTTGTAGTGTATTTGCTGATGAGATCGATTCTGTTTCACATTTTCTGAGTTTTGTCCCTGTCCCTATACTGTTAACAGATGGATGTGGGGGATAGTGTCTTGTGCCAATCCAATCCCTAACTGTGGCTCCTAGGTTTAAGGGGGTAGTTGTAGTGTTTCCTGAGGTAAGTACTGACGTGTGATCATCAGAAACTCTTTTGGCTGATGGACAAGAATTTCTTCTTCCAAGTGAAAAGACCATCTTCAGATAAGACATACTTATGTGCACTGGAGAACCCTTTCCTGAGGATGTTATCTTGCTTCTTCCCACCTCTTCCTGGTTTTGACACAGTATTCTAAATTCTGTGCAACTGGAAAAACAGCAACTGAAATGTGTGACCCTTTGCACCAGGGTCATCCTTGAAAAGTCAACAGGCACCTTCCATCTCCAATCTGCACCGCTACTTTATTGCTCTTGGTTGGATCCCACCTGCCTGAGAACTCACTTCCCTTCCCTCACCTCACCGTACAATTCCCTGCCTGTACTCAGACTCTTCACTACAGTTCTGCAGAACCAGGCCAGGACTTGCATTTGCCCTGTGAAGTTACATGATTTTGTGGACTTGGCTGAGTATTGAGCAGCCCTCCCTGTTGGTCACTGCAGACACAGAGCAGGAACAGCTGCTTCCTTCACTTCAGCTCTGATACAAATAACACCCATGCAATGCCACGGGCAGAGGGAACCACAGCCAGGGCAAGCAGAGCTTCCCTGAGCCTCAGCCTCCCTGTTCCTGTGAGGTCTGGGGAAGGAAGTGCCTCATCCCATCTTGTCACAGACACATTTTATGAAAACCTCTTTCCTTAGGATTTTTTTCTCCTGAGAAGCTGAAAGGCCTCAGGAACAAAATGTAAACAATGGTTATCTGCTGCTGTGGAATGCAACAGGTGGATCTGTGATTGGTCTCATGTGGTTGTTTCTAATTAATGGCCAATCTCAGTCAGCTGTCTTGGACTCTTTGTCCCAGACACAAGCTTTTGTTATCATTCCTTTTCTATTCTTAGTTAGCCTTCTGATTAAATCCTTTCTTCTATTCTTTTAGTATAGTTTTAATACAATATATATCATAAAATAATAAATCAAGCCTTCTGAAACATGGAGTCAACATTCTCATCTCTTCCCTTGTCCTAAGACCCCTGCGAACACCATCACACCATCTAGAGGGGTAACAGAGGCAGAATGGGATCAATGCCAAACCCCAAAGGCTCCTGCTGTGCTGCTCCAGCCTGTGATAGCAAAGACCAGAGGGCAGTATGTAGAGAGAGGTGCTTTCTCACATGACTAGAATGTCAGTCACCATGAATTTTACTCTGGATTCTGTTTACATCAACCCTGAAGCACCAAGAACATCACACAGAATGTTCAAATAACCCCAAGCCACTGCAGTGTGAGAAATGCAGGCCCAGCTATCACATGGACATTCAGCAGCAGCCCAAGGCACAAAATGAACACAGTGCTTGTGCCCCCTTTAGAACATCTTTGCCCCTCTCCAGCCAGCTGGCTCAGTCACACCTAATGCTGTCCCAGCTGCAGGAACCTCTGGCACTGAGCCAGCCAGTGACACTGATAAAGACAGAGATGCGTTATCAGCCATGTGTTCAACATGCTCCACCCAGCTCATGGCTCCTAGCAGAGCCCAGTGAGCAGTGAGTTACAGCAACACAGCCACAGGGCGTATCTGCAGCAGTCAGCACCAGCACATGTCAAAAGCTGTGCACAGCCTGAGTCAAGAACAGAAAATTGTGCTGAGAACACTTAGTGACTGAAGAAAACTGGGGCCATCTGCCTGCTTTGACCATTGCAAGTTTAAGTCACAGAAGCATAGCTGAGTAAACTTTCAAGGTTTTTATAAATGCACATTTACATTTTTAACATGTGGCATAGGGTTGTTGGGGTTTTTTTAATGCAATTCAATGGGGATAAAAAGTATTAGGGAAATAGGGAAGTAGTCCTTAAGCAAAGACTTGAGTTGCCATGTGATTGTACATATTTGAAATGGACAAATGACAAAGCACTCTGTTCTTCCAGTACTCCAACTGAGGTTTGAAATAGTGGAAAACATAATTTTCATACATCTCTGCTTTCCCAAACCCCAGGATATATTCAGTGGCCTCTCTTGGAAGTGCATAAAACGCAGATGCCATTGTGAGCTTGTCTTCTACAGAAAAAGCAAAAATGCTCCTGCAAGGCAAGTAATGACTAATAATGAGACGCAGTCTTCAGCTTCCTCTGCTATTTTGGGCAAACATCCCACACCCTTCTACTGCCCCCTCAGCTGTTAAGCTATATATGGTGGTGAGGTCTGCAGATGAAAGCCACCTCTCCAAGCAGGGTGGATCTAGCTGAGACCTGGATGTCACTTCCAGAAGTATCGAAGAAGCATCAATTCTGATAATAATAATGGCACAGATTTTTGATGTTATTAGCTGATGTAGCCCTCTGCAGCCTTCCAGGGTTATGCCCATTCCTTGCTCACAGAAATCTCTTCTTCTGCAAACTCAAGAATATCCAAAAAACAACCACCATGTTGCTGGGAGCCTGTACTGGTATTAGGTTACAGTGGGACTCAATGTTTATCTTACAGATATTTTCCAACCTGCCAATGCCCAGCAGTGCCTCCAGCCTCATGGACAGGAGCCCTGCAGGGCTGAGGATCTCTGCTGGCAGAGAAGTGCTCCAGTGTACTTTCTGTGCAGCTCTGGTCATCCAACTACACCTTCCACAAAAGGAGTCCCCAGTTTCTCTTTCATGAAAGCTGAGTATTTACCTTTTATTTTCCTGTTAGCTTGTGCCTAGCCCATGCAGAAATGATCTCTCCCATGCCTAGTCAAGAATGCATTCAGAGCAGGATCAGAAATCAAACCACTGTCACCAAAGGCTGGACTGGACATGAAGTAAAACCAATTGAGCATGCAGTGAGTTTAGAGCAGGTTTCTGAACTAAAACTGTTGCTCTATGGCCCACATTGCACCAGCTCCTGCAAACTTCTTTCCAGAGTGCTGGACAATGTGACATGGCTGCAAAATCTGACAGGAATGGTCCCTATTTGAAAAAGGGCTACCAGATGCTGCTACATGAAGTTTGAGTGATTTTAGTATTTTTTTAACCACAGAAAAATAAAAACATTTGAAACAAGGCACTCCTTTGGGCACTGAGTTCAGCCAATCCCACAGAAATCTCCTTTTATATCACTATTAAGTGAAAGGGTAAGGGGAGGCAATCCTACTCCTCCTCACTGTATTCCAAGAAACAATGGGCACAGACATTTGCTTCCTGCTACAGAGCCATAGTCAATTCTATATAGTTAAGCTTACTATAAATAAAAATATTTTCTAGCAATTCCTTTAGGCTTCTGTGGTAATGGTTAGTCACCTACAGGCTGGATAGAAGTTGCAACATAAACCCAACATGAATTACTATGTTGAAATATTTTAATTCTAACTGCGAGATCAGAGAACATTTTTCTCACATACACACAAAGGCACAAAGCAGCATGCATACCCTTGAACAAAGATACCAGAGAGGGTGACAGCTTGGAGTCACCATCTCAAGGTAAAAAATACATGAGTACATATATATAGCAATAAACAGAAATGCATTTATCTTTTACATATGTGCATACACACACACATTTTCTGTATGGCTTCATATACATTCTGAAACTACTGTCATTGTGGTATGTGATTAAGTCATCATGAACTTTGAGAACACATCAATTCTTCTACACATCTTCATTTGTGATATTCATTTTCTTCACTGCATCCAGAGGTTCTGATGTCACACCTTCCTCCATACTCTATTACCTCTTCCTCTCTCCAACCCCTTCCCAAAGGCTGAATTTAGAAATTATGATAAATTTATCTTTAAATGCAGCTGAAAATTCAGTGGAGGATGAATTTTGTATCCCCTTAACTTATGTGTGTTATAAAAAAGTGATCCAGGTAGGATCACTGGGTCAGTGATAAAAACCTGCAGATACTCAGCAGTAGAACATAGTTCTGAAATAAATAGGAAGGCAGGAAATGAAAGTATCTATTTTTTAAGAGTAGACATTGATCCCTGCAACAAGGGGGAAGAAGATGAGATACAATTTCAGTTCTTTATTTATGTGGTCAGCCTATTAGAGTCAGTTTTAAAAAGGAAAAACCCAGAAAATACAATTTATCTGACAGCATCATAACCATTAAAGATTTTAATGGCATAGAGCTGGGTCAGCACTGGAGTGTGGCTGAAGAGAGAAACTCTATGGAAGGAACCAAGAGTTTACCATCAGAGCAATGCAAGAATCTGTTTTGGATCAGGCCACACCCCTGTACCTACTCTGGAAAGCAATCTAACTTACCAATGCAGCAGCTGAATCTTAAGAAGGAAAGGCTGATGTGTAACATGCTGATTATTACAATGCTCAATTACAATTCCTCACAGGAACAGCAAAGAGCTGCTAGGGGTCATGAACTTCATGCCATCCTAGCACCAAAGGAAATGCTCCTAATTGTGACTGTCTCAGGTTTCTTACTCAGAAAGAAAAGCTCAACATGCTACTTAATTTTATCAGCGTGTTTCATGCATCTGTGCTGATTGACATAATTACTATTTGCTGCATCCTCTTTTCAAAACATTTTAAACCTCACAGGGAAGCCAGAATCCATTCTTGTGTATTGTAAGACATCACATTTCTGTTTAACCCCTAAGCCCAACTCCTCTTTGGGTGTCCTGATCAGTTAGGATGTCAATCTTGATGTGAAGGTACCAGAGATCCAGTTTCATGCTTGTGACATACTCACTGCTAAAAGTTGACACCTCCCATCCACTCAGCTTCCTTATTTCAAGAAATCAGGCTTTATGTGCCAGAAATTGGATATTATTAAAACTTTCTCCAGTACATCAGAAGCACTTTGGTACCAAGTACTCTCTTCCTGTTATGTATTTGCCATAGTTATGACCACCATGGTGTCCCCTCTGTGGTGGGAAGTTCTCTGTCCTTCACAGTTTGAACACTTAACAACTTGACAACTTTTGGAGCTGTGCAATATTCATACTGCACTTCAGTCCACCAAAGGAACAGACAAATAATCCAGCTGAGGAGGAGACTGTCCTCTAGCTGTACAACCCCTCAGTGGGATAAAGACCCCATCATTCAGCAGCTCACCTGGGAGCTGCTCAACACAGATTCTCAGGAGCCCTAACTGCAGCACCAAACATCACCATTACCATTTGGGCACATTTTACTTTTTTATATTCCCAGTCCTTAATAAAACAAAATGCTCTGTTCTACAATGCCATTTCCCAGTCCCACCAGTCAGACCTCTAGTATCCAAGCCATGAGAAATAATTCACTAAGGAACTCATATATTAAAACAAACAAACAAAAAATTAGAAGAGGTTGGCAAGGACACAAACAGAGTGCCAAAAAATACCATCTAGCCACCTATTTTCATTGCAAAAATCAGTTTCCTCCCAAGTGAAGATGAAAACCATCTAAAGAGAAGCTGCAATAACCTGGTAAAATCCCCAGTGATGGGAAACACCTGCTTTCCATTGTGCATAACTTCTGAGCCTCTGCTGCTGCTTAGATGCATGTGTCCTTGTTCAAAAAAGAATTATGATCCTTAATCTAATTTACACAAGAATGGAGGTCAAATTGCTTCATCTGTGTGTGTCTACTTATTGCACATCTCTTTCTGGCAGAATTTCTATCCCTTATCAGGGAAACACAAAGGAGAGCTACTAAGGGAAAGGCAGCAGATGGTGACAAGACAGCAAAGATTGCAATGAGATCTCTCAAGGTAGACAAAGAGAGTCTATCCAAAGCCTAAGACTGCATTTTTCAGCCTCTTTTCCTAGCATTTGCATGTAAAATATTTCAACGAATTCTAGTAGTAAAGAATAAAAAATCCAAATATATGCAAATACATGAAGAGTACTGAAAAGGCAGGTTTTCATGTGGAGTTTGGGTTTGATTGGTTTGGTTTTGGGTGGTTGTTGGGTTTTTCTTTAGTATTACAAGCACCTGTCCATTAGGCACCCCTAGTGACAGCTCTTGCCAAGACAGCATGCTGCTGCACTGCTGCTGCAGCACCCAGTGCCTGTCAGATTTCTTTCATCACTGCAGTAAAGTGTCGCTTCCCATCTAAATACAACATGGACTCTGAAATAAAGGGAAGAAAAGAGAGAACCACATTAGTACCTTAGTATCAATACTGGGCAACTACAGCTAAACAGACTGGCAAAAGGAAGAAGTAAGCCACACTGTCATCAAAGCATAAAATCTATGTGGTTTGCCATGAAATCCTGTTAAATTATTTAAATGCCAATAGTTCATCTATTAAAATGACCAGTGTTCTAAGAGAAACAAATTTTGTAAAAAATCTTTTTACAGAATTATGATGACAACATATTAATGGGATACTTGCCTCCATATGTCTTAGGTACAACTTGTGGGACCTCATTTTCTGATATAAATGTAAAATGGAAAATATTGGTAGTATGGTGCTCCTTGGTATTTGCATTGTAAACTTCACTGTGTACTCGAATTTGGATGTAGTTTTTTTCTGTGTAACAGACCTACATAGTTAAAACAAGAGTGAGAGATTGTAATTTATCAGCAGTGCTGAAAACTGTAACAGATTTCATTATATCATTTAACAATAAAAGTCATACACTCTCATAACACGCTGTTCATTATCAATGAGTAACATTGGTGACAGCAAAGACAAGGTTTGCTCCTTTTCAAAAGGAAATCAACTCCTACCTGTCCAGAAAGCAGTAATAAGGATCCAACTTCTACTGGCTTCTGAAACATGATATCATCAACAGATACGATAAAGGGTCTGGAACCCCTGAGGAAACAAAAGAGAAATTTCTTCTCATAAAAGAATAAAAGGGATGTTTGCAAGAATTTAAACTATCTACTTGTCAACAGTTTAATGAAGGTCACTAGAGAATAAATCTCTTCTTAAACAGAGGCAACAGAATAGTAAGGAGTTATGTCATCATTGGAGGAAATCTCTCACACCAATGAAGTACACACTTTCTAAGGATACATTACTGCACCATTATTGTATCTTATGACTCACACTTGCTGGACAATCTTCATGCCATCATTGCTCAGGCATAAGTTTTTCAAGCACTGACACAAACCACTTAACTTTATATCAGGCTTTGCATACCCCATTAAACTTATACATAGACCTTTGCTGGGTGATGACTTCAGTCACACTTCCTAAGCTCAAGCAGTTAACAGAAGAAGTTTAGAACCCACTCCTCTTGTGTACTAAATGCAAAGATGTAATATTTATTTAATAGAATAAATATGTTATATGGTTATAAAGTCTATCTCAATAGCTTGGTAAGATAAAAGAAAACAGAAAATTGATGTATTTTTTATCTTGACAAGTAATGCTTAAAACCCAGGCTCGAAGGAGCAAGATGCCAATCTCTTTGTGAATATGACAGATGCTCCAAGCACAGCAGCACTGTGCACTAATAGTGCACGACTCCACCAGACACCTAAGTTTTTTCAGCTCAGATTGTCATTAGGTTGGTTAGTTTGGGTTCCCAACCTCTGTATATGAGCAAAATGCTCTGGATTATATAAATACTGCAGGTCCACAACTCACCCATAGCTGCAAGCCGTTGCCCATCCCAGTTCAAATGCCTTTCTCATGAGAAAACCCCCAAAGATCCTATTGAAGATGTTTCGTTCCTGCACAAAGAAACAAATACCAAATTCTTTTCAAAGCCTTGTGTTGAAGTCTGCACTTCAGTTCACAGTATTTAACAGAAGTCCCAACACCTGAATACATAAAAAGCACTACTGAAATATGTATGCAAAATTCAAAATGCCCAAGGCAACTTTACTTAATAGGAGCTCATCTGACTAATTTGACAGCATAAGATAACAATTCAAAATTGTATCAGCAACCAAAGGCCAAACTTTTTGCAAACACTTTGCAAAGGAATTTCTTTACACAGAATGAACAGTCTGGTAAGAAAACAAGGTCATTAAAAATCATCCATTTTGGAGGGGTAATCCAACCAAATAACAAAAAACTGGCAAAAGAAACTAGGCTTTAAATTTCAAGGACTGCAAAAGCCAAACAAAATAATGGTTTGATTAATCTTAGGCAAAAATTCATAGTAATAGAACGGTTTGGGTTGGAAGGGATCTTAAAGACATCTAGTTCCAACCTCCTTGCCATAAGCAGAGACACCTTGCACTAGACCAGGCTGCTCAGAGCCCCACCCAGTCTGGCTCTGAACATTTCCAGGGATGGGGCATCCACAAATTCTCTGGGCAACCTGTTCCAGAGCCTTACCACAACCACAGTAAAAATTTCTTCCTAATACCTATTCTGAACCTCTCCTCTTTCAGTTTAAAGCCATTACTCCTTGTTCTTTCACTGTGTCCCCGTAAAAATTCTCTCTCAAAGTTACTACTTAAGTAACTTTTTGTAATTCATTAATATTTTTCAAAATACCTCAGGATGGCAAATCTCCAGGCCTTTTAGCTTTGCATCTTCAATCCACACTGAATTGGGTGGTAATTTACGACTCCGGAAACTCACTGTCCTTTGGAAGAGACAATAAACTTTATAGTCCACAGAATTAGCAGAATTCAGCATGCCAAAAAAGCAGAAACAGCAAATGCAGACACATACTAAAAAAAGCCACAAAAATATAGAACACCAAAATAAACCCAAAACAGAAATGGTATCACTAAACGCTGTTCCAGCTGACCTCGAAGCCTTATCTAAAGCTGTCCTTCGATTTGTTACTGCAATAAACTTATGCTCCTGATCTTTCAAAAACTTCTGCTAATGTGTAAGTTTATGTGAATGAAGAGGTTTGAGAAAGGTACATGAAAGAAAAGATGAATCACAACCACAGAGTGCACTCTTTGTCAGAAAAGCCTTGCTCTGTTTATTAAGTCATAATAGGAAATAAAGGCACACAGTGAGCTAATGGAATAATTCAACATCAAACAGGCAGAGAGTTTTTGAAGTTTTCAAACCCAGACAGAACTACAACCACTAATTTTAAGAGAAAGCAGGTCTGCCTTTGGTAAACAGCTTTAAAAATAACAATTGTATAGGCTAATAAGTTAAAGAAATGATAAATTATCATAAATACAACACTGCACTAATGTAATTAAACATTGTTCTATCACTGTTGGCATCAGATGACTTCACACCAATCTCAAGTATAAGAAAAGCATGCTAACAACTCCCTCAAATAATGTTGTCAAGTACTGTATTTAAAACACATTGCAAGGTTATTTGGTTAAAAGGTGACCAGTTCCTGCCCTCACAGTTTTTTAAATTAGATATCATGGTAGAAAACTGATTGTGCAAGTCATGAGTGCAAAACCATTCAATTCTCTTATCTGCTTAAACATTATTAACATTTTTCCTCAAAATTATTCCTAACAGCTTGTTTAGAACAACAGAAGACTGCTCTAAGAGCTGCAGATGTCATATTAAAGTTTGTATCTGCATTTCAAATAAATTTCCACAGAATTTAAATGTGCATTTATTCCAGACTACTCTGTTATGAGCGCCCACTCAAAAGGCAACTTTCTCTTCCACAAGATGTTAGTTCTCCTTCACCCCTCCCCTTCTTGCCTTGGGTCCAGTGTATTAAGGAATATGTCATGCACAATGTTTCTTTCTTCTGCAGTGGGAGCCATTTTCAGCAAGGAAGCAGTGCTGAATTCAATCCTCTTCAGCTTGTTCACTGAATATTTAAAAAAAAAAAAAACAAAAAAACCATAGTGTTAAAGCTCAAAGAAAAAACAAATAATGGCTCTGAAGATTTTAACCTGAAAGCAACCATCTTTCCATTTACTTTTCCTTTTCCCCCATAAGTTAAAAGCTGTAACTTCATGGTGCTATAGATCCAAAGAGAAATTTGGCTCCAAAGAGAATTTTGGCTGCAGTGAAATAAAGTAGAAGTTCACTACTACCTCACCAATGTGATGAAGAACTTCTATACATATTTTATGACACCCACACACTGTTCCTACAGACAAGTTGAGTACTGCCCTCAAAGTACATAACATATCCAACAAGAAACTCTACAGAACAATCAGCTTCAAGTTTAGCCAATGGCACAAAATGAAAGTTTATGACAGAACTCATTATTATAGTCTGCAGTGATTGAAATTTCAGCTTAAAAGATCTTCTGTCCAGTTTATTTAGTCTTCAGTGTTTTTCTAATTCTCCACTTTAAAACCCCAGCTTGAAACAAATGAGGATGGAGCTACATGCTCCTTCCCCTGCTCTCCCCCTTTTTTTCCCCTGAGTTTCTTTCCAAAAGGAACATGGGGACCCAGACAGGTGGGGAGCTGTGATGTCCTGCAGGCCCACCATGGGGTAATCAGCTGGCCAGAGTATTAGGAGTCCCTGTGCTGCACTCAGATCCAAAGCAGGGGGGGCATCTTGCCAAGGGAGAAGTCCAGAGGGTGTGCAGAGCACATCAGGAGTGTCTGTCAGTTTAGCCAAAGAGTTTCCAAGCACATGGTAGCAGGCTTTTCAACTCTCTTACTCTACTGACACAAATGAGACAGAACAAAAATCTGATTTTAAACAAATTAGGGACATTTCTAAGTAGCAGAATGTCACTGACACCTTTTGTGAAAAATCCTTTCTTAGGATTTTTCCTGCTGGAGCTGAGAATTTTCAGCAACAAATGTAAACAATTATTATCTGCTGCTGTGGAATGCAACAGGTCCACCTGTGATTAGACTTCTGTAGATGTTTGGATTTACTGACCACTCACGGTGGAGCTGCTATCGCTCTCTGCCGAGAGACAGACCTTTGTTATTCTTTCTTTCTATTCTGTTCTTGGCATAGCCAGCTTCTGAAGAAGCCTTTTTCCTTTCTATGTCTTTTTAGTATAGTTATAATGTTATATATTTATCATAAAATAATAAATCAAGCCTTCTGATCATGGAATCAAGATCCTCATCTCTTCCTTCCTCTAAAAACCCCTGTGACCACTGTCACAGCAGAACTCCTGAACTTTTCTTCCTCCCAGCTATTAAGTTGAAACTGAGGCAGATGTGCATACTACCAGGAAATATGACATACATTCCCCTTGCTTGAAGATTTCTTCCTCCTCAGGGCTCTCAGGAATGAGTGGATTAACAAATGCTGGCCTATGGACAAGAAGGGTTTTTTTGTTACAAATTTTACAAGAATTTGTCCCATAAATACATTGTAACAGTCTTCCATTTCTGCTTACATACACAGTACAAGATGAAATTACATACTTCAGGTTATATGATAAAAATAAATATGGCTGCCAACACAATATGACATTAGCTTTAACTCTGAAGAGGCAGTTAAATGATCCAATCACTACCTAATGCAATCAGGAAAGAGAAAGAGACCCATCTATGCTTCTTAAGAAGATAAATTGTATTCATAAATTATAATGAAAATTGTTCAAGAATAAAGCTGTTCAGAAACTCAGCAAATGAAACATGATGATCTAGGATAGTTTAAACCAAAACTTGACTGGTACCATTCCTCCTGGAATAGAAGAAGCACAGTGCTGTAGCCAGCAAGTGTTTTTATAATCTACATACTCCTTTGACAGCCTTATCAACTGCCAAAAGCTGTTTACCATGTGTACCACTTATCAAAGGTTATGACATGCCTTGAGCACAACATTTCTATGTTTATTCTACTGCAAAAATAAGTTTACTTTAACCTAATTATATAACATTTAATTATTTGCACAAGTAAAGACAAACACTTATTTTCAAGAACTGTTCTTCCTGATAGTTTCTAATTATTATATTTTAACTTTCAACATTTATATAAATGCTGAGAACAACATACATATGCATACATGCACACACACACACAGAGACCTGCTGAACAATTCACCTCCACCCCCAGCCTTTACTTGGGCTGGCAACAAGAGGCAGAGAGGTGCTTTTTTCTTACAACAAACTGATCTTTCCTGGTTTGCTAAACCTCTGGATTTTGGACATTCACCAGCTCCTTCTCCATCACAGAGCTGATTTCCCCTCAGCTCAGCACACATCAGCTCTCCTGGCCAAGCCCCAAGCTGCTGAAATAGCAGTTTCCCAAAGCCACACAACGCTGTTTCTGTGGGGCTACAGCCAAACTAACATATCCTGTACCTCTCTGAAGGGTTTTGACCTCACATAAATACCCTCCTTATATGGACAGAATGCTTCCACAACACAGCTGGCCTGTGGCCAGCTAGCTTGTACAACAGCCAAGGAAGTTTGCATCTACCTGCACAAGTCCATGTAGGCTTGTCCTCAGTCAATCTGCTACTGTGTAATTACATCAGATTTAATGTCATTATTTTGAAAAATTAGTCTTTAAAATGGGAACCACAATATAATTTGTTTTCTTAAGTATAGTATATTCACTTTTCTTCAAATCTGAAGAAAAAAACCTAGAAACTACTTCTAATGTTATCAGGACCACACAATTATATCAAGTAAAACCCCTTCATTAAACACATCTTTGTTAAATACAAGCAATTATTTGAGCTAATTAGAAACAGAGAAATGTTTATTACTTGGGCAGGCTATATAGGAAAGAGGTAAGAATTACAGCCAATTTTTCTGATGCTGGAGTCATAAACCTAAAGAGCAACTGAGCAGCCTTTTATTCTAATAGCTAAGGAATTATAGAAAAAGTAAAACCAGAAAAATAACAAAATAAATGTCTTTTTAATGTCTTTTTTATGTTCTGTGGGAACACTTAACAGTTTCATTTTAGTTACACAAGCAAGTTTTAACCTGAATTATTCTGATGTCACCTATTAAGTGTCTATTGGGGAATTAATGGTATTAATCACTCAAAAACTATTTAACCACTGAAACTCAATCATTAATTCAAACAACTACTAGAATGCAGGTGGGTTTCTGGCAGACTCATTTACTTCTGTGTTCATTGAGACCAGTCACTCAAACACACAGAAAAATCCATGTAAAAAAAAAGTGTCAGATCCCAAGACTACCAGCAATTCCTGGTATCATGACTGCTAAAGTCTGAAGTTTGTCACAGGAAAGTTAACATTTGCCAGCAGAAAGCATCAACTGTGTGGTTTATTTACCACCTACATTATAAGGCTTCTATGCATAGAGAGCAAGCTGCCATGTTTGCCATTTTCAGCACAGCACAAGTCAGGAAAGTTTTCCTGTCCTACAAATTACCGTTTGTTCTCTGGGTCCCGGGCCACCATGACAAAGGTTGCATCTAACACAGGGCTGTAATCACCATCATGTTGCTAAAAGAGACAGGGAAAAATACATCACTGAACTCTAAATTTGGAAATGTGCTCAGCAAGCTATATAGTTGACATAAACTATTCAATCATACTGTTAATTCTGCTTACTTTCACATTCTGTCATTCCTTCCAACACCTCTCACAATTGGTCAAAGATAAGGAAATAATAAAAACTTTCATTTCAGGAATTCTGCAATGTAAACATTTATCAGGGAATGCTTATTAAAAACTTTGAGCAGGGAGGAGAGGAAATCAACACTGTAATCGTAAAAGGACCCACTTAACCTCTGAGAAATGCCATAGCTTTTTTTTATATATACCACTAATTGCCACTAATGCCAGCACTGTAAGGAGTTCAGAACAAAAAGGTGTAATATTAGCTTTTACATCAGAGACTTTACTTAAGGAGAACAACTGAATTTTAAAAATGTACCTGTTTACCTGAATTATCATAGAATCACAGAATGATTTGGGTTTGAGGGAACCTTAAAGACATCCTGTTCCAATCCCCCTACCATGGGCAGGGACACCTTCCAAGATCAGGTGGCTCAAAGCCCCATCCAACCCAGCCTTGAACACTTCCAGGTATGGGGCATCTCTACTTCTCTGGGCAACCTGTTCCAGTACCTCACTGTCCTCACTGTAAATAATGTCTTCCCACTCTCTCATCTAAACCCATTCTCTCAGCCTGAAGTCATTCCCCCTTGTCCTTTCACTATATGCTCCTGTAAATTTCCCCTGAGACACCTCATGCTCGTTGTAAGATGGAGAGAAGTCACAGGAACCAACCTGCAGCATGCGCATCCTCACTTCCATGGAGGTCTTCCCAACCCAAGAAACATTGCCTGTGAATTTGATGTCACAGTCTGGATGTATAATCTTCTGGCGCAAATCTACAAGACAAACACTAGGGGTTACTGGAGACAGATCACACACAACTAAAACTAGACAGGCCAGATTTCCTAGGACCTTTATGTGATCTGAAAGTGGCAACACACACAAAGACAATCCAGGAAAGGCAGTTGTTGCAAGGGACCACACTGCTTGTCTGCAGTTTCTGCCTCTGCAGACTTCTGAAACCAGAACAGGAATAGGAAGCAGGCACAAAGGTGGACAGCAGATCCAAGGGAGTGTTCAGCAGAACAGGCAACACAAGCAAGGCCCAACTCACCAGAACAAACTCTGTTCAATAATGAAGCTAAGAATCTGCATACCAAAATAAAACTAAACACAAAAGCACAGGAACCATTAAGTTGCATTTTGAAGGGAAATGACATGAAATGCTGAAAAGCATCTACAGAAGCCTCTTCCCTCCTCTTGTCAACAAAAGCCAGAAAACTTCAAAGCTAAAACAAGATGAAGTGAACTAAACAGGAGTGAAAAAGGTATGCTCAATAACAACCATAAGAAGGCAGTAGTTGATGAAAGAGTAAGACAAGCAGATGAAACTATTGTATTTACTAAATTGCCACTTACTGATTTTATCCACCAGAGCTGTAACTATGGACAAAGGAGACCTTTGCTGCATTTCCTGCTTGGTGTGAGTGTAGCAGATAAGAACTGTGAAGAGATCAAAAATGGAGCCAGCTCTTTAGTAAAAACTTAAGTGGAGCAGATCAAAGTCATCTTTGCAAAGCATAGGCAAACACAATCTAAAGTATCCTGCTATAGGAGAGTAGAGCTTCCACATCTTCATGCATGTAACACATGGGATTGCTACAAAGAAAACAGCAGCAGCTATCTCAGTTTTATGCATATTTACTTACTACAAAGATAAATTTAACTAAGCATTTTAAACCAGCTCATCACTTGACTTCCAATCCCACACAATCTCTTCGCTCTACCTCGGCAGCTCCCTGTCTCAGACTCTCACAGCTTCTATTTTGATTTCATGAAGGCTGTCCAAGGATACATGCTATCTGAGGACTTTTTAAATACTGATTCCTTTAAAGAGGTGGAGATTAAATAAACTGTGCCTTACAGGCACAAAATCATAGTCAGAGGTATTTATCACACTGCAATTACTACTAGCCAAACCACTATTTAAACTAATTAGCTTTGTTCATAAGAGCACATCCAAGTAAACAGACTCCTTGGAGTAATTCAAGGCTGCAAAGATATGGTTTTTTTCCTAGTGTTCATGTAATTTTCACTCAATATAGATCTTCATTATCAAAAGTATCTGTCTTGTACTTACTGAGATAAGAGAGAAGGAATCCCCATATGGACCACACACTTCAGAGTTGGACTTAATGATCCTTGTGAGGCCCTTCCAACCAGAATATTCTGTGATCTGTGATCTGGAAGATCTCCATCCTTCCCAGTAATCTAAGATTTTTTTCCCTATGTTTACTGAAGTCACAATTCTAAAACCTGTTAAGCCTATCAACTTATTGTATCAATATGACCACCCTGAATATTGTTTAACTGGGACAGAATCTTGATGAACCCAAAACAATACATCCCCAGTGGAACTGACTGAAACCCAGTATGACTGCAAACAAAGCAAAGACATTCTGTGCTGTCACACGATAAAAATTAGATCTTCACAGATTTCTGGGGAAATTAAACAAGGCACGGAATGAAAAACAGGCTCATCTCATCTAACAATGCAAGGCAGCCAACAGTTTAAATTCTCCTTTTCTAACTCAGGACAGATATTAAAACAGTATCTTCCACCTCCTCCCAGGAAGAAATATCAGTCATGCATCTGTTTTGTCTGTCTTCAATATACATGCACTTATTCATTCATTTCTTTCTCTGCTTTCCTCAATTTTGTCCATCTGGACTCTCAGAACGAACAGAAAAAAAGATGTTCTATTCACAACTTCCCCTTAATAAGTACTTAATTCTTTGTGAAAAACTTCCATCAAAAAGTTCCCAACCAGCTATGGAAGTGGGATGAAGGAGGAAGTCACCTGGTGATATTTTAAGAAAAAGTATCTCCCAGTTCTATTAACAACCTCACCAAGCTCACACTTATTACACAAAAGAAAAAGATGGTGAACTTTTCAAGACCACAAATAAATAAAAAGGAGAAAAAAAAATGCTAACTCATTAAATAACTGAGTTGGTTTTACCCTTAACAGCAATTTGCAGAGCCCCAGAACATACACCAATTGTTTTTAATTTGTTCTCAATGGATACATTACATGCTTTCCAGATTATATTCTCTTCTCCTAAAAAGGAATATAAAGATATTTGCATCTCATTAACTGTTGGTGTTTGTGGCAGTTTTGGTTGAGATTTTTTTTTACAATTAAAAAAAAATTAAGCTTTCATTTTCAATATGTACTCTGAAAATTTTCTCTGAGTTCATACTGAAAATGCAAATTCTTAATTTAGGATCACTTTTCAGTAAATTATTTTTGTAGCTGGTTCTTTAAAAATCTGACAGAGGCAGGAAGCCAAACACTTTTGCTTCCATCTGTTCTTTATCATCTTTCCTTCTCTTTCAGTACCAGTGTCTTCTTTTTTTCCTTCCTTTCTGAGATGGCAGAATTATGGGTTTCTCTCCAAGGTTCTACTGTGTCACACCAACCAGTGCTCAGCAGTAATCAAACTCACTTTGTGCAGCCTTTACAAGGGCATAGGTACATACCTCCTAAACTGTCAAGATCTTCAAGTATCCTTCCAAACCTGCAATATAGGAGGTTGACAATTTAAAAAATTATATACATGATAAACAGAAGTTAACAGTTTCCTGTAGGTGTAACATGGTTGCTTTGTTACCTTACACTGTTGTATACATTCAGGTATTTTTCTCTTATTTCAGGCTGACTTCCCAGCGGCAGAATAACTTCCAAGTAGCTATCCTTCATTCTCCTAGGAGGGAGATCTTCCTGCCGTTTTGCCAGTAAAGTATGGAGAGCTTTTCTTTCTTGCATTGCTTGCACATGATCCCTGGTAAGATAAAAACCTTTACTCTGAAGTACAACAAGAGACCTAACTAAAAGATGTCACATCAATGATGATCAAAGTTAAAACCAAATAGTAGATACAGCAAGACATAGTGAGCGTGCCTTGAAAAGAAAGTGAAATGCACAAAATGAGAGATGTTAAGCAAGACTGCTACAGAAATCTTTTAAATAGTTCGTGTACAAGTGGCAAGCACATACTACACACTAAAGAGATGAACAATGCTTCTAATTCTGAATGCTATCAAAATCATTCTCCTTGAAAAAACAGATCACACATTATTTAATCTATGAGGTTTTGTGAATATTCATGTCTTCCGAGCTACAGCACCACACATCTTCCACACTGCCAATTTTAAAGGACTGACCATCAATTTACAATCTCTCTCAAGAAGTAAGGTAGATGCACAGTGCTGGCTAGCACTAATGATAAGTGAACTAATCTGCTAAGACTTGCCATCATTCACATGTGAGTTCCCCCTTTGCAGCATCAGTTCTAAGAGCAAGCTAAAAGACAAAGAAAATGAACCTACTTTTCTTTCTCTCTTCCTACACAAACATCTTAAAATTATAGAAAGTTACAGAAAGAAACAACACAGAAAAGTGAGAACAATTCCTTCAGAGTTGCTTTTCCAGCACCACCAAGTCAGCAACTCTCCCCATGGAGAAGAGACCAGCTTATTGTCACTTCTTTCCAATCCACCACATTGACTCCTTGCACAGGTATCTATAAGATGTAACAGTCTTGCCCAACACGCTCTCTTACCTGTTCCAAAGTTCCCGCCCCTTAGAAGTGCAACCTGACTGAATAAAGCAAGTATTTCATAACATCCCTAGAATCTATACCCATCTATTAAAAACCTAAGGGTTAAACATGCAACAGTTCTGGTATAAAGCCAAGCAGTAAGCAAAAATATGGATCCATTTCATAGAGCAAGAGAATGCATAAAACACTAAGCAACCAAACTTAATGGTAAATTTCTGGATGTGTGCCATTCCTTCAAGTTGTGCTTGTTGCATTGCTGAGATTTCAGTGACATTGTGTTAAACAAAACCAATTTAAAAAGAAGAAGAAGAAGAAGAAATAAAGAAAACAACAGAAAACCTTTTCACCAAAAAGAAATTTAGAAATTTTGTCTTTTGTTTTGACCTTGGATGAGTTCTGGGTATTAGCCACTTAATATGAAGGCTTACGTGGCTGAGTATTACTTCAGAAAGTCAAGCTTCAACATATTTATATTACCGCTTTTCTGTTTAATGAGCTTCGGGGAAATGCAAATAATCCATGATCAAAGAGAGTGAAAGTCAAGCAGAAAACTTCAGTTAGTTTCATTTGTTTGTTTGTTTTAAACATGAGATGTGATTTACCTCATCTGGGAAACATGATTACCATGCAGTTTACAGGAAACAGAAAGATAACAGCCTCCTGCAGAGGGTTAATGTTTAAAGTTATGCCTCTAAACAGAAATGGAATATTACTATATGACTAAAGAAAGATGCAAGGTTCAAGATGATACATCTTGATGCTTTTCAAGAAAGTTTTTTCCAAGTTCTTTCAGTGAAAGGCTTAAAAGAAATTAATCAGAAAGTAAATCAGAAATTTGTCTACAAACATAAAGAAACTAACAATAAAATTTTAACTATATTCTGTTTTCACCAGATCCATCCTGGCTCCTCTGAGATCAGCAGCAGAATTCTTGACTTCCACTTGAGAATGTGTTCTTCAATACCCAAGAGTATTAGGCTCAATGCAGTAACGTTTTTCAACAGACAAATACTGTTACACACTGCAGTACTACTCATACAGTAACAATAATTCATCTAAATATTAACTAGCACCTCCCCTAAACATCCTGAGGAATGTTTATGTATTTCTGAAATAGCCAGAACTCCATCTAGACTATATTTAACATGAACAGATTAATAGTTTTAACTAAATTACAAAAACAGAATAAACACATAAGCAAGATATTTCTTTTTCATAACAAATACAAAATGCCACTGGCCTTTACAAAAGAAATAATAAACCAAAGTCTCCTTTTAGCAAAACCAATGGTTAAAGATGTTCCTCCAACATCGTCTCTCCCAGCATTCCAGATATGTGTACATCAGTCCTTCCCCAGCTGCCTTTTCAGAACCCCTATCAAGCTGTTCCTCACATTTGTCCTCTTTAGTCACTCTGTGGCCTAACTCAGTTAAATTCCCAGCTGTTCAGTCTCCACACGTATCAACTCTTTGTCACTCTATTTTTAAGGAGGGCTCTCTCAGGCTACACAATCCATGTCCACCAAACCTCTCTGTATTTAACCTGGCATTCCCAAGCACTCCCATCTGTGATCTCCCTGGCTTTACTTCTTCACTAGCTAAAGGATTCATTAATTTACAAACCATTTCTGCTGTGTTTTGTACAGTATGAGAGAAGTACCTGTCTAAGAAAAACACTGCTGTGGTGATCCTGGCCTCAGTCTGCTCTCACTCCAGGATGGGAGAAGTGAGGAGAAAAAAAATAGATGGAAGATCAGATTTGACCAGAACCCTCTAAAATCTCCACTTTCAAATGGCATTTCCATATGGCATCATTCCTCCTCAGCCATTCAGGGATGTGGGAAAGGCTTTTTCATAAACAATTTCTAGGGTCCTTTCTAGCTGACTTGATGAAAAGTTCAAGCCCCCTTATGCTTAGATACTTCTCTTACTAAGCAAAAATCAGGTTCCCAGATTCAGGCATTTTTGTTAGAATGACTGAAGCTGTGTTTAGATAAACTGAGTCAGAAGGCCTGGACACATCAGACACTTCACCCAGGCACACCTTTCTTCATTTCCCTACCACTGCACAAAGTGGGAAAAAAGAGCTCAGCAAACACAGCCAAAATTAACAAAAAACATGGGACCAACCAAACTGCAATGTGCAATTCCTCCAGACTGCTAAATTGACTTTTCCAGACTTTAATAGCAAATGCAGCCTGGTACACAGTGAACAAGCTCAGCTACCTCTGAATCCAGTGCAGGAGAAACCCACCAGGCAGGCAATCGGCCTAGAGATAACTCAGGAGGTAACAACAACTCAGCACTGACAGCCAGACTCTACAGCTCCTAACCCTCACTGGATTTAAAGCTACTAGAACAATCTTGTAAGCACCAAGATCAGATATTTTGTTTCTACCACAGAAATCTTAGAAATTTGTGATCCACAAAGTATCAATTCAGATGCTTTGTTTCAATTATCTTTTAGTGAGATCTTTTACTTCCCCGGACAACAAGCCAACTACGGCTAACTTCCACTACCACAACCCTGAGCTCCACCTTGGTTTCACAAATGCAGTAAAATACATGTAATGCACACTGTACCTCCAGTTGGTAGATGCTCCCACTATATCCCTCAATCTGCTCCGCACTGGAAAAAAAAGAAATCAAAGCAAATCAAGCTTAGTTCTGCAAGTGATAAACATGAGGTTGCCTGATATTAAAGGCACAATCCTCATCCCAGAACAGGAAAATTAAGCAAATTCATGCAAATAGCAGCCCAGAAATGAAAGTTTGGCCAAATTCACTGCTGCTGTTAGTAGGCACATCACAGGAATGGGCCGAGTAACATGATGCCATAGCTTATTGCATATAATCAACAAAGAGTGTTTGTTAGCGCAATCAGTCACCTCCAGTGCTAATTAACAGCTGAAAGACAGCATGGATCAAGATTAGATTGGGGAATTTTGATGTGAAAATATTAAGCCTAAACACAAACTGCGGAGATAACACAAATCAGAAAGTCATAAAAGAACATAAAAGGGAACAGTGCAGCTGGGAAATGGAATGAGGAGAATACCAATTAAATAATCCCACCCACGGAGGCAGGCAGTATCAGCAGACTGGTTCTTGCCAGCAAGGTTTCATAGCCCAAATTTTTAGCAGTCTGAAAGAACACAGTGTTAAAACACTGAAGACAGGCCTGTACAACATATTCTGGCCCTGTCTGCACTCTCAGAGTTAATAGTAGTTCTGCACAAGTCCTTCCTAAATATCAAGAATAATGTACATAAGTATCTTCCCTACTCTTTCTCAGATGAGATTATTAAGTGTGCTACGGTCCCATCAAATTTACTAAACTACTCCATGGTTGGTGAATGTTGGCTATTTGGAAACATCTGAAAACAAGCAGCAACAATTCCCAAGCTCAGAAGAGAAGCTGAGAATTGTATAGAAGAGATCCCTTGCTTATTTACAAAGATCTCTTATACCAGGGGGTTCAAATGTTAGGGAAACGTCAAGGAAGAGCAACCAAAAAATATCCAGAATTTCATGGTGAAATTGAAAGAGGCTGCTGGTGAGTCAGCTGATTCTTCATCACGCTTGGCATTTTTCAAACTAAATGCCTGATCAGAGTATTCACAGTGATCAGCAAGCTGGCCTATAAACCCTGGAGAAGCCTAGCTGAATTCTTAGGATTTAAATCACATTCCACTCTCTCAGCCAGATCTGCTCAGCTCTGCTCCCCTCCTCCTCAGTCACTTCAGCTTCTGCCCAAGTCCCCCCACACCACCACTACTGCTGCACCCCAAAGCTCCTTCCCTGCAGCACCCTCAGCCCCTGTCCCTGCACTCCCAGCCTGTTTCTGCTCTGCCTCCCCGCCAGAGAAGCACCAGCCTGAGCCAGAGGCAGGCAAGGGAATGACTGCAGCCAGCACATGGATCCAGTGACTCACCAACTGCCAGCAAACACCAGCATCCACACCTGACCCCCGCACCAGCTCTGGCACCCTAACAGAGCTCTGATTTGGAAGCCAACTTCCATAAAATTTGTGGAAATATGTTTCTCTTTGTGACTGGTCATCTATTTTGGCTGACATCAACAAAAGGTTCTGGAAGATGAGGAAGACAAGAAGATAGGCAGACAAAGACAAAAAAATAGATTGCTTAGACCTCATTTCTTTAGAAAATTAGGCTAAAAACATGTTTTGAAATTAGAAGACTTCTACTACTAATTCTAAGAACAAAAAAAATTTCAAGGAGAGAACCTGATTGAAAATCTTGAGAGTTGATTTCTTTTGGAAACAAGGAAGGTTTGATTCCTTTTTCCTTAAGCAGCAGCAGGCTTGCTTACAGAATAGGTATTACTTTCTTGTTACTCATACTCCACCTGTGAAGCTGCCATAGCATGCATTTGATCAATACAGTGTTAGCAGAAACACTGTTACAGCTTCTAGAACACAAAACCTCAATTTTTGAACAGTGTGCAGACTGTGCTGGGATGGACTGGGAATAAACAGCACTTTGTTTAAACTAAATTCATCTTCCTTTTCATCTCTAAAGAGGTAAAAAGCTCTGAAAAAAAAATCTCGGGTCCAAACCTGCAAAAATATCTACAAGCTGTTAGTCCCATTTAATACATCTGATTTCAGTTTTAGGCATAAAAATAAATATTTTCCAGGCTGAGAACACACTACAATTTTTATCTTAGCACTAAAAGGGACAAAATGTAAAGCATTTCTAAATGTTGTCAGGCCAAATCTAGTCCATTTTATGGTTCATAAGTACATGGGTTTTAACTTTTTCCTTTTTTCTCTCCTGGGAAGACTATCATGCTCTTCTAGATATTAGAAATTTAAGTAAGTAACAACAGAGATTTAAGTAAGAAAATTAGGCACAAAAATCTATAAGCTATTTCTTTTCTTATCTGGCAAATGTCTCAAGTGTGCAAAACAGTTACAGCAAATGGGACCTCTCCATCATGCTCACATAGCATATTGCACAGCATCTCCTAAACTGGCATCAGTGGATCACCAATGCCACAGCAGCAGGGTCTGAGTTTATTTGCACTGTGCTGTGGAAAATGACACGAGGAGGGCAGCTGGACAAGACACTGCATTCACCTCTAGCAGCGAGATCCATGCCCCTCGTGCTGATGCCTCCCCAGCTGCATCCAGGTTCAGGAAGAACACCAGCTTTGGTACAGAGCTTGCTCTGGACTTAAGTGAAGGACACAGATTCAAATGTCTAAAATGAAGCCAAGTACTGCAGAAGCTGCTGCTGTGAGAGATTTTGTATCCCACAAGCCTCTTAGAAACTGTAAGAAACGTTTTATCCAGCACCGTAGACAGAGTGTGCTGACAGAGATTTAGTGCAACACTGCCACAATTAAGACCAGGACCATTCACCAAAGGCAAAGGACTTTAAGCAAGGCAACAGAGAATAACAGCACCTCATTTTTTCATCAATGCTAAAGTAAGGAAAAACAGTAGCTGAGTAAGTTTAGTGTTATAGCAAATATTTTAATATGTACATATTACCACAACACACCATTATTCACATGAATGGGTGACTGTCCTGTGGAGTACAAAACACAGGTTAGATTAACAGTGAAAAGAAACAATGCAATTTACACCTACTAAGGAGTTACCTGATTATTCTACCTGCTTCAGTTCTGTTTAGGCAGATGATCATTATTTTAGTAACTGCAGGCAATCTATCCTTGCCTGATTTACAGTCAGTGTCCTTTTGTTTTCAACTCAGTTTGTCTTTTCCTTTCAAGCCAGGTTTCCAGTTCCCTGTCCACTGACTCTGTGTGGCATCTGCTTGCAGTGTAATCCCAAGTAGTTCTTCAAACTCAGGACTACCATGTGCTGTTGACAAACAGTGTTAACTTTGGAAAGACTATCTGTAGCATTTTTCAGGAAGTTGATGAGAGTTTTTTCAGAGGAAAGTTCCAAAGTCCTGCTTTGTGTAGTTTTTGGAAGAGTCAGGGCATTCACAATGGGAATCCAAAATTGTGAAAAGGAAGCATGTGAAAAACTAGTAAGAAAAAGTATTTGGTGTTTTGTCAAAGCATGGATACCAAACTGAAGGTATAGTTTACACAACATTAGAATAGTTTACATACCAGCAAAACTTTGAATTTGAACAATTTGAAAACAGAATCTCAAATGTTTACAGTTATTGTAGACCACAAAATATTAGTAGCCCTTGGAGTACCAGGATGACCTCACTGTTTCACTGTTTTTACTGGCCTTCTAGATGGCATCATTTCCAAATATTCAAATAAACAATCAGGACAAATTGCAAGTATGCAACATCATGTATCCTTGCTTCACTCCTTTAACCTCCTAAATTGCCATTTATTAACAAGAACGAAAATAAGTTCTCTAACAACAAATAACCCTCATTTTCTCTTTTATTGGATAATCAGTAACTGTTGGTGTCTTCTGTTTAGAAAAAAAAGGAAAAAATAAGATCTCAGAAAGAAGCAGAACTCCATGAAGGAATTACTTGTACCTGGCTCCAGCGTTTTTCCTCCTGCCCTTTTCAAAGGAATTAGAATGCAAGAAAACCTTTTTAAAAGCTTCTGAAACAGGAGCACTATGGTTTATTACTATTAGAGCACTGAAACAACCTTTCAACACAAAGCTCTATTGACAAGAGCAATTTCACGAGGCAATGCTGCTGATCCGATTAAAAGATTTCTACAAGTTTGTGAAATTGACAGGATTGACAGATTAAAAGTTCTGTACAGCATTATTTCCACTCAGTTCCCCATTTCTTGGCCGTTCTCTCCAGTCTCATTGTACCTATCTGCACTACATGGGCTTTCTATCAAGACCCAAGCTGAGCAGCAGTTATCCTGCCAGAAAAGAACCAAGCTCTGCCAAGGCTGAAGAACCAGAGGAGCTTCTAAATCTGCAGTTTCAATGATTATGGATATTTGTGCCATTCACCTCCAAACATCCAGTGATTGCTGCTTCCTGAACACTACTACTATGAGCTAACAGACAAGGGCACATTCATTATCCAAACCATACTAATACTTGAAGGGACACCACCTGGAAAAACAAACTCCTCAGTAACATCATTAAATCTTCCAGAGCACAGCCATCTTCCTTACCTTCAGACATGTCAGGAAGCCCTGGGGAGGCACTGGTCCCAGAAGTGAGCATCCTAGCCAGAACAGAAGGAAGCTTCCTCATGATGCACAACCTATAGGCAGAGCAGAAGAATTTAGTGTCATTAAAAATAATCCCACGAAAATAATTTAGGATTTAATTTTGGAATTATTCTGGTGATTTCAGAAACACCAGTCCTTATTTTCAGCTTGATTTTTAGAACTAGATACTATCAGTGCAACAGTTCCAAGACAGTTGAAATTCCAACTGACACCTTTTGTTATCTATAAACGAGAAAGAAGAATGCTTCACTGGCAGTAATTGTTTTCTTCACTGACTATTCAGATGCCCCAAGACAACAAACTTAGACTCAACATCAGCTTCCACCCTGTAGCATCTTAACACAGATGGGGTCCATGTGCCTCAGGAAGTCATCCATGACCCTAACCATACACGTCTCTTGCACTTGGCTGGTGTGCATAGCAGTGGAGGGAGGAATATACCAAAAAGGATTTCACAAGGTCTCACAAGTAGTTCCATTCAGCTAAGCCTGGTTTTCTCCTCCATGGCTTAGTGCTGCAGCAATTCAAAAAAGCCTAAAGTGCAGGATATAAACCTCTTAGCCATTAAGCAAGAAGGAACAACCGTGAAACCCTTCAGAGAATGTAATCTGACCACAATTCACTAAGTGTTCTTTCTACAAGGTAACTAGCCAGCACTACTCCTCTAGGCAAGCATAACTGTGCTGACACAAAAACACACAGAGGGTGTGTAAATCCCCTTGTGACCGTTCACAGCATCATCCTGACAAGGAATATGGATTGCTGGTCCTTTAACTTTCTTCCTTTGGGACTGAGCTTCCACCTCAAAAAAGGAAAGGTGACAGACAGGTCCTCAGGCACCAACAGAAAAGCAAGGCCATTTACACATCTCTCTCTCCCCTTCATGCAGATCTACACTATCTACACATATCTATCACGTACACACAAGCCTTCACACTGTCTGCAGATGTTTTTAAAACATCTGCAGACAGTGAAGGCTTGTGTGTTCATGATACATACTTAAAAGAGTAAACGGGAACACAAACACACACACACCAAAAAACCCAAAAAAACCTCCGAAGGCAGCGGAGTCCCGTATGCACAGGAATGACGTGGATGGCGAAGTGAAACGCCTCTGTGAGTGCTGCAGCCCTTGGGCTCGGTGTGTCACGGCAGGGCCAGCAAACGCCCTCCCGGCACAGCCGCAGCCCGCACGGCCCCCTCAGCCCGCTGCCCCAGCCCGGCCCAGGCGCCGCGCCCGAGGCCGCGCTGCCCGCGGCGCTGCTCAAGTTTCGGGGTGCCCCGCCCTGGCCGCGCCCCGAGCCCCTCATGGCGGTGCGTGGCCCGGCCGCGGAGCAAGGGTTGGAGCACGGCCTCCTTGCCCAGGCCCAGGCCCGGGTCCGCCGGGAGCACCATCTCTCCCGGCCGCCATTCCCCACCCGCGCCGGAGGACGCGCCTTACCGGGTGGGCAGCATGGTGCTCGCCGGGGCTGTCACCGCGGGGCCGCGCCTGCCGCAGCCACACGGTCCTCCTGCACCGGCCACTCCCGGCTCGCCGCGCACAGAAAGGGCTCAGGGCCGCCCGCAGCTGGAAGCCCTCGCTCCACCGGGATCCCCGGGTAGCACCGCCCGGCCCCGGCCTGCCCCGTGTCCCCGTGGCAGCGCAGCCGCTCCCCGGGGCGGAGGTTGGGGCAGGACACCGTTAGTCGTCGGGCGGGCCCGGCAGAGCGGGCGGGCCCTGCCGGGACTCGCTCTTAATAAACATCGTTATTTTGTGTTTTTAATGCTCCGTTTTTTCAATGTGCCGTGAAGAAGGCGGGCTGGCGGCGCTCAGCTGGGCGCTGTGCCCGGAGTCTAAGGCGCGCCCCAAGCCGTCACACTGCCGTGGGGAACACGGCCTCCTGCCCCGGCCCGTCACTTGGTGGCACTGCTAGGTAACTGCGAGCCTCGGAATTTCCTAAGAAGAACTTTAAAATTTTGAAGAGTGACGTTATCACTCTGTGCAATTCCCTGAAAGGAGAGAGTAGCCAGGTGGGGATCAGCCTCTTCTCCCAAGCAACCAGCGACAGGACAAGAGAACATAGTCTTACACTGCACCAGGGGAGATTTAGGTTGGACATTAGGCAGAACAATTTCTTAACGGAAAGGGTGTTTAGACTTTGGAATGAACTGCCCAGGGAGGTTGCTGGAGTCACCGTCCCTAGAAGTGTTTAAGAAAAAACTGCGTGTGGCACTTAGTGCCCTGATCTGGTTGACACGTTCATGTGCGGTCACAGGTTGGACTCGATAATCTCAGGTCTTTTCCAACCTAATTGGTTTTGTGAAACTAGAGCTGTGTTAAATAAGCTGTGTGCTTTGCACTGGCAAATAATCAACAAGTTCAATTAATCAGATTTTTTTTTTTTTTAATTCCTGGGAGTTGGAGAAACAGTGCAGCGATGACACGGGGACTGCACAGGGGTGTGTGAGAGGGGTGGCCCTGGCTCTGGGCCATGACACCCCAGAGCCCATAAGGACCAGAGCAGTTCCATAATCCTGGCTGCACCTCTGAGGGACTGGGATCTATACACGTGTACGTGCAGCCCGTGGCTTCCACACCAGCCACAATGTTTGTGGTTCTTACTGGCCATTTCAGCTTGCCAGCAGAACAGTGTATACAGCAGGTGCAAATTAGCAATGAAGTTGCTAAGCACACCTTGCTGAAGACTTAGCAAATGACCAGCAAGATTGGATGAGGATATGAGAAAACATGTTCTGGCAAACACAAAATACATTAAAACGTACATTAATTCATTACATATAAGGGTAACACCTGAAAACTAGATGGTCTTTAAAGTCCCTTTCAACTGATCCATTCTGTGATTCCGTGAAAAAGCTGAGGGCGCTGTTGCAAAGCTTCTCACTCATCTGGTCGTGGGAAAAAAAAATGTAGAAGCCGGGTATGCATGCATGCTGAAAGGTCAAAAATCAAGCTGCCATGAAAAGAATCACCTCTAGGCAGTGCAGAAAACTGTGCCAAAGACAAAACTGTGACTGTGATAATAAAAACACCTCCTCATTGTGTAAACCTCCCTTAGTTATAAGGAAAAAAATTGATTTCATAGGTTTCTTCTTAAAGCCTGAGATATTTCCCCCTGATTTAAGTACACTGCAGGATCAGAGCCAAAGGGACTTCTACTGTATCCAGATACAATACTTCTACTCTATCCAAAACTGAGGCCTGGCTGGATACTTTCCCAACATTTATTTCTATAACTTTTATACCCCAAATCATTTGTACATGGCATAGATGATTTTTGGATTCAGGCAGATAATTAGCTATGTATAAATCCCCAATTCATTTAACTCCATAATTACAAATGCCAGATAAGATGTCTTAGCCTACAGGAATAGGGTTCTAATGATCTAAAATATGTTTTCAAAGATAATAAAGAAAAATTATGGTCCTTTTATTGCCGGCATATGAAAATTCTTGCAGCTTTATCACATGAAACTGTTAATTTTGCATTTGCCCTGAATTCTGAGCATTGCTCATGTAGTATTTATTTAGTATTTGTACTGTTCTGACAGATTTTTTTCCATGTACAGCTTAGTGCTGATAAACGTTAATTTTAAATGGCTTGAATAAAACATCAGAAGTAATTGTGAACTCATAAATATCAACACAAGGTTTAAGGATTAGGAAAAAAACGACCAGTGGAAAATGATAAGAGAATCCCAAATGTCCAAAATCATGAAAAATTACAGGTCAATACTGAATATTAATTGCACTTTCTGTATGTTGCTCCAGAGATTTGACAGGGCAATACAACTTGGATTGGAATACTTGGAAAAAATTTATTAGCACAATCAAAAATCATTAACTCACTACATTTTAATGTGGAACAAGGAGTTTTTCTCCTTCTCCTCTTATTTATTACAAACAGAGAACCTCTGAGGCATGAGAGAGGCATCCATACAGGAATGCAAGGAATCTTCCTAGCAAAGGAGGAAATCAAAAATGAAAACAGGGGAAGAGAGTTTGATTAGTTGAACAGTAAAGAAAGAAAGCTGGTGCCCACTTTGAGCCTTTCTGTCCATCCTCCAAGGAAAGAGAACATTAGAAAATTTAGATGCAAATAAAAACATGCTTTTGATACAAGTGCAGATGGCGTCCCATAACTCTCTGAATAAATTGTTCAATTGCATTGCTGTGAAAGGATCTGGGGGGACTGGCTTGGCTGTTTCCTGTATCTTCAGACTAGAGAAGGCCTCCATCTCCGGGCAGGATGTGGGGAGAACTTGCCTCAGTCACCACATAATGCTCCCTGTGCTTTTATTATCAGCTGTTTATAAAAGTTCCTGTTGCATGCTAAAAAAGAAAGTGCCACTTGCTATTTTGCACACATTTTTCTGTTTCTCTTATGAGTAATATTTAGGGGAAAGATACAGTAAGAATAATAGGAATTATGGACATTTCAGATAGTTCTAACTATTTTATCATCTCAAACACCAAAGTCCAACCCTCTTGGAAATGCAGATGGATTCACAGTTAGCAGGTTCTGCATGGAAGAAGCAGCTGGCTGTTACAGAAGAGCTAATCCAGATTTCAGTGCATATTTCATTATAACAGATTATTTTAACATTGGTTTACCTTAAACACATTTGCTAGCCACCTGCCAGCACACATATTTGCACAATTTTAAAAAAACGTTGATCCTTTTCAGGAGACTTGCCACTACTTATTCCTTGGAGAGAAGGGCAGACAGCAGGCTGTGATCACTGAAGGATAAAATCCAAGCCCTGTGCAGGTCACTAAAGATTTCATCATTGGCCTCAGCTATGTCAAGATGACATGAAACCTGCTCAAAGATAAACAGACCAGAGACAAAAGGAAGAAGCTGTAAAACACATGCCAAATCAGTCTGATTAATTCACAAACTGAGTTCTTTTGGAGCCTTTTTGTAAAATATTCTTACCATTCTTATTAAACTTATTTATTTTGGGAAAATTCCCCTAATAATACATAACTAAATAATTGTACCATAGTCTCTGAGATTTAGATATCTTAATTAGCTATTTTTAATTTTTTTCACTAAATTCTATGCATTTCCTATTGTTTAGTTAAACTTTTTTACACATCATGAATTTTTTAAAATATTTTTTTCCTTCTGCCTTGTGAATTTGAGAGCTAAATCAAATGAACTGTATTATCTTAAGCAACACAATATCAGCATATTTCTGAGCAAATTAAAGCAGGACTTCCAAAAACAGTCAAGGGAGAAAATGTTTGGGTCTTTTTTTGCTGAGACTTCAACTTCTAAATCATGTGACTTTTCTGACTTGAGAAGAAAGAAACCAGGCACTTTGCGTTCTTACACAGCAGGTTTCCTGATAGTGTGACTTCCTCATTGTGAAATGCAAAACAAAGAGAGTTGAGACAACACAAAGGCTGTTGTCTCTCACAGAGACAGTATTTCCCATTTCTGATCCCAGTCAATCATTTCTAGGGAATGAAAATATCTGTATTCGTTAAAGGTATGTTCTTAAGCTGAGTCTGTTCTTTGGTAGTTTATTCAGATTCAGTCTCCCTACTAAACACCCTGTCCTGAGGGATTTCCAGACTCACTCATGAAATAAATTTTAACTTTTAACCCATGAAATAAATTTTAACTAGCCACTGGTGGTTGCTTAGTGATATGGAAACACTTCTGTTCTTTGGGCATCTCTGTCCTTGCTCCAGTAGAGGGTAAAGCAAGACAGTTAGGGTGTTTGCATAAATGCTAAATTACTCTCCCAGGCCTTCAGGCACTTTCCACTGTGTGCTAACACCAGCCACCTGAACACACACTTTATACACACTTCTTTATACAATCCTCTTGCAGTATCATGTTCCATGCTGGTGCATCTCTCTAAGTGAGGGATATCCTTGTAGCTTGTTAGATACATGAAAAAATGGGGGTGTGTTGTGAGAGCCAGCAGCATGACTTAGTGTCTTCCCATATCCCAAACCACTCTTAAAACAAGTCAAATTCAGCTAAATTAAAGATAAAGAGCTCCTTTACAATATCTAAGAATGTACATGACAGTGGCACAGAGGGTAAAAAGAAAACCACACATATGGCAAAGAGTTGCACTTCTCTGGGTGGCCCAGCTGTAGGTCCGTGGACCCCACGGTCATTGGATCATGATCCAGCTCATTCCTCAGCATCCAGCAGTATCCAGAGGTAGCACAGGGCTCAGGATAATTCCTCCATCCTTTCATACTCCAAAGTCATGTTGTTGAGTCTACTCAGATGGAATTTTCCTCATCACGCCCACCTCTCTCCTCAGTGACATCCATACCTCCATTGGATGGCATCGGAGCCTCCTTTACGGCAGACTCCTGGCAGATCCCCTTGCTTTAAACCCACTCCTTTGCACTTCTCCCCGCAGAGCCTCTTCCCCTCCAGTCAGGCGGGTTACGGTGGGACGGTTTCCAGCCTGGGAAACGTCCCAGTCCCAAGGTTAAACTTCAGTGGTTTGAACCTTTCTCCGTAAGGCCGCTCCTGCCCAGGGGCGTACCTGGGCGCTAGACACGCTCCCCCGCGCCCCGGCTTGGATGCGGATCGCTGCTCCGCGTCTCCCGCAAACACCGGGGCTCTTTTCCCTCTCTGCCCACAGCGCAGCACGAACTGCCCCAAACCCGGCCCGCGCTCTGCGGCCAGGGCGGCGCCACGGCCCTTACACGGCGCCCGCGCAGGGAGAGCCCTGAGCTGAGGGCACTGTCGGGCTCGGTTCTCGGGGTCCCGCGGCAGCCGGTGCCGGGAGAAGCAGGGCCGGCGGTGCCGGGAGAAGCAGGGCCGGTCCCGCCGCCCAGGGAGAGCCGCCGGGGTCTCGCCCTGCAGCGCCGCACAGCCTCGCCAGGGGGCGCCGCGCGCGGAGGAGGGAGGGGGGAGGGCGAGTCACGAGACGGCCGCGGCTGTTGCTGGCAGGCCCGAGCAGCATTCCGGGGAGGGGCGCGGCCATTGGCTGAGGGCGAGCACCGCGGGCGCTTCTATTGGCTGGTGGCGGGGAAGGCGGGGCGAGGATGTCTTTAAATTCGGCGGCCGAAGCTCGGGTTTGTACTCTCCGAGTCGGGGAAGCCGCGGTTGCGAACCGGGACCGTCAGCTGCCGAACGCCGCCGGGACATGCTCTCAGCCTGACTGACCGCAGGTGGCCGCCGCGCCCGGGACACGAATGAAGAAACAGCTGCTCCTCCTGTTCACACACCGGGGACTCGTCAGCCGAGGGGGCCGCAGGGGGAAGCGTCGCCGAAAATGGCCTCGTTCAGCATCCGCGCCGCGCGTCCCGAGGACTGTCCCGAGCTGCTGCGACTGATCAAGGTGCGGGCGGGATGCGGGGCGGGGGGGCAGCGCTGCCCGGTGCCGGAGCAAAACAAAACAAGCTGTTGCGCAAGGGACGGGGGGTGGGGAGAGGCCGCTAACATCCTCCTTTTCTTCCAGGAACTGGCGAAATATGAGGACATGGAGGACCAGGTGGTGCTAACTGAGAAAGGTAGGGAGGGTGCAGGAGCTCACCCGGTTGGCGCCCGAATGACAGCGCCTGTGGCTCAGGTGCCTGTGTATTCTGCTTTTCTAGAGCTGCTTGAGGATGGTTTTGGCGAGCACCCTTTCTACCACTGTCTGGTTGCAGAAGTGCCTAAAGACCAGTGGTCGTCTGAAGGTGAGGCTTCCTGATACTTATTTTTGGACACTAAATACACAAAAGCGTCATTTGCTTAATATTAATGATTGTAGATGAGGTTCCACCAGTGGACTGGGGTAGGAGGACTAGGTTAACTGCTAAAACTCAATAATGTGTAGTGATACTCTGCTGAAGTGGTTGCTAATCCTGGAAGCATGGGAGTCAGGTATAACATAATGTGCTTGACTCCAATTATTAAATGGCTTTTCTTGTTTGACCCTGACTTACCTTTATGTAATTCTGTTGAATCACATTTTTTTCTTTAATTTGTCCCCAATCTTCAGGTTACAGTCTCTAGCTTCGCCATGTACATGGCCCTTCTGTGTACATGGATGGGCGGGGAGGTAACTAAAAGATCCGTTACACAATAAAGTAGATGATCATAATATGAGGTAAGGCCTACAGGGACAAGTGCTATTCCCAAACCTTTACCAAAGACACAGTAGATGGCAGAAACCTGTTTGCACGCCTCTCTTAGAGTATGTGCAGAGTGTTATGGCAGATGTAGTTAAAATATTCAGGGTTTATGTCCAAGTGGGCACTTGTTGGAAGAGTTGGTTTCTCTTCTGTCTTGAGCCACAGAGTTAAAATTGAAGCTGCAGCTTTACTTATCTTGACTTCCTGGTGCTGAAGGTAAAGAAAACAGCTTGATGCTCAGTGGAAGCGCTTGAAATGCTGCTGTAAAGGTGGCCTGTAAAAAGGCCTTCTGGCACAGTAGTTACTGAGGAATATACATGGAAAGATCAGGGTTTGACAGATTATTCCTAAGGGAGCAGAGCTGGGGCAATCATCTAGATTGTGAGCTGCTGTGTAAAGTATTTACTTGTCTTCCAGACTGGAAATTAATCAGTAGGGTGTGCATTATTTTGTAGAAAAAGGCCATGTTTGCACTTACTATGACAGTGCTTTTGAGGATTTCAGGGTATGAACAGAATAATCTTTTTTTGTTAGGCTGATAAAAATTTGTCAGAACTTGTGTTTTCAATTGTGTGCTTATTTGCAAACTTTATTTTTAATTGTAACCTAGTATCAAATGTCTGCATGTCTCAGAGAATCTCTGTGTTTAAACATGCATGTAAAACTTAGTATTTTTATCTTGTAAATTCTGTCTGGCTGAAGTTACACCTTTTGTTTCAGAAACATGCGTTGTGGGCTTTGCCATGTATTACTTCACTTATGATCCATGGATTGGAAAGCTGCTGTACCTTGAAGATTTTTATGTGATGGCTGAGTACAGAGGTACCTATTGCAGAATTAGATGAGTTACTACCCATAGGGCTTCTGTATATTTAAAACTTAAGCTTCTTGTTTTTTTGGTTTTTTTAGGACTTGGTATTGGGTCAGAAATTCTGAAGAACTTGAGTCAGGTATGTCTAAGTGCTAAGTCTAAACAAGAATTAAAGGAGGTGGCAAGACTCTAGACAGCTTAACACATTGCCTAGAGTCTGGTGAACTGTGAGAAATGCTGCAGTGGCTGCTGGCATGAACTCAGTGACTTGTGGTGGTGTGCAGTTGTGAGTAATGTGGCTGGTTGTCACTGGGGCTGTCCCTGGCACTGTGACCGTGTGGCATTGGTTTGCAGGTGGCTGTGAAGTGCCGCTGCAGCAGCATGCACTTCCTCGTGGCCGAGTGGAATGAACCCTCCATCAGGTTCTACAAGAGAAGGGGCGCCTCGGATCTGTCCACCGAGGAGGGCTGGAGGCTCTTCAAGATTGACAAGAAGTATCTCTTGAAGATGGCAGCAGAAGAGTGAGAGATTATTCCAGCAAATAAATGTTTTCTGCGAATATATGTGCTCTCTGAATAAATTTCTTGCTTTCTGTGTATGTACAGTTTGTAGTGGAATAAAGTAGTGTGGATGCTAATAATGACAGTGCAGGTGTGGTTATAGAGTAATGGTACCGTGATCTGGAGCTGAGGCATCTGTGAAGTTCAGTATGTGCTTGTGTTGCATCCTTTACCAGTGTGGGCTTGTAATCCCTGTATATGGAGACTTCATTCTTGTAAGTGTCATTCAAATGTGTACAATGTACACACTGGTAGGGTTTGTTTTAATTATTGCCTTTTATAAAAATAAAATAGTGTTTTCACTTCATGGCAGTAGTTTTGACTTCAATTCTCATATAAAGTTTTCCATCAAAAAACACGCAGATTAACAAGAGACTGGATTGGTGTCAGCCTTCTCACAAGTTAAATGATTTACCATGGTCCCAGTGGGATAAAAGGGCACTTGTGTTCCTGTGGGACCTGACTGTTTGAAAGGGTTTGAGATCAAACCTTTTTAGGTACAATTGGAGTCCCTAAATGAGGGTGCTGCTCTCTGGACAGCTGACCCAGAAAGTCCAGAGCTTGGGCCTTCCACTTACCTGCAGAGCACTTCAGCTGGAAGGGCATAGCCTTGAAGGGAAAGATCCATTCTGGTGTGGTTTCAAGGCCTGAGTAACAGGGCCTGACTGGTCATGTGAATTAAAAGTATACTTACAGCTCAGTTATGTGATTCCTAAACCACCCAACTCAAATGCTTCAGGTGGAATGTGTTTCTGATCATGGTTTCAGATCAGGTTCAGCATTTCTGCTGAGCCTCAGTGCTGTGCTGAGCTGTAAGTGCTGTGTTAAGCAGTAGGAAACCAGCCCTCTGCTTTTTAGCCTTTGTACAGTAGAAAGTGAAAACAATGCTGCTCATCAATTTTTTAGTTGTCTTTGAAACAAATTAACAACTTTGCAGTACTGTGTTTGCACTGATGACGAAAGTGGATGCTTGCAAACTTTGTTCTGCTCTCCTTTTGCTCTCTGGTAACCCTGCAATAAAAGGCTTTTTTTGGCCAGCATTGCTTTCACTTCAAAGAAGGGAAGAGACTTATCTGCCTTGTAACGTGAACTGGTTTAAATAAAACAAGGTTTTAAACCTGTTGGTCACTGCATAAATCATATGTTACATGGAAGATGTTTCCTCATCCTAGAGAGTAGTGGGCACTGACTGCTTCAGCCATGGGAAATGCTGAACAAATTTTAAGAATAAGTTATCTCTCTGCCCAGGGCCAGCAGATAGCTGTGCATGAAACTGTTTTTATTTTGTTTTGTTTTTGTTTTTAGCTGATATGTAGCCAGCAGTGTGCCAGCTCTGCCCAGCTGTGAGGTTTTGCTGTCAGCTGTTGCTTCAAGAGTGAGAACACTAATAAAAAATACAGGAGCTGTTGGAGGAGAGCAGAAGGTAGCTCTTCCTTGGGAGCATTGGTGGACAAGAAGCTCAACATTGTCTTGGCAATGTGCTGTTGCAGCCCAGAAAACAAGCCATGTTCTGGGCTGCATGCAAAGCCCTGTGGGCAGCTGGTCAAGGGAGAGGGCTCTGCTCCACTCTGGTGAGACCCACCCAGAGTGCAGCATCCAGCCCTGGGGTCCCCGACATCAGAAGGATGTGGACCTGCTGGAGTGAATCCAGAGGAGGTCATGAAGATGATCAGAGGGCTGGAGCACTTCTCCCATGAACATGGACTGAAAAAGCTGGAGCTGCTCAGCCTGGAGAAGAGAAGGCTCCAGGGAGACCCAGCAGCTTTCCAGTACCTAAAGGGGAAAGCCAGAGAGGGACCTTTCACATGGGCAAGAGGGCTTTAAGCTGTAGGAAGGCAGGTTTAGACTAGCTAGTAGGAAGAAATTTTTACTGTAAGGGTGGTGAGGCACTGGAATGGGTTGCCCAGAGTTGTGGATGTCTCATCTCTGGAAGCATTCAAGGCCAGGCTGGATTTGAGCAACGTGGTTTAGTGGGTGACATCCCTGACCATGGAGGAGCTTGGAAGGAGATGGCCTGTGAGGTGCCTTCCAACCCAAACCATTCTATGGTTCTGTGATATGGTTCCAGTGCTTATCTGGACTAACTCCAGCTGGACTGAGAATGGAATCTCTGAATTGCGTATTTCAGACTTTTGCTGAGATCCTACTCAGAGGCAGGGTTTTTAAAACCAGCAGGAGTATTCTCACAGTTTTGGTAGGAGTCTCCAACAGTGATGTGGTAATGCCGTGGGTCAAGAACAGACCAATTTTAAATTCCCTCAATAACTTTTCCTCAAGCTACGGGAGGACCAAAGTGCCTCTGGAACTACAACTGAGACATACAGCAGAGTGCTTTCTGTGGCTTTAGGCGCTGGAGCAACCTCACCTGCCGTGACTTTCCTCTGTTCCAGAACCACAATCACACGGCGAAGCTGAGAGCCAGCCTGTGGTGGGGGCTGAGCCACACCAGCTGGCTTTGAGCTGGTGGCCGGTGTCCCGCCTGTGGGAGCCCATCGCAGCAGAGGCACAGTGTGCCCTGTAGGTCAGCCAGCGCTGCGCTGTGCCCGGCTGCAGCGAGCCTGCCTCAGGGCGAGAGTTAGGGAGCGAGTGTCACAGCGCTGATAACATCTCCAGGGAGCCCAGGCGCAAAGCTCCTCCTCGCTCTCCCTCTCAAACCCGTGCCCCGGGAATTTCTCCTCGGGCTGAGCCAGCCAGCGAGACGTTTCGCAATGGCAGAGTTTCCTCATTCCCATCGGGTGGGGACAGAAGGGTGGCCTTGGACAGACTGGCGGCCGGAGGATGCGTCAGGACCGTGAAGAGGGAGCGCCGGGCTCGCCGCCCCCTCTCCGCTTGGCCTTTCCTGTTCACAGGCTCCTGCACAATGATCCGAGCCGTAGCCATAGCGACGACATAGTGGAAGGAGGATTTTTTTTGTCTACATAAGTTAAAACAAAATATATGTGAGAAAAACAACCCTTCCCCCTCCTCTTATCTTCTAAAGAGCCTTCGATGTCGATGTAATTCAAAATGCCAGTGCAAACTTTTCCTGTGAAAAGGCACATGGGGGCTTTACTGCATTTCTGCTCGGTGTCTTGCCGTGGGAGAGTCGCCGTCCTGGAGCCCGGCCCGGGGGAGCCGAGGTGTCAGCTCAGGGCAGACACCAGCTCCGTACGGAGCGGGACTCGGGAAAGCTCGGCCTCATTCCCCGCCAGGCAGCGCTGCCTCGGGCTGGAGGCCAGCCCAAGGGTGTGTGTGGTGCCTCCTTTCTTTGAGCTGACCAGGAGCTTTATTTCCTTCGGCTTGGTCAAGCTTCCTCCCCACAGCCCTCGCCCCCCCGGCCTCTCCCTCCGCGGCCCTCAGGGAGCGGAAGCTGAGCCTGAGCGCCGGGCCCTCGCACGGACGGACGGGCGGCAGCGCCGACGAACCAAAGCCGCGCGTTTAAATAATTCACCCCACGCAACAGACTCGGCTGTGCCCGGTCGTTTTGCTTGCCTGGGCAGGATTGCTTAATTTTATTTTTTTTTTTAACCTCAGGTGTCAGAGAAGTGGCTGCAATTTAAAGGAAAACCTCAGCTGCTGTCTGAAACCAACCAGCAAAGCAGCACCGAGCCCGCTGCTAATGTTTAATCTTGCTGCAAACTCAGAGCAGGCTCTAACTTCACCATCCCGCCGAGATTTCTTCCCGGGACTCTTCTTTCTCTCGCCAAGACCTGACTAACTTTTTTTGCTGCCCAGACGTTTTTTGGGAAATACAACCTTGATGGAGGGCTTCAGAGCCCATCAGGACCTCAGACTTGTCCCCATGGGGAGCTTGTGAGGAGAGGGTGTGAGGCTGAGGATGGTGGATGTGGCTCTGGGGCAGGAGCACAGCCCAGCCCCAGTGCAGCACTGGGAGATGCACCTCTCCCCACCCTCAGGCCTTGCCCTGCTGAGCTCTGACTTTTTCTGTGATCAGAAACATTCTGTGTTTGATAACAGAATAAAGCACAGGTACACACCTCAATTGAAAATAGTGAGTGAGGGCTAAGAAATTCCATCTTCAAACCAGTTTTGGTTTCATTTCACAGGTTCGATTCAGGCCAAAGTAAGAAACAAAACGCCCCAGGGGATAATTTGCTTGTGGGGATGGAAAACAAACACTCTGTTCAGAAACTGCTCTAAGGCAAATGGTTCTGTTTATTTTGTTCCAAACTTTGCGTATTTCAATTGTTGATATAGCAGGTGTCAGATGGTCACACCTACTCAAAGGAAAAAGGACCCTCCGTTTTATTGAACTATTTCCCTTCGCCACTAAAACAGACTAAAAATAACATGCTTTGGTAAGACAAAACCGGGCGCCCATCCTCTCCTGTAAGTTTGCTGTACAGTATGATGAGGTAGGTTTACAACTTCACAATCACCTCCCAGGAACCCACTGTGCTGGGATGAGACATGAATCCCTGGAATTCGTACTAGAAACTTTCCTCTACACAGAAAAAAATGTGAGAGACATGGTAGCTTTATCTAGTTACTCAGTATTTCCAAGGAACTGGATATGGCAGTGTTATTTTCAAAACACACTGATAAAACTGCAGGGTGAGACTTTGGAAAGCTGGTTACTATAATTGGACACTCAGATACTACTGTGGAGGTACCTTTGAACAGTTTCTTTATTGCTCTCATGATGAGCAAACTCCAGTCTGGGCTCTCTGTGATCTCCCTGAACTTCCAGATTTGGCCCACTTGAGTCACCGACGCACAAACAGCACCACACACCTTGTGCAGGAGGAAACAAGACTCGTAGTTTTGGTCTGTAGTCTCGTGCCTTTTGCAATCAGTTCACATGACAGCATTTGGGTTTCTCCCCCAGCCAGCTTCCTGCCATGGCCTAGCACAATGTGCCAGAACATTTCCAACCCCTGCCTCAGTGTGTTTCAGCTACAGTTACAGGTACACTGGCCTTTTTCAGATTTAACATAGAGAGATGGGTCAAACTCTGCCTTCACCACTCCTAGAGGTCATAACCTCCATACAGTAGCTTTGCCCCTGGGACAGAAAATGTAAATTAAGAAGGAGGCAGGAGAAGAGGTCTGCCACACTGAAGGAGGCCAGGTGCAGGGGCTGACCACAGCCTGCCGCAGGAAGTCACACACCCAGCAGAGGAAGCAGCGTAAAGGGAGACAGTTTCAGCTTTTTTCTTTACAGATAATGTAATCAGAACAAACTGTAAGACTTATTTCACAAAATAGAAGCCTGAGAGGCATATTCTTGGGATACATTGATAATTTCTGGATTATTTTTACCTCCCATTGATGTCATTAGCCATGACTTAATGGATTAGCAAGTACCAATTTTGGATTTGGTGGTGTAGGAACAGGAATTATTTGTTGCTGAAGAGCAACAGGCAGAACTGGCAGATGGAGGCAGCAACAAGTGGTAGATCAAAGAAATAACACCTTATTGATCCAGTTTTAAACAGAACCAAAACTAGCTGAAATTTTGAGGGATAGTGGCTATGCTTTAGCTAGGCAAGAAAGCACACCCATTTTATGTAACTACATTTCTCTGAAAGCTGTAAAGCTGCCAGACTGTAAAACAGGGTGATAAACCAAAGTCCACTGCATTACAAAGTACAGCTGGTCCAAATGACAGTGAAGTCAGGACAAGGCTAAAGAATCCCAAAGGAAAACAAAAATAAATTACGTAAACAAATACTCGGGATTTATAGACATGACTTGATGGCCTTCTCAGCACAAAGTAAAAAATTATTCTGTATTTGCATGCTGGGTTTGCCATCACCACAATTTGAATTTTGATTACAGAAGTCCTGCAGGGACTCAGAACCCCAGAGCTCCTTTACTGGCCATTTACAGCTATTTTCTGCTGTTAAAAGCCAAAGCACTTTTCACCTCCACAGCTCAACATACTCAGACATCCCTGCTTCACTCCCAGGCAGGGCCAGGTTTGCTTCTAGGCACCCATATCCATGTGCCTCTCCAGCAGTTTGGGTTGCTGGGGCTCCCCTTACACAGGCTTACGTCTGGTTTCTCAGCTGGGGTATTTTCTGCAATAAGCACAGGATTGCAAAAATGAAAGGTCCTTTTACACAGGTCTAAAAGCAAGTAGAGGTGTAGAGGAGGATGTGACATTATCTCCTGTTTGTTCTTAAGGAAACTGTTGAGCCTTTTGGATCCAAGCAGTGACGGTCCTTTCCTTTAAGTTATAAAGCATCAGGTGCCCCTGTTTACAGAAGTGAAGAATATAAATCAAATATAAAAGCACCTCAGGCTCTTGCAGCTTGCAATAAAAGGTTTAGAAGCACCGGCATGCTGTGGGCTGTGCTGGGTCAGGCTTCACCTCTTGCCAGAGTGCAGACACAGCCCCTCATCTGGCTGGGCTGCCCTACATGTGCAAAGCCCCAACACTATGGGGACAGGGGCACTTGCAGCTGGTCCTTCTCTTTCATTATCTTTTCCAAGCTCAACCATGGTGGTCTTACGCAGCTCTAAATAGCACCAAGCTCATCACAGGTGCTGCAGGATGTTTCAGAGGAGTTTCTGTGGGAGCTGGCACACAACAGAGGTGCACAGAGATGTCCCTGAGCTGTTCCCAAACCCTTGGTGCCCAAGCACTTGCTCTGCACTGAAGGTCGCACTGAGTACTCCACAGGAGATGCCTGGGAAAACAACCACAGACAGCTCCAAGTGTCAAATCCTCCTAGTGTTGTTTCTGGTGAGACTGCAGCCAGCAAAACCTGCCTGGCTGCAGTATGGGGGACACCTGCAGGCTCAGCACCTGCCAACACACACACGGGCACACACCACGCCAGCTTATGCCAAGACTGCGCCCTTTGCCAGGAAGGCTGAGCCCCAGCAGTCTCATGACACGGCAAACAGTGTTTGAGGAGGGCCTGGCTCTGTCTGAGGCTGCTTCTCTGCAGGGAGGCTGAGCTGGGCAGACAGGATTCAGTGCCTGCTGGGACACCACAGCCAGAGTCACAGCTGTGGCCTCAGTGGCCACATGGTGGGAGCACGATGGAGGAGAAACCCGCTGAGGCAAACACAGGCAGATGTGGGGGCAAGTGTGGGTTTGTCCTTCCCCAGGCTTTTGGGCATGCCAAGGGCAGAGCAGGGCTGGCAATGGCTCTGCTCTGCTGCTGGGCCCTCTCAGCAGCTACTCTGCATCACAGGGAAAGGAAGTTCAAACTTCTCCTTCAGACAGGGAAGTGCCTTGTCTGAAGAGACTTTCAGACTGGAGCATGAAGGCCAAGGGTGTGTTACAGCGCCGTGGACAGCAGCACACTTAGCTGCCTGTCTCACATGGGTAAAATGTTTTGTAAGTGAAGAAATACAGCACCCTGCAGTGAAGCAGCAAGTCTTCCCAAAACCAGCGCTCTGCAATGCAGCTGGCATGAAACATCAATATTTTTTCCAGAGAGTCTCTTGTACCAAAACACTGCAAACTCAGCCACCACCCCTGGCTAGACAAGTACAGCCAGGATGTCCAGGGCTGACTTCAAATCAGCCTTTGCTGTGACACCTGAGAACAACTTCCATGGGCATCCAGCAGAGCTGACACCATTAACTAAATCCCCTTTTTTCATAGTTTATTTAATCACATAGTCTCAGAGTTATGTGTGACTCACATCCGTGTGAGTGAGCGCACGTATGTGAGTTTCTCTTGTTCTGCCCCATTAATGCCATAGTTAAAAGACTTTTCCCACAGACATCAAGTGGAGCTTGACTTCATTCTCAGCAATTACAGTTAGTACCTGAGTGATAATGTGCATAAACAGTACATGAGTTGCACCTGATCATGATAAGTTTTTTGAGTAGTATCCATTAAAGGTGTAGCAGTGAATTTATAATGCTCATGTCCAGCTGTGGGATGAGTGAAATCTGGCTGAAGGGCAGGGCTCAGAGGGTTGTAATGAATGGGACTACATGTGTTTGGTCACCAGTGGTGCTCCTCAGGGCTCAGTTCTAGGGCCAGTTCTGTTCAATACTTTGATAAAAGGAGGCTGAAGGGCAATCTCATTGCTCTCTGCAGCTTCCTGGAGAAGGGGGTGATGATCCCTTCTCCCTGAGATCCAGTGATGGGATGTGTGGGAATGGTTCAAAGCTGCATCATCAGGGGAGGTTTAGACTGGACATTAGGAACCTCTTTGGCAGGAGTGTGATCAAACCCTGGAACTGGCTTCCTAGAGAGGTGGTCAATGGCCCAAGACTGTCAGTGTTTAAGAGGCATTTGGACAATGCCCTTAACAATCTGCTTTGACTTTTGATCACCCTGAAGTGGTCAGGCTGTTGGACTAGATCACAAGGATGTGTTGTTGTATCACAAGGAACAGAGCAGAATAGAACAGTTTCACAGTTTCAACAGGAGGTGTGTTGAAGACACTGAACACTGCATTTTTATATAAAAAAATTTATTGTAAGTGTCTTATTCTTGAGACAACTGTATGACTAGAGAATTAAATGGGAGACTGTTAGAACTGTCAATAAGAAGTATGTATTACACCCTCTGTTTTGGAAATTGCTGCCCATTGCAGCCAAGTGCCATGTTTCATGTCCTTTGTCCTGCCAAAAAAGACATATTCCACCAGGAACCCCAGTGTGTCCCTGACTGTGTCCCAGCAGGGTGAGGACCTGGTCCCCACAGCAAGGACTGGCTGGTACCTGCCTCCCTGGAGGTGTTACAGGGGGTTTGGCATGGCAGGAGAGCCCACATCCCACAGAGTCCTGTGGTGGGGCTGACTAATGGCTGAGCCACAGCTCCAGTGCAATGAGCCCATCTCCTCTCTTTTCCTGGAGGGCAGTGCCTGATTGCCATTTGGGCTTTTTCCTGTGCCTTTTAGTTTGTGAAAAAGGCAGGAGGTCCTGTGGTGCTCTGGGTTGCCCATGTCACCTGATGTGTGGGTGGGGGGCTCAGCATCATCTTGAGACCCTTCCTTGGGCCATCTCCTTCCAAGACAGCCCAGTCCAGCCTGACCCTGTGAGCTCACACCAGCACCGCTGCCAACACCTCCTGCAAACGAGTCCTGAAAATTCCGGTCAGGCACCCAACACCTGACAGTTCCTTTTTAGTCACAGGCTCTGCAACACTCTATTTTGTCTGTCCTTCCCTGCCCTGTGACAACCCCTCATCCCACTGTCTCATATGAAGGTAAATAGTGCCCAGGGAACTTGGCACTTGGCAGAAAACCCTCACCTCTGCTGAGCCTGGTCAAAGGGAACCTTCAAGAGAAACATTTGGTGCACTTCTCCAGCAAAGCGTTTAATAACGTTTATCAATCCAAAAGCATCACTGCACTGGGATTATCATATGACATATTTGTTGTGTCTAGTTATGTTTTCAGTAAGATAACAATGGCTCAGGCTTGTTAATCTTAAAGAGAATTAGGATACTGTAATGGCACAGGCATGCTTGAAAAGGTCCAGATAACTTCTTTCTTATAAACACAATTTTGCTTTTCTCTTTCCTTCTTTTTTTTAGGACAAATGAAGTAGATCAAGTGAATAAATCAGTGCCTAAATCTCCATCCCAGAAGCAAGGACCCCTTTTGATTTCCTTGCTACAAGTAAGTTGTTCTCTATGAAATTTATTTAAAATCTCAAATTATTTTCCTTTTCCTGAAGTTTAAATGTTTAAACAATAAAATGTTTAAAGAATATATCACCTGTAGCAGTCAAAATAAAACTCATAACAAGACTTTGGTGTTACTGTAGCACCTTGAGTGAAATCAGGGCTTGAAGGGCTATGCTACTGGGTGCCTTCCCACCTCCAGCTTTGTGCATCCTGGAGAAACAGGTTTTCCTCTTACACAGCTGCAAGTCCCCCACAGAAATGTCCCTTAAGCTTTAACCTGGGGAGAAGTGAGTGGTCCCCTCCAACTGGACTGCTGAGCTGGGAGTAGGAAAGGGGGAAAAGGAGGAAGGGATTGGCAAGAAACCAATGCTTAGTAGTGTGGGGATAAAATCAACAATGGAGAGCATGCATAAAAAAATCTACTGGAGGTTTTCACTGTGCTCTTTTCAAACCGCAGTGAACATGTTTGCTCATTCTTGTTTTGATGTTTCTTTTCTTTTTTTTCTTGTCCCCATCCTGTACTCACTGTGGAGGGAAGGTCAGGTTTGAGGAGCTCACCAGGCCAAGGATACCACAGTGTTCCCCCAGTCAGAACAGCTGTCTCCTTTAGCTGCCTTCACGTGAGCAGGAAACTGAATGTTAGAAAAACAAACACCATGCCAACCTCTTCATAAGTAAACACTCATAACCTTGATTAAGTCCCTGTTATGCAAGGCACAACAGCACCCTTTCAGGGTGCAGGGCACCAGAAGTGCTGCAAAGCTGCTGTTTTCAGGATTTTAGGGACAGCCACCCAGGTCTGCTGCTGTGTCAGAGTGGGGAGACAACCTGCAGGCACCTGTGCCAGCACTGGCTGATGTGGGACATCACCCATGGCCCCACACACCATATGTGTAGGAATAAGGGCTCCAGGAGCACCAGGAGTTCTCCAGACATGCTGCTGCTGAGCTCTGGTCCCCTGCACTGGGTCAGATGCAGCCATGGGGTCAGCACAGCCATCATCACTAAAAATTAACCTGGCTCACAACCTTGATGTTTAAAATAAATTACGTTTTAGAAAAGAGTGAGCCTATTGTTTTCCAGCTCTCAAAATATTAATTGACCAGTTTTAAGGAAACTCTGCTCCAAAATTCCAAAGTGATAAAAGCTAAAAGTGATAATCATATATGAGGAGCTTGAGCATCTGTATATGAGAAATGTTGAAAGCAGGGATGATGAGGTGCCAGAATTTCTCAAGAAAATGACTGAGATGAGAGAAGAAATGTAAAGAAGACCTCAGCAGGACCCCCAGGCCAGGGAGGTGCTTTGGGCAAAGCCAGGAAAGTCTACCGGAGAGAGGGATCACAAATACAGCAAGACAAAAAAGCTGAGAGAAAACAAGTTGTTGCAGGGAATTAAGGCAACAATCAAGCATAAAAACATTACAGAATCTTCTGCCCAGGAATCCTGCCACTGAGACCCTGCATGGATCAGAAAGAGTCCCACTTTTCCAGTCAGGAAGGATGTTGCAGAACTCTCCTGTTCTCCAGGAGCATCCCTCTGGAGCAGTCAGGTGAACCAGATGGGTCTAACAATGCTCCTCAGCCTTCCTGGAGGCAGAGCAGTCTTTCAGCTGCAGGCAGAGAGTGGAGAACTCTTGTGCAAATAAAACTGCTCCTCTTGTGCATTTCACTCCACAAGGAAAAAACAAACATACAGGAAGTCCCACAGGACTACCAATTAAAATTAGCATCTCACACCTCCTTTGTGGTTGTGATTTTATTTATTGCAGTTTACTTACAAGTGGTGGCTATGGGTTTACTCATGGTAGTAGCCTTCCAGGACAAAAATCAGGCTTTGATCACAGCACATCACAATCTTAGTCCAGAGCCTTGTGGCCTGAGGTATGAAGAGTTCTACCTGCACATCTATGTTGCACTTTACCTCACCCACTGGGAGCCGAAAATCATTTGGTTTTCTTGCTCCCATAGATCTGTTACTTTTGGGTGTGAGTCACCCCGGGCTGGCTAGCCCAGGGCAGAGTGCTTTTGTACCACTGCTCCTTTAACATTCCTCAAACAAGAGACTCTCCTTAGCAGGCTAACCTCATCTGCAAATAGGACAATACTGCAAAAGAAATAATGGTAAAAAACTACTGGTGAATATCTGGCCTTTTTAAGAGTTCAAGAAGGGTTGTGGTAGTGAGGATGCACTCCCATTTATGTTACCTCTTTTTTACCACAAGCTAAGCCTCCTTCCCCTTTACTGTTTTCTTCTTGGTCAAAACACAGTTGCTGATTTTAGCATCTGTGTATTTTGCTCTCTTGAACAGGGAGAGATCATACTGATCTTACTTCATCAAGGCAGAAGTACAGCCAAAGTTTGTTTGACCCCAGGGACGTGTCCTTGTACAGTTGGATGCTGTGCAAAAGCTGCTAAATGGCAGAAGATTCCAATATTATGTATGAATTGGCTGGCGCTCCCTCTTGGCAGGGATAGAGAGAGAGGCGAGTAGCGCACATTTCTTTCTTCTTTCAGCCAGTAACAGCTCATCCCTTTCATTGTCAGATGAACCCGGAGGCGAGTACAGGAGAGATAAACACAACAGACCGTGCCTCGCTGACCTGCCAGTGAACCTCAGGCAGGAGAGTGAGTCCCTCGCTCGTGGCAGAGCTGAGTTTTCCCCAGCCCCATCACCGAGCTCGGTGAGAGGCGCCGCGCTGAGCCCAGCCGGGGCCGGCCTGACTCAGCGGCAGCTCCTGATGCCATTCCTCGTCTCTGGCAGGATATGAAAAATGTGTCAAGCCTGGCACACGACAGTAAACATAATCCTTTGGGCTGGCTTTGGTGCTTTCACCAGCCCGTTTTAGTGCAGCCAGTTTGTAAACGATGCCTTTTAGACAGAAGAGCAAAACCCCCCTGGCGCCGCTCCTCAGTAAATGCAAAGATGACTTCAACGCGCGCTGCGCTGAATTACAAAACTCTTTTTTTTTCTCCTCTCCTTTTTTTTTTTTTTTTCCTTCTGGTCCCACGCCGAAGTATCAGCGCAGTGCTTTGAACTGAGGTTACCTTTATGATTCACGGCATGAATGAGCACTTAGTGTGCGCATACAAGAGCCCTGTACGAATCAGGAAATGGCTCTTTCAGGTCTCCTGACAAAAGGAAGTGAGTCTGAAGCTCGCTAAATTTACAAAGAGGACGTTGGTGAACTTAATCTGGGGCAGGGGGTGGGGGGAAGGGAAGAATCTCTTTTCACTGAGGATTGATACACAAACTCCCCATGTTTGTGTATACCGTTTATAACAATAACAAAAATAAATTAAAGGGGCCAAAACTGTGGTGGTGAGAGCCGTCTCCAGCTGGCTGCCTGTGATCGCTAGCTGGTACGTGCATACAGCCACGGAGACATTTCTGGCTTCGTGTTTCAGCATTCCCCCCTTTGCTGGGGCTCTGAGTGCTCTCCTCCATCTCTGGGGTGAAGATGGGAGCTGGCAGGGAGGGAGCATCGCCCTGCTCGGGGCTCCTTCCCTCCTCTGCCCGCGGAGCGGGGGCACAGCAGGCTCCGGGGCTCCTCCAGGGCTCCTCAGCGCTCCCAGCCAAGCATGTGGTTCACTTTTAGTTCAAAGACACCGACTGAACTTCCCCGAAGGCACGGGTGCTGCGCCCTGGAGTTGAACGAAGGTACTCCAGAAAAAGACATGGAAGTTTCGATGCAGTGGGACGCAGAACAGCGAATTTTGGAAGATTTTGGTACGGAACGTGGTGGGTCCTGTGGCTTCACACTGTTACGGCCAAAGCAGAGAGAAATTAAGTTCTCCTTGTGAGGTTATTCTTTTATCCGGGCATGCAGGGGCTGAACTCACTACTTCCTTACAATGCACGTTGCACAAGCCCCTGGAAAAAGATGAGGTGTTCTCTGACAGCCCTCCAGTCCTTGTCTACACAGCCCCCGTGGGTAAAGGACTGCACCAACAGCCCTCCTGCCACTGCATCTGTCCCCTCAGGCAAAAAGCGTGGAGCAAATGACCCATCCTGTCACTTCACAGGCTCTCTTACCAACTTCAGGTTAGCTTTGCTGAGGAAGAGCTGGACACTCACTAAAGTGCACCCTTTAGCTTTAGTCTCGATCAAATTCTTGAGTCTTGTGAGTGTTTATAATCACACTATAAACAAAGAGAAGTTCCCTGACCAGGCTGTCCAATTGTCCCCACTGCTCCTTTCACAGGGGGGACAAAAGCTCTGGGATCACAAGCACAGCTCAGGCTGTATCATGACTATCTGCCAGGCACACTGCAAGCAAGTCAGCTGGGATCCTCCTCCCTGCAGAAGATCCAGCAAAGCTCATCCACTACAGGATCATATTCCAGAAACTGAGGCTGGAGATGGAGCACTGCATCCAGTTCACCTGCCACAGCAGGACACAGTGCACATGACTGACTGGCTTTGTGGGTTGCTTGGTAGATTTAGACCTTTAAATGCACACACACACAAAGAAAAAGGGTAAGGAGGAGTCAAGGAGCCTAGTCTGCTGCAGGCACTGCAGGTCCATTTCCAATGGAGCAGAAGGAGGGAGGAATCCTTTCGAGGGAGCAGACTTGGAACCAACTGTGGGACATCCTCAGCCCACCTTTGATTTTGCCAGCTTTCAACATCAGTGCAATGGCCACCAGAACATCAGCTTGAAAACGTGGCTGTGAGAGCAGCACTGGAGGAATCCATGAACTTCAAGTCCTGCTCAGACTTTCATCTTTAGGCAGAGATAGCCAGTGATGAATTTCACTGTCATGAAATAGGAGAAAATACTCCAGTTGCATCAATACACCAACATTTTCTCCAGAGGGACCCTAAGAAAGCTGCCAGCTCCAGTCAACTTAAGAACCATATCTGGTCAAAAAATACCAGAATCAGCTAATGGTACCAACTTAAGAGGAGAGAGTTGTTGCACAATTAGAAACATACTTTTTTCTACTAAAACAACTTCTGCTTTGTAGTTTAGATATTGTTATCAAATGTCTTCCTTGTAAACAAGAAGCTTTTGTACCTGTAAAAACCCCTCTGGAAGGGAGTTAACCTAGGCAGCTGCCAGGCCACCCAGGTGCAACAGCCAACTGTGCTGCGAGGCTGCATCCAGGAAGGTCCAGTGGGAAACCATGCAGGCCTTCCCTGAACAGCCAAAATGCTCTTTGTCAATAGCAGTTTATTGTGATAAAACTGCCTTTAGAAGTAGCTCAGAAGTCAAAGGAAGGTACAGAAATAATCATAACAAAATAAAAAAGGGGAAAAGAACCAAATGCAGCAGTTTCTATTTGTCCGGAAGCAAATGTGCTCACCCTGAGGTTTTTCTGCCAATAAACAGCAGTAGCAAGTCCCTTCAACTCCCAGGGCAGTGTCTTCTCATGGGGTAAAATGCAATTCCCTCCACATCAATCCTGGTTTTTACTGCTCTCCTTGAAGGTGACAGATGCAATGACAAAAGCTCCAAAACATTTTCATGATGACTGCTGTGAAGTCTGTGTCAGGGGCCTCCTGCAGTCAGAGGACCGAGTCTAAACCAGAGTTTTGCAATGAACATTTGTGGCAAAATCCTGTGTGTTTACTGAAGGCTGCAAGACTGCGCACATTTACCTGGGCTAACTGGAATATTCCAGGCTGGCAGTGCTCCTTTTAGTAGAAAGGCTTCACTGTCACTTTGGACATGAGACATGCTGCCTACAAGAATCCTCATCCCAATGTAGGGCCATCCTCTGACCCTGACAACCTCCAGGGCTACAACCTTCACATGCTGCAATTAAAGATGGTGTTTTAAGAGAGAGCACTGCAAGCTGGCCCCAACCTCTGTTGCAGCCAGTGTAGCCAAAGATGCTGGGATGACAACACTGTTTCATCTGCACACAGTCCAGCTACCAAACCAAAAAGCTTCAAGTGGAAGGATGACCCAACATGACACTTGGGTGGGGAATATACCATTTTTAGCCTACACTGTAATACCCACAGGCAGTCTGGCAGAAGATAACACATGCATGCACAATTTAGTTCCATGTGTGAACACACATACATATACAGACATGTATAGACACCAGCAGTGGTCAGCTCCTCTCCTGTTCCTCATTAGGAACGTCTGGGCCAAGAGAGTTGAATGTTTACAAACTCTTGGGCTCTTACCAGCATGACACTTTTTTTTATTTCCTGTAGTTATAAAACCCAGAAGACATAAGGAAAGGATTCCAGCTAAGGCTGTCTTGCTCACATTTTGGAACCATCTCCTTGTCATGTGTGTATGCAGGTGCTTGAAGGCAGTCATTTCCTGCTAGATAAAAGCATTCCTGTTTGATGTCAATCACTTGGGACATTTTTAAGCAGCAGTGTAAATATGCTGAATCAAGACCTGATCAAGTGAAAAGCATTTAAGTGATATTTATTTAACTCAGGCTATTAAACATGCACATGTGTATATGTAAACAAAGAACTGAATTACCAAGTAATCACGTCCTTAAATGCCAATGTGGCATATGCCAAATATTGAAATAATATGAAACTGAAAAAAACCCCATAAAGCTGTATGCCCAATTCTATGGGAGATATTCTCTATGTGATATGAGAATGCACAAGCTGAAGAACTATCTTAAGGGCAGAAACAAATCTATGCTTGTACCACAGGACTGGAGTAACAGAGCATTTACTGCTCTATTTCCCAAGTTTCCTTTCCACTACTGACAAAAACACTACTTTGATCCTCCCAAGCCTGCTTAAACTATCTTGGCAAGTTTCAAGTAAAAACAAAACCACACACACACACAGACCTGCCAAACACCACGCAAGAACTCCACTCCCTATATCAACATACATCTTTACCAGCCTAAAACAATCATAAAAACATGCACTGAACATGTTGGGAGATACTGTTTTTCTGCCTAAGGCAACCACATGCCTTATTGCCCATACTAAAAAAGAGTTGGTCTGTTTTACAATGCCCACACAGACTGGCATTCACACTGACAAGGTCTGTTTGTTTTTCTCCAGAAGTCTGTGGAATATGCTCAGCTGGAATACCTAACCATGCAATAACAGGAATACCTAACCATGGAATAACAAAGATGTTTAGAAGCATTTTGAATCTGATTTACTTTGCATTTTCTTCCCTGCTCTTTTTAGAAAGTTAATGTATCACACAAACACATATTTCATTCCTCATATTCACTGCTTAATTAAGGAGCATTTAAGGCTCACCAACACAGCTTTAAATGCTCTGAGCTACTTGGATTACAGTAACTTGTAATGCATCAAGCCCCAAAAGAGAGACTCATGGAAAGATAGCAAATGATGAAAGGGTTTTATTGTGCAAAGATTTCAAAATGCTGGAAATCCTTTTGTATTTCCCTCCACATCACTTTTTCCTCCCCTCCCCTGGGTGGGAATAAGGAAACAGCCAAGTTATTCTATAGCACCACGGTAATGTTCTGGTTCCCATTGTGCTGCTCATTCAAGCAAAAACAAGAACAAGCATTAACAGCTCCATTCCCATCCATCCACCAGACAGGAACTCGCAGATGCTTCATTACACACCTCCTGCTGGCACTGATGAGGCACAGGACGTGTATAGAAAGCAGAGGGGGGGGGACTCAGACAAAACACAAGAGTCATTGTAATTGTTCCCATTCCCAATTCTGTGAGCTCATGTTAGCCAAAACATCCTACTACTGTCAGCTTTCCTCGCTGGTAAAAAACACAGGCACTGTCAGCAGCACCTAGAGAACCTCTCAGATTATGCAAACATCACAGCTGTGAGTTAAAGAAGACAAGAGGAGGGGAAATAATGGACCATTTTCCGTAACTGGAATTTTATTTTATATATAAATAATAAAGAGACTGAGGGATTTTGAGACTTACTACTTGCAATGTTGATCCTGCAATGGGACAAGCATGGGCAGCCTTGAGTGCCACTGCAGAACAGAGGACAGAGTCTCAGGACTGACCCAAGCACGTGGTGTCCTTTCACAGCAGCCATACCAGCAGCCCGAGCAGCAGATCATCAGACTGTCCTGAGGCAGAAGGCAGATTAGTCACATTCAAAATGGATTTAGGTGGTTTTCATCTTTTTCTTGGGAAATTGTTGCTCGTATCTATATTTTTGTTCACCTATAACCAAAGAAAGGGGACAGAGGTTAAGGGGGAGAGGAATGGAGGGAGAAAGCAGAATTAAACTTATCACAGGCCCTTTCATTTTTACAGCATAATCAAAACTTTTTTCTTTGATGTGGCAAGATGATCAAAATCTGTTTGAGGAACATTCTGAAAACCAATTTGCTTGCAGTAGAGATATTCAACTCTTCATATTACTGACATTAGAGCACTAATCATCATGTCTGTTCTAGAGGACTCGATTCCCACAGTTGAACTAAATGGAAAGACAAAAGAGAACACTTCAAACCAAACACCGACTGGAATCGTGTATAATAAACCAACTTTCTCAAAAAGAATTCTTTTAAATTCCCATCAAATGCACGTTTTCTTAATCTTATTTACTCTGGAGCAAGACTAGGGCAACTTAACTCAAAGAACTGGAATTACATAAATATAGATCTGGAACAGAGTAAAAATGAGATATGCCATCTTCACAAAAAACCACAAAACCCTGTCACTTCTGTGCAACTCCCAAATACAACAGCTGGATAAAATTAAAGTTTTTTTCTTCCACAGTGGGATGTGGTTTGAGCTGAAGTTTGCATATCATTTTTGATGACTAACTATAATAAAGGAGGTGCAGTGCTGCTGGTTTTTGGAATAGAGAAATATGTTGTTGTCTTCAACCCAATATGATTTTGTCCTTGGCTGACCATTCACAGTTCAGAGACCCATGCTGTGGTAAATCACGGAGGAAATGACATTGTCTTTATTTTAGTAACCACATTCAACTAGGAATATTCCCAACAGTTGAAAATGCAGTGAGATTTTTAGGACTGATCTCATCCAAAATAAAAAATGTGTCTTTTCAAAGATCACAGCAATGTTCTCCAACCTTTGGGATCACCCAGATCCAACAAAACATCTGGATTGGGGTATGCAGTTAAGTGACAGGATTTGATTTCAATCACAAGTAACAAACTGCCACCCCCGCAGAGCAGCTGAACTTGATACTGAATTGAACTTTCACCATCTGGTTGCCCTAGGTCAAAAATCCAGCAGCTCCCTTCATGTGCCTCCTCCAGAAACAACATGAGGTGAAGCATGTAGGTTTCAAAACCAGGAGCACTCAGGTTCTTCAAGCTCCTGGGCAATTTATCTTCACTCTCTTAAAACCTTCCTCAAACAAAGAAAATGTGCCTGAAGGAAAAGGCTGACATTTCAAAAAGTGAATAAAAAAACTGTATTCATAGCAAGAAATTCTAAAAGAAAATAAAACCTATTTATGGATTTCTGTTTGAACCTTGATATTTGTGCAGTGTCACAAGCAAAAGCTCAGTTTTCTTGGGTTTTTATCATTTAGTAGCTCTGTCATAGTTGACAAGAAGTACAACAATATTTCAGTGAATTTTAGAGAGGCTCTTCTTCCTCTCAGTTCTCTTGGGATTCTTTACAGAAAAAATATTCAGTAATCCTTCCATTATTTTTTTAGTTTTTATTTTAAATTACTATCTTACAAACTACTTGGAAAACATGTATTCTTAAAAGACTTTATATTCATAGCTCTACAGGGAAAGCTAAGGTACTCAGTACATCAGCCAGTCAGTCAAAAAGCTCACACTGCTGTTGTGAAAATTAGCAATAGCAATTAAAAACACTTTAAGGAAGCCAACATTAAAAACCAGGTTTTCTTTTAAAGCTGCCCATGAAGCAGTGGAACACTGCTGCTCAGCAGATGGGTGATTCCACCACATCTGCAAACGTATGTGACTGGTGCGGGTGCATGGAAGAAAACTGATGCAGTTTGCCAGATCTGGACTCTATTTACACAAGTTGGCAGCAAGGAAAAAAGGTTTTTCCAGTAAATGCAATACTGCACACACAAATGATGAGGAGTACCTATAATGGCAGGATCACTTTCTGATGAAAAGTAAGTTATCAACATGATGCAAAAATAATACAGGGCAAAGAGAAGCAAGTAGAAAACATGTTCAGAAGAGACATTCTTTATCAACTGATAACAGAGCAGATATCTGACATTTTGTGCTAAATTATGTCCAATTATGTTATAATTATTTGTAATAAGCCTCAAATACAGAGCAATTTTCATCCTATGAAACCAAACCATCACCAAATGTCAAGAGGATGTTTCTGTTTTGCTTTTCTAGAAACTGTAACCATAGGACTTGCTTGAGTTTAGAACACAGCCCCGAGGCCAAGTCAGAACTGGTATCTCAACTCAAGTTTCTGCCTTGGAGAGCCTGGGAAATGCTGCCTTCATTTCCTCCATCTTCTGCTCCCAACAGGACTCATTTGGGAGCTGCATCAACGTGAAAGGTCAGGCACATCATGGACTTTTACAGGCTGGAAGGCAGTGCTGTACCCTGGCACTCACAAATCTTTAGAGAAAACTTATCAGCAGGGAAGAGGTTTCTTTCCCCACCCTAATACTCATGCAAACATGACAAAAAAGGCAAAGATGTTTCTGGTAGGGAAGGCAGAAATGGGAAGACGAAAAAGAAAATAAAAGGCCAAAACCAACCAACACCACAATCACAGGGTTTTCCTCAATTAATTCACAACCCTTCAAACACACATGTATTTACTTGTTATGCTCTAAAGATGAAGAATTTAGATTTCTTAACTTGAATAGTGTTAGGGACTGCATATATTCTTGACAAATTTTAGGACAAATAAAATTATCAGTCTGCACTCTCCTAATCATTATAAGGAAAACTACAAGTCAAACTTGAAAGTGTTCAGCTTTTCCCAGTTACTCTGCTGCTTAGCCACAAACTCTTACCAGTCTTTCTCCTTTACCTGTTTGATGCCAGGTGATGTAGCATTCTACTTCTGGGTCTGCTCTTTATTAGAAGCAGCACGGACTTCCAGGGGCTTGTCACCCACTGCATCACCCTTGAGGAAGAGAAAAATGTGCAAAACATTTCAATTGAGGCAATCCATGATTAATGTTTTCACCAGAACAGAAACCCTCTTCAAAAGCTGAAACAAAAATATCTCACAAAATCAAGTGCTTCATGAGACTAATTCAGTATAATACACTCAAATATGATCTTCTACCAAACACTTTCTAGACTTTAGTCTTCCTGTAGCTAGCCAAGCAATTAAAGGGTTTGAAAGAACAAGTATCTTCAACAGAAGTACTTTAATTGGATCATTTTGCCTGTATTAATAACAGAGGATGAATACCCATAGAGTAGCTGCTATTTTGCATTCTCTGAATTCTGTGTGGATTTATACAATAGATCTCTTTTAGCACATACCCTTTTAAAGGGTGTTCTCACATTCCCCCAACATTAATGACAGAAATCAAAGAATGAAGAGAAGCTTGTTACAGGGTCTGGCCTATCTATTTGCCAAGATGCTATAACAAACATGCATTTGATTACTGCTCTAAATAGATATCCATTTAAAAATACTTAAAGGGCCACACACATGGCTTGGGGACTGAAGCACATAGCAGGATGAGCTGAGATGAGGATCTGTTCAGACTGGTGAGGACCAGACAAAGGGGGAACCTAATTCCAATCCACAATTTCTTAATGAGCATTTACATATTCGGGAGAGCCACATCCTTCTCAAAGGTTCACATATAAAGGACAGGGGGGAAAAGGACAGAGGAGCATGGCAGATTTCTCTTACATCAAAGGGCAAAAAATTATTAATGTATCATACCACTGATCATTGGAGCAGGTTTTCCTGACAACTTTCTAAATCTCCACCCCAGGAAATATTCTGCACATAATTACATAAGGCCTGAACCACCAAATCTAATTTTGAAACTGTCTCTGCTTTGAACAGGGGTTTGGGTGAAATAATCAGAGGTGGCACCCACCCTCAATTGTTATTAAATTCTACACATGGAAATTAAATGGCATTTCCTCTTTATTCTAGAAGGCTATTTTTACCAACATGACTTAATTAAAGAGATGATTGGTGAGAGCCAACACAGCTTCACTAATGGCAAAGTGCACCTGACAAATTTGGTGGCCTTTTGTAACAGGGTTACAGCAGAGTGGACAAGGAAGAGTGACTGATATCACCTGTGACTTGTGCAAAGTGCTTGACACTGTCCTGCAGGACAGCCTTGTCTCTGAACTGCTGACATTGATTTGATGGATGGAGCACTCAGTGGACAAGGAATTGGCTGGGTGGTCACGATCAGAGTTGCAGACATAACTTTGATGTCTGAGAGACACCAGGGAAAAGTGGTGGTGTCATCTTATTGCAGAGGTTTCATACTGTTGTCTCCTTATTGCAGAAGTTTCATACCTACTTGGTATTTTCTTGTGGGCATCTCCTCAGAGCACTGACTCTTTCTTCTTCACAAAGCAGCCAGCTGACTTCAGTCCCCTTCTCAACCAGCCACCTCACTCTTTTATAGCATCTTCTTCTCACTGGTCACAGCTGTGGCCTGGTAAAGTCAGGCCTGTCCCTAATCTTTGATAATGGGCCCAGCTGCAACTCCTTAGGGGTAAGGTTACTTCCTACACTATCTTTATTTTCTTATATGCTGTCAGCCTACAAGTGGTGCTCCTCAGGGGTCACTGCTGGGACTGGCACTTACACCTCTGCAGCAGCAAGGACCCTGGGACTGGGGGCACCCTCAGCAAGTCTGCCAACAATCCCCAGCTGTGGTGCTCAAGGATGCTGCAGGGAAGGGATGTCACCCAGGGGGACTTCACAGGCTTTAAAGATGGGCCCGTGCAAACCTCATGAAGTTCAGCAAGGCCAAGTGCAGGGTCCTGCACCTGGGTCAGGACAATCCCAAGCACAAACACAGGCTGGGCAGAGAATGGCTTGAGAACAGCCCTGGGGAGAAGAATTTGGGGATGCTTGCTCATGAAAACCTCAGCACAACCTGGCAATGTGCCCTTGCAGCCCAGAAACCAACCACATCCTGGGCTGCTTCCAAAGTAGTGCAGGCAGCAGGTCTGCTTTGCTCCTGGAAGCAAACCAGGAGTGCTGTGTCCAGCCCTGGGGCCTGGAGCACCTCTTCTACAGAGACAGGCTGAGAGTTGGGATTGTTCAGCCTGGAAAAGAGCAGCTTTGGGAACACTTCTAGCAGCTTTCCAGTGCCTAAAGGGGGCTACAAGAGAGCTGGAGAGGGACTTTTCAGAAGGGCCTGTAGTGACAGACAAGGGAGAATGGCTTCAAACTGGAAGAAGGCAGGTTTAGATTAGATATCAGGAAGAAATTCTTTGCTGTAAGAGTGGTGAGGCCCTGGAACAGGTTGTCCAGAGAAGCTGTGGATGCCCCATCCCTGGAAGTGTTCAAGACCAGGATGGATGGGGCTCTGAGCAACCTGATCTAGTGGAAGCTGCTCCTGCAGGGGGTTGGAACTAGATTATCTTTAAGATCCCTTCCATCCCAAACTATTCTGTGATTCTATAATACTAAATGTGATGGAAAATGTAGCAAAAGAAGCTAGAAGAGACTGGAAAATGTTTCAAAGAGTGGGTCAAATATATATATTACCAGTTAAACATGACAAGGCACCAAGTCTGTGTAATCCTGCAATTGCTGTGCTGGAGATATGGACTCAATATATCGAGATTCAATTATGAAGATATTTCTTAAATGTCTTATTCAAAAAATGCCGACCAAGACATTTAAAAGGTAATTACTTCTTTCAAGAATCCATTTTGTTTTGATTACTACTCTGGATATTTCATAGTAGGGGAAATCACATCCACAAACCACACCCATTTCAAAATAATAATCTACTCTGTAATTTGCCTGTACAGGAACTTCTAAGCTATGACATTTTACTAAAATTTACAATGAATAATCTGACTAATGATGCCTCATCTCAGAGTTTACTCAATCCTGAACAAATGAACTAAAAATAAGCTCCTCACAGAGAAGGCTGTGTTTTTCCAGTTTCTTGTTTTAACTTGTAAAGAGTAATTATTGTCTAGGTAAGCTTTTTTTTTTTTTAAAGAGGAAAACAATCTAAAGCAACCCACACACATGCACAAGAGAACAGGAGTCTTGCTAAATTCTTTTGTTTCTATGAGCTCAGGAGATCTCATCACAGGGCTTGCCTTCAGTACAACTGTTAAACCCGAGTTATTTAATTCAAGCCAATCCACTGACAGACTGTCATTGCTCACACAAAGTCCTTGGCTGAATTAGCAAATTAAGAAGTTTTGAACTCCAACCACTGTATATGCCCACAGTGTAAATAGTGAGCTCAAGCAGTAATGTGAGTTAGCCAGAAAAGGACTTTCTGTGGCACAGGCACATAATTTCAGAAAAAAGTGCCAAAGTCCTCTAGCACACTCAAAACCAGGTCAGAAGCAAAAAATGTGTTTAGATCAACGACTCAGAAGACAGACTTCCTCTGTGCCAGGGTACCCTCTCATAATCAGAAGCAGGCACATATTCAAGACAGTCCTTCTGCTTTCTGGCTCAACACAACCACTCCATAACAAATCTGGGTGGCCAGAGGAGTTCACACATCAGAGCTATTCCACAGCAGAAGAGGAAATATTTTGCATTCTTGTGTTTCTGACTGTTTTAACTGAAAGGTGACTGATAAGAAATCTCCATAACACATTTATTATCAAAAGTTCAATACACAGGAGTTCCTTGGGATTAAAAAAAAAAAAAGAAATAATTTGAAACTAAAAACAATACTGTAACTAAAAGGACTGTACAGTTTCAGCTCATGAGTGATTCAAAACCACCCCAATTTAGCTCATTCAATATCTAACAGAGATACACTGAGACCTAGACTTAAAACAACAAATTTTACAAAAAACCTACCATGATTACTCTGAAAAGTTTCCTTCCATACAAAGAAAAAGCCCCCGAAGCAAACCAGCTAAATGTCAAATCCCCAAACCTGAGCTGCCTCTTTCTCTTACATTACAGCTGAGCCAGGTGCAGAAGTTTCTGTTGCTACCTCAGAAGTCTTGCAGATGGCCAGACCCTGTTACAATAATCTTAGAAATTACAACTTCAAAAGTATGTAAGATAGGTGTGTATCTTTTATGCTTATGGAAACTCTTGAAAGGGAAAGTCTGGCCAATAGGAAAAAAAAACCAAAAACCAACACAGCTGCAAGCTGCAAAACAAAAACCAAAAACAAAGGCTCACCTGGGCTCAGAGATTAATAATTTACCTTCTGTCCTCTTTGGTTTGCAATGTATTGCTTGGAATAAAGAGAACATCACTGCCTTACCTTATTCATCCTCCCCCAGTCAATCAGTAACTCCTTCTTCTTTTACTTAAGTTGACCTTGAACATAATTTTCACAAAAATATGAAGTACTTTCAAAAATGTTGCTCTAAGCTTAGAGAGAGCAACTTTTTGCAGAGTACATTCTTTCTGTCCGTCCACTTCTAGCACATCTAAATTCCCCACTGCCCAGACTAAGGATCCACTCCAAAAGAAGTTTGTTTGTATTTCTTACAAGTTTCATACTGTTTTTATTCCTACCACCAAACAATAAAAGGAGGGCATGTGACAGGAAACAGCATTTTCTGCCAGAAGTAGACGTTTATCTTTTAGTTGAGATGACCAGACTTTTCCCTGCCTATTCAGAACCTACCAAAGCCAAGCCTAACAAGCATTTTCTGAAAAAAGAAGCTCCCTCAGCTGCTTATGTTGTGTTTTAAAAGATGACCAAAATAAATGCAACTTCAAAACTCTCTTAAAAGACAATTTAAGGTTTTTTATGGTCACACTCTGTGATGCTGATGGTCAGGCTCCCCAGTCAAAACACTGACACCACAATTTTCAACAGAGCTTTCAGGTGAGGAAGGTTCTGGTCCACAGTTTCCTTGACACTTGTTTTAAGCAAGTACAGGAAATCAGCCAAAGCTGAGCCCTCTTTGCACCTGGAGACACTTTGTAACCAGCCAGCACTTAATAAATACCCAGAGACTGCCAGAGAGATACATTTTAAATATATGTATATATAAATATAAAATATATTTATATAGTTTACATGTGTAATAAAAACATATGGGTTTAAAAACTGTGTTTATCATGTATTGCTAGGTCACTGTTGGTGTCCATCAGCAAACCAAGTAATATGCCATAAAAGTTTCTCAGTCTCTGAAGCTGAGAGGGAAATTAGTTTTCTGTGAGATTACATGACTAGTTGGGCCAAGTGGGAAAAAGCAAACACAAGAAGAAAGGAACAAGGGCTGAAAGAAGGGTGTACTTAGAGCTGTAGTGCTGCTCTGCTTTTTCACAATTTGGCCTCTTCACTAAAAACAAGGGGTGTCCAATTCAGCGCTGCTGGAAGAGAGAGAATCCAAAATTGTTAAAAATACAGCAAAAGTCTTTGAATGGTATAGAGACAAGATAAAGTGAGAACTAAGAGAAGAAAGTTATTTTTCTATGTGCTTCAGTTTTAGCAGAGAGATTTCATCCTGACATCCTGAAGAGCTCCATCATTCAACAGCATATTAAAAACATTTATCTGCCTGACTTGCTCTGTGGAGGGGCTGCAGCCACAGTGTTTTGAAATGGAGGCACAGAAGGTCCCAGAATTCATCTTTCTTGGCAGAACTCAGAATTCAGTTGATATGACTTCAATTTGGCACAGAAGTTTGTTTCATAAAACCTTCAGAAAATTAACATACCACATTTATTTTAATGACATATTGCTGCACAAACACGAAGTTATGCACAGCTGTGGTACCTATGACTATCAAACAAATTATGAGCAACGTAACAAATTAACAGAAGCCAAGAAGAGCCACCCATATACTGCTTGACTATTTGCAAGAATCCTTTGTGTAGCAACAGGAAAATGCTGGAGTAAATGTCACAAAAACAAAAATAATCTCTTTTGCTCTGGCATAGCTTCATGAAACGGGTTACATCTGCTGCAACAACAACTCAAGAGTCACATTTAGACCTGCCTTCACTAGTTCAGGAATCTAGCTGCCTAGAATGACAGTAAGAAACACATATACAAAAGCAACCAAATTCTTCCACAAGGTTGTCAAATTAAAATAGAAGACACAGAATCTATCCTACAATGCTTTGCCAATTTCTTGTATATGATAGTTAAAAGCATTTTCTTCCATGACACTTCTGTATGAGTAAAAGCCTCCAATAAAAAAATGGAATTTAAACAGAAATTCTTCTGCTTGAAAAATTGATACTGATTTGGTGGTGCTAATAATCTGTATGATTATTTCCATATGAAACAAACCTAAACCAAACCCATCTCTACCCATCCAGATTCTCAACTGTGTGTTTTGTATGGTTCCCCCAATCCTGGCCAAAGGAAGCTTCAGGGCAAACTTCTTCTATCACAATCACTTCTCAGTCCCCCTTCTAGACAGAAGATTGTGACTACTCACAGCTGCTGCTCAGCCTCTCTGCACAGCAGGCAGACAGGAGCCTCTCCTGAGGAACTCTGAGCACACAGCCTCAGTAGGGCTGTTTGCCTCAGTGGTAATGGGAAATGCAAGCAATTTCATCAAGTGACCAGGTACTGCTTCTTCATTTGAGTCACAGGCATTCTGGACCTTGTCTAATCCATCACAGCAGCAGCAGCAGCTCACAGACAGCACCGGAACAATGAGATGAACTTCTGCAGAACACCCACCCATGAGCATTTTGCTCCTTTGTGCAAGTAACATGTTCTGGCAACTAAGGGATATGATTTAAAGATTTTGCAAGGAGGAAGTGAAGGAAGTGTGTTTCCTTAGTGGTCTCTACAATTCTGCAGGCTGTTTGTTTTTCTGCTGAGGTAGCAAGTGCTTGAATAAGCCTTATAGCAAAATGAAAGTGTCAAAAGTTTTTGCTTTCCAATAACAACCACGTGTTCCCTTTGGAAAGCCTGGGACACAATAAAAGAAAAACTTCAGCTTTTTTTACTAATGCTGTCAGTTTGTCTTTCTGAAATATTTTAACATTGCCTCTTTTTTGAGTTTCTTTTTGAGAGCCTATGTTTTAGGAAAGCTACAGGACAATTAACAACCTTTGTTTATTTAAGTTCATGTGTGAAGTGCCTTGGGCCAATACAGGGTGAGTATCCACTGATGAAAGTCTTCACTCTCAGGAGACTCAGCAACTGCCAGGACATGTGAACATTTCCCCAGCCTCAGCAAGGGAACTTGGTCCCATCTCCAAGGTCTATCCAAGTGCAATTTTGTCTCCAACACACCTCTCTCCCAGTCACACTGAGTTTAGAAGTGAATTTAAAACAACAGAAGCTTTACATTACACACTTGAACTTTTCTTTCTTTAAGCAGCAGCTAAAAAAAAACACCTTAAAACCTTACAGGCTTTCTTTGGCACACATTTAATAAACTTGCTCAGTTCTCCAGTCTCTCATAGTATGCTTCACTAAGCCATGTAAATATATTTCCTAGAATTCTGTTTGCTTATCTGTATCAGATTATACTAAAGGAAGCTTCCAAACAGGATTTCTGAAAGTTTACCTTGAAGTAAGCCTAATGTTTTTCCACAGCTTAGAAAGAGAGAATGAAAAATTTCTTTTCAGAAATAAAGGCCAAGTCGCAGTGGAACAAAACCACTGTTGTTTATAATTTTTTTTTCTGAAATGGCAGTGGTAAATTCAGAAATCAAGTTCCTCAGACTTCTTACCTTATCACCTTTTTCCCCTGATTTCTTCTTCTTAGGAGTATCCTTCCAAAGAGCTTCTAGAGCAATATATCCTTGAAGACTCCAGTCATACAGCTGTGTGCCAGCAACCTTTGAAACAAACGTTTTTAGAAAGCATGAACTTAACGATCTGGGGAATATTGCCTTGCTCCTTATTTAAGTGGAAAAAGTCTCATAACATAAGATGTTTAACTCCTCCTGTTCAAGCTCACAAAGTACAGAATTAATAAACATCTTGGAAAAATAATGTCCCATGAGGAATAAGAAAAAATAATGTGCTAAAAACCTGTCTGAGGACTACCTGAATACATCTGCATGAACAGGAGTGGAATGATTCTGTGTGGAAACAATCCCTGCTTTCTTAGTATTTGACATTCAACATAATTAACACATGCAAAGTATTTCTTAATTTGACCATACCCATTTCAAAGACCATACTAAGGGTTGTCACTGTTTTGCAATTTTAGATTTTCTTCTTGTTTTTTAAATTTGCTGACAGATGAATGTTATGAATAACCAGCTGTCAATTCCCAAAACAGTACACAGGTAGGAAAGACTGTGTTTGCTATATTACACCAACAAGTATTTTATGACAAGGAAAGGCCCTAAGTCTAATAAAACAGTATCCCTTGTCCCTTATGTACATGGAATTGTAGTATTTATAGCAACCTTTAAAACTAAAGAGTGCTAGGTTTTTATAGCCAGGCTCATGTCTATACTGACTTTCATATCACTATCTGTTTCTGCAAGAACAACAGCAAAAAGGACAATTTGTCCAACTCAGCAGCTATTAAACTAAAAAAGCTTATGAAATCAAGAACTAAAAAGGTATTTCCCTATCTCCTACAGCAGGCAAAGCCACAAAAACACAAACTCTGAGAACAGGGCAAGTGTAAGTGCTTCTAAAACAACTTTCTGATGTTTCTGAACTACATTTTTCAGTTTCTTCCAGTCTTCATCAATCCACTGCTCAGAGATTTCCTGAGCCAGAGGTGATTTTTATGTGCGTAAAGAGGCCCAAGGAATTTCCCTTCTATGAACTTTTTGCATGGGGTTCAAGGGGAAGTGCAGATTTTTAGCATCCCTGTGCCAAGTGGTTCTACTGCTGGGTACACGTGGTGTGAGGAGCCACTTCCCCTTGTTTGTCTGATCTGTAATCACTGCACAATGGTACAAGGATGTGCTTCTGGGCAGACACCATGTGCTTGCTACCTTACAAAGGAGGCTATTGAATTACTAGAATTAAAAGAAAACAAACCCAAATCAGCAACTACACTTTCAAATCACAACTAAATCCAAAATGTAGGCTGTCTTAAATACAAAGTATCCTTTTTGTCACCTTATCTGACCAATGATTTTGGTTTAAACAAGTCCATTGGATACACTCAGTTTTCTCTATAGCTGAAAGTGATAAGAGTCTTCAGAAGAAAGCACAGCAAGTGATCCAGTTAAAAACTGCCCAATTTAAATATTTTAGGTATAGACAGTTATTTTGGTTTTCAGTGTCATAAGTGTTCATTCTGTAGCATCTAGCACTTCAACAAACCAGCTGGCTCATCTGAAAAGATGGTGGTCCCTTGTGCAAACAGTACAAACCTACCACTGAAAAAATCTGAAAAATAATCACCATAAACAAAGTGCTGGTTTTGTCTGCAATATCACTGAAGACACACCTCCCAGCATAAAATGAGAAAAAACAACTGTCCTTAAGCTATATTTTTGTTTCTGCTTAAAAATACTCCATTAAAATATTTAAAACCACACTAAATGTCCAACAGTACAAACTTAAAAATATTCTTATAGTCATATAAGGAGTCATAGGACCAAGTGATTTATGAATTGCATTAGATGAAAAACTGGTCATTCATGTTGCTGGATTAAGTAGCTACATCACAAGGTATAGCCACCCAGACAGTTTAGTCTGCCAAAACCAACCAATGTTTCACCATGGCACAAACCTCCCAAGAGCCAGGACCCACAGGCACTTCCACAGCTGAAAAATGCAGTTCTAGGCAGACTGGAAGTGCAAGCTGCAATGCCAACATGCTAAAATACCATTGCTGCTGAATGCAGCACTCCAAGTGGGTTTGTATGCTAAAGTTTGAACAAACAAGTTCAAAAGTCAGATTGAGTGGTTCTCAACAGGGATTCTGAAAGTCTGAGGTGGCCATGGGCCACCAACACCCATACGGGGCACTCCTGGGGTGGCACCACTGCTCTGCAGGGCCCCAGGTGGCACACAGCACCCTGAGCATGCATTACTGACCACACTGGGTGTCACACAGAATCACACACACACAGAGCCTTGATTAGCAATTCTTTATCTATACACTGAAACTACAAACTGAGAATGCACTGGTTTTCCCACATTTACAAAGTGCCATTTCAGGAGCATCCAGCAGCAACCATGGATGCAGTGAGCCCAGGTCCTGCTTTCCAGCCCTCCTGGAGCCATGTCCTGCTCTCAGCTGTGCCAGCACAGCTGTTCCTGCCTTACAGACTGAATCCAGCAAGGGACAAGGTACAGGTTCAAAAGACACAGAAATAATGTGGTTTGCTGTCAAAGAAACAAAGCTCTATTGGGAAGCTTTTCTTTCTTTCTAGAAGAATAAATGCATAACACACAGTACTTTAGTAAAATTGAAAGGTTCTAATAACAAAGGACAAAAGTTAATTCCAATTATAGAGTTACTGAAATAACTGCATAATGGAAAGTTCTTTCCAGCTGGAATATAAGTGACAGTAAATACAAAGTATTTTGAGTATATCATGATTAGCTAGAAAGCAATAACGTTTCAAAACACTAAGGAGAGTTCCACCAGAATAAAATACGCTTTAGTATTAAATTCAGTTCCCTACCACATATACAGTCTGACCTTTTGTTCAAAGTTATTAAAAATAAAGTAATACTGGCAGTGAGGAAATAAATCCCTTACAAATTTGTGATTTATTAAAATGATCTATTATTTATTAGATTATTTCCTAAAACAGGGAAAAAATAATAGTCTATGAATTTGTTCCATCTTCAGTTAGATTATTAGTGTCTGAAAACTCCCTGTTACCAATGATGAACTCTGTTGCTACAACTTCAATTAGGAATTCATACATCTTAATTAAAGAAAAATTTTTACCTAAGATGAATTAAGGGTTGGGCCTCAATTACAAATACATTTTGCTCTGTTTATTTCCAACTCTTCACTAGAAAGTCTGAAATAAAAGTGGGACAGAAACAAAACCCCCACAACTTAAAAAAACAAAAACAACACAATACCCAGTGAAGGGAATTATACAACTGTAAAAGAAAAAGCAGTGATGAAGTACTTAAGTGTGAAAGAAAAATAAAAAGAACATAATATAAAAAATAATGTAAATTTATGTTACAGACTATTTTCTATACTGTTTCATTAACTTGGCAAGTGAGCTTTGTACTGCAGGCTTTCCATTCTAGGTTTACACACATTTTTTGAAAGGCTTATGAAAGATTTAAAATAATTAATAGACAGCAAAGTGTTTCCAATTTCAGATTAAAGCCTAAAAATTATGGATGGTAAGATATGATATACTTAAAACTTTGCTTTTTCAAGAAAAGAAAGCACAAGATAGATTAGAGGAACCAAAACAGTATCTAGGATATTACTCTCCCCACAGAAGTTTCCAAATTCAGGTCCACTGTCCTGACCAAGTCAACAACGCTAAACCCATTCCAATCTCCTATCAGATTTTTCATTACAGTCAAACTAAGAACTGTGAATTAATCAAAGAGCAACTATGCACTTCAAAGTTCTCATAAAATAAACGAAGTATTGTGAAGCTGTTAGCACCAAATCCATAGTTAAGCCTGAACTGAGCTTCTTTAAAAACAGTAACATCAGTTTGAACAGCGTTCAATCACTTCCCACTTCACTGTTCAGAAGGCAAGCAGAATTTTAATACACAGTTTCCAACAGAAATGTCTAAGCTTCTCAAATTTTGATGGGTCTTCTTCCTGCCACTTGCATAATTTTCACTCTCTGAGAATAAGCCAAGAGAATTATCTGTATTTAGAGCATCTGAGTCCTGGAAGCAGTAAAAAAAGATTCCATCAAAGATCAGAGTACCACCATGCTGGCAGAGTTCAAACTCAGCAGTTTTGACTCTCCCTAAGTCAATGACCTGTCAGTTTTTAAAGAACATGATATGTTCTTGAAAATATCATACACCATTCTGACATGTCAGGGTTATTCACAAGTGGCCAGTAACTAGATAGCAAATGTACCAAAGGTCTGAAAGATGCAAGTATGTGCACTGTGAGTGGTTAAAAGCTGGATTTGAAACACAACGTGGTGGAGAACTGAGGAATCTGCCTGTACTAAGTGTGGACAGCAAGGCACATGATCTAACATCAGTAAGGGCTGTAAGCAATTCTGTGGTCTCCTCAGTTCTTTCTCTCACAGGAAACTTATTTCAGCAACTGCAAGTTAACATGTTTCTTGTGTGCCTGAAACAACAAATCCATAAATAGGGAAGGCATCCAGTAAGTTTGCAGCAGAATTCTCACCCTCTTCCAGAATGTGCATGCTATCTTTCTTAAAGCCCCAACAACAAAAAAAAAAAAAAAAAAAAAAGGCAGAAAATGTCAATAACATTATCTCAAAATGTTATGATGACTTATCTATAGAAACTTCTTGTTTTTTCTTTCAAGCACTGTTTTCATTTGCTCACAAGATATTTCATGTTTTCTTAGTACTGTAAGTAAACACACAAACTGTACTCACTTAGCATATTTATGTTAATTTAGTGTTACTAAGGTTAGAGATTTTGAAAGGAAATAACATTCCTCTAACTGAAGACACTACTGCAGAGGTTAGAAAAAAAATATCACTAAAAGGAACATGTCTGATTATCTTTCAGCCCAGACTGTATCTGCCTCAACAAATTAACAGTAATTTTGTTAATTGCCACTGACATGGCTTTTTAAACATGGATGACCAGTTAATCTGAAGCTAGGAGGCAACAAACAGAGTAAGAGACACTTCTGCAAAGAAAGGAATCATCACTGACCTTTGCAATAGCCACCGCTTCCTGAGGGTAATACATGGAGGTACCCACACCCATGAGAGCTGCAGGATACACCAACTTCTTTATTTTTGAGCCTGTTTTGTATCAAAAAATCAAAAAACACAAACCATTGTTAGAGCATATGTTAGCCAAGTCAGCTGAATGCCCCTATTTTATTTATAAACAATTTTCTTAAATACATTTTAGTGTATTTTCTCTTCCATCCTACCAGTTCCTTAAGAAACATAATCACTCTGATCAGTAGGAGACTCCCTAATAGTTTGCTAAACTTTGAGAGCTTCACTAAGATCATATCTTAGATTGGTTTTGCACATAAAATCCTTTGGACAGAAACTGCTGACCAGGTCTGGGACTAGGACAGGACACATCCAGGCTCCTCTGAGTAGGAATCTAGAAAGGAAAGTCTCTAAATCCTGTGACTCAAGAGGAGGATCCTCCCCAGACAGGTCTGTCTGACCCTGTCCTCTATGCAGAAACTGATCAAGTTACCATCAAATCCTTTCAAACCATTGCTTTATATCAATAAACACATTGCTGTTGCTCTCTACCAGTGAAGTGCATCACTCCATCTGCAACACAAGTTAAAACTAATTATCTCTAATGGCATTTTAAACCAAGCTGGATGACTGCACAATATTCACATGATTAAACTTTGAATACCATATTTTCTACTGAGTGAGCAGCTGTGCACATTCAAGTGTTATGATTAGACCTGGAGGATTTTATCTGTACCTTCCAAGAGGGTAATTTCTCCACAAAGACCAAGGGAAGGAGGAATATGAAGAAGAATATGAGGGAGAATATGAAGGAAGAATGCTACCTTCAGTAGCATCAAAATTAAGGGGCACTTCCTTCTATGGCTTGAATATGTGTTTTTTTTCTGGAAATAGCAGTCATATTTTAAACTATTACCAGAAAAAAAAAAAATTTAAATATGGCTCCCATTCTAAAAGATTCACAAATGTAACATTTTTAGTATAAGGTATTTTCATTTTCATTAAACTTAGGATCCTCTAGTCTTTCAATTCCAGTCCCAAGACTGCACTCCCCTCTCTCCCCTCACTTTGCTACAGTCATACATGAAGGTGATCTTATTCATGATCATGCTACTTGAGAAATAGGAATTCGAAGAAAAAGAACTTCAAGCAGGGAGTTTTTACCTTGATTTCATTAGAAAAAATATACAAGGAAAAAAAGTGAAGTACTGCTTTCACCAGCTTCACTGGAAAATTAAATGGAGGTGCACTTCTAATTTCTACACAGCCAAGCACACACTTCCAATGCAACACGTTCAGACCCCACAAATATTTATTTTTGTCCAAACCATGTCCTCACTGGTATTTAAATTCTGCAGCTTTAAAGTTCTGTTACCTGCATTTCACTGTACTAAGAATATCTTAATGTAAGCATAAAATACCTCTTCATACCTAACATTTCTCAGACTAATGCTTCTATTTATGAAGACATGAGCATTTTTTCAGTAAGTGTGATGAAATTAACTGTGTCATTTTTCTGTAGTGCAGGTATTTACAGCACACTCACAGTTCACCAATCTATTTGCTGAATCTGCAGCATCTTTGCAGGTCAACACACAATACTTAGAAAAAACTTGAATATACCCCTAATTGGACACATACCATAGTTCAGGAACATCTCTATTTTACCATAACTCATTCCACAGTTGTTTTCTACAGTAACAGATGTGATGAAGAACTTCAATAATTAAAAATATTTTTAGGCTAAAAGATACCAAAACAGTCCTCTACCATTTTTGTTACACTAAAATACTACTGGGAAAAATGGAAGACTAGATTTTAGTAACAAATACAGCAATGATAAAACAATAATTGTTGGTTATTAAACACCTTGTGCATGCAGTTTCTTTATAAGGAATAGTGCAGAAACATGCTTGTAACAGTTAATTCAGATCTCCTTGTCACAACTAAAAATTAGTACCCTAAAACTCACAAAAAATTACTTATCCAAAATTGTAACTTAACCAGTCCAAATGGTTCCCATTTACCTCTAGCAAGAAATAATCCAATAATTCCAGCAAAACTTATCACACCAAGCCTTGGATAAAATCCAGCAGGCGGTTTTTGGAGAAATTCATAGCCCTCTGAAAAGAAGCCAGAACAAAGTGCTTTAATGCAATGTGAAAGTGTTTTTGTGATAAGGAATCATCAATACACGCTGGCAATTGTTACAAAACACAAAGAGTTATCAAAATACATTTAACTATCATGCTCATTTTAGATATGCTGGCAAAAAATTCAAAGCCTTTGAATTCTTCTCTAGTGACACATGAATGAAACTGAATATTGTATTGTATTCACCAATTTTCATAGGAGCTTTGCCTTTGCTCCTGGGCCATCTGTTTTGTTTTGCTCTTTGCATCTCAATCGTATCTTTTCCAAATTAGTGATAAAAACCTTGGCAAAATGGAATTTCACAGTTAAAGTACACTTTAACAATAACTAGTTTCAGTAAAATACTGTACAAAAACTAAGCCAGAGAACAATGGAAAGACACAGCAAAAGCAAAGTGCACTCTGAGATGGGAGTCTGGTGGGGGAATGGAAAACTATAGAAAATCTTCCATGCTAACAAGTTCAGAAGACTGAAACTGATAAGTTTAAAGAAAAGAGGTGCAGTATCTGAAATAAGCTCTACAAAGAATCCATGCTCAGTCCTGGTAAGCCCAAGTGTGAAAGGATGCTCCCAAAAATAAAAACAAATTAAAATTATTTTGGATTAATTCAAAATTCTTAGGAGATCCATGGAAGCAAACCAAAATGAAAAAGCTAAACATTACAAACAAAAGACCTCATGCTTGCAACAAATAATAAACTCTACAGGAGGTTTCAGCTACTAAGCTGGGTCAAGCAAATACTGCTGGCTGAGAATAAATTGTGAGGGGTTTTCCCCTTCTCTTCCTGCATAATTGATTTTTAGTGACATTGATAAACGTAAGTGCTGGTCTCAGATTTTAATTGCTTAGAAATGCAGTGTCATAAGTGACCCACAAAGGAAATTCAAACAGATACACAGAGGAAATAAATTAGTCTTAAATGCATTAGAAATTATACATACAATGATGCTTAATGGAATTCCCAGTAAACTGAAGATACAGTACAGTCCTGCATTTTAAATTGCTAGTTAAGAAAACTAAGCTGATTTACCTCTACCACGCTCAACAGCTTTTTCTAACTTGGGCACAGCTTTGGCATAAAGATCCTAAAAAAAAAAAAGAGAACAAGGGTAAATAGATATCAAGTAAGTAAAATATTAACTATAGACTGTAACTGAACTGACAAAGAAAGGAGAAATAAAAACAACAAGAAAGAAAAAATAAGAAAAAAGTGATGGGTCCCTAAAATAACTTTTATTCCCACTTCCATCCATCACTTATAGGGCTATGCTTGCTCAATGTTACATTTAGCATAACCAACAGCTTTTTCTCAAAGGACTCTTTGGAGAGAGATAAAATACAGTACTTCAAAACACAGACATCTATCTCAGTATTTTACTGAGATCAGGCAACTGAAACTCAGAATTATGTTGGGTTTCTCCATGTATGCAAAATACTTGAGGTGATGCAAAGAAAAGAAGTACAACACTGCAATCAAAGGGGTATGTGACTCATTCTGCAAGGTGATAAATTCCACTTTCCAGGAGACTGTCTTACACTAACAAGACTGCATTTGGAAGTGACTTGGAAAATTAGATGTTCAGAGATGTCCAAAGCAAATCAAAGACACTGCATCAACCCCACCAACCAGTTCTACATTTTTTTCAGACTGAGAATATTCCGGAAATAAAAGAAAGCGCACTGCCTTTTATCCAAATAGAAAAAAGAATCTGAAAAAGAACCCTGCTAATTGTTATTTACACTAATAATGCTTCAGAGGAATAGTGTAAGGCTGTATACAAATTAGGGAACAAATTCTTAAACATATATGCCCAAAGCTAAAGGAGAGAATAGTCTTACAATTCTACCTGAGCTGCACCTGTGCAGAAGTGAAAGCATTTGTTTAGGATATTGCATGAGGATATCTTTAGAACTTTCATCTCCTCACTGGCAAGGGTGATGTAAAAAAACCCACCCAGCATGAAAATGAAGAGGTGTTAGCATGTGACACACAACATAACTTTAAATGGACGTTGGTCTTACTAAAAGACAATTTAAGAAGAACTTGCTCTAAAGATCCCAAAGACAAAGTCTGATCTTCTGTCATAACTGAAATATAACTGGCTCATTTCTTCATCTGAGGTTTGAGCTGCATTTCCACTACAGTTAAGTAATTTTGGTAAAGTAAAATGGATATACAAACATAACCAATTTAATTCTGATTATCCTGGGTTATCTGTTTGATTTTAAAGACAACTGAGACACACCTAAATACTATTTTCTTCAACACAGCAGGGATGGGCAGGGGGTGTAAAACCAAAGCTACCTCTGACCAGAGTTAAGCAATATTGCCCCAAACCCATAAAGTTTACATGCCCACTTCATAAAATGAGTCAGTAAACCACTGCCAGGAAATGGCTTCTTGTGTGTGAGCAGAAGAGCACATCTTATGTCAATGATCACCAGACAGACAAAAAAAATAAAACCAACAGGATGACAACAGGTCAGCGAGACATCAAGCACGGTTAAAGGCCAACTTCCTCTCCAATTTCACTCCCCAGTTAGGGTTACCACAGGCAACCAAGCAAACCCATGTACTCAGGAGCCAGAGCTCTGACTATCCTATGAAAACCCCTTCCCCTGCCAAGCTGCAGCCAGGGCTCCTGCTGGGGGCACTTGAAACACCAGACTGAGGAACCCTGAAAAATGTTTCAGTCCTGTTCAAGGCAGCACCACATAGAACTTCCAGGCAGAAAGGACACTCCCATCTCAATCTGAACGGCTTGAACAGCTTTCAGTGGAGAGCTGGACACACAGCTGGCAGCTCAAGGGGATTCACAACAGGCAGAGGGCAAAGCACAGAATCACCAACAGCTGGCAGGAGACAGCCACAGGGCAAAGATTCCCCCACTTCAAAATAAGCCTCAAAATTTCCTGGGCAGGAAAAAGCTCTCCTGGGGCTTTGCAATCTAACACCAACAATTTAGGCCTTGATCTCAAAAATCTTGGTTTTCTTCTCCACTACAGAGCCTATTTTTGTATTTAACGACTATTTACTCTAAACATACTACCTAATAAAATATATATGAGAAAGTTTTGGGGCAAAGTCTGGGAATTAGGTTTACCAGTACTTATTGGCCTGGGATTTTCTCTCTTCCAGAGAGCTGCATTCCTTCCCTCAACATTCCAGTTCAGCAAATACTGATTTATTTTTTGCCAAGTTGTGTTTTGTCACAGTTGCAGCGAGGGCAACTTGGTTTCGCTGAGCCAAAACATACTGCTTGATAATTTAAGGCCTCCTTGAGCATGAAAACTGCAAATACCTCTCTTCTATCTTCCTCAGCCACAGAACCAGTGCCAAATCCAGACATCCCTAGATATATTTAAGCCTAAAGTTCACTTCAGAAAACAATTCTATGCTTTAGTTAATTTTAATTCTTTTGGAAGGAGAACCCCTAAACTCAGGGTTTAGTTCAGCAAATTAGTATAAAGACACAGCTGGCTCTGTGTGAGAAGGGGATAAACATTATGACCAGAACTACGGAAAATTTTAAGCAATGCAGAAAACTTTCAGTGATGCCACATTTTTGAAAAACGCTGTTACAGCTATCAGCTTTTACTTTGCTGCTACCTGTTAATTCCGAGTCAGAAAAAACAAATCACAATCCCAGCTGGAACTTTACCCCTGAAGCATCAGCAGCTGCAATACAAACCATTGTACCTGACACCAGGCTGTATATGGCTCCAGAACATGCCGCAAACGGGAAACCCCCTCTTCCAATTCTGTTTTGGGATTCTCCACATATTTAGTCTCACGAGCTGGGGAGGAGTACAGTGACAGCTGTGAATATTAGCAAACAAGATGTTAAAAACAAAGGTGTAATTGTGTAAGTAGGTCTTCAGGGAATGAACAGTCTAAGCAGAGAACACCTAACACTGTGCTTACTACATAAACAACGCATAATAAAAATTCACACAGCTCTGAGACAACCATTATGAGCAAAGTTTAATTATACAGCACATAATTATGATTAAGATGACTTCTAACTGCTATACAATTCATTCATAGCTGCTATATGATCCAAGTCACAAGTTATAAATTAATATTAAACTAGTTTAATATGAACACACAACATAATTGTGAAAAATGTTTCCCACCTTAATCAGCACTTCTGGTTCCCAGTTAACATACTGAATGTACTAGAAATGACAATCAATCATTTTCTATATATGCACAAGGCATCATTAAAGAACCTAAGCAGCTTCTAACAAAGGTAACATCCAACACACATGTGCCTGTTGGTTACTGAGCAGGAAAAGGGTCCAACATCCCAACCTTTGGTCATAACCACATCAGCAAGTGACAGCATTAATGGCACCCTGGCACTGAGCAAAGAGGAACTGTAATGAGCAATGGGCACCTTCACATAATAAAGGCTAAATCACCTTGTTTAGGGTTTAGAATCACCACAACATGTACTGCAATTATCTAAGCATATTTGAAACTGTATTCCATTAAAAAAACCCTGAGTTTGTACTGTTGAACAGTGAAGCTCAGAACAAACCAAAACCTATTAAAACTTCTAGCAGTTTATATACTACACAGATGTTCAGTATAAAGAGCTTATATTTTACACCACATTTATACTCCATTTAGTAGTTTATTATAATCTGATGATTACAAGTATCACTGCATTAAAATGCAGCTAACTCTCTTTTCAAGATCAGCTATGTCATAATTAAAAAAGCTGCTAACCCTAACATAATACAAAATTACAACAAATTTATCCAATAATTTGGTAACTTGGGCAGCTGGATTTCCCATAATACTTTGAAAGATGAGGATTTTCAGTCTCACTTCCCTAGGAAACCTGGTCATCACTGGCAATCACAGTCCCAAGCTGAACTTTGATCCTGTTGGACAACCTAACAGCTATGCCTGGCACAAGGACAGAAGCCTCAGAGATAAGGAAATTCCTATATATTTTATGAAACCAGACAGCTGACACAGTAGAGATCCACACTAAGAGCCTGTGAATGGCAAGAAAGGCAGCCAGAAGTCCATGGCTCGCACATTCTGCTGAGCTGGAGCTGATGGCAAGCCCATTACTCAGCTGACAGGAGCTCCAGGCTGCTGCCTCAGGGCTGACTCAGGCCAGCAGAGGCTGGGCCCAGCTGGGGCTCCCAGGACCCACTGCAACTGCAGCTGCAGCTCCTCTCACTGCTCAAGGGAGCTGCCAGCCACAACACCTGAGTGTGCACAACACCAGCCTGGTTCAGTTCCAGTGCTTATGGTACAGCGCTTTGGCTTGGGTTGAAGTACTCAAAACTTTTAAACTACTGCATGCTCTCATGCCTACAAAGCTGGATTTAGTTATGAACTACTTATTTTGATTTTTTTAGTGTTGGAGACTTTTAAAAGCCTGTGTAACAATGCTGCTGAGTCTAGAGTTTGACAGGGTATTTTAAGGCTCTGCTTATAGCCAAGACATTTGTTATATCTTAAAGAATTGAAAACATAACAGGTATTACCACTACTTATTGTATTTGTTATTGCTTAGGTCCGAATACTGTGAAGAAAGGAAAACTGATAAAATTCTGCAGGCTACTATGATGGATTCCAAATATTGCCAGACAAGAATTACGATAATAAAAAAAGACAATATTTTTAGAAATAAAACATTCCGATTCACTGTTTTAGTGGAGAACATAAATGAAATTTTATTAGAATTTACCAACACTACTAATAGCAAAAAGTAAGTGGTATTATCTGGATAAAAAAGAAAGAAAATTCCTGTGGACTTGAAATATAACCATAAGTATATCTACAAACATGAAAATGTAATTTCTGAATGAAGAATAACAGGCTATAATGTAGGAAAAATATTTTACACACAAGCAAGCCTGGCCCTATCAAGTGAAGAACACCAAATGCCATGCTCAGGTAAAAGCAAAACTGTACAGACATCTCTCTTGAGGAAAACTGAGAAGCAAATTTAAAGGCATGAGTACAAAAGGTGATGAGATGTACCTAAATGCTTTCACACATCAAAACACAATGTTTCCAGAATTCTTTAGACAGGAGAGCATAAGACTCCAACCACACTTACCTCCTCAATTTTCAGTAACTCCTTTTTGGAAGTCTTCTCTGAGGAAGCAGCATAAACCTGGACAGAGAGCAAGCTCAGGCTGACAGGGGTGGCCCCCAGCCGGATTACCTGGAAACGTTACCGAGGACAAGAACATCATTATGTGCAAACAAAACTGCAGCGTGTCTGAACACATCCAGGCAGACAATGTTTATGTCCCTCTACATGGTAAAAAGGGATCTCAGCAGATGCTTGGAAATTAGGAGAAAGGAGAGTCAGCAGTAGACAATCTAATGCTTTCAGGCACTGATATGGTAACACCTAAATCACTCAGGTGGTAACTGGAAAAGCCTAAGGCTAAAGGAGGCAGTAGAAATAAATGCTAATCTCATCAGTTTTCATCTACAAAAAAGATCTTGTTTTTTCTAGTTTAAAGTAGTTTTTGTATTAACTTTCTCAGTTTAAATAGCAAGATTATAGTCATATTTTAAACAACTTTGTGTATGTCCATAATAGCTCCACTTTTCCATAGTTAGTACAAAGAAGTTCAGTGTTTTACTTCTACTAATATCTGCACATAGATTTAGGAAAACAATGAGACCTACAGCTATAAATACCAGAACAAGATCAATACTTTCTAAGAATTTTAGAAGTGTCTCCTACTTTCTGTAAGAAACATGAATTACTTGACTGTTTTTTGAATACTTAAAATCAATTCAATCACACAACACAACCACCATGAGTAAGGTGGATGGATATAGTTCTTCCAATATTCAGGACCTATGCTAAACTGAATTTCTTAATGGGAAAGTCTGCTTCAACTTAAAAAAGAGAAGAAAAAAACAGCTGCAGTGTAAATCAAGATGCCCAGAGAGCATTTTCCAGCAAATGTACATCTTTTTTAACAGCAAAGTATAACTCCAGAAACGCCAACTGAAATGGGAAAGCTTCCAATGCCTCGTACTCCTGTTACTGCTCAGGGAAATGTGCAGAGTTACAGCAGCCTGTGTTTTGCTGGATCAGGTTACAGCTCGAGTGGGTCTAACACCAAACTGGAGGCGTCTGGCTCCTCTCCAGCACTGCTTCCCAGAAGTCCTGCTGCTCACCTTGCCCTAGCTTTGGTGGCCGGAGGCTCCCACCGTGAGGCAATTCACCTCGCCAATTTGGCAAAAGATTAATCCTGCAAGAGAAGGGAGAGCTTTGTGCGGGTCAGCAAGTGGAGCCCTTCCTGAAACAGCCTGACAAGCACCACAGGAGCTGTGGGGACAGGGGAGAGAAAGGAGAAGGCAGCAAGGCCTCTTCCCTTCCACAAATAGCAGGGTCTGTGGCACTGACCCAGCCATGGCTGTGGCACTGAAGCCGTGGTCACACACCCCTCCTCCATGCTGCCAGAGTGGGAACTGGCCCAGCCACGGCACAACTGCTCTTTGTGGCTGCTGCAGAACTGTTAGAAAATAGCTTTAAAATTATCTGCACCCCATCAGCTTATTGTAAGCAGTCAAGCATTCGCAGCTTAAATTTCTTCCACTGCCTTGCAGGGGGAATGTTCATTAAATGTAACCAATAGACTCCTCAAACTAAAAAATGCACTATACAGTTGTCAAACTTCCTGAAAATGCTGGTTTAGGTGTAGAGAAACAGCACACAAGAACTAGGTCACAGGACTGCTCTTCTGGAAGACATAAGGGATCTGATGGGTCAAAACGTATGGAAAAACTTGCTTAAATTGAAGTTTTTCCTTGTCTGAATTTATTGGACTCGTTACTAAATCACTACAAATGAAACACCACAGTGACTGGATCAGCTGTTCCACAGCCAAGGAAAGACAAGGATAATCTTTGATAGTGTTTGCTTAAACACTTTTCACATACTTCCATTAGCCAGGACAAAACCAAAAGCTACTAACCATTAATAGCTGTGAGTTTATTTCCTCAATCTTTCCCTTTTTCACTGCAAAACTGTTCTGTCACTGAAAAGGCAAAAATCTAAATGCATTTTCTTTCAGAAATATGTTTTCAAAGAGGGTAAATGGTGCCAAGTGTCACCAGCAGAAACAGTAAAACCAGATGTTTTGGATATTTTGAGATTTTTACATAAAGACAGAGCAGAGCACAAGGCTGGAAGCACCTGGGTTTCACTAAACAGTATCAGTGAGTACAGAACTACTTAGACTGAAATGTTAACTGTTTATATTATCAAGATAATGAAGTGCAGACATTTTCCATTTGTTTTAATTTTTAACAAAAGGAAACTAACCTCTGAAAGTGCAAGTTGAATCTCTTCTTAAATGTGCTGTTCAAGTCATAGTGCAATGGTCTCCTACATCAGCTGCCTTATGGGACAGACAGAACTGCTGCTGAAATACTGCATAATTGCATACACAGAAGTGTTTGGGAGTATGAAAGATCAACTGCTGTACTTTTTGTTTCCAAAACTCCCTTTAGGATCTCATTTTTGAATTCCATACTAACCACATATTACTAAACCAACTGCTTTAGTAAAACATTTTAACTGGTTGAGCTGTGCCTTCAGCCTGCCAGTCTTACAGCCACCCAGTATCTGAAAAGCAGAGCCAAAATTCTTTTCCATTGGGAATGCTCTGCAGTTATTTTAAGCAAAAAAGATACATTTACTCCTCTCTAGCTAAGAATTCAACTTTATTTTTAGACACCAGATAGCAAAAGCTTGAGCATACTTCTGAGAAGGCTGATACTGGTCCTAAAGTATGAAAACACTTCATTTTTCTCATCTTTTCAATTCTCCCTCCTATTTCTCAACATGAACTATAAAAACGTAAAACCAAAATCCAAATTCTTGAACACTCCTGTCCCTGAATAATAAATATCCTGGACAAAAAGCCACCTTCCCTTTGGCTCTCAGAGGCAAAACATCAGGTTGGCCTGAAGCACCTAAATCCTCACTGGCTGTGTAAAAGTATTAATATACTAATATGCATAGTGCCTAAATGCACAGGTTCGTATATAAACCCTCTAATGACAATTATGGAATTCTCAATGATTCCGAGCACAGAACTCCAACATCAAAGCACAAAAAGAACAAGGAATTTGTGACAAGAGCAGAGCAAGCAAGGGCTCAGCACATCAGTACCACAGACTCACTGAATTGTCAGGGTTGGAAGGGACCTCTGGAGCTCATCCAGGGCAGCCCCCCTGCCAAGGCAGGGTCACCTGGAGCAGTGACACAGGAACATGTCCAGGTGGGTGAGCTTTGGATGTCTCCAGAGACACTCCATGACCTGGGCAGCTGTTCCAGTGCTCTGCCACGCTCAGTGTAAAGAAGTTCTTCCTCGTGTTGAAATGGAACTTCTTGTGTTTCAATTACATGTTAGTATTTCGTATAGTCAGTATAGTGATATCTAGAGATATTATAAATTTCACACAAAAAATGGTACCAAGGAAAATGAGTATCAAGAATCGAGCATCACCAGGTTTTGGTGGTTCGGCTTTCGTTTGTTTTTTTCCAAGCAAGCAACCGTAACAGCGATCTGACTGGCACAGAGCTCGCTTTTAGCCTGATCTGGGGCTGTTCTAATCACAGGCAAAGACCTCTGAGACAGCGAGAGCCGGACCGCGCTTTCCGCAGGTCCCACAGACAACCTTCACACACTAAAAGGGAGGCTTTTCAAGATCGAACTGACACTTTGAAGCGACAACTGCCCGAACCCAAACTCCGCAGTACCACAGCTCCACGCTGCTGGAAGCAATTTCAAAATAAGAAGCCACTGCAAAGAAGGTGCACGCACCGATCCGCACTCTGCGGCAGCGCCGCTGCGCGCGGCTGCACCCCAGAAGCGATTCTAAGTCAGGACTGTGCCTCTTTTCATGCAACACGGAGGGCACGCGGTTCCGGAGCGCTAAAAGGAGCGGTTAGGCAGCTGCAAGGAGCGCGGCCCCAGGAGCGTGCGGAGAGTACAGAGGCAGAGCGGCGCGGGGAGCCCCGAGCGCTGCGGGCCCGGCCCGGCGCGGGGACCCTTCCTCACCTTGAACATGGCGGCGCCGGGCGCGCGGCGACGGGGCGATGGCGTCACCGCGGCGTGACGTCACGCGGGCGGCCCCGCCCTGCCCCGCTGCAGGCGCCGCCCGGGAAGCGGAGGGGTCCGAGCGCTCCCTCGGGAATGGCGCCTCAGGGCTGGCGTGGGACAAAGGTGGTGCCGGGATGCCGAAAGCGCTTACACAGTTGCCCTCAGCCCCCCGGGATGGCTCAGTGTGTTACCCTGCAGCCTTTCTGAAGAAGGTTCGGCGGCTCAGAGATCACAGGATCATGGAATCAGTTAGGTTGGAAAAGATCCCTGAGGACGTCGAATCCAACCTGTCACCGAACACCACCCTGTCAGCCAGACCATAGCACTGAGTGCCACGTCCAGCCTTTCCTTAACCCCTCCAGGGACGGTGACTCCACCAGCAGTCCATTCCCATGCCTACTCACCCTTTGTGTGAAGAAATTCTTCCTGATGTCCCACCCAACCCTTCCCTGGCACAGCTGTGTCCTCTCCTCCTGTCGCAGGCTGCCTGGCAGAGGAGACCGAGCCCCAGCCGGCCGCCCCCTCCTGCCCGGGAGCCGGAGAGGGCGATGGAGGCACCCGAGCCCCTCTCACCCGGCTGGACACACCCAGCTCCCCTCACAGCACCCCTGCCCCAGGCCCTCCATCAGCTCCACTGCTCCTCTGTCTCTGCCGGAATAACGTGGACGGCAGTGCTAGTTCTGCTTGGGTAGAGTTAATTCTCCTCACAGCAGCTGTGTACTGCGTTAGTGCTGAACACAGGGTTGATAGTACAGAGATGTTTTTGTTACTCGTGTGTTGAAGACAGAATATCCCTTTCGTCAGTTGGGGTTACCTGTCCCAGATGTGTCTCCTCCCACACACTCCCGGCCCCTCACCAGCATGGCAGTAGGAAAAGCAGAAAAAGCCTTGGCTCCACGTAAACCCTGCTCAGCAATAACAAAAACATCTCTGTATTATCAATCCTGTGTTCAACATAAATCCAATACACAGCCCCATACCAGCCACTGTAAAGAGAATTAACTCTACCCCAGCCAAAAGCAGCACAATGGGGCTAGTGTATGGATAGTGTTCTGTGCCTTTCTATCTCATATTAAATAAATTAAAATCAAGCACTATTTTCTCAGTATTTTTGCACTTTTCATCTCTGCATCCCCTGGGGCATCTCCCAGCTCACTTGAGTGAGTTGGACAGGTGCAAGTTTTTCTGCTCACATCTGCAGCAAGGGAGGGTCTTGTGTACATCCCACAGTGACTATCTTGTAACTCAGTGGGAGGTGACTATCAGAAATGAGGAATGCCAAATTTCTGTCAGAAAATGGACTTGGAACAGGCTGCCCAGGGAGGTGGTGGAGTCACCATCCCTGGAGATGTTCAAGAAACATAGTTTCTTGAAAAAAAGCTAATATTGATTTTAGAATATGAATAGCACCGTGTTAGTCCTAGAAAACGTTGTTAGAATTTTAATGCAAAAGGTGAATCACCTGAAGAATATGGTAGCAAACACTTCATCAGGAACAGTACTGTTGAAAGACAGACAAGGTAGGCACCCTTGCACGATTTTCATTGTGATGATAATTTTTGTTGTTCCCTCTTAAAATTCCTACATTTCTTTACTGCAGAATCTTTATAGACCTAACAGAAGCAGCTATAGCAGGAAGAAGTTTAACCACTGCATTGCAGAACTGGGCAATTCTCCTTAACAGGCAAATTAATAGGACAGCAGAAATACCACTAACAAATGGTACAAGATGAGCTCCAGTACCCACAGTCAATACTGGTGTTTTATTATGAATTTGGTTATAGAGATTTTAGCATGGAAAAGCTAAAACCTAAAAAGTACCTAAATGACCAATCAGTAAGGAACACTAATTGTCCTCTTTCTCCACTGCACCATGCTTTGCACAATCAGTTACATTTACAGAATATAAGCCACAGTGAGGCAAATGTTTATGGAAAACTGATTTTGCAGCATTTTGTGAAGGTTTTGTCAGGACATGAAGTGATGGTGTAGTTTGCAAAGCACTTGCATTTCTTGATGCATTTTAATAATAATTCTCAAGGAGTTTGAGAAAGAAAATATTCAAAGCTCAAAATTACAGGTGATCCCACAAGAGGAGTGATGACATCAAGGTGAATAATGGCACCTGCCCTGGTTAGTTCTCAACCAAAGTGAAGTCCCATGCCATGGGTAGGATCAACTGTTCCTCAATTTTTGCAGGGGGCAGACATAAGAATATTTCAAATACACTGTCTTTTTAAGTTTGGTAGATGAACAGTAAAGAAAATTCCAATTCTTTCTGGACATAAAATGATGTAAATGTTACAAATATGTGTTTTTGCCGTCAATTTATATGTAGTAGCTATACAGCAATTATTAATACAATTATGTAACACATATAAATATCTGAAGAACAGATGGTTGTTTCAAAAAAAAAAACTTAATCCAAATAATTTTATTAGCTCAGGTATCTCCAGTACACTTTTTTTCATTAATGTGGATATTAATCTTTAAAACTATTGATAGACTGATTAAAATAAATGGGTAAAACCTTTGTAGAGAACAATACAAATGTATTTGCTTTCATGTAGGAGTATTCTTCTCTTATACTGGAGGAGGTTGTCCCTGCCAAATTTCCCTGGGACAAGGATAATATATGCCATAATGGATTATGCACAGACCAAAACACTGTCAGACAGGCTTAAAAAGGAGCTCAAGTTTCTGCTGCTGAGGCCACAGAATAAAGAGGTTTGGCACGATTGACTCCCGACTGTTTCTAATGTAAGGACCTCTAGCAAATTTCAGTTTGATTTTGCCTGCCAGTATTTTTAGAAAACTGGCTTTTCTAAACACTTGTGAAGGACACATTTCCCTCAGAAAACTGCAGCTCAGAGAAGATGAAAATGTCACCACAGTTCATAAACTATGTAATCACAGGTAGAAATACAATTTAAGGAACTTGATCTCTAATCCAATGCCTTAGGCATTATGGTCTGAGCTTTCATAATGTTGTATTAGATTGCTTGTTTACAGTTTATTTTTTGGTCAGGAAAATAAGATCAGTCTTTTACTACTAATACACTTACAGTTCTTTGCCATAGATGTATAATTGTAGGGGAAAAATTGATTTGTTGCATATTAATGTTAAAATATGAGTGTGTAACATCTGTCCATCAAATACCAATGAAGATAGCTACTCACACTGATTACTGGAAAACATTATAATTCTGGAAGGCTGGTTTATTTTGATGTTCTCCTTCATGATAAATCTTGTATATTAAACAAACAAACAAACAAACAACCCCAACATCCCCCATTTTTTCCCATGTACCTTTTCTCATTAAAACAAATTCTTTTAAAAAATACCATGACTTGTCACTACAGTTTTGCCACCCTGTTCAGAATTGGGTTTTGATGTCCTTATAAAATAAACTGCTATTCCCTCTCATAGAGCTTTTTGTTTGTGTTGTAAGTGGAAAGAATGCTGTTTGGCAGCTCTCTTCAAGGTCATTGAAAAGATGTAGTTAATAGGAAATACACAACCACAAGGGCTCCAGTAAATTCAGCTTCACCCAATGCTGTGAGGCTCGAAATGCCCACACAAGGCACAGGGGGAGGGCCAGGGCAGGCACACAGCTTTGCTGGGCGGGTCTGCAAAGCCATGATCAATTCCTCAGGTTCCTGTCACTTTTAGCACGTATTTGTTAGGCAGCTAACTGAACTGGCTTTTATTGGGTGCACGATGACACTTTTCACAATGCCCTTGTGAAGGGGGAGTAGTTTGCACGTCTCTAAGAATACCCTTCATCCTTTCTACTTCATTCACTTCCGAAATAAAACCAAAACCAAACCGAAATTGAATAGGCTTTTGTATTTAATGATATCTTCTAAATAATTATTTAGAGTGAAACTTACCGCGTGTTTTTTCTTTTCACAGCTAAGGTGGGTCGGTTTTCCACGTTTGTCAAAGGCACTTTATTGGCAGCTACAGGTCTGAATTCACACATTCAGAAGGCAAACTGGCTGTTGAGAACAGATGCCATTGCAGAGCTATTTGTGCGTTCCCCCTGACATACCTTTAATTGCAGCAAAGGCTTTACTGCATTCACATCTGAGGTAAACCAGGACGAATTTCAGCACCTGTTTTCTCACCAGCTTTGTCACATTTTGACAGCATCCAAAATACACTCTGTGCTTTCCAAATAAAGATTCTATAAAATAAGACAAGAGGCAGGTAGAGCAGAGACATACATAAGGCAAAACCCCCAGTATAATCCAACTGCATCTATTTCACTTTTGATATACCATAGTTAAAAAACCAAACGTTCCTTCCCTGATTCAAATCCTTGGCTTCTTGCTGCAGCCACCAAGAGCTCTGGTTCCTCATTTTTCAGCTACTCCTTCCAGCCACAATGAATAATTCTTCTGTCATTCTATCAACAGGTTGTTGATACCACCAACAGAGATGTGTGGATTGCCTAGTCAAGCACAGGTCACAGGCTACCAGTAGCAGTGAAAATACAAACAGCTTTTTGATGCCCTTAAATACTCATAACAACAAAATCCAACTCCTTTCAAAATTCACATGCACCTCAGATTTCAGTTGAACAGGATACATTCTGGAAATCAACTGAGGCTAGAAGATGAAAGGTCATGCATCTGTTGCCAGTCTGTATATATTTTGTGCATGAATTTTTTTTACCTTAAAAAATTATTTTCACAGCAATCCCATATTTCTTAGCAAGGTGATGTGAAATACCTTATTTGCCTGTAAATGTCTTGATTTACATATATTCATAAATATGCATGAATATTAAATGTAGTACATTATTTACCTAAATGAGTTTCTAGGTCTACCAAATAATTTTCAATTAAAAGTACACATTCCTTCTGGAAGCAAAATGCCCTTTTTGGGACATAATCTGATTTCTGTGCAGAGCACTCCTTAGCCAGGAAGTCCTTCTGCAGTTCCTTGCTCTGTGGTACCATGACATTTGTTGAGGCTGGGTTTGCACCTCTGCATTCCTTTGTCTCACATTCATCAAACCCCATCATATCTGGTAGCTGCCACTACTGCTTCCTTTCTAGGAGCTTTTGCCACAGGAGAGCAACACCAACCTTACACAAGCTTAGTGTTGAAGTGCATTAAGGAAACTCTAGGACAGGTATTGTGAGCCTTTTGGGGGTCTCAGTAGCCGGGCGTTGGCCTGAGACCTCTATCCCAGGAAAGGACAGAGCTCCGGAGTCCAGCCTACTTGGTCCCGAAACCACGGGGAGCCTTCCAGCCTGCAGAGTGATAACAGCTCTTTATAGTGATAACAGCTCTGGGATCTCAGCTCTTTAGGGTTTAGCTGCTGCTAGGCTTGGCTTCCCCGGGCACGGCTCAGGCAGACGGAGAGAGGAGAAGAAGAAGCCGGCAGTTCCACTGGAGATGGTTTATTCAGGAGAGCGTGAAAGGTCCGGAGCAATTCTTCTTCTAACTTAATAGGGTACAGTAAGCTACATTTATACCCTTGGCCAGGCTCCAAACTGGACCAATGGACACAGGTTAAAGGTTTTACAAGTGACCAATAGAAGGGTCAATAGGGTTTTTTCCTTATAAGGGTACAAATATACGTTGTGAGTCCAGGGTTAGGACACTTCTGGACTGCTGTGTCAGCAATATTGTTAAAGCCTCCACGGTGCCTTAGCAGGGCCTGTGGCATTTACTACAGACAGGTTTCTCACAATCACTAATGAAAGCAGTCATTTAGGTGGTTTCCCCTAATGATCCCTTATCTGTTTAACACACGTTATCCCCTTACTTCTCATGTGACATCATTGATGCCTACCCCCCACTCCTTCTGGAGAAAGGCCATGGCTGGCATGACTGCAGCTCCTGGTGCAGGAACTGAGGGGCACTGGGCAGTGGGGCACAGCCTGACAGAGTCTTATTTTAACTGCTTCTATCCAGTACAGCATTTGAAACTACCTCAACTCATAAATTAGTACAATATGGTGCCTTAGCTTGCTTTGGCTCTTGTATAGATGAGAAAAATGTCCTATTTCTCAAGTGTGATCAAATAGATTCTCCCTCCTCTCTGCATGTAGCAGTGCAGGGTACCACACAGGCCCAGAAAATGGGTGTTACAAATAGGAGCAACTTCACTGAACATCAAGAGTGGCAATTTCATGAACTGAAAAGCCTGAGGGATCATTCCATTGTTACAGAAAATGGGAATATGAAACAGGTAAATTGTATGTCTGGTTCCAGGCATTATCTCTGGAGGATATTGGATTATTTCCATCCACAGCAGATGCATAAATCATCAAAAGTTAAAGTACTGGAAAATTGCTAACCCATCCAGCCACTTTAATGTGTTCTGCCCTGCTTTGAACAAGGCTGCAGATCTGAGAGCAGATCTCTCTGTGGCTTTCTACTCCGGTTTAACAAGTTTAGCAAAAAATACATTCTTGTAATTGATTTTTACCATGGGAAAAATAAAAATCTCTGCACAGCAAACCTAGGACAAAACTAAAATTGAGAAACTGATCACTTTTTAAGGAGCATAAGTTCTGCAGAGTACAGTTGGTTATTATTTGGGTGTTAACAATTTTGTACTGAGATTTCCTTGGCTAAGGCATTTAGTTTATTTAACTTACATAGAGGTCAATCTCACTCCCCTTGTTTTCAGAGACCAGCACTAAGCCAAAATCCACCTTTTTCAGAAAACAGCTAAAACACTTCCAAGAAGGTTGTTAATTGGATCAGTTCCTAACTTTAAGACCATGAAAAGTCATTCAACTAAAAGCTACAGTTCAGTTAATTATCATCACCTTTTTTTTCCTTCTGACTACATAATGCTTTGCAGTGCTTTGGATAATCTGTCAGGAGAATGATTAGGAAAAGTTATTACTTGACAGTAACTTCCTGATTGCAATTAAATAAGCTCTAACTCCACAGGAGAAGAAATATATAGATTTTTAAAAAAGCTTTTGCCCTCTGAAACATCTTCTGAAACTGGTATTTTGGATTTCATTATAGTAAGTTAAAATCCAGTTCTTGGTATCAAGTTGCTACCCATGTTAGATGAAAAAATCCTTGCAGAACTACCTGTAAGAGCCAGAGGAAGAAGTGAGAGCATGTGTGACCCAAGGCAAATCCTATGGAACATCCTCAGCTGACCAAGGGCACCTAAGGAACTTGGACTCTTCCTGGGCACAAATTTGCCAGGAGGGCTTTCTGAGAGGTGGAGAATGACAGCAGAGCAACTCCTTGCTTTGCAGGAGTGAAAATAAAGGTCATCTCTATACCAACATTGGGGAAGCACTAAAGGCATGCCTTCCATTGACACCAGAAGCACAATCCCATGCATTTTGTATGACTTGGACAATCTGGGAAGGTAAACACAAGAGGAAGCCACTGACCATGTTAGAATTCTTACCCTGAAGTGACAGAACTCAAACGCAGAAGAAATACTTGGTTTCTGTTGGCATGATGTAATTCCTTTGACAAAGAAAGGATGGTAAAGTCAGAAAGTCTCATCAATAGCACTCAAGTACTATTGATGTAAATACACAGACCCATAAAAAGACCCATACCATGCACACTTCACCACAGGAAAGAAAAGATTCTCACACAGAAAAAAATAATTACATGTTGTAATTCAAACTTTTGGGAAGAAACACATGACAAGGCCCAAACACAGTCCAAACAATGTTTAGAACATGCCTTAGGACATATGGAAAAGGCTGTGGGAAAGGAGGCTGCCAGTTTAAGCCAAAGACAGACATAGCTGTCTGGTAAAATTAAATAGTGCAATATAAGGGTTAACCATTAAAGCCTTCTACCTCATTGTGGTGGTTTCACAGGAAATAAGTTTTTTGGGATTTCTGGGATATGCTGTGGTCAGGCCAATGGGTGCTAAGATTTTAATATTGGCACCTGATGTGGCCACTGGGGATGTTTGGACACGCCTCTGAGAACACACACACACACACACACACACACACACACACACACACAGAGACACACCCACACACACCCACACCCACACCCACGGGTTAAAAGCAGGGCTCTCTGCCCTTGGAGCCCTTTTTGAATTTCCGGCGGGAAGCGTTGGGTCTCTCCCCTGGCCCAGCTGCTAGCCATGGGGGGAAAGCCATGTGGCCCTGGGAGAGGTAGGCCTGACGCCGCCGAGGGTGGGAGAGACAGAAAGACCCCAGGAGCCATCGGACAGCCCCCCCCAGAGAGAGAGAGAGCCGTGCCTGGGACTGCTATCTTGGAATGTGATACCATGTGCTGCTGCGGTGAAAGGGGGGGGGGCGGTGCAGCGAGAAGTCCAGCTGCTTGTGAGAGCTTTTAACCCTTTGTGGACAATGAAAACTTTACAGAACATTAACCCTTCCTAGAAGAGAGATAAGAGTAGAGAATGAAGGAGGAAATGGGCAAGGGATGAGGTCTGGCAAGAGAGAGAAAGAGAGAGATGTTGGAGGAATGGAGAAGATGGAGTGGCATTTTTGCTGGACTCTTTTTTGTATAGCCATGGACTGTTTCCTTGTGATACAGAGACTGCATCCAGGGGGAGGCAATGGTTCAGAGCCAAGAGAGTTCAGTGTTGAGACCTCTCGGCCCCAGGGGGTGTAAAAGAAATGGGGGGGACAAAGGTCCCAGAGATGAGACTGTGCTCTGTTTGGAACGGGATGAGGCATCCTTAAAAAGACCACCCTCGAGCGGCCTTGCCCATGCCGGTGGTGAGAGCACCGGGCATGGAAGGAAGATGTCACAATGGCAAAGAATCTCCGGGCGGTGCTACGTGTGACAAGAAGTCCATGGGACAAGGAAGGACTCCTTCTACTCTTGATGAACTGAGGATTTGATTATCTAAAGGGTGGTTGCCTGACCAAGAGTTGGTGATTTTGGGAAATGTAAATGCACTGGGAATTTGGTGGGAGGAGGAGAGGGAGTGTTTCTGTGCAGTTTTCATTTTCCTCGTGTTTTTCTTTTTTTTCTTCTTCCCTCTTTGTAGTTGAGTTTTTGTAGTTTAGTTAATAAAGTTTTTTTCCTTTCCCCTAAGTAGGAGCCTGCTTTGCTTATTCCGGGTACCACCTCACAGCAGACACCAGGGAGAGGATGTTCTCATGGGGGCACTGGCATTGTGCCAGTGTCAAACCATGACACTCATTAAGAACAGGTATTTTATTCAGCACCACTTATTGAACAACATTTATTTGTAATACAAGAGAAAGGCTACTAAGGGTGACACCATCAGGAGACATCTGAAGGCATCAGATACACAGCTAAGAGTATTTTTTGAGTTCCTTTACATACCACATACCATCAATCTAGAATGTTTGGTGCTCAGCACATGATGTTAATGCTGGCATTCATTCCACTGGGTAGATGACTGACCAGTCACTGCAGGCTTTACCAGACATCACGATGAGGTTTACTTTTACCTGTAAACATTGCCCACAGCAACTGTCAGCACAACTATAGAATTGAATGTAGAAGTGGAAAGTGTTCATGAAAACAAGAAATTGAAGCTGCCTTTACACATATTCCCTACCCTCTTCCTTGAATGAAGATTTTGCACATGCCAAGAAAGTTGCCTTGGTCCAGGTGGTCCTTCAGTCAAAGGATGACACTGAACCATCAGCAAGATTTGATAGGCTAAAGTGGGTAGGGGATCACGTATCCACAAGAGTATTATGGACTCAAAAGGTACAGAACTGATACAGAATCTGTGCAACACCCAAAGCAACACTCTGCCTTTCCATATTATAAAGGTAATGGATTCAAAAAAAGAAACAAATAAACAAAGAAAAAAACCCAAACACAAAAAGTGGAACCCCAAATCCCCAACTTATTACAAAGGGAGAGCTGCTGTTGAAATTAAGAATTTCATGTCAACAAAAATAATTTATAGCAAAGAATGTCGAAAGCATTCAGCAAATAAGCCCTTTGCCAAAATAACATTAATTTCATACCACACAAAAAATGAACACAGATTACTAACTACTGCCAAAAATAAGGCCACATATTAAAAAAAAAAAACGAAGTGAAGAATTTGATATGCACCAGTCAAAATCTGACAGTTCTTAGTGAAATAATGGGAACTTTGTTGATGAACTACAGAGGTGCTAATAAGTCAGGCATTGTGACATCTTGGAAATAAGGTATTGCGAAAAATTCAACCTGGCTCACTGAGAAGGGAAATTAAAAAGGCAAATAAAAACAAATGTAAGTAATATTTACAGTGTGAAGAGACTGTCATCTTCCACTGTGTCAGTCTAATGCATTTAGTCTCCTTTTGAACTCAAAACAGGGACATACCATAATTAGAAGTGGCCCTTCCTCCCTTTAATTTATCCACAGCATTCTCCCATTAAACAGTACACTGTGTAGGATGAAGAAAAGTTACTAAAAATGAAGAGGAAGGAGGAGTGGGTGGGGAAAGTTACTTTATGCAAATTAAGTTTAAAGTAATTTGAATTATTAAAATAAAATTAAAATGCTATTTTAGAACTCAATATTGAAAAAAAATAAAAGACACCACAGCTATTTTCAAATATTTTTGACAGCAGACTTTTAAACCAGGGGCTTTGATCTGAGAGAGACTTGACAAAATAGTGACAGAGAAAGTAAAAGTGTGGCAGTGGACTGACAAGGAAGGCTTTCATCAGAATGCTTGAGAAAATAGGATTATAACCTGTTTTACCTGCCCTCCCACCCTGCTCCTCCTCCCTGGCACTGAATGCTGATCTGACACTTTAATCCTGAAATGAAGCTTCCCCCTCCTGTTACAGGCAATGTTAAGAAGCATAACCTGGCCTTGTGGCACTCTGAGCTCCAGGGGGGCAATGAACACCTGGTCTGGGAGCCCCAGAGCAGGGAACCTCTCTCCTGGCTGCTGACCAGCACCAAAGGCTGCTCTGCCTGCTCAGCCTCAGCAGTTTGAACTCAGAACTCCACACCAGGGGACAGATGTAACAACCAAGTCAACTCCAAACATTGGTTCAAGCCTGAAATGCAGAGTGAACAGATAAACACACTCCAGCAATTAAGACTGGGGAGACAGTGAAATTCAGCTGAAGAGAAGAGCCTGAAGTTGCTTATATAAGCACATCCAACTTGATGGGACAACTCTAACAAAATCTTACACAGACATTGCAGCATGACAGTTTTGAAGAGTGTTTAACTGAGTAATCTCTGAAGTCCTGGAGAAGATAATCCAGGTCCACTACATTTTTGAGTACTACAAAGTTTACACAAGAGTGTTTAAAGATTAAAAATATTTTATTTACACTTTTCTTTATACACATTTTATACATTTTTTTCAGTTTGAAACCCAAACAGAGCACATATGCAAGTCTGAGCATACTGTATCCATAGCAAGGGAAAATTACTTTCTGCCAAAAAAAAAAAAAAATAGACAAGAAAAAATGCTTTAAAACAGTTTAAAAGAGGCAATTCTTAAATTATTTAGATAAGTTTATAGCAGTCCTAGGGTAATCATTAGACAGGTAATCCAAATGTATATATGAGGACATATACATATAATTTTGATTTTCTATGGGAAAAGTATTTCCAATAGCTAGACACAAACACAGTAGTTTGAAAATAACTTTTCCTGTTAATTTATCAAATACATTCTTTTCAATATAAACAATCTGATATTGTACACTGGAATTGTGGGATATTATAGTAGAATTGCAATCTCCAGCATATAATTTATTTTAGAAAGATCTACAAAAATAACAATATGTAGGGAAAAATATTTAACATAAAAACATAATTCACTCTTCCCTTCACCTGCTCCAACACTGACATAAAAGTTAGGTGGGTCCCTCTGAGGTAATAAAAACCCCCCTAAATACAGTTAACTTTACAGTCCTACAGAGCACTTAATTTCCTAGACTTACAGTAAGATTTTTCTACCAGAGCCATAAATAAACACTATCTGCAAATAGAAATTATTTTCCCCTAGCTACCAACATAATATTAATCCAATAAGTATTTAAAATTGATTTTTGAAAGGTATTTTTAAAAGATTACATAAATTGAACTTAGAGAAGTGTAAAAAAATTAGTAGAGGGACACACAGGAAAGCTGTGCTCAAAACAAATTCGTTTTTCCGCCACATGCCACATACAACTGTTTTATGAAGTTTACCCACACAAAATGGAAATTTTCAAGTTACTCACCAACTTTCAAAAACAGAATACAGATGCAAAAGTAGTCATTAGCATTTATTTTAAGCAGCTTTTAGTTGCTTAACAAACATGAAAATCTCAGAATGTTAGCTACAGGACACCAGCAAGCTCTGTTTAAACAGATGATGTGTTTTCCAGTTATGTTCTTTCCTACTCTCCTTCGGTAAACCCTGCCATGTGTGACAGATGCTTATTCAAGTAACTTCACCACCTATATATATATATATTTATTAGCAGGAGAGCAGGAGGGATGTTTTCTTTGATGGCCCCAACCCTATAAACTCTAAAGCACAGGCTCAGTAACACATGTGCTTACATGTTTCCTTTAACTATCTTAGAGTTTTCTGTTTCTTTGTATTGGACTATTCACATACGTGAAGTCCACATCTGAGGTGTTAAAAGAATCTGGGGCCCAATTCACTATTAATTTTTTTAAGAAAAAATATATTAGAAAGGGAAAATACCTCTACAGATGCAACTACTTCTAAACAGACTTTGACAAATGCAGGCTGACACAAACTACAAGTTTATTTTAAAGAACTGTTAGTGTCTCCCCACAATGCTTACCCTCCCTTTGCTAAAGAATGGACATCATGAGTTAAGCAATGGGGTTTTTTATATCAGTTTCAATTTGTACCTGCTGAATTTTATCTTTGTTTCCTGAGTGTCAAATGAAGCTTCATCCCTGTCACAAGTAGGTACCATATTCTCAGCTCGAGGAAATGCAGCACTTGGGATTCTAAGGCAGGAGGGCCTCATGAATCAATAGCTGCAAAGCTCAGGAACCAGGAAGTGTTGCAGTCAAACCCTCAGAGCTAATTCTAACAGGACTGCTATCACACTGCAGAAGTAGGGCATCCATATTTTTCAAAAGGAACATAAAAGCAGGTTGCCAGGTAGCTCATATGCTGCCACTTGCTAGCAGTGCTTTCTGAAACAGCAGGACCTCTGCAAAACCAAGGGTTGCCTTCTTCCAGCTGAACTTACAGGGAAAAAATACCTTAAGTTTCTTTTTGCCAGCTGATGCCTCCCAACAATGAAACTACCAACACTTTGTGGTAGAAAGCAAGCTATTTTTTTCCTTATGTAGTACTTATAAAAAAAAAATAAAATCTGTCCCCTAAAACCAGACCTAGGAGCATGTGAAATGGGAACTGGCAGTACCGGTCCCTTTACAAGAACATTGCTTTTTGTCCATTGTCTTGTTCGAAAAGAAAATTTCTTCCTGAAGTTGGTTGCTAAATTAAGAAATGAAGTTGATATATTTTTTCTATAGATGTGAAAAAACCCCCTAGATTGTAACTCATTATGTCCACCTTTCTAAAAAAAGGCAAGTACATTTGCTTTTCAAAGCAAGTCATATGTTGCATTTTAAATATGTGGGTAACATTAGATTTGCTGGTATTCCATTATGGGATGGGAATAGGAGTACCTCCCCAAATCTAATAACCAAAGCTCATAACTTAGCTATTCCTTGACAAATGAGAGGCATTAAAATGTTTTTTAAAACCCATCTTAATCTGACCATAATCCTCCAAATTTGATAGTAACAGGCAATTCTTATTAGCCATCTTAGGTTTGTTCCTATTAAGGTACTAAATTATCTGGAGTGAAATACTAAGAGCAAACATTAAAAAAAATTAAATTAAAAATATCCCTCCAAGTAACCAAAGGAACTGTTTCAAAAGTTCCATTACAGTATAAAGGAGAAGTGAAGGTAATTTTTATATTTCAGGTCTGAAAAATACGAAGAAACAAGAAAAAATAAAGCACAGTAGATATGTAAACTGACAAAACATTCTCACATATCCCCACCATTCTAATCCCAAGCAAATTCCAAGCATCCCTAATGCTGGAAAGCTTACAGCCAGCCTCTCAATGGAGACACAGCTTCAGGGAAGCTGAAACCAACAGTTCAATTATAATTTCACTGAACTACAACTACAATCCTGAACAAGATCTTTCAGAACTGGGCATCTGAAGATAAACACGAGCTTAAAAGCAGAGCACCAAAACCCATCTGGTTCTTCATTTTTCAAGTGTCAGCACTCACCAGTGACTTTAGTGGCAGCTGCTGAGTGCACAGAGCTTCAGAAGGTGCTTAAATGCAGTTTCAAAAATGTAACTTGAGACACCCTTATCCTTACCACTACTTTTAATAAAGTCTTGGCCATGTCTCTTAGATACCTGACTCCTGAACACCAGATATCCAGAGCCAGGGCTGCTCCCCACACTGGCACTGGCTCCACATAAAGTGAAGTGCTCTACTCTATGTAACATGCCCTTGACAGCTGCCTCACATAGGATTAGCTTGCTGCCCCATTAAGAAATGAGCTGGTGACAAAAAAAATACTAACAAAACCACCAAAACAAACCAACAAAAAAACCCCAACCCAAACAAACAAAAAAAATCCCTCAACCTGTGTTTTTTTCTCTTGTGCCCAATATTCCATGAACTATGTACAGGCAGCACACAGCCAGCACCTACCAGAGTCAGTTTACCTCTCCCCACGTAAGGTGATGTACACGTCTCGCAGTGAAACTGAGGTTTTAGCGTAAGCCACATTTTTTTTAAGTTAGGCTATCAAGACAGTAAATTAGATTTCTAATTCAGTAAACTGAATTCTTATTAAAAAAGACAAATTTAGCTGCAAACTAGTCTGCATCAGAAGGCTGAATATCAATATTTGGTCCAGTCCCTTCTGTTGTAAATAACTTATCACTACAGCTATGATGGCAAACATTCCCTCCTTCTTTTAAAACATATGAATATACTCAATTAATAAATCATTTCTAACAATAAACCAACCCTAAAAAATCTGCTGACTTGCCATATAGCTCCAAATACTCACATTTCAACCCGAAACATAATTCCTATAAAGATACAGGAACACAATATGAGAAGTTTTACACATTGTTTTAACTTCTATTATTTGAAATTTCACTTACACAAGCAGATGTTATTTTTATATAGAAATTTTAGGGTGATTTTGGTCCCTTTTTAAGTGCATTCTTTTGAACTCCCTGAGTACTGTACATTCCTTTTCTACAGTGAATTCTGACTGGATGATGCTGAATAAAGTGGTTTTGCATTGCTGCATATAAAGTCAAGTCTATTACTTAAAATGAAACACAGCAGCATAAGATTTCACAAAATATGCAGCTCATGTTTCAGCATCTGAACTACATGTGAGCCTTCAGCTTCACCAGATCTCTCCTGTGGGTTCTATTAGTGTCTAACCACAAAGATAGTCCAAATGCAGTTACTGTTATTATTTATGTCTTGGCAGATAATTCTTATCAATCTACTGTCATTTATACCTGCAAGTTAACACAATGGAATAGTCAAAGCCCTCTTGGACCAGCCATCTCTATTCAGGCACTCCAAAGTCAGTAGCCATAGCTGAGTAGGTTTTTATAAAAGAAGCAGAAATTATACTAACAAACCAGTCACCTAACTCCACATTTTCCAAACACAGTAGTTCTTACCAGTTAATAATTAAATAATAATAATATTATACCACTTCAATATGAGTACTCATATTGAAGTGTGAGTATAATAAAGTATTGACAATAAACTATAGCATACCCAGTATCCAGTTCCAAAAATAACTGTGGGTTACAGCAGTGCTGAGCATTTGCTTATTGATGTTTTCAATTTCAATAAAAAAAGAAAACTGGGCAGCACATTGAAACCAAAAAGAAACTCAGGTAAAATGAGTTTACTTTTTAAAAACTAATTTATAAAATAACAAATAACCAACAGTTCATTATGTAGCAACAGTACAAAGAGTTTAAGGTTACTGGATCAATCAGTATATACTAAAGATACTTTGATACCAAATGAGGCTTCCAGTTTCACTTAAGAACTTTGAACGTTTTAGCTCATGAAAGAATACCCTAAATTCAACAGATATGGCTGAATCTGTGCACTTGTTAAAATATAATATTGTAACTGCACATAAAAAGATGCATTTATATACAGTTTTTACAGTGTATGCACATGTGTGTATACATTTTTTTACTCACCAACAAACACAACACAGACAATAGAAGGCAGCATAGAAATAGTGTTTTGAATATAAAAATGCTTTGTTTTCAATTTAGTAGAAAATGTGTAATTTGCATTTTGGCAGACTTACTGGTACAACCATACAAAACCAGGAAAAGGGTCATGCAAAAGGGTTAAAATTCTTTTCCAAAGTAAATAAGGGGAAACAAAAACACCTAGTAGATTTGAGAGTACTTTGCAATTAATAGGAAAAGCATCTAAAAGACAACATAAAATACAGAAATGGTTGGTTTGTTACTTTATACCTGCTGTACCCAAGTACAGGTGATGAACTGTATTTTGATGCTCAATAAAAAATGAAAGTAATATCTTTCTTCTCTTCCTTTCACAAATATTTTTGTCAAACTCAACTTATTTCAAAAGCATAGTGGTATAATGGCCATTAAAAGAACCAGAACACATCGTGGACATAAAATGTTACCAAAAAAAGCAGACTCAAAAATATATTTTTTTCTCATACTTACAATTACATTTATTAAAAAAAAAAAAAAAAACAACAAAGCTTTCACAAGGTCAGACCAACTATCACCTTTTCTAATAAACTTGGTAAGTACACTGCCTGTACATCCTGTTTCTCTTGAGCATTTGGCCATTGTTCTTATACAGAAGGAAATGTCTCTGCAGGAATTCAACTGGTTTGTGATTTTTTTCAATGAATTACTATAGCTGTTTTTTATTTGACTGGGTTGTTCATTCTGTTTTAGCTGCAACGTCTAACATGCTCCAAAACATACTCAGGGAAGTGCAGGCTGCAGACCTGTAAGCCATCCAGCTTGCATGGCATCCTTGGATATTCATCTTCTTTCCATTTGTTTTCCTCTGGATCAAAAGTGAGAATTGAATCACTGTAATGACCATTGTAACAAAGGCCTCCAAGAACCATTATCTGCTTGTCCAGAACAGCTACACCATGACCACTCCTACCTATTGGCATAGAAGCCAGTATAGTCCATTGATCGGTATCAGGATCATAAACCTCTGTAGATGGACACCCCTGAGATTCAAAGGAAGCTCTCAGGATCACACAGACACCACCAAAGACATAAAGCTTACCATTATAAGAAATCATTTTGTGAAAGCATCTTGCATAATTCATTTTGCACTTGTTCTCCCAACAGTTTGTGACCACTTGAGTTCTCCGTGTTCGCTGCTCTACCGTCCCTTCTTTACTGGGATCAAACACACACACTTGCTTAGAAGTTGAAGATGATGTAATTCCACCAGTGATATACAACTTGTTACCAAGCACAGTCCCTTCATGTCCGTATTTATTGACTGGATAGGGATCCACAAATTCCCACTTATCTTCAGTAATGTCATAGCGTTCAGTGGAGTAAAACGTTTCATCCCTGGTTCTCCCAGCCACCGCATAAACGTACCTGCCAATCACTCCGACAGCGAACTCAGAGCGTGGCACAGACATGTCTGCCATTCGTAACCAAGTGTTCTGTCTTGGGTCATACCTAAACACTTTGGATGAAGCATGGAACTCGCCATCTGGCCCCAGTTCTTCCCCACCTAATAAGAACACGAAGTTATTGACAATGGCAAGGCAGTCTGGTCGCAAAGGTACTTGAGGACCCTCTAGTTCCCACCAGACCCTCGGTTTGTGCAAGAGAAGAATTTTACTGTTTACCATACTGTGTCCTATCATTCCTCTAAATACTGCAGTCTGGGGTTTGGCAGAACGAATTTTGTTCGATTTCATTTCCATCAAAGGCTGTTGGTGAACGCTATGAAAGTAATTCATGGCTTGGTCAACCTCATGTCGCAGCTGCCGGGAGTATCGGTAAAACTCTGATGTTTTTACCTATGAATACATTTAAAAGATATTAAAATTCTGACCAAGAGAAACAATCCAGAAAACCTAAATCACTACATGTCAGTAGAAGTTTATTTTACTTTGTTTCATTCAGGCAATCTTGAGAGCAATTGCATTTATGCACGAAGGTTTAAACTGATGTATTGTTATCCAAAATCCAGAAGGCAATTTAGTGATTAAGAGCAGTGACTAACATTTTCAGCAGAATAATCACATGCAGAGTTTATGCTGAAATTAGGCACAACTGAAATCCCCAAGTCTAAGAATCATTATTCCTTCTCCTGAAAACAGCTTCTGTTCATCTTCTGCTTAATCAATAAAGTACCCAAATTAAAAATGCCATCTTTTCCTGGGTTTCAACAACGCTCTACACACCCATTCTGTGGTTACCAAGGTCTACTCTAGTCTGGTTTTTTTCTGAATTCTCACAAATGAAGCCTGAGCTCCAAATGCTAGGCTCTGCTCATAGGGCTATTTAATTGCCATGGGGTGGGAAGGGAAGGTACCCAACTGCCTTTCCTCAGAATATCTGCACCAACATGGTTTATGATTTCCCCTCTGTGAGTCTCCACACGTTAACACATGCCTGTAACACATGAAGGAAACGTCTCCACCTATAATCCTTTGTTTGTGCATATCTTTGGCAAATTGCAGAGGTAGGTTTGAACTTCCACTTCCCAGGTGAAAGTAAAAACCTAAAACCCATCCTTGTTCTGTTTTATTGGAATTGCAGGCACAGGAGAAAATAAGAATTCCTTCTGGGACCCTTCCTCCTATCTAAGCCAATTCAAGTGCCTGAGGGTGGTACTGAGACCATTCCAAAACACATTCCTCTCTTGAACATTTTAATGAATCTAGCTCAAGGCAGTCCTCAGCTCACCGTGGGAATCTCTTCAGAGGCCTCACTCTTCCTGTACAGTCTGGTGTAACACAGCATTCTGAATCACACTTCTAAAACAAATCAAAACCTGCTAGATACTGCCAAATCCAAAAACCCTCGCCCAGATTTGATCCTAAACCCCAGCTTCTTTCACATAAAATTGGATTGCTTTCAAACAGTCTAAAAGCCTTTAGTACCCACCAGCTCCAAATAAGAAGCAATGCTCTGAAAAAAAAAAATCAGAGGCCACTCTGAAATTTCAAATGATCACAAGGTAATACCAAGAGCTACTATTTTTAAGTATCTTTTACCCCATCTCCTCCTATCCTTGGTCCCAAAGAACAAACGCCTCAGGGGTGGTGGTATCAATTCTGACATATATGGAGAGCAATTTGGAAATTAATGTTCTTTATACCTTGCAAATAAAGTAGCTGCTTGTTCCACAAACACATACCATTAAAATTCTGTTAGCCATCTGGTAATCATATCTTCCTTGCGTAGTAATTAAGACATTCTGCATTCATTTTGAGTGATTGTTTAAAAAAATCTTTTGAACTGTTATTATTGAAAACAATTTGCACAGTTTTTGGGACAGTTTGAAACACAAGATTTCAAAAAGAAAGCCAAATATTAACCTACTATTGTAAAGCAATGTATTGCTCAAGAGTTACAGTGACTTGGATGTTTTTATTTACACTTTTTCTTTCCTCCCCTTTAATTTTGACAAGTTCAACGTATCTTTGGTTGAAAAAAAGGAGGACAGTCACATGCAGATCATATATATTATTCTTGGAGCATTGTCCAGCCTCTTTCTAGTTTTTAGTAGAATTTCTTGTTTTCTTTCTTGTTTTTACCAGAAGTGATTTTGGAGCAAAAAGGTCTACTCAGGTATGGTACTTAGAGAAAACCCACAGCAAGCCCAACTCTTCTGGGAACAACAGCTCTGTTTTCTTCTTACAAATAAATAATATATCATACAAAGACAGATTTGCTCATATGATATTTGTTAGAATAAACCATATACCTTGCCTGACTGAAAAGACTGAACATAAATTACAGAAAATATGCTGGTAGGGAGAACCACAGCACAGAAAAATGGTGACATATAAAGGTTTAAAAAAATTAAAAAGGGAGTTAAAATAACAACAATCGTGGCTAGGCTACTTTATCCTTAAAAGGAACTTTCAAATTCTAAACCAACAGGGCCACTTCAGGTATTCCCAAACTGGAGCTATCCTCTTTGGAGTTAAATAAAAATATAAATTCTCTTTTTTCCACCTATATGCAGTTCAGGTTTTCTAGGACAACTATGGAAGACAACAGGATTGAGATGCTTACAATGTGAAGCATATCAGTAAAGCCTGGCAGAGATGAAATTTTTTTTTCTTTCTCCCTCAGCATTTACAACTCTTGTTATTAGATCTAGAAATTGGAATGCCAGCCAGAAGCTGGAATTAAAATAAGCCTACAACCTCATCACTGTACTCCTCCACATAGCCTAAATCTCACCCCATGAGAGCACGCCAAAGGAAACAAGGAGTGTCTCTAATTCCAGAGAGGGACCCTCAAGACCAGGAAATCTATCTATTAGTTTACTACTGCTTATCTTGACAAAGGCACTCATGTCAAAGCAAAGCCTCAAGCTCTTACCTTAAATGAAAAAGACATGATGGAGCAAATGCAACTCCAGTTATTAACACCCCTCTGTGACTGCAGTTCACGAGGAAGCTTCGACAAACACAAGTTGGAAGAGCTGAACATGAAAATACACAAGCACTAGCAATTCTTACAACATGCAGAAAAAAAAATCCCACAAAACAAGAGTGATCAACTGGTAAGAAAAGGTAAGAAAAGGTAACTGGAGCATTCCTAGACTTGGCTGTCAAGGAAAAATATTCCTGGTTTTAGCCATCCACCTTCCAGTAGCATAACCTCTGCCATACAGGAGCAGTACCTCTCCTGAGGCTCAAATGATGAATGTTAGGATGTGCCTATAGCAAATTAGGATATGCCTATAGCAAAGCAGAGACTGCTCACACTTGCTTAATGCAAATGAAAACAAAGCAAATGTAGGTCATTTGACCCACTTTCCATCACACATTATGAAATGTTCTAGAAATATTTGAAAGCCCTGTTCAGCCCCTAGTAAGAAAAACCCTCTGCCTACACTTTCAAGTAATTTTACAGTAATTTTCATTACTTGTGTATATAATCAAAAAAGAGAAGCACTAAATTTTAGGTGGTTTGGTATTTAAAACAGCTCTAAGTTGTGAATGTCAGCAGATTAATGCCCATGGCCTTTTGCAGGAACTTCTATCCGACACCCAAAACATGCAGAAGGAAAGCCCTCAGCTTTCAAAAGTAGGTTCTGCCACTACCTGTAAGTAGCAACAAGGAGCTGATCAGCAAATATCAAAGTGCTTATCAACAGACCAATTTTCCTGCTAAGTTCCAATGGAGAAGCTCTGGAAGGAACGTGTCCACAATAAACAACACTCAAACAGAACACACGGATTTCAGCAAAACAGGTGGAAATGTACAGCAATTGTCAGAACCCTGAAGTAAAACAAATGTGCATTCCTAAAGAGTACATAATCAACTCTGAATTGATAAAAATATATAAATGCTTCAAAGCATTTTCAAAGTTTTTCTTTAAAATGTTCTGTTATCTTGCTGAAGGGTCTCAAAGTCATTTTAAGTTGGACTTCCTTATCAACCCCAGTCAAAAAAGGAATTTAATCCAAGTGCTAAAGCTTTGCTCATGTGATTTTCTTTACATTCTTTACATTCTTTCCAATTTTTTCTTTAATTTTCTGGAGAAAACCCTCTTAAAGAGGTTATGCTGGGACAAAACCTAATGTAAGAGTTTCCACAAGATCCCCAGAGATGGAGAATAGGAACTATCTCAGTGTATGAACTACCAATGGTTCACAGTCAGTCTTTCTGCTACACAGACTGAGAACAGCATAAACAAAATCAAATGTGTTATTCCATAATAAAAGATGTAAAAATAATTAAAAACATCCATCCCTCTACTTGCCTCCTGGGGCATCCCTCCAATGCATTTGAGCTTTAATGCATTTCCTCTCCTCATTTTAAACCAGTGAAACACTCCATAAAAAGTGCTGGCTTTCCAAGTTAATGCAGTGATTAATCATTGCCTATTTTTCTGCTGTATTCAACGCATGCTTTTCTAGTTGTAGCAGCTATGGAAGTCTCAGAATCTTCCATTTATATTATATGAAGAAGTAAAACAAAAAATTAAGCCATTACTTTCTAATTTGAAAAGTTATCTCCACAAAAGATCAGCTGTGTCACACATTATGTTCACCAGCTTTCCCCCTCCCCAAAACCAATTATGCTAATTAATAAGCTGCAGGAAGAGCAATGAAATGCAAGATAAATGTTCTGTAGCACATCTGACTTCAGTATACAGACTTAAAAAAAAAATTCCTCACACAACCATTTACAGCTACTGCTCTATTTGTATTCTCATTACTTAGGTATATAAGAAAAAGCTTTAAAAATCAGAAAAAAGGCTTCTTTTGAACTGCCCAAACTAAACAGTTATTATTTGTGCACCTGGTAACTAAATTTTAGTATGTTATTACATGGGGTGGCTATTAACTTGCTTCCTTCTTTAGAACTGGTAAAAACCTGCAAACAAAAACAGAAGCACAGAAAAATCCCAATGGGTCATAATGTCACTTTATCATCTCTACTCATGTAAACAGAGAATTGTTTTAAAAATTCCAACTTATTGTGCTTATGTTTTCTAAGCCTGCCAATTCTGAATGTGTGATGTAGCTCAAACTCAGCTACCAGGAGTACAGAAGCAATGCTCCACCTTCCCAATGAACAATGATGGTATCTGTACCACGTTTCTAATAACCAAATTCTTACTTGAAATAAACTCCTAAATTTATTTTACTAGAGATTAACCTGAACCAAAACGAAAGATCTATCAACTCCACTAACAAGGATCTTTATTATTTTCACACCTATTTGTCTCTGGCCATATTCTAACCACAATTATAAACTGGTATGAGAACGGCTCAGTACCAGTGAAGGGCTTTGAAGGGCTATTCTGCAAGAACAGAAATCATTTAAGTGTTTTCAGCCCAACCATAGAAAGGCACAGCCTCTGTGCAGCAAGGACAATGCCCTCAAATTGATTACTCTGCTGTTCCTTTTTAGAAGCTGGAAACTGTCAAAATCAAGCCGGAGTCTAACTCAATCTAACCTCTCAAATGAGAATGGAATCAAAAATCTATTTGCCACAATTAAGAAGTTCTGCATGTAATAAATACTGATAGCAAATCTATTCACATCAACAGTAATCTTAACACCCAAAAATACTGAGCACAGCACCTATTTGCAATAAGAGGGGCCCCTATCTTCAGCCAAACTTCTTATTCTACGCTTCAGCAAACAAAGTTGTGTAAGTAGATACACATGTGTTACTAGAAATGCAGGTAAATGGGAAAAAAAATCAACACGCTTATGAAAGGTAAAATCACAGTAACATAAAATTACAATGACATCTTCTCAAAAATTACTATTTTCTAGGAACAGGACAGCAGATATTCAAAGATAATGTGCTATTTATCCTACCTCTACAACAGCTGCTGATGAACCTAGTGATGAGTCAATTTTTGATTTAAACTAGCAATTAATAAGCATGAGCTAGTTATAATAAACCTTATAGACTGGACATAAAAAAATCTCTGGGTTTTAAGGACAGAGATTTTGAAACAACATTTCAATCTGAGTAGTACACTGAGTAGTAGAAACTAAATGGAGCTTAAACAGTGTATTTCAGGGAAATCGTGACATGGCTGCCTCCAGTAACATGGAGATTAACTCAGTGATCCAGGTGAAAGGCACTCCAACTCCTATCTCCAAACTTCCTCAAGACTTACAGAGCTATGGATATGTTTAGTGAAAAAGGAATGCACATGGATATATCCCATGGATAGTGAAACTTGTGCTTTTCCCCAAATACTTTGCCTTTACTTTCCAACTATTCCCTAAATCCTTACTTGATTTATATTCCCAATTTTTCCCATACATCTGCATGTACCTTAAGGGCTGAGGAACAAAAGGAGTACCTACTCATAGTTCAGAAGCCATTCTTCCAGGACATTCTGTAGTAGGCAAACATGCTGTACCTCCACTTGTGCACTTGAAAGGCACTTCAGCCTCCAGGTATTAATCTAGACTCACTGATTTAATTTTTAAATTGTACATCTCTCCAAAAAAAGCGATGAAAAGAACAGAATGGCTTAAGAGGACAAAAGTATCCTTACCACGACTTGCAAAGTTAAGTTATATAAGTTATTTATATCCTGCAGTGACAGGCATCTGAGAAATAGGTATTAGAAAGATTACACAAAAGTACGTAACAAGTCAGCCAGCGTACAGCAAATACAGAGTTTGGTGAACTGGAAGAGCCAACCTCAGACTGTATTTGGTACATTCATGCATTTACTATGTCCTGGTTTCAGGAAAAGGGGGGATTCTGTTTGTGGGTCTCCAAAAAAGGGAGTTTTACCACTATTTCCCCATTCTACACAGAAAAGAAAGAGGCTCTTCCCGAGTTACTGCCAGAGCAGTGAACAGACATGCTCTTTTATTAAAAAAATAAAGTGTTCTATATTCTGATGTTGGCTCCAACTGCAGTTGTCCTTTGTCACTTGTCCTGCTGGATAACTTAATACTCTCCAGCCAGGGTAGAACACAAATGCATTCCTAGCTGCAGTAACAAATGGCATAATTAGCTCTGCTTCCCTCTGCAGAGCTGTCTCACTCCATAATCTGCACTGGCTTTTCTCTGCTCCCACATACAATTAACAGAGGGTATTAGAAGATAAAGCTTTTACAAGTAGTATATAACCTGGCATGTTCAAAACAACTGCTCTCCTGAAGTTGTACCTATTGGGCCATTTGGAAGCTATCAAGATAAAACATGAGGAGCACTGTATGCAGGATTTATACCAATGATCCCAAAACCAACTTCAAAAGTTATACCCAAATATAATGCTGAACATACACTTTACTTGCACTTACAGGAATTTAATTGAAGACAGCTTGATGCTTGAGCTTGCATCTCCAAAATTCAAGACGCTGAAGAAGACTCACATAAATCCTGCCTTATCAGATTAACTTCAAAAAATATGTTGTGAATTCTGTAGTTTTATTACTGAAGGGCTTAAATGATGTACTAATATGGTAGAAGTGCTATTTAAAACAGGACACTACACAGTATCCTGCAGAGTTCAGCTCCTACTAGCTAAAAATGTTTTAACCCAATATAAACATTACATTAGTGTTCTAAAATATGTTTAGGTATTTATTTTATGTCTATAATCCAATATAGCATCATAAATATATTTAATGTATCATTACTTCCTATACTCAGCTCACACACAGAGAAAAAAATCCAAAATATAAAAATTCACTAGTTAGAAGTAATTAATAGCTCTTATAATCTGAAATACAAATAAAAATTACTGCTTAGATGATCCAGTGGCTCTTAAAACCAATACAACTATGTCTGTATATTCACTAGATACTAAAGCAAAAATATATGGAGGATTAATTTGTAAAAAGCACAACAAAAACATGGGTTCTGAATTCCTATTAATTTGCTGAGAGGTGAAAAATACAGAAGTTGAAGCTGTCTCTTTTAACACAAAATTAACATTGCTAAAACAGCACAGATCAAGTAATTCCTAACCTGAACACTGCTACTGGCCTGTATGAGAACTGCTTACAAAGTATTGTAATCCTGTACTGTTAATAAAGATTCAGAGATTCTGAAGAACTAGAAAACAATTTTTTTGTCTGTTCTTCAACAGAAGAGTAGAAAAGGCAAGTTCTCATTTAACTCTTACTACATACAATGAAAGTTAACTATAAGATCACCTGTTACAGAGTCCTGTGCATTTAAAGTAAATCATTACATTTGACACCATCAATAATTTTTGACTGTTATTATGTCTTGTGTACAACCAAGTGTATGTGTAACTTTGCAGGATCAGGGCTTACTTTTAACTGCTGTGTAATAGCACAAGCACTGAAGATACAACAACACTCTGCAGATTTAAGAGCAGATGCTACTTTTCATTTGTAAATAACTCTCCCCTGTACTTAAGCCACATAAGATCTGCAGTCCCTATTTTTGATTATATTGGTAACAATCATTATAACATACACTCTACATAGTATGTGCAGGTCTAGAGCCTCTGGAAAGCAAGAAACAACTTGTGGAAAACAGTTAAGAACATTTGAAAATCAAACTAGATACAAGTGACCTTATTTGAAAAGGTCTTTTCCATATTAAGTCACATATAAACATGTACTGCAAACATACCTGTTCTCCAGCCACTGTAGTATTATTGTCTAATAACCAAAGACAACACTTCTAGATGTTTGCCTTCTCTGCTTTTCTTTTATTAGAAAAATAAATGCTATCACTTTGTTCCTTTGCATAGCTTCTGGAATCTTACCTATTTAATGGCATGCTGCCCTAGCTAAAGGATGAATCCTGCCTACTGCTTTTCAAATGCACCAACCTTCTCAAAAACACTGGATGGTGTCATCAAACAAAACCTGATGTTCTGAATGATGGTGTCCGTATGTCTCCAGCGTCTTCTATCATGGCGCAGCCAGGCCTGAACAGCTTCATACAGCTCTATCTCTGGAAACCTGCTCAGATGATCATTATCCAAGTAAGACATGAGCTTCTCAAAGCTCAGGTATGAAAGAAAGTCAGGTCTGGACATGAGTGGCACAAAATTCTCTAGCAGAAAGGAATCCAATTTTTCCCTGACTCCTTCGATGTTTACACCAAAATCATCCAGAAGTCTCATAATTTCTGCACAGTTTTCTAAGCAGATTTTAGCTAAGAGAAAAGAGCAGCAAAACTTTACCACCTCTATAAGCTGGACATACATGGCAGCCTGAAGGATTTCATGAACAGTGTTCATACTCAGTTCAATAGTTCCATAGTACATGAATTGGAGGACATGACTGAAGCCTGTAGCTGTCAGACCTTTCAAATGGATTTTGTCCTGATCTCGTTCTCGCATGTCTGCTGTGAACATAATCCTGAAGTAATCACTCTGGGTGGCAAGCAGTGCTTTATGGGCCTGAAATTGGTGGTCTTCAATGACAAGTGTGACATCAAGAAGCAATCCCTCCTCATACAGTGCTCTGAATCCTGCAGAGACACTGGTGTCATGGATGGAGGAGCTAAACCCTTCCACGTCCCCTGCCATGAATCACCTGGGGGGAAGAAAGAAAATAAATAAAAATAAAAATAAATCATAATTTCTAATAACATATTACAAGCTCTTCCTGACCAGATAAATCCTAACTGAGACTGAAAAGTCTTCACCATTCTTTCTGTTCTGTCTCCAGCTGAAAAATCAACTTAGGAAATAACTTAAAACACAAACTTTAAATATTCCTCCCCAAACCAAAAATTCTCATTTTAAAGACAGGGTAATGAACAAAAATAAATATGCAATACTGCCAAAATGATTCCTTACTCCAAGTTAATTCATGGTCATATAATGAACTAAAAAGGTTGTCATGGTTTTTTTCCTCTCCCCCGTCAATCTTTCTAAAGAATTTATCTCAGGGGAGCAATAAAACACCCACTCTTGGATATCAAAGGTCTCAAAAAAAGTAAGCCAAACTTCCTTGAATTCAGAAACAAGCTTCAGTAAATCTGTAGATGGCATGATCTTAAAAAAAACCCCAACATTTATTATGCTTTAAAATCTATGTCAATTTACTCAAAAGTTATTTGTAGGAAAATGAACATTTTCACAGATACTATTTGAGATTGTGTGCTTCACTTCTCCTGTAAAAACAGTCCCATCATGTTCCCCTCGTTTCTTACTATAGTGATTAATATTAAGTTATGAGATCTATGAAGGGCAAAACACTAAGGCAACAAGAAGCACTGACAAGAATAGGTCATAAAAAATAATATTCGGTATAGTGGGTTTAGTGAAGCTTAATTGCTCATTAAACATTTGCAGATATAACGTTACTTATATGCAAGCAAAAATAAACTGTAAATAAACAAAAAAAAACCTAAGAGGCGCAGGATCCTACCCTGTTGAAGTCAACTCAATAATCAAAATAAAAACCTATTCAAAATCCAGAAACTTCTCAAAATGCTACTCAGCTTCTTTGGGTTTAGGTAGGGTGAAGTTGCCCAACACGCTGCATTCTCTTTCTCTGTCACATTGCAGGACCTGAGCTCCTGCTGCCTACTTTGAGCCATTTCTGAAGCTCACTGGGCTACTCCAGAAAGTCAATTAAACTCATAAACATGACTAAAAATTAAACTAAGAGCAGGGAGGGACAGATGTGAAAAAGACACAACACAAACATGACCACCCCACTCCCCAGCACACACAAACCCTCAAAACTAAAAATCTTTCTCCTTCCCCGTGAGCTGACTTGTGACTTGACACTGTGGAGTTTGGCACAAGAATCAACGTGAAGCAGAGGGCAGGACACATACTTGTGCAGGAAGAGAGAGAAGGAGCAACAACTTCCCTACTTGGCATTCATTTAATTAGAATTGGTTCAGCTACTTTTGTTCCACTTCATCCCATCTTAAATTACACTTCAACTTTCCCTGAGATATTTGTTGTATTTAACTCTGAATTTTCTATAACAAATGAAGCTAATAATGTTTTGGTACTAGTAAAAATCTAAACAATACGGACACATTAGAAAAACCTGCAGATTCTCAAGGTCATAAAACATCACACAAGTCTATGGACCCAGAAGGGACTCCAGGCTGGCCTGTGTTTCACAGCCTCAGAGAGGAGTTTGCACTTACCCCCACTTCCTCAAGCACCACATTCTGGCTGCTGCCATTGTTATAGGAATGCATTTTATTAGACTCATCAATGGTTAATCATCTCCTCTCCTTCACTCCTCAGCACACATCCTGGAAAACTAAACTGGAGATACCCTTTGTCTGTGCAAAACTAAACTTGTGAATGGGTGTTTGTAGCCACGCCTTGTGGAATTAGCAGCACTCCCACACTGCTGAAGCCTGATGATGGGTCCTGTGCACGATAAAGCCAATGCTGGGAGTGTTCTTTACAATTAAGATCTTCTCACAGAACTCAAATTCCTGGAAGTAAGAGCAGGAGCAAAGAACAAAGATGACAATCCAATCACTTTCTTACCAGTATCCAAGATAGCACGTTCCCTTCAATGTCACTGAAGACAAAGAGAAACATGCAAACTGCTCTGCAATCTCATATTGTGAGTCTCTTATTCCTCAACACCACATGCCTACCAGAAAGAAAAATTGCCATCAGATATTTTTCTTTGTTGTTGCAAACTCTTACACAAAAGCAGATGAGAAAAGAAGCACTTCACTAATTCTTACCACCTCAAAAAGAAACACCCAACTGAAAAGGAAGCATAAAGCCCGACTTGACAGGATTTTGCTTTCTAACTGGATTTCTGATATCAAATGAAAAGGTAAGGACCAGTATCAGCTTACTTCCCTCTTTCATCAGAGCACTTGTAACTCCTCACCTCCCATCCCCAGTTCTCTGATGTTTAATAATAGCTGAGCTCATCCTTCCTGTTCAGAGATTTAATGATCACTTGCCTTTAAATGGGCCACTCATTTTCATAAAAACATACAGTGACTTAAAACAACTCTCACTCCTGTCTGAAATCAGCCAAGAGCTTCAGTGGTTACAAGGACTCTCAGACAGTAAAACTGTGGAAGTTACAGAGCTTCAGGAGACCAACTAAGACTTGGCTCAGCATCTGTTCCATGATCAGGGTTTAAAATGGGAAAGGACAATTGGAATTTGCAAATGTGAGAACGAGAACAGAAGGACACCACAATGTATCGGGGAGAAAAGTAAAAAATGAAGCAACATTCCCAAAGTAACAGAAGTAATTGTATATTCATCTGGAAATAATGGGATCCCCTATCACACAGGAAATCCTACTAAAAGGATTTCTTCAAAAGAGTATGTGCATATCTGTGTACCTGAACAGCACTGAAAAACCACAGCAGCAAGCTCCAAACACATAGGAGGATCTTTGCCCTTACTTTGACAAAGGTAATTACATTATGGGTACTCCTCAAAAAAAAAAAAGGAGACAAATTTACTTGCACACAGGAGGCCTTTTAGAAAGGCCTCTTTCATCACCCTCAAGAAGCAAAATGGAAAAGTTGGAAGTGAAGTTAAGCAGAGAGACACGGTAGATGCACCACCAGTGCTGCTTTTAAGGAGCAAAACAAGTAAATAATACTCAACAGAATCAAACAAAAACTCCAATTCCAAACAAACAAACCACAAACAAAAAATCCCAACCAAACCAGCACCAGCGTCCTGGGCAACTGGCTGTAGGGGGCCCTGCAGGTGGCACAGATGACCTCCAGAGGTCCCTCAGGACCTCAACTGTCCGAGAATCTGTGATCCTGCTGCTTTTGCACAGACACTGCAACGATGTGGGGATTTTTCTGCCACCTTCTTTTAAAATCTGATTAAATAAAAGTAAGAAAATATATGCACATATATACAAAAAAATAACATATACACAAAAAAATTCGTGTATATGTTATTGTCCTTTGAATTTTAAATCTAACAAGGCAGCAATCACTGAAATACAGAGAAATAAAATCCACCTGTATTCAGGGAACACCCTTTAGGGTTCCAGAAAAAATATTTAAAACACTGAGTCAGCCGCAAATCTCCATAACAGTAACAAAGGGGTCAACACTTGGAAATTATTATTTCTGAATGTTTTAAAAATGTGGGTGTTTAAATCACTTAATCCTTCTTTTCACATTCCTGCTGATATTACTTTTAGTAAATCTACAGTTTTCAACATTAACATATTTTTCCTCCTAAACAGCATTGAGCATTTAATGGATTCCTTAGGAAGACACAAGACTTCTCCTTACACCGTCTAAAGAAGCTTCAGAATTCTAGGAGTGAAAAGCAAAAGGACTACTTATCTCCCTGCATTAAATAAAAGGAGTAAATATCCTTTTCTTGGCATAAATCCATACACATTATCAGCAGATAAATTCTTCTTTAAATCAAAAAAATGCATTGCCAGTGCAAATACACAAATGGGTTAAAATAGTACAAAAACTGGGAAAGTAGATAATTAAATGCATATTATGCTTAATTGGTAAAAATCTTCATTTCTAAAGCTAACATCCTCTGTCAAGAGCAAACAGCAATGTGGTAGTTCAAACATTAAAAAAGCAATACAAAATACTCTCAAACCAAGTAATTTTTCTAAAGCATAGCTATGCCATTCCTCCCACACACACACTTGCAATCTTTGATGTAATTCTAAGCACTATTCAAATGCTGCAGTTATTTCCCAGAGGACAATACATAACAATTTTTTTAAAATATTTTCAATAAAAATGGAAAATTCAGTTAGATTTTCTTCATGCATGCAAATCACAGCTGCACACTTAATCCAATGGAAGACATGGACCCTGTAGTGGTCCATAGGAAAACTGGAACAAAAAAATTCCAATGTATAAACAATGAAGGGGAGGTGGGGAGCAATGTACATTGATATTTGTTATGGTTCTGCACGTATTAGAGCTGATCAGGGTAATGCAGCACAGGAAGTAAGACTGCTGAAAAGCCAAAAGAGAAATACATTTAACCTTATTAGCTGTTCCTTACATTTTTTCCTCTTTAAGCACATAATGCATTAGATTCTACAGTGCTCTAACTGCAAAACCACTTACTTGGAACACTGATTCCTCATCTTTATTCTGCAGCTGTAATAAAAGTCTGACAACCCTCCTCTAGACTGCTTTTTCTTGCTAAACAAGGAGAACCTTCTTTCCTCAGGGTGTCTGAGGCTCTTAGTCACAAGCAGAAGAAACAGAGTCTAAATGCACTGGCTACTGAGAAGCAAGCTATACAATATCTGCTTTTGACTCATGCCCTCCTGGATTTAAAACCTCTCCAAAAGCAGTACCACCTGAAAAAGGGCCCTTTGAATATGCATCTTCATGTAATATGTAAGCTCATATGCATTTTCTAGAGACAGAAATTTATTGTCCTTTACCGAGTCTAGCACACCAGCTCAAAGGAAAATTTCAGCTTTCCTTTACTGTTGTTCCTTAGTAACTCATTTGGGATGCTGAGACAGAACGAGCAAGATTTATTCTGTTTACTAATTATGGAGCACTTGTTCATTTTACCTATCCCATAGATATTCTAAGAAATCATCTTTGTGGACAAGCTGAACCACAAATTTTCACATACTAAAACACTATTATCTATGAGTTAAACCATAAGGATATTTCACCAGACACACAGAATCACACTTTGGTTACACAAAGTACTAAAATAAAACTTAAAATGCAATAATCTCTTCCATCTACCAAATGCAAGCATTTAAATGTAAATTTTAAAGCCATTATGCATGCTTTATTTGGTGGAGTGCACAGCAAAGGCTGCCTAGAGCAGAATTCTTTGACCCTGGTCTTGTTAACATGCTTTTCTGCAGGAAGAGGACATTTCTCCATAGTCAAATGTTATACACACATATGAAAATACAAGTATTTGAACACACTAGCAAACATTCACAACTGCAGACATGGCAGAAGGCTGGGCCTTTGAATGCAGTGTACTGTACTGAGTAGGAATGCAATTATAATGTACAGGGTATAAGTAATTTATCCCCCAAATTAAACCTTTGTTTACATGGTTCAAAACTAAAACCATTACATTTTGTCCACCATTTTTCATCATAATCCCTCATTAACAGCAACATAAGGAGTGATGTCATGTGGGATAGATCAATAACCAGTGGCTGTCAAAGCTTTCCATTGCTACAACAATTGCAAATGTAGGGAACAAAGCAGGACATCCAGTTTCCATGTGTTTTATCTGAAATCCTTTGTCATTAGTACACTAAATTTGGGAAACAATTTATCTTCAACACATTGGTATGTTCATGTTTAACACTTCATCCAATCTATCTTGAGAATCCCAAAAGCACTGGATCACTTGAGAATGGAGAAGTTAGGAGCTTACCAATCACTGCCAGGCAGAGGAACCAAACTGCCAGAGCTGCAAGCTGCTCACACTCCATTCCTCAGGGACACAGAGCTGACCAGCACAGCTCCCCTGACAATCTGCCTGGGCTGCTATCTGGGAGCAATGTGAATCAGCACACAGCACTTGGTGTCACTGGGGCCATCACAGCTGTGTCAGAAGCATCAGAACCAGTTACAACCAAAGCTACTGAAACTCAGCCTGGATTGTGCCTCAGCTCAGCATGGCTATTCCCTCTGTGTGCCAGAACCTGCAACTGCACTTCACAGACACTAAGATAGCTTGAAGCATCTGTCTAAAAGGTCACTGCATCACAACACCTGTACAGAAAAACCCGCTCCCAAACACAGAGTAAGCTCAGCTCAAGGCTCTTTGCAATTGCAGAACAGGTGCCCTGTATAAAATAGTTGATACATCCACCAAAATGAGAATTATCTTTAACTGGAAATACTTGCATTACTAATATCTAAAAGGTAAATGGTGTTGAAAAGTAGAGATCTGCCATTGATCTCAACGTGGACAGGAGTGCTCTATCCTGAATGATATCAGTCCTTCTTTTATATATATATATTTGCATCTTATAGAAAGATTAATCTTTTCAAATGTAAGATAAAGGTATGAATAAAGCCTGATTCTCTCACTGTGAAGACTTTTCTGAAGAAAATTATAGTGTATTTTATACAGAAAAGTAGCAAGTATCTGTTAGCAACAAAAAAATCCTATCTTTTCTGACTTATAATTTTTTAGTATAATAAGATGGAAAACAACAAGAAGTAATATTCAAACTACATTACTAAAAAATATTTTAAATTTAAATTAGGATTGCTAAACTACCCTCTCCATTTGTCTTTTTATCTGTATCTTATTGCTAACTTAGTAATACTCTGAGCATCTTCTGAGAAATGACATTAATTGCACCCTTTGTTCAAGACACACAAGGTTTTAACCTCACTGCCAAATGTCAAACTCACTTGCCAGAAATACAGAAATCTCAAACATATTTCATTTCTACACATATCCCCTAAACTGGCAGCTAGATGAATGAAAAAGGTCTGATGTCTCCAGTGAGAGCTCAATGGTTATCTGCTGTGCTCTGCTTGCTGAAAGGTAAATCAACACATGTGCAGATCCAAACCAGCCACAGGGTATAATTATGGAAAGTGAAAGGAGATGAGTGTCACTTGGAAAGTTTATAGGACATGTGGTAGAAATTAAACACGTTTTCTAGGTGATGGAAGGGAAAATACAGAAGTATGTTGGTGCATGGTGTGATGCTCAGGGGGTCTGAATGTGAACTGGGGCAATGGTGGTGCAAGAGCTGGGTTATTCTACAGGTAAGTTTATATAACAAGTCCACAGGAAGCCAGAGAAGTCAGTAGTTCTGTCCTTTTATCCAGTAATAGCTTTATGATTCCCCTATTCCTCTTCTAAAGGGGAAGGAAAAACCCAAACCCCAAACAATAAAAAGGCAAGAACTTTAAATATCTAAGTGACGTTCCAGCACTCACCAAACGGATCCAAGCTCTAGTACCAACCCTGGCTAGCTCTACTCGTACAGATCACCGATACTTTTTTCACGATCAGGTACGACCTGGGGGGGAGGGGGGGGCAGGTAAAAATGGCCATTTTCGGGGCAGGAACTCGGATGACCTACTTCAGCCGTCTGCTCAGCCCCGCTCCGCCGGGAGCAGAGCTCGCAGGCCGAGCTCCCCGGCAAGCGGGGTTGGCAGGCCCGGGGTCCGCGACGAGCGGCCGCAGGAACCCGAGGGGCCCGGCGGGGCTGCGGCCGCCCCGGAGCCGCCAGGCGTTCGCCGCGCCCGCCCGATCCCCGCTGCAGCCCGCCCGCTCCCCGCCTGTCGCCCGCGGGCACTCGGCCCGCCGTCCCCAGCCCGGGGAGGAGGGTCCCTGAGGGCCAGGAGGGCTCCCGGGCCGCCCTCGATGGGGCGGGCGACGGCGGCGGGAGGGCCCGGGGGATCCTTCACCCACCTCTCGGCAGCGGCGGCGCTGAGGACGCGGCTCCTCCCGCTGGAGCGGCGGAGAGGGGCCCTGGCTCCGTGTACCATACAGCCGGGGGCGGCGGAGGGAGGCGCCGGGGGGCTGCGGAGAGGGGCAATGGCTGAGGCGAAGCCGGGAGGAGGAGGAGAAGGAGGCGGAGGAAGAAGGGGGGATCCTGGGCTCCCTCCTCCCCGCCGTCCGCGCTCGGGGGGGAGGCGGGAGCCGCCCCCGCCGCGCCGCTCGGGCACCGGCGCTCCCGGCCCGGCCTCGCCCCGGGGTCCCCGCCGCCCTCACGCTTGTTTACCTTCCGCGCTGCCCCGCGCGGCCGCGGGCGCCATGTTCCCCCGGCAGCACCGCGCCGGCCGTCACTTCCGCCGCACCTGAGCCGCGCGGGCCGGTGCCCCGGCACGCCCTGAGGAGCACGGCTGGAGACGACACCGAGAAGCATCATCTGCGTCCGGCCCGCGAGGACGCGCATCCACACGGGTCCGCTTGCAGAGGGTCCGTGCTGCGCTGCTCTCTCCCACCCGCTGTCTCCGGGCTGCGGCCAATTCCTCCGAGGCTACGACAGCTCCCGGTTTGCTAAGGCAGCTGCCCGGTGTAGCGCTGTATCCCGCCCCGGGCTACTGCAATCCCCGCTCGGGGCCGGCTGAGCTCCTCCCCGGACACCGGCCAGCCCAGGTCCTGCGGGCTGATCCCAGCTGATCCCAGCTCCGCTTTCCGCAGTGCCAGCGTGGGAACCGGGGCACCCGAGCCGCAGGGTCAGGACCGGCACTCCTTGAGCAGCGAACAAACTGCACACAGGGAGCACTGCCCTGGATGGGGTGAGCAGGGCTCTGCCTTAGCACAAACGTTACCCCTTAGCTTTCGCTATTTTGCCTTTGCCTGGCAAACTCAGATTTTATTGTAAGAGATGAACTAACCTACGTGGACCTTTCGTTTGCCACTACCACCCCCAAACCATTTGCTACCTTTCCATGTTACTCACTGCTTTAATAGTAGGCCACAGGCTGCCATCCTCTCCCTGTTTACTGCTGTTCCCATCCCTTTCACAGCCTATTTTCAGCCTCTCATTTCCACCCCCTCCCCATTCTTGATTTATAAAACGTGTACCTTCTCTATACCTGCCACCTCCAAGCTGAATGTCTTTCCCACCTTTCAGAGTTTCACACAACAAACCAACTATTCCAGGTGGTTCCTCACAAAGATTTCCCAATGCTATTCCCACTGCTCACCTGCCAAGCTACTGCTCCCTCTGCTACAATCAGCTTCCCATTCACTCCTTCATCCCAATGGCCAGACCTTTGCAACTCCTTACTATTCCATCTCCTTCACTCGTGCAGTAAATCTGCCCCATCTCCCCGGTCACTGTTTTAAAACCTGTTACTTGTGCACTTATGGTGAAAAAACCAGCCTTGGCAGAGTGACCCTGCCAAGACAGCAGGTGTTCCTGCCACCTAGATCTCAAAGGAGAGGCATTCCCTTCCTTTTCCATAAGGGATATCTCCTGCTGCAGCAAGCATGTACCCACCCGTATCAAATGCTTCAACAAAGGAAAATGAGTAGAAACCAAGTTTATCACATACAGAAATGATACAACCAAAACTCCATGCATCCTTCTGCACCCCTCAGACTTTTGACCTTCACAGGTCAGGAAGGGTGGAAAAAGCTAAGCAAGACTTTAATGTTTTACCTGACTGTCATTTTGCTGCCTGCAGTTTGTGTCAAGTTCAGGTGTAAGATGATCTTCAGGTCTCTCCTACACACTGTCACAGAAGAGGACCTTAAACCTAGCCACAAAACAAAACCACAACAGCTTTGACACTTAGAACAGCTCAACATTTCAAAGCACAAAAAACCCCTCCCATCCCCTTCTCGTTGAACAAATTGGTTCTACCAAAAAATCAAAATATGTTAATAATGTCTCAGTTCTAGTCTCCTAAATAAAATTAAATAATTACATTTAGGCCTCTGACAGTGACCACTGTATCAAGATTACCTTACTGAATATTAATTTAAATTAAGATTTAGGTTCACCCTATGATTTAGGCATCTCTAAAAAGTCAGTGGCTAAACTGTTACCACTGGCTTAAATGAGATTATTGCAATAAATAAAATTCTGGATATATTTTTTGAGCTATATTAATACACTAGTTATGATTTAATTCTAATATTTTAAACTTGATTTAATTCATATATAAATGTTCAATACATATATATGGACATATGACTTAATGTCAACTCCTAGAAATGTTCTTAAGTATTTTAGTTGGGGTCCTTGAGCCTGGACAAGAGAAGGCTCTAAAGAAACCTTATGGAAGCCTTCAGTGCTTAAAGGGGGCCCAAAATAAGGCCAGAAAATGGACTTTTAACAAGGGCACGTAGTAACAAAATAAGGAGAATGGCTTTAAACTGAAAGAGGGCAGGTTTAGATTAGGTGCTAGGAAGAAATTCTTTACTGTGAGGGTGGTGAAGCACTGGCACAGGTTTCCCAGAGAAGCTGTGGACACCCCATCCCTGGAAGTGTTCAAGGCCAGGCTGGAAGGGGCTCTGAGCAACCTGGGATGGTGAAAGGTGTTTCTGCCCATGGCAGGACGATCTGAACTCAATGATCTTTGATGTACCTTACAACCTAAACCATTCTATGATCCTACAAAAATTAAGACATTTGCAGACTAGACTTTTCTGGATTTTCTTTATACTACAAACATTTCCAAAGAAGTGAATCAAAATAGCAAGAGTACTTCAGAATATGTAAAATGTACAATCTCACTATTAAAATAGAAGCAACAGTTTGTGTATTTTTTTTATATTTCTGACACGGTGTTTGGCAAGGATTAAGTCCTATTTAAAGGCTGTTTCAAATGTGACAAAAAGTATCTCCATAATTTTACACACTGCACTGCATTTATTGCATAATTTAAACAGCTAAGTAACTACAGTCCAGTATTTTCAGTTCATTTTCATAAAAGAGGGATTATACATGTGTGAACATGGAGGCAACTACAACCAAGTATTGCATCATGTTCCCACTACACCTTGTGTATCTCAGTTGTTTTCCCCAGAAGTGAGACATTTAATACAAAATTGAAAACACCATGTGTCCTGATGAAAGATTAGATACGAAAATTTATTTTCCAGACCAATGCATGACTTGATCAAGTTGCAAGACAAAATACATTTTGTCATTGGTAACACCATCATAGATACTGGAAGGTTTCTTACAATGTGTTTCTGTTAATTTCTTCAGATCAAGAACAGTGGCAATGTGTTTGCTCCAGGTACATCCAGCAGAACTCACTCCTAGCTCTAGGATCAGGAAAGCATGGAAATAGTAGCATTGGTGAAAGTGGGAGGTCACAACCATTGTTAAACCAGGCACACCAGTTTCACACAGATTTCCATCATCACATTTCAGTCGCGTGGTTGTCTGCCGCAAACCTGCTTTTTTGGACCTGCAAAGCCAGGCTAAGTCTGAGAACAAACATGTTTTCCAACAGACAAAGCTACTGCTGTTGGCACAACACACAGGAATTTGAGATAACTGGTTACCTGCACTGAAACCTGCTTCCCTGACCATGGAGGAAATACTATCAGCAACATCTTCTATGCCTGGAAGAGGTTCCCATGAAGAGGTCCACTAGATTTCCCACAGGGAAGGGTTGGGAATTTGGCCTTTACTCTCTGGTAAACCCCTAAACTGGCTCTCATCACTGGATTAGGGATTTATTCAAGTTATAAAGCATTTCTGTCATAACCAACTCCGGAAACAGCAAGAGTTTGGTGGGATTTTTACCTGTTTTGTACAAAACATTCAGGTTGTTCTTATGTCGGGGCAGCTCTCACATCCACATGCTTTCCCTAACAATAATATTTGTCGCCCACTCTACAAAGACAGTAACAAGAAAAAAAGCTGAAATTAGAAAGAGCTCCTCATGCCGCTGGCCAGCAGAGGCTATAATACATCTATAATACATGCTACAACACAGCTTATAACACAGGTTAGAACAGTTTATAACCCATATTATAACACAGATTATAACACACGCTATAACACAGATTATAACATAGGTGTAACACAGGTTATAACACAAGCTATAACACATGTCACTGTTCAAGCCGACACCGCGGTCGATGTGCTCCTTTCGGTACATACACGGGCACCGTGCTTCAGTCCTCCCCCCGGGACACCGCAAATAAACCCGCACAGCCACAAACCCTGAGCCCGGCCCCCTGAGGCTCCTGCCGTCGGTGTGCCTTTCACCGGGCCCGCTCCCCTTCCCGCAGCCACGGCGCTGTTCCGCGGCCTGCGCCGGCTCCCAGCGCTCTTGGCGGGGAGTTCGGGCCGTCCGTCCCGGCGGGCTGCGGCTGGGCCGAGCTGCGCGCTCCCGCAGGCGCGCCGTGCCCGCGCTCCCGTTACCCGGCGACCGCGCTCCCGCCCCTGCACGCTCCCGCGCGCGCTGCGCGGCCCCGCCGCAGCCCCGGTTGCATCACCCGGCGTGAGGGCGACCGGGGGTCCTTTACAGGGCTGCCCGATTGCGCGCCTGACTCGTGGCCGCTCCGCCGCGGAGCCGATGCCGGCTCGCTGGCGCTGATCGCTGTTTTTACTTGAGCTCGGTGTCCGCTCCCGGGCCGGTCCGTGCCGTGCTGTGGGCCGCAGGCTGCGGGCCGGCAGCGGCGGGGCCGAGAAGAGCCGGCGGTCAGGCGGCCGCGCGGGACTCCTCACTTCCTACTCGGGCCAAGATGGCGGGGGACGAGGCGGGAGTGACTCTGGGGCAGCCGCACCTCAGCCGGCAGGATCTCGGCACCTTGGTGAGCGCCGCCCGTGGGGCGACATCAGGTTCCAGGGGCTCGGCGGGGGCGGCCGGGTGGGCGAGGGCTGCGGCCCGAGGGGCTCCGAACCTTCTGCTGGGCCCCACCGTGGCCGATGCACTCCGAGGGGCGCGGGAGGCGGTGGCGCCTCGGGGAGCCGCGTTCAGCACGCGGGGCGGCGGGGGACGAGGGCCGAGGGCAGGGGACGCGGGCAGGGAGCAGGGAACGGGGGCCGAGGGCAGGGGACGCGGGCAGGGAGCAGGGAACGGGGGTCGAGGGCAGGGGACGCGGGCAGGGAGCAGGGAACGGGGGCCGAGGGCAGGGGACGCGGGCAGGGAGCAGGTCCTGCCGGCCCTGCCGGGTATGGGGCGCCGGGCGAGGCGCTTCTCCTGCCCGTGAGTGCAAGGCTCAGCGGCTCCGTGTCCCGCTGGCGCGGCTGAAGCTCTCATGGCTCACTGGTGGGTGCAGTTTTCCTCGTCTAAGGTTTGGCCTGTTCTGTGGTATTAAAGACTTCTCTTTTTCCAAAGTAGAACCATAAATTTGAGGTGTTTCTCTGCAGCAAGCTCGAGGAGTTCACTACCAGCCGTGTCTTGGTTGGTTTGCCAAGAAAATGTTCTTGATTATTAACAACTACCGAGAAATTCCAGTTCTATCTACTACTGCAGCTACCACTGCCGCCAGTTGCAGTGGTCTCCTGCTGTGGCAGCCTCGCCTATTAAATATCTAACTTGGGCTGCCTCGCTTATTACACTTACATGCTAGTGTACTGGATATGTAATGTATATTTCAAATTTAAGTGTATTATAATATACATAGTCAAAAATCCTGTTGCTGTGTCCCCGGTGTTTAAACTGGAGCAGCTTATTTGTCTTTACAGTAATAATATTCAATGTTTTTTGGGCTTGAACACAGCAATTCCCTACGACGAGCATGTTAGTTATTTCAGATAGTTTCTTTTCTTCCTGTCATTGTTGACCATGGCATTTCCTAGTTGGAAAAGGTGCGGATAGAGACTGGCTGAAACATCAGCAGGAATTCTCTTTAAGGCCTGTTCTGCCGGCCCTTGAGTGCTTAAGGCTGAGTGAAGCTTCTTGCTGAGCAATAGCGTTGTACCAGTCTTCAGGCAAAACCTCCATGCGTGCATGATTTCGTGCACCAGGAAGAATTCTCCTGGTGGCAGGAATTGCATCACGCTGAAATTCTGGTCGCCTGGCCACATGGTGCCATCTGCAGGTCACGTTCCCATCGCTGGGAAGTCATTTTAAATTCGATATATGAGAAATATAAATTTAATTGTGTGTCTTAGGTGTTCAGAACTTGCTTTGTATTGGAGATGGACATTTTATTCATGTCATACTCGAGAGCAGAATGACTGAGCTTACATTTTTACACAGATGCGTTTGATCACTTTGCACAGAGCTTTCAAGGAACAGTGTAAACAATATGGGATTTAATGTTTGTATTATTTGTATCTTAAATTTTGTCCTGCGCTGAGGACTCTTCTGGCATCATGAATCTTTGCTTGAACTGAGTGGCTCATCCCTATGAATTCAATGCAGGGTGGATATTAGCTTTACAGAGGAACATTTCAGTGGATTTTAACACTTGTCCATTATTTGGTCAAACCACTTTAAAAAAAACCTAAACAACTCTTTCAGAATTGTTTCTTTAGCTATACAGAGTGTATTTGTGAGGTTTTTGCCAGTGGCTACCAAAAGATTCACACAACAGACTATTTAGGACAGCAGAATTTTTATCTACCTAAAGCAGCAATAACAGTATCTGAGGAAAAAAGTGGCCACTAAAAAGAGTAAAAAGCCATGGTGCTAATGAAACCTCTGGACCCACTGACTCCAAAGTGTTAGTTCTAATTAAGTATTGGCTTTAATGGAACCTTACACCAATTAAACAACTGTTTATTGACAAAGCTTTGCTTATAAAATATTAGTGCAGTTTGTTATGTAGACTATTAAAAATGGATTTGCCTGCTATGTGTAATTTAGATTCAAGGCTATGTAGGGGCTTGGGCTGTTTTGTTAAAAGTCTCTTTTGAGGTTTCTTGTTTTGTTTACTCCCATATTTAACACTTTGCAGCCAAGACTGATTTACAGTCAGGGTTTTGAATTGAAGTCTATACTGATTCGCAAGCAGGACTTGGTCCACTTTTCTCACATATTTCACACACTTATAAGACTGGAATGCACATAATATAACTGGATTTTGCTGAATAGAACTATCAGTTAATTTTCAAGTTCCTAATTTTTAAGTTTCTAAACATTTATATACAAGATGAATAAATTCTAAAATCTCCCTTGTACAGGATGTTACCAAGTTGACGCCTCTTTCACCAGAAGTCATCAGCAGACAAGCAACAATTAATATAGGTAAAATGACCTTATAAAAAAGGAGGGGTGCATTAGGTGACTCTTTTTGATGCTCATGCAGTAGCAGATGGTGCTTCTGTGGTAACACTTTCAAGAAATTTGTACAGAAACAGTTACATAGTAATTTTAGGGGCTTGTCCAGCCCTTTTGACTTGAAAAGCACCAATTTTTACTTCAAGAGCACAGTTGAATGGCATGGGGAATAATTGCTAAAGCAAAATTTGTTGTACCTTGAAATAAAGGATTGAAATGAGTTTCATTAAAATGCAAAGATCTGTCCATTGGGAGCACAATTTCAGGTCTTGTTTATTTAAACAAAAATGATTACAAATTCCATATGTATACCATATGGACTTACTGGCTGTGAAGAATTTGCAGTAATTGTGTATTGGTTGCAGTGGAGCATTGCACAAAATTAAACTAGTTTATTAACAAACATTTCCTTTTAAAACACAGGTACAATTGGTCATGTAGCCCATGGAAAGTCGACAGTAGTCAAAGCTATATCTGGAGTTCATACTGTCAGATTTAAAAATGAACTGGAAAGAAATATCACAATCAAGCTGGGTTATGCTAATGCAAAGGTGAGTCATCACTGTAAATGTAGCAGCTCTGTTGCTAATATATTTCATGGGGGATGTGGGATTACAGGTAACTAACCCTTGAGGAATTAAACCGTTTTTCAATTTTAAAAATTACAGATTTACAAGCTGGATGACCCAAGCTGCTCTCGACCAGAGTGCTACCGATCCTGTGGAAGTAGCACCCCAGATGAGTTCCCTACAGATATTCCTGGCACCAAAGGGAACTTTAAATTAGTCAGGTAACTGCTTTAAGTTACTGGAATAAATTGTATTTACTTGCCTTTGTATGAAAACAGGATTGAGCTGTGAGCTGAATGGATTCTGGCAGACTGCACATTCTTAGAGGGACACTCTGGGCTAAGGCATTGTCTAAACTGAATTCATTGGTGGTGGTGAGCACTCCATGGTACAGCACAACTGTGTCTGCTGGCCTCAGCTACTTGCAGGACTTTGAAGTTAAATATTTCTGCTATTAATAGAAGTACATTTTAAACCAGGCAGACTGAGAACTAATGTGGACCTCACAAACACATCTTTAAAATCTCTTTTGGAAGGCGATCTTTGTTGAACTTTTTCTTCCTAAGGGCAGAGTTTCCAAAGTTTTTAAGTGAATATATGAAAGTCTGATGCCTTATGTGAGATCAGGCCTGTCACTGGAGGCCAGGTGTTCTTTATTTAGTTGATTTCTGATAAAGTATAGCACTGTCTTTATGCAGTGGTTATGTGGTTCTGCACAACAATTGCTCAAATGAGAGTAGTCATGAAGACTGTTGTACAAGATCCTTAGTTTGTGTTTATGGTAAAATACGTGTGGGGCTGTAACCATATGTCTTTCTTTTTCTCAGATTCCCAGCAGAGCACTCCTACAAAGATAAATTTCTGTTGGGAGTGTGACAGGCAGGCAGTCCTTGTGAAACAACTGGTTAAAAGCTTTGCGTTCTTTATCCTACTGGTTATTTGCTTGTAGTAGATTTCTAACGTCATCAGCAAAGCACCAAATTAGTCCCTTGCTTTTTGGTGGCCTGCCACTAAGAACAAGGATTCTTCACTAGATAGGTTCAGGAAAGAATGCAGTGAATGTATCTTGGTCTGCACAATAAAACCATAAGGTTGGAAATGTAACATCATGTCTGTATGCAAATCTTTGAAGTGCAGTTATAACCATATAATTAAAGATGCATAGTTTCCTAAAAATGAAGAATGGGATGTACCTTTTAAAAGAGATAAGAGAAATCCTATGTGGTATGTTTGGATTTGGGTTAGTGGTGGTGGGTTGATTTGATTTTGATTTTTTATCCTGGTGCATTTAATCTGGTTTAGAGTAAACTGGTGAAACATTAAAGAGGAACTTAATGTGGACTTGTGGAATTAAATCTGAAAACTCAGAAAAAGTATCCAGTAGCTGTTTAGTAGCACTTGTGTTCTTTCAGAACTGTTTTTAAAATACTGTTTTAAGGATACTTTTAACTTCTGTGTCTGGCTAATCACTGACATAAATCAGTCAGAGGAATTGTTGATAATGGGCTTTTGGATCTCTCTTTCACCTTCTCCTGCAACAGGCATGTCTCTTTTGTGGATTGCCCTGGCCACGATATTTTGATGGCTACCATGCTGAACGGTGCAGCAGTAATGGATGCAGCTCTGCTGTTGATAGGTAACAATTGCTACCCAAAAACAGAACTTTGTTTTGTAGTAGCATGGGGCAGCTTTATATGGGCTTTAAAATCTCCTGGGATGTGGTGAGTAGTTTAAACAAGTGAATGCTTTTGAGATGTGTTAAAGTGGTGTTACAATGGTAATGTACTGTAACAAGCTGGTTTGTTTTAAACACAGCTGTCCATACCACTAGTCTGGTAGCTGGCCCCATTGATAGGAGATAGGTAATAAAAAACCCTCTTGTGGTATAGTACTGTAAAATTTTATCACTTTATGGAAACAGATTAGCTGCATTTTGAGTTTCAGTTTCCTTTAAATACACATGTAGTCTTTGCCATACAGTAGAGTTCACAAACAGCAGTACAAACAGTAGCCCATATAAATATAGGCAAAATTTAAGTGCAGGAGATATAGTATAATCCAGACAACTTTTGTTCTGATTTGCAAGCAACAAAAAGTGAATAGAATGGATTTTTCTATGTGTGTAGAACATTCTAGTGTTCTGTAGTGATACATACCAAATATCTTACCTTGATAGGATATGTCAACAAAAGAAACAAACAGCTTCAGATACTGTAATTCAAAGTCTGAGACAGACGATGAGCTATCATTTCTTCTGCCTTTTATCTCCAGAAAGTGTGATAGACCAAACTTAGGCAAGATTAACCACCATAATCACACATTAGCTAATGCTGGCTTCTTAGCTGAAGTCTAAACCATGCTGATAGCAGCCCTATTCACCTACTTGATTGAATTATAGCAGAATCTATATGGGGATCTTGGTATTTTTATTACTTTACTGATAAGAAAATATTAAGATCCTTCTTGAAGGATAATTTGTGTATTACGCTACAATCAACCCTGAGATATCTGAAAAGCTGAAGGATGGAGTAAGTTAGGTGTTGGCATCTTTGGATATTTTGGGGGTGTGTTCTAGTGGGAGCAGGCAGAATGGGGGAACCTCTTTGGCAGCCTCTTACCTGTCCTGCATTGTGTGGTGGCCACAGCCAGCAGCTACTGGGGAGAAGAGGTGCTTACTGACTTGGTGATTCACCTGTAGATTACTGAGAGACAACTGTTTTCTTTTTTTAATTTTTTTTACATAGTGATAGTAGATGGAAATAGATATACTAACTGTAGGTGTTTTATCTGTCTTTATAGTTTCTATATTCCACTCACTTTTCTTCTTTCAGCTGGTAATGAGTCATGCCCCCAACCTCAGACCTCAGAACATCTAGCTGCTATAGAAATCATGAAACTGAAGCACATTTTGATTCTACAGAATAAGATTGACTTGGTGAAAGAGAGCCAGGCCAAAGAACAGTATGAACAGATTCTTGCATTTGTACAAGGTAAGTTTTCAGGAGCAGAAATCCAATAAGTGGTGGGAATTCAGTGTTGAGACATGGACATAATGATTGTCTGTAGGTACATAGGAAAGCTTATCTTGGGCAGTGCAGGTGTACACGGTCTGTCAATGTGAAAATTAGATCATGGGGGTTGTGCTTCTTGCCTGTTTCAGCCTGCTGGCATGCAGTGTTATGGCTCTGGGTCAGAGCTCGAGATGTAAAACTAACATCAGTCACTCTTACATAGTAGCTTTCAGTGGATTTGGGATTTCTTCCTGGAGTGCTTCTTTGGTAGAGATTTTACTGCAGTGCAGGAGAGAAGGAAGCGTTACTTGTTAGGGGCACCTTGTAGGTTTAAATATATTGATTTTTTTATCTCATGACAAAAGATTGCTCTTTCATATGTCTGTGCAAATCCAGTTTGGGCAGTGTTATCTTACTCTCTAAAGGTCTGCTCACCTTTAGAGTGATTTGAGTTTTATCTTTCCCTGGAGTTTCCACTGTTTTCCCTGTTTATCTGCAGTAGGTGGGATATGCAACAAGCTGCAGAGCTAGAGTGTCACCATCAGAAGTTGCCAGTGGGTCTTTCTTTTCCTTTTTTCTTTTCTTTTTTTTTTTTTTTTTTGGTAATTAATAATTGTTGCTATGCAGAAACTGTGCATAACTCTGTCAGAATGGCTTGATGTGTAAATTTGGAGTTTGAAAACTGGAGTTACCACGGGGAACATAGACGTGATTAAAACTAATGATGCCTAACAAATCTGGATTATTAAATGCCGCCCTCTGTAAAATAAAGATTTTTTTAAAGTATGTGTTTGTATTGTAAAATCTGAAAAACATGAATCATTATATTAACAGGAAATTTAGTTTGTCATAATGAAACCTGACTGTAAAATTAACTCTGCTGTATCCAATACTGAGATATTGACCTCTCTTAGGAAATCTTTGAAATATTTCTGATCACTGTGTAGGAAGTGAATTCTCCCTTTAAGTGGAAGATTATTTTGTACACTTTCAGAATCTCTTAAAAAGTAGATGTGGCTGATGTGAGCTAAAATGTTGAAGGGAGGGATAGATGCTCTGATATTGCTTTGGGAAATACACATAGAACATGCCATGAAATTCATTAGTATTTTTAACAAGGACAGAACACTTGGTCATATTAAAGCTGAATGTTGAACTTGATTTTGTCTTAGGCACAGTTGCAGAAGGAGCTCCAATAATTCCAATCTCAGCACAGCTGAAATACAACATAGAGGTGGTTTGTGAGTACATAGTAAAGAAAATCCCGGTCCCTTTGCGAGACTTCACATCTGAGCCGAGGCTCATTGGTATGTAAATGTCAGGCCTGGGTGTTTGTGGCCAAACGTTTTCTGAATGTGTCTACACTTAGAATAGCACATGCTGAGTGCCCTAAACACAGGTGGGTTTAAAAGGAGTATTTAGGATGCTCTTATTTTAAAACTTGCATGTCTTCTGAGAGCTGTATTCTTTGTTCACTGTTAGTTGGTTTTGTGTATATTCTGTGCATATTTCAGCACTAAAATGCAATAAAATTGAGAAATTTGTCTATCTTAAAAACATCCCTTTAGTTGCTATGAATTTAGGTTTTGATTTAACAAAATAGTGGCAAACTGATGAATTTGATAATTCAGTTATTTCCATGGAAATATTTTGGGTAGCTTGGTTAAATCTTTTATATTAGTCTCCTGTTTCCTGGTTGTAATTGTCAAAGTTTCAGTTCTTGTCCAGCATACTATAAAATGCAGTTCTTATAAGGAATTCATTTGCTTGCCTTTTTTTCCCAATAATCCAAGAGAGTCCTACATTGCATAAATGCATAAAATTGCATTTCATCAAGGTTACAGTGTTCAGCTATGAGTACATTAAAACAGTTCTGGTATTCACAATTAACATTGTGAATATTTAAATATTTATGTAAAATATTTGATCATATAGGTTTTGTAAAATGGTTGATCATTGCCTTCTTTTTCAGATCTTTAAGTTACTTTCTGCTGTGCAGAAAAAGTCTTATGAAACATATATATGAGTAGTTTAAATGGTTTTGAGAATAAAATTATCTGTCTAAAAATTAGGCATAAAATATTGATCTGGTTTTTGTAATATTTATAAATATATGTATCCTTTCATAAGAAAAGAAGCAAAGTTGCTAAAGAAAGACATTTTTTAAAAATCTGATAGTAAATATAAACCTGGTTATGATCTCTTCAGTAATTAGGTCTTTTGATGTCAACAAGCCTGGCTGTGAAGTGGATGACCTTAAGGGAGGTGTTGCTGGTGGCAGTATTCTAAAGGGTGTTTTAAAGGTAACCCTTCCTCTTTCTTGACTGAAATTTGTAATGACAAATGGGTAGAGTTTTTCCACGCTTGCTACAAAATGTATCTATATAATTGATTTTTTAAAAACTTGAATACAGTCACATGGCACTTATTCTTTCTGTCTGTACTTCATTTTCACTTTACAGTTTTAAAATACCAGAACAAGAAGCACTGATTTTATTTTTTTAAATACATTATTGTAGTCTTAATGTTTGCTAATAATGCTAACAGATTTCATCCCTCACAAAAATGGAAGGAGCTATTTTTTTTCCTGTCCTACCACTTGCACTTGCTGAATTATTGTCAGGAAGAGGAGAGCAAAAGAACTTTAAAAGCACCTTAGAAGTGTGTATGGGTTCTCACAGGTCCCACTTCCCCATTTAAGTGTTCTGTATATTTTGATTTTTTTTATTTTGCTTGCTTGCTAGTAATAGACAGAAACTTTAAAACAACTGCTTTGTTAGGCTGGAGAGCAAATTGTATCTTTGAACATTTATACAGCTTGTATTTTCTCTGGTTTGCAGTGTATTGATGTAAGTCAGTTACACTGAATTAACTCAATTTTTCTCAAAGCTGAAATATTTCTAAACAAAATAAGTGTTTAAAAATTAAACTGAAATTTAATTGTTGGAATTATTGCTGATAAGGATCCTTTGCTAAAGCAGTTTTACAAATTGTACTGAAAAGAAAATCAGATGTTGCATTTGCTGTAAGTATTGTTCAATTTGCATAAAACAGCTCAACAAAAATCCTGCAAGCTCTACAGTAGCGCAGAACCAAGGACTTGTATAAAAAGTAGACTTTGGGATTTGTAAGTCTTATCTGTGACTAGTCAGCTTTGTGTTCTTGTGAAATAACCAGTTAAACACTTTTTCATTTTTGTCATTAGGTGGGCCAGGAAATTGAGGTGAGGCCTGGTATTGTGTCCAAGGACAGTGAAGGCAAACTCATGTGCAAGCCAATCTTTTCCAAAATTGTGTCACTCTTTGCTGAACACAATGATCTACAATATGCTGCTCCAGGAGGCCTTATAGGTAAGAATATTGTCTTATGAAAAGATTAATTTCTTCATGCTTATTGAAAACACTTGATTTCATTCAACAATGAATTTTAGTGTAATTAACAAAAATACCACAAGCATTTTTAGATAATTCATATATGTAGAGAGAGACAGGGTTGGTGTGAAAAATGGATATTTAATAATTCAATAATTTTCCTGACTGTCACTGGCTAATGCAGATCAGCTCGCACTGTAAATTGTACCAGCTTTAACAGCAGAATATTTCTCCATCTGTTTAGACAGAGCTCACAGTCTAGCTGGCATTCTGAAAGTGCTGTCCAGGCAGTAGGGAATTCCCAGTACATTCTCTGGGTTTTTTTCAGATCATCTTCAAATATTTTAGCACATAGGAATGACAGCTACCTTTCAGCTACTCCTGACTCTCTTGCTGTGCTGCAGGTGTTGGCACAAAGATCGACCCCACGTTGTGCCGCGCTGACCGCATGGTGGGGCAGGTTCTTGGTGCAGTTGGGGCCCTGCCAGAAATCTTTACAGAGCTGGAGATCTCCTACTTCCTGCTGAGGCGGCTCCTGGGCGTGCGCACTGAGGGAGACAAGAAAGCTGCCAAGGTCTGTGCCCCTGCTTTTGTTTGCACGGATTTTGCTTCCTGTGCTAATTTTCATTAATGAATATATTGCTTTGATCATATGTAGACATTTTGTCTCAGTGTTGATATAAGCTTGTCACAAAACTTATCTGTTTGTTTAATACTGTAGAATGGTTTTCAGAAGAGTAGAGATTTGTATCAGTAGAAATTAATATCAGAAATTAAAATCAGTATTAATATCAAATTAATATCAGAAATTAATATCATTAATAATCAGAAATTAAAGTAGCATTAAGTATTTGTGTGTCATGTTATGTATTTTTTTAAACATGCTGGTAGTTGTTTTCTTTTGCTATCATCCTATTCATTGTGCAATAATTAGTTTTACAGTGGTACTGATATACTTCCTACTGACATGCTTTTTGTAGGTTTTTTTCACTGAAGAATTTTTAAAAATTTAAATATTTTTGAAATACTCTAGTTGAAAAAAACCTGACCTTGAGGCACAGGACAAACTTGTGTAACACGATTTGTTTTACACAAATTAACTAAAAGATCATAATTTCCCCTGTTAGCATTTAAAATTATAAACTGCTTCATGCAACAGTGAGTAAAGTGCTTCAGTTCTCTCTTATCCTGTGAAATTAATTATTTAAATTTTTTTAAATGTAGGCATAAGCAAAATGAAAATACACCATCCTGGTAAATAATCTGTATAACATCACAGTTTGTAACAATATCTCTGACTGTTTGTGTTTTTAATATGTTATATGAAATCATCAGCATAGTTTATAGAAAATATAGATCAATCCCAAGAAAGTACATCATACCAAGAACCTCAGAACTACATGTACAACATCTTTATGTATTTGTCCTTCTGCATATAAAACTTTTATCTACTGACACTGCTGCCCATAATTTGTGTGTATATATATTTATAGTATTTCTCAGCTGTACCTTTTTTTGTGGCAAGAAAGGTAACAGAAGATAACTTGGTACTGTCTGTGCTGTTTGTTTTAGTACTAAAGCTTAGGTTTCAGAGTTTTGTATGTCTGTCTTCAGGTGCAAAAATTATCGAAGAATGAAGTTCTAATGGTAAACATAGGATCCTTATCTACTGGAGGGAGAGTCAGTGCTGTAAAGGCTGATTTGGGGAAGATTGTGCTGACTAACCCTGTATGCACAGAAGTGGGAGAAAAAATTGCTCTGAGTCGAAGAGTTGAGAAGCATTGGCGGTAAGTTGGTGCGAAGTTGGTAGGGTACCTGCTTGACACATTGTTAACAAGAAAATACATGGATCTGGTTTTGTATTAGAATAGGTAAGTGTGTGTCTGGTTTAAAAATTCTTCTGGGTTCTCCTGACATATTGGCACCATGGTTGTGGAATGCTTAATTTCATTGCTATTTCTTTTTTAAACAAACACCACGATTGGGAGGGTATCTATTAGTTAACAGCCAAGGAAACACCTGAGGTTTGTGTTTGTTGCCCAAACTGCCAAGCTGTAAATTGAGCTCAGTAGGGAATCTTGGCAGAGGGGCTGGGAAATTCTCACCATGTTAAGCCAAATAGCCATCTTTATGCACACCTCAGTGGTTTTCTAGCTGTGGAGCTGCATGTGATTTCTAGTGCAACCTAGAAATTACAACAGGGGAACAGAGGAGGGATGTTTGAATGTTTTACGTACTACGAGCACAGAGGAAAGAATAAAGTGTTAACTGGATTGACCCATTCAAATTACAAATATGAAATGTCTGACTGTAGAAGCATTTGGAGGCTGAAAATGATGAACAGAATTGCTTTATTGCAGTGTCAGACTCTCTTTAGGTGATTACACATACTGTACCTGTCACAGGTTTCACAAGACTGGATTGATAAGAACATCAGAGTTTTTTGATTTGTTGGCTCTGCACAGCCCTTGTAGTATGAAAGCACAGCCATTTTTACAAGTCTATACTGTATGGAAAGGAACCAAGCTTTAAATATCCATGGATGCATGTTTCTTTTTCAGATGACAAGAAAATGTAGACAGGAATTTAGTCCTTGCTGTCTCAGAGCAAGATGACAAATTAGGAAAGAGATTATTCTCTGAAAAAAAAACCCAAGGCAAAAGATATCATGTCTTGAACAGGAGGAAAAAAAAGGCAGGACCCAAATTAAGTCAGGTAAAGCAGAAGGAAGAGGAAAAATTAGGGTTTTTTTCCCTTTTTTTAAGCTGTAGACTGATAACCTGTGCAAATAATAATGTGTCTTATGTTGCTTCTGTAGATTCTTTCCCAGTTAAAAAACTTGACCAAATTTTGTCCAAAAACCCACCTGTCTCTGGATTATGCTGGGGCAAATAGTGGCAGCCTGCCATAAAGATAATTATTGAAAAGTTGATTCCTATGCTGTATTAAAAAGATAAAGACAATATAAGGAAACTGAAAGTTGAGAAAAGGGAAAGAAGCCAAACTGGGAAAACCTGCATAATAAAACCTAATTGCAGTAAAGATAATATACAGTTGGTACTGTGAAAAGGAACTTGCAGCCTGAGTTCATATGTTCAATAAAGTTCATAAACCAGGACTAAAAAGAGGTATAAAGTAAAAAGGAAATATACAGAGGAATGGAGAGGGGTTAAACAGCAAATGGGATACACCAGTGGTTCCAAGGATCACTGAATTCAAAGATGGTCAAGTTATGACCTATGGGAAGTGCTGCTCTGATAAACTTCAGTTTCTTTTCTGGTGTCCCAAGACAGGCTCTACTGCAAGGTAAATTGAGATGTGGTTTCTCACCAGAAATTGGAAAGGTTTGAACACAGTTTTACTGATAATATGAAATACCTGCTGACTGTGGAAATGGATGTATTCTGAATTTCTTCTTGCAAGTGTATTTTTCTGAGGCAATAGTGGCCTATAAAAAAGGCCTTCATTTTCCTGAATATAAATAGCACTCACCCAAGAGCTGAGTTACCATCACAGGCTACCATTGAGAGTTACAGCTGTTTGTAATCTTACCGAATTGTCATTTCTCTTTGAAAGTAATGCAGCACCTCAGACACAGGTGAAAGAGATCAAGCTGTGCATAGATTTACCATCCAACAGTACAACATCAGTTACAATACTTTCAGATTTTCAGCTTCTGTTCAGGAGTACATCCTTAGCTGGTCACAAATGTCCTCTGTCCTTCACCCTTTTCTATTCTGTATTTCCACTAAGCAGGTTTGTTCTCATAGAATGTTTTGGGTGGGAGACAAGTGTAGAAAATTCAAAATGCAAGAACTGAAGGCATGAGAAGGACAGAAGGATGTTGACTTATGCAGGATATTTCTGACTACTGGTAAAAATAAACCTTTTTTTTTTTTCAGTTTAATTGGTTGGGGTCAGATCAGAAGAGGAGTGACAATCAAGCCAACTGTTGATGATGACTGAAGAACAAGAGTGCTTCATTTTTAAAGATGAAGTGCCTATTTCTATTTTGGAGGGGGTGTATTTTCACAGTGGAATTGGAAGCTGTGCAAACAGTAACTTTGAGTTGTATGGCTGTCCTCGTACCTTTTATTGAATTTTACCCTCTTACTAAAATACTAGTCACTATCACCATTAAAAGTGTAAAAGAATTGGCATAGAAGTGGGTTTCATTATCCACTTTTTAGTAGAAATTAATTGTACATGTCTCATGGCATGTCTAATTTATGTTACTTTGTGTTTCAGACATATCTGTTTAATATCAGCCCCAGTGTAACACACAAACCATAAATCTGGTATTGAAATAAAGTATTGCTTATTTTCATTAATTCATACCGTTTTTCTGAGTAACAAAGGACTGCAATGATTGTTCATGTACAAGAATTAAAAGCAAGCGAACTCTTCTTGGAAGACTTAGTACCTTTTCTGCACAATTTGTTTTGTTTAGACAACTGTTACCAAGAAAACTTTATTTCTTTGTTTCTATGGTTCTTGATTTTAGGATTCTAAAGTATTACACTTTGTAATTAGGATGGCAATATTGACTGACTTGAATTTGTCATTTGTGATATTACTACATGTTTTCTTAAAGCCCCCCAGAAAAACCACAAGTAAACTGGATCTGAAATGGCAGTACTGGTTTTGGCCTATTTTAGTATGGATTTATGAAAAGAATGTGATTAATTGGAACATAACTTTGTCATCATGAAACTCTGTAGGAATGACCTGGGAGTTATTTATACAGTAGGGGTAAACGACTTTAAAATTTTGTTAAGCAAATATAAAATATTAGGAAGAGGCTGTAGAAAGGGATGATTTGGGGTGGGGGGCAGAGTAATGGTGGTGGAATTGTGAATAGGATGAGAAAAAAATGTATAAAACCACTTTTGTTAGCTATTCTGAATCACATGCCTCAGGATAAAACATAATGTAATAAACTTACTGTAGGGTGCTAATACTTTAATCCATTTAGATTTCACTTCTTCATTTGTACTAATATGCATAGTTCTAGCTGTTTTATATACTATTTAGCAAGTTATGCTACTTAACATATTTTGGTACAAAGTACTGCGTGTTTTCAAAGCTTGATTTTGTCTTTCTTCAATATCTTCAAGGGCTTTCTAAAGGTAAACATGATTTCCCTCATCAAACTGGAATTTGATGAAACAGCTTGCATTTTGTTATTGATTTTCACTATATTGTGTTCCCTTACTCTGTCTACATTCCTGTACTCAGTTTTTCCATTTGTAAAGTACTGCCTCACACGGTGTTAAGAGTAAATACATTAATTTTTGAATAGTGCTTTTCCATTTTAAAAGCAGGAGTCAGCTGTAGTTCTCTCTGACTCTCCAGGTACTTGACTGATCTACAGTCTTAAATGTGTCTGTTTCAAGGATTGCATCTTCCATGCTTTGGCAACTCCTTTCTGTAACTGTGAATTCTAGGAACTTGGATAAACCTGAGCCTTGTCCTGTCTGGTGGCAGGAGGGCGAGCATGAAAGAGAATGTAAGGTACAGCAGAGCGCCGGGATGGCACCAGCTCCTGGGAGAAACTGAGTGCAGAGCCCTTTCTCAGTGCACTGCACCTGTGGCTCTAATGAAACACATGCACAAAGCTTCTGAGAAACTGGTTAAGCGCCCACAGACATTTTTAGACATTCAGATATTTTGGAGATTGTGTCTCTCTTGATCTGCAATTTAAAGAACACCAGTGCCATAATCTTGCAGAAGTTGAGCATTAACCTGCTTTCCCCCTGGCTTTTCCAGGCAGGGTGAGGCTCTCACAAGGATCACCTCTTTCTACCCTGCTGTATATCCTGTCACACCAGGATCAGGGCCTGGGGGGCAGATCACATATAGAGTTCTTCTGCCACCAAAATGTTAGATTTCCTCTAATGGAAAGCTCTGACTGCTGACATAAGTGATAAGTAATGGGGTATTGAGACTCCTGAATACATGGAACATGTCTGCAGCATTGGGGAGACAAGTGTGAACAGTGTAAGTACAAATATATTGTGTGCTGATGGGTGTACCACCCCCTCAGTCACTGAGCTGTGATGCTGAGATATTGAAGGCAATATGAGAAGGCAATGTCATGTCATAGCTAAGGAAGTTGAAAATTACTTTCTTGGCCAGGATGAAAATAGTGACAGATGCCTTGGGAGCTTTCTCACTTTACCAAGGATTTACTTCAGAGTGATTTGATTTTTTTACCCCCTTAAGGTCATATTCAGCTACCTGAACAGAGGTGTGCATTTGCATTTCTAATGGGTTGGGTACACAGATGTAGATATCTTGTGCAGTGGTACAGAGTTGAAGTGTGTCAGTAGTTATTCTGAGACTTCACTGTGTATTTGGGAAATGCCATTTCCAGCCAAATACCAGATTTTATTCTGAAAGGGATTTCAGTTAACACCTTTGCTGATTTGGCCCTAGTATACAGGAAATCCAGAAAAAAATTAGGATTTTTATTGCATTCGTTTTGTAGCACTTTGAAAGTGTTTCCTTCTAGCTCACTGCTGCAGAAAGGGTTCCTGCTGTTTTTCCATGCTGAGTCATGTGGACGAGCCTCCAGCCTGCCTGCAGGAAAGGTTTAAACTTCTGTCGCCGCCCCCTTTTCCCATCAGTGTTTTTGCCGGTGTAAAGTCCCAGCTCCGCCGCCCCTGCCGTTCTGGGTCACTTCTTGCTGCCAGGCCGGGGCTAAACATTTATAAAGTTCCAAACGCCCTCCCTTAACCAGCGCCGCGAAACACCGACTGCCGGTCCCAGCTCCCGCCCCTCTGCCGTGGCGCCGCCCGTGAGCATCCACAGCGTCCAGCTGCCTTTTCCTGACCATGGCCAGACCCTGTGAGCACCGCTCCTTCTTCATCAGCTCTTCCACTGCCACAGTTCTGGCACAGCTGCCTTCGCGGCTGATGTTCACTTACCACGGTGCTAAAATTACTAATGTGCTCTGGCTTCGTGTTGCTGCTTTTGTTTCTGTAAAGCTCCATCTGTACGTGCTCATCCAATGTTCCATTCATCTCCAGTCCACCCCAGTGGTGTAGTAAAGTGCATGTTTCATATTTTCCAGACTAAAAACCCATCTAGAATAACCAATTCTACAGAAATTTTGGTTTATGGTGAATAACACAAAAACTGTAATAGTCAAAAACTGTGTAAGTGATACATGTAAATAAATTCTCCTTTCTTACCCTGAAAGGATTAAAAACCAACCAAACAAGAACTCCTAACATGGGCACTGTATATGCAATGAAGAAAACAAATTAGCAAGAGAGTTTTGTTACCAAGGAACAGACATCTTGTTCAAGGAATTACCTCAAATATTTAAATAAATACATATTCTTCAATGTCTTCTATAAAACAAGGCACTAGAACACTGTGCTCAAACACAGGTGAAAACTGTTGAAATATTTTAGTTGAAGTAATGTTAATGTATGTGTTATTTGTGTTGAGGAAGGCTTCATTAAGAAATTTCACGCTATACCTTTATAAAACACAAACTTTTCTGTTCAAACAGTTTCTTTCTAAAGCCTAGTATAGTTTTTTGACTATTACAGTAGAGTTGGGGGACAAAAAAATCAAGATTCACTTAATTAAGTCTCATGTTACACAACCCTAGGGATTCACATGAATCAGGGCAGCAGCTCTCCCTTTTTGCCTCTGTGTGGGCATTTGTAAAGAAATGCAACATACTAGATTGGATTCATTATGTTATTTAGAAAACCCCTTCCCCTGCCAAACATTATACTTTTCTATATTTAGTTATTTTCATTTATTTGTTGTTCAATGAAGACCTGAAAAGTGTTTTCTCCTGCAAATGCACCTTAGGGTTCTCTGAACTCATTTCTCTTCCCAGTTTTGCTTAATCATCTATTTGATTAGGTAATGTGTTATGTATCTCAAAATACCTCATTTGCAACATCATTCCAACTACCACACAACAGAGTTAAGTCTCAGTTTTTGCAAGTTTTTATTAAAGCACTTTTTTTTAACCTTGGTGACTAGCACTGGGCATACAGAAATAGAATAATCTTTTGTACTTTTTCTTGGCTACAGCCAAAATGCTCTTGATAACAAAGTTCAGCAACAATTTTTATTTCTTTAAATTGGCTCCCATTTATTGTGTTGGCAGTAATTGTATACAACTTAATCCTTTAAAAATCTAACATGGAGTCATACTTCACACCAGAAAGAAGTATGGGGGTATAATTAGTCCTTCCACAGCAATCACAAGCATTCACATATTCTCCATATGGTTTTGGCTCCTTGCCTCCTGCCTCATTTTCTGTTCGCATGAATTAAAAACACCGGTACAGCCCTGTGAACCATCCACTTGTGTGCTTCAGGCACAAAAATTGTCCTGTCAACACTGCTGGGACACTTGAGCACTTGAAGTGAGCTTGTGCTTTAAGTGTTTGAAAATGGGATCTTAAATTACTTCCATTTTTCTGAAAGCTTAATTCCTTCTTTACATTCATTGCTATTTCACACTGTTGCTGATCTACCAACCTGTGTGTTCATGCTGGGAATTTATTTTTGCAGTTAAAACCAGATATTTTGTCTTTGAAAGCATTTTGAGCCTTATGGGAAGGTGTCTGTTTGGACACATAACATCACAGGAAAGTCGACTCTTGGTACACTCCAGAGCCACCTGGCTGCTCTATGGACTGGTGAAAGCTGCTCCAGCTGGAAGCTCATCACCAGCTCATCACCAGCTCCCATCCACTCAAGGGGAGTACAGTACAGTTAATTGAACTTTGTCAGCTTTGAACTGACAAACTCTAAAACTCAGTGTTGTCCCACTGAAGTCTCCCCAAGAAGAAGGTCGGTCCCTCAGTGTAATGGTTTGGTTTGTAATGTCCTGCTCTCTTGTTAAAGGATTTACTAGAGAAACAGGGAGCGGCTGCTTCTGTTTCAAAACACAAAGCTCATACAGTCACCAAAGCAGATAACCCTCAGGGCCATCAACAGCTGTACCAGCTGAGGAAAGGAACTCTTAACACTCCAAATCTTCTCTACCCTTTCTTTTTCAAGATCCATCAGTGCTGACTTCTAACACTCTGTCAGTTGAACATTTACCAGTCCCTTTACCTTTGTTACATGTACTCACCAACAACTCCAGGCTGTATCTTTGATTCAAAAAAGGTAAATGAAATGTGAGTTTACAGAATTTTGGAGGAAATCATGGATTTTTTTAATGTCTGCCCCCCTCCCTGCCCCACAACCAATGAGAGTTCACACGGAGAGCTGTTATGTGAAATTGCAGTATAAATAATTAATCGTCCTACCTAATTAAAAATGCCTTTAACCTTGCACAACTTAATCAGGATGACTAAAAATAAAATTGCCTGTGAAAGTCTTCTTTTAGCAACGAAGTACAACTAAGGATTAAGAAGCCTACTGAATATTTGTAAACCAAGACATGTCAGAGATTTTAATGCAAACAAACAACTTACCAGTTCTCCACAGGCTGCAAGGGACTCCTGCTCAACACAAGGACCACCCTGCTGTTTAAATGTAAGATCTGTTTTCAAGGTTTTTTATATAGCTTTTCAATTTAAAAAACATTCTTCTCTTACCTTTTTTCCTTTTTTCCCCCTGTTATTTATTTTTCTCCTTCTTTTTCTCCCCTTTTCTTCCTTTCTTTTCTTTATCTTTCTTCTTTCCTTTTTTCTTATCCTTCCTTTTTTCCTCTTTCTTCTTTTTCTTTTGTTCTTTTTCACTCTCTTTTTCCTTTTCTGTTCTCTACGAGGGCAAATAATCTGCATTTTGATCTGAGGCAGCTGAAAAAACCGTGTCTGGAGTCTTCACAAAAAAATTCAGTTTGAGGCCAACACCCCTTAGGGGAAATTTCAGACTTGTGAAAGCTGGCAAAGTTTTACGAGCAACTGAAAACCTGTACAATGCAAAATGTCAGCTTCAAAGTAAGTGACATTACACTGCACATTGCTGGTGTTTTTAAGTAAAGACGTTATCTGAGATACAGGCAGCTGTAGAGATACTGGCCTTGCATTTTCACTGATTTAAACCTATTAGGTCAGTTCCAACCTACTGACCCTGTATAACTGAAAGAGAAAAGACACAGACTGAGTATCTAGACCCTCTTCTGATCTTTCTCTACAATTACCCTGTGTAGCACAGCATAGACAGACCAAACACAAGAGCCTTGCATTCCTCTTCTGGTCCCCACACCATGGGATTTTTTATACTGGACACGGTTCTCTAAGATACACATTAATATTGGAATAAAAAGCAGGTCAGTCGGTCATCAGCCCGGTATATCTGAACACATTTTTTTAAATACTCATTTTTTATAAGTAGGAACCATTAGAAAGTTTAAGTTTAAATACAGTCTTCAGACCCCATGCAACAAATAAGATTCTCTGATCATGTTTCACTGTTCTGTTTGTGTATTTCCCACTCCTTTGCTATCCAATATTCCAGCCTTATAATGAAGAAATTTCTCCAAATGAACATTGCCATACTTGTTTCACAGATATTCCTCCAATACCTTATTTTTCAGGGTTACACAGATACCAGCAATGTCTATGTTGAGGCTTGGTAAAATTGTCTTATAATGCCAAAAAGACCTTATTTGAAAGATATTTTGCTTTATTTAATGAGCATTTTAATGTAAATTTCTTCAAAAGAATTTTGTGTATTAACGCACAATTGTAAAGGTCAACTTTTGTTTCATTACTTCATTTGTTGCAACCAGTTTTGTCATCAAAGAAAGTGTTTCTTACAGCTGCATTCATCTTTCTTTGCCCTCAAGCCTTTGGCTCCCAAGCATTGTGGCTGCCTGTGTGCACAGGCAGTTCAGTGCACATCCCAGCTCTGGTTGTCTAAATTTACCTAGAATTGGAGACAAGTGGATGTGGCACTTTTGTCCCCAAGCATCCTGGGCTGAAGTGAGTTGGTGGCTTTGCATGTGCAGTGTTGACTGTAATGTGCCTGTCTCAGTGGCCAGCCATTTGTTCTGACAGACATCAGGCCAGATGCTACCCCAAACACAGGCACTGTGACAGCCTGGGCCCCTCTCCAAGCCTTGCTTCCCACAAACTGTAGGAAGCTTCCTGCCAACACCAAGCCAGTTCTGTCTTCAGCTCTCTCAGGGAGCACCCTGAGCACCAGCAGTAACTGGAGAAGTGCAGATGGATGGGTCAGAGCCCCTGCACAGGCTCCCGGGAATGGTGATGGGCAGCACACCAGGCTGCAGCAGGCTCATGCTCGGGCTCCGTGGTGAGGACACTGCCTGCTGGGAGCAGCTCCTGCAGCAAACCCAGGACTGGCTCTGTGGTGAGGACACTGCCTGCTGGGAGCAGGTCCTGCAGCAAACCCAGGACTGGCAGCTGCAGCAGCCAGGGGACATGGCAGGTGGCTGTCCTGGAGTTGTGTGCCTTCAATGAGGCAGATAACTAACAGAGAAGGCTGGGGAACAGGGAAGCCTCTATTTGTGAGCAGCTTGCCACCGATAATGACGAACAACCTGGTGCAGTGAAAGGTTCCCTGCCCATGGCAGGGGGTTGCATCTAGATGATTTTTAACAGCTCTTCCAACCCAAATCATTCTGTGACTCTGTGAACTGTGCCTTTGGAGAGGAATGTAAGGTTATTAAGCACTTGCCACTTGGTGCCTATGGATCACACCCACTGACTGAGACCTGGGCAGTTTCATAGACTTGGCATCTCTTACCTATCAGAAAGATTAATCACATTGGCCTCTCATTCCCTTGTCCAGCATGAATGCCAAGCCCTGATTCCTCATAACATTGCTTCACAGCTTGGAGCACCTCATGTTCTTTTGGTCTGACAGTGCCTCTCCTATGCTGTGATTTTGCTTAATTCCATAATTTCAGTTCCTTGGCCATAACATGGCGCAACATTTCACACCATGGATAAAAAACCCTATGAATTCCAGATAATTTGGCCTGTCTTCACTTTTCCGTATGGGAATTTCAAGAGGTTCTGCTTCATCCACTGAGATTTTGTGCATGGCCACATGCCTCTCTCACAGCGGACAGCAACAACCAGAGCTGCTTTGGGAGGTTCCAGCAACTCTATTCTCACCATGAATTTTGCCCCAGGTGAGAGGAGTTAAGGAACCTTCTTTTCAGAGCCAGTTTTAGGCACAGAGGCTGGGATTCAATAATTCCTGCTGCATTTCCTTCTGTGGGTCACAGCCCATTCTTCAATGGTCTTGCATGGAAGCTCTTGAGACCATGTAGCCTGGGATATTTTTTGTGAAAGACCAAATGGTTGCTAAGAGATAATGAAGGACCAGTGATGGCAATATGTGCTTGTGGTGGCCATAGAAAGACCCCTTCCTAAACCAGCAGCAAAACCAACCAGAAATAGAGTGTCAGTCAGCCATCAAAGGCTTGGCAATATCTGCAATATCAATTCTATAATGTCTGAGAATGAAAAAGAGAGGGGACAAACAGGCATTGCTGTCTGAGAACAAGCATGTACACTAGAGGACTCTACAGAACTCACTGTCCTCAGAGGTTTGTATTAGATAATTACAGTAATTCAACTTACAAACACAAATTAATGTCTGGACAATTCTTGAGAAATTCTAAACAGTGCTACAAAGACTACAAAATGGACAAGAAAATCTATTGTCTATTAAGAGTAACTAGGCCTGGGCATGTCTTGACTGAGCAAAAAATTATTTGAAATTATTCTTAGATAGAAAACATCAGTCTACTAAAAAACCAGGACTCCAAGAAATTATATTCTTCTAGATACCTCTACCTGCTTCCACTTGTGAAAGGGCAGGGGAGGATTGTAAAAGATGGCCTAGTATCAGTTTCCTTATGGCATAAGCCATTAAGTTTCACTCACTCCTTTGGGAACCAAAGGACTTGGGCAGAAATGCCAGAAGTGCCATCCAATCTGGAGGTGAAGGCATTGAGAGGAGGAAGATCCATCCCGTCCATTGCTTTGCTTGTGGTTGATCACCACCATTTATCACTTAGGAAGACAAGTCTTTTTTTTTTTGTTTTGTTCAAATTTATCTTGTTTAAACTCCAGCTATCCACGTCTCTCTTCAGACTGAAGTAAATTCCTATACTGGGTAAGTACGATACGATTCATGTCTACTTTTTGTTCTTTTTGGTATTAAACAGCTAAAGACTTTTTAAGCATCCAAATTCTTCTGTAATTCTTTGTGGTCTCTTCAGTTTTTGGTCTATTTAAAAAACATGACCCAGCAGATACAAACTCACCTTATTTCTACTACCTACTCCACTGTGAGCATCCCCAAACAGCACCAGCCCTTTTTGTCCCACATCTACATGAGGCTGTTTTTGAGGTGTCTTGTGACAGCCTTCTTTTAAACTTTTCTAAAGTTTCTGCTTTCCAGGATTCAGAAATATCCTCTAAGTACATGATTTGCATTCATTAATCCTCAACACTTAATTTTGCACTTGGACAGATTAAGACATAACTTATTTAAGTGGTTCAGCTTACAAAGTAATCCAGTCTGTGTGATGTTTCTGCATTATTGTCTTTTCCTCATCATCTCTATGTACTTATTCCAGCAACTTTGTCACAGTCACAAATAAAAATAGGAATTACTCTGTGATGGCTTCTGGACCACAATGGAAGTGTTGGGCCATACCTAAGGTTTCACCTCTTTGAACAATCCAGTCATTAGGTTATTTCTGCCATGTTATGTATTTCTTCACAACTCTCAGTCCATCAGCTTTTAAGCCATATAATGTATGACACTGAAAGTAAGGGAGGCTTTAGGTGTGTGTAGTTTGAAGCACCTTACCCAAGTCTGCTCCATCTGCACAATTATATTGTGCTGAAGCTTCTCACCTACTCAAGTAATGAAGTTTGGTGTGTCTGCCAAGATCATTTTTCCCTAAGGCACAGTTCCTGGCTTCTACCCTTTTACTCCTTATTAAAGAAATCCCATGTTTCTTTTCAATTATTTTAAAATGACTTTAACATCACAACCAGCTTACCACCCAACTCAGACAAATGGGCACTGGCTGGTATCACCCCTCCTGAAGTGGCTCAAGCCTTTTGAGATTTATTGTTATAAATGAACCAGCTACCTCCTCTGCTAACAAAGGCAGACAGGAGTGTATTTTAAAGCACATAACTCCACGTTTCCCTATACTTTAACTTCTCACTAGGCATTTCCTACTGATTAGTGACCAGAAACACTTTATGAGGTCTTAGAGACTTTTGGACTGACAGCTTCTCCTTTGTTGCACTCAATTTTAAGTCTCTGGGGTTATCTGGACCTGCAGATTAAACTATCAATAGAAAGACTGCTTATCCCTCATACTTCCTTCATTTTGGGACATACTTTTACAAGGATTCCTTTTCAATGTAACTGTCCTGAATACACTATGTGTGAAAGTCAGCAGTCCTACAATCATGAAGCAGACCTTTATACCACTGCTAGGAGCAATCTTGTCAATCCTCCTTACTCTCTCCTTTTTAGTCCAACGACTGCAGGTAAATATTGGTGCACTTGCAATATTACTAACAATCAAAATAGAATATATAGAGCATTAGATCCTTGGGTAAAATTGCAGTATTTCCTTTTCAGAGACAAACAGAAGTTTCAAATAGAAGCTAGAAGACAGAAAAATTATCCCAGAATTTCCATGAGAATATATCAACACAGGACTATTCTGGGAGAAATTAGAACAACCCCCCCCCCTTCACTTTCTTTCCTACCCAACCTTCATCACTGTGGTTGCATAGGAAAAACATTAAAAGATAACTTCAGCAGGCTCATGTTTACTGTACAGTGACATAGCCAGCTCACAATGAACCCTCATCACCAGCTGAGGGGTTTGTCAAGGTCAAGAAATGGTTTACTGAAACATGATCAGGTAACTGGATGGTAAAATAACTATTTCATCTATTTCACAGATGAAGAAGCAAACATGTCTACTTAAAGACGTTCAAATCAGTCACCAGAAAGCTGACAAAACTCAAGTTACTCTCTTAAAACCTGGAGCTTGGCAATAGAGGAGCTACAGCCTGAGAAATCTGGGAGTGTTACTCAGCACAATGGTGTTTGCTATGCATGTTGCCAGTACCTGAAAAAGGATCTAATTAACACACAAGATAAAAAGGAAGGAACTGTGACTGAAAATGTCTCATTATGAATTTTTATAATTTATTGACAAGAAAATTATCAGCAATATGGATAAAAACATCAGCCATACTTACTTGGAGCTGTAACCCATTTTTCATGACTCGACAAAGTAATTGCTTTTAAGATTACCAAGCTGGAACCTGATCACAACATTGTAAGAGCAATTGTGATAAATAAATGTCCAAGTATGAAATTTGCAGCAGGTTTCTCCAGAACTAACTCCATGACTGCTACATTCAAGGATGACTTTAAGAGGACCCTGAGCAAAAGCCACTGACTTTATTTGCTTTTGTGAGGAAAAAGATATAGCACAGTACCTACCTACTTCTGAGTGACACCAAAATAAACTCTAGGGAAAAATACAAAGAACAGTAGATCACAAGTAAAACCAGGGTTGGACTGAAAGGGCTCTATTCACTGAGAACAACTGAGCTATAAACTTTTATATACAAGTTGTATTCTCTCTCTGCTGTACCAAATCTGACACAACCTAACCACTAGTGAAGGTCAGAAATCTATTGCTTACAATGTAGTTTTACTCTTTGCCTACTGAATTCCAGAAAGTGCAAGTTACAAAAACATTTCTGCAGGTAAGTTAACCTACGTTGTTCCAAAGTGGTGCCAGCACACCCACGGTACCTGCAGTTTCCAAGTGTGCTCTGCCCTTGGATACCTCTGCTGGCTGTGGGAGCACAAAGGGCTGTGAGTATCAGCTGCAAACACGGCTTCCTTCCTGGCAGCTGCACCCATGGGAGTTACCCTGTTTCTGATCACACCAGGGCGTCTGTGGCCTATTGGAAACCAGAGTGGTTGAGAAAACATTGAGGGCATGGCTCCATCAAGACAAAAATTACACAAAACATTCAAAATATGCTGGTATCCTGCTCCCAAGTGGTGAAGAACAAGGGGGTAAATGTGAAACAGTTATATAGAGACAGGATGAATGGCCAGCCAGTCAAGAAGTTAGTAAATAAGTTTGCAAAGACATCCAGCCATTTGCCTTTCAATGGCATTCTAGTGTTCTGAAGCTCTTCCCCTGCAATAACATGACAACTGGCTATGCTGAATCTTTGAGTGCAACATGCCCTGCATTCTGGATTTCCATTGCCTAGGTGAACAAGAAATTGAATAAAACGTCCTTGGAACCAAAGACCTTAGAGCAGATTGTGCTGTTCACTGGAATTTTCTATGCACTTTATGTTTGTTGGAAAACTGGCTTAGAAATCATAGAATTGCTCAAGTTAGAAGGGGTTTCTGCAGATTGTCTTCCCCAATCCTCCTGCTCAGGGCAGGGCCACCTACAGGAGGTTGCTTAAGCCTGTGTCCAGTTGGGTTTTGAGTATCTTCAAATCCAGAGGCTTCACTATCTCTATGGGAAACGTGTTCCACTGTTTCAAAGAAATTCACAGTCTTAAATTCAAACATAAGGACAAAGAAATAAATTTTCCAATTTTTTACTTATTTATACTAGAGTTACCTTGCTATTGATTATGAACTAACCATCATCCTTCTCTGTTCTTTCCCTTAGCCTCCTCCATCCTGGCAAAAATATTTACTTAAGACTATTTTACATTAATATCACATGTATGGTTAAGCTCAGAAAACCTTGTGAAGGTATTATAGGACGCCTTCCTGAAACCCAGGTCTGGGCTGAGTCTACAGAAGTTTTACTATTACCTTAATGGAATTAAATAAAATAAATTTTTAAAGTATTATTGTTCCCCTTCTGTTCTCAGTATCACAATGTGTTGGGTTTATGCAGGTAGGTTGTGGTAGCAGGGGTGCTATAGGAGTGGCTTCTGTGAGAAGTTGCTGGAAGCTTCCTTCATGTCCAGCAGAGCGAATGCCAGCTCCAGGATGGACCCACAGCTGGCCAAGGCTGAGCCCATCAGGAATGGTGGAAACACCTCTGTGATAACATATTTGAGAAGGGAAAAATAAAAAAAGGTTTTTGTGCAGGTGTAACTGCAGGCAGAGAAAAACAGGGTGAGAACATGTGAGAGGAACATCTCTGACATCTAGGTGAGTGGAGAAGGAGGGGCAGGAGGTGCTCCAGGCACCAAAACCAAAGTTCCCCTGCAGCCCAAGGAGAGCACCCAAGCTGGAGCAGGTGGATGCCTCAGAGGCGGCTGTGAGTCCATGGGCGGTCCCTGCTGGAACAGGCTCATGGCAGGGACCTGCAGACCCATGGCATGAGGCTTCCTGGTACGACCTGTGACCCTTTGGGGGAGCCACGCTGAAGCAGGCTGTGCCTGAAGGACTGCACCCCATCTCTGGTGTAACCCACGTTGTAGCATTTTGTGCATACTGTTGCCTGTGGGATTAACTCATGCTGGAGATGTTAATTGAGAACTGTCTCCTGCCGGAAGGACTCCTCATCCTGAACAGTGGGAGGAAAAATCTGTGATAACCCCCATTCCCATCTCCCTTCCCTGCTGGGGAAAAAGGAGGTAGAGTTTGGGAAGGAGAAACAGGTGGGGGAATGTAGTGTTAAGATTTATTTCACTTCTCATTATCCTGGCTCTGTTTTGTTGGTAATAAATTAATATCCCCAATTCAAGTCTGTTTGAGTGACCTCCCCTGGTCCTAAACTCATTAACTTTGTTACATTTTCTCTTCCCTGTCCAGCTGAGAAGGGGGATGACAGATCAGCTTTGGTGGGTGCCTGGCATCCAGCCACGGTCAGCCCACAACACACCGTTAAAATTTGCAGGATGCATGTTTATCAAACACTGTACTGAAATAAACTCCAAGGACTGCCCAATTTATATTTTATGCCTGTGTGTTAAGATAGAAAAGACTAGTGCATAAAATTAAAGCGGAGTCAAAGCTGAACCAGAGGCTAATTGGCAAAATAAACATAACGCATTCGCTGTTCTCAGCCAGATAAGTCACATTTGCATCATTTGATAAGTGCAACAGCCAATTTCCTTCCAGTTTCCTTAAACGTTAAAAATGCCTCTTGAAGAAACCTCCTTGAGGCCTGGCCCCACGATTTTGCAACCGATTTGAAGGTAGCTCCTCATATCCATGAGGTTACCCACCTAATTTCTAATGCCTCGAAAACTTCAGGCTGCATGTTTCATGGATCAACAGCAACTCTTTCCTTAAAAAAAAAAAAAAATCTTATTAACTTTTATGACAAGGATGAGAAAACAACTCTAGACAGGCCTTAGGTTTCAAGGCCAAATTACGTCCAATTTTACACAGTCCCCAAATTGCGAACCACCACCTCCCACCGCCCCGATTCTGCTGTTACGTGAGTGCCAGTGGCCCCCGCGGAGCGCCGTCCGTGTTCTCCGTGGGGACCGGGGGTCGGGCACCGCACCCCGCTGCTTTCCGCGGTCCTTGTTGTTCCCGGCAATTCCCGCCGGCAGCTGCGCCCCGCGCCGGGGTGACCCGAGGCCGCTCCAGCCGCGGCCCTCGGCCCGCGTCCACCCCAGCGCGGAGTGCCCGCATCCTAAAATCCGCTCCCCGCAGCGCACACCCGAGTCCAAGCCCGCGGCGGGGCCGCGGAGCCTCCGGCCCACGCTCCAGGGCCGGGCCCGGCCGCGGGCCTGGCGGCGCGCGGGGGGGGCTCGCCCGGTATGGAGGGGTCGGGAGGGGAGGGGGTCCCGGGGCACCGCTGCGCTCCGCGGTCGCACGCCGAGCCCCGGGCGGCGCAGCGCGGCCGGGCCGCGGCGGAGGCGGCGGCAGGAGGAGCCGCGGGACCGAGCGCCGCCGCGCCGCCCCCGCCCCGCCGCCCCGACCGCCGCCTCGCCCGCCCCGCACAGGCCCCCGGCCCGCTCGGCCGCACCGGCCCCCGCGGGCGGGCGGGCGAGCGGCCCGAGGCGGCGGTGGCGGCGCGCTCCCTTCCGCCTGCTCCTGGGCTCTCTCGGGCAGTGACGTGACGTGCTGACGGCGGGCCCGGCCCGGGGAGCTTGGCCGCTTCCACTCAGCTCCGAGCTCGGCCCCTCCCTCCCCTCCCGCCCGCCCGCCCGCCCCGCCGCAGCCGCCGCCGCCGCCGCCGCGCTCGGCCCAGTCGCGCTGAGAGAGGCCGCGCCGAGCGAGCGCCGCCGCCCGCCACCCGCACGGTAAGAGCCGCGGGCCGGGCCCTGCCGCCCGCCCGGCCCGGGCCTCCCCCTGCCCGCACAGGCCGCGGCGCAGGCCGCGAGGAGGCCGCAGCTAGGCCGCGCCAGGGCTCCGCCACAGGAGCGGGCCGCGGGCTCTGCGCCGGCGGTCCCGCACGCCCGGCGCGGCCCGGGGCGGCGGGGGAGGTGGCGTAAGGAACGCGGAGTGAAGGTGGGTGGCTGTGCGCCCGGGGGGAGGCGAGTGGGGCCGGTGAGGGGCCGCGGGCCCGGCCGGGGGGGGCTCGGAGGTGTCTGGAGGAGGAGACAAAATGGCGGCGCGCGGGGGGGGCGGAGGGCGCCGGCGCCATCTTGAATTAATCGCTCGCACAGCCGGGGCCCCGCGCGGGCCGGGCCGGGCCGGGCTGGGCTGGGCCGGGCGGGGCGGGGGAGCCTCGGGGCTCCGGCAGGGACCGCCCGCAGCCTCCACACCCTCCCCGCCTCCCGCTGCCACACTGCCAGGCGCAGCGGAGCGAGGCGCGTTCCGGCTCGCCGCGGCTCCCTGCACGGCCGCGCCGGGGCTGCTGGCCGGGTCCTCTCCTGCCCCGCCATCTCCTTCCTCTCCTCCTGCCGGGGATTCGGGCGGCGCGGGCTCGGCAGCGCCGGGAGCTCTCCCGTCAGCCGCCTTCGCCCACTCGCCCTGTAAGCAGCCCCCTAATCCCTTGGGGCCCCCTTGGTGCTGGTTCAGAGGTGCGCCTGGGATCGGTCATTTCCCTAATTTAGGTTTCGTTAAGAATTAGCTTATTTCCTTTGGAATTACTGTCGTTTGGCACACAACATTCCAGTGAAATCTGGAGAAAACCCTTTTCTTTAATCGGTTTCTGCAGATACCCCACCACTGAACTACAACAAAGAGGGGAATTTCTTGAGGTGTTATTTTTTTTACGGAACCGCAGTGAGAACATCAGCACTGATTCCCCTGCCAAAACTGAGGGGGATGCGTCAAGAAATTAGCAGCTGAATGATCACATTGTTACAACGTCGTTTTTACACGTCGTTTTTGGTCTTCTGTTTCTCCACCTAGCGATAACGGGGGTTGTTTTCAAGGCAGGAATGAAATCCTGTAGGTAGTGTAGGGTTTTTTTTTGCTATCCTTATGTGTGCAGCTGAGGACAGCGCGCGTGTGTGTGCCCTGCGTTTGCCACAAGTGGGTCACGTCAGGCGAGTTGTGACACTGCAGCGGCGGCGGGGACTGAGCCCGGAGCCGCCTCAGGAGCCCGGCGGAGCCTCGCTGGCTCGGAGCTCTGACCCAAATGGGACATGCCAGGCGTGCCGCAGTTTTTAATGGGATGGTGCAAGGCACGACGGAGCGTGGCTGTGGCTGTACACTCAGTCATCCCAGCGTGGGTAGGGGCCAGCACTCGCACGTGGGGAATTTTGCTGCTTTATGGCTTGATTTGTAAGAGTTTTGCTGCTTGGATATTTGGTGTATGGCCTTACTGAAAATTAGGAGTAGGGTATGTGTTTCTTTTTCACAAGGATGGCTTTTCTGAAGTTGCCCCTTTTTTCTCCTTTTCCTTTTTCCCCATTTTCCTTTTTTTTTTTTTTTTTTTTTTTTTGGTGAGAGCAGAAAAACAGTTTCTGCAGAATATTTGAACCTCTTTTAAGGAGCTCTATTTTTAAAGTTGCTCATTCTTTAAAACATGGCAGCTTGTCTATTTAATTTTATTTCATCTTGATTACCTTGGTAGCTCATTGAGTCAAGGCTCTCTAATGTACCAGTGCACTGTCTGCATTGCTTTTCTTGACTGATTGTTCTCACTATAATTTTTATTTTGGACGATTATTGCGTATATAGTAATACCATTTCTTCCATTAATATGTAATTTTCCATCTGTCCTTCCGCTTGAAAATGTTACCTTGACTTCCATAAAGCCAAAACCAGCCAAGTCTCTGAGTAAATAGATAAAAATCAGTTTGTAAAAACTAACTGTATGGACAGAATTAAGTGTATTACAGAGTTGTATTAGTTCTTGATCCATGTGAAGCTGGCATGGACCCAAGCCAAGTAAATGCTTAGTAGCTGTTTATTTCTTTTCAGAGGTTATAAAACCTGATTTTGGATGCCTCTGATTTTTTTTTGTCCCAGTGGTAGAAGAGTGTTATGAGAATTTCTGAGATTTGAACAAAGAGACACACGGTTGCGAAGGACCAAGCGTAGGGACATGGCTGGGCACCAGCTTTTCTTTGAGAATTTGGGTTCCCAAGATGGAACTGAAAAATTGATTCTGTTGGCTTTGATGCCGGAACCGAGTCTTGAGGTAAATGTCATCTAGCATGTTTTGGAGGACTGAGAGGAGTTTCTGTCCTTCTTGAAATCTTGCAGAACAGTGAACAGCTGGAATTGCTTCCTAGCCTTTATGGTACCACAGAGCTTGGGGTGCTTGCCAGGGAATTGAAGGTGTTCTCTGTGGTGCTTGCAAGAAGCAGCTCTGGTATTTCTGGTGTCACAGAGCTGCTGTTACAGGTACAGAGCCCTGTGGTGTTCCTTCCTTTGTGTGGCTGCATCTTGTGCTCACCCTCACCCTCTGCTCAGAAGAGCAAGCAGGAAGAAACAGTGTTTTCTCATCTCCTGGTTAGAATGTTCAAACCCTGAAGTGTTTTCAGGAATCTTTTTATATTTCTTTGCCTCAGCCATAGACAAGTTGCTTTATGCCTTTTTGGATTGCAGATTCTGATTTGGACACTTATTATTTCAAATAGTTCAGTTAATTCCTGTTTTAAGTGCCTGCATCCTCTTTTGGTCATCTTGCAGCAAATTTATGTGGATGTGGGGCCTGTGCCCTTATGGAGCGCTTCCAAACTCTTCATGCTTCTGCACCGGGGTAGGAGTTGTATGCAAAAGTGCATTTTGAGAAACATTATGTATGCAAAAGTGCATTTAGAGAAACATTATTTAGTAAGAGAAAAAAAAAAGTAAGAGAAGAAAGGAGAAAGCATTGAAATTTCTTTCTACTCTGGAACAAGCACCAAAGCAAATATTGGTTGCCTTTTTAAGACTCAGACTTGAAAGCCATGTGCCAGGAAGTGTCTTTGGTTTGTTGGAGCCTGAGCCCTTGTTATGAGCACATTTTGCCATTGTAGGTGAGCAGACCTGACCAGTGCAGAAGAGGCCAGAATTTTGTGGTGTGCTGGGCTATCACTGCTGTGAAACTGCAGCTCCTGAACACTACAGGGATATTTTGGGTTTAGAATCTGTTGCCTGGAATTCAGAAAACAAGAAAAACAGGGAAGAGATGGTGTCAGTGGGCACTTACAGGAAGCTGGGAAGTAGTGATGGAGACCTCTGCATCTCATGGGTGAAGAGGATAGACAGGAGGACAGTGAAAGACTGTCTCAGTGATGTGGGGAATTTAGGGAGCAGATAGGATGGAGAAAGTACAGGCATGAATCATAAGGAGTAGGAATTTGTGGTGCAGTGGTCAGGTAGGTGGTGAAAGCCGGAAGCAGAGGAAATGAGTGCCAGTTCTTCAGGTGGTGAACTGACACTTCAGGCTGCTCAGGTCGCAGCAGATGGCAGGCTGATGTGCATGATAATACAGCCCTCAAAAGCACAGGCACAAAGGGCATCTGAACTTTTCCCAGAGATCAGGACAGACAGCTCCATCTTCCTATGTGTCTGTAGTCTGAGGAGAGAGGCAGTTTTATTTCTGCCGACCCTTAGTACCCTTTGCCTCCTACCAAAAAGCCCCTCCTAATTGCCGATACAATCTTTGCTACAAATTGATGAGTAGCAGAGGTTTGTGTGAGTGATGGGAGGGTACTGGAGTTAGAAGATGGAGGGATGAAATGAGCAGGTGATGTAATGAACATGATATTGGTGCAGGCACACCAGAAGTTGGAAAAGAAGTGACAGAAGAGAAGAAACTAAACAGTGAGGGTAACACAGAAAATATGATAAGATGAATAGGAAGGACATTGGTAGTAGACTGGATGGGTGTATATCAAAGAGATGGGAGGAAAGCAATTTGGGTGTGAATAATTCTTGCTGGAATTTTTGTAATGGGATTGTGTTACTCTTCTTGTTTCTGTGGCATGGCAGAAGTTGATTGCCATCAGTCAAGCTATTTCTTGCATCTGAGGCTGAAACACTTTTCTTCTGCTCTTGGTTCTGAAAAAAAGCATTGGGTGAAGAGCTGTTCCTCTTCATGGTGGGCACTTCTGTTGGAAGTGCTTGACAGACTAACTGGAAGGCAATTTATGTCCAGTTGGATACCAGAATAACTTGTTAGCACAGCTGTCTTTTGGATACAGAGACCTTCCAGCTGAGCATCACACAAATACAGAACACCTTGGAAAATTACTAGTGTTCCACTATTTTTCTTCCAGTTCAATGTCTGGCTATATTTCTCCCTCAGCTTCTGTAAAAGAGAAGGCCCAAGTGACTCCACTGGAGGCTGGACAATACCCCAAAAGAAAGTTCCAGAGGTGAAGAGTTGAGAAAATTCGAGCTAAAAGTGGAGCAAGTTTAGAAAATACTTGTTCTAGGTTATGGGCTTAGATTTGTGTTTTGGACTAGTTAATTTTTTCTTTTATATAGCAGTTTCCCTGATAAAGCCCTAATGAATGTAAATGTTAGTTGATGTAATTTGGAAAGGTTATGATTCTTATGGAAACCTTAGGTAGAATCTTGATGTTTTGTCTGTCTTTTGTGAAAGTATCACAGAAATGGGGAGCTTTCTGCTTGTGACTGTGAGAAATGTTTGGAGGAAAAAAAAAGAACATTTCCACTTTTACAGAAATACAAGCAGAAACATGAAGCAACATTCTGTTGCCTTTTGCTCATTCTGCCTGTAGGAAAGTAGTTGGACTTCAGTGCAAGGGAGTAGTACAAGTTTCTGTTAGACTGCATTTTACCTAACTAGGCTTGCCTGATCCTACCTGTAATGCACATATCTAAGCAGCAGAATTTAGATTGCAGTTTGACATTTTTGCAAGTATTTTAACTTTGTGATCTTGTTTCATTCTTTAATTAAGAAGACTGAAATCCTGAGTCAGTATGCACTGAAATGTTGACATGCTGTTCAAAAGTTTTGGTGTAGAACATGACATTTGGTTACTTTTGAGAACTAACTTGTGATAAAGTACTTACAGTACTTTGTCTTAGGGCAAGAGTTTTGAAAATATTCACAGATCTAGGTTTTAAAACGTTTGATGTTATGCTCTGGAAGTAGTTTACATTGATGATTTCAGTTCCTGAAGTGACATAGGAGTGAACTCTTCCTGACTGTCCAAGAATGAACATGAGGACATCAGAACTGGTGTTCATTTCAGATAATGAGCTCTCTGTGTTTAACTTATCATATTGAGCCTTAATGATTTCACAGTTCTATATTCCTCCTCATCCAATAGGGACTTGAGTTCCTTGAGTGGGAATATGTTGGATTAAGGTTTTCACAAGAATATCTCTAGGCTTTGTCTTAATTTTTTTTAAAGATGATAAAATAATATTTTCACATTCCTTTACCATAGGGTTTTGAGAAAAATAGACCCAAAGTGTTGGACCTCGCACTCTAGTTCAAACAGTGGGTGTTTGGTCATCCAGGGTATTATTGCTGGAATCCCACACTGAGGGACCCCGAGTAAAATCCAATTGATCTTAAAGTCATGAGGTGCTGTGTGCTAACTTCCATGCACCCAAAATGTCAACTTTTCCATGCATAGACAGAGACAACCTTCTTCACCATATACAGTGAAATAACCTTTCTTCTTTATCTTCTACAGACGCTGTGACTGATGAGAGTTCAAGGCCATGGATGAAGATGGGCTTGAATTGCAGCCACATGAGCCAAATGCGTTTTTTGATCCAACAGGTCTGTAAGGAGATAATACATAGATAAGAGCGTTCACATTCGATGCAATTGACTATTGTTTATTCTGCCTTTGCTTAGAAATGCTGTGCTGCATCAATGCTTTTGTATAGAGATGTGGCTTTTGAGTTTGGGTTGTTTTTATTACTCACAGCAATATGAATGAGCTACTGTTCTTTCGTCAAGTAATAGTTGTTTGGGTGTTGGGGGAGAGTCTAAAAATTGCAAATCTTTTTCAGGACAGAAAATCTTGTTCATCTTAATTATGTTAGCATCTACTGAGGAGTTGCTTTTATCTGTCTGTCTTAATAGTTCATATGCTGTTATGCTTGTTTTACTAAAGTGCAGCATAGAGTAAAAGTTGAAGGGAAACAGAAGTAATTTCAATTATTAACTACCTCTATGAGACAGTTTTGCAATTTAAGTCATATTTTAATTGTGTTTTTCAGGAGCTGATGCAGCACATATGGATGGAGATCAGATTGTTGTGGAAGTCCAGGAAACAGTGTTTGTTTCAGATGTGGTCGACTCAGATATAACTGTGCATAACTTTGTTCCTGATGATCCAGACTCTGTAGTCATCCAGGATGTCATTGAGGATGTTGTTATCGAGGATGTTCAGTGCCCAGATATCATGGACGAGCCAGATGTGTCTGAAACAGTCATTATCCCTGAGCAGGTGCTGGACACAGACGTGGCTGAAGAGGTTTCTTTGGCTCATTGCACTGTCCCGGATGATGTTTTAGCTTCTGACATAACAGCAGAGACAATGTCTATACCAGAGCATGTGCTGACAACTGAGTCAATGCATGTGCCTGAAGTTGGACACGTAGAACATGTAGTTCATGATAACGTTGAAGAAGCAGATATTGTCACTGATACTCTGGGAACAGATGTTGTTTCTGAGGAAGTCTTGGTGGCAGACTGTGCATCAGAGGCAGTGATCGATGCCAATGGAATCCCTGTGGAACATCAAGATGAGAAGGGCAACTGTGATGATTACCTTATGATTTCCTGTAAGTGTTTGGGTAAAGCCATCAAAGTTCTTATGGTATGGGCTTGAAGTATCTGAGGGAGGGCTTAAGACAATGCAGAGTTTCAGTATTTTTTATTAAAATGTAGATCTCACAAGCATACTCACACAGAGGGATTTTTAGGAGCATGTACCAGCTAAAGGTTCTGGTGAAGCTAATGGAGAGAGATACTGGCAAATGCATGTCTGATTATAAGTTATTTCTGTAGCAATTTATAGCATATGAAAAAAGAGAAAGAATTCTAGTAAACTAAATGCCATATACATAATAAGAACTGAAAGAAAATTAATGTGACCATTTTAAAAAATGTGCGCAGGTTACTATGATAACTATCAAGACATTAGGAAACGAAAATATTTCATGGAAAAGAAAGAGTTAAAAACAATGGTTTCTGAAAATCCAGTACTTGTCTTGTTTTTTTGCTAAGCCCTCACCTCTTGCACTCCATTTATTGTGGATACAGACAGCAATATGGTTTTCTTTGCTGTTAGGATGTGATTTCTTCTCTTGATTAAACAAAGGACAGAGGTATGCAGGTAACAAAAAGAGTAGCTATTGCAGCTCATAGCTGGAAGTGAATATCTTAATCTCTCTTAGGAGCAGTGGCACAATCCCTTTGAATGGTATTTCAAAAGGCTTAAATAGAGGGTGGAGAAAAATAGAGCATATCACCAATCCTTTTTCTACTGAGGATATCCATTTGTGTGAACTAGAGTTTACTCAAGTATGTTACTTATTACAGTGATTACTCAGTGCAGCACCTGGGAACATCACAGTGTCATACTGAACATTTATTTATTGTAGAAATAGAAAAGCCTTGTTAGGTTGGTTTGTTTTCTCATTTGTTCGTTTCAGGCACTTCAGTTTTGTGTGGTGTTAAATGATTTCGTTTATGAGGTGTACTTCGTGCTTTGCTTCAGTTACCTTTTTTCTTTTTTTTTTTCCCTTTCCCCCCCTTCTTTACTTTTCGACATATTTTTGAAATGTATAATAACTTGTTTAAATTTTATATTCTGTACTTACAAATTTTAATGTTGCTTCTCCTTACCTAGGATCACTGCATTTCTTAATTTATCATCTCTTGAGTTCCTTGAGTAACCTTGTTGCAGCCATGTTTTGAGTTTATATGAGGTACAGTTAATTCTCTATTATCTGGGAAAACAATGAAATGGGATAATGCAAACTATGGATCACACAAAATATTGTAAATTAAACTGCAGGATTGTACTGAGGTGAAATAAGTCAGGGGATCTGTTCTGAAATTGTATTGATCCAGACTGATAAATGCACTCTTGTCTGGTGTGGCACAGATAAAACTTTCTGATTCTGGACCCAAGTTAAATCTGATGAAAGCAGCTCAAATGCTTCTGAACCTGATGTGTAGTTAGACAACAGACTGGATAATCTGCCAATGGATAATTGAGACCTGATTCTGGCGGTGATCCTTCCCTCTTCCCTGTCCTTGGCTGTTGCTCTTCAGGGGCTCTCTGCTCCCCCTCCTGTGCAGTTTCCCTCCTGCAGCAGGGCAGGGCCTCTGGGGCTGCTGCCGTGGGGCACTTTGCAAGCCATGCCTGTGCAGGTGCACAGACAGGGGTGGGTGCATGTGTGTCCTGTTCATGGCTGGCAGTGGCTGAGCAAGGACAGAATGTCTTGGTAGTGGCCACTTTGGGTGATCCCTGCCTTGCTGGGAAGGCTTCTTAGATGTACCAGTTGTCAACAGGTGGTGACTGGCAGGAAGCACAGAAATTCAGTTGTTCACTTGTGCTGGGGTATTCTCCATCTTCAGTCACGTATTTCTGCAGCTTCATACTTTATTTATTATTAAATGTCTCTTGCAATATACTTTGTTTAGATTCAGAACCTTAAATAAGCCAGCATTTAAAATGATCCTTATGCTACAAAATATGCATTCTACTTGTGTTTAATGTTCTACAGTTCATTTTAAAGGGAAGTCCCTACTACCACCTACTGTGTTTAAAGCCTGCTTAACAAGTTCTTCTGGTTGTGAAGGCCAGAGTCTAGTGCTTTTCCATCAAGTAAAGGCTGTCTTAACAAACAGTCTCTTTGTTGTATGAAAAATATTATTTGAATTAATTTTTTATTAATTTTTTGTTTGCATCAGCAGTGTATGTGTTCACTGATCTGATGCCTGTCTCAGTTCTTCAATTAAACTTAGTTTCCAAAAAGTAGTAGCATCAGCCAATCCAGTTTTAGGTGTTTCATCTTAACTTGTAAATTTGTGTTTGATTCTGGCAAAACTCTCTGAACTGCAGAGGCAGATGTTGGAATGTAATCTTGTCTGCCATTACAGTAGACAAATGTTTCTGCTTCCCAGATCTGTGAGCTAGACTGTGTTCTTCAAAATGCCTTTGCCTGTCTTCTTTTAGATAGGCACTTGAAAAGCAGGCAATGACACTTCATGTTCTTCCTGTTGTAGGTTTCTCCATCTGTTTTCTTCAGTGGAAGCTATTGGCAAAATCTTGTTGCTTTTTCCTGTTTTGTGGCTCTCTATAAGCATTTCCATTTTTGTTCCTAATGAGCTGAGTATACATATATTAAGGTCATTTTCTTAGCTTTATCCTGAATACATGTGATTTGGAATGACTAATCTGTGTGTACATTTTTTTTTAATGTTGTGTTTATACCTTCTTTGTTAGTTCCAGACTGATTTGTCTTTTTCAAAGAGTACAGTTCCTGTGGGTTTCATTCTGTGACTTTGCTTCAATGAGCTCAGTATTTTAATACTTCTTTTCCCAGTTGGATTTAATTTAGCTTTGCCATTAATATGCCTTTGCTATCTTCATTTTCAAGGTAATGCTTCTTGGCATAGCTTTACATCACCAGTTACTTTTTGATGTACTTTTTTTTTTTCTTGGATACTTTGTCTTTGCCCTCAAGATTCATTTTTATTCCATGGTAGATTCGGGGCACTTAGAGCAGAGCAGAATCAGATATTCATTCAACTAAGAATGCAAACCTACCAGTTAGTGGCTTGAAAAAGATGAAAGGAGTTTTGATAATTTTTTTTTTTTTGCATGTTCCATAACAAGCCAGTTCATGAGTTGGGTCAGGAAAGTATAAATTGTGCTGTGACTCACACTGGTACTAATTATTTGTTAGCTTAGAAAACCATTTCTCCCTAAGTGAAGCAGTAGTGGTGAGATGAACTGGTGTTTGTCAAAACAAAACAATCATCCTACATTTACTAACCCAGGAAAGCAGTGGCCTGTGCCTGGCAATAGGATGGAAATGGAAATTTTTTTTCTCTCTGATTTCATTCTGTTTGGCAATGGTAGACATATCCTCTGGCATTAACTGATTCTGTAAGATGAAAAATTGTATCCTGATGTACTCTGACAGCAGTAAAAATAGTGAGGGACAAAAGTTAGACAAGAAGAGTCTGAAAAGAGTGAAGGGCAGCCTCACAAGGCTTAAACTGCAGCTTTAAGAATATAAATATTTGCAAAAATGAGAGCTATGTAATATCCATCCATCCATCCATCCATCCATCCATCCATCCATCCATCCATCCATCCCCTTGCTTTTCTCTGACTTAGACATGTCTCTTATTTGTTTTGTCTGAATTAACACTTTCCATTACAGGAGTCTGAACTCAGGGTAACTCACTGAGGGAGAAAAGTTTCACCAAGGCCTATGAAAATCAATCTTTTTTCATCCTTGTTGGATGTTTAGGTTGAAAGCAATGGATCTGATGTACCAAACCAGCAGGGTTCATGCTTTTCCTTAGGGCCATCCAGTAGACTTCAAGTCAAGAAAGCAAAATGTTTTAAATTGCTTTTTTAGCAAAAATATCTCCCTCTTTGTCCCTGGAGGTTGCTAAGGATGCAGGAAATGACATTTTTTTCTCAGAGATTGAGCTTGCCATGTCTCTGTCTGACCACTGGAGTGGCATCAGCAGCTGTTGCAGCTCAGGCTGCTCTGGAGGTTGCCCTGAGAGGTGATGGAAATAAGAGTTGGGCTGAGGGATGTCTCAGAGCTCAGTCTGGTTTGTGTGCCAGGGGCAGAGCACAAGAAGGACAAGTGTTAGATCCCAGCTGGGAGCTCAGGAATTACACCTCTGCTAGATTACTACCCTGGAGGAACCTTTAGATGCATAGGATGTACTCACATGTAAAAGCAATGAATTAAAATGAAAATAGACCAGATTTCTCTTTTGTCAAAGGTTAGGAAACCTGCTTTGCCATTCAAGAAGTAAGTGTATGGTAGAAATAGCTTCTTCAGTGGACATGGGATTGTCTGCTGTTGAGTGAAGTAGATGTTGCTGCCACAAATAACTGAACAAAGTCAGGGGAAAACAATGCTTTTAATATGTTTTAGAGAAAATAGTAATGGCTTTTTTCATTAAGAATGCTTAAATAGGGTTGTTTATTTTATAAGCAGACAAGTGTCCCATGATACACATTTTTTTAGCAGCTTAGAGAGCCATTTGGGAACATAAAGTCTGACAAAGTAGATGATTTTTGTTTAATTACTCCATTGACACATTTTTGAGATCTGATTAAGTGGTGTAGATAGACTTTTCCTTAAGTTGTTTGTTTTGGGGTGCTTTTTAGCCATAAACAGTGGGTACTGGAAAAAGGTGGAAGGTGCCTGTGCTTAAGTGAATTTTATTTTTTACAATCCTTTTATTTTCCTCATTAATCCCACATAAAGGAAAAGAAGGAAAGAAGAAAAGTAGGAAAGAAGAAGTTTGGAAAGTTATGGAATCTATTAAAAATAAATGCAGTTATATTTGCATTTCCTAATTAGAAATAAACAACAATAAGGGTACAAAGTCTTTATCTGCCTATCCCTCAAATATCTAATAGAAAAAAACTAAAAGCAACATCTAGGGGAAAGTGTATGAATCATTGTTGAAGGAAAGGTGTTCTGTTGAAACAAATCAGGATCTTGGCCTGACAATTTATGCTTCTGTGTGGGGAAACTGGCCTCAACAGGGCTTTAAGTATGGAATTTATTATCAATGCATAGGAGCTTGTTTTGTTCCCAAAAATGCCATTGAATGTGTTTTAATAGAGGGGTAGAGATACTGGAGATAATTGTTCTTTGGCTGTTACTAGTTTATTATATGATTTTTAAAATTAAATTTAGTACTTTCTAGCAAGCCAATGTTGTCATTGTGATAGATCACATAGAATCTGTTGTTGTTGCTCTTGCCTGGATCTTTTATTTCTTCACTTTATTCCTTACTCCTTTTTTTACCTGTTGGTCTCTTATTGTTGATTTCCTTAGAAGTGCTAACTAGACAGGTTTTAAATATGCTGTGGCTTTCATGTTGTGTGACCCCTTTCTCATTTGTTTGTGCTTTTAATCACAATTCTAGCATTATCTTTATATGGAAGCAATTATTCCAACATTGGAGAAGCACATACTTATTTGTTTCTTGCAGCTCATAGAATGCAAAGAGCAGGCTGCTCTAATCAGTGTAGTCTGTGAAGAATTTTGGCAAACTAACCATAGACTGCATTCTTGCCATTCATGTAGATTCATACTGTGTCTGGTAATTTTTCTGGGTTTTGTTTTGTTTGGATTTTTTTAAACTCTTGAGATTTAGTCTGTATGCACTTGTTTACTGAATGAAAGCTGCCAGCTAGTATAGGGAGGAAAAACAATCAGACAGTTGAAATTTTTAGTGTCCAGTTCATATCTGATCAAATGGAGGCACAAGGTGTAGTGCTAGCCTGAACTTTTTTCTAGCGTGTGACTTGTGATTAGTTTAGTAATGCTCAGTGGCTCTACTTAAAAGGAAGTGGTCTCCTAGAAGTTTAACTAATTCTTTTAAGTACTTTCTTTTGTTTGGTTGGGGTTTTTGGGGGGGTTTGTTTTTGTTACTGGATTTTTACAGGGTTTTTGTTTGTTTATTTGTTTTTGGTTTTTTGTTAATGTTTTTGGTTTTTTGTTAATGAGGAGCAATATGAAAGAAGATCAGCCATGGAAGGTAATTTGTGGGACCCCTTGATGGGCTATGAATTCAAATGAAAAATTAATATCATCAGAGTTCCAACTTGAAACATTGATCAGTCAAGTGTTTCTGAATATAATTTTCTCATAGTCTGAGACTGAGATACACAAAGAATGCAGAAGCTTTGGACAAGTGTTAAATAGAAAGCAAATTTCACAAAACACTGCCAGTGAATCAGTATAAATAAATGCTTGTGTAGCCATAGGATAAAATACCTTGGAAATGGTACTTTCTGGAATAATACCCATTTTCTTTCACCTTGTTTGTCGCTTCCTTTGATTTTTATCTTTTTTTTCCCACTATTTTTCATCCTGTTACCTGTTACTATACTGCAAATATTACTGCTTTTCAAGCCCATCAGAGACATCAGTTTTTAAAGTATTACCACCTGTCGAGAGTGAATTTTTTTTCCTTTTGGATGAGAAAAGTTGGCCTCATACCTCCTACACATCAATTTCCTTACAGTTTAATGTCTCTTGTTAAAAAATATTGAAACCAATTGTTATATTTTTAAAACAATGCTGAATATAAAGGGAATTCAGGGATAAACAAACTCTAAATTGTATAACATTTTTTTGAATTATGTTGCATAAAATAATAGTTAGAATCTTGGAGAACTTATTTCAAAGCATGAATAGAGCATGTTTTTAAGACCTAGAATTCTGTTGTGTGAAAGTTATTAATGGATACTTCCATGTATAAGTGGAGGTAAAAAATTCTGGATTGGTTAAAAGAAATGGGCCTGTTTCACATCATGCACGTAGGTTTGTTTTCTCTCTGATTGACTCAGCCATGGCTTTCCTTCCTCACGGGTGTGTTCTAGCATCACTTGATCTTGGTGGCAGACTTCCCTTTTGGCTTCAGAGGTGCAGAGTCAGTCTACACTGATTGAAAGCCTTCCAAGTAAATGTGCCTGACACTGGAAACAGCCAAGTTAAGGGAGAACAGCTACATAAATGTGGTGTAGGATCAAAAGCAAGTTCTCCTCTTTGTCAGAGTTCCAGTGGCATTTGGTTTATCAGGGATATGACAGAGAAGTAATGGAGGTCTGTTAGTAACTGAATATACACAGTGTGGAGCTGCATTGTTAATGTGATTCAAAAGAACATCCTAAGGGTTTTACTTTTAAATCCTTTGGGGTTCAGCTACAAGATGTTATGTTGTCCTGTGACACAAAGTAATTTTTTAAACATCCTACTGCTTGAAACAGTCTGTACCACGGCCACCCCGATCATGATCTTGGCATTCAAGTATTGAGTTTTTTCTGCTGTTCTTTTGGTAAGGAGAGAGACAGACTAATTTATGTTAGTGCTTTATAATTTAATGTTATTCATATTTTTTTGTGAGTAATGATGCCTGATTGAGAAATTGTACTTAAATACACTTATGTTTGATACGTGAGACAGAACATGTGATAGTTTATCTAATTCAAAGGCTAATTTATTGGCTTCATGGCAGGAAAATAATAGTAATAACATTTTGAAGTTTTTTTAAACTACATATTAAAATAAATTTAAGAATGCAGTTACTGAGTAGTAAAGCTATAATTTATTTATGAGTGTAGTTCAATGAGTGCTAGTAAAGTAAGCATACTTTGTGAAGTATTTGGTATGTCCTAGACATGGTAGTTAAAAATTATTCACCATTTATAGGACAGTTCTTAGACTTCTATTAGTATAAATTCTATGTCTTTCTGTCATACACTGAAGCCAGGCATGACTCTGAAGTAGTGACAGTAAAGTCACAAATTACAAAAGTTTTTTGTCATGTTAAGAATTCTTAAATAATTTCAGTACTGAAGAAACATCTGGGGCTTGTGAAAATTGGAGTATTCTTAAAAGGTCTTGAGAGCTGGATTTGATTTTTGTGAATGCATACTTAGTATTTTTTTATTGAAAACCTGCTCTTTGTAAAGTAAGATGTGGGGAGGTGCTCATGTACAGTATACCTCAAAAATCCAAGTGTGTTCTTGTAAAGCTGGCTGTCAGCCATGGATAATGTGGGATTCTGGGCAAGTTTCAGCAGCTCAGGCTGGAGCGTGGTGTGGGTGCCCTTCTGGAGGCAGGAGAGCCAAGCTTGGGAGTGCACAGGGCTGCAGCAGCAGTGCAGGGCAGGGTCCTGCAGGAAGGGCACCAGTGCACAAGGCTGCAGCAGGAATGGGAATGCAGGGCAGGGTCCTGCAGGAAGGGCACCAGTGCACAGGACTGCAGCAGGAATGGGAATGCAGGGCAGGGTCCTGCAGGAAGGACACCAGTGCACAGGGCTGCAGCAGGAATGCAGGGCAGGGTCCTGCAGGAAGGACACCTGTACACAGGGCTGCAGCAGGAATGCAGGGCAGGGTCCTGCCCGAAGGAGTCCTGCAGTGGGAGGGCAGCACTCCCTCAGCGCTGTGCGCCTTCCCCAGCTGTGGAGGGCATGAGGAAAGGGGAGGAGTTTCTTCCTGGAGTTCAGATTTCCTCTCCTGGCAGCTGGAAAAGCATCAGTACCAGTGCTTTGCAGGGAACCAGGTCTGACAGCCAGCAGTGGTACCACTTGCCTCAGAGACAGGGTTGAGCAACAGATAACGCTTTTGAAAAAAACAACGAATAGCTTATTAGTGAAATTGTGCCACAGAGTGAAGTATTTATGTGTACTTTCTTCCTACCATCATCTTGATGCAGATCACAGTTTCCTTATTAGCATTGCCTGGTGTGGTGTTCATGCCTCTAGTTCTGTCATTGCAGCATTCTTGCACTTCCACCTTAATTACAAGATAACAGCTTGAATTTATTTTTGTGTTTATTGTCACTATTTTCAAGGATATGAAAAAATTATTAATGGGTAGGTTCTTTATCACAACTTTTAAGTTTTAAACTGCTTTCAAATTTGAGTCTTAAATTAATCAATATGTCTTTTGTATACGTCTGTCTGCATATGACTGGGTAATTGTAATAACTTGTTTTTGTAGTGGATGATGCTGGTAAGATAGAACACGAAGGTTCTGCTGAAATTACCATGGAAGCAGAGTCAGAAAGTGGCTCTTGTAAAGTGGATGGCATTTGTCCAGAAGTCATCAAGGTCTATATATTCAAAGCAGATCCTGGAGAAGATGATTTAGGTAAAATACACATGTTTGAGAATACTCCAACCTGACACTTGAAATTTTGCATGAGACTGGTTTCTCTCAAGTGGTATGTAAAAACCTGTGAGTCTGATACTAAAGAGTTGACAAACTTTGAAATTTTTGTGATTTAGCTTAGATTTTGGTGAAGTGTATTTAAAATATTTTGCTCTGGTCTTCCTAATTAGGGGGCACAGTAGACATTGTGGAGAGCGAGCCAGAGAATGACCACGCAGTCGGATTGCTGGATCAGAACAGCAGTATTCGTATTCCAAGGGAGAAAATGGTTTACATGACTGTAAATGATTCTCAGCATGAAGACGAAGACTTAAGTAAGTAGGTGGCTTTCCTTTGGGAGCAGGGATTTTCACTTTCAGCAGTGCAGCATTCCTATTTTTTTTTAAACTTCTTTTTATCTTAGATGTTGCAGAAATAGCTGATGAGGTTTATATGGAGGTGATTGTAGGAGAGGAGGATGCCGCAGCCGCCCATGAACAGCAAATCGATGACACCGAGATTAAAACTTTCATGCCCATAGCTTGGGCAGCAGCTTATGGTAAGTAATACTTGAAAGAATTATCCTTGAGTGACACTGCAGCAAAGTACCAGGGATTGGTTTTTCAAGGGTAGTCTAGAGTACTTGTGCTTTTGTGTTTGTTTCTAGAGTTTTAGTTTAAGAATACTTTCTTAGCATAATGAGCCTTAAAAAGGAAGGAAGAGAGAAGTTGTAAGGTGGGCTTCTTCTTGCTCCTATCTAACAGGCATTCTCCTTCATATTTTCATGATGTCAAAGGGGAAATAAATGAGCTTCCAGCTAAAAAATTGAATCTCAAGTATCTCTGTTCCTCAGAGTTTTGGGACACAGTGAGAGCTGGCTTGGGACTAGAACTGAGTATTTGGCGGGGAGGGGGTGGGGAGAGCGGGTTGGCGAAAAAAAAGAAAGCAAGTGGTAATATGTAAGATTCAGTGTAGCAGTGAAAAGCAACACTGAGGTCTAGCTTGATTTAAGTGCTTTCTAGAAAGATCATACAAACAGATGACTTCACTAATGGCAATAATTAATTGATTAATAAAAAAGTTGGAGGGAGATATTAAAATTGTAGCAGAACCTTGAGAGTATTTCCAGCATGCAGAACCATTTTTCTTGATTCTTGATATGTGAACACCAACTGGTGCACAGACTGGTTTCCCAAACTTTTGTAAGCTTAAGACCAGAATTTCATCTGAAAAAATGTTTCTGTGTTGCTCCTTTCTCCTTCTAAACAAAACAGAAGAAATAGTGGAGTAGAAGACAAAACTTACATGTCTGCATGTTGTGGATTGTGGTGATGGTGCCAGCAGACAATTGTGCTGGGAATACAATGGGAGCTGCAATCTTGGACATAAGTCAGGATGGGCAAGATTACAGGGAGCAGTGTGTGTTTAAAAGTTACTTAGGGTATGGATGGTAGTGCACCCAAATCTGTCTCTTAGGCCATATACTGGTGAGCCCAGCTTGAGTGAGAAGGAAATGACATAAGCCACTCTGAGTGGGCATTAAAAATGAAATCAAGTGAACTTAAAACAAGTTGGATACTAAACATTCAGTGGTTTTGGAGGAGGGGGAGAAAATTGAGCATAATGTGTTAAAAGCAGTGAGATGGAATTGAAAGGAGAATTTAAGAATGTGGGAAACAGTGGAGTGGTTGCATTGTCAGCAGTAAGCAGCCTAGCATACAGAGTGAGAGATGGTGGGGGCAGGGAGAAGTTAAGCATGAAGGCCTGAAAACAGCAGAGGAACACTGGAGCTAGCATACAGGTGAGAATCTTCAGGCTCTGCACATGTGCCTGGCTCTGAGTCTCCTTACATTAATCATGAATATTAATGCTCACCACCCTACAAAAGGAACAGCTGTTGAGCATATTGCACTTTCTTCAATCTTCCTGTCTTACTTGTGTTCTTTGCTTTCACTAGGAAATATTGGCTTTTATTGATTCAAGTAAATACTTGACCAGATTTATTATTGAAAGTTCACTTATTCTCTTAAATCACCAATGTTAAACGGATTGCCAATAAATACCTTCTTGAATGTATTTGTATTTTTTATGTTTGTTTTACATACAGTGATACCATTTGTGTATTAAACACAAAGCTCTGTGAGGCAGAGACTCTTCTTTCTGTTACACAATACTGAGTATGCTCTTTGTTCCCAGTAGAAAGAATTTGTAAGTGCTAAAGCATCAGGTGTTTAAATAGTAAGTAGTGTACTTTGTTTGCCACTTTATGGGCTGTTCAGAAAGATTCTTTGATCACAGCTCCTGTTCAGAAACTTGGTGTGTGACAAATTTCAGTCAGATGAATTCAGACAGGCAGAAGTGAATGAGACCTCACACACAAATGTATTTCAGGACTGAGAAGAAAATTGGGCAGTGGATACTGTGACTTGCTATTATTTACTACTGTTAAACACTTTGGGCATAATTAGCAACCAAAGAGATTCAAAAAATGCTGCATTTGAAGGAGAATTCTCTGTGTAATGAAAAGGCATTAATTCCTGTACATTATGTACTCCTGTAAAATTAGGTTAACAAAGCTAATACTGATGATACCAAACATAATTCCTAAGTTACATGGTGAGACATTTTCCAGCTTTTGCTGTACATGATTACAGTTTGACTGAATGTCTAGATAATAGCTTATCATTTCTGTTACTACACCTGTAGAATTTGTGCTTGTATTACCTGCAGTGTTGGTAGGTAACTTCTGAACTTACCTTGGTAGGTAACAATAACGATGGCATCGAAAGTCGGAATGGCACTGCAAGTGCTCTTTTGCACATAGATGAGTCATCTGGACTTGGGAGGCTGGCCAAGCAAAAACCAAAGAAGAAGAGGAGACCTGAGTCCAGACAGTATCAGACAGGTGAGTATGTGGTGCCTGGCTCTTGTTCATCCAGGCACTTGCCCATAAAGAGATGCGTGTGGAGTGTCTTGTGAAAAGAGAGATTTGGAGAATTACTTGGTTGACAACACTTCTGATTTATAAATAAGTACATATTTTATTTTACAAATTTTAAATACATGGGTGATTTGGATTGTGGCAGGTGTTTTAAAGGAAGCCATCTCTGACATAGGAAAAAGTATTATAGCAAAAGGTTAAAAAGCTATATACTTAACTTGCCACACCCATTTTAATGTTTAGTGTAACTTTAAAAGGCAATGTTAGATAAATGGTATTCTGTAATCATGCCTTTTAAACCCCCCCCATTTTTTTGTCTATTGAAAATATGTAGAACAATGCATTTCATTATATCAGCTCAGTAGGTAACTGGAAAGTCTGAACATTGTATATTAATTTTCAGTAGTGTAACTTCTATAGCCTTTCCTGTTTTAATGGTGAAATAAAAATGCCTTGACATTTGTGCCTATCTTTTTTCTTTCATCTGTGAGAACAGAAGTGTTCTATGGCATAATTTGTTTTCTGCTGTTATTGTGTTATGCTCAGAATATTTATTTGGTTAGATAAAGTTGAAAAAACACAACTCTTTTTTTTCAGTAGCCTTGCCTTAAATAATACTAAAAGTTTATTTCCAAATTGTGACTTAACTGTAGGAGTTCTGTTTTGTTTAGCTTGAGTTACTAAGCTGTGCAAATTAAAGTTGGCCTTTTCTATTTCCAGCTAGTCAGTTCTCCTTATAAAACATTTTTGGACAAGACAGCTTTTTTAACTTGCCTAAGCAAATTCAGGGTAAATAAATCAGGGTAATGGATGAGTACAAATAACTTGCAAAGCTTTGAAGTTTCTGTATGTGAAACATGTTCTTATTGATTCTTGCTTGGTGCCTCTTCAGACTGTAGCTGTGACAGATGGCGTAAGAAGGAGGTGTTAGTTTCAGGGCATCTGAATTGTAGTCAGTGGTAGGTGATTAAACTGCAGGATTAAACTTTCTACCGATTTGTGGAGAGTCAAGAGAAGATTGATTTGCTTCCTAGATGATACTCAATTTAACAAGTTGGCTGCTGTTCTTTGCACCAGCCATTGGTTTCTGCATGTAATTAATGTGTGAACTCAGTCAGAATTCTTCAAATTAGAATATTTGAGGTGAAGAACATCTGTATAGTTAAACGTATGTATCCTATCTTTCTTGACAATTCATCTTATTGTTAACATCTGACATTTATTGAAGTGTAGTATTGTTGTATAATATTGATAAAGAGTTTTTCTGTTGTTTTTCAGCAATAATCATTGGCCCCGATGGTCATCCGTTGACAGTCTATCCCTGCATGATTTGTGGAAAGAAATTTAAATCCAGAGGTTTCTTGAAAAGGCACATGAAAAACCACCCGGAGCACCTTCTTACCAAGAAGAAATACAGATGCACAGACTGTGATTACACTACGAATAAAAAAATAAGTTTACATAACCACTTGGAGAGTCATAAGCTGACCAACAAAACAGAGAAGCTCATTGAATGCGATGAGTGTGGGAAAACCTTCTCTCACGCAGGAACTCTATTCACTCACAAGATGGTGCACAGGGACAAAGGAGTTAATAAAATGCACAAGTGCAAATTCTGCGATTATGAGACAGCAGAACAAGGGTTACTGAGTCACCACCTTTTGGCTGTCCACAGCAAAAACTTTCCTCACATTTGCGTGGAGTGTGGCAAAGGGTTCCGCCACCCGTCGGAGCTGAAGAAGCACATGCGGATCCACACTGGCGAGAAGCCCTACCAGTGCCAATACTGCGAGTACCGATCTGCCGACTCTTCCAACTTGAAAACCCACGTAAAGACTAAACACAGTAAGGAAACGCCGCTCAAGTGCGACATTTGTTTCCAGACTTTTTCAGATACCAAAGAGCTGCAGCAGCATACGCTTATGCATCAAGAAAGTAAAACGCATCAGTGTTTGCATTGTGATCATAAGAGCTCAAACTCGAGTGATCTGAAACGACACATTATTTCAGTCCACACAAAAGACTATCCTCATAAGTGTGATATGTGTGATAAAGGCTTTCACAGGCCTTCGGAACTGAAAAAACATGTGGCGGCTCACAAAGGTAAAAAGTTGCACCAATGCAGACATTGTGACTTTAAAATTGCAGATCCGTTCATTTTGAGTCGCCACATACTCTCAGTTCACACAAAGGATCTTCCATTCAGGTGCAAGAGATGTAGAAAGGGCTTTAGGCAACAAAACGAGCTGAAAAAACACATGAAAACACACAGTGGCAGGAAAGTTTATCAGTGTGAGTACTGTGAGTATAGCACTACAGACGCCTCAGGCTTCAAACGGCACGTGATTTCCATTCACACAAAAGACTACCCTCACCGGTGTGAGTATTGCAAGAAAGGTTTCCGAAGGCCTTCAGAGAAGAACCAGCACATTATGCGACATCATAAAGATGTTGGGCTGCCTTAAAGTCTCTTTCACAGACTTATGGCTGGAATTATAAAGGAAATTTGCCTTTCAGGCAGTTAGCTTATTTTAAAGCCAATCACCTGCGATCTCACACACACACACACACAAAAAAAAAAAAACACAAAAAACAAAAACAAAAAAATACTGTGCATTTGATTTGTTGCTGTATAAAAATAGGATTATTGCTTGTAGTTGACTTTTATACCTTTTGTTCAATAGCGTGTTCTGAATTCTATTCAGTTTGTTTAATAAATGAAGAAAAGATGGCAACAATAAAGTTGCATTTAATAAAGTAAACCCTGTCTCTTACTGAATTTTTCAACCGTAATAGTTTATTTAAGTATATTTATCTTACTGATCTCGTTGATACTCACAGTGTCCATGTTAATGCAGTTTTGTCATGAATTTTAAAAATAGGAAATTTCTCTTGATAAAATTGTCAGAGGTGTGTATAAAATGAGGAATTGTCATGTTGACAGTAAAGTCACTAGGGCCCACCTGATTGTCCTGTTTTAACTATACAGACTTCGTGGCAGGTTAACTATTTTCCGGTTGAGGAGTTACAAGTCTCACTTTGTGTTTTCATTCTGGTTTCAGAGAGAAAAATACTTTAAGAAATGGTTTGGGGCGGTTTTTATCCTTCCTGGGCAAATTCAAAATATGCGCAAATATTACATTTATTGTTCTGTGCTTCTTTGTCTTTGAAAGATTTTGTGTGTTACAAGAGTTGGGTTTTTTCCACTTTATTCCTGTCTTAAATGTTGGAAACGTAAAATACTCTTGTTCCATTTGCAGAGTTAACAATAGATCACAACTGTCTGTATGTGCTGGTAAACGTACCTCAAACTTTATGCTTTTATGTGTGTTGGTATTTCTTTGAAAGAGCAGTTTGTGGTTCAAGTCACATTTTTATTGTTAGTTGTTTTAGAATAGAATTTAAGACCAAGAGGTGCCTCAGTTTTGGAAACCAGATATTTACAATGAGAGCTTAAGAAGGGAATGGAGCGGAGCAGATGAGTTCATAAGGAGTAGAGACGTTGTAACATAGATATCCTTAATAAGAAAAGTAAGTTATGATAGATGCAGTTCTGTTACTATATTAAATGTTTTTCCTGAGCCATTAGTAGCTGTGTTCAGTGGCTGTTTAATAATTAGTACTGTATCCAGAATTAACCCAGTTCTTTCAATCTGTTTATAAACAGCTGGGAGAATATTACAATTATTAGATGCAGTTTTGCCACCTGAAGACTATTATAAAGCAGCTCTGTATCATTTGCTAATTGCAGTGTAAATGTACCAAGCACAAAGTCATGTACTTTAACAACAACCTTGGAGCAAAAACCCCAAACCATTTTAATTACAGGCCAGATTTTAGGACATGGCCCTGCTCCCCTTGCTCAAATTCTCATCCCAGCCACTGATGATGGATTGCAGAATTCAGTCCCAGCTGCCTGCCAGATTAGGTTAGATTTGTAACCAACAATTCCCTAATGGAAAGGCTTCAGAGGCTGGGCCAGTGTTAATTCCTCTTTCTAGGCAGGTGAACTTCCGATTGAACTCAAACAGGAATTTTAGCGATAGTTTCAAGTCTGGGGTGATAGAGGGACAAAGGTTTCTTTTCTGGATGTGCATCTTCTAGGCCTTTTGTAATTTGTCTTGTTACCAAGCCCTGCCCCTACTGCTGATCCCTCCTGTCTCACTGTAAGCTGAAATTCTTGTCCGTAGTGTGCAGTTCAGGAGAGTCCAATGCCATGTCACTGCCTGTGTTGTAGGATGGTTTTTTCTTTCTTTGCCTGCTTGCAGTGCCCCCAGCCTTGCTGGGTGCTCTTGTGTAATATTGCTACTCCATGACTCTGTAGTGTGTAATTCCTGGCTGTGCTGCATTGTGCCTTCCCTGAAATCCCCGCTGAAGCCAGTGGATTTCCTCATGGCCGTAGTGTCCGTTGCCTGCTGATGCCAAACCAGATGCAGTAAAACCCAGCAGAGATTCCCACTCGCTTCTTGCAAAATACTTGCCTGTGACTACTTTTTTTTCCTCTCTTATGTTCAAGCATTTTCTAACTGGAAACCTGGAAAGTGTACAAAATCTGCAGAAAATCCCATAGTAGTGCTGAGGATTTTAGCCATTTTGAACTTTATTTTTTTAAATAAGCTGAAAGACAAAGAACACAATTTTACGCATTTTCTTTCTCTTACGTAGCCTGGAATCATACCCACTTTTTTTTTTTTAAAGCACAATGTTGAAACTTTTTTTTTTAATAATTAAGGGTTTGGTCAAGTGGATTTTGTAAAATGTATTTGTCTGTATAAAGAGAAAATGAAGTTATAGTTATTGTTAATGTACTGACATTAGTTACAGGTTAGTTTTAATTCTTAAATAATTTGCTTAGCAAATGCTATAAAATGGATGTTTCAGTTTAATGTTTAAAAAAGGTACAGATTTTTACAAGGACATAATATAAATTATTGTTCTGTAGAAAATACCCTGTTAAATATTGTATATGTCCTTCCCTCTGTACACTTTGTAAAAAAGACAAAAGAAAAAAACAAAATACATAGAACCATATAGGGATGTGTGACATTATTGTAATTGTGTACTTGATAATAACGTGAAAAAATAAAATTCAAAATATTTTCCTTTTAATGAACGTTATGTCTATTTGATGCCAGTTCTGAGATGGAGCCTTGCTCTGAGGGACACGGTCACCTGCAGCTCTCCTGCACTTTACCTTCCCTTCTGCTCCCTGTCCTCGGCTCATTTTGTGCAGTACTGGGGCAGGAGCCTTTCAGTCCCAGCTGTGGCTGAAACGTTCCTTTCCCTGGAAGTCTGCAGACGTGAAAGGGATGGCAGGTCTTGGAGATCCATTTTAACACCTGGTTTTATATTAAAGAATTCACATCTGATCATCTTCTGATAATGCCTTTGTGTTTTTCAGCAAGGTGGATACCTGCTAAGTGCTGCTACACTGTCCCTAAACGCCCCACCAGACCTTGAAACAAATGAGGGGCGCTGCTGTTGTTGGGACTGAATAAATGTTTCCTGGTGCCTCTTTTGCCACGTGAGCCTCAGCAGGAGCCCAGCTGCCCCCTTCCTGCTGGGATGGGTGAGCAGGGTGAGCTCTGCACGGAGCCCAACCTCGCTGCCCTGCCCAGCTCTCCAGCCGCTGCTCCCTGTGCAGGGCCGGCAGTGCCCGGCTGGGGGTGCAGAGGGCTCGTGGCTATTTCTCCACTGCTCCGAGTGCTTCAGCCCCGTTAAATCCAGCTGGGCAGTGGGAGCTCCTCTGGCAATGCTCTCTCTGGGCCCTGGGAGCTCCTCTGGCAATGGTCTGGCTGGGCCCTGGGAGCTCCTCTGGCAATGGTCTGACTGGGCCCTGGGAGCTCCTCTGGCAGTGGTCTAACTGGGCCCTGGGAGCTCCTCTGGCAATGCTCTCTCTGGGCCCTGGGAGCTCCTCTGGCAATGGTCTGGCTGGCACATCCTGCACTGACAGTCCGCTGGTGCCACAGCTGGCAGAGGTGCTGCTGGATGTCACTGCCCTCTATCTGCACCTGCCTTCCCAGGGAGGAGGCCCAGGTACCTTCAGGACATTTACACCTGTTAGTTCACTCTCACTGGTGCCTTAGGAAATGCTGACTTGCTCCTCATCTCAGTGATTCAGCCCCACTGAACTGGGGCATTGGGCAACTCTTCGCAGAAATAATCTGTCACACTGCAGAGCCAGCAATCTCCCTTTGATTTGGTTTGCTTTTCTGTTTTCTCCATCTACCTGATGTTCCTCAACCACTCATCAGGAAATTGTACATTGAGTACCAAAGACATTCAGGGCCCTGGAGAAGAAATGACCCCAATTCTGGCTGCATCATTCATCTGTGAGGAAGGGCCAGGAGCTCTAGGCTCCTGCACAGTAGCAAGTCCCCCCATCCTCTAGGATCTCACCTCCTTCTTCTTGGATTTCTGTAGCTGCGGGAGCCTCACTGCTCTGCTGACAGGTGCTCCACTTGCCCAGGTGCCTGCAGCCATGTGGGTGTTTCACCCTCACTGGGACACAGTAGCCTGGATGCCAACCTGAGAGTTCTTTTACAGCCTTATTTGCAAGCCAAAGGCTGTGTCACTAGTAAGGAAAACAAGCAGCTGGATAGCTTCTCACTGCTGTTCCCTGGCTTGTTAAAGTGGTAATTAAAATTAAATAATATATAGCTAATAGGAAATACAATGAATACATTAACAATTAGGACAGGTAGAAAACTGACCAAGGAGGGGCTGGCTGGAACCAATAAGGAAGTGAGTAGAAGAGCCAAGAGAAAGAAATAGTTTTTGCTACAGACAAACAAAAACCTTTCCTTTGGTTTTTGTGAAGTTTGAAGAGGGAATGAGTTGATTTGGTTTCCTGTAAGTGCTGACGCAGAAAAGGCAAGCGTTTTGAAAGTTTATTATTTTATAAAAGTAACATAAGTATCAAGACTGGGGATGGTTTTCTCCAGACTTGTGACAATCAATGCTATAGGCCAAGAGCATTTAAATACTACAAGCACACGTGGTTCAGAGGCCATGTACCACACAGACTTTTGTAATATTTACTGGAAATCTGCAAATCTGGGAAAAAAATGTTACTGTTCCATTGAAGATAAAAATTTGAGAATCATCTCAGCATGAGCCCGGGCAAAATCAGGATAAAGAATTACAGCTGCTGGCACCAAGTAAAGAAGGAAACATAAAAAGATTAAAACACAACAAACACATCCTATGTTATAGTTAGAGCACGTGTGCCCTAGCGTTGAACAGACTCCTCCAGTGCTGTGGTGGTGTAGGGTCGTGTGCTGGGCTGCTGTGTGACAGCACAACTCTGCAGAGCCAAGCCCCACCTACCACCACTGCTCACCCCTGCTCTGCCTCTCGCCCGATTTTCTGCTGTGGTTTAACCAGCGTTGGAGTTTCCCGTAACCAGCTCCAGCGGAGCCAAGGGTGGGGTGTCAACAGCCTCAGACAGGTGACTCCCGTTGTGGGTGGCGCCTGTTCTCCTGGGGGATGTCTGTCAGAGACAGACAGCCAATGCTCCTGCGCTGCTCAGGGGCTGAGGAGTCTGTCAGTCTCGCTTGAAATCAAGGTTTTGATGGAAAATCAAAGCCCAACACAAAGAACTAGCCTTGACGAGAGTGTTTCCAACAGGAACCACAGAGATGTTCCTGCCCTAGAAAGTAGAAAGCCACATTTTGAGATTTTTAAACTAATATCTAGCAAGTTGGCTAGTAGCTCAAAGAACATAGAAGTACAGTGTCAGACAGGGTCCAAAAGACCTGTATTGTTCTATTTAGATTTCTTGGTCTCAGTTCAGTTGCTCCCATCCAGGCACAAAAGCCAGCTGTGACTGTCTTGGGACTCCCAGGTGCTACACAGGTCCTGAGGGGAATCTACACATGATGGTGTGCCCAGAAACAGGTACAGGTGAAAAGACACTTCATGATAGACAAAAGAAGGATGTAACACAGACTTGTTTTTCTCTTGCACTGGCATGAGAAAATTTTTTTGTTAATCTGATACTGTAAAGTTAGCTCTAAGAAAACTAGGACATATTTTGTTTGACACAGCCCAGAAAAAGAAAGAATGCCAGGATTGTATCCATTTGAAAGCATGAATCATAATTAACAAGCAGTCACAGGTACAGAAGCTGGGATGTTACAGCCAGTCAAATGACTGGCAGAGGCAGAGAATGCTAAGAATAAAGAAGTGCTTGAAACCAGGAGAATTAATATATACTTTATATATTTACTCTATTTTTAAATGTCATTATGGTATCATTAATACCATTTTGCCTATCTATCATGGCCTTACTAAGAGAGCACTTTTGTTTCCTTACTTCTTAGGCTTTTAATGCAGCAGTTGTGCTGAAAAGTTTCTGGCATGTAGCAATGTGAATTCTCTGTGGGTAGTCAGAGCAATGCCGGCACTTGTCCAGACTCACTGAGCTCCTTTGCAACAGTACCCAAAGCTGTCACCACACTAGACAGTTGACCAGTATCACAATAAACCTAACATGGATGCAGGAGAAAACACCCCACAGCCCCATATTGCCATGGAAAAGATCTTCTGTAGTACAACAAACACCTTGCAAAAAGACCCCAGCAAGCCAGGACAGTGATACCATCTCATGGTCTCTGCCGAGCAACAGGAGCTCTGACCCTCCTCTTGTTAGAGCAGCTTGGGGCTCTGGGCTCTCACCACAAATTCAGACACTTCACATGTGCAGGCACAGAGCCTGGGAAGGAGAAGAAGCTGACTGCTGCAGAAAGACAGACAGCCTGTGCTGCAAGTGTCCTGTGCCAGGATTTCTGTGTAAGCCTGAAGAGAATCCGAGCAGGAGTGTAGGATTGGCTCCTGTGTGAGGCTGGGGATGATGGATCCCTGCCACTGAGGCCAGGTAGCTTTACCTGCAAGTGCAGACCAAAACCTTCCCCACAACTTGGATATTAAGTGCCTGCTCTCCCAAGGCTGGCAGGCAGGATCCTGGTTTGGACATTTTCCCAGGAGTCCCAACGTGTGCTGGGTCATGGGGGCCTTCTGACAATTGCACACAGAAATGGAACCAGCCCCCTCTCCTCCTCTGGCTCATGCTGGAAGGAGGAATGGCTGCTGGGCTGCCAAGAGTGGCTGAGCAGCAACTCCTTTTCTGACTGGATATTCCTTTTCTTCATTGAGAGCTTTTAAAATGAGCTGAAGACAATGACATGAAACCGAAGTACCAGCCTGGCCACTTGGAGGAGGTCAGTGACAGAAAGGACTGGATAAAAAGAGATTTCCCTCTTGCATCAGGGAGACAAGGAGGCTGGGAAGGGTGTACCAGCAGCAAAACATCAGCTGCCTTGCATTTCCTGATGTGGATGACCATTAAAGCAAAGAGAAAGCCCTGTACATGCAGGACTATTCCTGGCTCCTCAGGGAGGGGAAGGACTTGATTTACCATCTATGTTCAAATTAGTGATGTCCCCCAGAATACACATCCATCTGTGAAATACACCAGTGCTTGAAAGACAAAAACATTTGGCAAGAGATGTCTCTTCAGTATGACACAGCTCTTACATAAAAGAAAATTAACATGATCTTGACTTGAAAGTGATTCCAGATTACAGAGCAGCCTCTTAGAGTTGAGATCTAAGTGTCTAAAAATAACATTTGTTCCCCTTCTTATTTATTTATTTATTTATTTATAATTTTTGCAAGAACGTACAATTAGATGTAATACAAATGGCAGGTAACTTGTCCTGATAGCTCTGCCTATAATAATCAGGAGGTTGGACACCAGAAGAGCACCTGTAAAGGATATGTCCTCAATGCTGAGGGCACCATATCCATCCTTTAGTTGCCCTGGTGGCTTTTGCATGTTTGGATGCCCAGGATCCTCCGGTGGTGCAAGATCACCCCAGCAGTGCTGGGGATGCCATCTCAACCACTGAGCCCTGTGCCAGCACACCCTTCTGCTTCCCTGCAGGTGGGCTTTTCTTCCCCATTGCACGAGGGACTAAATTCTTGTGCCCAAAGCCCTATCAGACCTGCCACTGCTTAGCTTGTTAGTACTAAGAGGCTTGCAAGTCTTAAATCACTGATCCTATTAGTGAGATAAATATTAGGAACCAATATTAGGAGTCCTGTTCCCTCTTGGGGCTGCCAAGTTCGAGGGGCAGAAATCACAGCGTTTCCTTTTGGTTTTTGGTTGGTGTAGCCAAGATCAAGTTAAGTTCTGCTGACTGACCAAATGATGGCTGGTTCAGGAGTGCACGGCTGTTCCCCCTCGGTCACCATGGAGGAGGCTCCATGAGTGTGTGATGCTGCAGGGAGCGGCTTTCAGCACCAAAGCAACACTCGGAGAGCTTTGGGGAGAGGTGGTGAGGGATGTGTCCAAATAAGAGGAATGCTGGGCGCTTTCCCAGCTGGTGTCTGCTTAGAAAGCTTGTGGTTCTCCTGACCTGTGGTATTCCTGACCTGTGGTGGCCAGCTTCAGGAGGTTTGTGGAAAGATGGTAATTCACGACAGAGTAAAGGGAGCTACAGGCTTACGCTGAAAATCCAAAATTTAAGTTAGTGGATGTTACTTTTGCTTCTTTTCCTTGAATTCTCTTACAGAGAGGTTGGTAGTACTGAGAAATGTGTCTTGTACAATTTCCTTTTGCAGGGCACCGGCAGTCCCAAAAATAGGGGAATTTGATGTTCCTAAGGGAGAATTGTTGCCTTTGCATAGGGGTTGAACTAGTAGCTGAAGTCCCCACTTTGAGCAACTAGGTTGGTTGCCCATTATGATAGCAGCAACCAGCTGTAAAGCGGATGCTACTTGGTTCTAAGCGGTGACTAAGCAGATGACTCGGTCTCTGATTCTTTGTGGGAGAAAGTTATTTGATTAGAGGCAAAGGCGTCATTTTGAGGCCAGCAAGAGGCAGGAGGGGCGGCAGGAGGGCAGGAATCCGGCGGAGCAGAAGAGCCGGGCTGCTGCAGCTCCCCCAGGCTCACCGTGCCAGCCCCTCTGTGACAGCCCCGAGCTGCTCCACGGCAGAACCCTCCTGTCCCCGGCACCTCCCTCGCCCCCGGCGAGGCCGCCCCGGCGGGCCCGGGCCCGGTCGGCAGGTGGCGGTGCCGGATAAGGCCGGGCCCGGGGGCGAGGGCAGGGAGGGCCGGTGGGCCCGGGGGCAGTGATGGCCGGAGGGGCCCGGGGGCGGGGAGGGCCAGGCCCCCTCAGCCCCGGAGCGGCCGGACCCTGCCAGAAGCCGCTGCCCAGGGCTGCCGGAGCCGCGGGCAGCTCGGAGGGCCCTAGTGGGAGCCCCGCGGGCTGTGGGCCCCTCCCGGCATCAGCTGCCCTAAACAGGGAGTTAAACACAGGGACCTGCCCCGAGCTCAGTGCTCAGACTCAGCGTGACCAGTGTCCCGGACAAAACCCCATAATGCCCACCCTGGCAGTGGGCGAGGAGAGCAGGACAGCAGCCCATGGGACAGCATCCCAAACCCGAATTCTTCCCCAAGGGATGCTGCTTAAGGCAAAGCGGGGACGGGATTATCCATTGTCTCCCTCACCTTGCAAATTCGCTCACCACAGCTGCTGTTGTTACAGCGAATACCAAAGGAATTAATGATTCATCACTTAATTTCCTCTTCCCCTCCTCCCTGCACCTTGATTTTGCTTTAATAAACTGGTCTGGAGCCAACTGCAGCATCAGGTTAATAATGACTTTAAGCACCATTTATGCTGCTATCGTGGCAATTTAAATTGTCACTTTTTATTAAAAGGTCTAACTCCAAATGGGTTTAGCTGAAAGCATTGGCACTGACAGTGCAATTAAATAACAAAACTCTTTTCTTGGGATGTCAGTGCAAACACGTTTTAAATAGGGGGTCAGAAGCACCTAGCTAATTTAAACTACAGTATAGCTTTCTTGTGAAGAATAATACCTGATGCAGGGAGTTTTTTCCATGCTGTGTGACAGTTTTTATTGTGAGTGTAAGAGACTTAAAAAAGTGATGTGCGAAAGGAGTTCAGCAGCCTTTGAAAACTCTTGTCTTCATGATAAACTTGGGCAGTGCTGCATCTGCAAAAGCCATCATTTCTCAGCAGATACACATGAAAAGATATTGATCCTAAAGGACTCTGATTTACAATCTTGATTTCCTCCAGAGAGTTTGTATGAACAAATCACTTTGCTGGGCATCCATCTGATCCTTTGTCTCCAGATTTACTGCTTATCTTTCAGAAACATACTGTGTATGGCGCACCTTGCATGTCTCACATTCTTTTTCCTGTGGCTCTGGAGTCATTTATGAACCATATTGTTCTGTAGGAAAATACACTCCTGTGTATAGGATTTTTACAGCTCACCTGTAAAAATCACATCCAGTTCCTCAACTGGCTGCAAAACAAAAGCTCTTTATTTGCAAGCTCTGTAGCAGCTGCAGTGCCAGTGCCAGGCTGGCCAGCCAGTTCCTCCTCCGCTCCTGCTCTGCCTCAGCTCTGCCTCCTCTCTGGGTCTGGCCCTTTTCTCCTGCACAGGGCACAGCCTGGTCCTCCTTCACCAAACACCTCCTGATCTTCAACTCTACCCCACATGTTAAACTTGTCTTTTTTTGTATTGATGCCTCAGGTTTTGGCTCTTATATTTTTCTGATTCTGCACTGCTTTGGTGTGTACTTCTGAGCTTTGTATTAGGGGATGGTAAGGTCTCTTCACAGAGCAGGCAGACAAAACAATTCCTTCTCTAGCTGGGGACCAAGAACAACAGGCCCAAATCTCAGGCCCAATAGCATAAACAACAGTGGAATGAAGAGAGAAAAACAAGCAGGATGGGACTTCATGGGCTGAAGCTATAATTGGACAATTGACTCCAATATGCAAATGACCAGAACTTATAAAAGTGAGAGACCTCGTGACCAATCATGCATTTTGTGACCATTTTAGTTCATCTTGGGTGTAGCCCTGGCTGGGCTCTTGTGCTGCCCAAGATAAATCTGTTGAGACCTCCTGATAAATACCTGCTTTATTCTTTAGCTCCATCTAGTCTCTGTTCTAGGTCAGTCTACATAAGGCATCAGTATCAAACAAAAATCCTTTTGCTGCAAGAGGGAGACTGAGACTATTTCATGTGTAGCAGGTGTTTAACATCCTGATCAAATTACCTAGCATGAATATTACAAGTCACAGCATCACAGAAAGATGCCTGCTCAAATTTTGTTGATTTTCCTAAAATCAACTTGTGTTTCCTTGTCCCTAAGAAGAGGCAGCCTGAAAGCACAGCCCTTTGCTAGACATCAGACAGAAAAACACAACTGCCATCCTCAGTGTCTGTGCTTTAAACAGGAAGTTAAAATATACCTGAAGAGCTTTAATGGTTTGTATTTTCATTTTAATGCCTTTAAAGGTTCTCCAGTACATGACACTGTCCCCTGTGTTATGACCCCTGTGGTTTTTCTGAGGTGCATTGCATGTGCTAGGAATAAATGAGTGATTGCTCATCACATTTAAGCTCCTCCATCCTATTCTCAATTGCTACAGTTATTGCTCTGGAGGACACAGAGACACATCTTGAGGTGAGTATTCCTAGGATGGCTAAGGATAATTTTTACAAATAAAAATTATTTATGTCTACACAATTACATTTCTAGCTGTAGAAACTCCACTTTTTACCACTTCACTGAAAAGAAAAAATGAAGTGGCAGGTTGATTTATGGCTGGCTCTTACAGAAATAATATGCAAGAGAATAGGATCAAAAGTAAATTTCTTTATGAAATTATCAATGTTATTCTGTTGTTTTGTTCAGTTCTTTTCTTTAAAGAAAAGGAGAACAAGAAGAAAAATATACTGGTATTCTGAGGAATGAAAGGAATGAAGAATTCTAGAAGTGAATCGAGAGTACCTGCTGTTAAAACTTTTTACTTAATAATTTTGTCATCATAAATGCCACATATTTGTTTAAATGAAAACTTTTCATGAAAACAACCCATCTTCCATTTTCAGAGGCGCTCACGTTCTATGCAATGCCTGAACCCTGCCCTTCTCTAACATTTATCTTCTGCTTTTTCTGTCTTCAACCTTGCTGGACACACCTGGAGCAGCCTGCTCTCAGCATCCCTGCCCTGAACAGGGGAGCAGAGCAGATTCTCTCTGAGGGTGCTGTCTGTGCTCAAAGGCCCCAGCCAGTCTGTAAATCTGTGAAATGCAGCATGACAAGGAGGTGTGATGGGTGATAGGGCTGGGTACAGAACAGGCAGGAGCAATGAGAGCTGTGACTTTCCTGGGCACAGGCTTGGTCCTGGTCTCCTGAGGCAGCTGCTGATTCTGTTTTCTCAGGGAACACTCAGCTCCTCATAGTTTTATACATGGCAATAGACTTCCATTGGGATAGAAACAGCTTCCACAAAGGCCACCATGGCAGTGGGAACTGCAGGAAAAGGTGAGGGAAAGCAAGGGAGACCCCCCTCACTCCTGCCAGAACTGCAGGGGCCAGGAGTACATGGGAGCATTTGGGAGCCATGCTGAGTGTGGGACCATGCTGTGCTCTATGTCTGTTTTTAAACATGAGGCATTACACCTGACTTTTTAAAAGGAAACAGGTTTGTCAAGTGTTGCAAAAATAGACAAGAATTATTAAAAATATGCTTTTGGTTTTAATACATTTTCTCCAGTATTCTAATTTATTGAACTAAGCTGATAAAAGCCTACTTCAGACAACTGTGAGATTTAAATACATACACATATCCATGCATGTATATGTATATATACTCCTTTTACAGTACTCTGTTAATTTTTTTGGTTCTGCATGTTTGTTTTTTCTTTCGGCTGCAGATTGCATTTTCAATATTTTTTTGACAAAAACATCTTTTAAATTTGGACTTTTGAGTCAAATCTGAGATTTTTGCAGAAAATAGGCTTGAAGAAAAATTTGAATTATTAACATAATTTAATACTTAAATACCAAGTATTTTGAGGCTTCTGTTTTTTCTACAGAGATAACAGTGTAGCTTTTTACAAGCATTTCACTGAATTAGCTTTACTGTCATGAATGTTTTCAGTCATAGTAAACTCCAGGCAATTGTTGACAAATGTTTATACAAATTACTTTCTGGACATGCATATGTTTGCGCTGCAGAAATTGGCCCCTAAGTATTACCTGTCAGTCAGACAAAATAATAATTTTCTGTCGTGAGACTTGAACACCTCCCCCCTACCCCCAAATACACAGCTCAGCATTTGGGTGGAACTTATCCAAATTCTTGCTTCCACTTACAAAGTCAGAATGAATTAGTGAGGAGTAAATATCAGAGAAGCTGTAAACTGACTAGGTAGAACTGAGAGAGAGAGAGGGAGAAGAAACAAAGGGCATCAGAGAAATTTTTCTCTGAAAATTATTATGCAGGAATGACAGTTCTGAACCAGGACAGGTACCACATTATTCAGCTGTCAGCAAGGGCTGATGGATGCTGGGGGAGCTGTGATAGCTCCTATATGAAGGTGCTAGTGAACTTGTCAGATGCTAGAAAAGAGGAAATTGGTGGCAAGAGGAGATAATAGAAGAGGCAAGTAGAGATAAATCAGAGAGATGTTAGACTAAGGGAGAGATAACAGATGCTGCCATGGGAACTGCCAAGCAAGAGCAGAAAAGCTGGCTTGGGTCTCAGACAGACCACACACCCTGCAACTTACACATTAACATGAACAATATATCCTGTGAAACAAAAATATATTCTATAGAAATAACAAAATGATGGAGGGAGGAGAGAAACAGGCTATCAGGAATGCAAGAAGTATCTGGGAATATTTAATGAATTTGTCAAGACAAGAGAAAGATGTGTTGAAAAGGTCTCTCTATAGTCCAGCTCATAGTATGTTAAAATTGCTTCTGCCTTTTGAGCTTAATTGCTGCCTAAGGTTACAGTGTGAGCCATGTCACTGACACACCACTGCCTCTGATGGTTCTTACATCTGAAAGCTTTCCTGGTTTTTCCCAGTTTTCTCAAGTCAGGCTAATAAAATTATCACTTCCTACAACTTTGCCTCACTAGCATGCAAAACATCTGTTTCTCTTTCTTATTTTTTTAACAATCTCTGTAAAATGATTTTTGTCCCCTCAGGAACTTTGGATTATATCTATTCCATGTCCTGAGATGATGAAATGTAAGAGGAATAAGTAACAGCTGTTTTGAAAATAGTTCAAGAAATAATAAGAAAGTGCCCAGGAGTGCAGTTCCTGGTGGCTCTAAATCAGCTCCTTCCTTCCTGAAACAGATGCTGATGGAATTCACCTTGATCCAGTATGTGCCTTTGCATTGGGAGAGCAGTGTCCTGAGGCAGGGGTGAAAAGAGGCTTTGCTGGTACTCAGACAGGGTGGGATCTGTGATGTGCTGCTGCAGCTGTCCTCATTCCAGCAGAAATGCCACAGAAACCAGCTTGCTGCCTTCAGAGCAGCCCACAGAGATGGGGCTGGTCTCCTACTGAATGTCAGCTGCTGGATGTGGATGAGAGCCCAAAGCAAGTCCTGCATGCTCAAGGTCCCAGTCCTCACTAGGAACATCCCACAGATCTCTCCTTTCCCCAGTCCCAGCCTTCCCTACAGAGGGAGCAAAAGTGGGATGTGCAAGGTGAGTCACCTCAATGGATCTTTGTTGCCCCAGTCTTCCACCAGGTCGGTGTGGATCTTCTGGAAATGCAGGAGTGCCAAAAATCTGACATCTGGAACTGGAATTTCTATTTCAGCTCGACATACACAATTAGGACCTTCCAAGCTGTCTGCTGAAAGAGAATGCTTGTGCTTCCTCATGGAAACACAGGCTCTGAGTTTCACCTAATGAAATGGGCATGGAGCCTTTGCCAAACAAACCCCTCCTGAGTTATGCCAGGTGGGATGTCCTGAAAGTCCTGCTCTGCAGATTTCTGCAGACTGGAGCCCAAATCCACAGCCACCCAGGAGCCTGTGCCCCACTCAGGATGGCTGTGGTGTGTCCCTGCCTGTTTGCTCCAGATGGAAGAGGATGACAAATGAACACTTTGAAGTACTCAGGATGAATGTGTGCCAGGAGTAGAAGAAAACTGCGCTCAGATAAAATCAAGATATGTACATAGTAGATGACAATACTCATTAGAACCCTATTCCACTTCAAATTGCTTTTTATCTCTGACAGGTCTTTGCAAATTTGTTTAATTTGTAATCTTCCATACCAATGGATCATGAGAATTATTGCTGTCAGGAGTATGTCAGGGCTGCTTAGACAGAGCTGCATTAGGAGAAGGTGGCATTTTTTCAGCATAATTGCTTGAAGCATAAAAAATGAAGAATGGCTATCAGATTCCATTCAAAGGTTTGAGGGGTCAGAAGTGCAGAGGAAATTAAACTTCTAAGTATATGTTCACTGTATAATGTCCTTTGTTTATTTTTTAAGGCTGATGTGTACTTATTTATTGGTGACTTTTTGTATTATTCCAGACTCCATTTTTGCTCTTTGGACAGTCACAAATTTCTAGCTGTACCCCCTGACAGCTGCTAAGATGATGTGACAGATGCTGATAGGATGTGATTATTTTTAGTAATTTATGGCTCAGAGTGCTCAAGGAATAAACTGATCTGCACCAGACTTTTAGCTAATAGAAATGCCAGATAATAGAGCTATCCAGACTCCCTCTGCACATGAGGCCTTTAACCTTATACTTTGGAATAAATCACAACAGTTCTGCCCAGCAAAGACAAATATTTGATTTTGGTTGCCACTTTTTAAAGTATTATTGAAAAATTATACAATTCAAATTAGGACAAGCATCAGAAGAATTCTTTTGTCTATTTGTATGATGATTAAGAAACATTAATGTTTCTTGTCCTCCTGCATCCATCTCTGGAGGGACCCTTTCCTCCACACAGGTGCACTTCTGCCATTGCACAGATGAAAAAGCTCAGATTCAGGTTGTTTGACTTCAAAACAGTTCTTGCCAAAACTAAACAGATACCACAGCTACTATAAATCTCTTTCACTGTATTCACAATACCCCTGTTTCTGCCCAAATGAAAATGCAATGGAAACAAAACATTTTAAGAGAACAGTATCATAAACCCCAGGGTGGAACAGGTTATTCATTATCAAGGCAATATCAGCACAATGTGAGTATTTTGCCGTTTTATACTGGAAATCACAAAAGATGGCCATTCCCTTTGGAAGGACCCAGTTGCTCTCTTCAATGCCTCATTTGCCTCTGGCAGCCTGAGCTGCCCCTGCCTGTCTCTGTGAGCTGGGGGAGAGTCACTGGAACCGCTGGGGTGACAGCTGAAGTACCCCAGACACACCAATTCCAAAGGGAAAACCCCTCATGGGTCCCCACAGGTTGTCAGAGGTCAGAGGTTGCAAAAACCTCCAGGGGTGTGCAGAAGAAGGCTACAGGGTCTTTTTCGAGTTACAGTTTCAGGGTGTTTTTTTCCTTTTCTGCAGAACCACAAACAATTCAGCAAGGTTTGTGAATCCTTGAGCAGAGGCACCCCCAGCCTCATGACCAGAGCTGCCCCTGGATTTGCAGTTTTGTGTCTGGGGCACTTTTCCTCAGCACAGGGATCTGAGGCACAGACACCACTTGCCCAAAGACAGTGATTTGCACTAGAGAGGCCACGCAGCCTTGCTCTTGCTAACAAGCTTCAGAATTTTCTGGTTTACTGTGCCCTGTGTATTGTTTCATGACATCCCAGACCATGCAGCTATCCCTGCACACTTCAGGTGTTTGGCTGAAGCCCAGCTCCCAGTTTTCATCTGCAGACAGTGCATCTTTGAGCTTTTACAAATGTGTGCCTAATGTTTATTTGAAGCATAATTTTGTGTTTTCTTTCCAGCCAAATTCTGCTCAAGATGCTCCTGCTTCTCTACCAAACCTATTCATCTCTCCATTTGGCTCTGTTTCTGCATGGATTAAAGGACAAAAACTCAAAATTGAATGTGGATGTTTGTGCTCTTCTTTCACCTTCACAGTTCACTACAAAAAACTCAGACAGTGCCTGTGGCTTTTCAGTGTTTTCTAAACCACTAATTCCCATGCATGTAGCAAGAGCTATAGCATTGAGGTAGCTTTCAAACAGCAAGAAACTGAAAACATCTTTTTCCTGATTGTAACTTTCAAAATAAAATTGCTATTAATTATTTAAAGGGGAAAAAAAAAAAAACAAGTAGGAGCTTCAGTTTTTTCACAGGCTATCTTTATATAAAGGTAAAAAGTAGAGTTTCAGGCTGTGGCCCTGATTTTGTAGGTAGGCAGTGCAGGATTTCACCCCTGCCCAGGCTGCTGGCACAGGCAGTCTCAGTGCCATGGTGACAAAGCCCAGGCTGACAACATTTTGCATTCATACACGTGTGCTCTTTTCTGCTCGCTCCACAAAGCAGTATATCCCTAGTTTTGGAGCATGTTGTGGTTTGGGTTTTAAATTATATTACAATAGTTTAATTATAATATTATATTACAGTTTTGCAGTTGTGTGTGCATGTTCTGGTTTTGAGTTTGTTTGGTTTTTGTTTTTTTTTTTCCCTTCCCAGTAATAGCAATACAGAGAGAGCAGAAAACATTTCTGTCATGTTGTGACCTGTTGGGAGAAATGCAAGATGTGTCCTGCCCAGCACTGGCTGTTGTGAAAAGAGCAGTCTGAGTCATGGAGGGCAGAGTGCCTGAGATGCCCCTGGCAGATTAACAGCAAGAACTTCTGAGGAGACCCCTGCTCTCCTCTTAGAAAACTGCTGTAAACCATAATCTCCAGCATGGTTTTGGCTCTGGAAAAAAATCCTGTTCCATAAGAAAATTCTCAGCTTTTCCTGGTGTCCTGAATCAAGCTGAAAAGCAGAAACTTCCATTAAAAAAAAAAACAAACATAAAACCAAAACAATGAATTTGTGTGTAATTTCCTCACTTTGAAGCATTATGTTTTTATTTACATTACTTTTTTATTTTAATGATTTTCAAAATGTTTCATATTTCAAAATTTGATTTGAACCACAGATGCAAAACAATTCCTGTAGGAAACGTCAAGCTGAAATGTTTTTACATAAACCAAAGTTACAAAATATCTTCCTGACAATAAATCTTTTAAAAATCACCCCTCTTATCAGAAGCCTCCCTTCAGCTGAACTGGCATTTTTGACACAAAATGTCAAAATTCTTGACAGCCCTGCTCTAGAAGTTGGGGGTTATAAATCAGGACGGGAAAGGAAAAATCCACAGAAATTCACCCTAGAGACAGAACTCCTTAATCCTTATCTATTCCCTTTGATGCTCAAGATCTGCGAGGTTTGTCTTTGCCCTTGGATACCTGTGAGATGCTCTCAGAATGCCGTTTACCTGGTCCTTAAGGCATATTTGTCTTACTGCTCATCAACACTCCTTTGGGGAAAAACTTCTCCCATTGCTGAAAAGCTCTGCAATCAAATATGTGTACTTTATCAGAGCAGGGAAAATGCACTCCCTGCCTCCACTCTCCCTCAGGATGCTGATTGCTGGCTACCCCCCTTACCACCAGTTTGGGATCCTAATTCTATAAGGTTCTTTCAGCTCTTTGTTCTACTATGAAGTACTGTGAATTTCCTTTCTGTTGTTCTACTGACACAGGCAATTGCTCCTAAGTTACTTTCAAAGGGTAAGACAGGGCAAATGATTACTTGTAACTGGAGGAAAGTGTAACAATACATTTAAAAATTAATAGTTTGATTCTGTCTCTGTATTTCTCCCTTTTATTGACTCCCAGAAACTGATCTGCTGCTTTGGAAGTAAGATAAAATCACACTTGTTAGCTTCAGATTTAATGAAAGCCTCTCTCTTTTCTCTTTTATTGCTTCTGTACTGATAAGAGTCTTTGTCTAAGCTTTCCTCTTAAGAGCATGAAAGCTTCTGGCACACCTGATATTCTTTTTAACGTAGAAATTTGTCCACCTGAATAAACACTAAAATTACAATTCAGTTTTGTTATCTTTATTTCATTGTTGTAACTGTATTCATTTCTTTTTATAGTTGCTGTCATAATCCAGATAACAATCAAATCCCGTTATTAATTTCTTTTACAGTGATACAGATGTTCCTTCTCTTACATAAATGACCCCCCTTTCCTGAAATGGGTAGTTTATTACTGGTGGCTGGTGAAAAATCCACAGATTTATAGTGGAAAAGGCTGACTTGCATGTACATCTAACTGTATATTATGCTATGGCTGAAAAACTGGATTGAATTTAATTATTAGACATGTACATTCCTTTGAAATCTGAAAAACTTTAGGTGACTCTTCTGGTTCTTATCTGGGTATCCAAACTTGTGAGAAATGTGAAGTACAGTTCCGTATAGCACTGAAAATTTATGACATTTTTCTAACACATATTTGTCCTGTTAGCTTGAACTCTGCTGAGAAGTTAAAAAATGCAAAAAGTAGGTTTTCCTTCCCTGTAATTTCACCCAGGTCCTCTGAATTTTCATCTAGTGCTCCATGTATGACTAAAGCATAGCTCTGTTTCAGCAGAGCACACAGAGGAAATCTAAATTTCTTCTACAGGGAACTGGAGATACCTCTCTTCCTGAGAGTGAATGAATTAAGTCTAGGTTTTGGCATTCTTTTAAATGATCAGTTAGTATTATTTTTCCTCTCATATTTAATTTTTTCCTTCCTTTGTGTGAATGTTCCTTTTCTTTGTAGTTATTTCTTTTTGCTTTCTGTCCATCACAGGGAAAAATGAAGAACCAGTTTCTTTCATTGTATTGAAATATTAACTCAAGTTTAAAGATTCCTTTACACAAGTTTTTACTGACATTGAGAGTTTCTTGCATCAGTATAGATCACATCCTTTCATATAAGCAGAGTTGCAAGCACTTCTATAGTGCTCTCTGGGTCCACCCTCTAGCAGAGGGACTGTTGAAGCTCTACTTCCTTTTCCATGAAATTAGTGTACAAAAAAATGCAGCATTTCAAATCCAGCAGCAGCTCTTAAAAGGATAATTACCTCTCCCATTGATGAGTGTCAGGCTCTTTCTGGGACGATTCAGTTTACCACCCTGCATCAGTTTGCCTCCAAATTGTCTTAAACAAATGCAGTGGGAGGGGGTTAAACAGCTCAAATAATTTGTCTCTGTCAAACTGACTGATTTATCTATGTGATTGGAGGTCCATGACTGTCACCCTGGTTTTTTAAGTTTTTCTAAGCCTTCTGATGTTTATATTGTAAAGAACTTTCTCACACACTTTATGTAAATAACTTACTGTTTTGCATTCTAGTATAGAAGAAGAGAAATTTCATAAACTGTTGGTTTATCCAGTGTCATTGGAGAAGTGGCACTGTCATCCTCCAATCCACTGTCACTTTTAGAAATCTATAAATGTTAGAATCAAAAATTAAAAGTACTCTTGAAAGAACTACTCTTGAAAGAACTGTGTGTCCACGTCATGTTATTTTGTGTCCTATAGCGACACATGACCAGAGCTCTCAGCAGAGGAGAATCAGGTAGGCATAGTAACCTTTCCTTCTGGCACCTCTGGAGTTTGTTCACCTACAACTCAAATCCTTTACTTTGTACACCTGAACCTGAAATGCCTGCCTTGTTTTTTAACCTTACTTAGCAAAGGCAGCTGCTCCACATAGGGGTATCTGTCCCTGGAGCTCACAATTGTTAAGGCCCTTTCAGAATCAGCTGAACCTTCTCCAGGTGATGTACATTTTCACTGACTAAAGGAACATAAGGGTTTTGAAGTCTGTGTACCCCTCCAGGAGCTGAGTCAACCTTGCCTCAGAACTGCAGTGTAAGGTTTGTGGTTGGACTCAATCTCCTTAAAGGTCTTTCCCAGACTGAAGGATTCTGTGAAAGGGGCTGCATTTCCCATCTTTCCCATCTGCACTGATGATGCTGATGTCTGCTGCCCTTCCTACAGCCAAAAAGCAATAACCTATCCTATGCATCCTGTGCAATGGAGCTTTGAGTTTCTCCTGTGAGATAACCTGCAGGATCTTCTGCTGTTCAGTTTCTGAGCCAGGGCAGACATCAGGATTTTCATCTGTAGGCTTGGCCCACCAACATGGGGTAGAGGGGCTGTGTCACCTTCTGAAGGCCAATATTGCTCCTCCAGGGAGATGCCACCAATGGCATCAGCTCTTCTGGACCACACACCGTGGGACAATGACCACAACAGCCATCCTGTTCCTATTCCACAGAGCTGGGAGGACCCAGTAATCCCTGCAGTGAGGCAGGTAGAAATGAAAATCACCGCAAAAATGGAAGAAAGATAAGCACTCACAGTGCTCTTTAAAAGAGGAACACAAGTAGAAGCAAAGGGGCAAAGTAGAAGCAAAGTAGACAAGCAGACAGCCCCTGGTCAACAGAGGAAGGGAACTGTGTTCAGAGGTGGTTTTTATTCTGAGGACCTGTGACAATCCCTTGATGCATCTAAATGCATAGTGATCCATTTATAAATACCCATGCAGTGCTGAAGGTGGCTTTGGGGTTTGGTTGTTTGGTTGATTTTTCATGGAAAGTACAATATATTGAACTAAAAGGTTAAAACAAAAACTGAATAGTGAAGCTGGGAGGAAAACATACTCAGGTTTATGGGAATTTAAAGGATTCATTGTTGATGCTTAGAGGGCAGAGCAGAAGAGCCTGGTCTAAGAAAGTGAGCACAGGGCAGCAGACCTCTGGTGTGGTAACTGAGGGATCATGGCACATTCTTCAGTTTGCTTTATCACATTTGTCAGGCAAACACTGTTGCCAAGACACAGTCCAGAATGTGAGGAAGAGGTGAAGCATGCTCCCCCCAGGATCTATGGCAGCTTTTAAGGAAGTGGGTCCAATGTTTGACCCAAAAATGGTAAATGGAATCACAGTAGGTCTCAGGGTCTCTATTTAGACTCTATTTTGCATGAGATGCTCCAGTAGAAGAAGAGAGCTGGAGAGTTGGACCCCTACAGCACCAGGTGGGAATTAATCCTTAACCTCTAAACTTCAACCTGGTAATTTTCTATTGGTTTGAGACAGGAAACTCTCTAATTCCATGTTCAATGTCTGCTGCAGTATTTGTTCCAAACTGGTATTTCTGAATGGCTTAAGTATGATTGTCAAATCCAAAACTGTTATTGAGTTCAGGGAATTCTTGAGTCTCTTGTAGTTAGTATATGAATGTCAAATCTGCCTCATTCAGTAAAAGGAATTCAGAGGTAAGAGGGTTCTATTTTTAGCTTTTAGGGAATACAAGGAGCTGGGAACCAAAAGAGCAACAGAAGGGAATCCTGTTGTGTCTGCTGGAAGAACATTCAAAGGCCTTGGGCTGTCTTTAAACCTCAGCAATCCTAATGAGTTTTTGCTCACATTTTGGAATATGGGACCACCTGAAAATAGTTGGTTAAAAAATATCAAGCAAACTGTATAGGAAATGAATGGTCTTCTAAGGTAATTTCCCTTTCTACCAGCAACTGTTTTTTCAGGATGAGAAAACAGACTTTCAAATAGAAAATAAGCTGGAGCAGTGTTTCATGGATTTTGCCTGTATGTTTCTGCAGCTGGGCAGCAGCAGATGTGCTGGGTGGAGAATGTTCTGGGCAGATGTGAGAATTGGGCAGATACCACATTCCAACAGCCACTTACTGTCACATCCCTTCGTGGTGAAAGGCTTTCATCCTCACCTCTCAATGCAGAGAAAACAATGCCAGCAATGCCAAGGAGGACTCAAAATAAATTACTTTGATCTGTAACCAGGCTCTCCTGACAGCAGCAGACCAGGCTGTCAGTAGCCTCATCTGTCTTGCTCCCAAATCCTGCCACTGTGGAAGGAGCCTGCCTTCTCTCAGTTGGGTACCTGCTGTGTTAGACAGTAAGCAGTCCCGTTCTCCCCTGCATCCTCGTGTTCCTGCTGGCAGTGTTTCAGTGTCCGGCCTGTCCTTCCTGTAAAACCTTTGGAAATCCTGCGAGAACTACAAGAAGACAGCCCTTACCACACGGGTCCTTCATGCTTAAAAATGTCCCTAAATTCCTCACCTCCCCACTTCAATTTGTTCAATTTTCTAGAACACCACCATGGTGTAGGGAGGCCTCCATATGTATTTTAGCTGTTTTGGGTCTTCCTTTTTTTAATCCACAAATTTCTTGCAGTCCTGTGCATTTTGTCCCACGCTGATTCTTGCTATCATTTTTGAAGACTGCCCACAGTGCCTCCAGGATCTTTTTCGTGAGTAGCAATCGTTTATCACTGCATAGGCAATGAGGATTGTCCTCCTTCCGCCCGGACACCCTCTGTGCTCATTGTTACAGCGCGTCCCTGTCGTTTTGTCACTCAGTGCAGTAACCATTAGGGTTGGCCAGCCTTCAGCCCGAGTATCCTGAACAAACTGGTGGGTCACCAAATTCCATCATTTCAGTACTCATTCCCTTTTTCTGGAAACAGCCTGAAAGCGCTCGGGCTGCAGAAAGAATCCTTCCAGCAGAGGGAAAGCAGAGAATCTCGGTACATTCCTGCCCTCCCTGAGCTCCCCATCAGCGTCTCACCTCATTGCAGCCAAGTGGATCGGGAAGCCTTTGGTGAAGGGCTCCATGAAAAGTCCCTCAAACACCTGCCCCAGTGACAGAGCATCTTCCGCCTGTGCCCTGGGGCTGGAACGAAGGCGGACACGGCCCTGGGCATTCCTGCCGTCCCCCGGACGGCTCCGGCGCCCCCTCGGCTGCCGAGACCCGGCTCCAGGTGCCCCGACACGCTGGGGCTGTGAACGTGGGCCCGGGCAGGGCCGGCTGGGTGCCGCAAGCAGCTCCTCCGAGGCCGGGCAGAGACACGGGGACCACCGGGAACAGCCGGGCCCGCGCCAGGCGGGGCGGCCGCGGGGTGGCCGCGCTGTCCCGGGCTCGGCGCTGTCCCGGGCTCGGCTCTCCCCACACCGCCGTGCCGGGCGCCAGGAGGCAGCGCGGGCTCGGTCCGTGCCCGCCCCGGCTCGGGATAATCATTAACCGGGCCCGGCCGCCGGCACCGCGCCCCGCATCGCCGCCGCACTCGGCAGGGACCGGCGGCCGGGCACGCACCGACCCCAGCCCCGGCACCGCCGGGGCTCCGCGCAGCCATGGAGGGCGAGGCGAACGGGACCGTGCACTCGTCCTGCGGCTCCAGCGAGCCGCCCTACTCGGAGGAGCTTCTCCGGAGTAAGTGCGGGGCGGGAGGAGAGGGGGCTGCCCGCCGGACAGCCGGGGCGGCCCCTGCCCAGCAGCGCCCTGGGCACTCACCCGCGGCGGGATGGCGGGAGCTGGCCCGGCCTGTGCCCCTGTCCCTGCTGCTGCCTCTACCTGTGCCCCTGTCCCTGTGCCTGTCCGTCCCTCTGCCCCTGTCCGTCCCTCTTCTCCTGTCCCTGCTGCTGCCCCTGCCCGCGCTGCTGCCTCTGCCTGTGCCCCTCTCCCTGTCTGTCCCTCTGCCCCAGTCCCTGCCCATCCCCTGTCCCTGCGTGCCCCTTCGCCGTTCTTCCCCGGCGAGGAAATCCCCGAGCGGAGGCCGGCACCCGCCTGTCTGGGGGCCGAGCGGGCTCCGGGGCAGGGCGGGAGCGCGGCACGGCCCCAGCCCGGGCTCGGCTGGGGTGGCTCGGAACAACGGGGCGGTGCGGCGGGACCCGAGCGCTGAACCGGCCCTTGGAGCTGCGCCGGGCCTCGGGCTCCCTCCGGTGTGATTTAAGGAGTGGAGGTGTCACTGAGACGTGCACTGCCCCGCCTGCAGCCGAGGCTGGAAGTGCCGGCGTTTTTTGAAGCAAGTTGGATTAAAGAGACTGGGGCAGAGGCTCTGCTTTGCCTTCCGATTGGCTGCGGGCTCGGCAGGAGTTAGTACTGATGATGAGCATGAACTTCTCCTAAATTAAGCATGCGATGCCTTTTTCTGTCTCTGGAAACACATCCCTTGGGAGAAAATACACTTCAGCTGTCAGTTGTGGGTCAAAGTTCATACCCATACCCACTGTCAATGATAAAACCTATAATCTATGGGTAAATGTTTAAGGGAGAAGCAAAAAATATTTGGTGAAGACACCAAGTTTTATCTCGGGCTTGGGGTATCAGGGACTTTTCCTTACATTGCTTGTGTGCCCTACAAAATTCCACCGAGCTTCTAGTAAGTTTGCCTGCCTAAGGAAGTCACTTCTAACATGCCTATGAGCATATGATGGAAGCAGAGAACTAATACTGAGTGAATACATGTTTCCTTGTAGCCTGCCTGGAAAAGTTCCCAGATTATGTATTTATTTCTGCTACATATTTACATTGATCTAAGGATATTTGTCCTGGAACTCCCCCTTTCTGAAAGTGACTATTGCATAATGCTTTCAGAAGGTGAAGGCGTATTCTTCCTGCCTGCTGTCTGTGGATCCTGGAAAGATTTAGTCATGAACTTCAGTATTTCAATGGTTCTGTGGAGTCAGTGTCTGCCTGTGTAACTAGGGATGAGTGCAAGTATCTGCAGGAATAAGGCAAAGAAGCCCCTCAGAGATGGCACTGTTACATTAATATTTGAAAAACTTATGAAATAAATCAGAACTGTCTGTTTGCTTTTCTGTCTCTGCAGGCCTTGACCTTCCAGGGAGATTTCTCTTTGCAACCTTGACTCTGATGACGCTCATTGCCATTCTGGTGTTTATAGAGGAAGCAGTCTACATCTACAGGAAAATCCCTTCCTCCAAAAGATCAATCATAATTTGGATTAATGCTGCAGCTCCAGTAAGTTAACATGGAAATGAGATAAAATTCAATGCTGAAAATAAGGCTTCCCTGAAAATCCACAGGAGCCACATGAGCTCTCTGCCCTTCATACAATCTTCCTCCCTTTTCTTTGTAGGTGATCTCTACTACTTCATGCATTGGCATGTGGGTTCCTCGCTCAACAATGTTTACAGATTTCACAGCAGGAATGTGAGTATTCTGCTTGTGTCTAGGTGTTGCTCCAAACCTTGAATTTCTTCCCTTTAAACATCTGCTGCTCTTGGTAACACAGTCATTCTGTAAATTTAACAATTCAGTAATTTCTTTGTTTGAATTGAAATCTCTTGGCAGCTCTTTCCTGGGAGGTGGAAAATGCTGAAACAGTTCCCAGTGCTCCACTCCCCTAGTGTGGGAACGTCAGTGCGAAGGATCTGTGACTCACATGTAATTGATTCCTTGGACTGACAGTCTCTTTGGAGCAGCAGTCTGTCTTTCCTCTCTCTGCATGCCATGTGGAATGAGAGTCTGGCCTGTGACTTCTTCCCTGCACTTTTACTAATGATGAGCCGTGGAGGTCTATTATTAATGGTGCCAAGTGAGCCCCCAGTGAGCACATCAGGGTGAAAATGTTCCACGGTTGTCCTGATGAAAGCACTTTATGTGTGAGCATGACAGCTCTGGCATGCACAGAGAAGAAGGGAGAAATGTGCTCCCTGCTTTCTGCAGGTGATGGCACAGCCCTGGTGGGCAGGACTGAGTGGGGGTGTGCTGTGGCCCTGAGCACTCCACACGTGGAGATGAGTAACAGGGTAAAAGAGGAGGGACAACACAGGAGTAGGGAATGCTGTTGGCATGTGGCAGTGTGTGCAGGTAGTGCAGATTGCCAGAAACTTCCATCAATCCAGTCCTGTGGCACTTCAAGCAGGTTTAAATTCCCTCTTCTGCCTTGCCCAAGCTGCAGGCAGTGCAGCAGAGGACCTCTTTTATTGATTGGGTTTCTATGTTTGGCAGCATAATCTGCAGTTCCTGGGTAGGGTTGAGAATGTGCACCTGGGGAAGGAGGGAGAGGTGGAGTTGCAGCAGTGGGTGCTTTGTCTGCAGAGGAACCACACCCTGCCTGGGCCAGCACACTCAGTGATAGCTATTTATGTGAACCTAGCCATGTTTGTTGGTTGAAAGCCCCGTTTGAGGAGCAAGAGGGCTTGTTCTAAAAGGTTCAGACTAGTGAGAACTAGATAACTTCTGGACAAGCACAGCCAGAATGAGGGGGCCAGGAAAGCCTGTGCTTTAACAGCAACTCTACCCCCAGCCCCCAGAGCAGCTTTGGGAAATTCCACACCTGCTCTGTGCCTCTGTTCATTCCTCCTTCAGTGAGGCTAGGGCAGTTCTGCTCCTCCAAGGTGATGGAAAGCAGAAGGTGTCTCAAAGACAGAGTTAGAGCTTCTGTTGATTGGGAAGCACAAGCTGTAAAAGCCCTGTACAGGAGGTGGCACTGGCCTGCACAGGCATACGAGACACACAGGCAAGTTTGAGCTGGAATTCTCTCCCTCTCCCAGATTTTTTGCCATAGTTATCCACAAGTTCCTGATGATGATGATTAAAGAGTGTGGAGGGCAGAAGGTGCTTCTCAGACGGTTTGAAAATGGTCACTTCACCATCACCACTGGCCCCTGCTGCTGCTGCTGCCTCTGCCTCCCTCGAGTGCCCATCACCAGGTGAGTCACCCCTTTAGGATTCCCCTTTAAGGAGCCTAAAAACGGCTGCTGGAATTCAGCCAGCTTGGCAGGGCCAGGCTCACAGCAAAGCTTCCCAAAAGTCAGTCTCAAGACAGCTCAAACTGTTTATTTCAAACAGCATCCTCACTCTGGGGCTGTACACCACCACTAATTTATTTAGTTTCTATAATGCAGAGGTGTGTGGGAGGAGAAATTTCTACTCTAGAAAACCTGATAATTGACATTTTAGTTTCTTTTCATTCCAGAAGGGAACAAATGTCTCGAGATTGGGTATTTTTCACAAGCAGAATTGTCAGATGGAGGCTCTCTTGATAGAAAATTTCTATCACTTTGATAAAATGAAAATGTTTCATTCTGATTTTGAGTCTAAAACTACTTAAGATTAAAATAATTTTTAGAACAAAAAGTAGATGTAATTCTTGTAAAGCTTTGTCTGGTGAGGCAAAAGCAGATGTTTTCTTCTTCTAAACTTAGTATTAAAGCATCTTTGAGAAGGGGGTTAAGGATGGAGAGCTCCAGGAGCCAGTATACTGTAACATAAACCTGCCCTCCTTTGAGCACTGCCTGGTGGAGCTCCTCCTCTGGTTAGTGCCACCCCCTCACTCACACACCTCTCCAGGGCCTGGGAGCCTCCTGTATTTCCCTCAGCTTTCCTACTGGCACAGAGCATGAGACTGTTTCTCTCATTATAAGCAAAACCTGAGAGACTGAGAAGAGACTTTTCTATGAGGGCGTGGACTTGAGTGTCAGAGGGTCCTAGGGGATTGTACAATCTGTTTAAAGAAAAGCAGCAAACAGAACACAGCATAGTGGTTTCTGATGCATTTTCAAAAATTCTAATTTTTATTACAATAATTTTTCCTTAAACTGCCTCATTGATATTAGAATTTAAACTTTAGTTTCCATAATTTTATTTTAATAGAGTATAGCTTGTAGCATCTAGGAGCTTGGGAGAGGATCCCCTACTCTGCCTTGCTGTTGTGCAGCCCAGTGGCAGCTTATGCAGGATGATGTCAGCTAATATGGACTCATCTCAGGAGCTACACAGTGCCTGCTACTGCTGGGAGGGAGGACAGCTCTCTGTTGGGGAAAAAAAGGCTTTTTGCTCTGCAGAGGGCTTAGGCCTCCTTCTCCAGTGTCTGTACCACTGGGAAACCCATCTGCTCTCTGCTTCTAACCTCCAGCCTTTTCCCAGTGCAGGGTACCTTTTTAAAGAAAATATATTGGCAAGCTATATGAGAGAAAGGTCAGTCTCACATTCCTTCCATAGGTGTCTTATGGGGAAACAGGGAGCTACCCCAGGGGAGGGATTCATTCTTAAAAAAAAACCCCAATATCTGCAATCCTGGGGAAAACAACGAGGTACAGAAGGCAGTATGACAGTCCATGCACAGGGAGAGATGTGGCAGAAGAGATCTGGTGATCAGTAAAGGTGGGCCTGTGTTAACAAGGGAAACAGCTCATGGCATGGCAGGGACTGCCCTCTTTGTCATATGCATTATTCTTTAAGGCTCTCTGGGAATAATAAATCTTTGAGAAGGTACACACTGGCCCATTGCAGGTCTTTCCACATGGGTTTGTGCTGTTGATAATCCTGTGGTTACCAGCTATATTCATTGAGCAATTCCTGTAATTCCTGGTTCTTAGCTATATCCTTTAGCACACTAAATGGCAGCCTGCTGTCTGTGAGACATCTCTGATGGCAGGGTCCAAGGAACTCCAGTGAAAACAACACTGAAAATATGAGAAATAATGCACAGTAGCAGACCAAAACACGAGGCAGCTGTAGCAGCTGCAGCTTCCCCTGTGGAAGCTCAGGTCAGTCATCTTCCCTGCCCTCTGTTAGAAAGTTCATCTGCCCCTCTCCTGGTGGGCTGCAGAGCTGGCTGGCCAGGTTACAGGTGTGCCCTGGACCCACTTTACACTGACAGAAGTGAGGGAATCCTGAGCTTTCCTGCCAGCCTTGTGCAGTTTGCCAAGTTAGAGACTCTTCCTTTCTTCTGTTAGCCCACAGAGGGGCAAGCTCAGATCTTACATGGTACTCTTCAAGATGCACTGAGAAACCACCAGTCCTTTCACCTAGGGCTGTGTGATCCCCTTTCTCCATCTACCACAGGACTAGGAAGTGGCTGAACAGGCTGATTTGTCCAATTTCATGGGAGTACTGCAATAATAAGGCAACAAGGCAAGAGCAAATGGCATCATTGTTCAGGAACCGGTTGTGCAGCTCCTGTCTCCCTGGTTGGCTTCAGGGCAGAGAGAGACATCATGTTTTGCCCAGCCTTGGTTAGTATGTACTTGCTGCAGACCAGGAAAAGTACTATTTTTGTAGAGACTTTATTAAATAAACACTGGGAAATTCTTGGAAATATTTTCTAATCTTGAAGCTGTTCCTCCCCGGATTTTAGCCACATGCTACAGAGGAGTGGAAAAGTTTTGCAGTTGACAGTATCCAGAAAATGTTATTAAGGTTGCTAATACATCTTGGCCTATCTAATTTTTTTTGTTGCTTTTTTTTTTCATCCAGGCAAACTCTCTTTTGGCTGAAGGTGGGCACCTTTCAGTTGGCTGTCTTTCGGCCTGTGCTCGTATTTTTATCAATAGTGCTTTGGACTAATGGCAATTATGTTCTTTACAATGTAAGTAACTATTTTAATCAGAGAAGGTCCTCAAAATCCATAGGTTTCAGGGCTGATGTAACTATCTTAACCTACAACTAAACTGTGAAATCTGGGACCATTTCCAGAGTGAGTCCTTACTGTATGCTTTTGACACCTGAAGCATATAATTTCCTGACATCCTCGATTTCTGCCTTCTTCAGCTCTCTTGGAAAGAAATTGGGCATCAGAGAGGGTTGGGCATCAGATTATACATTTCCCAGGTGGTATGGTTAGAATAGCAGGACTGCAAGCTGCCCTGTGGGATGTATCTGCCCCGTGTTTTGTAAGGTACAGCCTTAAGAAATAAGTGTATGTACAGGCATACACTTAACAGGAAGCCTAATTCTATGTTTTTCAGCAAGACATGGTGATTTTTAGATCTGCGCAAAATGAAAAGATAGTACTGTACTTCTGCTTTGCACCATGTAACCTGCAAGATGATGGAGAAATCTGTATCTGATTATAATTTGGCACCTCTTGGATAACTCAGACTAAAAGCAATATTTTTGTTGTTGTTTCATGGTATAAAATGAATGACCCACCTGAGATGTCAGGCTGAACCTGCTCTCATGAGCTGTTGAGCATTGCCAGGCACTGCTGGGGTCTCTGAAAAGGCAAACACTCCTTGGCTGGCAATTGCAACATTGAGGGTTGTGTCACTTGCACCTCCCCAGGCTGGACACGTCTCTGTGTTGGTGCCTGCAGGAGAGAGCCTGTGCCAGTGCTCCAGTTCATACTGGGCAGTTCCCCATGCAAAACCCAGCAACTGCTGCTGCCACCAGCTCTCATGCAGATAGAAAAAAGCATTTTAACATCATCCAGTTCACTGCTTCTTCCTGGAAACACTGAAGTAAGGTTGTATAAGGTTGTGTGATTTGCTTCTCAGGTGTCTCCCAAAGGACCTGCACTGTGGATCAGCTGCTTCATTGGTGCCCTCACCCTTTGTGCTCTGTGGGCAGTAGGAATCATGTTTCGAAAAGTTAGGATTCTCCTTAAGTGTAAGAACATTATCCCAAAGTTTGCTCTTTATCAGGTGAGAACTTTAATATTTCTGATAAGTATTTCTCTTAACTGCTGATACTACTCTGCCTTTCTTGTTCTTGCTCCTTTGCTGAAAATTTATGGCATTTTTTCCCATTAAATACACTGTGCAAAGCCATATTTTACCTGATTAAAGCTGAATCCCTTTCAAGCATTCTCCTTGGCTGCTGTTCAGATTAACTTTGAGCCAATTTACCTCTAGTCTCAGGAGTGCTGGAGATGTGAAAGCCATGTAAAATCTGTATATCTTTAGACCACTGAAATCACAACAGCACTTTCTGTGGGGCTGGAAGGAAGCTTTGTAGCTGTGGTATCCTGAAATGCAATGTTAAAATGCTGGTGTGTACCTCAGAGAGGAGATGTTGCATTGTGCAGGCAGCTGTTGTTTGAACTGTTCCAGCATTCCACAATATGCTGTTTTAACAGTATTTTTCTTGGCCATTCTGAACTTCAGAATTAGATAATAGTGAAAATACTGGCTGCAAATCATTAAACAGTAAGGAACAGAACCACATAGGTTAGACTGAAAAAGCACAGGGTCAAGGCCACCCTCTTCCACATCACTCTGAACAGAGCCCAGCAGAATCCTTGGAAATGTCTCCTCCTTGAACAGCACGTGCATCAAGGCTGGTGCACTGAGTTAGGTAAATTATTAAGCACTAATAAAGGCAGAAAACAGGATGGTCCCACCTGCAAGGCTGTGCTAGGGTGAATTCAGGTTTGGGATGGCAAACTCTGTTGATGTGAGGGTTTAGACTCAGGCAGTTCCACCGGCAGCCACAGAGGCGCTTGTATAACTCCATGGCAGCAAAGGTCTGGCTCAATGGAATGGGATGAGCAAGTGGTGGCTGCTGAACTCAAGCTGTGAAGAGTCCCTCATACCTTCTGGCAAAGCTAGTCTCATATTTTGGGGACCACAATATCTCTGCTTTGGCAAAAAGAGGAGACAACAAGGAAAAATGTTCTTTGAGTCTTTCTTCCGTTAAGGAAGAACATAAGCTCATAGGTCAAATTAACTGTCATTTTTTAAACATTGTTACCTATTATTCAGAAGTCAGTATTATTTGAAATCCCTGCTGTGAAGTCTGTGTATAATGTACCTCCCAAATGAAGGCCTGAGAAGAAATGCTTTTCAAGTCCTGGATTAATTTAATACTCCTACTCAGAGCAATATCATCCTGAACTTAAGATGAATTCTGCAGAATGGCAGGCACCCTGCTGGTAGGTGAGGGGAAAGGGAGGGCAAGCAAGGAGGAATGAGGCAAAGGAGGTTTAGTTATCAAAGCAGAATTGTTGTGTGAACTATAAACCCCTTTCTGGTAGCTAAGGCATTTGTTTTCTGTTTCTGGTGCAGTTCATTGTCATTCTGAACCACCTGCAGACCACTATTATCAACATATTTGCTACACAAAAAATCATTCCCTGTGCTCCACCACTCTCCTCTACAGCAAGAGGATCATGTAAGTTTTCTGGGGGAAGAATGTTCTTCATTGACTTATAAAAGTACCAATTCAGTGTTGCTGATGGCAATCTGTGGTGTTTTCCCAAAATACAAATTCATGGTATCCCTAGCTTTTGGAGAGTCTCATTTTTTAGTTTAAAAACAATAACAAAAGTTTCATAGCTGTCATGGTTGTAGAGAACAACTTGATAATGAGAAGAGCTGGAATCAGAAATGAGAGGAAAAGAAATCAACATGCATAATTACTGTTAAATCTCTTGTGTTTTGGATGCATAATTTATTGCATTCTTATTGATGGGCAGTACTGGTATTCTGTAACAGATCTCATTGCTGAGTGTGAGAAACACAGGGACAGGATGAGAGAGTTTGTTCCTTTTGCACAGGTGAAAATGAATAAGCCAATTATTCACTTTTTGTTTGATAGTAATTTCCCCTTTTGGGGGGCTTTTCTTTGTCTCCCTTTTTCTTTTCTTTTCTTTTTTTTTTTTTTTTTTGGCAGACATTGCCCAGCAGCTGCTCATCATGGAAATGTTTCTGATCACTGTAATCTCCAGGGTGGTCTATCGGAGGAAATACCACGACCTGGAGCCTCCACAGTGTGTGGCTGAAGAACCTGGGGACAGGAAGCAGACTCCTGAGGTTATCCTGAATGGTGCCACTGTGCAAGATGCATTGCCAAAGGTTTAGAAGTGCTCCTGTTATGCAGGAGCTGTAAGATCAGCTTCAGGAACTTCTTGCACCAAAAATAGCCCCTGTCCATGTCAGAACATGGCATGAGTGCTTGTGAGCTGCAGTACTGAAAGACCAGTAAAGATAATCCTGTTGATTCTCCAGCCATGTGTGCATGGTGTGAGGGTTTTCACACCATGTAATTTACTAAGATTTTGTACCATTTTATACTGTTACTGAGCACTTGATGGTGCCAAACTGTCTTAAAATATGATTTTTATTTATTTTTTAGCTATTAGAATGGCTATGATTTAGAGGTAATTCAAAGTAATTATTTTTCCTCTTTTTTGACTTTCAAAAAATCTTATTTCACCCTGGATTGCTGTCATATGTCCAACACAGCATTTTTCCATGCTTCCTCCATTACAATAGATCATCTCTCACTCTACACCACAAGCTCACCATAGCTAATTCTGATCAGTAAATACAATCTCATGTTTGTTCTGAAATCCCCAAATCTATGGGAGCTCTTCACCTACAGAGACAATGATCTCTCTAGGGCAAGACTTTTTACATTCCTAGTCAATTCACCTCCTAAATTGGTAAATACACAGTTACTGTTTGTCAATATGTCAGGTGTTCTTCCTGCAGACAGGAGGTTCTCTGTCACTGGGCTGGAAAAGGAAAGTAGGAGTTAGAGTCTGGGATGTCTTCTGGTCTGTGATGTCACGTGGTGCTTTGGTTCTCTGCTTGGTAATGAGGATAAAGCCACTCAGGATCTCTGCACTAGCAGTGAGGATGGGAGTGATTAAAAGGACTGTTGGGGTGCAGGCTGAACAGGAGCCAGCATGTCCCCAGGCAGCCAAGAGAACCAGTGGCACCTGGCCTGGATCACCAAGAGTGTGTCAGCAGGCCCAGGGCAGGGCTGTCCCACTGGTGAGGCCACACCTCAAATCTTTTGTTCAGGTTTGGGCCCCTGGCGGGGGGCCCCTGGAGGACATTGAGGTGCTGGAGTGTGTCCAGGGAAGGACAAGAGAACAAAGCCAGGCAGATGAGAGTCACAGGACACTTTGGGTTGGAAGAGACCTTTAAAGGACATCTGGTCCAAGCCCCTGCAGTGAGCAGGACATTTTCACCTAGATCAGGTTGCTCAGAGCCCCATCCAATCTGACCTTGAATGTGTGCAGGGACAGAGCACCTGCCAACTCTCTGGGCCACCTATTCCATTATTTTACACCTCTCCCTTTAAAAACATGTCTTCCTTATATCTAGCCTAAATCTATGCTCTTGTAGTTTTTTAACATTTATCCCTTGTCCTATTGCAACAGGCCCTGCTAAAAAGGGTGTCCCCATGTTTCTTGTGGTCCCCTTTAGGTACTGGAAGGCCACAACAAAGTGGCCTCTTCCCAGAGTCTTCTGTTCCCTAGGCTGAGCAGTCCCATCAGGCTGAAGTGCTCCAGTCCTCTCATCATTTCTGTGGCCCTTCTCTGGACCCACTCCAGCACACAGTAGGGCTTTATTTATGGCTCACGTTGAATTAAAACATTGCATTCTGTTTGGGAATTGGTGGGAAATGAAATACACTGAAAACAACTAGTGAACCACCTGAAGTAGAAATTGGGGCTAACTTAAAATGTTTTCTTCTTTCTGATTGAGGTCAGAAACAAGATTTTCTTTAACAACTGAAGGATTCCATTATAGTAGAAAACTTGAATTATTTTTGTTTTGAACTGGTTGATGCAATTTTTATATTTAATCTTTTTTTCTAAGTAGGCAGTCTGGGAAATTAATATAGACTCTTGGACTGCATTAATTTGAGAGAATCTGCACTTTTCCCTTGAAAAATAATTTATGTGAAAATTTTTACTCTGCATTAGAGTGAGTGCATTAGAATAAGTTAGCTGGGATCAGCTAACTTATTCTTAACATGACAAATCTAGTTAATGTATTTTAACATTATGACTATTAGCATATTCCTCATGTTGCTTTGTATCAGTGCAATCTAGGGTACTTACACAGGTATGAAGAGCAATACTGAATTTCATAACAGCATTGGGGATGGTTGGCTGCAAGTACAATCAGCTTCAAAATTGGAAAATAAAATATTTTGAGTTGGTAAAGCATCTTTGTGTTTTCTGTAGTGGTTCAAGGGAATGCTTTGATGGGTGGGATCTGTGGCATGGAAAAGCAGATCCATGTGCTGTAGCTGGAGAGTGCATTTGAAAACAGATGGAGTGTGCAAGAAGTGTGTCTGTAGGTCCAGAGGAGGCTGCTGGGGCACTGCAAAAGTCTTCACTCATTGCTGTTGGGCTGGTGTCTGTCATGTCTGTTAAAGTATCTTGTAAGTATCAGTGCGGGCCTGATTTAGCCACAGGTATTCCTAGCTATTATGCTTTTGGATAGGTATTTAACACTTGTTGTGACCTTCCTCTGACATATTTCAGCAATAAGATGTACTGTGGTGGTTGTCAAGCAGACTTTGGATTTGGCAGCAAATCTGTTTACTGTGTACAGTCATGGAGATCTCATTCCAAACATCACTTACTTACACAGAAACCCTTTCAAAGCAAAATTAGACATACATTTTCTTAAACACACGCCCAGGAGCTTTCCTGAGTTACAGTTTATATGACTGTAGCAGAATGTGTGGGCCTTAATGTTAAAAATTTTGTTTCCCTTTTTTTTTTTTTTTAATTAAGACTCTCTTGCTCACCTCTGGCTCAGACCAATAGCTGTGTCCTGCCTAATGGAGGAGCCTGAAACAGCTGGACTCCATTGCAGGGCCTGCATTCAGGTACTCCTGAAATGAAAACATTGCAAGTCACCACCTCCAAGCTGGACCTTAATCAGTCTGGGGATGGAAAAACAAAACAGAGAGCCAGATACTCCTTCAGTCTCAGTTCTGATAACCATCCCTTTCAGATCACTTTCAACTACGTGTTTGCGACTGAAGTATTTGAAAACAGTTGACAGGAGCTAGAAGATAAATTTCACAACTGGTTTTATACAGCTGTAGTAAAGTAATGATTGTTAGGGTGAGTGCACAACCTTTATGCTGTGTTTGCCTGGGATTACTGTGTGAGGAAGGGTAAAGGTAATGTTATCTGTGTTTTCTGTGATTAACAACATTAAACAGAGATAAGCATACACAGAGGTGTGTGATTGAGGGTTAAGAGGCTTCAGACACGTGGAAGGAATTCATTAGAACATGGGAGAAGATGAGTCATATGCTTTGGGTGTCCATGTGCTAAAGATGCAGGCAGGAGGGTGAACACTGGCCATGAAATCTCCTGGAGTGTCATGTAGGGGAATGCATTCCCACACGAGGGGGAATCTCTAACACCTTGTAACGCTGAGGAGGGGGTTGGTAAACAGGAGCTGCTCTGTGCTCTTTTTTCCACCTGTCCTTCAAGCTATTAACTTTAAAGCTGCACCAGCTGAATCCCTCCTGTTTCAGAAAACTGGTGTGGGCTCCTGTTGGCTGCAGTGTTGTCAGTGCTGGAACCTGGAAGGGATTCCCTCAGCAGACCTCCTTGAAAGGCAAGCTTTGCCATGCCTTTGTGTTTCTCATGGCCTCTCACCAAAGGCCTCATGACTGAAGACGCAAAGGATGTTTTTCAAGAGTTAAGAGGTGCTCTGCTGGTTATAGATCTTCTTATCCCTACATCCCACCCTCCAATTGTCCTGTCTGCTCCTTCACCCTCCCATTTGCCTCTGCCTTGTTCTCCCTTGCTTTAGAAAAATCATGTGGGTACCCATCAGGGAGGATGTGCAGGGGTGTAGGCTCACACCTGCACACCCAGGACAGCTAGAGCCTACCTTCTATACAATGTCTGCTTCCAAAAAAAAAAGCCAAGAGAAAATACCCACAGCAATCATTGCTATCCTGTGGTTCCCAGAACTGGAGCAGGGGAAGGATTTGGGTAACATTGTTAAACTCTTAGAGAGTGTCCAAAGGAGGCCATGAGGATGGTGAAGGGCTCTGAGGGGGCCCTTGTGAGGAGCAGCTGAGGCACTTGATCTGTTCAGCCTGGAGGAGACTGAGGGGAGACCCCACTGCAGTTACAATTCCTTGGGAGAGGAAGAGGAAGGGCAGACACTGATTTGTTCTTTGCTGTGACTGGTGACAGGACCCAAGGGAATAGCCTGAAGCTGAGTCAGGGAAAGTTTAGGTTGGATATCAGGGAAAAGTTGTGCATCCAGAAGGTGGTTGGGGACTGGAACAGGCTCCCCAGGGAAGTGATCACAGCACCAAGCCTGACAGAGTTAAAGAAGTCTGGACATTGTTTGGACAATGCCCTCAGGTACAGGGTGTGATTCCTGGGGATGTCCAGGGACAGGAGCTGGACTTGATGATCCTGATGGGTCCCTTCACCTCATCACATTCTGTGATTCTGTTGGAATACAATCAGTGGTAAATTGGACAAGTTAGGGCATAGACGGATTTAGTGCAAGCAGTAGAGAAGCCCTGAAGACTCAGGGATAACAGAGAACACAGCAATCATTTGCTGCACACCTAATGCAAAGGCTAGAATAGATCTGTTGCAACAACTCCACCTATTCAATAATTTGAATAATTTGAGGCATTTGGCTTCCTTACCCTTTCAAAAACAGTCTGAGTGCTGCTTTTGCTGACAGCCATTCACGTGTCTCTTCAGGACAGCTCATGAATCTACTTGCACTCCTTAGCTCCCGGGTAAAATGGATGACTATTTTTAAGACATAGTTTTTGAGGGAAGAGGGTTAGATAACATACTGATCTCTTAACTGCTTTAGATGCTTTACAAAATGTTAGCTAGGTGATTCTAACAGTTGTCTGAATCAGCATGAGCATCTTTGTTTCAGCAAAAGTGGGGAAATCTAGAGGTCTGTCTCTGCATTTTGCTGGTTGGCAATATGAAGACAATCACAACAGTAGACTGAAAGAGCTCGAAACCTATTTTTGTAGAATATTTTTCTTCTTTCTTCACCCCCCCCCCCCCATTTCTCTATTTGTTGCCATTTCTTTGCATGCAAAAGAAGCTTGTTACACCTATACTGATGCTTCTTCCTGAGAAATAATTGAGCAGTTGGTGTTCTGCTGAAGTCTCAGAATAGCCTTTATTGTTCTTCAAACAAGGAAAAGAAATCTCTACTGTGGAAAGTGCACTGAAAACCAGGAAGATTTTATTCAATAGCCTTTACGTTTTTGTGGGAGAAATCAGACAAATTTTGACAATGTTTTGGAAAGTTTTGGTCAATTCTAAGGAGAGAGAATTGTTCCAAGGCAATTTCCTTTTCATTTGCAGGTGTCTTCCCTTCACAACCACACCTAGGCCCCATTCTCTAAGACCTAAGTGCCCCACATCCCTCATGCAGGTAGGATCACAGCATATGTAGAGAACTAGTGGTAGGATAAAATTACTTTTGTTTCCTTTAATGCAATTTAGCAGCTTAAAAGGGTCAGTCTCCCCTCTAGAGATTCAGGCATCAGATCACAGATGTCATCTGGGAACTAAGGAACAGTTTCCACACAAGCTGAAATGGTGCAGACATTTTGGAGAACTGCTAACCCTGAGAAAGTGCTGCCAGACATTCTGCAGAGCAGAGCTGCAGGGAGAAAGGGAAGGTTGCTGCCAAGGGACAGAGTATTGACTCAGAGACAATTAGCAGCTCAAGGGCTCCCAATGAGGAAAAAAAACAACACAAAAAAAGCATTCAAAGCTCTGTAGAAGCAACACCAAGTAGCCCAATAATACCAGCTGAGCAGTGTCAAGGCTCAGCCCTCTCCAAGCAGGCACAGAAGCCAAACCTCCCCCTCTTGGCTGCTCCAGTGCTTATCAAGGGTGGCGAGCACCTTTGCTTGTCAGCTCTGCCCACGGCCTGTGCATATTGACCAATAAATCAGGAGTTTAACTCTTTTAAGCTGTGAAATCCATTTGCTGAGGCTTGGTGCCTAACAAAAGGGAGAGTTGTTCACTATAGGCAGCACCTTCTTGTCTATCACTCTTGGCAAATCCCTGGTTTAAGAGCTAAAGCAGGAACCAGAAGCAGCATGGCAACAATTTTTGAATTTATATTAATCCTTCATTGTCAATTGTTGAAAAAGGTGAGTTTTGAGTTTCAGTGTCTCCCTGTAGCCTTTCATACCCAGCCACCAAAGGGTGTGAGCTAATTGTTAAATTCAGTTCAACAAGTTCCTCATTAGGGTGAAATTACCTGAGTTTGAAATCTGCTAATTTTCCAATCAGGGTGAGTGTTTGCACTTGTAATTTGGAAATAATTAACACATGGTATAACATCAAAACCTATGTAAAGGCTAATGGTAGAAGGACTAATTTCCTTGGCACGAAAGTGGTGTGCTTGGTTTCCTCAGAGTTCTATTACTCTTCTTTCAGTATTGGTATCTGCTGTGTAAGGTGTTCTTGTATTTATTTAGACTGTTTCTCCACAGAGTTATACTTTTTAATGGTAATTTTGTAAAATTAAACTATTGTCTTCCAGGATTGTGGGTATTTTTTTTAAATTTGAAATGTGCTGTACTTCTTTCTTCTTCCTCCTGTTAATGCAGACTTTCCTAGAATTACTAATTTCTATTTTCCCTAAAGGGAGACAATAAACTGATTAGGGCTTTAGCCTGAGTTCTGCGAACTTTCCAATGCACCTTCTCAGGACACCCATGTTCTGATGCTTCAGACCATTCCTAGAAATGTGGATGCCCTGTAGTACTTAGAATGAAAGGATATCCAGGCAGGACAATTAATTAGGAAAGCAGATGTGTACATGGGTGAAACAAATGTAATTGGAAAACACAAACAAATGTTCTACCTTAGTTTCAGCAATCCTGAATTCCAAAATCCTGACATAGCTCAGCTGGTCAGAGCATGGTGCTAATAATGCCAAGGTTGTGGCTTTGATCCCTGTGTGGGCCATCCACATGAGAGTTGGACTTGATCTTTGTGGGTCCCTTTCAACTCAATATATTCTGTGATTCTGTATTAATGGATAACAGTAGCTGGTATAAACCTGGTAGTTTTTCTGGTAAACAATGCTACCCTTGTAGCTTGGAGCATGGCACAAGCACAACTCAGTGCATCAGTGACCTGTCACCACAGGGCTCAAAAAGGAGAGACTTTAATCCCTGGTAGCCAACTCCACCCAAGTGTTAGTCCTGGTGTGAGTGTGCTGTGGCTTTTGACAAGTAGGGTGTGACTTGACAGGTCCTGACAAGGAGAAGAGCCCTCTCCATGTGAGCAGGCAGCCTAGCAGAGGTCCAGTTCCAGCCAGGGGAGCAGTGGCACAGAGTGTGGTGCTTAAGCTCTGCTTGTCCATGACTGGCACGTGGGGCTTTTCTTTGCTTTTTCTCACAGCATTGCCTTTAAACTCCTAAGCCCTCCAAGCAGAGCCTCCCACAAAAAAGAAAGCCATCAAAGGCAGGGAAGATTTAAAAGACATCTAATCTCCCAAAGCTTTGTCAAGCAGCATGCTTTAGCCAGAAATGCTGCCTCAAGAAGCCCTGGGACAGAAATGTGGCTCTTTCTGGGCAGCTCTGTCCTCTTGCTGGTCCACAGATATCTATGGCACCTGTTTGCACTGAGATAGGAATTGTGTTCCAGTAGTTGTGAGTCAGCTCTCGGGAATTCCCTTACTGGACTAGTATCTCTGGCATTTAGGTAATGTGTTTTGAACATTTCCAGTACCATAATGGTTTGGAGATTTCTCATCTCAATGCATTTTTTGATGAATGTAAATAGGGTTTGCTTTTCTTCTTTCACAGAAGAAGCATTTGTGATGTGTGTCCATGCCCATTCACACTGCCAGAACTGCTACACAGAGGTGGTAGGGATTTGCATTTTCAGGCAAGCAGATTACTCCCTTTCTTGGTCAGTTTTGCTTTTTATAGCTCATTGCTTATGAACTACTTTTGCTTGTGAAATTCTGAGCTGCAAGTCTCATCCCTTTCTCTATTGCTCTGTTTCTGTTCACAGCCTACTTTTGTTCATTACATCAGCTGCTGTGGCTTCTGTGCTTCAAAGGAATGATGTGATTGCTTTGGTTATGGGCAATATCTCAGAGCTGTGAGAGCACCTTCTTTTCCCCCTCTTGTGTCAAGCATCCCCCCATACTGCTCATATTTAATGAGGTAAAGAGAGCATGGTCAAGTGAGTGAGAGAGGCTAATACATTAACACTCACAATTTAGATTGGAGATGATTGCTTATTTTCCTGAAGCTATTTTTTTGCCCTATGTACCTTAGCTTCTACTTTTAAAAAAGATCAAATTTCAAATTCTGGTGAAGTAATGCTGCTCATTTCACTCTGGCTTACTGAGCAGCTATTGTGTTACAAAAGACTCACCTGGCAACTTGGGTGTTGACTTTTGGCTTCCTCTGTCAAGGCTGGGATTGAAGCACTAGAGACAGTATTTTGTATTCAGGTTCAAATGTTTGTAACTTCCTGTCTACATTACAGGCTTACAAGTGGTGAGCTCTACAGCATTCTACTAACAAGCTACAAAATGGCTTGCTCTCCTTCTCTACAAAGTCTTTTAAGGCTAAACTATCCAATTAAGAAATGGTACCTAAATTATTTTCACTTTTAACCCAAAACCTAACCACTCATGTCCCACAATGCAAACTTTTCTGTCCAATTACAAAATACCATCCAATCCCATGAAGAAGAAGGTGAAGAAAAACAACCAGCCACTGCCCTAAAACCTCCATCTTGCTTTATATACATTTCTATATTCTAAAACCTTAAACTCTAAGTTTTCCACCCTGTGATATTACACACTCCTATTCAAACTACACACCTGTAATCCCAGTGCCATCAATCAGTTTTGGAAGCCCTCTCCACAGCCTCAGGTCAAATGCAGTGTTGTCTTGTGGGTCTGTGCACAGAAAGTTTAAAATTCTCAGCATCCAGGGTTCCAGCACTTGGGGATCATTTTTCCTGCAGTGCCAGCTGCCTTGGGAGTTGCTGAAGAACCCACACTGTATAAGGAAAGGAGGATCAAAGCCTTTAGGTCATCTGGCAGATGAAGTCCTGCCTGTTGTCTGCCTGGGAAATGATGGTAAGGAGATGAAGCTTAACCAATAGTTTTCTTTGTCTCTTATCCTTTAGGGTACATGCTGCTTTCTACTAGGCAGCCTCTTCTTTCATGCTCCTTCCTCCCTTTGAAATTCTCTCATTGGAGGCCCAAAGATGGCAGTCTCCTGCCCCAGACCACCTGGGGAAAATGGCCCTTGCTGAAATGGAGGATATCTGCCAAAGTCCCCTGTGAGATGCTACCTTGATTGGCTGCCTGCAGGGAGCCCAAGGCAGCTCTGAGCCCCAGGTAAGTAACTGTGAGTTGAAGATGGCCTTTGCTGTCAGTATAATTGTGTCAGAAAACCAGATGGCTTCTGGAAGCTGATAGCAGTCTCAAGCCACTCTCTGCTTTTAATATAAATTGCTCTGTTGTTTGGGGCTGTCCCAGCAGACAGCATCCCTTGGAAGGCCACAGGGAGGTGTGTGTTTTGCTCAGATCCTGAACAGCCAAAGTAGTTCCTCACGTTTCAAGGCAGCAGCCAGGTGCCACAAGGAGCCAGCTCTGAGGTGAGCCTCACAGCTGCCCTGTGCTCCAGCTTCTGCAGCAAAGCTGCATTCATGCATCCATTGCAAAGGAATTAAATAAAATTGTTCTTGTAATTATTTCAGTGGGATTTGGAATTGCTTTTGTAACATTAAAAAAGAGACAATGCTAGTCTTTTGCCAGCAACCCATCATCAATTTTAGCCCAACTCTCCCTGAAGGAAAAGAATGCTGATAAATAGAGAGAGATTAAAAGGATTTCATTTGGATTTATCATTCTTAATTTTCTAGACTTAAACCCTCTCTTTGAATGGCTCTTTTTGAGGAAGTGATCTGAATCTTTTATTACTTTAATAGAATTTGGCTAATATTACTGACCTTATCCCATCCTCAAGCAGGATTTCCACCAACAGATTAAACAGATTTCCCTGGCACTATGGCAAATCCTCTCTGTAAGCAATTATGGCTGAGATAAGACTCGCTCTCAGTGCTCTTCCTCCACCTGAGTAAGCAATCCTGTTGAAACTCTCTCCTAAAGAGTGGTGAGACAAGTGTGACTAAGTGTCAGCTGGCTGTTTGTTTTTTCTTTAAAGTCATGTGATTAATTACTTTGAAGTTTTCTTATTTCTGTACTCTTCTGCCACTTGAAGCTGGATGAAGAAACCCCTGCAACTGTGTTACACTAAATAAATTTCAGTGAGAGACGATTAGTATCATCAGCCTCCGAGGTTCCAGCACACTGTCACCAGGATAGCAAAAGAGGCTGAATTTTGTTTGTGCCATGATGGAAAAAACAGTTCATCCCCATTTAATATCTTTTTATTCCACAGTCTCTCCAGGGATTTCAGTTCCATACCATGAGAAGAAACTTAATTCTGTTAATGAAGTCAAAATCACTGTATTTGAGATAATTCCCTGCCCCTGTTGGAAGAGAGAGAGAGAAAAAGGAATATGATAAAATAATTGTGTCCTCCACATACACATACACCCCTCCACCTTGGTTTCCACATTTCTTCCCGGATGAGGAATTCACTGCAGTAGTGACAGGGTGAGATACGTCACAGATTACAGAGTGAATCTCCCTGTGCAATGCTCAGGGACTCCACCTCAGCATAAGTGGTCTCTAGAGGCTGAGCCCACTCCCTCTTACCTCCTCCAGTGACCAGATTACCAACAACTGCAGGCTGAAGCATCCGGCCCAGCACCAGCACCTGGCATGCCCAGATGTGCAGCGGGAGAGGCGCGGCTCCGGTGCCCGCGGGCACTAGGTGGCACACTGAGAACGCGCCCGGCGCTCCGGCACCCAGCCAGCCCCACGGCGCACGCCAATCTCCCGACAGCGGCAGCTCTGCGCGAATCAGGCTTTTATTGCTGTGTCCTGCCTTCCCTGGCAGGCATGTGCACAAATTTATTTGCCTTAAGTAATATATAATATTAAAATATATAAATATTAAAATATGTAAATATACATAATATAATAAATATATAATGTAATATTATATATAATATAATGAATATATATAATACAACGTATAAACATATTATTAGCGCACAAATTTATTTGCCTTAAGTAATATATAATATATAAATATAAAATATGTAAATATACATAATACAAGAAATATATTAAAGAATAAAATATTATATATAATATAATGAATATATATAATATAAGGTATGTGTGTGTATATATATATAGCCGTCTTCGATTTTGGAGGATTTATTGTTTCAGCTGCTTTAAGGACTGTCTGTCTGCAAGCAGTGATAGGACCCTACTGGAAGGTTCAGGGGATCTGTGATTTATTGGGGGGAATAATGCATGGTGCAGCCCCTTCTGGGTAGTGATTTAACTGAACAATTTTTACAGAATATTTTTGCCACTTCCATCCTTTCACTTGCAGTTCCCAACAGGATTTAAGATTGCTACCACCAATATTATAAACAGAAAGAATCAAGGCTTGTTTGCCTCTTAACCATCCCTGTAGACAAAAAATGTAAATCACAGCAGGTGATGGGTGCCATTCTCGGTTCTTGCTCAGATCCTACTCTACTAGTGCTGCCAGGTGGACGCTCCATCTCCTTCAGCACACAGTGCTCCTGTGTGTTGCAATAATCACAATTTCTCCTATTGTACTTTTTGCTTTGAATTTCGTCCTTGCCAACACAAGTAAGTTAATGGCATGCGAGGCTATATACACGCACAGCTCTTGAGCCCTGCCTCTCCACATGGAGACACCGTGCAGGGACTTTGCGCTGGTTCTCCAGCTTGTGTTCAAGTCCTCTCCCCGCCTGGCACAAAGCAAACAGCTCCTCAGGGATGCATTTTTACAGCTTGTCGGTCTGATTGTGTCTACAGTAACGGTTTAAATTGGATTACTGGGTGTGAAGCAAATCTCCTAATCGCGTTTCTAATGATGCCTTGAGCTGCCCAGGGGGGCTGACCTCCGAGCACTGCAGCCGGATGCCGACAGCTACAGGGGGAGATGTGGTCTCGGAGAACACCTGGAGCTCCCCCCAGCTGCCAGCAGGCTGCCCGTGCCCACAGGACTAGCCTAGAGCTAGCTCAAAATGTGAACAATTGGAAATACCTGTCCACAAAGCAAACCCCTGCACTGTATAGACATAGCCCTGGTGCAACTCAAGTGGTCAAATGCATGTGGAGATACTGTTCCTGATAGTTAATGTGAAATTTCTCCCAGTCTTCATGTAGGAGCAGTTCTTGAATTTCTGTCAGTGATCTCTATACTGTATGTTGTTTCCTTTAAATTAAAGCTTGTGGAGAATTTTCCCATCAATCAGTAAGAACATGCCTGCTGCGGGATACTTTTCTTCCCTCTTTTTCCTTGGGTCTCTATGAAGTACCAGTCAGGACTGTCCCAGGGATTTGTTCTTCTGCAGTATTGGTGGACATGGTACCAGACACCAGAAAAATTCTATTTCATACAGAGAATTAACATAACCCCCTGCCCTACCCTGTGGTCTGTAATGCCAAGGGGATGAAGCATTTTAAAAGCATGCTGCAAGTTGGCTTTAGGAGAATTCAGTCACACAGGGTAGCTGTTTTCAACCTTGCTGGTTTTCACCTTTCACCTTATTCTGATTTGAAACAGGATGTATAAAATCCAAGCTCGATGTGCCCTCTAGTGAGACCTGATTTCTTCCTTCTGACTAAAGAAGTCCTGTCAGAATTTAATGCCCCAGTTTAATCTCTTTTTAAATATGGACAGAGAAGGCCTGTTGATACCACTTAGTAATGGAAAAAAATTCTTCACAGCAATCCTTTGTTAGATAGCAACACTAGCTAGAGATGCCTGTTATCCAGCTCTGTTTTAGCTGGTGGTGTCTGCTAACTTTAGGCCTTGCAGTGTGACTGTGTGGCAAGAAGAGGAGGAGGGGCAGAGTGAGAGGAGGGAGAAAGCCAAGACTAGAGCTCACACCTGCAACCTTTCCTCAATGGGTCATTTTCCCTTGGGCACCTTCTCCTATGCTAAAAGATTGCAAGGTTTTGAAGCACAGCAAGTATTTGCATCAACTAAGACAAACATTACACAGGTACAACTAAGAGGCTACTCAGTTATCTATCAACTACGACTTAAGCTCTTAAACACAGGCTACTTCAGCTAATTATTACAAGGATTACCAAGCAGGTAGGCAGCTGTTGGTTGGAGGGGAGTTTTCATTTCCATGACTCTTTGGAGAGGATCATGATCCCTTATCTAGCCAAGTTGCTGTTTGCTGAGTCTCTGTTTTCTTTCTGAGGGTGTTGCACCTTTTGCCTCTCCTCAGTATTTCCCAGCTAACTGTTACTGCCTTTACAATTTCACTTCTGCCTGTGAATTTACTTTCATGTGGTGTTAGGCTACACTCTTGCAGCTGAACAAGAATGTTCTAAGCAAGACTCAGCCAAGGCCTTGCACTATGCCACAGCAAAAGCAAGCCTTGGGTCACAGGCAGCTGAACATCTGGGCTGGTGTTTAGCATCTGAAAGTTAGCAGCATGTTCGCACCAGAACCAAGGTAAAGGCATAATATTGCTCTTTGTTGTGGCACCCAGACTGATGACATGCTGATCATTAATATTCAGGGCAGGGGCAAATTATCATTAGGGCAGATTAGAGCACTGGCTCTGGGTAGTTTGGTACCATTATGAAGTTCAGGCTGGACAGCTCATCATGGCACCAGCAGCAGAGTCCTTGAAGTAACCACTCACTGTATCACAGGTGGTTTATCAGATAAACACACTGGTTTTGATTGCTGTAAAAATCTAGTGATAGAAAATATCCCACTGGCTCAGACATATTGTCCTGGGGGTTGTGTTGATGCCTTAAGAAGGACCAAGTGCACCAGAATGCTTTCAGCAGGACTGCTGGGTTTGAAATGGGCTGTAACAGATCTGAACAACAAATTTTGCGGTGAAGTCATTTGAGGAGAACAAAGAGAATATTAGAATCCACCTTTTGAAAGTTCAGACAGAAAGGAAGAAGACCAAGCTTTTTGGATAGCAGAGCAGAAAAGCCCTCACATATCTGATAACTGAGAGAATCACTTACATACCAGAAGGTACACATGCAGAGATTGAAGAGTGTGATCTGTGTGGAGCAGCTGGAAAAAGAAAATCTTTGATTTGCTGGTTAATCAGAATGTACTGCAGAGAAATCAATTTAAGGATAATCTCATTTGCTATTTATTTCTGACTCATATTTCCACAGGCCTGGATATATGCATTTCATCAGCCATCTACTTTAGAGAGGAATGGCATAAATTTCAACACATCTGCTATTTTTGCCTACAAAATATTCAAAATTGTTTCTGCAGAAGCTACGGGCAGCAGTGGGGGACATTTATTTAAAGAAACTTGGAACAATGGATCACTAGTGATTAAAATAAAAATGGAAATTACATTCTGGATGTAGGAGGCAAATGAGTATTGCATTTACAATACTCTGGCATTTAGCATGTATGAACCATCATTGAATAGTTGCATTTTGGAAATTTTGAAACCTGGTTGTCTTTTGAAAAATGCAGATTCAAGCTTCTCATTTTATGCTAATGTGAGGAGAGGTGAAGGAGAATACCAGTTTGTTGAAACAAGTGAATTAGCATGTGAATGGGGCATATTGGACTTCTCCCTCTTGAAATGGAGGCTTTCAAAGTACAAAGTAGGATTTAAATCTCACACTGTGATTTTTCCCTTCTCAGAGCCCCAAATCATGTTACTTGTAGTGCATTAATAGGCTTTGAGCCTGTACCCCATCGACTAGAGGTGCTGTCATTTTTACTAATAGCCATAATCTACAAATCTTGCAATCAATGAAACAACCTGTTTTCTCTTCCCCCTCCTAATTCTTCTTTTGGATCTCACTTTCAGTTTTCAGGACTGATGGTTATGAAAACACTTCCAAAGTAAGAATGTGAATGGCAAACCAGCCTGGACTCTCTCCTTCCTCATCAAATCCTTTTTTTTTCTGAGGACTGCACTGTCAGCCTTGCCAGAGAGGTTTGCCTTCAGCGCTGATTTACTCCTTGCAAATAAGATGGGCTTGCAGCAGTATATTGCTGACAAAGCTAGGCTGCAGTGACACAGGAGAATTAGGGCTGCTAAAGGGAAGAGACTTGGGAGGTAGTTTCAGGAATGTTTCCAGCACATGGGTGACTAAAATCTCACAGCTCAAACAGCCTAATTCCATACTGAAACAAGTCAAGCCACCTTCAGTGGGCTCTTTGATATTTTTTGCTCATGTGAAGTAAAAACTCAGGAATCTCTGCTGTGATTGAAATTCCCGAATGGAAGGAAGTTTTTGCCTTCCAAGATCCTCTCCTTCCTCTTCCCCAGCTCCATTCCCCCAAATTAGCCATGGTAGCATGGCCTGCTTTTCAAATACCTGCTTGTATTTGTGTGATGGAGTGCATGTTTTCCTTCCTTCATTGCATTTTACTTGTCTCTGATAATTGATTAAGGCAAAGCAAAACCTCTAGCTGGTTCTAAGTGCCTCTGTTAGCAAAGAAGGGAGATTGCAGTAACTAATGACACCAGAGCTGGACCACTCTGGGCTGCTCTCAAGCCAAGTCCTGCAAATATCACTTGGCAAGATGTTCCCTGCCTCACCCAGCCTGCTTTTATTTGCAATTATATTCACATGATTTTTAACATAACATCGTATTTGACAATAACATGGAGATGCTTTGGTTTTAGTTCTTTTATGTTCTGGGAGTAATGGCTGTCTTCCTCATGAAGTAATACTAGTCCAAGCTCTGTAGCAACTGGATGTGCCTGCTGCAATATCAGAGAGTGGTGGCTAACATCCCCTGGTGCTGCACTGCCAGTTGGAAAGGTAGCAGGAGGTGCAGTTATATCAGGCTGCTTTAAAGGCTGTAAGACTCTTCTTTCTGCTGGCAATGCCAGTGTTTGCCCTTCTGACTAAATCACTGACCCTTCGATGCAATAGCTGCTTTGCTCTGTAGGGAGAAGGTAAGTCACTCAACAAAACAAGTGTTTACAGTTATAAAATTACAAAGGTTGTTTATTTTTGTTTGTTTTTAAAATGGATGTATACTTCTCTTACTGCTCTACTGGGCAATGAAGGTTTCCTAAGCAGTTCAGTGAAAACCTTGATTCATACAGGGCTGGTGTTGGTGCTGCCTTGTATTCAGATGTAGTGTCTCCCAAAAGGATTTATTATAAGACACCTGTAATCTCCTCAAGAGAAGACAATTTAGGTGGCAGCTGGTGGAAAAGACCATGCCATTTTTCAGTTGAAGTCATCCTGACTGTCCTTTGATAGTAACTGGTGTCACATTCCTTAATCAGCTTTACTGCCTGCTGATTTCAATGAACTCAATGTCTGTAATGGAGAATCAGAGAGCTTCTGTTGTATTTACAGTAGATGAGATCCTAAGCATGGCTGAACAAGGTGCTGAAAGGAGGGGCTCTACAACCCCTCTGGTTCCTTTGCAGCTCTAGAGAGGATCTGTAACTCCTCTCCATTGTTTTGATAATGAGCAGGAAGTCGGCCCACTTCTGTTTCTGCAGATTAGCTCCCTAAAGTGGCACAGCCTGAGGCTGGGTTTGTGCCCTCATGGGCAAGGAAATTTACCTGGGAAAAGGATGGGGGAAGTTGGGCAGCAGCTGAAGTGCTTGTGGCAAGGTGTGAGCCTGATACAGACATCAGCTGTACTTTCCACTTGCTTGGACCTGAGGGTCAAAATTGGCTGGTATTGCAAAGTCCAGCCACTGCAGACAGCACACAGGACAGCTCAGGACTGGCCTATCCAGAGCCATTAACTGCTGGGTGCCCTTGGATTCCTAAGCCTGAGCATTAGCAAGACAGCTGAGTGACTTTTGGCTGGGGTCAGGATGTAGAATCTTCCTCAGAGCTGTCTCAGCTTCTTAGCTTCCTTGAAATAGTTTCCCAAGAGATGTATTAATCTGTTTTCATGTATCATGAATGCTATTCTTAGGAGCTACCTTTGATTTGTTCAGTGTGGCAAGGCAGAATACAGAGCTGTATTGAGCTGAAAGTTTTAAGTGCACTATTCCCCCACACACTGCAAGCACACATCCTCACACAGACATGCCTCACATTTGTCTTTGTCTCTATGTGAACCTACATCAAGTCATAAAGATTGAGTGGGATGTCTGTATGTTACTAAAAGAAAAAGAAGCCTCTTTTGAGTGATATCATATATATGGCCAGTGCACTGGGGTTTTTGTAGTGGGAGGGCTCCTATGAGCTCCTGTGAAAGGCCAGAGAAGCTTCCCCCATGTCCAGCAGAGCCAAGGCCAGCTGGCTCCAGGATGGACTCACTGTTGGCCAAGGCTGAGCCCATCAGCAGTGCTGATCGTGTCACTGAGGTAACATTTCCAAGAACAGGGGAAAAACCTGCTCTGGGAACAGCAGCAATTGCAGATGGAGGAAGGAGTGAGAGAAACAGCTCTGCACACACACCAAGGTCAGTGAAGGAGGGAAAGGAAGTGCTCTAGGCAGAGATTCCCCTGCAGACCATGGTAGGTCAGCTATCCCCCTTCAGCCCATGGTGGAGCAGAGATCCACTTGCAGGATCCCTTGCTGGAGCAGGTAAATGCCCAAAGAAGGTTGTGACCCTGTGGGAAGCTGGCCCTGGAGCAGGCTCCTGGCAGGACCTGTGAAGAGCAAAACCCACACTGGAGCAGGTTTGCTGGCAGGATTTGTGACCCTGTGGGGGATCCACACGGAGCAGCCTGTTCTTGATGGACTGCACCCTGTGGAAGGCACCCATGCTGGAGAAGTTAGTGAGGAACTGGAGCCCATGGGAAAGACTCACATTGGAGAAATTCATGGAGGATTGTTTCCTGTGGCAATGACCCCAAACTGGAGAAGGTGAAGAGTGTGAGGAGGAAGGAGTGACAGAGACAAGGTGCGATGAACTGACGGCAGCCCCCATTTCCTGACCCTCTGCACTTTGGGGAGGAGGGTAGAGAATCTGGGAGTAAAGATGATATCAACAAGAGAGGAGTGTGTGTGGGGTGAAGGTGTTTCTGCAGAGAAGTGCAGCCCAAATTTGACAATTTATCTTATCTGGAAATGTGAGACTCAAGAGCTGTGCTCCACCATGGGTAACAGCTGTAGCTGTCCCTTTGAGGAGAGTCCCTTTGAGGTAGAGGGTATAGATATCTGGGTTTGACTGTGATGGAGGTTCAGCTGTGAGTGCACCTCAAGGGAAATCTCTGCACTTTTTTCCTTTCTTCTCACTTAGAAAAGTTACCTTGTATTTAATTCCATTCATTATGCATGTGTGAGATCAAACTCCCAGAAGTCAGGACACATCAAGTGGCTAAGAGCTGGCAAACATCTGCTGAACACTACTGGAAATGACTTCTAAAGGCAAGCATTCAGCAACCTTCAAAATAAGAATGATCTGTGCTCTTCATTCTGCTTTTCAGTGTGTCCATCATGTGCCACTCCAAGCTGCAGCTGAGAAGAAAGGCACTGAACTACACAAATGTGGTAATGTTATTGCTCATTCGAGTGTGACACCCTCTTGTTTAGCATTCAGTTGCTTAATGAAGTGAGAAGATGACTTTGGATCATCAGTAGTTCCATTCTTATCCACATCCACGTCCATATCCTTATCTAATCTTTCAAAGCTAATCCATCCTACAACAAACTTGTAGGCCTGAGTGATGTTGCAACACGGAGAAAGTAAAACTTCCAGGTTGTCAGGAATCTGCATGGAATCCATTTTTCACCTCAGAAGGGCATTTTATTACTCCTGTTATCTCAAAGCACTCATCTGCAAGCAAACACCAGAGTAAAAGTTTTCTTCCCACCCATGAAGCTGTTGTGCTATGCTTTTCCACAGATCATCAAAACAATTTGCATAATAATTTGCATAATAAGATGCATGTTATGTTTTGTAAGTAGAACAGTTGAAAAAGCTATTTATTTGTTTATCTTGTTAATTACAGGGTTTTCCAATTATTATCTTTGAGAAGGCTCTGAATAGAGACACAGGATATTTTGCCAAATGGTGCTCCTGGAGAAGTCACCAGCTGTTGGCAGCAGGCCTTCAAGGCTGCTTGAAGAAGCCTAAATGAGGCTACCACATTTACCAGGATCAGCTGCATGGATATACCACATGAACATAATGCATTTAATTCTCCCTTGGACTGTGTATTTAAAGACAAATTAAAATAGATTCTTGTTTGGCATCAGTATTGAGCTCCACTATACGCATGGATTTGTGCAACTCCAATGCAGATATCCAATTGCAGACTGATGAGACTCCACCTTGTTAAGAGGAACTGGAAATCAGGGTCATGATGCAAGAGCTCCTGTACATTGCCTACCAGAAAAGCTTCTCTCTAACCCCAAACTGAAGTGCTATTATAACCCTGGCAAGTTTTCTGTTTAGCTTAGGGCTCATTTGCTGTGTCAGTGTACACAGACATAATACTGTGTTTGCCCTCATCTCAACCAGCCTACAAGCTACAGTGTGCACACCATTGCAAAAAACCAAGCAAAATATGTATTGCTGTTTACAGGGAAAAGAAATTCCAGAATCCAGCAAAAAAGCAGTGTCAGCAAGAGTTTTGAAGTCCAGTATGTCACAAAAATATGATGTTTAACTTGAGCCATGTAAACAAGTTAAGTTTCCTTACTGTGCATTTTGAAATCAGTACCAAATAAAAGGAGTGTATGAAAACAGGAATAATAAAAGCTTATTGTTTGGACAAGTGCAGGAAAATTGTTTTAACATAAAAATTGGAGAAACTACAATAATTTGTTTAAACGTTACATGGTCTTAAATAAAGACTAAAATACACACCAATTCACATATAAATCTATAGAGTGAAAAAGCACAATGAACAGTAAGAACTGCAGGTTAATAAAACATATCAGTGTGTGTTATATAAAAGTATTCTAGGGCATGTAATGCTTATTGATTTCAGAAAAGCACTTGATATGACACTGAATTTAAAACTAGCATTTGGTGCATGGGATACAAGGAAACACAATGGGGTGAAAAGTAGATTGATCAATGCAGAACAACAAAGTGATGCATCACTGTTCTTGAAGGGCAGAGCTTCTGTTGGAACGCGACTCTTCTCAACCCACTTTCTACTGCCAAGATCTGGAAGAGGAGGCAATCAGAAAATGCACTTGTGCTTCTCTAATATTGTTTGGTTGGTTGGTTTTTGAGAGGAAAATGGCTGATGATTCATTACAAAATGTGTATTTGCACTCAGATTTTTCTTTATTAACTTGTCTCTTGGCGCACAGGTTCTCCTGGAAAGTGCAGCTCAGGGGCAGGAATTACACTCTGAAAGATGTTTAACATTCAGAAAGCTCCACAATGACAAGCATGACAGCTCTTCTTCCCAGTTGTCACAGAAGCTGAACTTTTATGCTGTTTTATTTAAGGAACCCAATGAAATTGGTGGATTCTCAAAGGAGAATGTTTTGATGTTTCTATAAAAACTGTGGTGTTTCCTGGAAGCTTTAGTTCTCACCTCATGGGTTGCAGTGAAATCCAAAAACCCCTCAGTTTCAGATCTATATGGTAGAGCTGTGAAAGTCCTGGGAAACCTGCTCATCCAATCTTTCAGCCTGCTAGATAGGGTGCAGGTTCAACTTCCTGTGAGATATGTGTTTTTCAAACAAAAAGAGCAGTTTCTTGTTGAAGATTTGAGTGCATGGAAAACAAATCTTTGCAAAATGAACAAAAAGTGCATCTCTATCTCCATGTGAAAATTTTCAGAGCCAAGATGACTGAACCCTGCTCCTTTACATGGCAGATTTTATTCCATTTATCCAAGGAGATGAGAACTTCTCCTGCTGCATGGTGAACTTCAGGTAGCAAGGTCAACTCCTTTTCAGCTTTTCCCCCTGCAAATTTCAATTTTGCAAACAAAAGCGTGATGAGATTATATTCTCCAAAGATAAAGGTATGTCAGGGTGTGATTATGGTTATTCAATCTAAAATAAAGTTTTGAGTTTTCCCCTGGAAGACTCCCTAGCAAGGGAAGGAAAGGAAAAAAAACAAAGAAGAGAAAAATGCCAAACTAGTTCTGTCCTTCTCCTCAGAGTATACTGTCAATCCCATTTTAAAGGACTTAGTACAAAACCCAAAGTTGTGTTTCATATGTACCAGTGACTCTTCCTCAGCTGGTGCTCTTTCAAGCTCTTTCTGGAAAAAAAGATTAAATGTAAATCCGTGGTACCAGTGTACTGACTGCAGTTTTGCACATTTCAAATGCAAGTTAGGACCTTGCTGTGGGTTTTTATGTGTTTTTAAATAGTAAAGGAAGCACCAAGACAGTCGTATAGGGAAGGGGTTGTTCTAGTGTGGTTCTGTGCCACTCAGTCATAGCTCTGCCTCACTGGTTCCAATGGTTCCCTTATGGAAGAGGCAGGACAAAATATGGCAATAAGGACACTACTAGATTCTTTTGCTCTGCATTTACTCTCAGTTATCTCAGTGGCAAGAATTTTCTCTTCTGCATGCCTTAACAATTTCAAAAGAAAATAATCTATTCATTTTTCTTTAGACATGAAAAGGTTTTTTTGTCTATTGGAGAATCTGTCCATTAAAGCTGGACACACAGATGGTATCATCTGATAAAGAGCCAACATCAGCTCCATGGGGGCACCAGCTTTAATTTAAAGCAAATTACAGAGGACAAGTCTGCAACTGAAGAAAGTGTGGAGTGCATACTCTAAAAAAACCTAAGACTTCTAAACCAGATAAACCATTTGACAAGCCATGGTATTTTTGGTTGCAAAGAGAGTCAAGATTTTCTTCAAACTGCCAGCGCTTAGATTTGCTGAGTGCAATCTTTGATAGTTTCAGATGGTTCCTTTAGAAAAACTGCTGAACTCTGCTGGTCAACTAACTAGGATGAGAAACACTAAATGCAGTGACTACCAGCTTTTTCTGGTAAAAAACTTGGTAAAAACCCTTTATTTTCTTGGGTAATAGACAAGAATGGTTGAAAATGTAGACGCAAATGCAAGAACTATCAATCTTCTGAACATTGTGGGTAACAGTCCTTCCAAAGTTACCCACTGGAGTGCACAAATACTAGAAACTGATGAATTATTAAAAATAAAACCAGATCCTTTTTAAAGTTCAGGAAAGCTTCAGTAAAGAACCTTATCCCTTTCTCACTCCATGTGTTCCCACTACTTGATCCACTACTTCAATCTACCCTCGAGAGCAAATAATGCCAGGCAGGAAAATACAGTGGGGTTATTGACAAATATTAGTACTGTGAAGAGCAGGAATTTGTATGAAACATCCTCTATACTAGTTTTTCCTGTTCTGTGCTGATTTTTCTGTCATCTTGTAAGAGGTACTTTAGGAGTATAATTTTCTGTGTAAATTTTTTCCAAATAACTGTTATTGGTTATTATTATTGTTCATGTTTCAATTGTATTATCCCCATTCTCAATAGTGCTTCTGAACTTTAAGAAATAGGGGTTATATTAACTTCAATATAGGTTTATTGTTTTGGTAAAAAAAATCCAATGAATTCCATGAAGTCAATGTGTCTAGAAAACACTAATAACCATGTTTTCTTGATTTACAGTTTAGCATTACTTTTCCCCTCCTCTGACATCCACACAAAGAAGTTCATTATGCTGAATCCCCTGCAGCTAGTTTATAGACCTACTATGTATTCTGCAGTGAAATAAAACAAGCTTTGTTAAGAAGATTATGGCTCTGGTGTTTTAAAGGTCTGAAATTTTCACTGTGAATAAATGTTACTTGGGTGAAATACTACATGCAAAAGCTTTGATCCCTGAAAACAAGTGCATGTAATATAAAGGTCCAGAAAGAGCAAGATCTGAAAATGTAATAAAAATGCATCTTTTAAAATCTCCATACCAAGTTTGACTATAACTTTCTGTAGGAGTGAATTTCTAATTTTAACTCTTTAGCAGTCTCTCTCTTAGCACTTTAAGGGCTAAGAAAACTCAAACTTAAGGAGAATTTTATTTTCTGGTAACTTTATTTTCTGATTACTAGTCATAGAAGGGTCTCTTATTTATCTCTCTGGCTCCACTGAATTAACAAATAATTTGCTGTTCCATACAAGGAACAGCAAAGGCTCTCCCATGTACACTCTGTCTTCAGGGCACACAGTCCCTCCCATCATAGCTAAAACACAAACCCAGGAGAGGCCAATTTTTAAGTATTGCTACTAAATCCAGTGGTCAACAGTCAGTGTTTGAAATTTCTGAGGGCAGAAAACATCAAAAAACTTTGTTTTTGCAAATATTCTCTACATCAGTTCCTCTGTTTTAGGGAATCACTCTGTAGCAAAACCTGATATTGCTGCTTTTCCCTCTCAAAGTTTCTGTGGTTTGTGAGTCAGAAGCATTGCACCAACTCCAATGCAGAAAACCAAGAAAAATTATTAAGGCAAGATTGTTTACTCAGATTTAATTATCCATCTCCTTTGTCACAGTGATGGCAACAAAAACAGATTCCATGATGTGTCTGGGGCTCCCTGGGAGCAAGGCAGGGGCAGTGGGGCTGGGTGGTGCTCCCTAAGCCAGGACACCACAGGCATTTGTCATCAGTGCAGGGTTCTGGCCAGTGTCCATACCTAGACCCTAATTCCCTTCCAGGTGCTGAGACTTCCAGTTGCCTGTATGCTCACAGATTCTAACTGAACAAGTGACTAAGTTGTTCTGGCTACTAAATGGCCATGTAAAGCTGAGTCATCTTTGACCCCTTGGTTAATTCTAGTTATTCCAGATTTGAATCTAACTGGAAAATATGAAAATAATACCCTCAGTAAAAGAGAAATGATAAAAACACCAGAGAAGTTCAGCAGTGTTAGGTGTTATCAACATTAAAATCAAATTTTCTTAAGGGGTAAATATTTTTTTCCTCTATGCTTGTAGAAGCTTTTTAACATTTAAACAAAGATGCAGGGGGCACTCACAGAATGAGTTCAGGAATCTTTTCTGCACCAAATATGTTCTGAAATACAAAAAGAAGGCAGGTATGAGGTATGAGAAATTCAGCTGGTCCAAAAAGCAAAACTCAGCTTATCATTTAATCCTATAGATCCCAGTGACATTTTGTATTTTTCATGGTTTATGCCACTAACTTCTCTTTATTTAGGTAGATCGTTTAAGAATTAGGTTTGTGTGTATGCCTGCTACTGTCTTGCACTGGCCAAACCACAGCTCTTCCCATGAGCATTTTCTGTTCTCTCATGCAAGTCTTGCAGTCTTCCTAAGCACAAGGCCATGAAGAGTTGCTGGGTGGGTCTGGGATTTGAATGTCTCTGCAGTGTGTGTTTGAACAGTTCTTGGAGAATTGGGTCTGTTGGTTATGTCATCCATTTCTCCAGAGCTGAGAGAAGCTATTGGGAGTCTGTTTGATGAGAAGAGCACATCTCTGTTTTGCAGTGACTTTGTGCACGTCCTCATTGTGGTTTTAGTCTGTATCACTGTTGACAAAAACAATTCCAATTTTTCACATGGATCAGCTAACATAGAATTAAGAAATTTCCAAAAAATGATGCTGTGATGCTTTATATTGCAAAAATGATTTTGTGTTTAAAAAGACAACTCAATAGTTAACTGTTGTCTTGTTACTTTTTGAAGCCAAAATCACACTAGAATTACTTGAAAATGTGAAAGATACATAAAATCAAGTGGCTTAAATGCTGATAATGAATCATACTTTGAAGCTGCTAATTTCATCTTAATTTGAGAAATGTTGTTCTGTCTTTAACAAAAAAAGATATTGTTTTCTGCCAAATAATTCCACATCTGATTTGAGTTATGCTCTAAAAGAATCACAATCAAATCCTGATGAGTATATAACAAAAGTTTTAAAACACTTTTCCCCACCTGCCAAAAAAGCTTCAGAATTACAGTAGATGATTCATTTTGTCAGACTTGATTACATGACATGCCTCTTCAAGCCAGTCATTCCTATAAGCTGCAACTGAAGTGATTTTAAAATGCTTTACAGTTATTTTGTACATTAGGTCAGGATTTCTCAGTCTCAAATTCTATAAGGACAATCATGACAGAAAGGATGGAGAGAAACTTCCAGTAATTGAAGAGTACTGGTTTCATTTGCAAATCAGCTATAAAATTAGAGTAATACTATCTTGTACCTGCTGAAGCTTACATTTAATTCACTGGAGAAAAATAAGGAATTGGTCACCAGTTATTTGTCTTAAATGTACCTAAACCACATCATAGCAAAAACCAGTCAGTGACTGCACTCAGTGATACATTTTGATTCTCCAATACCTCGCTTCATTTTTTTATTCTAGTCATCAAAATTAATTATAATTGTATTCAGATGCTTTCTTAGATAAAAATGGGACTTTTTCAGAAAATTTCAACTATTGTCACATGCAGTGAACTTTGTTCTGCCAGCCCCACACCCACTGCAGAACTCACTGGATACCTGAGGGCTGTGTTTTGGCTGGAAGGCAGCTGGGCAGGCACCCTCTGATGGACCAGCTGGGACATATTGACTGGTCCATATGAAATGTGAACAGAGGCTGTAGCCAGGTGGGGCTTGGGCTCTTCTCTCAGGCAACCAGCAACAGGGCAGGAGGACATAGACCTAAACTGCCAGGGGAGGGTGAGGCTGGACTTCAGGAGGAATTTCTTCCCAGAAGGGGTAATTAGATAATGGAGTAGACTGCCAAGGTGTTGCAAAATGTAGAATATATAAAATTTGCTCAAGAAAGGATGTTCTTTGATGTTTGATCTTTGTATATGTTCAAGCTTAATCAAGAAGCAGGAGATTTAATCTGTAAAACAGATAGCAGCTAGCAAGCAAGCTCTAAGTGATGTCCAGCTGTCAGAAAAACAACTTTAGAAAAAGAACTGGTAGAATTGCCTTGTTGAGGTTTAGGGCTTGACATACTGTATGATGTAGCAGGAGATTAACAAAGCTTGGGGAGAAGGATGCCCATTGATAGTGGACACAAAGAATGCAGAATTTACGGGCCACAAGGACATCTGGCAGAACTCCAAACATTAAGAAGAATCTAATAAAGCTAACTCAGCAATTGTGCTGAAGTCAGCTCCAGCTGGGTAAGAGGAAATTCTGGCAGGGGGAGATTGGGACCACTGACTCACTGCCCACCAACCCAGCAAAGCCACTGTACCAGAAGAGAGATCTAATTAGCATGGCAGGAAAGAGAGTCATTAACCAATAGAACACCGATTAGTAAGAGAGCTATGTAACTTGTAGCCAATGACCAGTAATTCTTTTGTTTGCTAAAATCTATAATTAGTAAAAAGTTTTGATAGTTGGTGCGCTTGATTCATAGAATACGACCGAGCACTCAAGCTTGCCCAACCCTGAAACAAAATAATATCTCTCTCTAAAATTATTATTGGCGTTTCACACAGCAGGTCATGAATCCAATTTTTGTGGACAACACGGTGCCAGAGTCACTGTCCTTACAGGCGTTTAAGGAAAGACTGGACGTGCCGCTCAGCGCCATGGCGCGGCTGACCCGGTGGTGCTCAGGCACTGCTGGACTCGATGGTCCCTGAGGTCTTTTCCAACCTGAAGGCAGTGGCTGTGACTCTTAAAGGGCCATTTGGACTGAGGGACAGTGACTGTGACTTTTGAGGGCCATTTGGACCGAGGGCAGTGGCTGCGACTCCAAGGGCCATTTCAGCTGAGGGCAGTGATGTGACTCCGAGGGCCATTTGGACTGAGGGCAGTGACTGTCACTCCAAGGGCCGTTTCGGCTGAAGGCAGTAAGTGTGACTCCGAGGGCCATTTGGACTGAGGGCAATGACTGTCACCCCGAGGGCGGCCTAACCCACCCCACGCTCGTCAGCCGAGCCCCGCTCCGCTCCCGCTCCTCTCACGTGCCCGCCCCGCCCCGCCCCGTCCCCCGCGCGCCGACGTGCGCGTGCGCGGAGCGGGCTCGGCGCTCGCCCCTCCCGCCGGGCCGGGCCGGGCCGCGGAGCGCGACGGGCAGCGCGGAGCGGCCGCGCCCGGGCAGGAGCCGCCGCCGGCGGGAGCGCAGCGGAGCCGGGCGGGCCGCGCCATGCGGCTGTGCGGGGCGCTGCTCAAGAACCCTATCCCCAAGCAGATCGAGTACTACTCGCGCTTCTCCCCCTCGCCCCTCTCCATCAAGCAGTTCCTCGACTTCGGTGAGTGCCGGGGCCGCGGGGGTGTGGGGGTCGCCGCGGCTCTCCCGGGCAGCGGCGGCCGGCGCGCAGGGCCCGCTCCTCGGCCCGCGTCGGGAGCGAGGCCGGGGCCTGGCCCCGCAGGCCCCGCGCTGACACCCCCGGGCCCGGGCGCGGTGGCGGCTGCCGGTGGCCGGCAAACAGCCGCTGCTCGCCTCGCCCAGGGCCGGGAGAGCCGGGCTTGTCCCTCCGCCAGCGTTAGCCCCTGACACCGGTGCCATTGGGATGGGGATCAAAATAAGGGCTCCTGACCTGACGTTTTGTGAGCTTAGCGAGTGAAGGAGAGAGTAAGTTAATGGTCTTAGCGTGAAAATTGGAATCTGCCGTGCTGAGATCGGCTTAATTAAGGCTCGGGCAGGAACTCTTATCCGCACTTGTATAGGAGACCTGTTTGTGTAAAATTTAGGAGCCCTTCAGGAGATGTTGCTGATGATAAATAGCATTTTTCTTTTCAGAAGCCCTGGAATGAGATCCAGGACTGGTCTGTGTTGTTGTTAAAAAACATGCTTCCATCTAGATAACGATAAACCGTATCTGTATCGGAGGTTATTTGACTCTTGCTCTCTGACACGAAAGTTGTTGAGATTTTATTATCGTGTAAATATTGCTGGCAGAGTCAATGTAAAGGCCGTGTGTAACATCGTGAACCTTAACGGAGTGTTTCTTCATTCCACTCTTACAGTAAGGGTACAAAAGGACAAAAATAAGCTAGTGTTCAGCCAGAAAGTGATTAAAAGTGAATACAATTGCACAATTATGGTAATGGTATTAGTGAAAGAATGCTGTAAGTACAGGAAGCCAGTAATATATCGTCTCAGTGAAGCAGGATTTTGTACCATTAAAAAAAAACCCAACAAAACCCCTTGTCTCCATTTAAAGGAGAATCTGACTAGAAGCTGTGCTTTCTCTGGTCTCCACTCACCTGAGTTTGTTACCTCCTCCCCACCCCTTCCTGTCCTGCCGGGCTTCTTCTCTAGCATTGGTGCTCCTTATGCTGTGTTTTTCTGTAATGGCAAGAGCAATGGCCTAAAGCTTAGAACATCTTTATTTTAACCCTGGCACTAACTGCATTGTGTCACCTTAGCCTATTTGAAAGTTGGGTCTGCGAATTGTTGCTGGGGAAGTATTGGTGACTGTGAGCCGTTTCAGTTGTGACTAAAGAGGTGTAAAGATTTCAGGATTTGCTTTAATGCCTTGTTGGGACTAAACTTTGCTCTCTGGTAAGGATTTCTGCAGTTCTGTGTTGCCCTGCATTACTGTTTGCCTTTGGATATCTCCTCTGTGGCAGCCTTTTCATAATGCTGGATTTGTTTTGACATTGTGCTGCCTGTATTACTTTATGGTCTCGTGATTCTTTAGAAGTAGTTTTATTTTACAATTTTAAGTCTGGCTTCTGTAAGTGGAAATGAACAGAGTGGGAACAGGACGTTACAGCCTGGCCAGCCTTAGTCTTTAGACGTGCTCCAGTTGTCACTGGATGTGTCATTGGCATCTTCTGTATGTGTGGCTATGTATTTAAGGGTCTTCATGTCTTAAGACTGATGGGAAACTATCTGTCACTGACATTTAAAACGTCTGAAGAAAAAAAAGTCTATGATTTAGTCTTGAAAGGTCACCAGGAGTTTCTAAAATTAGTAGGCTTACGTTGTATCAACCTTGCTAAACCTATCACCTTGATCTTAATAAGTTTTATGGGCCACTTAACATCTCCACTTTCTCTTTAGTGCCTGTTTTTATTTGGGAAAACTCAAGTAGGAAAATTACAGCAGTTTAAGCAAATAAATGGAACCCAATGTAGTTACTTAACTTACCTGATCCTAAATGTTTGCAGCCTTGGGTAGTTTCTAGTTCAGCTGGGGTCTTCATAGGCCTAAAGGAAAAACTGACATCAAAATGTAAGTGATAGTGCAGAAGTTTTCCCACTTGAGGTGTAGAAGGCCTGGACAATATGTACCATGTCAGGGAACCGTGTTATTTATATCTGAGTTAGCCAAAAAAGAATTTTCTGGTGTTGCAGGACACGAGTATTCAAGAGAGAAAATATGCCAAGCATAAGGAGCACAGTACTCAGGGTGCAGTTCAGTCGTGTTTGTTCACTTGTAAAAATGTTTGATGGGAAGAGGACACTGCTTTGTGGTCAGCTTATAGAGGCTGTTTAGTGTTTCACTTCAAAAGAAATGGTCTTTTTAACTGAGCTACGTGAATGTAGTGCTAGTTTTACAAAAACGTGGCTGAATTTTCAACAAATGTTGAAGAAGAGTAAGCCCAAAGGAAATGTGTGTGAATAACCCTCTCCTGGCTTCTGATTTTGTTTTCTGATGCACATTTCTCATATGGAATTTGCACTTACTGTGATTCGTATTTGTGTGAAGAAAGTTTTTTGACTTATTTCTGACAATAGTGAAACTACAATGTGTTCTTTATGTATTTTTTTATATTGGTTGTTTTGGTTTAGACTAAGTCGACTTAGAAAGTTGTAAAATTCTGGTGAACTGGGGAAGAGAAACTTTGTATTTCTTGTGAGCTGAAGAGTCTCTTCAAAGATAATTGTGGCAATGTATATTGATGTGCAGCTTGGGCTTTTTTAAATTACTGACTAGCAGTGTGGGTTGTATGGAACGCAGCTGAGTGCATAGTGAGGCTGTAGATTTACAGTGATATAAATTAATGACATTTATTTTAAAACTTTCTCTGCTTAATTCAGCTGTTTAAACCACTACAAGAGACAGTTTGTTTAAAGTAGCTTGCAAGTACTAAAAGCCTGTGAAGGCACCCAGAGGGCAGTAGTTAAAGCAGAGACACTGGCTTGGTTTTTGTAGCCGAGTCCTGTTAGTGTCCATGTTCTGTCGAGCTTGCAGCTGTCTCTGTAGCTGCTGTGAGTGTGTCAGAGGTTACTGTGCCGTGGGCTTGGCACCTCTGTGTCACAAAGTCTGAGCGTTCACTCTGCAGCATTTTCCTTTCTTTCTATGTGTACACTTTCTGTTTGCACACTCCTGAATTCTGTTCAGGCAGTTTGTTTTATTACAAAATGCATTTCCCAGGGTTCTTGTACAATTTCATTCCTTTGCAAAAGAATGACCTTCTGTAAGTGTGTTTCAATATAAGCAAATTTTGACCTTGTTTCATACTAGCATGTCACTCCAGGTTTATCCAGGCCTCCATAATTATTCTGCTCTGGAAAAAATACAAAATCTACCAACTGGATCCAGCTGTGTACTTCCAAACTTTGGTAGTTCCTCTGGAAGTTGTTTTTTGGTAGATTTCCAAGTGCAGGCATACCTTAACCGCCCAGACTAAATTAATTACTAAAATATCTTTTCTGAAATGAACTTGTAAATGGAGATTTCATCTAACATTCAGGTCCAGGATCTTTGTACATTTTGGGACTAGACTGTATGAGAAAAAGAAAAGTGCCCATTCTGGAGATTCAAATTGATGGAGCATCTCAATTTAGCCCTGCTTCAGCATGTAAGGTGGGCCTCAGACAATGAGAGGTTAATCCAGAATACCCAATACTTAATCAGCAACCACACACATGGGTAACCAATTGGTCAATCCCTTGCCTGGGGAAGTAGTAACCTGTCTGAGGAAAGTAGAGTTGCTTTTCTAGGAGTGTCTTAGCATTTAAAAAAGCCACCCAGAGCCGTGAGCTGCTGCTGCTGCCTGCCCTGCAGCCTGTCCTTGGCATGAGGCAGCCTGGGAGAGCTGCAGAGTGCTGAACCCTGCCCCAGCTGGCAGCAAGCACACAGCTGCTCCTTCACATCGGGTACTCGGTGGGCAGTAAAGTTACTGACAAATGTTTTGTCAAATGGATGGTTGTACTGCAGAGGTTACATATAATTAAGCACAAACGAAGAGATGAGTGAGGTATAAATGGTGTAATCCTTTGATTATGCACGAAGGAGTCATTTGGAGCTGTGTTAGGGCTGTGTTGTGAATATTTGCCAGGATACTGTACTCATGTAATCCTCTCATTGCTGCTGCTCAGCTGACCAAGTGTCTGAGACCTGAGGTGTGTTTTGTCAGAAATATGAACCATCTGCTTTTGGGGCTTGTTTACTACTGAACTGTCTTGGCCAGTTGTACCTAGGTATATTCTGTCCCTTTGTGGTTCATGTTTCAAACAAATGCATTGGATGAATTGTGTACCTAAGGGGTTAAACGTGTTGTTTTGTTAGCTCTTTGAACATGTCATATATTAGTGCTCACATACCACTAATGAGCTTGGATGAAAAAGCTGTGCTTGTTCTGAAGACAGAAGATAGTGAATCACAGTGAATTCTTGTGGTGGAATGTGACTTGGGAGATCCTGATTTTGCAGGTTATAATCAAAATATTTGTGGTGGCTGCTGCAGTTAGTGGCACTGAAAAATATCACAAAGGCTGTAATTTAGTAATTTTACTGTACTGAGAACAGCTGAGCAGGCAGCAGATTATCACAATGAGTGCATGGAACTGTTGTGCCCTGAGGCATATCTGGACAAAAACATGTTCAATAGATCCTTCTCATTTTTCAAATACAATTTTTGGTATGGAATTGTTTCGTTTATGTCATACTTATTAAACTTACATGTACTGGGGAAACATGTAGACCTCTTCCAAAATGACATAAAGAGCAAACCAGGTGTCAGCATTGCTGTTGGTTGCTGCCATTTGTAGGAACAATATTAAATTGGGGTTTTGAAAGAGTATTTATGCCTCATGTTGCCTTCTTGGTAGAGGCATGGATCTGAGCTGAAAGCCTGCCACTGGACAGGTAGCTGGCAGATACAGTTTGAACAACGGGAAGGGGTAGGAAAGTGGAGATCAAAACCTGCCTCATGTCTCCAAATATGATTATTAATCTTCTTATAGAAGATGGCTGTTGGAAGATTTTTCTACAAAAAAAGGTATTGGAAGATTTCTTTTGTTTTTTGGGGTTTTACTTTATAGAACATTAGTGGAGAGACTGCATCTATAGCACTTGAAAAGTTTAGGGCTAAAAGATATTAAGCTATTTATTGGTTGCAGCTGTGCTTTTTCTGCTGCTCTCTGTGCATTCTTCTTAAAACCTTACACTTGATTTAAATGCATCTTCAAAACAAAAATGGCCTCTTAGCACAAATGTTAACCATTGCCATCCTGGCCACTGCATGGGATCAGGAAGATGAGTGCTAGCCAGACATTACTGTCTTTTATTTTCGTCTGACCAGCTTCAGCTTCCATCCAGCAGTTTCATGAGAGCTTTTGTTGGTAGGCTGGGATCCTTTGATGCCTGGAATATTTGTACTATGTGGTATATGTACATTGTGATGGAGTTACCTTTCTTGATTTCATAAAGATGAATACATTAAATGAACTATTTGCAGCCTTACAAAAATACCATGGAATTAAGTTTTGTGGCTCTTCCAGAATTTTCAGTATTGTTCTTCAAATATGTCTTTTAGAACTTTAAAATAGAATCCCTTTAGGAGTTTTGTGGAACACTGGGATAAAATTGTTTCACTGCTGTTTAGTTTTTACCTTGAAAGGCTACCAGTGACAGCTGGATTGTCTGCCCGCTTTTGTTCTTGAATTCTTTTGCAATTACCACTTTTCCATGTCCAGTCCTTCATTCCCTAGATGTGGGCATGGATAAAGTTTACATTTCAGGACTTTAAAAAGGGTTTCCTCTGAATGGGCTGTAGCACAGCAAGTAAGCTGGAAGCCTTTTTGATGCAACTGTTATTTATAACCTGTTCCTATTTACAACTGCCAGTTGCTGGCAGGCAGTGATGTTCCAATACTATATATAATATTGAGGGGTTTGATAAGGCCTGGTATTGATTGGTTGGAAGAGTCATTGTGGTTAGGTAACTTTGTTCAGCAGTCACTATTGAACTGTGGGGTGACAGACATATTTGTGTGTGGGAGTGCTAATAATAGTGTAATACTAGATTGTGATGCATTTCATTTACAGAAATACCTCTATCAGTCACTTTCACAGGCTGTTTATTCAATAAAGGAATACTTAATTTTTGTGAGTTATTGAGACTTTAAATATCCTGCATTCAGTATTTTAGTATAGTTATAGTACAAATTCCATGAATTGCTGTAGATGATCAAACTGGATCGCCAGGATTATTTTTTCTTCCTCATAGAGCCTAAGCATTGAAAATTCTGCCTTCAGTACCTGGTTTGGTTGGCCACTCTTGCCTGTAAGCATGGACTAGTAGTCAACAAGTGAGCACCCTTAAGATGATGGAATTGCTTGGTGTTTGTTTCCCATAGCAGCAGAAAATTTCTCAGTCTGGGTTCTGTTTGTTTCTGTTTGTCCACTGATGAGTGGAGCTGTGCAATCCTCTGCCTTGGGATGCTGGGAAGGGAATGATCTTTCCCTGCACATTGATGTGTCTGCATGCTTGAGCTTTTTGTGTATTCCCTGAAGATGGTGTGGTGTGTAAGCACACAGCTGAATGCCTTGGGTGAAAGAGAGAGGACAAGAAGTCCCCCTCTGCATGAAGCAATAAACAATGCCAGTGGGTTTGTTTATTTCTTTTTAGCAAGTAGCAGAAGCAGTGGAGAATGCTGCTTGACAGAAATTGAGGGCTTGGGAAGCTTCTTTCTAGAGGGACAAAAAGATAGGATTTGTAGCTCTTGAAGATCTAAGAATGTTTGAGACATGTTTTTCTTCTAGCAACTTGTAGAAATTGTTGAAATGCCTTCTTTAGAGTAGATTTAAACTAATAAGGAGGCACTTGAAAATCTGAAATTAAATTTTGATTGAAATGAACATGAATTTGGTAACATTCCTTCTCTGGACTGGAAGAACTGACAGCCAGTAATTTAAAAATAACATAACTTCTACAAGCCAAGAAAACAGGCTGATGGGGTCTCTCCTAAGACATAAGGAGGGGGTAAGATGATCTGTCAGTTTGAGAAAGAGCAATTCTGATGCAGACAAAAGATAGGAAAGCAGCAGAGCAGTGTTACGAGCAATGTTGATTAAAAAACCTATGAAAGCTGGAAGCAAGCAAGGACATCCTGTCTTGGGTTGCAGTACAAATAACAGCCAAGGTGAAAAGTCATGGGATAGAAACACAGATAAAGAGATGTTGAGATAATTTAGAGTAATTGGGGAGAATGCTGAAGTGAAACATTTACTTGATGAAAGTAAGTACATAATGATAAAGACTGTTGAATTAATCTTTGCTTTGGTCTTCAGAAAAAGAATTGTATCCAGAAACAAAAAGGAAATCACAACTCTCCCCTGACCCAAATTTTAGATAAGCTGAAATATGTTTAGATCCTCCTGGCTTAGTGGGTTCCAGTGGAAGTAAATCAGTTCTGTGTGTTGTGAGTAGATGAACACTTTATTCTGCACATGTGTGTGGCCTGGTGCAGCACGGCTCGTTAATGAATGGTGATGGCCCCAGGGCTTTGGAAGTGGGAAAATACACTGCTTGTCTTTCAGAGAAAAGGAAGAGGAGGAAATTAGAGTTAAATCAGGTTGTCTGAAGTAGCTGAAAAGGAGATGGAGCTAATAATGACGTAATCCATAGATAAGCACCAAGAGATAGTGAGGTAGTAAAGAGACAATGGATTGTGTTGGTCTGGTCTAATTTCCATGTTAATTTGGTGTGTGCTAAGGCAATAACAATTGGTGCTGTACCTGGCTTTTCATGAAGTTTGGCACAACCCTGTATGACATTCTTAATTAAAAACAAACAAACAAAACTCAATGTAAAAAATAATGGAAAAACTGCAAGGTGAGGTTGTTATATCAGATGTTCAGTTTATGGTGGGTTGACCCCATCCGGCAGCTGAGCACCCTCCCAGGTGCTTGCTCCCCTCCTTCCACCCCCACTGGCACGGGGACAGAAAAGAGAGGGCAAAAGTGAGAAAACTCAGGGGTTGAGAACAAGACAGTTAAAGTAAAGCAAAGAGGAAGAGAAGCAAGTGATGCACAGGCAGTCACTCACCACCCCCCAGAGGGAGAGCAGTGCACAGCCAGTCACTGTGTGATGGACATCTTGGGGGACAGAGCCAAGCACTGTGTTACTGCTGGGCATGGCATCGTGTCACACATGACATTCCTTTGTCCAGCTCAGGTCAGCTCTCCTGGCCCTGTCCCCATCCAGCCTGTTACCCACCCCCAGTGCTGCCTGCTGGTTAGGGGGTGAGTGCAGGACAGAGAGGAACCCTTCAGAAGCTGGGCAGGTCCTGGTCAGCCCTGGCACACTCAGCCCCTGCTGGGCACCCCATAGCCAGCTCACACAGGTGTTGGTGGAGAATGTGGCATAAATACTCTGCATTGTGCTATCAGTCCTTGGTCTTCACAGGACTGTGTTGTGAAGGGTGAATGGTATGTCTCCAGTCTCCCTTAAATCAGCATAATCCATCATAAAATTAGGCATAGATTTAGGAATTGTTTTATCTAATTCCACAGTTACTATATTAGAATTGCCTTACTTGTTGCCAGTTATGCTTAATATAATGGCCTTTTTAAAAAAAACACCTGTTTCTCAAAACTGCTGAAATATTTTACAGGCTGCTACTTATACTTTTAAAAATGTTTGGGGTTTTGTGTTTTTCTGGAGTCAGTTAAATGTAATTTTTATTTTTGGAAATATTAGGTTGAAAGGATGAATTAGAGCACTGAACTGTGACTCTTGAGGTATAGTTCTCCTTTTTCTGATGCTTTGTGTCTTACAAGAGGTTATTTTATTGGCTCTTGTTTCCTTTTAAACCTTTCTATGTAAATGTAACATTCTCCCATGTTTCTTTGTTCTCTTTAAATTAATTAATTAATTCTGTTAGTTTGTAGTCAATGTAAAAAAAGTGGCATAGTATTATAAATATTTTCACTGACTTAATGAAAATAGTAGGCTTGTGCAAATAATTGACATTTTTCAGAATTAGATTTAAGACTGTGAATAGAGAGAGAAGCAAATTTTTTTTTGCTAAAAATAATTTACATTTCCACTGCTGCTTGTTTGGCTTAGTCCTTGTTTATGCTTTTCTGAAAAATTTTCATAGATTGCAAAAATGCCTTCAAACTGATAAGTAGCAATGACATAGAAGAATCCTCTAACCTTTTTTACAATGTGGTTTGTTAATCATCAAAAGTGTTTTGAAACAAGATATTTAACAGTCTAATACATTTCACCTCAGTGAGACTAAAGGGAAACTGGAGCATGTGGTATTGGCAGTATTTTTATGTAATTGGTTTTAACTGTGTGAGTCTTTGCTCATAAACATTAATTTTATTTATGCCAGGGATTTGGAATCGCTTTTTCTTTGGCAGGTTGTCAGGAACTAGAGGATAAAGCAGGGATTTGTATTTTTCTGGAATGGTTAGAGAGAATTATGGAAGTTTTTCATAAAGGTTAGGAAGGAAGTTGACAAAGTTGTGAGAGCTTAGGGAGAGTGTTGAACATTTGGGACATCTAATTATAATCTTCAGTGTGATATACATTTTTACCTCTTATGGGAGGAAAAGATGATTAAAAGACCCAAGAAGAACAACTCAGTCTTTTCTGGAGCTGATACAGCCTGCAGGGCCACGGGGTTTGGTTCTGTGTGTCTGGTTTAGAAGCCCCTTGTGCCTCCTAGGGAAGGAGCACAGGTCATTGTAAGAGCAAGAACCTGATCAGGGCCATGGATTCTCCCGAGAACATTTTGGCTCTTTGCCTGTCATTACTTGTGGGGAGTGCCTGTGATGATGGCGAGACAGAGCTTTGCTGCTGAAATGATTCACCTGACTTTCAGTCTACTCCCAAATTGCTCAAAGGAAATACAGCCTTGGGTCTGTATGTCTAAAAATAGTACTGGTAACTGGTTGAGTGCCTCTGCATTAAACTTTATAGATGCTCTTAATTATTGTGTTGTCTCTTGGCAAGCGCATTAAAATACTCAAAAAGTGATTTGGTTAGAACCAAGTTGTAAGCAGCTAAACATTAGTTTTAGATCAGGGAAGCCTATTTTAAAAATTCATGCTGTTACTTTAATTTGGGTGGTTCTGTTTAACAGTACACAGTGTTGGTTTACAGCTTTGACAAATGATTATCTGATGATCCATTCCTCTCGAGAGGGACAGATGTGTCTGCACTTGGGTCTTTTCTGTGACAGGAAGGCTGTGGCTGTTGGAGTTAAAATTAATGATTTTAGAGTATCGTGCATCTGTTAATTCCTCCTGTTGGTCTGTTTCAGATCAGCAGTAAGTTAAGCTGCTTTCCAGCCCAGTCAGTTTCATACAGAGCACCATTTACTTGAAACAGGCTTACTGGAGTTGACAAGTTATATATTGTTGTTATTATTATTTATTATTAAATTAGTGTGTAGCTAATATGATAGTAAATGTAATGATTCACTCTGTGTTGAGCTGTCCTGCTGTGCTAAGGACAGCTAGCTGGCATTTTTTATTTATCTGTTTATATGAAAACATGAACTGACTTTTTCTTGATGCCAGTGGTGTTCCTTAACATGGGCATAGTAATAATACACATGAGACATAAACCAGCTCACTCTTAGGGGTTGTGGAAATAACTGGAGAGAAGTATTTTTTTCTGTATACAACTTCAAGAGTAGTTGCATTTAATTTTTAACTTCTTAAGTTCAGAAGTCTAGACCTTGATTATGAATGAGATTTGGTCATTCAGACAACAGGATATAGGCTAATGAATTCTCCTGAGTGAATGCTGTACTGAAATTTTCCTTTGGAGCAGAAAGTGAGCATTGCAGTGGCCATGCCAGTCAAAGAGTTCTTGAATGTGGTATATTTGAATTGCATTAATTGGAAATGGTTTATTAAGCTCACCTGTTTCAGTACTTCAGCCCTTGTTTTATCCATATGCTGTGTCATGTTACTGTTGGGAAATTTAACTGGAAAGCTGAATAACATGTGAGCCTCCTAGCTGGGATTGCACTTAGCAGTGAAATGGCACAGAGTGCAGATCAGTGGCCATACAGTGGTAATAACTGAATTCTCATTGTGAACATAAACCTTGAAGATTGAGAAGACTCAAGCACCCCTGTTGGTGTGCTTTCCCCTAGGCTGAAAAGGCCCAACCAGTCTTGGGAGTTGGGCTGAAGAAGACAAACAAGTATTTGGGAAAGATTGCTTGAGACTTCAGTTCCTCTGGCTTTAGGCTGGTTTTCTGGCAGTAGTTGTTTGACAGAACTTAATGGACTTCATAAAAGAAATATGTTTCTTATCAATCAGTTAGATCTAAAAATGGTTTTTGTTTTAATTCTTCAAGTTTCATTTTTGAAACTTTGGAGTTTCTCTGATTTCTGTACTGGCATAGAACCAATCTCTTAATGTGCCAGGTGAAAGCATGCCCTTAAAACAGGACTTGCCTGAAACAATGGCAAGGCTTGCTGGAAGTAGCCTTAGAGAGCGGTAATGGAACTTGGTCTAAAGCTTAATCCTGAGGTATCTAAAAAGAATCTGAATACCTGAGGTAGTGTGGTTTGCACAGCCTCTCTCTCTGCAGGCTACCTGAGTGGGAGCAGCTGTGCAGGCTGTGGGTGCCATTCTGCAGCACAGTGTGTAGGTCCAGTTTCAAAATGCAGATCTCTTAGATGCAGCCTGTGGTAGGGAGTGAGGGTCAACAAGAGCCAACATCTGCTGTTATATTCTCTGTGTTCATTTTCCACTTGCTTCATCATCTTCATTAGGTTTTACAAAGCCCTGTCTGGTAGCAAGCAAACAAATCCTGTATACTTTTTGTATCTTTAGTGCTTGGTGAGATAAATATCTAGAGACTATGCTGAAAATATAATCATTTCCATTGGGGCATAGGAATTATTTTAAACTCAGGCTTGTTTTGCTGGGTTTTGCTTTGTAGCCACATTTATTGGGACTGTGCAAGCATAGCTTGTTTATCTTTTAATAAATAGCCCATGTTCCTGAAATGGTGTGTAATCACTGAAATTCAACTATTCTTCTTAAGTTCTGTTTTCCTAGCTTCAGCAGCAAGTTATTAGTTTTAGCTTTTGCCCAGTCTCCTCTGATGCACTGATGTTTTTGCATATTCTTTTAAAGATCTATTCATCCTTCTGCTTCACTTTGTTTTGTTTGCCTGTACGGGAGCTATGAAATATTCTGGAAGCTCAAGAGAAGAGAGTAGATATGGCTGATCACTCCTGCTTTCCTGTCTTTCTTCCTTTATTTTGCCCTATCTAAAAGCAACTGTAGTAGTTTCTGATCTTGTTTTTATGGATTCTGGATGGAGTCCCTTGTCTCTGGTATACAACAGGAGGGACTTTGCTTTTGAGTTTTAAAGTAGTACAGTGTCTGTCTCTGCTCTTAGTACGTAGTTAATGGAGAGAACCAGACCTCTGGCTGCAGTGCAATGACTGTTTCTTCTTTTTCTTCTTGTTTCTTTCTTTTCCTGCCTCCTCTGACAGATGAGTTAATATTCAGAAACTACTGATGCTTTTATGATGTGACCTTGACAGTCCAGTGACAGCCTGGGGAAGTGGCAATTGCATCAGGTTTTTGAACTAGGTGACTGACCATCATTGTGAAGGACTGTTGCTGGAGTCTGTTCTCAAATGGGTATTCATGAGTGTGGGAACCTGGCAGCTGAACTGAGAGTGTTGGAACCAGGGTTCATGGTCTCGTTCTGCATTTCTGCCCTCTTCTGCAGCAAAGTGGAGATTTGTGTAGGGCCTTCTGTATGGAACTAATCCTTTTGTAATGTAGATCTTGGACAGTACAGTATTGCTCTGGCAGTTGGTAGAATTTGCCAGAATTGGATCAGGGCCTGCTGCATGTGTGTGAAAAGCCTCTGCATTGTTCATGATTCTTGCTGCAGGAACCAGAACAAAAGTTTTGTCTAAGTGGAGCTTTGCAAGAGTTGTCTAATTTGTTTTCCATTTCTCAGCCCTGTGGAGTAAAAGTGAGAAAGAGAAGAGAGGAGTAAGTGTTAGAGAAGAGTTGAATCTAAAGAGGAGAAAAGAGAGGAACAGAGAAAACTGAGAGTAGACCACTGCTTCCTGAGTTTCCTCTGAATGGAAGGTCCACCAGTGATAACATTGATGTGCAGCCCCAAAACATTCCACTTCTAATCTTTTCCCTTCTGCTGGCATTACATTCAGAAATTCTAATACATTCAAGTCCCCTTTTGTGACCTGTGCTACCTCAAAGGTTCTGGGTCATGTTTTATTGCTATGTTTTTTTTCTTAGGTGTTTTTCTCCCTCTCATACCTGTCTAGTTGAATAAATGGCACGATTCATTTTTGGTGGAAATATGTAACACTTTTTCATATCTGGAAAAAATTATTTAATATTAAATGTTATCTTCTGGGTGAACTTCTTTTTAAATTTTAATGTGTAAGTTTACTTAAATTCTTAACCTAAACTTTTGCTGTGGCAATCACATCATTCTTCAGGTGTATCATATTTCACTGCATAAGCGAATCCACCAACATTCCTCTCATGAACAGTGACCATTCCAAATGCAGCAGTGTTTGTACAGGTACCACTCCCACAGTATTTTTACAAACCCTGTGTCTGTCATGTAAGGCTGCCACACTGAAAAACCAGAAAATTAGAAAATTCTTCAGTGACCTTAGTTTGATGTCAAGTCCAGGAGATTTCTGCTTAGATCTTTGTTTGACTGATGTATTTTCTTATTTTCACAATGTTGAAGGTTGTGTCTGTTGTCAGTCCATTACACTGACTTGTTTTTAAACAAAATAATCTCAAGCTTGGCATCACAGTTTCTCCTTGGTGCTGGTTTTGAGCTGAAGGTTTGAAAGTGGCAGAGAGGAGGCCGTGAATTTTCTGTGTGATTTACATAGGGTAACTGATGAGCCCAGACAGGTAAGATTGTTCAGAAGATTGAAGGTGGTAGAACATTTATTAAACAGTTCCTTTTTTAAACCTGTGGTGATACTTGACATTTCTTTCAGTTTTTGTGTTAGCTATGCATGCAATAGTGATAACTTGAGGATTAGTTCCTTCACAAATATCTTGCTTTTTACTGTCATTTTTCTGTCAAAGTAGCTATTACTGTATAACTTAATTTATGCAGTCTGTGCTGTGATTTTTTCAAATTCTGACTTGTTTCAGAGTTTCCACTTTTTTCTTGTTTCACTGTGCACATTTGCACTTTCTCTTTGCAAGTGGTTAACAAAATATAAGGTGATCACTTTCTTCCTCTTGGGTCATGAGAGAATTAGGGGCTGCAAAGAATGTTAGTCCATGTTCAGTCTAATCTCATTTCAGACACTGAATCAACTAGCTTAGTGTAATTTTGGGCAGGTGTTTACCTTGACTAGTAAAAGACATGTCTAAATCAGGTCAGGTTGCTCTCTTTTAGAGTGCTTACCATCAGGAAGTTTCTGCCAATTAAAAGTTGAATGTTCTGCAGTTTGAGTCCAGTGCTTGATGGACAAGGTTACTGCTGCTTTCTCTGTGGTGAACTGAGAGACCTTGGAGAGCATTGCTGTGTTCTGTATTTATTTCTTCTTAGGTAATCCATCAGATTCACTCATTCCTGTGTCACAGACTGTTTTATTGTTGTTATCTTGATTTCTGTTACATCTATCTATGCTTTTAGAAGACACTCAAAAATTCATGCATTTACCAGTAGAGTGGGATGATTTGTGTGTGCTCCTCCTTTATCCCATTGGATCAAATTCTGGGTTAAGCTGCAGGCACTGTAGGTATGATCTTAAGAGTTTTTTAATCAGCTTGAAAGTGTAACTTCATTAAGAGTAAAATCTGAAGATAATCTAGCCTCTTGACCCTGAATTAACACCTAATCCCTTAGAAAGCATAATTACTTTTAAGGTTATTTTCTACCAGGAAGAATAGTATGGGATTGCGTTGTTCCCTGCAGTAGAGCAGCTCTGTAACAAAGTGGTTGCATCCTGTCTGGTTTATTCTTTTGTTGTCTTAATGTGATTCTTGTTGAAAGAAACTTGCCTGACTTTGCTCTGCACAATTATTCCACTTGAAGCCACAAAACTGAATTGTTGTTCAACTGCAATCAAGTATTGCTGTTTTAGAGACAGTGAGAAACAAGTGGTGGTGGTGGTGTGTGCAAAATTCTGAACCCTATATATCATGAGATGCCTTGCTTGACATTCTTCTTGGCTTTGTGGATAGGAAGTGTTTCACTTTGAGTCTTCTAGTATTTCCATTTTCAGTTTCTTAAAAGTAAAGAGTTTAAATTTTTTGAAATAAAGCTAAATACAGCCCTTGATACCTAGTGCAGTGTACTTCCCAGTAGGGCACAGGATGGCTTTTCTTTTTCCATTTGAATTCATACAAAGGTAAGCAGGTCATTGTTTCATATATTTATGTTCTTAAATAACTTATTGAGGTGTAATTCAAGGAGGGATTATTCACAAACTTAACTTGCACTTTAACCCTGAGAGAGTGATTTAAAATTCCTTTGATAGATTTAGACTGGCTTTAGCCTGTGCTGTTTCAGACAAAAGCCTGATGCTGGCAATGTGTATTGACCCAGCCAGAGTCAGAACAAAATCAAGAAAGATTGCTGTATATGTTGAAAAATAGATAGAATGACTAGATCAAAATTAAAGCCAGCCTTTAAAAAAATTTAAACTGACCATGGCGAAACATGCAGAAGTTTCATTGCAGCTTATTAGAATGCTGTATCTGGAAATATCTTTAGAACTTAGACTGACTTCATCATGCATGCAATTATAATATAATTTATAAAAATGTACCTTAAGAAAATACCTAACATACGGACTAAAGGATTTTCTTACTTAGTGTGATGTCCCTTTTTTGATGGAAGTGGTTGTACAGGTGTTGCTGTGAGAACAGCAGCCAGTAGCAGTGTTAGGACACAGTTTGGTTTTGCTTTGAAAACTGGAGGATCTGTAATTCCTGCTGCTCCCAGTGGGCAGCCATTCTCTCTGGCAGGCAGGGAACTGACCCGCTTGGTGCTCAGTGCTGAACAGCTCTGTGGAGGCTCCCAGGTAAACTGAGTGCACCTGAGGAGCTGATACAAGGACATGTGCTCCAAACCAAACAGGTGAGGTGAACTTAGGCTGAAGTAAGCTTGTAAGCAGGGAAGTCTTAAAAACCAGAGCTTCCTTTCCTCTTCCTGCACTGAAGATGCAAAGGGACCCCAAGGGGCTCTAAATGTAGGTACCTAAAATGGAACTGTACAACAGGGCAAGGCAGCTCCTTAAAAAGAGATGGCTTAGAGCTGCTGGGGTTAGACAGTGTGAATGGAGATGTGCCCTTGCATGTGGGAAGAGAGGATGTGGGTCTCTTCAGCCAGTCGTGCTTGCATGTAGCAACTTTTGTTTGCATTGCACAAACCCATGAGCTGTGGCTTGTTGTTCATAATTTTCTAATTTTCTGCATGGGCTGTCTATCATTCATTTTGCTTTTTATCACCTAGAGAATCACTGCACTTGCTCTCAGTCACTCTTGGGAAGAAGCAGTCATTGTTTTTGTTTGGGGGATTTTCCTGCTCAGAAGGTTTAGGCTGAGCTGAGTCAGAGTCTTTCCTGCTGTCCAGCCTCAGTCTTTAAAGACCTGCTGGATACAGTGAGTTGTGAACAAACAAGTGTCTGTCCTCTCTTGTAGGTCAGTTGGTATCTAGGTATTTGAAAGCTTGGACTCTGAAGTCATTACTGTGCTTCACATAAAACAATGTAATGTCTTGTTTCCTTTGTCTAATTTTGACAGGATGTGTGTATTTGTAATTGAGGTGTGAAAATGGGAGCAAGTAAAATAGGTCCAAATGTTTACTGGAAGAACTATAATGGAATTGGTAGCACTATCAGAATTTAATGATTGATGATACCTAAATTAGCAAGAAAAAAAGGGAAATCCTAATCCTTCCTGCATATTCCCCAAGGTAATGTTAGGGTTTGGGAACTAATCCATCAATGCACGTTACCTATGCAAAGAAGGTGAAAACTCTGTGATTATAATGGGACTGTCTTAAAAAGTATCTCCTTGATTGTGCTGGTTGCATTGTACTTGAATCTTGCAAATTGTAAATCTCAGTGATTATGTGCCTAGCAGTGCTTTTAACACTTTCTGGTTTGCTTGAACATAATTTCTATCTCTCACATTATGCCTTCACTCAGAAATTTTGCAGATGGTTGAACTGGTTATCATCACAAAAGACCTTTGCTCTCTTTCTAGATGAAAGCAGAATCCTGGCTGTTCATTACAAGTAAAACATGGCCTTTTAAAAAAAATTAATTTACCTGTAATCTTTAGAGATTACTTATGATAGGACTTTCTCCACTTGTTAAAGGATGCAAAACACAAAAATCTGTGTTAAGTAAAGCCTGATTTTCCATCTTGGGCAAATGACTTAATATCTTGTGCTTTTGAATATTTGCAGTATGCTAAGTAACTACTTTAGCCAAAGATTGCTCTTAGTCGTGTCAGTCTTTCAGTTTGTATAGGATGGCTTCAGAGAATGAATGCTGTTACCTCTAGGTCTGCAGGAAGGTATTGTTATTTTGCTGGATCCATTTATTTGCTTTCTGACTGTATGGTTGGGATTTTTTGTATGTTTTATTTTCAAAATACTAGCCTTGAAAAAAATGTGGTTTAAAAGTGAAAGTTAATCTTAGCTGAGGCCTTTCCAAATGAGAGTGTGGTGATAAGCACTGGACTTTCCTTCCAGGTCTCTAGTGATAATCTTACAGGGCAGTCCTAGGAGGGATGGTGACCTGTGCTGGTCTCACCATGTGCTGCTCAAATGTTAAAGTACTAAAGGTTGAAGAACTTGTGACATGAAACATCAGCAAACTGTTGTCATTGTTTTGTCCTTTTGTTTGCACTCCTCACCCTCTCTTAGGTGTGCAACATTTTTACTTTTTAAAAACTCACTTTTATACTAAAGTTGTATTGATAAAAGCTAGTATTTTGGGGTCTTATTTCCAGGTGATATCAAGTGTTTGATATTTGATGAATTTTATTTTTATGATGAGAGATTTTTGGAGTTTTGTTTATGGGAGAGAAAATGAGATGATGTGAAAAGTGGAAGAATGTCAAACAAAAAGGTTTATGCTTTAGGAGGTTAAAAGTTTAGAATAGGCCTCATGAGTGAGAAGAAAGTAAAGGTGGGTACTGAAATTTCTTTAAAACTTCTTATTTTCACCAGGATTTTTTTAAAACTTCTAACATGAAGAAGTCTAAAATTTGATGTGGTGCAATGTTTTTCCTTTCTTCGGCCAGGTCGTGACAATGCCTGCGAGAAGACCTCGTACATGTTCCTGCGGAAGGAGCTTCCTGTGCGCCTGGCCAACACCATGAGGGAAGTCAATTTGCTGCCTGACAATTTACTGAACAGGCCTTCAGTTGGGCTGGTACAGAGCTGGTACGTTTAAAAAAAACGTGGATTGGAAAGTTATTGTAAAATTAACACTGTTTGTATTGTTCTGCTTGCAACAGAGAATCATTGAATTCTTCTGAATTGGTCAGTTTTCTGCCTTGAATTGTTTATAGTGTATCTTGTCAAATGAAGTTTCATTTTCTGCTAATGTTGGGTATATACCCTAATCTGGATCCTAGCTAAGGATTTATAAGTTAGTAAAAACATGCTCTTGTCTCCCAGATAATTAAAAGGAGTCCATAACTTTCAAGAGCAAGCTTTTAAAACATTCCTTACTGTATTGCACTCATGGCTTCTTGAAATGACTGCTTTTTCTCCTTATTCTTCCTTTGTCAAAATACTGAGAGAAAGTTAAAACCTCATCTGTTTTTCTCACTTTAAAACAACCTGGTAAATCTTTAAAACAACCTGGTATTCAGTGGAAGTTATGGAATGGGTCAAAAATCTGGTGTCATCTAGTAAACTACATTCTCTGTTGTAATAACTAGCATGGATCTAAATGATTTCCAAGTCCTGCCATCTTTTCCACAGTAATTAATTTCTAGCCTAATCGCATGTTTGGTGAGATTTAGAGACTGCTGCCTTGGATGTATAAGCACAAAAAAATCGTTGTTAGTGGGGTATTTATTGTTCATTTACCTGTTAATATTTTCCAAATACTTTTTGTAAAAATATTTTTGCAGTATACAACAGAAGTCTATTTGTGAGTAGCAGCTTATTGGACAATAAAAGCAGCTAATGTTGTAGGCTTGTGTTAAACTCAATCATAGCCCTTGAGCCAAGAGCTTCTGTACTGACTGTATGTTGACTGCTGGCTTGTGTCTCCTATTTATCAAGCTTCAGACTTAGAAAGTATAAACTAGGGTGGATGGAATTGTGTTTGTCTTTGCAAGGTAACAGTGGATGTCTTGATGACCACTTCAAGTACAGTGATAAAGTGCTTCAAGTGAGTGTAAATGCTGTGGAGCCACACAATCACTTTGTGGTTAGGTGGCAGCTTGCACGGTTTGAAGGCTTGTCTGTCTGTCTGATGTCACAGGAAGTTGTTATGCTGTAGAAAAGAGTAGATAATATGCAGGCCTTCTAGGCTTTTCTAATCTGGTTGAGCTTGTGAGCCTGTCTTTAATGAAATGTGGACACACAGGTGAATGAAGAAAAGGAAATAATTTTTCTGTAGCGACTGCAGCATTTCTAGTCCAAATGTCTGTGCTGTGCCTTGTGCTTCTGCCGTGCCTATACAGAACTAAGCAACTTTTGGATCCCTGTGGCAAAGGAACTGAGTGGGTGTTCAGAGTGGAGGCCCCCTTCAGAATTTTTGTTGAAGGGATTTGAGGACCCGTGATGATTTCTATGGCCACAATAGATAATTACTAATGAAAAAAAGGAAAAAAACCCCAAAACTCCAAATGAGATAAAAGCAGCATCATGTGTTATGTGACAATGTGATTTGCACTGTCACAGCTGCAGACCAGTAGTTGTCTGTTGGATGGGCTGAAAGACCAGGCTGCAATGTGCTGAAGAGGTTGCAATGGACATTGAGCCCAGAGATGGAAGTTTGAAATCAAAGTGTTTTCTGTAATTTTATTGTGATCTATAGTTAACTAAGAGTTTTTGTGGAAAGGAGTATCTTCATTGAGATTGTGAGACTATTTTTATCATCTTGTCAAAATTATAAAAGTAATTGTAGCATTTTTCCCCCTGATTATAGGTGTGAACTTTAAAGAGCTTAGTTCTTATTTTTCTGTTCAGAGGTTTTAAATTGCTCAATTGAACATTTACCTGAAGTTTGTAAGTCCTGATGATAACCTTTGGGAAAAATTTACTTTTAAATTTATCTTTTAAAAAGACCAAACCAAAGGTTTTATTAACTTCAGTGTGAATGACCTTGAGTGTAATGTTGTTAGTTATGTAGTTATGTTGACAGCAGGTTTTGAAACGCATTTATAGTTTCTTAACTTAAAGTTTAGAGATACTATCAGTGAGATTCCTGAATTTTATGTAGTAGAATAAATAAATATAAATTTAGTTGTTCAGCTGTTTTGTGAGCTTGTAAAAGGAAAAAAAAAAAACCTCCTCTTAATGCAATTCAAAGCTACTTCAAGAAAATCTTTTTTTGAGGGTCAGATTTCCTGATCCCTTTGTTTTTGCTATGCTGTAGGTTCAGAAAGCTTGGCAGTTCATTAATGAGCAAGCAAAAATCTATTGTACATTTGCCACAAGTTAGAAAGACATTTAATTCCTTACTCACTTTAATATATTTATTTGCTAATATTCAGTAATTTATCTAGTCACAAGCACGTTTGTTTCATTTTTGCTATGATTTTACACTATAAAACCTATGTTTTTATGTGCTTTTGGTGAGACTCCAAATTAGCTGGAGCTTTAATTTTTGATTTCTCAATCTATTCATTAATACCAGGATGCCAGAAATTAATACGAAATGGTCCTAATCTTTAAGATGGGTTTTATTAGACTTTAAATTAAAAGTGGCTCTGTAAATAGAGGAATAAGAAATCAGGCCTGCCTACAGTGAAGCATGGATCCTTTCCCATCAGTCCTCTCTGCTTCCAGCCATCAAACATTCTGGTTGCTCAGTTTTCTCACCCTTGAGGTTCCCTTGGGAGGCAGCCTGGTTTTGCTGCTCCCTGCTGCAGGCAAGGCCCGTTCTCTCCTTCTCCCATCCATCTCCATGGCCATGCTGGAGGCACTTGGCTTCCTGTGCTTTGCTGCCTATCTGATTTTACAACTGATTGCTTGATTGCTCTTGGGAAAGGTGCTCTGTTGGTTTTTTCTCCTTCCTTTCTGGGCTCCTCAGCCTGATGCGTGCAGCACTGAGCAAGACTCTCCTTCCTTTGTACTGCTCAGCTACACTTTCCTGAATAAAGCTGGAATTACCCAGAGAGTGAACTCTGAACAAACCAAAAATAATAGTTCTGCATTTCAGTAAAGGTAAAACATCAGCTCTGTCCCAGTTTGAGGTCATAGCTTAATTTGTGTGTATCTTTTGCAAGGAGTAGGGAAGGAATAAAGTGACTCTAGACTGAAACACAGTTAATGTCTTCTGGCTGTGGGCTGCAGTGATTCCAAACAGCAGACAGATCAACAGTCAGCACTTTTTCAGCTTTTCAAAATCAATGGGCAGCTTGCTCGACACAGAGAGGTGGGCTTGTTTTTGGCCAGCTCTGAGAGGGCACTATAGCTAAACTGCAGATAGGACATTGAATATATAGCAGAATTATTTAATAAAGGATATGGTCACTAATGTGATGAGGGAAAATAGTTGCAATAAAACCTTACCATGGATAAGGTGAGAGCTTATAAAATATCAAAAGTAAGCATGAGGTTTGCAGAGTATATTATTCAGTTATATGTAAAATTCACTTTTTTTTTTTAGCCCTAGACAAATTTCTCTATTTTTTTTGAGGGCTTTTCCGTAGAAAATGCTATAAATTTCCATTTCTCTCTTGGGAAAGACCCATTAGAGAAATGTGTACAGTTTGGGGATTAATAATTGGGTTTTTTTCTATTTTCTGCATTGAGACTATGCTAGCAAGATTGTGTTACCATGGAGATTTGTTTTATCATTTTAGTGCTTTGGTATTAAAATGATTGTAAAGGAAAATCTTAGTGAAATACACACCAAGAAAAAAGCAGAATTATCTTGCATTATTTTTTTAAGAAAAGAAAATCCAGAGCTGACATTATGGGCTTTTGCAGTACTTTCATGTAAGAAATGTGCCATTCTAAAATTATTGCATTTGGCAGACTAACAAGAATTCAATCTGTGTAGCAGTAATTAAGAGAAGAACAAGGCAAAGGGGTGCTTGAAACCAAAGAACTTGCCCAATGAATTGTAGTGTATTGTGATAAAAAATTAAACAGCAGAAAGACAATATGTTTGAAGGGCACGGACTTTGATTTCTGCTTTTGATGACTCACCAAATATAGCAAAATATAACTGACATTCTCTTTTTCTCATATATGCTGGAATGTTTTTTAGATTTGTATTCTGTATAGTTGTATTGATTTATTAATGATACAGTAATTCATGCATTATTCTGGTACTACTTTGTTCTTTCTGGCTGGTAATTATGTATGAATTATGTTTAAACATCACAAGATCTTGCTTTTCATTGCTTTACAAATCCTGTAGTTACCATCTTCATTTATCCCACTCTGCACCTACAATTCAAATTAAAACAAAATGCAAGGAAGTAGATGGATTATATGAAAAGCAAATAACTTTTTCACACACACTTGTACAGGAATGGACTGTATTGCTGGCTGTTCCCTGTCCTCAGAGTGTAATGGTGGTGGTGGTGTCATTAAGACCAGAGTTATGAATTTCCTTTTAAACATATTTTTTCTTAATTTTTAGTTTTGAGCTTTTTGGGAGACGGAGTGGGGGACTGAATTTGGTGTACAAACTGGAAATCACGCCTGCATAAAAGAAAAAGCTGTACAGCATTTGCACCTCTGAGTTTCTGTTCAGAGACTTCAGACACAGGGTATTACAGCACCCCAGACTGGGGGATGTTGTGTCGGCACTGAGCTGTGGGTTAGGGTGGTTTGACATGAAGTGACTTGTTTCTAGCTTGGAAGAACTTTGAGTGACTTTGGTTTGAAGTTCACCTTTTCTCTGAGCTTACTTGCTGGATACTATGCTTTTGCTAATGAACTTGACTTCTAGAGTAGCATTTCCTTTGCTTGGAATCAGAAGGAGAGAACTCTGAAGGAAAAGAATTGCCCGTTTCCATAATTTCTCCAATAATTGCAGGCAACCAGTCAAATCCACACAGTACAAATATCAGGTATCAGCTGCCTTCAGTACCAGCAGCCTTCACTGCTGTTTTATCCTTGTGTCTGCACAGGATTGCTGTGGCTTGACTTTTATGGTAGGAGGGCTGTATTAAAAACAATCTTTGTGTTGCTTCTCAAGTGTGGTGAAGTTCCAGAACCAGGACTTTGTAGTATTGTATGATGACAGGTGGGGGTTGAAGAACATGTACCCCTATGAGTGGGCATGATCATGATTTAATTGTTGCATGTGAATCAGCCAAGTTCAGAGTGTGATGGGTGTAAACTGGTGACATTTCTTAGCAGCATAAAATAACCTTTTTTAAAATAAGCACTACTAAAGGTGTGAGCTACGTGCCCTTCTTGTAAGTGACAAATATTTGGAGGATTTCTGTAATGGTTCCTGATATTTGCAGGAGGGCACAGATGCACCAAGGGACAGGAGCTGCTGTTCCTGTGCTGACCGTGGTGAAAATGTCAGTGTCCCTGAGGAATGTCACAGTGACCTGTGGCTGAAGCTTGAAATGGAGGTGGACCAAGTGGCATGTGCTTCTGGAGGGAGTCACATAGACAACAGTGCTGGCCCAAGCTTCACTGCAGCTTGAAGATGCAGGATGAAGTTTCATTGCCTTCTTAAGCTGGTCTTAACATAGAACTGCTACCAAAAGAGCTTATGCATAGGTCATTTGTTGAGCTGACCTAATCTGGTGGGTAACTGCTACTGAAAAGGGAAAGGCTTGGTTGTGTGTTTTGCATTTCCCTGTGTAGGCTCTGTGGTGATCTTTTCTCTCTTGTGTTAGCTTCAGCTGTTTAGACCTTTCAGTTAGTCATTTTCATGTGCAAGAAAGGTTTGTTTGGTTTTTCTTCTGTCTATTTCACCTCTGCTGGGAGTTGGAGCTGTTGACACACACATGTGATTAACACCTGATTAGTGTTGATGCTGTAGTTGGAGTGGTAGTGCCCAACTGTGACGGTGTTCACAGGGGTCTTAGGATGAGGGAAGAGACGAGAATGTTGACTCCATGTTTCAGAAGGCTTGATTTATTATTTTATTATATATATTATATTAAAACTATACGAAAAGAATAGAAGGAAGGATTTCATCAGAAGGCTAGCTTAGAATAGAAAAGGAATGAATAACAAAGGCTTGTGACTGACCGAGACAGTCCGGACAGCTGGACTGTGATTGGCCATTAATTAGAAACAACCACATGACACCAATCACACATCCACCTGTTGCATTCCACAGCAACAGGTAATTATTGTTTACATTTTGTTCCTGAGGCCTCTCAGCTTCTCAGGAGAAAAAATCTTAAGGAAAGAATTTTTCATAAAATATGTCTGTGACACTTAACCAGGAGTGAAGGGAGGGTAACGTTGAAACCCTGCCTTTTATGTGTGTGATTAATTCCTTGTGTGATTATTTACCTCAGGAAATAGGTCCTGGTTCTGTGGTCCTTAAAGCTCCATGTGTGCTGCTGAATGTGTCTGCTCCAGAGGTGATGGCTGGTCCTGAGGCACGGCGCTGTGTGTGAGTGGCACATTTGTACTGGTGGTGCCAAGGTCCTACAGAGCAGGCTGGCCATGTTCATGTTGAGGGGTTCTGGTTTGGGTCCTCTGTGGTACCTCTGGGGCTCTGAGCCTCAGTTAATCTCCTGTGAACCAAAAGTCTGAGCAGGAGAGAGCTGTGTTGTGTAAGAGGGGTTTTTATGAAACCGAGGGTTGTGTCACACAGAGGAGCTGTGGGAGTGTGTGAATGGGTGTGCTCTCCTGGAGAGCTCGGGTAGGACCAGCTTGTGCAGTCCTCTTATTGTGCCTTTTGGGGAGTGTTCCCCTGAGCTTTCTTTTGAGAGAAAACTTGGATTGCCCTCTGAGGAATATGGGAAAAAACTAACATCAGTACAGAGTAGATGAGCGGAAAAATCAAAGTACAGGGATAAGCTACCTGCAATTACAGATGGACCTGTAGAGAGGTTTTGCTCCTGTTGACTTCAGTTTCATTTATATAGCAATTTTCCTGAATTGCAGACTGTAAGGTCATAAGTAATACTTTTTCACTTAATGTAATATATTGTAGTTGCTTTCTTTCCCTTTGTTGCAGCATCCCACCTACTTTTAGTCTTTGAAGAGAACAGTGTACTGTGCATCTGTGACTTTTACATGACCCTGAAGTCTTAAAACTAAAGAAATTAAAAAGTATTTTATGTTTAAGTATTTTAATTCTCTTCTTATAATTTTTGCTTATTTCAGGTACATGCAGAGTTTCCTTGAGCTTTTAGAATATGAAAATAAAAGTCCTGAGGATCCTCATGTTCTGGATGAGTGAGTATCTAAAAATGAATTGTTAGGAAAAATAAGTTAATCTGTCTCAAATACCAAGTGGTTTTGTACTCTAGGAAAACAGTTACCTTAATTGTAAGTTAGAATGTCTATGGCAAAAGCTAAAATTGTAATCTGGAGTAGAATGTAGGTATCTTAAGTGCTTTTGAACAGTATATTTTTTATTTATGCAGACTGGTAGTTTAAGAAATGGCATGAAATGCTTCCTTCAAGACTGTATTAAGACTGTATAACATGGATGGGAGACTATACTTGCATATCAGATACTGAAGACTAAAGTGTTGTTTTAGTATACACTGGGCTTAGTGCTCTATTGTAAATAAAGTATGTTACTACATTAATAGTTTGGGGTTTTTTTCAGTTTGAAAGCATTCTCATGTGTCAGTCATTGTTTTTATCTAAAAGCTTTTTTAATAGACTTCAATTAGTGGTGTTCACCCACCTCACTGAGTAACATTACTTGAAAAGAAAGGAAAACTTAGCCAATTTTCTTTATCAACAAAATCACATTGAAATTGCTATTAGAATGTTTCCTTGAAATGTGTATGCATAAAACAGAGGAACCCCACGTGTGAGAACAGCAGGTGCAACATATGCATCAGAGACTTGAAAACAAAACAGCTAAAACACAAACACACACACACTCATACAGACACCTGTCCATTACTAGGGTCTGTTGTTACCCTGTACCTATAGCAGTCAACTTTGTGTCAGGATATTACTTCTTGCAGGATTTTGTTCCATTAATTAGCTTTCTTAGGGTAGTTTGTCTTTTGGATTTCTTTTTAAGTTCTGAAATTGTGCATGATCAAGAAGTGCTTTAAGAGAGCTTCATCAAATGCCTTGCTGTTTGTGCACCATGCAGCCTGTGTTGTGCAAAAATGGTGTTTTACCTTCAGCAAACTTCATATACATACATGGTGTTGTTACATTAGGTTAAATAAGGGCTTTGGGAGATGCTGCATTTCAAATGTTGTTCACTTTTGGTTGTGAGCTTGTTACCTGAGATCTTGACACTTTGGCTTTTGTGTTTCAACCAATACACGTGGGAGAAACTCAGGTGCAGGAGTACAAAGTTCCCTGTATGGCAGAGCTGTAGAAGGAGCCATATGGATTAAAGACTGACTGAATTGTAGTGCTATTGAACAAGGGGAAAGTAACCATTTACTCAGAGTAAGTTCTATGCTGGAATGCTGCCTGCAGGTCTGGGTACTGCCTCTTAAGAAATTAAAACACTCATGGGCAGTACTGATGTGAAGGAGTGAGATTTAGAGACTTGGATAGTTCCACCTCTGAATAATGCTGAAGGCATTTGTCTGGACTGGCAAAAAAAGATACTGGAGACACTGGAAGTCTGCATGTGCCAAAAAGTAAGGTCACTGTGATAAGGAATAATGGGTTGCTCTAACAGAAGAACTGGAGAATTAAGAAATGTCTGTCTTTCATTAAAGTTGAGAATATGTGCAGGGCAAAAAGTAAAGATTGTAATATTAGTGAGAATGGACTGAAGGCTGTAGAGCATCCATTTTAAAAGCTTTTATAGAGAGATTAGATAGATTTAGTGACATTCTAGGCATGCTTATTCTGTAGAGGATAAATCAAATCAATTTTTCAACCACTTCTAGCTGTCACATTTTGTGATTCTATATTTACATCATCAGTATGTTTGCTGATGACACAGGAATTTATGTTTGTGACTAGTTTATCAGCAGGCTTTCCTTTATGGGGTTAAGTTACCAAAACTTAGGTGTCTGTTGCCCTTTGAGATGTCATGAGCTGTCCTAAGCACCTGAGTGAGCTTGGCAAATGAAGCACAGGTCCTTTTAAGCCTGTCATGTCCAGGATGTGTGGGTTGAGGTTGTGGTTTTGTAACTTCTGAAACCATCCTTCAGTATTTAGGTAGCTGTATTTCACCTTTTTATGAACTTCAGAGGTTCAAGGTAGATCACAATGTAATAAATCAAGGCTGATGAGTAGTTCTCTTGGAGATCTAGTTTAGAGTCTCATAATTAACACATCAATTATCTGATTCTACCATATGGATATGGCATTCCTGATACTGTTTCATGGCAACTGCAAATATTGTTTGCGATGCTGTAAATGAGTATGAGAACAAATATTTCATAATGAAGCAAATATCAATATCATTCAGGATAACTGTTTGTTAAAAGCTTTGAAATCTTGCACTTATTGTATTCTGTGTAATTAAGTACATAATATAAGTATGCATGGAATTTGTTCCTACCTGTTGAGGTGAAGTTCAGCTGGGGTCTTTGACAGTAAGACCTGTCTTCTATACCACATCTGACCTTTGAAAAGACATTAAAACTGTATTATCTGATTATAAAGCAGATTTGTTCTTTTTGGCAGTATTGGATAGACTATCTAAGATTAGAAAGTCAGATTTACATTCCTGCTCTGGGATGTTATCTATTCCTAACTTACTGAAGCCTATGCCATTTAATTGCATGTTGAGCTGTAATTAGACTTTTAAAAATATTCTTTACAAACTGTGTCTTTCAAAAATACTCTTAACTATGTCCATATTTATCTTAGGATTATAGAGATAAATCTAACAAATTTTTCAACTCCTGTGTCAGTATTCCATGTTGCTGCTACCTAGCTGTATCCTAATTTCATGTCTTGTGGTCAGAAGCCCATCAGTATGGTCAGAAAGCATCAGGAATGCTGCTTTTCACTGGGGAAAACCCCCACATTTCTGAGTTAATGTAAGTTTGCATAAAAGTTTTCTGTTCTCTTCTGACTACATGTATCATTGCGTGTGGAATTTGAGCCTTTATCTAGGGCTTTGTTTAAGTCCTAGAAGACACTTTAAGTGTCTTTAGGGATGCATAAATAGAAATAATTCTTTCTTTAACCAGATTGATTTGCTTATAGAAAAAGCTGGAAGATTGTAAGGTATGTCTGGTCCTTTGGACCAAAGCCCTTTCTGCAGGCAGTAGCTGTGGGGTATCTCTGAGTGCCTTACCAAGAGCAACCTGTGAGGGGTTGGAGCAGCTTCATCTCCTGGCTCCTTTCTGCTGTCCTGTTCCTGTGTGGAACATGCTCTAGAACAGCACACTTGACTTGTTAATGTTACAGGGTATATGGCTCATAGTACAGAAGACCTAGCCTTGCATCCTTTGGTCACTGAATGCCCATCCTTGTCCAAGGATATCAGGTGATTTCAGCATTCCATGATGGCCCCCATTCTCCCTTAACTGGTCTCGCAGGGTGTGAATCTTGCCTGGGTAGAAGTGCCTTTGTTCCAGTACCATCCCAGCAGCTTCTGTTTGGAGCTGAATGTGCTCCATGCCTGTCCACCTCAGACACTCAAAAAACATGAAGAATAACAGGGGAGTTGATTTTTAGAAATTAAAGAGTGCCTTGTGGGACTTTCTGTCAGCTGAGGTGAACATTTCTGTACTGGCTAATCAGGGTAACAGTAGCAGAGGAGAGAAGGGGAGCTAAACTGATCATTCTAGGAAGTTGGATATCCACAGATGTACTCTATCAATGTTGGCAGTAGTTCTTCAATTACTATTTTCTAAAATGGTGCAATACTTTTATCAGTTGAACAGAAAACTGTCCCCTGACTATTTGTGGTTTTATTGCTGCTTGTCCGGGGAGCCTGCTGTGGTGTTCTCAGAGTTTGGGCTTTCTTTCTGGGGAAACCATTTTCTCTATTAATGTTATGGTACTATAGATGTCATCCATGTACTGGCACAGCTGTGTGTGAGGCCACACAGTGAAGTGAACTGGGAAATGGATGTAGTGGAAGAGTAGCCCACTTTGAGCTCTGTGCTCCCTACAATGTTGGTGTGTGGCCAACAAAGGCAGCAGTGCCCCTGCAGGGCAGAGGGTGAGTGGTTATAGGAGTTGGTGCAGAGACTAAACCAAAGCTGATTGTCAGAGTGGCCCAACTTCTCTCTGTTCCTAGTGTATGAATTGGGCATATGGATGTTCATGAGCTTTATCTTTTTATGAATGTTGGACAAAATCCTTTGAAGATATTTTTTTCCATTGGCACTGTTCTAATGAAACATTTCAGAAATGTTTCTCTGTTGCCTTCTGTTGGTTAGCAGACCTTATGAAGCCCCAGTGCAGCATTGCCACATTCCTGTCACTGTCAGTAGTGTGGGCATTTGTAAAATGGTAGGTTACTTTTACCTTTTTGATAACACAGATATAATTTTTAGCTGTAGAGCAGTCAAGTGGAAGTTTTTATGCAGTTTTGCCAAACAGTGTGATAACAGGGAGCCCCAAGATAAGGCGTCCACGCTTGGTGAAGGGTGCAAGCAGGCAGAAGTGTTGGAAATTCCCCAAGATGTCACTATCCAGTAAACACACAGGTTTAAGTTGTGTTTCAAAAATTGAAGGGTTTGTAAAGCATACTGTTCACATGTGCTCTCAAAGGACATTTAGTGCAGCCTCTACACCCCTGAGTTCCTCTGCTGGTTTTTCTCTTTGTGGCCCTCTCAAGGGAGGGTGTGGGGGAGTGTCCTGGAGCTGGCAGCCACTGAGGCCGTCAGCTGCCAGCATGTGTGAGATAACGTGCACAAGGAACTTGGTAAACAAGAACCTTCCTTTCTGCAGAGTTGCAGTTAAAATAGTGGCTCTGTAAGCAGTTTGAGCTAAGTAAATATTGGAGTACATCTGATTAAGAAGGTGCTGTTTTGTTACTTTTACGTAAAGTGAAATGCTGCTTTAATTAGTTTTGAACTTTGGAAGTAGATATACTTTCTAGTAGAGAAATCTTTCAGAGTGTGAACTTTTACCTCTTTCTTGTGATACTCAGCTGCCAGTTAGCACTGATTCAAAAAAGAGCAGCCGTTGAGAAAAACCTCAGACCATTGCATTTGTTACATTTAAAAGGGTTTTTACTCTACTCATCACTTTTGTGCTTTTCATGTTTCAGGTAATATTATCCATAAGAGATGCTAAAAAATTCCCTTTGTCTTCATATTGACATTTTTATGCTTGTTTTCTTTTACTGTAATGATGGATCAAAACAGAATAATATATATAGGTTATGGGGAAGTTAATGAATGTCACAACACAAGCTATTTCTTGTATTTGCAGAATTTTTTTGCCTTCATTTATTTAACACCTGTGGTAATGCTTTAAGTATTCTTTTGTTAATGCAGAAACCACTGAAGCTCACTTAACTAAAATAGCTTCTGATTAATAATTTCTCATTTGTTGAACCAACTGCATTATTTATTCTTTGTGGTTTTGAAAATACACAGAATTGTGGACAGAAAATGTAATTGGTAAAAAATTTTCAGAGCTGTTTTGGAGTATTCCTAGTTAATCCCATAAACAATTTAAAAATTCCTTGATATGGTGTCCCACAGTTTGAGTACAGTAAAAGCTTTGTGGCTTTTGAGGGTGTAGCAGGTAGAGGGACTGTAAGGAATGAGTGTTAACATTAAGGAGGTGTATTCTGATTTCTACTCTGCTACTTTGAAATTTGCCTGTATTCCTCTTGTGTTTGCTCCTTAAAGGCATCTGCTTAATGGAAACACATGAGTGAACTCAGTTATCTTGGAAGACAGAACAGGAGGTTTGTCATATCAGTGCAATAATCAGGCATTCCTTTATTATATATTTAGTTTTATGCTGGCCAAGCTTCAGCTATGATTTTGCTGGTCTGCAGCAGATAAACCTAAGCCCTTTGCCCTTTGGCATGCTCTGTGCATTGAAGCACTTTTGTAGTGGGATATCAGTGAACAATTTGCCCTCTTGGCATCAGCTATATATTTTGGATAGTGGAGGTACTTAAAAACAAACAGCAGAGCAAACAGCAGTTAGGAGAGAGTGTTGTCAGTTGTGTTTTCAGGTGTGACTGTAAACATTGCATCCAGCTCTGCCCTTTGCTAGGGCCTTGTTGCTCAGAAACAGAGAAGCAGCACAAGTACAGCCGGGCACCAGGCTCTGACATCGCCTCTCAGAGCTAACAGATCCCACAGAGCCCAGACTCAATAAACACATGAGGTCAATAAACCTTTTAAGCATTAAATGTTCTAAGCTACCCAGTCAGCAAGACTGGTAAGTAAGAGAACAGTCATTCTGTACTGGGATAGTATTTAGAATGGGGAATTAGGCAGTTGAAACTTCCCCTTTTTTATGCAACAGGGTAGTGTTGAAAGACTGCTGAACTGTTTGTTAACACACAGGCAAAAACTGCTAGCTAGACTTAGGATCAGGAAAAAACTAGTAAAAAGGGATCCTACATTCCTTTGCAGATGGCAGTGTAGAGTGGGAGAAATTATTTTTAAAGTGTATCACTTGTTAAAAATGGTATTAAAAATTGCTGTCTTGACTAAGTGGTGCTGAAAAGGAAGAAAACATCCTATTTAAATGTGGTGACCAGTGGCTGGCTTTTTTTTACTTTTTGTGGTCTTGGTTCTTTCCCTTGCTCATTTGCTGGGGGATTGGACTAGATGACCTTTCAATGATTTCTGTGATTCTTTCATTAGCTAATGTATACTTTTGATAAAAATAAAATACATTTATTTTCAGTATTTGTTATAAGTCTACAAAGAATGTTCTGTTGATGTTTTTTGGAAAAGGATCTGTAGAGTTGCAGATGCAGGCATAGTTGAACAAGTGTTCCAGCTCTGCTTTCTTTGGAAAGCTGCATTTCACCATTTGTACTTTCTATAACAGCATTATATAAACATCGTGGTGTTAACATTAATTTAATATTGGAGAATGTAGCAGAATTAAGTAGTACTGATTTTCCCTGTTTCCTCTTTAGAAAGCTATTATTAATTGATATTTCAAGTATGTATGGGTTTGCATAGGGGGGAAAAAACGATGAGCACATTGAAGATCATAGGCGTTGAGCAGCCTTGGCAGGAGAAACAGAAATCCTCTGAGCTGTTTCAAAGGAAATGCCTGCTAAAAGCAATGGGAGTTTTATCTAAAAGCTGCCGAGCTCCGGGCGAGAGCTCCGTTGTATTCGCTCTGCCATCCAGTGGCGGCAGAGGAGACTGAACACGAGTCGCACACACAATTACCTGTCCTGAGATTATAACTTAGCCCGCGAGATGGAAGGTGAAGAAAATGCATTCAAAATTCACTGCATGGGTTGAGGTATTGGGAAGAAAACACAATTTTTTCTAAGGAAATAATAAAGGGGAGGTCAGGTTTTTTCCCTGAGTTTCCAGTCTCTCAGCTACAGTTAGGAGTTACAGGGGATGACAGTTTGGTAGTACATATGATTGTGGTGGAAGAGAATCTTTTGCTATCCATCAGTGCTGAAGAGAGATTAATTTCATTTCAATGAATATTTGTGGGACAAATAACTTATTTGGAGCTCTAAATACTTCACAGGTCTTGTGAGTGAGAGGTTGATCAAATACTTGTCTTTAAATAAGCTTGTTTAGGTACTACATTTTTGTATTTTCCCTTTGATATTTGTTACTGACTGGGAGGCATAGTAAACAGATAATATGGTTATGCTGTTGTTGAGTTTAATTTTATTTCTAACAATCTGTTTCTAATTTTGTTTCCTCCAGCTTTTTAGATGTTTTAATTAAAGTCAGGAACAGACACAATGACGTGGTTCCAACCATGGCACAAGGGGTGATTGAGTACAAGGAAAAATATGGCTTTGATCCATTTGTTAGCAGTAACATCCAGTATTTCCTAGATAGATTCTACACCAACCGCATCTCTTTCCGTATGCTTATTAACCAACACAGTAAGTAATTGCTTTTCTCTTCCTTGGAAACTCAATTATTGCTTGTAAACCTGAAGATGAAGCTTTGTTTTGTATTATTTTTCCTTATTCGTGACTATTCTGTGCTGACTGTGGCAAAAGAGATACTGGCAACTGGTTAATTTGGTACTTTGCAATGATCAGAAATGAATCCAAAACACCAGTGTGCTTTGTTTTAGAGCTGTCAGTCTTTGTTAGTGTGGCTGTTGCTTTTTAGTCTTACTGGCTGACATGGCTTGTGAAGTGATACATGAAGTATTTTTAGGTAGTAGTAGAGTAGCTGTATCTTTTGCTCACAAAGCTTTTAACATAGTTTGTAGAGCTCATATTTATTTCATAATGAAATGCAAAGATGCCGTACATTTTGAATAGGTTAGGTACTATACATCCTGTTTTTTCCAGCAAGTTATCTAGACTTTCTTGCCTTCTAAAGAGGTTGAGTATTTCTAACTGAAGTTTTAAATTACATCTCTTTTCTTCCCTTACTTTCTACTTCCTATTTATGAATAAATGCTGGAATTAGTCGTCCTTTGTCATTAGGTTCTGTTTCATTTGTTGTTACTAATAAACTCACTTTTTTATATTCATATTACAGAGTGAAGGGAGTTACTTGCACAGCTGCTATTAACCAGTGTGTGCAACCATGCAGAAAGTGATCTGTGTAAAGTTAAGGACAGTCTTCTGATCTGCCTTAGTGTGTCTTGTGCCTTTTAGCTCTAGAGCTTCATTCTCTGCTCAGTGTTTTGCTTTTCTGAGCTCTTAGAAGTTGTTGTATGCTGCAGATAATGCAGATGCTGGAGTATGAGGTGTTTTAATACAAGTTGTGTCTTTCCAGTAACCTTTCATGTGACTAACAAATGCCTTGCTGTGTGTGTACAGATAACTTGAATGTGGCAAAGCACAGAAAATGAGAGAAATGTACAACTTTTTCTTTACTTGCACCTGGGTAGAGAAGTGACAGACATAAAACCAAGTCAAAAGGTTTTCAAAGAAGAATTCTAGCAATAGAATACAAACATTGTCTTAATATAATTCTTGGGCTGAGTGCTTCTGTAATTTGCAGTAATCCCAAAAGATTAAACTTGATTCATTGAACTGAACTAGCTTTTCCTATGGATCCTCCTCTTTAACTGGTTGTAGCTTAAAAGTGCTTGTAGATGCTTAAAGTTTAGTTAACCTTGTATGATGTCTGTGTGTTAGCAGTGTTAGTGGTCTGTCTGTGATGGCAAATATTCATCTTGAAGCACTGAAGAAAAAGATAATTGGAAAGCAGAATGCAAATCCAGGTTTTTGCATGGTTTGCATTTCTGTTCCTACATTCCTGGCAGACTGTTTTCTGCAGAACTGTTCTGCAGGACACAGTGCCTGGTGTGTGAGCTTGCTGTGCCCGGGGTAGGAAAAGCTTTCAGAGCAAGACTTCTGCTCACCTCATGCTGCACCTGCTTCATGTCAGAGCTCGCTAACTCGCTAAATGGCAGAAAATCACTCTGAAATAAAGTACAAAACCTTTCTACTTCTTTGGGAGTTTTCTTTAAACTCTTGGTGAAGGGTCTGGTGAGTACCAGACCCTGGTACAAAGAGGGAGTGGGGATCATACTGCTGAGATCCAGGGAGAGGAGCGAGTGAGGCCTCTGTGCCAGCTGTGAAATTGCAGCTTAGGTGAGTCTAAAAGGCTTCTAATGATGCCTTACAGTTCCACAGTCCTTTTTACTGTAATGTTTTCATTGTTGTGAGTGCTTCTGTTCTGACATAACGGTATGGAGTGTTTTATATTTTAATTTTACCTAGTTTCTGATAATCTGCTTTGAAATGTAGGTTTTCACCTTAACCCTCCCACATCATGAATTTTGTTTTAACTAGTCTTGACTGTAAAAACTGAAAATAAAAATGGGAGGGAAGATGAGCAGTTAGACAAGTAGTCTTCTTAAATGAGGATTCTGGCAATTTGCTGGAGTATCTTTTTACAAAATGATGCAGTATCCAGTAAATCTCAGATGCCATCAGATTCCAACTTTCTGGCTTGCATCAAGGGTAATAAATAATTTGCTACCATTTCTTTTTTATTTTAGCACTTCTGTTTGGTGGAGATATTAATCCTGCTCATCCCAAACATATTGGAAGTATTGATCCTAATTGTGATGTGGCAGAGGTGGTTAAAGGTAAGATGAAGTTAAGATTAATTAGATTAAAAAAGATTAAGATAATTCCGTAACTTAAAATATTCAGAAATATTTTGTTGAGATACAAGAAACTGAAGGGGATTTAAATCCATTTCTTCTTTTCTTATTTTGTTAAATGAAAATTCTACTCACAATAAAGCCCTGGGCTTATTGAGACTTTCTAATGTCTTCATTATTGAAAAGAGAGAAACCTTTGTTCTGTTTACAGAACTAAGAACACAATTTGATTTTTAACAGCTTTAATCTGTACTTTGAAATATCAGATGAGGTGTCTAAATGTTTTGTTGAACTTTAGATGTTTTCTTCCTGAAATACTTAGAAGTAGGTTCTCACATACTGCTTTTGTGTCACATGCTGGAATTACAGAAAACTAAGAGTAAGTGAAATTTCAATTTTGTTTAGCTAGGTCTTTTAGTAAAACGTCCTCAGGTGTGCAGATATCCCAGTGAAACTCCACATTGCTCTGTCACCTGATCATACACAGCCTGTTCTGTCTCCTGCAGAGGACATGGATGTGATGGCTGTACCTGACTGACCTGGCACAGTCTCACTGCAGGTCCTGTTTGCTCTGTGTGGTGAATGTTTACCTGCTCTCAGAATGTTGGCAAGGAGGCATGAGGCAGTGCTGCCTGCTTCAGGAACATCTCCACGGAGGGTTCACACTCTGGGTGTGTCTGTTTGCACATCCAGGTCGTGCTGTAGGAAAGAATTCCAGGCTCTGTCCTGTGCTGTTGTTTGTGCAGCTGCAAAGGGGGGTAGAATGTGCTTCTCCACTTTCTCTCAACCTTTGGTGAAGTGACAGGGAAACCTTTCTTATCTCAAAGTCTGACCTGCATGATAGCTCACTTTGTAATGCTTTTTACAATTCTCTTACAGCTTTTTTTCTACCCCTTCTTGGCTCCTGAGGTGGTCTTTTTGATCAGCTTTTTTTTCTTTTTGTTTGACCTTATTCCACTTTGGCCTCAACATTTTCTCTGTTACAGCCGTGTTGTTTATTTAGCTTTGCCTTCTAATAGCAATATTTGAATCAATTTTGATCACCAGATTTACAGTTGCTGCCTTAACAGGGGAGTGCACAGTGTCAGAAGGTGCTAAGTCCAGTTTTCAAACAAGTAGCTGAAATAGATCATACACAACACTGACCAAACAGTGTTTCCTTTCAAAGAAACAAAATGGCCTAAAGACAGGGGCTGTATAGTCCTGTCAAGGTGATTGAGGACTTTTCCCTGTAGAATTGGTGGAAGGATTAATTTATGTTCTGTATGCTGTGCTAGCTCCCAAATGTTCTGGTTCACAGGCAGCATTCTGAGCGGTTTATCAGTTAAAATGTTGATTTTGGTACTGTATGTGGGAGCTATAAGCCCTGTGTGCCCTTCAGACAATGTAGAAATGATTTAAACAGCCACATCTCGTTTCAAGCAGCTGCACCAAGTGCTGTGTCTGTGCTGCCTGAGGTGGTGGCTCTGTCTTACTGACTGTCCTGCAGTGAGACTTTTGAGCTGACAGTGAATTCAGGATTTTTTCTGGAGCCAGGATTTTAGATTTACCAATAGATCTCCCGCTGTTATTGCTACTTAATTTCCATCCACACCATGAAACACGCTTTGAACTTCACAGTCTCTTCCACCGTCATAGGACTCTGCCAGAGAGCTGGCTTTTAGAGGAAGATGAATGTTAGACTGCACTCAGATTGTTTTACCCAGGTTTGCTAAGAAAACACTAAGAAATCTTTCAGATACAGAATGGGTCAGGTTGGAAGGGAGCACAGCAAATCATGTGGTCCAACCTCCCTCCCTGCTCAAGCAGGGCCATCCCAGAGCACATGGCACAGGATTCTGCCCAGGTGGTTCTTGAACATCTTCAGTGAGAGAGATTCCACACCCTCTCTGGGCAATCTGTGCCAGTGCTTGTTCCCTGCACAGTGAAATTCTTCCTCATGTTCAGGTGGAGCTTCCTGTGCATCAGTTTCTGCCTCTTGTCCTATTGCTCAGCATCACAGAAAAGAGCCTCCAAAAGGCCCTACCCTGTTGGCACCTCCCCTGCAGATACTTTAAACAGTGATGGGCTTCCCTCAGTTGTCTCTTCTCAAGGCTGAGCAGGCCCAAGTCCCTCAGACATTCTTCATAAGAGAGATGTTCCAGTCTCTCCATCCGTGTTTCCCTTTGCTGCATCTGCTTCAGGAAATCTCTGTCTGTCTTGTCCTGAGGAGCCCAGAGCTGGACACAGCTCTCCAGACACGCCTCACTGGGGCTGGGTGGGGGGGCAGGATCCCCTCCCTGCCCTGCTGGCACTGCTGTCCCCAATGCACCCCAGGATCCCATTGCCCCTCTCGGCCCCAGGCGCTGCTGGCTCATGGACAGCTCATTGTCCATGGGACCCCCAGGCCCTTCTCTGCAGAGCTGCTTTCCAGCAGGGCACCCCCAGCCTGGGCTGGTGCCTGGGCTGGTCCTTGCCCAGAGCAGGACCCTGCATTTGCCTTTTCTGCATTCCAGACCATTCCTCTGCCCATCTCTCCAGCCTGTCAAGGCCCTTCTGAAGGGCTGCCCAGCTCTCAGGGGTATTGGCCGTGAGCTCTCTGAGGGGGCCTCTGCCCCAAGTCACTGATGGATAAGTTAAACAATATTGCCTGGTATTGAACCTTAGGGAGCACCTCTAGTGACAAAGGATAACTTACACTTTCTGCCTGTGTTTCAACAATACAGAAAGCCTGATTTGGTCTATGGGGAGGTATTTTCAGGGGGAGTAATTTTTTGGTTCAGTGAGAAGAAACAAAGAATCTTCTCCAGCTTTTCCCCTAAGAGACCTTGAAAATTAAGTATTGTAAATATTTATTTTATTTGGAGAGCCTGAATTTGTGGCTGCAGTATCATTCTTTTTATTTTGGATGGAAAGAACAAGTATTAAATTGTGATTAGGAAATAAAAAATAAGTAGATGTTATGGTCAGCCTAAGATTGCATCCTTCTGATTTTCGAACCCTGAACAAAGAAGAAAAATAGTTTTTCTCCAGTACTGTGCTTTTCTTTGTAGAACTTTAGATAGAGTTTTCCCTTTCGTGACAACTGGGTTATGAGTGTAGAGAGAAAAAAGGGATTAGGTTGGATACCAGCTTTATGCTTGTAAACTGGTGCTCAAAGTGAATGTTCTGTTTGTGGTCCTTCACAGGGAAGGTGGACGCTGCTGGCTTTGCTTGATTTTGATAAATCAGTGTTTGTTCTGTTGTTTTGTAGATGCTTATGAAACAGCTAAGATGTTATGTGAACAGTACTATACAGTGGCACCTGATCTGGAAGTTGAAGAATTCAATGGTAATTATTAAATTAATTTAACTGATGTGTGTAAGAAAATGCATTTCTGGTATCTGTGATTCCTAATTTTGTTATTTAATTGTAAATTATAATTTGAACTATGCAGTTACTTTTGTTCTAATGTGTCTATGTGGGCACCTGAACTTCAGTTTATCATCATGATGTGTACTTTGTGCTGAAAGCAGAGCTTTATCTGCTAATTTCACTATCACTTTAAAGAAAATAAACCAAGACTCCGCATAACTGAGACAGAAACATGCCTGTCATCTCATCTTCTAACAGAAGTCAAACTTGTTTTATTCCAAAATATGCTTATAAACCCATGAATTCCACTGGCACTCTCAACACAGTAGTGAGCCCTTCTGTGTAAGATGGCAAAACTGGGATTTTTATTAGGTAGTCTATGCTTTAAATCCTATCATAAACCTCTCACATGGAAATCTGTTTCAAGTTGATTGCAGAGAAGATAATTGGATGACACCAAACTGATGAGACAGGCTGTGTCAGCATATTGACTGCTTTTTGTTCATCATTTTATTGACAAAAGGGAGCTTATTTTGTTTTAGTTAAAAAAATTTTCCTGAGTGATCCTCTCCCAGATTAGGGACAGCAGCCAAACATAAGACTAAGATGGTTCCAGACTTCAGCAGAAGAATTGCAAAAGTCTCAGAAATAGGTAACACTCAGTGGCAGAGTGTGATACTTGGAATGTGTGTTGCTCAAAGTACTACTGAGCAGTGTAGAAATATTCCTCTAAGGTGATGCTGTCAGCAATGATGCATTGCCACCCATCTCTCCCAAAAACAAAGGACCCAACCTGCCCCTTTTAAACTGAGTGATTCTAGAGATAAAAGGACCGAGTGTTGCAGCAGAGGAATCCATCAATGCAAAATTCATCTGAAGGCATAAGTAAAAAGATCCAGCAGTAGAGAAAGCAAGTTGCTGGAGCTTAAAAAAAAAAGTGAATAAAGAATTAATTATGTGTTTCCTTTAAATCAGTTATCAGCATGAGGAAAGCAGCTTTGCAAATTACCTTTCAAGAGCAACAGTGACTCATTTTCTATCTCTGTGCCTCAAACAAGTGTGAGTCAGTTTGCCTTGGTTTCAGTGAAGCGTAAGGGAATGGGAGTATGGACAGACAAAAATAACAGTAAAATATCAAGTTGCCTTGCAGAGCATTGTTTTGGTCTTCTCCTTCTCCTAGGAGTTTTCATTACCATGTTTCTTAAAATAATGACTGGGATTGTCAGCAGCCCTCAGTGCCAGAAGGAATGACGTTGACTCCAGTCATGTTCTTTGTGCATATTTAAATCTTCCTGGAATTTATGAAGCAGACAGTTTGAGACTTCCCTTCAGTCTGAACGGCTGCTCTGTCTGACTCTCTGTAACTGCATAATTTAATGCCAGTAGGTACTTGAATGTTCAGGGATGACTTCATCTTCAGCCCCAAAAGTGTCCTGGAATGTATTAAATGCAGCTGTATTATTCCTGCCCAATCAATCAATGAGCACTCTGCACTCAGACCTGTGCCAAGCCATACCCCTCTGCTGCAACACTCACAGTGGGACAGCAATGGACAAAGAATTCAGTGATGGCTTGGAACATGGAAGCTGGGATATTGTTTGAAGTATAATTGAAAATTTTTATGAATACTTATATTTTGTGTGTTTTAATGAAGGGAAAATATGTAGTTGATTTTAGAATATTTAAACAGTGGGTTTTTCTTGACTTTAAGAATCTTTCTGTGCAGCAAATATGCTTAAAATACTATGTGAACCAGTCAAAGTTTCTCACTTAATTAGGAATGTTTTCTTGGTTAGTGTACATTGTTGTAGGAAACCAACCATTGCTTAGTGAAATTTCATATCTAAACAAAGTCTGCTGACTGGATGGATTTGAAGATCATAATTATAATGTGTTCTTTCAGGTGATAGCAGTGACTAAAATTTATGGTTTTACTTCAGGGAACTAATTTTGCACTGGGAAAATTGGAACATGCTTACATACTTGTCTGTGCCTACATGTTTGTGTTATTCTGGTAAAGAGCAGTGCTACAAAATACTGTTCTGAAGGAAAATTATTTGATGTTTTTATTTCTCTTTTTTTTTTTAGCTAAAGCTCCAAACAAGCCTATTCAAGTAGTCTATGTACCTTCTCATTTGTTTCATATGTTATTTGAATTATTCAAGGTAGGTTGCACTTGTTAATATTGGGGGGGTTTTGTGACCCTATTACTGTTAAAATTGATTCCTTTAAGTTACAGCTCTTAAATATTATTTCAGTTTTCCTTTCTTAAGCTTATCCTTAAGTTTCAAACACTCTTCACTTGTTCAAAAGCCAGACTTCAACCCCTCTCTTATGACCCTGTGTAATTAAAAACTGCCTGGTTTCCCACTTCTCCTGTTGTGCTTTTGTAGCTTTTTTGATTAACTTAGAACACTCATGACAGCCTGGGTTTGCAGTGATGGAATATTCATAACCTTGCAGTTTTTATGAGCTTGCTTCTTTATTGCATATTTGAGGACTGGGATCAGTGATCTTAACCTATTTGAGGTTAGGATCAGTGTCTTTATTGTGAAAACAGGCCCTGTATCTTTCACTGGTGAAGATGACATGCTTTGTTCTGGTTTTGTGTTTTCTGAATAATTGGAACAAGAGTGCAAATGGAACATGTGAGAGCTGCTATATCATTTGTAAGAAGAGAGGAGGTCTCTAGGTGGTGCAGCTGAACACCAGAAATTGAGAGGAAAACTTACATTTGACCAGAGAGAAACTTTTTCAAAGTACTGTTTTTTGGGGTTTGATTTCTGAAGTGTATCAACTATGTTCATTGAAGTCTTCTCCCATTTTGCCATTTGTAACATTAGTTTTGGAGCAGAACAGATGAGAATTTGTGCAGTACATGTGAGTATGTATTTGGTCCAAGTCATGAAACAGGCTGAAATGAAGTCATGAAACAGGCTGAAGCCAGTAAGTTGTAGCTGTAAAAACTGAGACTGGCACTGGAAACTCTTAACATGAAGTCAGATTGACAGATGGTGACTTATATGTGACCTAGGCTGAGAAAATCAAAACTAGCTTTCTGTGGTGAACGTCACTGTTGGTGTGGTGATGATGGAGGTGAAGGATGTTCTCATCCTATGTTCTCATCCTGTGGATATATTTACTTGATTTCACACGGGACCAAAAAAAAAAGTCTTGCTTTCTTTTTTCTGACTATATCAAATAAATAAAAGATATGTATAATAAGTTGTAATGTAAAAATTTAACTGGGCAGTTCATTGAATTTGTGTTAAATACAGGCTTTTCTATCTTCTACACAACTGTAGGACAGAGTAGATGCTACTAAATAAATTCAAGTTCTAACCTGTCAGAAAAATCTTCTATGTTAAAGTTAGAATCAAAGAGACTGTGTTTTATTTTATCTTCAGAATTCAATGAGAGCCACAGTGGAATTGCATGAAGGTAAGAAAGAAGCCTATCCATCGATCAAAACCTTAGTCACTTTGGGCAAAGAAGATCTGTCTATTAAGGTAAATGCCAAAAAACAATACACTTTGCAAACCTGCTAGGTTTAGAGTAGAATGACTTCTAATTTGAAAAAGCAAATTAATTATTGTATCACCTGCTTCATATTCATTAGAACAGAATGTTTTCAGTTGGGAAGCACCTACAAGGAGCATCTTGTCCAACTGCCTGACCACTTCAGGGATGGGCAGTAGCCAAGGCATGTTTGTTAGGGGCAGTGTCCGAGTGCATCTTGGTCACTGACAGACTTGGGCCATTGACCATCTCTCCAGGAAACCTGTTCTGCTCTTTCACTGCCCTTCCCACACAGAAATGTTTCCTGATGTCCACTCTAAACCTCCCCTGATGTTGCAACTTTGAACTGTTCCCACATGTCCCATCTCTGGATCCAGGGAGATGAGATCTGCACCTCCCTGCCAGTTCCCCTCCTCAGGAAGCTGTAGACCATGGCAAGGTTACTCCCAGCCTGCTTTTCTCCAAACCAGGCAGCCCCAAAGTCCCTAACTGCTCCTTTAGTTAATTTCTAAAGTAATTTAGATAATGCTTCTTGATGTTTTGTGGGTTTTTTTTCAGAACCTAATGTTTAAAACTCTTCAATTTTCATTCCTCAGATAAGTGACAAAGGTGGAGGTGTACCTCTAAGAAAAATAGATAGATTGTTTAACTACATGTACTCAACAGCACCCAGGCCCAGTCTGGAGCCCTCGAGGGCTGTGCCTTTGGTAAGCAATTGCAATATGTATTTAAATGTCCCTTTGCAATACTCTGATTTTACATTGCCCTTCACTGCAATCTGCTGGATCAGGTTTTCATTGAGGAAATATTTTATCATTAGCAAATCTTTCCAGGTAGAACAGGAGAAAATTAATTCTGTTGTCATCACTTAGTCTACAGAATAGAAAATTACTTTACTTTGTCTTGACATTACGTTCTTGGAAACAAGCATAAAAAATGTGCACAGCCTCAGTATTTTCACAGGTTAATGGGCAGGATCATTAGTGCTATATTACTGAGCAGGTGAATGACTTAATGAGCTCCTCTTTGATGTATAAATTACTCTTAATCTAAGTTTCCTATCATAAATGGATTAAAAAGCTGGGCCACACTGCTCAGTACTTGAGAAGCACCTTCTGGCAATGCACAAGCTTATACTGAAGCTTGAAGATATTTTTGTTGAAGTTATGGACTTAAACACATCAAAAAACATTCCCAGTTCTGCTTATGGTATGAACATATTTGGTATATTCCTATTTAATTGGAAATATCTTCTGTGATACTCCTTTCTGAGATGCATCAGGGCCATATTTCAAATAAAAAAATACTTCCCCATAGTTTCTTTTAGGCAGGGAAATTATTTCAGTGTTGAATGTGTAGATTCTTCTAGCAAGCATGATTTAAAAAAAAAATTAAAATACTATTTCTAAATTGTTTTATTAAATTGCATATTGGCTCATTGTGATAAAAACTGTGTACTGTTCCACTTGACTGGTTCCAGTAAGTGCATTAATACAGATACTGTATTTTGCCTCTTTTGATGTCTGTTGCTGCTGATGCAATCCTTTCTCTCTAACCCTGTTGAGATATTGATTCTCTGAGAAATTTCCTTTCCCTGCTTAGGAGCATTCTCATCTAGCATGTTCCTAAGTAGTTGGGTTTTTTTTCTCCCCTGGTGATACTTCTGTGCTTCAAGTGCCTTCAGATGGATAATGGGGCAGAGTATGGAATCATTAAGGATGGAAGTCACCTCCCAGGATTGAGTCCAACCTTTGACCAAGCACCACCTTGTGAATTAAACCACAGCACCAAGGGCCATGTCCAGTTGTTTGCTAATGCTTCCAGGGATGGTGACTGACTCCAGTACCTCCCTGGCCAGCCTGTTTCAATTCTTGACAATCCTTTCAGTGAAGAAATTCTTCCAGATGTCCTGAACATCCCTGGCACAGTTTGGGGCTGTTCCCTCTTGTCCACATGACTGTTTTGGATATAAAATATTTAACAGTAAACTGAGGGTAAAATCACTTCAGAGTGACTCAGAGGTAATAAAGTTCCTCTGAGCTTATAAGCAGAAAGTGTTTATGGTGCTGCCTTGGTCCACAGTGGGTGCCACTGTGGCATGGCAGTGCATTGCACTGGGTTTGCCTCTTTGCACTGTGGGAGGTGTGAAACCCAGTCCTGTGTCTGCACTACTTGGTACTGATCCTTCACAGCTCCTTCCTCTGCAGCACATGTCAGTCTCATGTTTCAAACTTCTGCTTTTTCATAGAAAATCTTCTTGAATATGGTGAGAGGCAAACAGGCCTTAATTCAAATATAAGCTTTTTTCTTTGTCACAAATGGTAGAATCTGTCTTGATGCATAATCTGCCTTTGTTCTGTCTCACTTTTGATCAGCAATTTACCCTATCAGTCTACAAGGATTTCCTGAAACAGGATAAACTTACACCTTGATTACCAGTTGTATTCACTATTAAACTGTCTCTTCCTTTGTAGGGCTGATTGTAAAATGTGTTCGTCTTAGGACCGACACAATTCTTTTTTCTTTTTTTCTGTGCATCTTTAGCAATGCATTGCTATATTTATTTCCTCGTCTTCAAAACTGCTTACTTTGATTCTGTGGCATCTATCTTTGCTATTCTTCTATATCCCATTTTCAGGCTTTATTTTCCTTTCCCAGTCTATGCCACTGTAGTCAAACCTACAGAGGATCCCCCTCTCTTGTGAGTCTGGCAGCTCTTGCCCTGTGAGTCTGACCAATGCCTGCACAAGACTGAAAGTTGAGAAAAGCTGTTCAGCTCTGTTACTTATATGTATGTGCAGAAAGAAAAAAGTCATAAACTCTGAGTCTGTGCCAAATCTTGTCACTAACAAGGACTCACCAGTGAAGTTTGACATGTGATGTGTTATGGCCCAGATCCAGTTAAAAACAATTACGCAGTGCTTTGTATGTCAGTCTGGAAATAAAAATCCTTCAGCAGAAAGGTTCCACATAAATCCTCTTTGATGTCCATGCAGAAGGAGTCTCTTTGGTGACAAAGACCAAGCCACTAAAGAATTACAGTGCTGCAGAAGGCTGATAGTGTATCATCCTTGATTTAGGTAATATTCTAAGCTAAGCTGAGGTGAAGTGTAAACAGACATATTTTTCTGTTCTAACATTTTTCCCATTGTTATATGATCCCTGTCTAGTTTATGAAACATTCATGGAATTGGGCAGTGGAAGAGAGGTATCCTTCTCTTGATTGGGGAAAATTTTTTGCTCCCTGTCATTGCAAATGTTTAAATCCTGCTGAGAAACCTTGTTACCATGGCAGCATTCAGATTCTGGTGGGTTTTAGGTTCATCTCCACTGCACAGAGTACAGATTAAACACACGGTCATGTTTAATGATAATGGGTTTTCTTAGGGAATGTAATGGTTCTCTCTCTGACAGCATTTGTTTATAGTAGGAGAAACGTGGCTTAAATTAATTTTAATTAAAATCTATCGATGCTAGTAACACAGAAGTGTAATAACTTGCTTTTTGTTTAATGCATACCATAACATTTAATGATAAATTTGCTCTAAGGAGTTTCCCTTTCTCAAGGCAGATGTGCCATCACAGACTGCTCTGTCCCCTGGGTCAAGCACAGATCTATGTAGTAAACACCTCTTGTTAATTGTGTTTTGCAAAATAGACCCTTTGCAAGGCCAGGATTTAACAAGGTACTCATCTGGGGTCCCTTGTCTGTAATTCTTGTAAGTTACCTGGCTTGGACAGCACCCTAAAGGCAGGGCACAGGGAGCTGACAGGAGGTGTGTGAAAGAGGGCTGTATGAAATAATGATGTGGGCTAGCACAGGGCATAAAGGAACAGGAGACAAACAGAATTGGCTTTTAAGGAGAGGTAGTTCTGGAGAGAGGAACTGGAGTGTTTTCAGTATTGTTTGATACTGCCCTTTACTTGAGCTGGTCTTTGGGGTATGGACTGTCCACAAGTTGCCTTTTGGCTGCTGTGCTTTATAATTTCTGTAATGTATTTATTGTCCAGTCTCCAGAGGAGGAAGTCAGCTTTTCATTTTTTTTTAGGTCTTTCTAAGACAGCCAAATCAGTTTTTTAGATGTTAAGAAAGAAATCTTTGAAGTTTCAAGGCCAGGTGTTTGAAAGTGATGCATCTCTAGTGGGAGATGAAATTTCTGTCGGAGAAATTTAAAACATGATGTTGGGAAAAATGCAGCTAAACAACTGTTTTAACTCTGTTAGGGGACACTAATAGATATGACAAGCAGTGTGAAAAGGTCATTTCAGTGTCTCATTTTGCTCAGAAGAACTAAGTGAACAACTAAACCAATTTTATATTAAATTTAAAATTCTGTAAAAACAAGGGGAAAATGGCCTAAAGATATTGTAGTAGATGACAGCAAGAGAATTTGTGATGGACACTGTAGTACAAGTTCTTTAATGCTCACTTTTCCCTCAAGGGATTTCCTATAAAGTGATACCACATATTAGCTGTACATAATGCTTGCAAATCCTTCTTCTTAGCATTCTCTTTTTGGTGTAATTTTAGGCCTTTGTTTATAAAATTCAGGGCGTGTTTATCACTTTCTGTCAGGTTGCTTTTGTAGAAATATTATTGTGGAATGAATTTATTTGTTTTCTGAAAACTTCAAGTGTTTATTTTTTCTCATAGTCCACCCATACTACCTTGTCTTGTATATGTTTGGGGATTTTTCCAAATGCTTGTGTGTTTGGAATAGTTCCTTTATTGCACTGGATAATCCTGAAAAGTTCAGGTGGGATTTGGGCGCATATCCAACCTCTGTGGTTCTCAGCACACAGCCAGTCATCTGAAAGTCCTGTTAAGCAAAATCTTACTCCCTGGCTGCAGTGAGAGAGAATTGGAGGGTTTTCTTACAGCTTTTCTGACAAGGGAGGGTTGGAAGAGGTGCCATGTGATGGATCTTGTTGCAGGCATGGTTACGAATATTAGTTTTGTCAATTTTAAAATCTAAACTTTTGACCCATAAGTCCATTATGCTTTGGAAATTTTGTGGACTGTACTGCATCTCAGTCCTCAGGAGATCATTCAGTGCTGTGGAATCCTGGTCTTTTGTTAAACAGAGAAGATAATTTGCCTTCTGTCAGTCTGTGTTTCTCTGCAGGACTCTGCTGATCTCTGTGGCACTGGGGCATCAGCAGTCACTTAATAGTGTGACCCAGATGAAGTAGACAGGAGTTGTCTCTGGCTTTCTTATGTAGTTTCCTAAGTCTGGAGACATTTGAGAGAGCGATTGCAGGCTTGGGGGAGAAAAAATCTGCTGTCAAAACTCTGATTTTTTCCAAAGAAGGAATGCAATGGTCAGCAATGGTCCTCACAGTGAGGAAGCTGTGCAGAGCATTGGTTTGCTTTGCTGGTTGCTGGCAGCATGTCTGGTACCTGCCTGCCTCTGAGAAAGTGCTAAGGGACAAGGCACTTCTAGCAAAGGACTCTGCCCTTTTTGTACTAAAAACTAATGCACAGGAAAAAAGGAGTTTGCTCAAAAGGCTGAATATGGACTTGGAGTATAAGCTGAGAAATAAAGGAAAGCTTCAAAAAGAATTTGATAAAAATCTAATATTTAGGTATCCTCTCTTGTAAATTAATGCAGAGATCTGATGCATTTTTTTTAACTTTTCATCATGTTTTTACTTTTGTTCTCTTGTTTTTGCAGGCTGGGTTTGGCTATGGGTTGCCAATTTCCCGTCTGTACGCGAGGTACTTTCAAGGTGACCTTAAACTCTACTCAATGGAAGGCGTGGGTTCAGATGCTGTTATTTATTTGAAGGTATGAATTTCACTCTTTTTTAAACTAGTAATGCAGTGCAGGTTGTTTGTAGCAGGTTCTCTTCACTCTTCAGCTTTTCAAATTTCTTTTTGCTATCTTTGACCCTTTTACCTAAGTCAGTTACATAAAATCCTAAACTCCAAAATTATATATAGTAATCTAGCACTAACACTTGTTAGTTTGCTTTTTTTTCAGTCCCTATGTTGGATTGCTGCATTTTGTTAATCTGTCATAAGTAGTGAATCTTCCAAGAACTGTGATAAGAGATAATTTTGGTTAATGCTTTTTGATTCTAAGTTTTGACCACAGTAGAAATGTCAAGGCTATAGGCCAGCTCCTGACCAGTAAATATGTTCTATTCCATGCAGTTCTTGATGAAACAGACTGTATTGATCTTGTTGTCATTTTTTGAGACAGCCCAGGCTACTCAGGGGCTAAAGGTTGACACTGCTTGAATTCCATCAGGGAGTTCAAAAGAACAGAGTGTATAGCTCGTGTAGGTTGTTGGCTTGGCACTGTCACTGTGCCCTGCTGTATATGGCAAGTGAGTTGTGGACTCCTCTGCTTCTGATGGGTTTGATCCTCTGCATGTGTGTGTGGAGGAAAACTGTCTGGCCTTTCTCAGAGGAAAAAGGTGGCCCAGGGCACTGAACTGACAGAGCCCAAGTGCTCTGGGGAGGGGAAGTGTTGGAGTAGCTGTCTGCTTTATGTCAGTGACAAATCTCACTAAAATGTTTCTGACCAAAAATCTATTTCTTGCCATCTGTGTAGACACCACTCCCTGGAAAGAAGGGAAGTATTTTTCAATGTTGTTATTTTCTGTTAACTTTGACTGGGACTTTGAGTATAACTAGAGCTGCTAGTCACAACTCAAGTATTTTCAAAGTCCTGCTGTGACATGTAATGCTGGGATAACTGTGACACTTGTTGGGTGCAGAAGTTGTAACTGTAGAACTCTCAGAGTATCACCTTGCTCTGTATCTCCAGTGATACCTAACCTTCCTTTTGTTTTTCCATAGGCCCTTTCAAGTGAATCATTTGAAAGACTTCCTGTTTTTAATAAGTCAGCGTGGCGGCACTACAAGACCACACCTGAAGCAGATGACTGGAGCAATCCCAGCAGTGAACCAAGGGATGCTTCTAAATACAAAGCCAATCGATAATTTGCCACCTTTTGTCTCTGTTGGAGATGACCTCTGCATTCAGTATAAAGTCTCTGCTTTGTTCCAAAATCCTTCAAACCACAGTAGCTAATTACTTCCAAACAAAGACCTGATCAGGGCATTGAAAAATACTAAGAACAAAGTGATGATTGGGACTTGCAGGAAGGCACTGAGCACGTTTGGTATGTGAATCCTGTGTACTTCACCAGAATATGCTTGGTTGCTTCAGTCATGCATTGACAAAAGGGATTGCACTGTGATTGCACTTAGGAACACAATGTTGTAACAAAAAGATACTATTTGAAGTGGCCAATTCTTATTCCAATGTTAGGATTGGTAAGGTGTGCAGAACCCCTGAGTGGTGAATAGTATCTTGCACAGCAATATGGTGTAAGAGAAAAATTCTGACATAGTTAAACGTGTGCTTCATGCAGCATTTGTATTGCACAGTGTCACCCCTAAGAGAAAATCCCTTTGAGCTCTTCAGATCTTATCTCTAGTGAGTTTATAAATGCATAGTTCTAAAAAGGGTTGTGCAGCTTTAAACTGATGCTTTCTCCAAATTCCCAAACCCATTTGTCACGTGCATACAAAAGTTGTGTTGTTATAAGACGGTAGGACTTCCACTCCTTGGTATGCAACTTAATGATTTTCTTGACACAGAAATGCATTTCTATGCATTTTTCCTTGTTTTGAGGAAAGCTCCTGAGTAGTTAGATCATCTCTTCATAAAAGAAATTCTGTCAATACAGGGGCAGGAGGTAATTCAAGTTCATATTTGCTTATCATTTTAGGGGAACTGGGGAGGGGAGAGAAATGCTGAGAGGCCAGACAGCCAGTCATACAAATGAATTTGCCTTAAGAGTGTTGGTTGTTTGAAACCTGATTAGTTTAAAACCTGTAAATAGTTTGCAAAGTTATTTATACATTCAATGTCTGACTGCAGTCTGGTAATCTGAATTTGTAGTGTATATAAAGATGTTGTACACCAGCCTTTGGAACATGTTATTGGTCTAAGTAAATGAAACTGGAAATACAGTAGAAATGGGAGGGACAAAATGTGGCCAGTACCTGATTTAAGTTAAAAAATATCAAAGATGAAAAAAATCCAAGTATTTTCCCCTTAAATTTATCCTAAGGGTCATTGCTGACTATTAGAAAACTGTTCTTCACAAAGTCTTTGCCAAATGCTGTTTCTGATACTATGGCCTTCAGAAAAACCTGTGAAATTTAGAAGCTCTGGTGATACATTAGCTGTGGCAATAAAGAAGATGAGTTGTAAGCAGCTCTGATGCACCCTCAGTTTCTCTTAGGTGTTTTGATATTTTTTGGAAAGATAATAGAGATTTTAGCATGGAAAAATGAAACTTGTTTACTAAAATTGTGGGGGAACTGTCCCTTTTGTCCTCCCAGTATTTATTTTTATAAAGAACTGATTTATTAGGGAAATGCTGAGAAATTCCTAGGTATTTTAAAAAAAGAAAAAGAATCTTAGTTTGACTTTACAATAGTACTTTGCACTTCATAGCACATCTCATTGAAGGATTATAAAGTGCTCTGAGCAATAAACTCCGTAGAGCCCCGTTTCTGAGCAGTCGCAGTTCTTGCCTTGCCTGTTGCAGTGAGTTCCAGACCTGTGTGCCAGTGCTGAGCTCCCAGGGCTGGAGGTCCCGTGGCTGTTCCTCACACAGGGATGGGATCAGGCCCTGGAGCACTGGCTCCTTGTGTCCATGGGCTGCTGCCCTTCCCTTGGATCAGGGGCAGCAGGGCAGCTGCTGAAGGCTCTCCCTGTGCTCAGCTGGGCAGTGCTGCCCTCAGAGCCCCCCAGAGCCCCCTCTGCCAGGGGCAGGAGGAGGAGGGGGCTGATGGGGCCCTCCTGATCCCAAACTGGACTTGCTGGGGCCTGGCCAGAGGATCCTGGCAGGGCACAGTGAGGGTGTGACACGTGTGGCCTCCAGAGCAGCAGCTTCCCACACTGCAGGCACTGCTGCGGAGAAGGCAGCTGGTTATTCAAGCAATACAGCTGTGGTGAAACCAGGGCAATGGTCTGACTGAAACTCTGGTTGCAAGTCACATCTACTAAAATTCAGTCATTTATCTTCTGCCCCCACCTGTAACTTCATACTGTTTTTAAAATTATTTCAAGTTGTTTATGTTTTATAGTAATTGCAGAGGAGATTTTACTTAAAGATAGAAACCTGTGATGAAACTAATATTTCCTCGGTTGCACGTGGTCAGTTTTTTATAGAACATTACCCCAAACATTCCAAGGAATAAGGTAGTCTGCATAAGAAAATTGAGTTTCAGCTTTTGTTAGAAATTGTACTTTGAAGTATAAATCCTGACCTGGTACTTGTTTTTGGCTGTCTCCTTATACATGATGAGGAGAGGGAACAGAAAGCAAAGGAAGGATGCTGACACACTGGACTTGTTTCCATGTAGGCCATGGTGACCATGGGATGTAAACCATGGAAACTGAACAAAAGCTGAAGTTACTGTGGAGGACGTTGTGCTGTGTCAGTGATGTCACTTGATCCACAAAAACAACTGGCTGCTTGCAGGACTGGAGGGCTCCAGTACCTGAAAACTGAACTCCCCTGAAAAGGCACCCATTTCCAAGAACCCTGAGCTTGTACAAACGCCTCAAAACAGCTGGAGCACAAGGAATTAATTTTCTTTCCATTCCCCAGGGTCTTTATGGGGGCATTACAATGGATACAAGAGAGAACTTCTCTCCAACCCTGTCTGGGCTGCCTGTGCTTTAGTGGCAATCCCAGGAGTGCCATCAGTTGTTCCCCACTCATTGTCCTTATGCCATGTTTCTGCATAGGGGTTTTAGTCTGAAAGCTGTTTTAGGAAGCACCAACAGCAGACCTTCAATTAGGAGAGGGTTTTTCAATAGTTGTGCCTGAAAAATGAGCATGGGTAGGTTTTTAATATGGCTGGTTTAATTACAGATACAGATTTTTTTCAGTTACTTCCACCTTTGATTGGAATCTCTTATCATAACTATGTTTTAATATCTTGGCGCTGTTAATTCCAAACTTTCTGATTATACACAGTTTTTATGAAATTCAGAGTTATGGCCTGCTGATGTCATTGCAACCTGCTTGTCTTGACTTACAGGACGCAGAAATACAAAAAGTTTCAGTGAAAATGTTCCTTACCTGTTGTGTTTATGATTAACAAACTGAACGAGTTATGTTTGCTCCTTGATTTTTCCTGAGAATTTACAAACAACTTCTGTATGTCATAGTGTAACAAATAGTTTACTTTTTGTCCATTGTGCATTTTTCTGGTGTATGTGTCTTGAATGTAATTTTATTAATCCTCTGCCTAGTTTAATATTAATAGAAGTCTCTCCAAATTGTGTACATATGCTCCCTGCTTTTTAGGCTTTGTTTCAAGGCAACAAGGGGTCTTTCAGAGAAAAATTCAGAAGATACCAAAATGCTTCTTTTGCAACTCAGGTGCAGTCTTTGCCTGTGTAATTGACTATGATGACCTGGGAGAGCACAGAGAAACCTTTGTCCTGCTGCAGTCTGTGCTACCTCTTGGGCAGTGTTTAAAGCAGGTCCATTGGCACATGCTTGAAGAACATGGATATTAATTATAGTGTTCTTGGAAAACTCAGGCTACTTTTTGGCCATGAAAGGCTGCATTTACTGCTACAGCTGGGTAGCATTCTTTTCTTTGTCCTCAGTAGCATTTGCTGTGAAACAGCTGTTCATTTTCTCCAAGAAGTGAGCAAGAGTGATCTTTAGTGCAATCTCCTGTTCACCTCACCCAGACATTGTATTTAAGGTGATACCTTGACCTCATTGACATGGAAGAGGTTTCCTCCCTCCTCATGTTATTAATGGGTACCTCTAGATCCTTACGTGTGAGGTGCTGCAAACGTGGTCGAGATTCATGGAAATAATTCTGTAGAAAACAGCCTCAGTGTTCTGTGTTAGTATATTTATCTTGAGGATGACATGCCCCATTGTACAGTGATCCCTTTCCTTGCTTGTTTCCAGGTTGCTGTGCTTTCTGGTAGCTCTTCCTTGCTTCTTCCTGGCGTCCACACCTGTCTATGGATTCACATATGTAAATGTGTTTTTGCTGAAGTTAAGAGAATATGAGGGCACGTGACAGAACAGTGTGTTACTGACTTCAGAGGTTGAGTTTGTTCACAGATGAGGAACGTAGCTACAAATTGTGCAGTGACTTCAGGGCTGAGTCTTGCAAATACTTGCACAAGTCAACAGTGTATGAGAGGAATGCCACTCAAATGAATGTTCTCAGGATCAGGACTCAGGCTGTTGATATCAATTTGAAACAATGAAGATTTATGTAATTGAAGTGGCTTTCTAATTAAAAATAAATAAAAGTTTAAGTTCATGTGCTTTAATTGAAGCATTATGTTGCCTTAAAAGTCCTCAGAAATCAGCATAGTGAACTTGTTTGCTTCTTAAATCTGGAGGGGTTTTCATGTGGTACTAGAAGGATTGATGAGTGTATGGTAATTGACATTGTCCTTCTGGTGTTAATTGCTTCATTGAATTTTTCCTTCGAACTGAAACTGCCAAGAGGTGTTGGACACAGTCCTTTGACATCCACACCGTGTGCAGGTGACATCAGGCAGAGCAGGTTCCAGGCAGTCCCTGGATGCTCTGGGCAGGGATTGTCCTCAGGGAGCTGCAGGCTGCCCTGGAGCTGTGCTGGCCCTGCTGTGGCTGTGATGAGTTTGTCATGTGGGTGGAAGTTAAATCCCTTTGTCCCCAGGGTCAGGTACAGGACAGCTCTTCCTGGTGAGCTGCTCTGTGTTGCACCTGGCATCCACGAGGGAAAGTGGTCTTGTGGTGCCTTTCCTCTGAGGTGTGGCATTGTTTGAATCTACTAAACCTGTAGATGGAGGGGTGAGAAGGCATTTTTTCATGAGATTACTTGGTGATATTTTAAATTTATTTTGGAATCTTATGATACTTGTCTTGTTTCTAGTCTATTACCTGTGTATTTGACTTGTGTGTACTCTTATTTTCCTTTTTTCTTTCTGTGGTTGACAAATAAAATTACATAAAAACTACATGTTGACATTTTTAAGGGCCTGGTTTGGTTTCACACAATATGGAGCTCAGTTTGTGATTTGGCAGTCCGAGGTCAATTTCTCTCATGCCTACAGAGGAGCTCCCTCAGACAGCTCACTTGGGAGCTCAAGAGGAATTTTAGCATATGAGCAGCTTTTGGGTTTGGGTTTTTTTCTGCTATATAAACCTCCCAAAAGCTAATTCTCAGATTGTTCTTGACAGCCAAAATAGCTGTTGGAAACAGATATAGAACACCCAAGGCTTCTACCTTGAAATGTCTTCAGTGTTCCATGACATTTTATATGCATTCATAAGTTATTCACGAACATGAAAAAACCCAAAGTTTGTTACCAAGCAGTTTCAGAGCAGGAAAATGCTTGGGGACCTGTCTTACTTGGCTCGTTAGCTTTCTTAGTAAGTAATAAATGAGGCTCCAGATGGCCAGAATTTTGCTAGAACTGAGATAATTTTCTTTCAGATTAAGAATTTATTTTAAAACTCAGCTGAGAAGAAATCTGTGTGTTGTACTTTCTCACTGCTTACCATTTGCCATGGTGGGGTATTCACAGGAGCTGAGTAGTTAATTAAGTAGCTCAACATTGCAAAATGTGTCAGCATGTACTGCATATTTGACAGTTGCTGCCTGTAGAAGATAAAGCAAACAGTTGCAGCAACAGCATAATGAAGATTTATGGCTTTAGGACACAGGCATATGTGGAGAACAATTTGTAATAAGGGATCTGTTTCTTGTTATACAATTCATGCCTTTTTTAGATGGCTGTAGACTTACTAAGTACTTTGTTTTCAGTGGAAAGAAGTCTTGCAGTAGACAGTTTTTAAATGAAGTGAGACATATACAACATGTCAGGCATGCTTGATAGGAAAAAAAACTTTTTAAAAATGTCAGATCAGTTTCTATTCATGATCTAACTCAGAGGTTGTTTTTACTTGAAGCTTTTGTACTGTCTTCTCTGGGAGTTAAAAGGAGTGTAGTAAATAATGCCTGCTGTGTGTTGTCTGAGAGCACCAGCCATTTAGAAATGTTGCCACAGCAATCCCAAAGTCCTTTTCTGTCCTACTGACTTGCTTAATTTTTGTATTTCTTTGGCCCAGGCTGCTCCCCTCATGTGTCTCCTAGTGCAGAGGCAGTGGGCACATCACTGCTTCTGCCACTGCAGCTGGATCCAGTGCTTGAATACTGTAAAACCATTTTCCATTTTGATCTGCATCTGGATTCTTTTCCTGAAATTAATAAATGTGCAGGTACCTGCAATATATTGATTTAAAAGATCATTTTCAGAAGAAAGCTTCAGTTCTTCCCATTTTCAAGGTCCCATGGTGACTGTTTTGGTATTTGGAAACTTTCAGTGGAGTTTGATTGAAGTGCTTGTGGCTGTGGGAGCTGATGCTGCACGTTGTGCCATGAGCTGTCCTGGCAGACCCAGGCCTGTGGGTGTGCATGGCTGCCTCTGAGCACCTCCCTTGCCTGATCCAGGTGGTTAATAAATTATTATTATTTGGTTAATAAATCTCTTTGTGGGTGTGGAATGCTTGATTTGGGGTGGTGGAGGCCCAGCGCTTGAGGCATGGTCAGGTTTGCGCTGAGGTAAAGGAGGGTGGCTCTGTGTGTGTGCCTGGTGTGAGTCACAGCTGTGGGGTAGTTTCTCTCTGTTGTTGCACTAAAGATAAAGTTTTCCCCCCAGGGGAACAAATCTTCCTTCTTGGTTTTCAGATCTGGGTGTCCCTTCAGGGAATGAGTGTCAGTGTGCTGCAGCACTTGAGAGCTGCCTGTGTAAAACTGCTGGGGGCTGCAGGTTATAATGGACACAGCTGCCACTCACAGACTGTTTCACAAACAGCCATTTGTGATGGGTGAAGAGACTGAAGTTATGCTTTATTCAGGTCTTCTGAAATGCATTTTGTCTTGCTGTTAGTACTGAAACACATACTGCATCTCAGCTTTTGGGTTCTTGGTAAACAGTTGAGTAAAACATGCAAGAAGATGTGTTGGGTGCTTCTCTGTGAGTGCAATTTCATTCAGGTCAGAATGGCCTGAGTCAGTTCTGCTGATGGCATGGTACCACCACCACTCATTGCATAATGGCTGGGTTATAATTAGCTCCTGTGTGGTTCAGCTCTACATTCTTAATGACAAATTGATTTGACTTGCCCAGGTGGAAGTTTAAAGGTGTCAGATTAGAGGTGTATGACCTCATAGCATTATTTCTTTCCCCCATTCTTTAAAATATACAGACTGTGAGCTTGTGGGTTTTCTAACAGTTTTTCATGTTCTCTCTGTGGCTGTGGTACCAAGTTTGTGCTGTGGGGTCATTTGAAGAAAAGGTTATCTTGAGGAGGAAAAAGGAAATTACAACAAGCCACCCAAGTTTTGTGATGCTGTTTGAATTATATTTAATTTGGAACCAGCTATTCTGGGGGCATTTTGTTAATTCTTACACAGGATATGGCTTTATGCAGTTTTGTTTGCATGTGAACAATATGAATATTTAAAATGTTAGGTTGGTTCTTTTCTAGAATAAATGCACTCATTTGTGAGAGGCCTTTTAGATAACCAAGAGGGGATGAGTGGAACAAATGAAAATTTCCCCCTAGGGATAGCTTCCCATTTTGTTTTGGCATTTGGCTTTTAATGGCATAGCATAGAAGTGCAAGCTCAGGACACTGGTAAAAATGAAACTCATTAACTGTTAAGCTGATGATGATATAAACTATCTTAAGTATGGCCAAGTAGCAAAGTAACTGAATCCCCACTGGTTAATGTGTTAGTTTTGAAATTAAAAAGCTGGAGCCCAGTATGGTGTGCAGAACATTAAAATATCCCCTGTTGGTAATCAGAACTGGTCACTTGTAAAGAGCAGGTTATCATTAATCTGCTCTGATTGCACAGATGATGCCTTTGCAGTTCACACTTTATTTCATGGAAAACCAGTGCTTGTAGAGAAACAGGATTAGAGAATCACAGGAATACGGTAAAAAACCAAAACCACAATGTGCTGAAGAGGACTCAATTTATTCTATCAAAGCTGTTTCTAGAATTTGAAATATGTGTGAGACTTGATGTGCACATGCAGCCTGGTTGGTGCCACCAGGGAGGATTTTCCCTTTGAGTGTTCCTGCTGTCACGTGCTTAGGCACAGGAATAATTGTTTTAAGATAATGGAACATTTTTGTCTTCATTAATCCCATTAAACATTAAAAAAATTGTGTTTATGTGAAAGGCAAAACTGCTTCACCTAGCTCAGAACTTCCCATTCTTTGCTGAAGCGGGGATTAATGCTTTTGAAGAGAGCATCTGAAAGGAGATGGAGATACCAGGTGTGAAAGAACTGTTTGAACTGGCCATGAACAGCTGCTGGGGCTCAGGTGTCACATTTGAGGAATTGTGTAACACTGGAACCTGCTGTGCTGGGAGATCACAAACACTGGTCCTGGGAAGCACCTCAGGGTGTGCTGGAGTCTCAGTCCCACATTCCCCACTTAGCACTGTGAAAGTGCCTGTCCAAAGGCTTTCAGTTATTTTTGTTTCAGTCTGTGTCTGTCTCTTCTGCCCTCAGGAAGAGCCATGAGGCAGTGGCCTTGATTTCCATTTGGATTAGAAATGTTAATGCTGCCCTTCCTTACACCAGGAAAGGGCCTTCCCTTTGGAAAGAAGGCAGAAAACACCTTTGTGTGTGTGTGCTTGTGGAACACACATTGTGTTGTGAGAGGAAAATGAGCTCTTGTCAAAATGCAGTCAGAAGGGGAGTTGTTAAGATGGTTTGGTACTTGAAAGGGTCTCCACGCAAGAGGCAAAGCTCTGGCTCCATTTTATGCCTCACTTTCAGCTCTGTTTTACAAGAAGGTCAGGGAGTTATGTGCTATCACACAGGAGACTTTCCATCATGGTTTGGTATCCTTTTACAAGATTTACTGTAGCATCAAACTTTCCTTCCTGCTGGGCTGACAGGTCTGGTGTTGGTTCAGGGGCTGCCTTGTTCCTCAGGGGTTTGCCACCAGCCAGAACAAGGCTCCCCTCTGGGCTGGGCTGCACACTGTAAGCTCACTCCCAGGGATGTTCTTACACATCTCGCAAGGCACTGCTGGAAACAGACCTAAATCCATCTCAGGTGATACAGGGAACCTTGTATTATGTGGGAGCTTTTTTGGTGTACACTCTGTGCCATTAGTTTCTCTCCTATGTTCAATCACTTTGAAATTTGCTTATTCTGTAATTAAAAATGTCTTGGCTAGGAAGTCCTGAGCCTCCATTTGCTGTTTCAGCTTCTCCCTGCCTGAGGCAGACTGTTGAATAAATAATTTAGAGCTGCTGCAGGTACTGACTTCTTACCGAAAGGACAAACAGGAAAGAGCAAAGCAGGAATATTTGTGCACCAGACTGACTTGGTTCAGGGAAGAGTCAAGTCCAAAAGCCAGTGTCAGGATTTGTCCCTGTGGCTCATGTTTGCTGCTGCCATTTTCCATCTGGCACAGCCATGCATCATCTGGGCATCCATGAGAGCAACTCAGTTGCTGCTGGGGATGGTTTTCAGCAGTGGAACCAGAATGGCTACAAAAGCACCATTTTTTTCTTCCACTTTGAAGTAAGAATTAAAATACTGGCTCCCGATTCCACTGTGCTGGGGCAGGGTAAAGAAGGTGTCAGACTGCTGCTGTCTAATGCTGCACCTTCCCAGCTGGGACAAGCACTTCCTCACCTTCTCCCACACTTCTCTGGCTGCAAGGTAAAGGCAAGGAGAGGTGATCCTGTTAGTGCAGAGAGCAGAACTCAAGCAGCAGCCTTTTGGGCATGTTGCTAGAGCTGCTCTTGTGGCTTTGTGGGAGCCTAAAAGCCCTGGGCTACCAAGGATGGGGATGACAGTCACGGTACCACCACTGGGGTTTCCTCTGCAGGTTGTGTTCACCTGTCCAAAGCTGCTGTAAAATGAAGGGGAGAGGCAGCTGTGTCTGTCATACACTTTATTGTTCATGTGGAGCTTGGCTGATAAATAGGACTAAATTAAAGCAATACTTGTGAAAAGGAAAACCCAACCATGACTCAGAAGTGCAAAATTGCCTTCCATGTGTCCAGACACCGTGAGGTTCTGGTTTGCAGGAGACAGCACATGAATGTACCAGCAGGGCAAAGGCTTCAGCTTAGTGATATCCTAAATGCAAACAAGACACCTGGTACAGAATATGGCTTTGTTGCTGGCTAGCCACCTGTGACCCTGAGAAACAGATTCTGTTAAAAACAGGTCACTGGTGAGTTTTTCTCTACTTCCCATGTACAAGTCGTGGTGCTGTCTCCAGTTAACCGACTGAGCAAGGGCTGCTGAACAGTAACTACTAGGAAAGTAAAACGAGCAAGAAACAACGGTAAAAGCCAAGAACAACAAATTCTTGCCCACCTCCATTGCATTTGGATATGGCTCATCTATCAACAGCACCAGTAGAAGCAGACAGTTCCTGTGGTGGAGGAGTGGTTTGTGATGGGAAGACTTAAGACTTGCAAAGGATCAGAAAAACTAACAAGTGCATCCCAGGTATGAAATTACAGTAATAGGTTGCCTAAGGCTGAGAAAGGTCTTAATTGCATCATCCCATCAGGCACACAGCTGGTGGCAGCTGAAATATCTGTGGCTGTCCCTTTGCACATTTCACCCTATTTCCTGCTCACCTGCTTTTGCAGTTGTGAAGGAAGCAGCTTGACTCCAGAGGACAAAATGCATGAGATGTTGTACTTGGTCTTGTGGTGGTCTGGCAAAACGTTGCTGAAGTAAATCAGTTACCTCATAGTGGAGGAGGGATGAAAGCTGTAGGGAGTGAGCAGAGTGTGGGGCTAATCTGGTGCCTGGTACCAAGGTTTGTAATTTACTTGCCCAGGAGAGTATCTGGAAAGGTGTCTACCTATCAACCAGGTTACCCAGGGAGGTAAGGACAGCAGCCAGGGCATGCTGCTGCCAGCAAGCACAGCCACCTCACATGCCTGGGCATCTGGCTCCCTCAGCTTTTTCCCAAGAGAGACGTGAAACCCTCCCTCCTCCAGCATTTCCTGTGCTGCCTGTGCAGGGATCCAGCAAATGCTGACTGGTGCTGCCCCCAGCAGCCAGTGTGTCCTGCTGGGGTTGCAGTTGCAGGCAGTGGTGGCACAGGAGCGCTGCTGTGGCTGCAGCCCCCTGCCCCAGCTGCCTGGGAGACAGGGACAGTGGCAGCTGTCACCTGCTGGCCTAGCACCAAAGCTGCTGCTGGGCTGGAGAGCCTCAGCAGCCTGTGCACTGAGGCAGCTGTGCCAGGCAAGCTGGGGAGCCAAGTGGTGTCACTGGCACAGCCCCACCACAGTGCTGGGGGTTTCCTGCAGCTGTGGGGCAGAGCAGCCCCAGGGCTCAGGAATCCTGCCAGCTCCTGCAGCCACCCCAGCAGATGTCAGCTGAGGGACTGAACGTGGAACCAGATGTCAGGCAGGACTGGCTTTGCCAGCTAGGAAGATCAGCATTGAGGGGAGAGCTTCACCTGTGTTTCTGCTTGAGGCTGTACACCTGTCATGGACAGAGAAAGAAAACAGTTGTGCCTAATCCTGTTCAAAAAGTTTCTTTGTTCTTTTTTTCATTTTTTTCCTCTGCATTAGTGTAGAGGAATAGCCTTGGGATCCTCTGCAGGGGCAGTGTGTCTGTGAACACATCTTGTTTAGAGTTGATGAGAAGTTTGTACTGGCTGAGTACCACATGACAACAGCGCTGTTTGCTTGTCATTTGCTGATACATAGCTGGGAGCAGCAGGTTTTCCTAGGAGGCCACGTCCAAAGGCCTTGGGATATTTTTATAATTCATCAGTAAAAACCATCAGCATCTTGAAACTGTCTTATTTCCTACACCACCACATTCCAGCTATGGCTGTCTTTTTATTTACTTTCTTGCCTTCAAAGTGCAAAGCCAGGGAGCAAACCAGAAGTGAGTAGGCAGCTGTTCAGGCACTAGGAACATGGAGAGTGATCTGATTAAGCAAAAAGCCCGACTCCTTACCTACACCCCACACAGAGGCTTGGTCAACAAGCAGCACTGAGTATGTTAAATGGATTTCCACCAACTTGCCTGGAGATCTCTTCATTTCAGTGCACGATGTGGGCTCTGGGGTAGATGTTATTCAAAAAGAAAAAAAACCCCAACTTTATTCCCAGTTTCTCAACATATTTGCTGCAGCAATGCCATTCCTTCACGTGCCAGAAGAGCTCAAGGTCAGCAGGGTACAACTGCATCTTCTCTCTCCACAGGCTGCAGCCAGCACTTGCCTGTGTGCTGGGTCTGGATCGGGAGCCAGCTGGGCCCCTCCTGCCAGCCCCCTCGGTGCCTGGAGCAGCAGCTGGAAAGCAGCAGGACAGGGGCAGGAACTTGCACATGGGTGTGGTTTTCTGCCAGTTCCTGGGGCTGTGCCTGGCAGGTGCTGCTGGCTGGGCCTCCAGCACCATGAGGGAGTGGGGATGGGATAAGCTCTTCCTGAGATCTCCCTTGCAGTGCTCCAGTTCATTTTTGACATCTCCCAGAGCACAATCCCTGCTGCCAGAGATACCCCTGGTGTTCCTCACGCTTCTCCCCATCCGATGGTGGAGTTCATAGCTTGTTCTTCTGTCTCATGGTTAAAAAAATATATATTTTATTTTTCATCCTCGTCTCCCTCGCTCATGCTGCTGAGGGAGGCAGAGGCAGCTTTTGGAGAAGAGGGAGGGGAGGTCTTATTGATGACCCAGGGTGGAGATGGAGAGCGGGACGGCGAGCGGCCTCGCGTAGGACTGCTGTTGGGGCTCTGCCGGGGAGAGAAAGCCTGGAGCATTCGGCCGCTTCGTTCCTGGAACATCTGCTTCTGCAAAAGCAAAGTGAAAAGATGCTCTGTGAGTACTGCACAGAGGGGGAGGCTGGGGGCAGGCAGGGGCTGCACTGTGCCTCTCTCCGGGGAGCGAGCAGGGAGCCGGAGCCCTGGAGCATGGCTGGTTTGCTCTGCTGTGCTCATGATGATAACCTGGTCCTTGCATGCAAGTTTTTACCTCAGCTGGGCCACCCCCAGTGTGGGAACACCGTGTGTACTGGCCTGAGCCACACAGGGGGGATTCCCTTTGTGAATTTTGCATGTATTGGTCATGCTCTTGTCTCCAAAGGTCACTTTTCCACCTGAACACCCAATATTCCAGTTCCCACAGCCTTTTCCTTCTAGAATGTTGGGAAGGACCACCCCTCTGCTCCTGAGCTTCTTGGCTTTCCTAGCCTTTATTCCTGTGTCCCTTCTTAAAGGAGACAGCCTGGTGCCTGGTGCCTGCCAAGTACTGGCAGCCACTTCCCCAGCTTCCTGGAGTAGGCACGACCCAAACCCATAAACTGAGGGTGGGAATGTCAGAATTTGGGTGTCTGTTGAAAAGAGAAAACACTTGCAGGCTCTATGTTTTGCTTGGAGCTTTATTGTCACTTTTGCTTTGGAAAGCTGAGTGGAGGCCTGCCAGAGTTGGTGGGGTGGAAGAGCCACCTCTGCAGTCAAGCCTCTGCTACACTATGGCAAGTGCCTCTACTCTTTAGCAGCAATGTGGCCTTGCGTCACGCTGGGTTATGGAAGACATGGTGTGTGCTGTGCAGCTGCTGCAGGCTTCACATGGGAAGTGCCAAATCCGAGTGCCCTGCTGCTCCTCCTGGGCATGGGGAGTAAGAGGCCTCAACCTTGGCTGCAGGACTGGCAGTTGAGTCACAGGCGATGCTCGGCTGAAAGGAAGATCCAGCCCCAACAAAGTTAAATTACCACTCAGGTCTGAGAGGAAAATACTTGTGCAGAATATATGGGTTTGCCTGTTTTAGCTGAGATCCAGCTTGCAGTTGCCCAGGTTTCATCCTGTTCCTATTCCCCTTCCCTCTGCAGTGACTCTGCCCTGTGCTGACACAGTATCTGGCTGCTCATCTTGCTCTCTCTCCTCCTCTTTGAAACTCAGTATTCCCTGCCAGCAGAGAGGCAGATGCTGGTTTCCCCCTCAGGTTTCTGGGTGTTTGCTAAATCCCAGGGCTTAAAAATCAAGCACAAATACTGAACTTAGCTGTTCCTCTGTGAGCTCCCTCTCCTAATTTACATCTTCATCACATTAGCCTTTATTGACTTAGTTTTAGAGCCTGGATTTCATTGCAGAACACAGTGACAGAACAGTTCCTGCCTGGAGCTACAATTCTCAAGACTCTTGAGCAAAAAACCCATGGTGTGTGACCTACCCCTGCACTACTGCTAGGTCCAAATTAGTCAAGACTTCTAAAATCTCCATAGTTAGCAGATGGTGGTTGCTCCTGATAAATGGTGCCAGGAAGCATTCAGCTGGGGGAGGATTTCTGCAGCTGAGAGCCGCAAGGATGTCACCAGGGGTGGCAAAACCCCAGAGCCTGTTTGTAATTCAGTGGTAGGGGTGCAAAATTTCTCTTGAGATCACAGAAATGTGAGGTTCTGCTGGCTTGTTTCACCCTCTCACTGAAGATAATCCCCAACAAAAAAAAAAACCATGTTTGATATGAAATATATTTTTTTCCTGGCCAATCAAAATACTTTGACTTCCTTCTGTTGTCACTTCTAACACCTCAGTGGCACAGCAGTGCTTTGTGGTGGTGTGGTGGCAGTGCTGGAAGAGACCCAAGTGCCCCAGCCTGGCTTGGCCTGTACCACCCCATGTGGCAGGGAGTACTTGACTGTGCCTTAGAGGCCAGGTCTGGAAAGGAGAATCCCACCTTCCTGCTAAGTTCCTCAGCCAGGCTGTAGGACACCTGCTTCCCAGGCCTTCAGTGAAGAGTCTGCTGCTGAACAAACTGATGCACTCACACCTTGAGCAGGGCAAGGGCCCAGCCCCTCCACGCAGCCTCCTGCATTAGAGCTGGAACCACCAGGCTGCTGGCTAAAAGCACAGCTCTGCAGGAGGAGGAGGTGGTGTCACTCACCTGCCTCAGAACACCTTTCTCTCCAGCTGTGCCCTAGCAGGGTCAGTAAGCCATGCCCTTTGCAGGCAAGGAGCTCCTTGGCCATTGGGTGCTGAAGAAGTAGAACAAGTGTTAATGGCTTCCTTGGAGTGTGGGAGGGTTAGACAAGGCTGGATGCACTGTGGTCCTTTACCACAGGTAGGGAAATCATTTCAAAGCCTTGACTCAAGCAAGTTCAGGTACACCCAAACAGTTTAGGGTTTGTCTTTGGCAAACTCGCAACTGGGAAAAGTACTTTGCCTGTTTCTGAATTTTACTGCCTGTATGTTGATACCCCTTTGCTTTACAAAGCAAGTGCCAGCTGGGTGTCTGCTTTTGAGCTTCTGATGCTTCCAAGGCCACTTTAGGTCCAGGCTGCAGAGAGGTGGTGTGGCCTAAACACCATCCCCAGGTTCCAGCTGCAGCCTGCCTTACCTGAGCCCCTGATGGTGTCTGAGGTGTGTTTGGAAGGCAACCTTCCCCAAGTATCCCTGTGTGCTGAGCTGGGGGAAGCCAGCCCCTTGAAGGGACACCTCATCTGAAGGGACCCTTCCGAGAGAGACTGGCACAGAAACCCTGCCCTGTGAGCTGTGCTTTCTCTCCTCTGGCCTCAGTTGTAGGTGCCTGCTGTACATGTCTGAGAGGAGCTGGAATGAATTCCTGCACCCCGGAGTGGTGTCTCTGCCATCAGGCCCTGTGTGCCAGACTGTGTGGTGGTCCTGTCTCACATCACAGAGAACTTTCATGCCACACCAATCATTGTTTCTGACCTCTCTGACTCTCTTGCAGAAAACATATGCACAGGGGGATTGCACAGGTGGGCAAAATTGCCAATGAATTACAGACATCCAGACATTTGAAACTGACATCTTGACCTCTTTCATGAGCAGGCATTTTTCTGTGGGTTATGTAGCCCTTACTTTTAGAAAATTGATGCTAGCATAAAGAATATTATAATAATTATTTGTGAAATAATAATAGCATATTAATGGCTATTACTGCAAATTACTGATCTAGGGATCCAGCATGCCCATAACGATTCCTGTACTTTTAATGTCAACATTAAAAGCAACTTCTAACTAACAGTGATAAGGCAAATTAGCATTAATAACAGTTTTGACACTAATAGTAAGTTATCATTTTTTTAAAAGTCTTTCCTGTTGCCAAGGCTCAAACTGATTTTAAAAAACCTACACCACCTCTCAGCTTGCTGTCATTGATGCTTTTCCTACAACACTGTGAAGAGATTTCACTCCTCTTGTTCTTAGCAAAGGTCCCTGTGATTGTGCCAGACTTCCTACTCTGTGGTCAAACACTTACTCAGGAAATAAGAGTTTCTAATTTTAAAAGACATATGCAGAGCACCTTTTCCTTAATTCAATTTGGTAAAATGTTTTATCAGCAAAGGTTTTTAAAAATGCCATTAGTATGCACTGTTGAGTGGGCAGAGCCAGGAAATAGGATCAATGCTTCTGAATTCCTTCCCTGTCTCTGCACAGCTAACTCATCTCACCTCCTGTGAATTTCACATACTCTGTCACCATCAGCTTTAGTTATTCAGCACATATGGCCAAACGACCATCCTGCAGGGGGAACACACACCAAGCTCTGTGGGCTAACTCACAGAGGAAGCTTCAGGTGGATGTGGACAATGTACGTAAACCAGAAGAGTTGCCTTCTTGCCCTCCCCCAGGAACATGCCAGTGTCAATGAACAATCTGTTATAAGCTCACTGCTGGTGTGGCTGGGGCCTGTGTTGTTCAGTGATCACTGCCTTTGGGTGGACAGAAGTAGCTGTATGATAACAGTCTCTGTTCTGAAGCCTTCACAACCTAATTTTCTGTTTTTCTCAACTGAGTGGTAATCAACAGGGCAAGTCAGAGCAAAGATGAGAATTCCAGTAAGAGGCAGGCACTGCATGACTTGGTAGCACTGAGTTGTGATACAGCACTGATGTGAGCTACTTAATTCACAAAAGCTTTGTGACTCTTGCTACGTGTTTGTTTACAAACAAAATACCTGCTGAGTTCCTTCCAGCAGAAGGCGCCTTTTTCACTCAGAGTTTGCAACCAGAGCAGTGTGTCTGAGATGGTGCCTGCACTGGGGGGTCTGGGCTTTCATCCCAACACAGACAAACTCTACATTCAATTTCAGCTTTGTCACTGGTTTCAGTGCAGCAAAGAAAAGTCATACAAGCAAACAAAGCTCCTTGAGGTTTGGCAAGCTGTCAGAACTGACAGATGGGGGCCAGGATTCTTCTGGGGCTCTGAAGTGTCACCAGGTCACCACCCAGTGCATGAGTTTGGTCTGAGCAGATTTCTCTCCAGAAAGATGCTGTTGCAAATTCTGAACTGCCTTTCCAAGGCACTTGGGGACCTTTAGTAAATAGCTCTGTGAAGGCAGCACATACCAAGGAGAGCTTTGTAAGTGCTACAGTCCCACCCGAACCTTCCCTGCTATCAGTTAGATGAACCTGAACTTGACAAGTAAAATAACTTCTTGGAATTTTTATCAGCAGTTTTTGAAGTTAGAAAATTATAATCTCCTACTGCTGCATACAGACCAGCACCTTTGTTAAAAGTGTAAGATGAAAACTAAGCTGCTAATTAATAGGAGCAATTAAAACTACCCTCAGCTTACCAGTGTCTTTTAAATTAAGAACTAATGAAAACCTTTCCAATGGTTCTGTTTTTCCTCACTACCTCCATGTACATCCCTGATGCAGGAATGGTTGCATTTAATGCTAACAGTACCAACAGACTGTGTTGGCCTGTTTGCTTGTGTGGTGCTGTGATACAGCTCTGCTGAATGCAGCATTAAATTCACCATCACACCTTCACAAAATACAGATATCCAAAACAAGCAACAGCCAGAAGCAGCAAATCCTGCTGTTGCAGTATTGGTATGCATTAATGGCTTCAGCAGCCAGGTTTGCCATTACCCTGCTGTGCTGCCTTTTGAGACAAAGTCTGCAGCAAAAGTATCTGCACTTCACCTGTGTTAGAGAGGAGAAATAAAAACACTCAGACTTCCTGGGATGGCAGAATACCTACCCAAGCTCCATCAGGTCCAAACAGCTCTAAAAAGTTGCCAATAAATTCCCTGGACTTTTCTTCCCATTTCTGAATGAGGTCATGGCTCTTCTCTTCCACCTTGTAAACAAATTCTTTTGACTTTTCCTCCACATTCTTGACTTTTTCTTTCATTTTGTCCACTTGGTTTTGAAAGCGATATTTCTTCTCCTGTTTTAAAAGTGTGGTCAATGATTAATGAAAAACTTAGAAATAATTAGCTACAGACACTTGAGAAGAAGAAAAAAAATTGCATTAATGCATCCTAATATATATGGCCTTGGTAAGCTATTCCCACATTATTTTTATAAATGCAAGTTTAACATTTGTGGAATGAAATGCAGAAGGTACTACTGAAAATGTTTCTAGCATGATTACCGTGTTTAATCCACTACATGAATGTTTCTGTATTTTCAAACTGAATGCACTTTGAAATTGATATGAATCTTGTGAAGGACATGAGTGGGAAACTAACAGCTCAAACTTAAGAGCAGGCAAAAGGTAAATCTCCCTATGTTCCCTAGCAAATGCTGCTGACTTGCCAGCCTGGATGTCTACTTGGACTAAAATGTCTCTTTGGGTGGATTTCTGCAGAGCAGAAGGAAAACTCTCATAAATTCTGAGCCTGGCTAATACAGGAGCTTCTGGCTGCAATAGAGATGTGTGTAGGCCAATGGCTTGTGGCCAGCAAACTTCACAGAAAGGAGAGAACTCCTAATTGCTAAGTCATACTGAAAAAAAGAGAGAGAGAAGATAATATTAGGGAGCTCCTGGGAAAAGCTTCTGAAATACTTCAGGAATAAAAAGCTTTTGAATTGAAATGCTTGTGTGCTCCACAAAGTTTTGGTACAAGCAAATAAGCAAGGCTGTGCTCCTGAAGGTGTGAGGATCTGTGTAGAAGCACAGACCACCAATGGCTTTTAATTTTCTGTTAACTCCATTTAATGGCCACTTGAATTTATTTAAAAAAAAACAAGCACTGAAGTGGGGTTTATTCTAGCTCACAAATCACTAGAAGAAATGTCTTTGTAAGCCACAAGCACAAAAAAAATATGCCCAAGGTCCAAAGAAACCTCACTTCCTCTGTACCTAAAAGGTGATCAGCCCTTGAATGAGGAAACCAGTGCCCTTCTGCAAAGAGGACCAGTGCTCTTGTGAAATCCTGGGGATTTCATTTTGAGATGAACAGTCTCCAGTACAAATCAGTACTTCTGCACTTAAATTACTGCAAGCTAAACAATCATGCCAGGAGGTTCTTCAGGAGACATCATAGTGTGAGATGGGGGCAAGCATAACTTATGCAACAGTATCTTAACCTCACAGCTGCTCAAGGATAAATTTAGGATAAATTTGAGAATCTCCAAGGCATCCAGCATGCCTTAATTTAATGGATATTTGCAATAGTGATCTTTCTGAGTGGAGTACTAACAAGCAAGATTTTTTACAGGTGTAGAAGACTCAAAAAAAGCACAGTGAAATAAATATTTATGCCCTGTGATCTGGGGTTTATCTGCCAGATTTCAAAATAAGAAAGAGATAAACTCTAATGAAATGACACAATTCAGTCCTTCACAAGGGAGTTTCCAGGCTCCAGAGAGGGAGGTGGGAAGTCCTGCTGTGAGCCATCTCAGATCACAACAGAGTTTTCAGTTACGTGGGTTATCTTGAGGTCTTAAGTCAAGACTTGAAACAGAAAATGAAGGAGGTAAAGTCTAATTTCCATAAAGTGTTTACTTCTCATTGGAGGGGCAGTCTGTATGTGGAGGATGAATAATCTCAGCCATCCTTTCACATGGCTCTCCTGCCATTGTGGTTTCTGAGCTCTACAGCAGCATCATTTATGCATCAGCTTCTGAGCATACTTCCTTGGCTTTTGAAAACCATTTTAACTTTCCCTAGTAATTTCACTGCTCTGTGATTGGCTTTGTTAGGGCTTTTGTTTTGGTTTTTTTTGTTTTGTTTTGTTGTTTTTTTAATCCTATCACATTAGGATTAATTAAAATTAATCCAGAGTAGAGAAACTCTGGATCTCAAAATCCATGCTCTCTGGGCTGCCTTCTTGGAATAGGAATATAGAAAGAAACAATGTCTTGGGTGAATGGTTGAGCAGCTTCTGGTGGAAGGGTGGGCTCCTTCCTAGTGTGTCATTGTCACCTATAGCTCAAGGAGGAAACGGGAGCAGCACCTTTGTTAAAAGTGTAAGATGAAAACTAAGCTGCTAATTAATAGGAGCAATTAAAACTACCCTCAGCTTACCAGTGTCTTTTAAATTAAGTTCTTTCCAGCTCTTTTAAAAGCAGCATGAGGAAGATATAATTTCTTAACCTTTCCTTTACACTGAGGGTGCTAGCAGAGAGTGTCTGAGGTGCAGAGGTGGATGGGGCACTCACGTTGATGAAGCTGACGTTCAGCTCCTTGGCGGTGTAGCCTCGCTGCAGGTTGCGCCGCGCGTACACGTCGTAGTCGCGCACGATGCGCGTGATGATGTCCGACGTGGAGATGCCTTCGGTTCTCTGCGTAGGTACAAACATTCCTGAGCAAAGTGGGAAAGAGAGACTGCTGATAAAGCTCGGCAGGACCAGCCACTATGGCAGATAGTTGAGGATGAACTTAAAAATGCCTGACAAAGGTAAGAGGCTTGCAATTCTGCCTTATTCCCAGTTATCTCCTGTTGTTCCTGTGTGAGTTTGGGGAAGGCAAGGTTGCTATACTACTCATTTTTCTCTTAAGTCTTTAGAAAGACTAAAAATTGCCCTCTGTACAGCGTCAGCTGTGATGTGGAAGTTATTAGACTGCCAGCGGCTCCTGAGCCAGGAAGGCCAAACTTCACAGCTGTGGCCAATTCACTGAGAAGTTCTTTCCATAAGCACAGCCCTTATTTAATGTTATATAAAGGGGCAGGGAGGTTTGCTGCTCTCCTTTATTTCCACTCCTGTGCTGTACCTCACAGTCTCTGTTCTGCTGACTAGAACAGACCAGCCTCTGGCCTTGACAAAAGCCAGGAAAAAGATGCATTATAGTAACTGGAAAACACCCTGGAGGTGCCAGTGGTTTGTAACAGAAAGATGAAGTGTCATGTGTGAAGTGTAGTGTTTCATGTCCATCCAGCCATGCCAGTGGCTGCATAACTATCCTCCCTACTCTGACAAATCAGTCCCTAAGAAAACTGGCCATTTATCAATACTGTTCATGTTCTCCTCAACACAACTGAGATATATGTAGCTTTCTAATTGCTCCCCTCCAAAGGAGGAGCACCTGAACTGTTACTGCAATTCACAAATACAATAGTAGCAGAGTGCAGGCACACCTTGGCTTAGTAGTTAGTTAGGGCTACAAAAAAAATTGCTACTCTCACTTGTATGTAATTGCAACATGAAGCTGCTGATGAAAGAGAGAGAGAAGATTGGAAATGGTTTGGGAAAAGAAAGTAGTGCTTTGTCTTACAATGGTGTTATAGCTCCTGGCAAATTAATCCTCACACGTTCACTTAAAGTAAGCAGGCATTGGTACCTAATTTTACAGGGGTGGAAAAAGACTCAGAGAAGGAATCAAGAAGCTTAGCAGCCTCTTGTGACTAAATGCTATGTGGATATTTTTTCTTTCTGATCTCTAATTAATACTCTGCTAAAAAAATAGATTACTTTAATCATGAGCAGACATGCTTCCCTGACTGTTGTTTTTCAGGCTTCCATCAGTCACTCAGGAAACTATTTTTGGAAGCAATGAAACCCACTTTGAGCCAGAAACCTTTATAGATAAGAGTTACAAGAATACATGGACAAAATCCAAACCCCACCTTTGTTAAGCTGAAAGTGGAACTGTAGATGGACATTACCCTTAGTCACTGACTTTGCTTTCATCTGCTCCATGTGTTGGACTGATCCATGTTTTCCAAGCTAGTTGTTTACAGATGTGCACAGTTTCAGTCAGTGCACTGTTACCCAGCTCACCAGTGCCCATACGCCCTCCCATCCACTGAAGGTAGGGGGAATTGGGAGCCCATGAGAATCCACCCAAGGAGCTCCCTGCTTCCCATCTACTGTTCTGCTCTTCAACAACCTGATGTGTTAAAATGGGAGTACTGGAACTATGGGAAAATGTGCAAGTGCATCAACAGCCCTGGTCTATTTCAAACAAAACCCCAGGGAGAAAGGGGAAATTCATTATTGTAATAATGCTGCTCTGGAGCATTAGGGACTATAACAGCACTAGATCTCAAAACTCATCACAAATAAGTTAACATTATTCCCAGTTTATATGTAGCAAAATTCAGCCATGCAAGACCCAAGATGCTTCTCTGGTCTCTCGTGGTGACAGACACAATGGACCACAGCTCCCTGAAGCTGCAAGCTTGTACCCTCTTCTGCCAAGTTTGAGTTTCTCATCGGGTTGTGTGTGCACTGTACCCATGCTCAGTGACAGCAGACAGGGTGTGCCAGGTTTGGGCACTCTCACACCAAGTCTGGTAATGATCCAGTGACACCAAGAGTTCCTGTTGTGCTGTCCTGTGCACTCAGCACCTTACAGAAGAAAAGTAAAATAGCTGCCTATCCAGCACATGTGCAGTATGTCTCTTGGTGACCCATTCTTACCAGAGGGGCCTTTCTTCACTGCCTACTGAAGGAAGCTGGTGTTGGCTTTGAAACTATAGAACAGTCATTCCCAAAGGAGGGCCGTGAGTCTGATACCACAGGGAGATTCACAAGTGGAAAAAGATCAAGAAGTGCTGCTATAAAAAGCTTATTCCTTCAGCTCAGGTCAATAGCTGGTCTATAGCTGTCATAGTATATTTTGAGGTCACTTTGCATGGCATATTACCATCAGGTAGATTGCTCTGGAATTTTTTCAAGCCTCCAATATACATGTCTATGCAGAACAGAGAGGCTGGATTTGCCAGGGCTCAAAGCAGCATCTCCAGGGAGCAGCAGAAGAAGGATGTGATTTGTTCCTCCTCTTTCCACTGTTCACTCTATTAGGATAGCTACTACTGGCAAGCAGTGGCTTAACGTTATCTCCTCAAATTCATCTTCCTTCAACTGAAGAGACACAAATTCCTAATGAGTTCAGTATCTTCATGTTCAATGTAATGGTAGTCAACCAAACTGCTAAATGGTAATGGGAAATTAATTACTCTGATACTGATTTAAACACTCTGCCAGTGTAATGAAAAGAACCCTCAGTGCAAGTGGATCATAATGGCTCCTGAAGGTTGCTGTGCTTGCCCATACTCAGGACTGGGATGTGTCAAGGAGGTGTCAGTTTGTGGTTATCAAGAACTGACTAAGGTTGGCTAGGCTGCTGTGGGAACTGAACTCATTTGCATCCATTCAAAATTCTTAGTCAAGAAAATTGTTTAAAAAAAAACTGTTAAAAACTGTTTTGAAAATGCAGATGGGTCTATTTTGTGCTAGATCTGAATGGTTTCCTTGGGGTTATGGCAGGAATTCAGCCAAGGATGTCCTCTGAGGTTTTCTTTCTGCTCAAGTCAGCAGTACCTACCATTAGGGTGTAAGACAATGTGTTATTATCTCTATTGCTTCTCTCCCAGCAGTTCTGATTAAAAGGCAGTAAAAGAATTTGAGCTGAGGCTGAAAAGGAAGGTGCTAAAAATGTGAAGCTGCCCTTACCTGCCTCCTTTATGTGTTTGTATACGTCATCCGATCCAGCGGAAGAGTAGGGGATGTCATCATGCGCTACAAAGTCAATCTGCCAGGGAACAGAAGAACAATCACATCACCACCACCAGATTTTGGTTCGCTGGGGGATTGTTATGGAGAGTTAGCTCTTTTCTTGACTTCAGCTAACTTGCTTTTGACATTCTCATCCCAGAGCCAACATCTATGTATTGTACTAGATTTGGGCCAGCAACTGCTGCATTGTATAATCAGTTACAAAAAACCAGAAATCTCCTCTCCAAAAGCACTGCCACTACCTCATCACTCTGACTGGCTCAGTGTGATATGCAGTACAAAACCCAAGACACAGGCTCCTGCTTTTATTCCTACTGCAAAAGCAAATGGTGAGGCCTTGGCTTTCAAAACCATGGAGGCAGGATAATTGATGTTGGGTCCTTAAGGCTGTGCGTATATACACGTACACCTGTAATGCTGTCCTTCTGTCACCCAGTGATGTAGACACTAAAATACATCCTACTTAATTATGCTTTTGTTAAGATTCATATGTGTTGCAAGGCAATCAATAGCATGTAAAACACTCTATCCTGCCTTTTAGAGGGTACATGGTATTTTTACATATTGCACCTGTTGCCATTAGTAAGAAACATGCCTTTAATTAAGGACTTTCGTGGTTTACCATCTCCTTTTCTGAAAGTCAATTTATCAGTAATTTTTTCAGTGTCATTTTAAAAAATCCCAGTAGAGAAATCATCTCAGCATATTGAGAAAAAAAAGCAAAATAAACAAAATGTTTTCTGACAGAGATGGAGGCAAGGAATGCTATGTACCTAATTTCAGTGACTGGAATTAACTGAATAAAATAATTTGCTCCACCTAATAGGATTTCAGACTTGCTCATTCTCAACTGTCAGTCTACAAAGGGGAAGGCAGAGATAAGGGAACAAAGGTACCTTATGTTTTTCAAGGAACTCAGGTGTCAATGTCCAGGGTGCATCTCTGATGACCTCATCCACATAACGACAGTGTCTGAGGGCTTCGTATCGCTCCGTTTCATTCATCACAGTGAAGCCTTTGAATTTATGAGTTAAATCATCACTGCAAACTAAAATATAGAAGTATGAGCAAAATGGTTCCACATTCAGTAAAATTAGCATGACCAGGAGTTGATTATTCTAGGTAAATCCATTAAGCGCTTAATTATTAGCTTAGCAATTTTTGGGGTGTTCTAGGGCATCTAAGAGTTCTGCTTGGAGTTGGCAGATACAACTGTGTAATAATGAGACAACATTCTCTTTCTGGAGCTGAAGCCAAGTATGGTATTTTAAGACACTTCAGGTGGGATCCTTTACATGCTAAGGTAAACCAATCCCACTCTTAAGTGGAGATTTCAAGGGCTGTGGTATTTCAGGGGTGACGGCCAATGCTTTGAAACCAAACAAACAACACAGCGTGCTTTGTGAGCACAATCACAGAGTGCTCACCAACTTCAGGTATCACAAAATGGTCGAGGCAGAAAAACCACTTGACACCACCTAATCCAAACCCCCTCCTCCCAGCACAGTCAACTGCAGGTTGCACTCCATGTCCAGCTGGAGTTCCAAAGATGGAGACCCCTCAGCCTCTCTGGGCTTCCACTTCCTGCTTTTTATTTTTATGTAAACAACCCTCTAAAAGGTAAATTTGCCAACAAAGCTCAAAATCACAGTGGGACAGTTTCTCGTTAAATGAATCCTGATAGAAAACAAGTAATAGAAAACTTTATAGGAATCTGTCTCTGAGCTTAGCTTTGAGTTCAGCAGGTTTCACAGAAAGAAGAGTAAGGCTTGTGCCCTGTTCAAATGGAAAGCTGCTGAAGGAAGCCCCAAGGAAAAGGACTGGGAGAAGCCATATGCTCTAGTGAAACGAGCAGAGTTAAAGGTCCAGAAATCCTGCACCTTTAACTCTGGATGCACCAATACTTTGTCACATTGCTTTTAAAATGAGGGGCAGCAAGACCCACATTACCAGAGGACTGTAAAAGTTAGGTATTATCTTTGTACCCACATAACATTGTGCAAAAACCAGTGACCTCCACAACCACCTCTTTCCAACATTACAGCTACAGCAGTCATTTGACACCCCACATGGAATAATGCGATACCCATTTATAGCTGGGTTGCCAGTGGTTGTCCTTCACCACAGGTCAAACCTGTGCCTTTGAATCTTTGTCTGTAAATGTACTTGACAAATGGTAAATATAACATTACCAATGCTGCAGTGAAGTGTGAGAGCAGCCCTACAGTTGCTACTTCTTTCTAATTTGAAAACATCAACCTATCAGGCAAGGTGCTGGCAAAGATGCAGTCTTTTCTGAGATCTGAAATGGATGTTCTTGCTGTGATGGTCATTAAGGACTTTCAAAGTAGGAAAAATGTACAAAGGCGTAGATAGCCCTGAAGCTTGTGCAGAATTCAAAGCACATAATGAACACGTATGAATTTCAGCAAGCAAAATGCTACTCTGTCCTATTATGTCAGTTTTGATGCCTGCTGACAAGAAATTTAATGGTGATTAAAGCATTTTCAGGAGAAAAATCCCTTCAGAGACTATACTTCTATTTATTTACAGCCTTTATGACATCTTTAGGCTACCCTCTCCTGGAAGAAAAAGTCTACTAAAATTATTGTGAAATAGTAATTTTTGCTTGAATTTTGAAGGAAGGTTTGATTTTATTTTCTGATTACTATTTGTTCATGTACAATGCAGACACAATATCTTTCTTTGTACTTCTTTTGAATCTGTCATCCTGCTCTAATAACTGATTTGGGAAGGTATAAATGTCCATTTTAAAAAGAAAAGTGATCTTAGGTCTAAATAATTGTCTTCACAAGAAAAATAGAAGGGGTGTGTTGTGATGCCCACAAAGACATATGACACCGGTGCTTCTGCAGCACAAATTGTATGTGGGTGTGGGAAGGTGTCCATTTTTTAAACATGCTAACACACAGTGCCTTGCTGGGAGAAGGTGCTGATGAGTGCTGGCTGCTTTGTCCTTCACACCAAAAATAGGGGCAAAGTGAAGCTATGCCATGAATTTCAAAGGAGTCAGGCTTTTTCCCCAAAGCTCCTTCTCTTATCTGGGGCAAGCCCATATCCTTTGAAAACAACAACAAAATGTACATAACTTGCTTTTTTTTTTAAACCTCACAGTCTTGCGCTTCCACTTGCTGCTTCTGCAAGTTGCCTGGCTCAGCTGGAAACCAGAGAATCCTTAATGTTTCCTTCCTAACAAAGGGACTTGTCCTTTACCTCACAGGAAGCTCCATGGGAATTGCCACATCTCATAGACTTGAGTAAAACTAAAATACGTGTTTTTTATAAAGAGATTTTGGTTTTTCTCTGTGTTGGGTCTTTCCCCCCCACCCCCCGCCCCCGCAACTGTTTGGGACAAATATGCAAAATAATGCACCTTATAGTACCTGAAGGTTGCACTCATGTTCACTGTAAAGCATTTGAGCAGCTGAATGAAGGTTGCTGTGAAATGTTTCTGCGAGGAATATCTCAACCCTGGAGGGGCAAGGAAAATGGAACCAAACTGCACATTTATGAGGCTTCATGAGAGCAGGGCTTGCACAGCCAACTAGGTAGGAAAGAGCCACCCTCCAGTGACTCCTCTGGCAGAGGCCAACTGCTGAACAGCTGTTAGCCAGGCACACACCAAGAAAAGAAGATATTCTCAGCCAAAAAAAAAAAAAAGTATTAAAAAAGTAACCTGCCTGGGGAAACCTGTGAACTGAACTGATATTCCACTCATGACCTACATTTGGGTCTTCAATGACAATGGGCCAGACTTAGCTTCTGTGATGATGCTGAAGGCTGGGTCTGGACCTGGCAGGCAGAGGTCATGGTCTGTGCCTGGCTGGCAAAGGGACCAATGAGCCAGAAATAAATAATGGTTGCTCTCATTCACTCATCTCCATCTTTGAACAATTTTGAGCAAATAACTGAAAAAGGTAAATTATTCATATGGAGCTATTTTAAGCTCAGAGCCATGCAGGCACCTGCTTTAACTAGAATGGGAATTGTGCCTGTGCTGCTGAGGGCAGAATTTGACTTTTACTTTAATTGATGCAATTGTAAGATGTAATTCAAGGCAAATCACCTATAGAAAGCCCCTGAGTGAAAGCAGCATTCAAGTCATAGTGTATAAACAGCTGGGGGTGGGAGCACAGCAATAACTTTCTGATAGTGAAGCACAGAAGCAAAAATCCAGTGCAATAAATAACTCTGATCTTACCTCCTACTAATAAGTAGCTATTTGGGAATAGAGTTTTGGCTTGCATAAGAGCTCTAGCATGGCCAGCGTGGAAGAGGTCAAATATTCCATCTGCATACACTCTGACAGGTCTGTCAACTATGGAAAAAGAAACACAACTGTTATTTTTCAGATTTCAAACAAGTTGTACTTAATTCTCCTGGATGGCATTTTGTTCCCAGATCAGATGATTGCACAGATTTACCCCAGTTCTGATATTCAAAAGCCCCACAGGTGAACCTGCAGTTTTTGATACTGCACATTACTTGTTCCTTGTACTCTCTGCTGTTTTCTCTCAGACTTACCCTATTTATTATCATCCATCATCCCCATATTCTAATTTAGCGAAAATGTCATCTTTCTGCCTCATTCAGAGTTCCACCATATGTCTTGTTCTTTTCTCTCTGCCTTTCTAATCAGATATGCCTTATGGATTTTTCCCATCATTTCCCTTTCCTTCCCTCTTGCCTTGACTTTTTCCACAGCTTACTGCTGTAAAAATCAATTGCTTGCCTCTTCTATGCAAACCTTTTACTTCACTTTTTCCAGACTTTCCCCAAGTTCTTCTCTCTAATGAGCCTATAACTTCTCTTTCTCATGCTATCACTCTTATAAATCTTTCTGTACAGCACCTTCAGCAGCAGCCTCCAGACTGAAAAAGGACTTGCTTTCTCAAATGACATGCTTTGCCACCTCCAAGCAAAAGCACAATGGAGATGAAATCAACAGAGCTCAAACCTCCATGGACTGTGTTTCAGTGACAGCAGAGATGACTCTGCAGTTAGGACATCCAAGGGTCCATGGGAGAGAGAGCACTGTTCCTTGCACAGCTGACTGGAAAGCTGCAGCTTGCTCCTATAATGTGGACATACTTTAAAAGCTTATTTTAAATAAGTAGAGTAAGTCAAGAGAGCCTTTTAAAAAATAACCTCTTCAAATATGGGGGGGCTGAAGGATACATTTGGGACTTCATGTGAAATCATCCTGCTTCCCCAGTCCAATCACAGATGCCAGACAAAGAAATTGGCAAGTAACCTTTAAGGCCACTGAAGGTCTGATGCGATCATCAGGAACATCAGTGAAAGAAGAGTTTCCCAGAGATGAGAATCCAGAAGGTAGTTACTACATAACACAATTTTCATACTGGCTGGAGTGGGTTGGCAAGCCTTCCTTCCAACCAACATCCACAAATACATCAAACTCTAACTTGAAATGTTTTTCTAAGAGAACTGTAGTTGCTGGTTTCTTCTCCATTACCTGATAGCACTAGACATTAGGCTTTTGCATTAGGCTTTGAGTAGAAGGCACAAATAATCATTAATTGATGTTTGTATGGAAGAAGCAGTGCTTTGGGAGTGCCCGTGGTCCTGTGGATGTAGCTCTCTCCACATACCTGGTGTTCCCCGGCGCGCTTGTGCAATGGTCAACTTCTCATGGGGTGCTTGGCACTGACAGCTTGTTTCATCAGCGAATGGAGCAGGTGCCGTCAGAGTCTGGAAGGAGGAAAAAGCACAAAGAAATTAAATTTATTTTCACCACCAAGCAGTTAAAAATAACTCTTTCATTCTGGCAGAATGCTGTAACCAGACTTCATGCCGGTTTGTTCTCTGGGGACTTTTGCTTTTTGGTCACCCCTGAGCACACACAATTCACACAAGGTAGGATGGTGAGGAAAATAAAGCTTTTTAAACATGTCATGCGACTTAATTCTTTGTCCCTTGTTAGAGAAGCTTGGTCATCTTTGAGGTGGGTGAAGGCACACAATTTTTTTGTTTGCAGAACAAAGTCCTGTGGGATGATGTGAGCAGCTTAACACTTCTCAGTGACTCTGAAGGCCTAAGGAAAAATGTATTCTGTTACCTGTAAATAACAGCTGGAAAAACTACCTGGGACTTAGAAAGCTGCAAATGAGCCACCTCTTAACAAGCACCCTTTCCTGCCACTGCCATCAGTACAAATAATTGGGAGTGGAGGTTTTTTTGGTTGTAGTTTTAGTCAGAATCTCCTATAATTTTGAGGAGCCATTCAAAATAAAGGCAAGGATGCAACCTTAAGTCCCATTTAACAAGAACTGATTGAGCTGCAACTCCCTTCTGGTCTGACACATTCTGTAATAGTACTAAAACACTCCAACTGTGATCAGAGCACCACAAGGGTACTTGCTCTGAGGAGCTTATAACCTAAAGATACATGAGACAGTGTGAGGATGTGTGAAGACTGATGTGACATTATCTGTCAGGAAACTTGATTACTGAATTTGTATTTTCTGCCCATGTCTATGTAGGAAATTATCAGCCATCAGACCCTCAGATATTTATTATCTGCCATATAGTCCAATAGGAAAAACAGATCACTTCTACAGCTTTTGGCTTGAAATCTTTACAAAAACATAACTGAGTTTTGGTTTGTTTTGTTTTTGAGATGAAGTGGTGGTTGAGAAAAGCTGAAGGAAATCTGTCACTTTGGCTCCCCCATGATTTAACTGGGAGCTCATGGCTGTGCAGCTGTGCCTTGGTTGGGTTTTGACAGTGACCATCTGATGTACAGTTGTCACACCAGTTTGAGTACCCATGGATGATCATAACAGCATCCATTTCTGCCTTTACACAGTTTTTCAGATTTTTTATACTGAATGATTTATCACTGAGCATTTAGCATTCTTTAGTATCCCTGAGACACTTTAGAGCATGTCATGCCTAATTGCTGGCTGATCTCTGGGCTCACTGGTTTGTTGCATGGAAAGCTCAGAGGACAGTACTAAAACAACAACAAAGACTAAAGATTCAGATCCAGTTCTTTCTGCTGATTTGCTATTCATTTTGTTTACTACAAGTAATGCAATTTTATGTAGGTTTCCTTCTTTTCCTTTCCATTTTTCTTTCCTTATTTTTTCCCCATACTCTCAAATGTTAAAGGAAATCATCATCATTGGCATCTTCATGATGAAAATCACAGCGCCTCTACACAGACAAGGTTAAAAATGGAGAAACTATTACCAAGCCCAAGTTTCTGTCTGGGTTTCATGGAGGGGAACTGTTCATCAGGCCACCCACGCTGCACAGTGTAGAACATTACACATAATCATACAGTGCCAGCTCTTTCCTTTATTTTCTAAATACTGTCTTTTTGCTTCTGGCTTTGCTATTGCTGGGTGCTAATCTGTCTTTTTATCTCCAAGGAAGGTCAAGTTACACGGCAGCCCATACAGCCTGGTTCCTGCTGAGATAAAGAGGAAGGCAGAAATGTTAAAACAATAATGGCTATGGTCTGAGCCCTGCAACTGGCAATCAGCTCCTAGCTTGGCAGAGGTTGTTTCCTTGAAGGTTATTTGAAGAAAATAGACCTGGTTTGCAGGAAGATATCTCTTTTTCCCCCCAGGCAAACACAGTGGTGGTTTTCATCCATGTAACCACCTTTGCAACACTGAAATTTTTCTTTCACTCTCTGCTCAATGGAGAACAACCTCTATCAGCTTCCCATCGGTCCGGCTTTTATAAATGTTTGTCATTAAAGCTCACTTTACAGATCAGGGCTTAGAACCAGACCTGTCAATATTCCCTCTACTCTCTGATCTCACAGTTACTAGATATGAAAATACATCAAATGCAATACATTAAAATCAGCCATATTCTGTCAAAACCAAACAGAGAAAAGCATAAACACCATGTGCTGACAGATGAAAGCAATAGCAATAGCTTCCAAATGACTACTCACTACTATTTTATCTGTCCTAGAAAAATTATTGCTAAGCTTAACAAAAACATCTTATGAGTAAAATGAGACCATTTGGTTTGCATAAAAGCCCATAAGAGAAAATATTTCAAGAAATTATTAAAACCCAGAAATAATTTATCAAACCTTTTCAGTTTGTATATATAATTACTTGCATTCTTTCCAGTTTCTTGATGGTAATAATTAGAATTGTGAGAAAACAGCAAGTAATTTATATAGCAGCTTTTCATTTTGGTTAATCCATTAAATTTCTTTTGGAAGTTTGCTATAGCTTTGCCAATAATCATATGGTTAGACAAAGACTTTGTCTTTCTCTGATAGATTTTCCCTTCATCTCTGCCTTCCTTATATTCTAGGCATTTACATTTTGCAATTTCTCAAGCAAAAGAAATTAGCCTTGTATTTTGGACCAAGGTAAGCTCCTGAGACCTGCACCATCCTGTAGTAATATGTGAGAGAAAGCTTATCACATGTCACAAAGGGAGAAGTCATTGTAATGCTAGGACTTATTAATGATATTTACTTCAGAAGATGATAAAAAGCTCAGGACTCTCCATAAGAGTCCTGTTTCCTGGAAATTAAGACACAGCATTCAGTAAAATGAGGGTACAGGAAATCATCATATTTAGTAACCCTTGCATATTAAAGTTGTTCATTCTATGAGAAGTTTAAATAGCGTTTTACTTGCTTTCTAGGAAATGTGCAAAAGAACTGAATGATGTTCAGTAAACATCAGGACATTAAAAGATGGAAGGTGGGTAATGGGGGCTTTGCCAGCAAGCACCTCACAGCTCCACACGCACCAGCAATGTCTTTGTAAGCCACAGCTCTGTTTGGTGAGACAGCAGCCCAGAGAAGAGCACAGTGTGGTTGGCATCCCTGAGCTGGCTCTGGGGCCAGGACACTTCCCTGAAGGAACCCCACATGACAGCTAGAAGCACCTTATTTTCTGGTGCATCTTGACACTGCCTTTTTATTATCTCTCTTCACAGTCCCTTAGGCTACTGGAGCCATTTAGCTTAGCTTCTAGGCATAAGGTAAACACTTATGCTTGTGTCTCTAACGATTGAAAGGAAAGCTGATGGTGATTTGTAGAGGAAGAGGAGCCCTGAAATAACAGGTCAAGGACACAAGCACCTCCACACCCTCTTTTTTGATAACAGCCCGTTGTGTTATTGCTTGCTTGCTTCTGTATGTTTGGTAGTTGGGCTGGGTTTTTTACACAGAAGCAAGACAGAAACATTATTTTAAGTAGGTAAATGTAGACCAATCCAAGACATAATGCACTTGCCTTTATACCTCTGCCTGCAGGGTGACTGCAGGAAATACATCTAATGGAAGGAGCTACTGCTTTTTTTTTAGTTCATGCAACTACAATACATTCTCTCCTCCTCTTGGTGAAGTTGTATTTCATCTAAGATTTTGCCATCAACAAAGATCAATGAAATTTCAGATCATGAACCAGTACAGCTACAGAGACAACACTTGATAAAGCAGGATGGGGCTGTGCTTATGAAAGAATTAAACTGGCAGGGAAATTCTGTGGGAGGTCGGATGCTGTAAGCACCTTTTGTCTCAAAGGCAGTAGTTAAAACAGGTAAGTGATTTCACTGGAACAAAGCACGTGGGTAAGGTCTACTCATATGAGGAACAATTATTTTGGGAACCTGCTCGGGATGTTGGGAAACAATAATTACAGAGCAGGAAACACTGACATCAGTTCAAGGAATATTTAAGAAAAAGCTCTATCAAAACTATTGAAAGGTAAGTATGTGCCAAGTTTCTGAGGCATGAACACTTTTTGTAAGTGGAAAGGCCACATTAAGGAGTACCAAGGTCTTCTCTTAAACGTTCAGGGAGCAAACACTGTCAAAAAGGAAAACCATGTTGTCTCCTATCTGTTTGGATCAGTAACCTAAATTTATGAGCATTTAAGTTTTAATTGAATGTTACTGGTGGTTGTCTCCTAGTAAACTATTTACAAACTATTCTACTATCAATGCCAGTATAGAAAAACATCTATCCTCTTCTCTCAGAGTTCTGCTGACTCAGGAAGGTTAAGAACAGTAACTTCAGTATTCTGTTTGCAAACATTTCAAATTAACTTTGTTGCTCTTTCTGGGCTTTATCTTCAATCAAATATACTTTGCTCATCATTAGTATTAAGTAATTATTAAGTGCAAGATATAATTACAAATTGAAGATACTGCAGAAGAAAAGCAGCTTCCACTGCCTTTTCAAGAAGCATAATGATGTATATATGTAGAGATTCATAGACTATGAAACTAGAACAATTATTATGTAATCTAGTGTAATATTTGCAAAAGGCCAAAGAATTTTGTGACAAGATTCCTGCATGACAGCCATGACTTCTGACTGAACTGGAACACATTATTTAGAAAACAAAACCATCCCTAGAGGTAGGATGGGCCCCAAGTTAGGCAGAGTTCAAGTGAAAGAGTTGCCAGCGAAGCACCTCAACCTTCATGAACACCAGCTAGAAATGAAACGTGACCCTTGGGAACTCATCCACCTGAGCCTGCTCCCCTGGCACAGCCAGAAGGAGATGGGAAGAGCTCAGCATGCCAGTGATCCAGGCAGGACTCACTGAAAGAGCAAACTGCAGCAAGGGCACTGCACAGCCCCTGAACCTGGACGCTCTCCTGTCCTGATGGCTGCAGACAGGAAAGCTGTCAGACATCCCAGCACCAAGGAGGGATACACAGCATTCCAGGATAAAGAAGCTTGTGGTTCCTTCAAAGGAGCACCAGTTGCCAATCATCAGCCTGCAGACACCATTGCCAAGACCCAAACTGGCTGTGGAGCATGTGCAACTCAATGCCCAGTGGCAAATGCCTGCTGGCCCAGGAGGAATGCTGAAGGTTGGCCATGGTCAACAGACCAAAACTGTGTAAGCACGGCTCTAATGCCACTCCGTGTTTTACTGATCAATTCAGTGCAGATAACATCAGCTCATGTGTTTTGAATGTCTATTACACGTTTCTTTTTACTTGTACATTACTGTATATAATCACAGGATCATGAAGGTTGGAAAAGAGCTTTAAGATCATCCACTCCAACCCAGCACTACCACTGTAACCCCTAAACCACCAAAACACATCACCCAGTGCCAGATCCCGATGCCTCTTGAGCACCTCCAGGGATGGTGACTCTGCATATCCCTGGGCAACTTATTCCAATGTCTGACCACCCAAACACTGAAAAAAATTTTTCTAATATCTAATCTGAATCTCCTCTGTCCCATCTTAAGGCCATTTCCTCTGGTGCACTTACTGTAGGCATGGCAGAAGGGACCAGCTCCCACCTCACCACAGCCTCCCTTCAGGCAGCTGTAGAGAGCAATGAGCTTCCCCTGAGCCTCCTCAAGAGTACACAAACACAGCTCCCTCAGCCATTCCTCACAGGACGCGTTCCAGACCCTTCACAACCCTTGTTGCCCTTCTCTGGACACACTCCAGCACCTCAGTATCTTTTTTGAAGTGAGGGGCCCAGAACTGGACACAGTACTCGAGGTGTGGCCTCACCATTGTTGAGTAAGGGTGACAGTCACTGCCCTGCTCCTGCTGGCCACACTCCTGCTGACATAGGCCAGGTGTCACTGGCCTTCTTGACCACCTGGGCACACGCTGGCTCATTGTCAGCTGGCTGGTGACTAGCAACCCCAGGAGCCTTTCCACTGGGCAGCTCCAGCCTGTAATGCTGCATGGGGTTGTTGTGACCCAAGTGCAGGACAGGGCACTTTCCCTTATTGAGCTCCTGCAACTGTCCTCAGCCCATTAATAAGTCTATCCAGGTCTCTCTGTAAATCCCTCCTACCCTCAAGCAGACCAACACTCCTACCTCACACAGTGTCATCTGCAAATTCACCTGATATATGGCCAAAAGAACCCAACTCTGCTTTAACACAGGCAAGGGTTAATTCTCTGAAAGCAACTCAGCTATACAGCTAAACTATTGGGTGAATTTGGCCAAATAATCAATCTCCACTTGTGCTTCTTTACAGAGATACTTTATATTTATCAATTATTTAATGTCAGATGTAGAACAGCATTTTGTATAAACCATTACTCAGAAACAGAGCTATGAAGAAGCAAAAGAACCTCAAATATTTTTTTCCTCCTGCACAGGAGACACATACTCTGCAGTTCCTCAGCCGTCAGCAGAAAAACTCTGGGAAGATCTATTTTCCCATAGAGAGGGTGATGGGCTTCTTTACAAGATCCCTGATTCATGCAGTGCCTTTCAAGAGGTTTTCACCTTATACCATCTGTTTGTATGTGTGTAAAACAGGGAAGCAGATTACATGGGAACAAAGGACACACTGGGACAGACAATTATGGCTGAATGTCTGTGCACGACTGTGGATGTGTGAGTATACACTACACATATTCTTGCCTGTGTAGTCAGTATCTGACTCCTAATTCTGTATTTCTTCTGCTCCATATCCACGCATGTGCTGAGTTCTTTTTACACTTTATAATATGTTTACACTTTATAATATAATATATTATAATGTTGTCTATGCTCCTGAGGAGGGAGCAGAGAGAATCTATTTACAGTGTTTTTCCACTCCTTTTTAAAGGTATGATACAAACCTTTGTTGTAATGGCAACAGCACAGTTTAAGAAGTTGGCAATATTCTCCTAATAAAACCTATTTCTAAAATATCATTGTGTTTCAAGCACAGAATGCAAAATATAGAATGTAGTGTTTTCTCCCTGAGTTTAAGGGTAATTTCTGATTCCTGAAGAGGTACCTGCAGTTCTGTATACCTGACAAATATGTACTGCAATTTTTTTTGCAGAAACAGTTGCATTTCAGAAGGTATATACACTGCATGTCCTCTGATGTAATAAGGGGAAATCTAGGCAGATTTTTCATGTCTATGGGCAATTTAGGGTTTTTTAAGTGCAGAAAAATTGCTACATGTCCCCAAGCACAAACTTCACTTGGTATGTTTTTATGGGTTTCTGGTTTTATATATTAGCCAACATTTATGAAAATGAAAATTAATCCAGAGCAAAACCCAAACTTCTAAAGGACCAAACAAATATTTAGTCAAATAAAGCAATTTTGGGTTCCTTAAATGTAAAGCTATTTACATATTTATTTATGCTTAATTCCACATGGAAGTAAACAGATGGCAGACCCCCTGTCATATCATCACGTGAGAGAGAAACAGATGCATGGGACACTTTTTAACCACAATAAACTTCCCCTACATTAATCATTGGCTCCTCTAATTAAAATTGCCTTCCAGTGATATAGAAAAGATGAATATGAAGATCTATGAAAGCTCATGGAAATAAAATACTGAAATGATTCTAGGGATTGCATCAGAACCTCTTAAAACATTATTTGTAAATATGAAGGGATGAAAATACAGGAATTCAAGGCATGTACACTTTCCTTGCAATTATTTCAGATTTTTTGTTTGAGTTCATTGCTTAACAGCAGCAGCAAAATATTGTCTAAAGAAATAGAGTGACTTCTTGAACCATTATACAGCTCCAGTGTATGTAAACACTAAAATATTCTCCTCTTCTCTTCAATAAAATAAAAAACCCAGTGTTTTCCATATGTACTTCAGTAAGTGAAAAAAATGGAATTCATGTACTCATTTTTTCTAGAAAATCAAGAAAATAAACAAAATGGCTGAAGCAGCTGATACCTAAAACTATGTGAGATCTGTCACATTCAGTTGTACTTGAGTCTCATTCTCCAAGTACTGCAGATTCAGTGGCCCCAAGATATTTAATACCTAATTCCTACTGTAAAAGCCTGTAGCCTCTGAATCTCACGACACCACAGAAGTAAATGTGGGCTTTGGAGCAGTGCTGGGACTGCAAGGGTGAACCAAAAGGGGCTGTGACACTTGCAGTGCCTTGGTAGAACACGTTTTATCTGCCATATGGAGAGATGGAGTGTCCAGCTAGTTTGTCCTTGCAATGATGATGGAAAAAAGCCCCCAATAAACTATTTGGGTATTTCCACACAGGGCCCCAGTGCCACTTCCTGCACAAGAAATGAGAGCTGGCCACAGCTTCAGCTGCCTGAGAACAGACATCCAAGGGTAGTATGGATGTCACATAGCCTTGAGCAACCCAGTATTTTGGGGATAGCACTGCCTAGGGCATAGTAGACAGAACAAAAAGTACTTACCTGTGTTTTACATCATTCACTTTAAATTAATGAAACTGCTGCTTAATTCCTCCTGCCTTGCCCTCTACCCACGATGTGCCTGTGAGCACAGGCCAAACCAACCACATACCTACCTATCTACTCCCTCTCCTCCCCTGCAATTCACCCCAGCTAATGCAGGTGGGTTTCTGCTTATCTGGTTTCTTCAATTAGGTGCTGTGATGGAAATCATTGCCCTGCATTCCCTCAACTTATCTAACCCTCAGTTAGGCTCTGACAGTTTTGAAAATAAGACATTGGCTCCCTAGTCCTAAGAGCACTTTATCACATTTCCACTGATGCCTGTGTTGGAAGACAGAGACATGAAATACAAGGAAAAGAAGCTCTCAGTGTGTTCAAGGGAAAGATGAGACCAAGCAGCACATTCTGAAGTTTATTTTCAAGTAAATTTTCAATGTGTATTTGGGTTTGCCTTATCTGCAGCACTGTCCTTATAAATTGCCATTATTTTCTTTTATGAAATGTATCACATGGAACTGTCTTCCTGAACAAAGTGTGCTGAAATGCCTGTTTGTTTCTTTCATGTGAAGATTGGTAATTTTCAAAGGACACACCAATCCTTCAAGGAGCTACATACACCTGGGACCAAAGTGAAACTCTCGATCCCAAGTGACATAAATACATTATAAAAAATGAGGAAATCATTTCACAAGGTTTTGTATTTCCTCTTTGGTGTTTCCTGCTGTGGTACCTCTCAGTTAGACTAAGAGCTTTCCTTTTTAGTGCTGATGCACGTGGGCAAACCCTAAGGGCAGGATTCCCAGGCTGAGATCCACAGCCCAGCAGCACTCTGCAGCCTACTGAAAGCTATCCAGGGACAGCAGCCACGCCATCAATGTGTGCAGGATTTGACCAGGGGTCATGTTTATCCCACTGAAAACAGTGAAGGCCCCCATGACCGTGGGTATTCCAAAGCTTAAAAATATGAATGGGACTGCAGCAGATGAGAATGACCTAACATAGCAGTTTGGCCCACATGAGAAAAGAGATAAATGCAAAAGGATGCAAACCAGGATTGGAGAAATGCTATTTGTGAGGGCTTTTTCTTGATCACAAAACTCCTAAAGTCACCACTATGGATAAAACCTGTGACTCTGATGGGTTTGTTTCTCTACTGTGCATTGAGACCAAGATCTGTGGGGTCACTCAGAGAGACATCTTGCTGGCATTAAGATACATGGAAGTTGAGAAAATAAAGAAGGCAAAGATTAAGTCAGAGATGGAGCAGAGGAATTGACTGAAGCAACACAAACGCTCATTAATGCTCCAGGTGGTTAAGAAAATGCACAGAGTGTCTTGGGAAAAAATTAATGGCAATTTATAATGACACAAATGCCAGGCACTGGAAAACATCAGGTTTCAATACACATTGAAACTTACCCTAGAATTGCCTTCAATGTCCGCTGATTTCCTGATCTTTGAAGGGGACAGGTTCTTTAGTGCTAATGTGACAGCTCCTGACAAGCTAGCAGACTTCATAGCCTAAAACCAGAGGTCTAATGGCACATATCCATTAAAATATTCACAGTTATACAGCTTTAAAGAAATAATTCCTGTTTCAAATGAAAAGGACAACAATAGTTGCAGAAAAGAACCAGTCCCTTTTCACCTTCTAAAATTTGAGGTGATTTCTCAAGAAAAACTGCTTCCTTCAACTTAGCCTACATATAACCTGAAAGCCCAGATAATTAATTTTAGAGATGTGTGAGAACCAACAAACAGCATTAAGAAGTCATCTGTAAATATCACAGACTTGCCATCAGTTACATAATCCTAAAGTACCAAAGCCATCCTTGAGGTCCAAACGATACTAAAAGGCTACCTGAGACATCCTTTTTCCTTTACACTAATAATCCAGGTGACAAGGGTACTGGCCCACCACTGCACATGCTGCCTTCACAGGATGAGATCAGATCAAGTACTGAAGATCTTAAGAAAGATCTCACAGGAACTCGATGTCCATGTTATTAGACTGTCTGTCAAGGGGTGATTCACTTTAACTCTTCAGAACACCCATACTTAATTTTTCTCACTTCAGACACTGCTTGACTACACTTGTTGGCCTCATTCCCTATGCTCTGAGTTCAGTGCACTGCATTATACTTCACCAGGCAATCTTTTTTTTTAGCCTGAAGACTACACAGATCTGATGACTGATGTGACATCACTTCATAAGGACACACTTTCCACAAATATTTATTGAAAATGCCTCCATTGTCCATTATTGGTACTCAGGAAGATCTCAAACATAATAATGAATTCCTGTTTCATTCATGTACTATGTCACCTTAATTTCCACAGAAATTATACCAGAATGCATGATACTGTAAATACTGGTATCATATTGTCACTCCTTTCTTTAAAATCTTTTAAAATGTCAGACTGTACAGAGCGATATATTCAAACAGGTTGTTATATCTGAGCTTTTGACAGAGAAATCTCAGACAGCCTGTATGAACACACTGCAGTAACTACATCTGAGCTAACTTTCCCTATTAAAACAGCTCCAAAAGCTTTCCATGAGCAAATTAACAGTCTTCTTTAAAGATGAATCTAATTATAAATGAGCAAGAAGAAAACATTAATTTAGGTCAGCTCCAGTGACTGTTGCTATTTCTTGTCAAATCAGAACAATGTCTCAACTATAGTGTTAAATTTAATTACTGAAGTTTGATGTTTAAATATGTTTTAATTAGCTCTGCGACTGAATTCTGGTGTTAAGTGATCTAATTTCTAGTACTAAACTGTTGCATATATCATGCATTCTCACATCTTGACACTGCCTCCACAATTCTGTGATTGCATTTATGTATTGCTGTTATTAACTTTCTATCACCTTGCCAATGGTGCAAACCATGCTGAGGTAAGGAGAGATCTTTCTTGATGGGAATAATAACAGATTTAAATAAGTAAGGAAACACTCCAAATTTTAAATGAGCACATGAAAAGAAGGACAGCTCTCAGAACCCGAACTCTTGGGATACAGCAGCCTTGTAAAGTTGCCCACATGGTCTGAGGGAGTCTTAAAGCAAAGAGCATCAGAGGAGTTATTTTAAGTATCACTCTCCCGGCCCTCCCTCATTCTCCTGTCTCCCCAAAACCCGCAGCTCCCCTTGACTCTTCTTCCTTACACATCCTGAATCCAACCGGCAACTCCTCACCGGACTCCTAAAGTTGAGAAAAGCGGGATTTGCCGTTCTGAGCGCAGTGACCCGTGCGGGACCCGCAGGGCAGCGCGGGGAGCTCACCGAGGAGCCCGCGGGAGTTGCCATTGCCGGCGGGAGCGGCCCCGGAGCGGCCGGGACCGGCCATCGCTCCCCGCCGCCGGCTCCTTGGAGCGCGGGCCGCTCCTCTGCATCCACCACAGGAAACTGGCAGCTTTTGAGATCGTAGCACGGCTCGGCCATCACACGCCTCCCGCCGCCGCTCCCGCCACCCGCACACATGTGACAGCCGCGCCGGTGCCCGGGCGCGCCCGGACCCGCCGGGAGCGCGGGGGATCCGGGTTTCCAACGGGCGGACCAAGGATCTTGCCTGGCTGACACCGCACTGCCCCGAGTTCCTGCACGGCACGGCACAGCCCACTTCGGACAGCCTTTGCTGGCCTTTTCCTTGGCGTGGCACAAAGGGACCCGCCGTGAGGCGGCACCGGCCGTCCGCGGGCTCCCTCCCTCGCCCCCGGCCCAGCGGCCCCGCAGCACCCGGGGCGGCTCGAGCGGGCGGGCCGCGGCCGGGCCCGACTCACCAGGCGCGGCTGTGGGCAGGTGTGTTCCAGCTCCTCCATGGTCTCGGACCGGGATTTGGGGATGCCTCTTCCTGACTCAGCACCGGCCGCACGCACTGGCATGGCCGCCGCCCGGGCCCGCCCGGCGCGGGGGGTCTCCCCGGGAGCCGCCCGGGGGCTCGGCCGCTCGCGTCGCCACGGCAACCGGCGGGCCCCGCCCCGCTCTGCGCGTGCGGGGGCGGGGCCGGCTTATTTGCATGCGGGCTCCTGGTTGGCTGCTGCCCCGCCGCGCCACCGCGCGCTGCCCACGGCGGCTCCGCGGGCGAGCCCCGCCCCCGAGGGTCTCAGGGGGGCCGGAATGGGCCCGGCTGGAGGGGAGAGGGGGCGGCGGCTCGGGCAGGGTCGTGCCACAGCACATGGCACCAGAAGGTTCTTCAACATCTCCAGTGAGGGAGACTGCACAACTTCTCTGGGCAAGCTGTTCCACTGACCGGTCACCTGCACAGTGAAGAAGTTCTTCCTCATGTTCAGGTGGAACTTCCTGTGCATCAGTTTCTGCCTGCTGCCTCTTGTCCTAAGCTTGGCAAGCCCGAGAGCCACCTCCAAAAGGCTCCGTCCTCTTGGCGCCCCCCTTTAGATATTTATACACATTAATGAGGTTCTCTCTCAGTCGTCTCTACTAGACGCTGAACAGGCCCACCTTCCTCATCTTTTCCTTGTTAGAGAGGGGCTCCAGTCCCTTAATCATATTTATTCCCATCCACTGGACCTACTCCAAGATCTCCAGGTCTCTTGTCCTGAGGAGCCCAGAGCTGGACACAGCTCTCCAGACACACTCACCTCACTGGGGCTGGGTGGAGGGGCAGGATCACCTCCCTTCCCTGCTGGCACTGCTGTCCCTAATGCACCGCAGGATCCCGTTTGCCCTCTCGGCCCCAGGCACTGCTGGCTCCAGCCCGAACCGCGTTCCGAGCACGGCCGGCGCGCTCTGTGCCGGAGCCTTGGGCGGGCAGCGCCACACCCCGAGCCGGCACCGCTGTGTGACCGTCCCGAGCCCGGGCACGGCTGCGCAGCCGGGCAGGGCAGGGCGGCCTCGGTCACCCCTCGGAGCCACCCGCCGTGGGGTTCGGCCGGTTCACAAGCAGCGAAGGCGGGGCGGTGCTGACCGGACAGCTCCCGCCTGCCCGCTCCGCTCCCGGGGAGGAGCACGGCGCTGGGAGTACCAAATTCTTGGTGCTGAAAACATTAATTGCCTTTTAGTGAAAGCTATTATAACAGTTTTGGCAAAAGCATCGTTCTGTTCTGCCGAGAGTTGGATAAAGAACATTTCTGTAATGGTAGCAGCTCTCTCTGAACGCAGGAAAATGCTTCTAATCATAGCAAATTGAGTTCCCAGGCCCTTCACATGGAACCTGGCTGACACCTGCCCAGGAGCCACGACTACATCTTTGGTTGTGATGTACAGCTGCTTCAACACACACAACTGTAGCTTTTACACTGCTGAAGTGAAATTACTGTCCTTCTTACTCTTAAATAGCATGAGAATATGACTAAGATAATATAAAGCAAAAAATGTTTAGAACAGAGAGGCTCCATTGGCTATTGATAACCTTGATAGAATCAAAAAAGTAGATTTCAGTAATACTTAGCTTCAGTGGGCACTGTCAGTATTGTTTTTAAAAATCAGACTTCATCAGAGGACATGAGCATCTAAGCCCATCCAGACCGTGAGGAGTTACAAGAGAATTGTGCCTCAGGGTCTTTCCCCTTGAGACCTGAATTTCAAATGTATTTATCTTCTGCACATCTTCAAAGAAAACCAAGTGTAATACAAAAATGTATGAACTAGGTGAAAGGGAAAGGGGTAGATAAGAAATAAGAGGAGATGAGAAAGAAAGTAGAAAGAAAAGAGAATGTCAAAAGAAAGAATGAGACAGCTGTCAAGAAAAAAGGAAAATACATGTCAAAAGAGGTGGCTAAGCAAGAAAAACAGGTAGCCAAACTAAGTGAATCTCACAGCTGAATCTTTTCAGTGATTCTGCAAGAACTACTCACACAGTATGGAAAGGATACTCAAGGGAAATGATTAAACCATGATTAATGCAGCACTCGGCCTGAAATTTGTAGCTCATTTTCTTAGGAGAAATATTTGCAGGAGTGTTATGCTGTTAGAAGAATATTTGGACAGCACAGATGAGCAGTGCTAGGACTGGAACAGCCAGAGGTAGCAGGCAGCCCTTTTATAAACCCAACCACATATGCCAGCTCTTCAGGGATTGGTGCTGGTGTCCTGAAGGTGTAGCATCAGGTATGGACATATCCAGGTGAGTGCCCAGCCCTCCCTGATCAGGCAGGAATGGGAATAGAGATGAAAGGAAAGCAGACTTTCTTGAAGTTGGATGATTGCCAATATACTGGAAATGTAAATTCCCTTGCCTTCTATTTTTTTTGAGTATGAAAGGACGAATTTCATCTTTGCTTTCATGCTGAGAGTTTGCTATTGACTCCAGATGCATTTTGATTTATCTTCTCTACAGATAGGTTTTTCCATATACATGTAACATTACAGAATGATAGTTTTTTCCATATACATGTGATGTCTCTCTTTTATTACCTATCTAAGCTGGGTCAGGATTTCAAAGTGAAAGTGAAATACTTTTCATGCTGCTTTTTTAATTTCTGTCTCCGGTAAATGCTTTATGTATTCCGTCCTTCTGTTTGAAGAGCATGAAAAGAAATATTGTGTACCTCATTACAAGAGAGAGAGGAAGTTGAAATAATGGCAGTGAGAAGGATGTAGGGTCTGTCATGTCCGTCCAAATGGAATTTGTCTAAAAATCTTAATCAACATATTGGATATCTTGAATAACATATCCTAAACTGCGTCTTCTGGCTGTTGGGGCTAAATGAGCTTTCAAAAGGCTGGAGTGTGTCTTCTTTACTCTCTAAAATAAATAAATACAAATTAGGTTTGATTGAAAAAGCTCAACAGATGGTCTTCTGTGAATCCTTACAAGTCAGCCAGCTTTTAAAAGAACAGTGGAGCAAGAGGCCTGAGTGGGGAGGTTCATGCATCTAATTTCTTCTCTGTAATCAATATCCTGGGCTAGGCTGATCATGGTCTCCTGGGCAGCCTCCTGCCACTTCTTCACAAGTTACAGGGACATATCACCATAGGCTTTAATGACTGAGCCCTTTGCAACAGCTGCTTGGGTTTAATAAACATCTGATGCATAAAAATCTTGTCCCAGGGTGTACAAATTACAGGCAAACAAGCCAGGAAACCATGATCTCTATCCTCCTGCCACTATTTTCAAAGTCTGAATTGAATAGGCACCAAACAGGGAAAAACTTCAGTTGTTAGGAGGGTTCCACCTGATACATAGTGGTTTGGGGATTTTTAATACAGAACTTCAGTTCTTAAACTGCAACAATTAATTATAAAAGATAAAAAAAAATTAAATCCTCTCATTTCTCAAACTGAAAGTATGATCCCTCTCTGAGCTTCATGGATCTCAAGCACCAGTTAGCACAGCAGAAATTGCATTTAAAATGACCTTTGCCTGAGAGAGGCTGAAAAAGTATTCGTATTTATAATTGAGTCAAAATGAAGACAAGCAGACCTTCACATAATTTCTGTTCAAAAGTCATCAAGAAACCAAAAAAAGCTGTGTGGTTAAATAGCGTTTGACTTCAAAAACAAGCATCTAAGAGAAAACAGAATAAATTACTGAATATTTAACTGATGAACTTTAATAAATGTTGCTTCAATGGATATATTTTGGATACTGAAGGTTTTAACTGAAAGACTTCATAAGGTCAACTGCAAGACTTTGTTAGATGAAGGAATGGTTTATGTCTGGATCAGATTTGTTAAAATACTGTGTTTCTATATATGTATATGTGTATGCATGAATCCCTGCATTTATGTATCTATGTATCCATCAATGTCATGCTAATTCTAGACATGCTAGAATTAATAGTCAAAAACAGCAGAAAAAGATACCTTATTGCTGAGATGATCAATTAGTTAAATCACATATTTTTAGATTGAGATTAAAACCCCACAGTAGTTGATATTTTTTTTCCCTCCTGTGTAGGTGGGGACAGAAGGTAGAGAATGAAAGGTATGAATTAAAATACACCCTATAGGTTTTCATTGCCTCCAACACCAATCTCTTGGCTGCTTCCATATAATGTTGGCTGATTCTGTAGCTCAAATTAATTTTTAAGAGCAGTTCATCATTCCAGTGGAAAGCACAATGCTTTAAACTATACTCTTTTTGTCAGAATAAATGAAAAATATTTACTATTTATGAAATAGTCTTATAAAAGAGGGATCTTATAAAATGTATGCAGATTAAATCCACAAAATTTTTCTATATGCAATGACAGTCCATAAATTATGAAAAGTAAAAACATAGCATTTGGTACAGTGTGATTTTATACCTGGTTCTTTTCTCAATTCTTTAGTGAAGATGTGATGTTTAATAAAATCTGTATTCTCAGGATACTTGTATAGAATCAAATGAGTCAGTCTTATATAAGAGTTTAACTAAAAATATCATATTAATTCCGATATGGTTTATATGTAAATCATCTGAAGTACACAAATTCTTGAAAATAGTGGCCTTTGGTGATGCCATTCGTATGTGCTTTGTAGCACTGCTTTAAATAAGTGGGCTTATCCACTTTGGGAGAGGTTCTTTGTATTCTGGCTCTTTCATGAACTACTTTTATAAGCACTTCTGAAGAAAATGGGGAGAAATCATGGCTGGATTTTGACCAAGAGGGTATCTGTCTTCATTTCACTCTTCCTGAGTCAGAGAGATGGTCACTTAGAGTGGGAAATGTTAAGTCAGTCTGTCCTGTTATTAGATCGTCCTTGATAATTTTAATAATCAAGCTTTTACTTATTGAGTAAATGTTGTTAGGGGAGGTTGAGGGATTCTCAGCAGTGACACTTTACTGACAGATGCTCAGAGGTTAAAAAGCAATTAGATTAGCTAACCTCTGTTGGTCCTTCCCTTCCCAGAACCCACATTATCTATTTAACCCACTCAACACTGTTCACTCTTACCAGAAAGTTCTTCTGAATGTCTAATCTGAACCTCCATTGCTGCAAACTACTGCCACTGCTTGCCTTTGCTACTGGACACAGAGAACAGATTTACTCTCCTTGGCTTTTGCATGACTTCTGTGATTAAGATTTTGAAACAATAGTTTGAGGATTTGGAGTAGAGAGCTGATATTCAGCAGGCAGGCTGTTACTTTTGCTACACGTCTCTTGACTTTTCTAAACTAAACTGTCCCACCTGCAGTAATTTCTCATAGGTCACATGTTATAATCTTTCCATTATCCTCTCTGGTCTGTTTTGGATTCTCTGTAGATTTCTTACAGAGTGGTGCAAGCACAGGACTACAGCTGCAACTTTACTGCTAGAAATACAAGAAATACAATGCTGAATGCTACACATCTCTCTATATATTTCAGTATAAACTTTGTCTGAATGATTCATATTCTCTGCCCTCCTTCTTATTGTTACAAATAAAATATAATTTAAGAAAAATCTCTTTACTATTTACATTTAAACAGTGTTGTTATCCCTTCCATCCCTTTTTCTCTTCTCCTGGCTTTTCAGATAAGCACTCCAATCTCCTTAAATCCACACAAAGCTAAGACTACCTTTCTTGAACATATTTGTATTGCACTCACTTCTATCCATTTTAAATCTCTCTGGTGCCTTCCTTTACCACCAGCTCAATTTCAAACTTCTTGGACTGATCATCAGTATTCTGTCATGCTATCTTTTCCAGGATTACAAGTCTCCAATAATTTTTTTTCCTCTCCACTGTTCCTATCAACCTTTATCTTTCCATTTGTCAATGTTTCAGGCAAGGGCCTTCACAGCTTTTTGCCCATACTCTTCCAAATGCAAGTCAAATGCAAACCTGTCAAGTGAAACATAAGAAATCATACTGTAAATTGCATTTGAGGGATTGCTAGGGGTTCACATTAATATTTTGGGTACGAAAAACTTAAAAACTGGAGAGTTTCATAATCTGGGTAAAGATACACACTTTATTTAAAGCAAAACCCCTACTTTATGCACTGTAAAATGGCCATCTGGGAGCTAGTATAGCATTTACTAGTTATTATCTGAATGGCTCTTCCTGTAACAGCTTCTTCCATTTTGCCTGAACTAAGGTAGACCAAGTACCAAACCTAACTGGAAAGACCTTTTCTCTCAGGTTCACAGTTACTTTCCTGCTAGTGTCCACAGGAAGAGTCAAAAGCTGGACTTGAAAGGAATTGAAAATTTGTGACTTGCTAATGTTGGAAAGCAAGATCAGATGCACTGGAACAGCAACACACAAGGAGACACCATGAATAGGCCTGACCTGACTTGTGTTTCTACCTTGCCTGTGGTGATGAGGCAGGTCCAGAGTCTTTAATGATGATCTGGGGACTCCTGGCTGGGCGTGGAGCTCACCCTGCCTGGGTCTGGGGGACTCAGCCCTGGGTGTCAAGTCCCCCACGCCCACCAGCCCTATCATGTCATTGTCTCCTTGTCCTCATGGAGCAGCTGCCCCTTGCTACACCCTGACAGCTGGATCAGGCCTTCCTACGTCCTGAGTTGAGCACAATGGGGCCTGGCCCATGGCTGTGTGGGATCTTCTGCAATTCCTCCTGTGCTATCAGCCTGACTGGCTTTGGTGTCCTCACTGTACTGGCCCCCTGTCCAGCCCCAGTTTCTGAGTGAATCTCCTCTCAGAACCCACCTGGCAGCCCCTTGGGGCTGGTCTATAGGGTTTCTGCCACTCTCTAGTTCTATCTGCTGTAGCCCCTTTCCAGGCATTGTCCCTGCCCTGGTTGAGTGTCCATAAAGTTATCCACTGACAACCTGCACTAAATCCCTCTTCCTGTTCTGAGCTCTCAGGTGTGAGGACACACCTTGTTTGTGGGGAATGGAGTTGCTGTCAAGGCTGTGAGGGCACTGACAGTCCTGACCAAGCCTCACTTGAGTCCCCTGCCCTCTGCTCATGGGCTCTGAGTTCTGACCTGTGCTCTTGGTCCTTGCTGGAGCTGAGCTGCAGGAATGCTGGTCTCCATCCAGCTCAGCCACAGCCATGCCCCTGCCTCCCCAGCCTGACCTGGAACCTGCCTTGTTTAATGGACTTGTTTGATGAGTCCCCAGTGGAAGTGTTCAAGGCCAGACTGAATTGGGCTTTAAGCAATCTGCTCCAGTGAAAGGTGTCCCTGCCTGTGACACAAGGGTGGGAACTAGATCACCTTTAAGGTTCCTTCAAACCCAGATCATTCTACAGCTTGCCTGGTGATCACTGGGCTGCATCTGACCCAGGCTGCCGTCACTGGACCTGCCCCTGAGTTGTGTTTCTGGTTTGTTTTGAGACCAGTGTCATCACCGTGGACTTGTCCCAGCTGATCCTGACTCCCATCTCCAGGCTGCCCTGCTCACAGTCCTCAGGCTGGGGAAAAGGCCCCAGACTCCTGCCAGGCTCCTCTGCTGCAGGGAGCACTTGGCCCTTGATGCTTCCCCCCCTCCCTGTGAGCACAGCCTTCCCCAGCACCAGGCTGGGGGTTACACCAGAACTGTCAGGGTTACAACAAGACTCTGCAGCATCTCATGATGCTGTCCTCCCTTCTGCCTAAGGGATCTGAAATAGTGAATGCTGAAAGAATTCACCCATGGAAGCACATTTGATCTTCAGCCAGGTCTTGAAATGTAACAGCCTTTCTGCAATAATGTTCTGCTTATACATTAATTGTTCATTTCTGTGCAATTGTAAAGAGAGAGTGCTGAAAGTAGTTAAAACAGAGACCTTCATGCTGTGGCAATAACTGTATGCTCTTGAATACCATTGGTATCAGGCTTAATTCTTAGACATTATAATTATGTGAGGGCTCATTTTCTGTGAGTTTGCTCTCACTTGTCTTCCCTATTTAATATACATTATAATATTTTGTACTTTTCTTCTAGGCTTGAATAGGAATATTGTATTAGGCAAGCAGGTGATGAGATTCTGTTCTCTGTTCCAGTTAGCATAATTTCACCAATTCTGGTCCAGTTACTAGGATTTGCTGTAATTTAACTGCAATCAGAATTGAATTGTGTTTGTTTAAAAATGAAAAAAGTGTATCTGAATGTTCATTCCATAGACTTTTTCTGTTGTAATGGAGATTAGTGTGTGTTCTTTTTTCTATTTCACATCTTCATTTCAGAGCCTTAACATCCTAATAACAACTTTATTCTCTTCATCCTGTTGTTAGCAAGTAACTCAGGTAGGAAATTAAAAAGAGCCGTGTAGTGAACAAAAGGCATTTACAGGCCTGTTATGCAAGGAATTTACCCTTCTAACATAAATGTCTGCATTATCATTATTGATAAACACAAGGAGAAACATCTATTATTTCATACTTCTGTCAATTAACTATATGTGAAGAGTTTTGAAGGCAAAGATGTCTTGTAAGGTAGTAATTTGAGATTTCTTTTCATTTTAATTTATAAAACTAGTTTTAATAACTTCTTTAGGAGTTTAGTACCCCAAGCAGTTAAATAATTCTTGTTGAAATGTCATGTGCATGTTGGTTTAGTAAGCAGCTGCAGAAATGGTCAGAGCTGGATGAAATTAAAAGGAAAAACTTTAGTTTAATTTAGTCATAATGTGCATTAATTCAGACCAATGCAAAGAGTAAAAGTAAGATAACTAAATACTCCATTTTTGTAGGAAACACACATAGAACATATACACTCATATTTTGAGTAGCATGCACACACACACGATTCTCCACAAAGATAGTCTGTACTTAACTAAGTAATATAATAACATTTAAGCATTTTGATGTAGACATAGTATAGGTGAATTTGCTATTTTGCTGTCATTCATGATTTACTGGCATTGTTTTTATACTACTATTCTTAGTTTTAACAGGTCTTTTTCCATCATCAAAAGCATTGCCTACCGTAAGCTTAATTTGTAACATCTAAATGTGACAGTTTTAACTTTCTGTCCTGCTGTTTCTGCAGCAGATCAGCACACTCTAGTCACTAAAAGGAAGGAAAAAAAATCTTCAATACAATAATTATTTTGTCTATTTTACTTAGTTTTGATACTCCATTTGTACTTTCCTATGCTAATGTAAACTGCTGTTTATATTATCTTGGAACGCTTGCAACGAGTTTACAGAATTTACTATTAATAACTTACATATTTAAATTACAGCTCTGATAAAACAAAATAAAAAATACTTTTTTTGTCACCTTTTGTTGAAATCTTGGAGTTTCCTGAGCTTCTTCTTGTGTACTGTGTTTTTTGCTGCCGACCATCTTCGTTACTATGCTTGTCTTGCACTTTTCTCTGTAGCTATCACACCTGCCTCGAGGGAATCTTGTTGGCTCTGGACCACCAGAATTCCCACTTCTTGTTCTTAAAAGACAACTGAGCAAAGGTCATGCCAAGTTGTTCTTGTATGGTTGGCCAAAGGGAGGGTAAAGATCAGCTCAAAGCAATCTGCTGTAATAAAGCCTTTAGCAAGGGAAGTCCCAAATCTTGCTGGGTTATTTTTCCTTCCCAAAGCAAAGCCCATCCCTTGCTCCCCCCACCTTTTTTTTTTTCCTCCTGCAGCATTTAAATATGCTTGTTATGCTGTGCTGTGGGAAACAGATGCATTCTTGTTATGGCCAGAGATGAATGTCAGGATTGAAGGAGCATCCATGAAAAAGTCTTTTGTTTGGTCTGTGCTGTCCCACAGTGGAACTATGGTAACAACTTCCGTTTGGGAAATTAACTGTGTCACTGTGTTCAAAGCACAGCATCACCTGAACGACAAACATGCCACTGTTCACATGACAGCTGATAAAGAGTATTGTTTAATTGTAATCAGAAGCAATAAAATCCAGCCAATTCAAAAATCCAAACCTAGCATCTGAAGGCTAAGTATATGTGAAATGCACTGGCATTCTATTTTTATTCAAACTGAAGAATTTAGAGATATTGTTATTTTATAAATGTTTATATATTGTAGTTTAAAAATTGAGTCACTTCTGATTTTGAGCTCCACATCACTCTTGGTGATTGTGCACGTGTTTCAAAAAAGAAGTAAAGCAAATAGTGCCACACTCCTGTGAAGGAGAGGCTGTGTGTAGGTGTTGTTGGTTTAACCTGGCAGGCAGCTAAACAGCACACAGCCACTCACTCACTCTCCCACCCACCCCCTGTGTGGGATGTGGGAGAGAACTGAGGGGAAAAACCCAAAGTGAAGTATTAGGGTTGAGACAGAAACAGTTTAATAGGAGAAAAAAGGAGGAGAAAAGAAGAACAACAATAATTAGAATATACAGAGTAAGTGATGCGCAGTGCAATTGCTCCCCACCCACTGACGGATGCTCAGACTGTTTTGAGCAGTGGTCTCTGGCCAGTTTCCCCCCAGTTTATACACTGGGCACAACATCTTATGGTATGGAATATCAGCTGGGGTCAGCTGTCCTGGCTGTGCCTCCTCCCAGCTCCTGGTTCCCTGCAGCCTCCTTGCTGCCAGGGTCACCAGTGAGAAGCTGAAAAGCCCTTGACTTAGTGTAAACACTGTCCAGCAACAACCAAAACATCAGTGTGTTATCAGCATTAGTATTCCCAGAATCCAAAACACAGCCCTGTACCAGTTACTAGGAAGAAAATGAACTCGATTGTGGTGGAAACCAGGACAGCAGATCTGAGGCATTCTTCCTGTGGCTGTCAGTGTTTCCAAGGAGGCACATTTGCTACAGCTAAGCCTGTTAACTAGATACAGCTGAAAGGGGTCACTCTCCCTGCAATGGGCACTCTGGCTGTCAGTGTCCAGCCTCTCTTGGCACCGGGGAGCTGCCACAGATGGCTGGGGTCATTCTTCTGCTTCCACCTAGACTAGGTCCAGCAGTGGGATAATGTTGTACTAGCACCCGGGTATGTAAGTTTGGAGGATTGGGAGGATTTTTATTTCTCTTACTAATGCAAAGGAGTCCTGGTGGAGAAGGAAGGAAAGTAATTTTCATTTTCAGAACCATATAAATTATCTTCAGATAGTTGAAAACAATCAGTATATTCAGACCAAATAATATTAGTTCACATTTCTGCAACAGCATATCAGCCCTAAGGAGAGAGCCCTGTGGTGCCACCTGCCTTTGCAAGAAGCTGGAGTCACTGCTTGCAAATTTTCACAAGCAGTAAATGCTTCTCCATAAAATTCTACAAATGATGGTGGTAGGTTTTTTGAGTAATGACTGGCCAGCACTGATGTTTTTGGACAAAATATCAAGGTTTTGGACAAAATATCAATCTGTGGTGAAACAGCACAAACCCCATCAGTTTCCCTGGGTTTCTGAATGCACACACAGACAGATGTGAACACCTCTAGAAGAGAGCACTTGTAATGCTTCAGTTGTCTTAATTGAAGCTTTTAAAACCTTTTCCCATTTGCTTGTGTGGGAAACCAGAACATCCCTCTGGCTGTCCAGGATGGCCAAGACCCCTGCCAGGGGGTTCAGAAGCCCTGGCACGGAGCCCAAAACACCTGTGGTTTTGATTATGACCCATGGAGCAAATGACCAACCTTATATGAAGATCAGCAAGCCACAACAGTTTAGGTAGAATAATAGTGAAGTTATCATGGGGTGGAAAAGTAGATTTTTGGGGTTTTTGGTATGGGGGTCCAGGAGGCAAGATGGAGGGATCTGGGGGTGTCCAGCCTTTCTCCTTCTTCTTCTTGGCCTCCATCTTCTGCTGTGATGTTGGCACTTACAGATTGATTTAGAGTAGAAGCTCACTGTCTAATATAGGTGGTGGAAAGTATAATACATTGGAAAGTAATTGTAAACATTGTACACGTAGTTTTTAGTATAAAGGCATAACACTGCCCAGGGGGCAGGCAGAGTGCCTGGAACTGTCCTGCTGGACTGATCTCGGCAGGACAGGAGAAAGAATTTCATAGATAAGATACAATAAACAACCTTGAGAAATTAAGAGCCCTGACTCCTTCTTTGAATGCTGGGCTGGGAAAGGAGACTTTCCAACTTTTCTTGAGGTCACTCTCACCAGCTAAAGATCCTGACATGCTTGAAACTGAAATATGTAATTTTCTGGACACAGTCCTTGCTCCTCAGCTGAAGGCTGTTGTGTAAGTACTCTTGATACATTTGAGTGAAGGTATCTCTGTATCATCAAAATGAACAGAACATACCTCACCTTCCCACCCTGACCAAGTCAGGGGTATGCAAGAACAAAAGTCTGGTGAGTCTTTTCTCAGAGCCCTACACACACTTGGCCTCTTGAGAGATCAGAAATCAGTCAGAATCTACATTTTTTTTTCTTCTTTCCATTTGTAGTGAAGAATAAAATAAAAAGGAAAAAGGGTTTGGAAAATAGGAGTGCATAAAATATTATATATATATATATATATATATATATATATATATATATATATATATATATATATATATATATATATATATATATCTATGATAGTGCATCATACCTAAATATGCAAAAAGCAGACCATGGCTCCTACATAAGTTAATATTGTCATGATCACTATTCGCCCTTCAGGGGTTACAGATCAATGGAAACCCAGTGTGAAATCCGATTTTAACGTTGTTGCAGGTGATTCTTCACCTTCATGCTCCAGCCTGGCTCCAACCTTTATCGAGCTGGCATTGGCCAATGCCTTCTCTCAGCTCAGGAGATGTATTTTATACGTAACATTCAGACGTGATAATATTTATGACAAAGCATTTAAACATGGCTTTGCCCCAGCTGCGGCACCGGACCCGTACGGGCTATGGGCCTTGCAGCAGATGGAGCCCTGCTCAGACCCTTCAGACTCGTGGGATACCGCGGGCCCTGGCGCTAAAAGCACGCTGGCAAAGCCGGAGCCGCAGCAGCGGGCCCAGCGCAGGCCAGGCCCGGGCCCGGCGGTGCAGGCCTCCCGCAGGAAGCGGCTCCGCCCGGCGCCGAGCGCCGCTCCCGCTGCGGGCCCCGCGGGGGCGGGCCGGGCCAGGCCGGGCCTTCCGCGGGCCGCGCTCCCTCCGCGCCCGGGGCGGCCCCGCCCCCGCGCCCGCTGATTGGCTGCGGCCCCGGCGGCGGCGCGCGGGGCTCCTGTCTCGCGCCACTTTCGGGAGCCTTTGGCGCGAGCGCCATGGCCGAGAGCGGCGTTCGGGACCCGGACGGTGAGACCCGGGGGCGGCGGGGCGGCCGGGGCTCCTGTCCTTGTTCTTGTCCTTGTCCTCGTCCTCGTCCTCGTCCTCCTGCCTGTCCCCGTCCCTCGCAGGCGCTGGCGTTTCGCTGTCAGGCGGGGGGCGACCGGACAGCAGTGCAGGCAGTGGCGGCGAGCGCGCGCGCACCGGGCGCGGGAGCGCGCGTGCGCGGCGGGCGGTCGGTCGGTCGGTCGGTCGTGGGGGGCGGGGTGGGCAGCGCCGCGCGAGGGTCCCGCGTCCCTTTGGGAGGCTCGGCAGGGACGCGCCCGCGCTGCCCCAGCGGCGGGACCGCTCCGGGCGGGCGCGGAACGGGAGGATCCGCCCGGGGACGGGCTCGGGCCGCACGGCCCCGCGCCGGCGGGGCAGCCCCGCGGGCTGGGGCGGCTCTCCCCGGTCGCGTCTCAGCCCAGGGGGCAGCGGCGGGCGCGGGTGGCCCCGACTGGGGCTGGAACACGCTTGTCCCAGAGGAGCGCGTTGCTTGAGGCGCCGGCGTGCAGTAAAGGCGAAGCACTGACAGAGATAAACGCGCCCAGAGCGGTCTGTGCTGTTCTCCCCCGCGGGGCAGCAGGCAGCGCAAATGCCCCTTTGAGCCCGGCCCTGAGCAATGCAGGTCCGGCCTTCCCTCAGCCGCGCTGCCGGGGAGCAGCTCCGGTCACAGGGTGACGTCCTGCTGCTCCCAGGAGGGGAGTTGCCTGCTCCTCTGGCCACCCGGGTCTCCTCCGCCTGCACGGGGTGTGCAGCGCCTCACACTGAGCCCGCAGCCTTGTTCCTGGGCTGTGTGTGTGCTGCTAGGACTTGGGTTGGGCCCGTTTGTTCCCTCTGGTCAAATGAATGTTCCTCCCCAAATTAAGAGAAAGAAAAAAAAGATCTGGAGAAGTAGAAAGCATCTTTCTGGGGAGAGCATTTGGGAGGGAAGGAAGTGGAAGAGGAAATGGGGTGGCAGCTGTCAGCAGATTTCTAGTTTGTCTCAATCTGGTCACACTCAAACGTTGTGGAAACCGCCTAAAACCATCGCTGCTTTGTAGCAGTGTAGGCCTTCTCCAAGTCTGGTGTTCGTGAGTTGTCATGGAGACGTGCAAAATAAAAGAAGCTGGAAATTCCCATGGAAAGGATGGTGGAGGGATCTCTTACAGGGAGAGGTTGATGGGATTTGAGAGGTGCTTTGGAAGTCTAGGTGGTAGCTTCATGTTGAATGTGAGCTGGCATGAGAGGGCTGTTCGAGCTCCGTGTCAGGCCATGCCCTCAGTATCATTCCAGAATTGGCTTAGCCATGTGTGACTGAGCTTTTAGCCAAGTAGGTTTTGGTTTTAAGCAAAACTGCAGTCATCTATTAATGCATCACTGACACTTGAGTACCAAAGCTAACCGCTCATTGTTAAACTAATTTCTCTTTTTTTTTTTATTAATTACAGTTATGAGTGAGTCTGGAAGTTTTGCAGCATCACGTTCTAGACGTGAGAGGAAGAATAGAAGAGGCCAGCAAGAAGCACTTGAACGTCTGAAAAAAGCCAAAGCTGGGGAAAAATTAAAATATGAGGTGAAAATTCCTCATCTTTTCTTCTTAATTAAAAGTGAATGTGAACTGAGCAGCTTAATCACCATTTATAGATCTGTAAAAGTTAGAGGAAACAAAAGAAGCCTTTCAGATCAGCTTTTGTGTTTTTAATAATGTATGTTTTTCTGAATGTAGCTGTAGTTTTCTGCTTTCTAATATAATTTATTTGTTTGTTTCTGTTTTCAAACCAACCCAGTTTTGTTAACTGCCATTGCTTGAGAACTATGCTACAGGGAAGGGCCAGTTTTTAAAATAGCATAATTAATGTTATGAGAGGAAGTATTTTTTAAAAAAATCTCAAATTATATGAAACTTTAATTTCAGAACTTTACATGACTGAAATCCATTAGTATTGATATGCTGTGTTTCCACAAATAGACCTCAGTTTAAGTGGTGGAAGTAAAATCTGGCAGTGTAACATTGATACTGTAACATTGTCCAATCGTGGTGCCAACAGGAAGTGACTTCCTCTTTGAGGTGAATAAATGTAAAGAAACCAGAAGTCCTTAGATCATTAACATGCAAATTTTCTGTGAACACTCTGCTTGTACATCAAATCCCTTTCCTTTTTGTTGAGCTCAGATTGGTGTTTGAGACTAGAGCCAAGGTCACAAGTTTTCACTGCAAGTTTTCACAATTTTTTAATGTAAATGTAAATTTCATTTTGTAATGAAATGAGCAATAAAGCAAGTGGCTTTCAAACGAAATCTCTGCCAGTGCTTCAGTAGATTTTGAGTTTCAGTATACTGTGATCATTTTAAGAATTGATAACTTGTCTTTTATCACTGGCAAAAAAGAAACTTAAACTTGTCTTGTATCACTGCCAAAAGCTGTGAACAGTGTAGCAGTGTAGGACCCCTACATGCATTCTTGGGAACTTTTACATTCTGCCTGATGATCTGCAGTATTGATGGTATGGAAACTTTTAATCCTCATATGCCTTAACTGTAGGTTGAGGAGTTCACGGGTGTTTATGATGAAGTAGATGAGGATGAATACTCCAAGATGGTCAGAGACCGTCAGGATGATGACTGGATTGTTGATGATGGTAAGTTAAGATTAATTTGGAGAGTTATTTTGGTTCTAGTGTTATAATTCAATTAGGCTTCATAATGTTCATGCTTTTAAACATGTTAGTACATTCTTAAAATTTGTTTTGGGAGACAAGAGAAAGGCATTCTTTTAATAGAAATTAATCTTGGATTGTTCTCATAATAAGTCTGCTAGTATCATAATGAAAATATTTTTCCATTAAGACCTGTTGTTAAAATTTTATTTCCAGTTATCAGTGTTACAGTTTTATAAAAAAAGTACTTTTATTGATAATTTGTAATTTAACTTATATGTAAGTTCTAATTATTCTTAACTTCTAATTATTAACTTCTAATTATTCTTATATGTAAGAATATATTTAGTGTAATAGAAGATACAGCTGAGAGCGCTGTAGTTTTTAATACTTGCTTTTGTAACTTTTGCTTTATATTAAAGGGGGAAAAGTGTTTAATATGTAAAAAATTCAGGAATATCAGAAGACAGAATTTAAACCACAATTTTTAAATAATTTTCTACAGATGGGATAGGTTATGTAGAAGATGGAAGGGAAATCTTTGATGAAGATCTGGATGATGATGCTCTTATTTCCAATAAGAAAGGTAACTTGCTTGTGACCACTGGAGACTGTCTGCCAGGGTCTTCTAAAAGGTACCCAAAGTGGGCAACTTCCTGCCATCAGTAAATGTGGTAAATATGGCCAAATGACAGATTACTTTGTGTTCTTACTTGAAGCTCTGTCATTCAGTGCCTGTGTATTTTAGTCATCCCCAGTGATGCAGTGGATGCAGGCTCACAAATTGAGGTCACGTCACTGTTAGCTGCTTCAGCACGACTGGGGCACTGCTGCTCAGTCTGCTGTGGAATGGGGATTCACTTCTAGGAAAAATGCATCTGGGAGGAGTCTTGGTTTTCAAAGCCAGTGCCTAAAAGATGGGTGGTTTCTCTTGACCACTAAAATACTTACATGCTTGTAAGAATCTTGGACCATATGATTTTTCCATTTTTTAAATGGAATCTGGTGGCAAACTGAGAAACTGAGTCTGATGTTGAGAATCCAAGCCTAGTACCAAACTCCTGGACACTCATTTGTTATTTCCTGGAAATGCTTCCATGTAAAGTATCTTTGTCCTTGTTCTGGAGTATGCAAAAGGCATCTCTGACATGATTAGCAAAGACAGGGTGATGAGAGGGTTTTAATTTTTTTGTGTGTGCATGACAGCTGCTACAAAGCTGAAAGATGACTAGGCTTCATTTCAGCCAGAAGTGCAAAGGTAGAAGAGGCAGACTACCTTGGCTGTCCATCCCTGCTAATAACTGGACCTGTAAACATTGAATTTTTTAACGTGAAATTCACATTTTAATTTTTTTTGTTTTGGTAGGAAAAGGTGGCAAAACATCTACAACTGATAAAAAGAATGTGAAAAAATCTGTGGTGTCAAAGCCAAACACCATTAAGTCTATGTTTATGGCCAGTGCTGGGAAGAAAAACACAGATGTAAGTTTTTACATTTTTGAATTTAAATATTTCTGACTTGTTCACAGCTTTAGTGGGAGTGGAGTAAACCAAGGACTCGCTTTAGTTTCTTGTGTCTAGTGAGACAAACTTCTATTATGTGTTTAGAGCATTTCTGAAAATGTTTGTGTGTTTTGTGGAAATCCTCTAGTCATTTACTGCTGTTCTTCTGATTGGGTGTGCACGTGTAACAGAGAACTGTTTGGCTAATCTTACCTTACAGAAAAATGTGGACCTGTCCAAGGATGATTTACTTGGGGATATTCTTCAAGATATTAGTGCTGAAGTAAGTATGTTAATAAAATCTGTTGGAAACAACCTTAATCCATTAATTTGTCTGGGAACACACCAAGAAAATACATTTTTTTTGTGAAACTAGACAATCTAAGACTGATTTAATCCATAGCACATCTCATTGATATATTCCACGTGTGTGTGCTGTTGTCTCCACCGTGCAGATGTTGCATGACTGCATTGGTTGGTAAGGCAATATCTTGATCATCTGATTGCAGATTGTTTATATCAAGATGATGTGGAGCCTGTGCTAATGCAACCTTCAAGGTTTTAGTCACTGCCTCTGAACTGTGTGCTGTGTATCTGTCACCACACCTCAGCTGTAGGACATCTCCATCTGAGCTGTGTGGGAGGAGCTGAGGGAGCAGTGTTTCAGCAGAACCTCTGTCTGCCTCCTGCTTCCCATGATTTCCTGCAGGGGACCAGGTTAACACTCCCTTGGAGGCAGGAGTGCAGGGTTGGACTGTCTCAAATATGTGATGCCCTTTTAGCAAGATTTCTTAAAACCAGAAGGGTTGCTCACACGTAAATGGTGAAACTGCTGTAGTAGTGAGATACTGAGGTGGAATAAGCTTAGCATGTTTTTTCAGCCCAGTAAAGGGTATAGGATATCCCAATGTAAAGTTATTATCTTAGTTTTGTGCTCTTATTATTTTACTCCTCCTTATGACATCTGATTGAGGCTATAAAACCCCCCAGGACTGTAACTGCCCCAACTCCCTGGTATCATTAAAGAAATGCAATTTAATGCTGTCAAATTTGCGGAACATTGATTAGGGAAAACAGTTACACTATGGCTTCTATTTACTGAAATGTTAGTTAGCTACTGATTTTTTTTTTTTTGTTTTGTTACTTGTTTTGTAAAATTTCTGTTGTTATTAGCTGTCAATAGGGTCAAGTATAAAATACCTGTAAATAAGTTTAAATGTGTTTTCCTCTAGTGGAACAGTACTGAAAGAGCACTTCAGCCTTTCATGAGGCATGTATCTTCAATACTACTGCTTCAGCAGACATGAAAAGCAGCACAAATTATTATGATACTTGTGCAATAAAGGCACAGTTAGCTATTGAAATTCTCACTGTTTGAAAATGGTTTCCTTATTGATGGCAGTTTTCCTCAAATTGTTTCCTCTCCCAGAAAATCTAGTGTGTGTCTTCATGGGCTGATTGCTCAGGTAACTTTTTTTTATGGGGCTGGGTTTCATATCAGGAGGTGTTTTCTTCATCAGCCAAAAATATTGGTTTCCCTCTTTCTCTTTGATGGAAAATGTTACTAACCAAGGCAAAAGAAAACACTGAACAACTTTTCCTTTTGTCATTTTCTCTGTTCTTCCAATATTCAGACGGTTCAGCTAAGTCCACCACCAGTTATAGTGCTGAAAAGGAAAAGATCTGCTGGAGTACCACTCAATCCTTTCTCTGTACAGTCCCAGACTCCTAAGGTAAAGGGGGGAAAAAATGTTCTCATTGTTAATAAGCCCTGTGTTTTTGTTGATTTGAATACTGTTGACTTTTGTTTCTGATCCTGGAAATTAACTTTCTCCTAAGCTTCCATAGCCGTGTTACAGTGTAACTTTGTGCTTTTTTCTGCATTGCCTTTCATGTGAACAGATAAACAGTACAATTAGTTTGTGTCTGTAGTATAGTAGGAGTTTGTAGCTGGTGCATTTTACAGGTGAAACTGTTGTTACAATGTTCAGTGCATCACATTAGGGTGAGTTTCTGCTCTGTCTCTTTTTCAAAGAGTAGAAGAGTCCCTTGTGGCAAGGAGAGCAGGATGGGAGGTGAAATAAGCAGCAGCGTGGAAAAGGATAAGAAACCAATCATTTGCAGAAATGGAAAACAAATGGAAAATTATTGCTATGGGTAAAAATTTGTCGAGTGAGAGGAGGATGGGCTGCTGAGGATGGAAGACTAGCATTTTGTTAGGATTTCTGGTAAATGGAAAGGACTTTATAGTTAGAACTGTGAAGAGATAGATGGTAATGGTCTGTAGAGGGAAAATGAAGTAGTGTAGATGTGTCCCATTGGTGAAACCTTCTGTGACATCAACTCTTATGTTGAGAATAATCACCAGTGCTACTCATATTAACAGTTGTCTTCAAAACTAGAAGCAATTGGACAAAATGGGGAGATGTAGTAAGAGAGGATCATGGTGCAAAATATGTGGAACTTTTCCTGTACCCCTGGTTACTAGATCTGCAAATAGCTAGATTTTGTTGTTTATTTTTTCTCCTTTGCTCTTACAAGATTATTTTTAACTCATGGTGGAAATGTTTTTCAGGTAATCACCCCTATATCAAAGAGAGCTCCTGCTCATGTCAGAAAGGAAACTCCTCCAGCTTCATTTCATCCTAAACACCCCAATAATACAGCAAAATCTGTCAGAGTCTCTGAAAATGAGGACACCAAGCATGTGCAAAAACCTACAGAAAATGAGGGAATAGTGAAGGCAGTAGGAGAGAAAGCTACTAAAGGTATAAAAAGTAAATGAAAACCCAGTTCTGGAAACTCTTTAAATATGGTCTAGTAGTTTTAAAACACTTGTTAAATTGTACTAATTTAGATAGAACAAAGTATTATATTTAAGCTGTCAATAGTGTATATTATGGTCATACTTACAGTGTGCTGTCTCTGCATACTGCTATAGTATGCAGTGTGTCATTTTGATGATTCAAGCCTTTAGTTCTACCTGCAGCACTTCCAGATGATGATCAGGGAATGATGGATTTTGATGAGGAGGACTTTGATGAACCTATGGAAGCAGAGCATGTGGAAACTATACCTGAGACAGCTGAAAGCTTGAAAAGAGACAATGAAATTGAGAAGAAAGAGACAGAGCAGCTGGAATCAGAGAAGAAAGAGACATCTGTCTTGTAAGAATCTCTTTTGCTTCTTTTTTTCCTTCCACTAAGAAGGCTCTCAGTTTCCATTAACCTTAGATTTAGCTTCATATTTGTCTTTGCCACAGGCATAATTGTGATATTGACAGAATGCTATGCAATGCTTTTTTCTTCATAGTTGCATTAAGAATGGTAACATGCTGATAGCTCCTTAATTGAAAAATATTTCATGTTTTTGGGTTCTAGCATGTGACAACATGCATTTCAGCACACTGAGCTGACTCAATATAAGTGTTGAGTAGTGAACTTTGATGTCAGTAAGAAAAACCAAAGAATTTCTAACAATACTTACTCTAAATCTGAAAGTGTTTTGTAATAGATGTAGGTAAAAGTTTTGTTGCTAAAAGTAATGGTGAACAGCTATGTCTTTGGAAATAGGAAAAAAGGTGGGCTTTTCCCTGGTTTTGGATTTTTTAAAATAGTTTGGAAAATCTTGAATCATATGTTTCCATAACAAAATACTTCAAACTGTAAAATAGTTGAATGATGAAAAAGACCTAAACGTCTAATGATTGAAAAGGTAGTTTTGTTGAAATAATCCATTGTTCCCACTAAGCAACTTGTGTAGATGGATGGATGTATTTGGTATGTGAAGAATTGAACTGGCCAAGGCTGAAATAGCAGGTAACTGATTTTTAAAGCCTGCTTGTGGTGTATCAAGGCCCATACTTAAATGTGGGTTTCTGTCTTTGTCACTCCATCCCTCTTTGCAGAAGAAACCTGAGGAAACCCAGCTGTTGGGAATGTTGCTTGGTAGTGGAAAGAGAAACAAAAGGTGTGAGAATATAGGCCTGGAAAAAAGCAAAATGGTAATTGTAGCAAAGGCACAATTTTAATTGTTTTTTTTATTCTTCTGCAAAACCTGCAGAAATTGTTCTCTCCCAGGTTTCTCGTGTTGGGACAGAATTGATGAGGATGAAGCTGATCTAGTAGCAGCAGAAGTTCAACTGGACCCCAATCTCCTTCCACTGGTGAATGGGGAAAGTGATGATCAAGTCTTCAGATTTTATTGGCTGGATGCTTATGAAGATCAGTTCAATCAGCCAGGTAACTGTTCAGCTAAAGGCAGAAAGTGCTAATCTGATTCCTTTTGTTCAAATTTTCTTTTTTGAAAATGAAGGTTTTCAGACTTGACTGAATCACATCCAGTTGCCCTGTGTCTCTGTGCTCTAAGATGTTGATCTCTTCTATTTCTGTACCTCTGTACTGAAGAGGCAGAGCAGGGCACTGTGGGGTCAGTGTGTCATCTCTTGGCCTAGGATAGAGGTAGGGAAGTTAAAGGGACTTACTAGCACTGTTCAGTGTTGGTGACCCATTGTCTTTCTTAAAATTTTACACACTCCAGGAGCAAGTTGAAGTTGTTAATTTCTTGCTCCGTGATGCAACAACTGAGCATGCTTTCTTATTTTTGGAAAAGTAGCTCAAAATTCACGTGGATGAAGTAAAAGCCTGTACTGTAGCAGTTGCATGATTTTATGCAAAGGAAGGGTATGTCTGTCAAGGGAGGAAGGTGGTCTGAAAAATACAAGGTCTTTCTTGTATTTCTTATCCTCTAATTCAAACTATCTAAATCTTGAAGTTTGTCTTTAAATTAAGATTGCAGGCTCTCATAATCTTCAAATTGCATCATTCTGATCTCAGCTCTGACAAAACAATTTGTGTTTTGATCACTTCCCATCCATCCCCTCCTTTAGGATATTGGGTTTCTAGTTTGTGCTTCGTGTGTGTTTACCAGAAGGTTTTTTCACGTGTTGGTGGAGGTTTTTTTCAGTTGAAGCTGTAAGCATTGAGTCAGATACATTTCTTTGTTAACACCTTTTATTGTGAGTTGGGATGCCAAACTTAAATATGAGACTCTGCTGGGCTGAACAGCTTGGTGATGGGAGTGGTAATAATCATAGATATCTTGATGAAATCAATGGCTCTAATATAAAATTGCTACTTGTAAAGAACTCGCTATTGTTATTTTTCCTTTTTTTTTGTCTTTTAAGTCAGTGATTGCTGAATGGAACATAATTATGAAAGGATTTCTGTTCCTCGCATGCAACGAGTGTTCTTTTCTCATTATGACTTTTTCAGGATTGAATAATAAAGACTGCACCTGTTTTCAATTAGTAATGTAGAAGGGAAAATTTTGATATTGCTTTTTGTTTAACATGTTCATGATCTTTGTTTGTGCCTCATTTGCTGTGATGTCAAATGTATCGCCTGAAGAGTAAATACTATAGCATAATCATAAGACTCTTTCAATCTTAATGATTTTTGGAGGCTTACTTTTCATAATTCCCTTTATGATCTTAGGCAGAGAACTCGAGAATTGTGATCCTATTAACATTTTAAAGAAATAACGAATAAAACCTGCCCTTATTTTTTTCCCCTCTGCAAGACATTTTCCCTGTGTCTTGAATTTGCTTACCTCTTGGTTCATTTGATCTTTCTTTTCACAGGCTTTGATTTATAAGCTTTATTAGTATTTTTTCTTTCTTTATTCTTTCCATAGTCTTGCAGGGGATAGGACCTGATATCTCTCAGTCGATTTTTTCTTTTTTTTTTTGGTTTTGCATGAAATGTCTCTGAAAACTCTTTCAAGTTAGTTCTGCTTTTACTGTCTATGGGGGTGATAGTGTGTGCCAGTGTTCAACTGGATGATCTCAAAAGGTTCCTTCCATTCTAAATTAATCTGATTCTGTGAAGTCTGGTTATTAAGACCACTTATTTGTCCGTGCTAGAGTTGATAAAAGTTTGTCTTTGCAATCCAGGCAGCTTTTTACCCTATCTTTGACTGGCTCATGTATCCTTTTTACTCCCATGCTTATATGTACTCCTCTGACAGATTAACTACTCCATGCTCTTAATATTTCCAGCTGTTCAAGCAGTCAGTTACTGTTTTGTGGTCTCTCTCTCAGTTTCATCTTTCCATATGATACAAACCTATCTCAGGTGGGTTTTTTTATCCTTTAACAAAAACGTATGAGATTGCTGGGGACAAGAACTTCATCTTCCCTGTCACTTAGATCTGCAATTGGAGCTCTTTCTCGATACTTCTATTCAAACTGTCTAAATCTTCAAGATTGCCTCTGTATTAAAATTTCTTAAGATACTTTGTGCAGCTGAAACTTGTATCCTTGCTCTCATCATTTTCAAAACCGCAGCATTCTCTGTACTTGACAAAAGTAGTCTTGTGCACATCTATTCCAAGCACTCAGAAAATGATTTTTCATAGCCTGTCACGTTGACTCTGTCATCCATCTTAGTGCATCTTCCCTGATTTATCTTTGATCTAATGGAGTAAGAAAGGTGCCTTTATGTCTGATAGATCTGCTGGCAAAGATAAGTTGTAACTCTTAACCAAGGACTTGTTTGTGCATTGCCAGGCCAAGGAGAAGTGCAGATTGTATGCATGAAACCCTGTTTCTGAGACTGTCTCAGCATGGATATTTCTGTTTTCATCAATAGTAGTATGCTGTAGGAAGAGTCTCATCCATGTAATCAAATTGCAAATTATTTGGAGCTTGAAGAGAACCTGGTAAAGCCAGGTTTCTGAGTTGTACTTGGATGTGTTTTGTACTTGTAATTTGCAAACTGTTTGTGACAGTTGGGTGGCTTGGTACTGTGTTATTTTTAAGTTTGACATAATTTGATTAGCAGTGTGCAGCATTTTGTTCTATTAGCAAGATCCCTGGGCTCAAAGATGGGCATGTACAGTAATGACATTGTCCACAGTGAAGTCAATTGCCACGAGTCCTGCTCTGTATAATCTTTCTGAGTGTCTCCCTTGGTTACAACTGCTGTCTTGGCACCCAGGATTCCTAGGAATATCATGCATCTTTTGGTGTCCTCCTTTGTTAAAAATAGTCACTTGAAAGCTGATCAGCTTCTAGTTGTTGTCTTCAGAATGTTTTTCTACAGGTTTTATTGGTAATTGAGTCTTGATCTCAGAGTGCTGAAGTCTAGGGAAAAGGAGTTAATTGTACTGGTCTAGCTGAGGGGTGGAAAACTGGAGATAACACATGTGAGAGGACTGATTGACAGCATAGGCATTCTCATAATCTTCAGCTTTCACTGACATCTCTCTCCTTCCTCCCTCTCTCCAGGGATTATCAAACTAATACAGGCAGCAATGGAATATCAGAACAGAATTTTGACACTGGCTGTGCAATGCCATTTTGGATTTTGCATACCAGGTGTTACTATAGCAATGGAGGTAGAGGTATGATACAGGTGTCTGTTTGTAAAGCTGGTGTTTAAAACAATTTAGAATGAGCTGATGCATTGGGAAGATATATTGTTCGAGGACCTAACACAGCAATGGTTGTGTTTCAATGCAAGAACACATTATAAGCTGCTTCAAGCAAGATTAGAAATGATTAATTTTAAAATTGCTTATTGAATTCTTTGCCCTTCTCCCTTAGGTGTGGTATTTTTGTTTGGCAAAGTTTGGATTGAATCTGCAAACACCTATGTCAGCTGTTGTGTGACAGTGAAAAATATTGAGAGAACTGTTTATCTGCTGCCACGTGAAACAGTAAGTGTGACTTTTAAACACGTCAAACATAAGTGCCTTTCATCCTGCTTATGGCAGGTTAGGAATCTAGCAGTGTTTATGGTAGCTGTTGGAAGCCAGTGTTGTCTGCTGTAGGTGATAAAGTCAAAAACAATATGTATGCTGTATCACATGTGAGCTGCATTGTGGAGCTCTGTGACTTCCCCTGACCCTAGCTAGCAAAGGCAGACAATTTTTTACCCTTTGTTGCTTTGCAAATAAAGTGGTCTTGAAGTATTGCTAGAGAACTTAGTGCTTTTTAAACATTCTGTTTCAAGTAATATTTTCTAAGTGTGGAATTTCTTGGCTGATTGCATTTTAGTTCTTCTTAAAAAAAGATACATAATTCATAATAGCAAATTATATTCAACTTATTGTCATGTCTGCTGACATTTTTGTTAATTTGTAAAACCTCACTTCTGTTTTTGAGGAAATCGACCTATCTACTGGTAAAGAGACAGAGACTCCAGTAACTATAATGAGTGTTTTCAAAGAATTTAATGACACCGTTTCACCAAAGTACAAGATCATGAGGTTCAAATCCAAGGTTTGTTTGCAAGCATCCTGTTTGGTCATTTTCTGTTGTTCTGGTTTGTAAGGTTGGGAAGGCTGTTGAAACATTGTCCAGGGAAGGAGGTTGTGCCAGATTACAAATATATAACTCCTGACGTGTAAATTTACCTGCTTGTAAAAACCATCCAAAATACCTATATTCCTTTAAGAATGGTAAACCTGCAACATAGTTTTTCCACTAGAAGTTTAAACAATGCTTTTGTATATACTCATTCATTAGCTTCTTTTAAGCTGAGTTGAGTGTCAGACTGGCTTGCTGAGCTGTTTCTGAGGATGCAGAACAGATAGAAGTTCTGATACCTAAAGTCTTAGTAACAGCTCATGTTGTCAGAGTTTATAATGAAAGATAGTGTTATCCAGCAGATAAATCAGTACTCTGGGATTACACTGTCTTTGCATTTGACCAGACATCTTAGTGAACTTTATCTCCTGGCATGTCTCATCCTTCTTCTCACCTTTGTGGATTTATCTTTTAGAGTGCATGCTGCTCAGAGCGTGGATTGTCATAGTGTGGCTGTGCAGGAGGTAACAAGTGAGGACTGTCATTCAGTCTTGAAAGCTGTTCTGTGCTTAGAGTGATGGGCAATAGTCTTAAAAGTGTTATTTTGCTGTGCTCTGTTTGCTCAACAAATCTTTAAAATGACATTGGATAAACAAAATGTTGCTATGATGGAAACTTTGCACATAAATGAATATAATACTTGGCAGGAGTGTGCAGGAAAAGAGCTGATACTGCTGAGAATGTTGCAGATTTGGACTGAATTAGTTTGACACTGAATTATTGTCAGAGCTTTATTGTCCACTTACATGGAGTATTTGTCTTTTACAGGGGAGGGCAGAGGAGGGAAGCTTGAGTGGGGAAATATGGCAAACAGTCAAGTTAGGGGAAAAGTACTTCTGTTCTGACTGAAGTACTCAGAAAAGTTTATATTTCTTGAAGTAACATGTCATTAGTCTGGCAAAGCTGATTTTCATTAGTTGTAACTTCCCCCATCCTGGCAATCTTGTGATTTTACAGGATTCGTTCCTGAATAGTTAATCAGCAAGTGAGATGACAAGTAAAAATGCAGGAAGAATGGAATGTAACAATATGTAAATGAGGGAAAATAAAAACAGTTTGTGTGGTAATTCAGGTTGGAAAGATTCTTAGGAGGTCATATCATCCAAAGCTAGCTAGAGTCATTCTGAAAGTTTCAGTTGATAAAGTGAAAACGTGAGCAATGTTTCTCAAATACTGAAATCATGCAAGACAGGACATCTTTTCAGCAACTTGTAGCTTACTGTGTTATTTACTGAGTTCAGGGCAAATTGATGTGACATCAGTACTTTGTGAAGCCTTTTTTTTTTTTGCTCTGGCATATTTTTTCTCTCAAAACTGATGTAAATGTAGATTTTTCAGTTTTCTGTTATTTTTCGTGTGTAGTTGATTCTAACATAACTACATGTGGGATCAGGAGTAAATTTATTCTGAAAGGAGTAAATTTAACAATAGATAAAAAAACAGGTTGCTGATAGATCACTGTTCAAAAATCCTTTCAGGAATGAGGGAGAGAACTCAAAGAAAATTTTTCATTAAAAGAGAGGAGTACACCTGTACTCTAGAAAGGAAAGAGGGAGGAAGATCTTGAAAGATGCAGATCTGCTTACAGAATCTTGGGAAACCTCCATCTTTTCCGTGGTGTGCCAAGTGAGAATAATGTGAATGAGGTAATAGAGTAATGTAGTTGAATATTCAAAGATGGTTCTTAAAAATCAAGGTAAAACCTGTCAAATTTTACTGAGCTTACACAGAACTCAGGGCAGAAGACCCAACAGTCTTGACTGGGAACATGGCTGCAGCACATGTGGGTCCTTGGATGTTACACAAGAATAGGGAAGTGGGAACACTAAGACACTGTTGAGATTTTTCCTTAAATATTGTAACACTTGATCACCCTCATTAAAGGGTGAAAGGAAGGAGGAAAGATTAACTGAAGTGACTACTGGTACAAAAGATGGCAATTAGAAGGATGAGACAAAAGGACAGTTATGCCAGAGATGACTGTGAAAGAGCTTTAATTTTTTTTAGCTGGTAAAGTGAAGAATAATGATAAGACCTGTTTGCTCTCAAGAAACATTAAAAGGGGATGAGCAGCCAGAGAGCTATTTAAAGGAGAGTTTTAGCAAAAGAGTGAATTTGTAATTTTTAATTCATGAATAAATTAGGCAGGATAGTTGGCGCAGGGAAGCTCTGAAATAACCTACCAGAATTGTTTCTGAACAGTAAGATTTCAAATTATTTTGAATTCTTAAGTAAACTGAGTTTTATTAAAAGGATAAAAGCTATCCAGCTTTATTTTTCTTGTGTAATTTTCTTTAATTTTGATAGTTACTGCATTCTGGGAGGGTGTAATGAGAACTGGAGACAGTAGGGAAGGTATGGCAGCAGTAATATGGGAGGTAAGAGAAAGGACAGCATAGTAGATCAGGACTGTTAGTGGGGTTCTTGGAGGAATATTCAAAGATAGTATTGCAGTAACTCAGATATTCCAGATTACTCAAAATTGACTGTGAACAAGTGGCACTAAACCTGACCAGGCTTATGCCTCTGCAGCAGGGAGGCTTTGTGCTTTCTGCAGGATAATTGTAGAAGTAATGGGGTTGTCCCATTACTATGCCCTCCTTTTCTTCTGTTCCCCCCTGGGATACCTGAATTTGCCTGGTTATATGCCTGACTCTGTTTTTCACAAGGAGCCACGAACCTCCTTTTCATTGTACTCATACCACCAGAGACAAGGTGTAGTTACACAGCCCTTGCATCTGTGTGTCCATAGGGGTGTGCAGGGCTCTAAATTGAAATGGTTTGTGGCATTCACCTAAAGGAGTGCTCCAAGGGAGCGATCTTCACCCAGTTGTGACTGTGTGGTAAAGGGCTGCTGTGATTTAGAAGATCTCCCCTGCTCTGTGATGTGCAGCCAGTGGTTCAGTGCTGTGCTGTTAAGGGTTGTTGTTTTGAAAGGCTTCAAACAAATGGCTGTGCTGCTCAGGTGAGACTTGTGAGCAATGCATTCAGAGTAACATGAAGTCTCAGTGTTTGCATGGTACTGTGAAACTGATAACCACTCTTATTCCATCATTAGCTGGAAATCAGGAGGGTTACTGATATCCCTGACAGAATTCTTTTATTCAGAATATCCTTTTTTGTGATGATGTGGAGACACTGAGGCAGGTTGTTCTCCTGGCGTTGCCAGCACCCAACTTTGTCCCTTTGAACACACTTAAGCCCTATCATTTCCTGCTGCACCTGCTGCTAATTGTAGCTTCAATGGGTTGCACTGCTGCCAAGTTAGCAAGTCTTCACAAATCAATTTGAAAGCAGCCTTACTCCACTTAGGAACTTAGCAGCTAATCACTGCTGCTCATTTCTGCTCTCTGAAGGGCCACTTGAAGGGCAGATTATTCTGCAGCAAGCATTCATTCACTGAGTTATGACCAGACGCTGGTGTAATTGAGCTGAGCTCTGTGCAATAACACAGATGAAACACTACAGCTGACTATTTTTACACTATGTTCATCCTAGTTTGCAACAAGAACTTGTTTGAAGCCTGAGAGGTTTTTATTAAAATTAAAAAAAGAGGAGGGAGAGTGCCAGTGATATGCGCTGAAAGCAGTGTATCTATTGCTTTTTTTTTTTGCTATTGCCTTCTATTATGTCACAGCTCTGATCTGCTCCTGTTAGGTGCTGCTGTGTCTCAGCAGTTCAGATCTATATTTGCATGGTTAATTTGCAATGCTGATCTGGCTTTATAGTGGTGCTCTTCTGTCAAGTTATGTTACACTTGTGTTTCCATGAAACTGTTGATGCCATAGGAGTTTTTGTCTGCCTCCTATTTATAGCAGAGATCTCTCTCCTCTCCTGCCTGAGCTTTGCAGCCTTACACCTGCAATAACACATGAAGTAACAAGCTTCCAACAACACCTCTTGGAGCAGCCTTAGGGAACTATTGCTGATGCTGTTAATTTAAGGAAAAAAACCCCAGACATCCAACCCCCAAACCAAATAACTTCAAGTTTGCCTAACTGTGCATATATTTTGTTAATTTTAAAATTTAATTCCCATTTATGGTGGTTTTGCTTTTTCTTATTAAACTTTCTCTAGTGGCATATTATGCTGAGTCTGGTGTAGAAGGTGGTGAACACAGTGCATTGTCCAGTGAGAAATGTGATTTTTAATTTAAGATGCCTCTAGGAATTCCTGTAGTAAAGCAATGTGCTAGCATAGTTATAATAACAGTATGTAACAGTGGTGCAGATGGTTTGTAAAGTACTACAGGGCAGAACACACATGTGACATGGTAGAGTATGGCATTTCAGCAGGTGCCAGAGCACTGTTACACAGGATATTGTAATAATTTGGAAAATGAAAGTAGTTATTCTTAGAAACTGACAAGCTGTGTTGTAGAAAATTGTTACTGTTCTTGAGGAAAGCAGAAGTGATACTTAACTTCAGACTTCTTTAACTGTCTTAGTTAGAGATACATAAACAAACTGGACTACTTTCTAGTGAAACCTAAGTCACTTAAAATGAAAAATACAGTAGTGTCACAAAAATGATCTGCTGTGAGCATGTGATAAAAGCTGGCAGATGGTTGGGAAATCATCTCTCTTGGCTTACTCTCTGAAGTGCTGGTATACAAAAGCCTGCAGTGTAAAGGGAGGAGTTGTGTGCAGATACAGGGATACAGTCTGGCTGGGATCATGGCCATATGGTGGGGTAGGATGTGGTTACGACAGGCTGGGATAGCAAGGAGGGGGAAGCCCTTTTGTGGATCAGGGCAGTGGGAATGCATGGAGCCCTGCCTGAAGGTGGACAAAGAGCTGGTCAGCATTAGAGAGTGGGCATATGGAAGGGACATCATGGTGGAGAAGGGAAAGCCAAATCCCACCTGGAGCTGGGTCTGGTGTGGGAGGCGTGGACCAGTAGGAAAGGCTGCTGTAGGTACAGGCAGACCAGGAGAAAAGTGCTGCTGACAGGGACAGGACATGTGGTGACAGAGGTCGTGGAATAAGCTGTAATACTGCACGTCTTCTTCACCTTGGTCTGAACTGCTTAGTCCAGCTTTTAGCAGTTTCTGATGGCCAAGAGACCAGAAGGAAAGCCTGAGGCAAAGAAGACTTGTCCTCAGAGGAGGAGGATCAGCTTAGGGCACATTTAAACAAATTGGACAGATAAAGGCAAGTGGGATCTGTTGGGATGCACCACTGTGTGCAGTGGGAGCTGGCCAATGTCAGAAGGTGCTTGGGAGTGTTTGGTGCAGATTCACAGAGGGAAAATGATGCTTCACCAAGTTGGTAGCCTTCTGGGAAGAGATGGACTGCTTTGGTGGACAGGAGGAGAGCAGTGACTGTTGTTTGTCGTGACTCCAGTAAGGCTGTCAGTGCTGCCTACTATAACATCCTCACAGACAAATGATGAGGTGGGGGCTAGTGAAGTGGGCAGAGGGGTGGGCTGAAAACCAGCTGCCCTACTGGGCTCAAAGTTGTGATCACTGGCACAAAATCCAGGTGGAAGCCAGTCCCTAGAGGTGCACCCCAAGGGTTGATACTGGATCCAGTCCTGCTGAGCATCCTGTTCATGATTTGGGTGATTGCATGGAGCACATACAGGGCAAGTCTGCAGACAGTACAAAACCGGGAGAGGCTGATATACCAGATGGATGGGCTGTCAAAGGAATTTAGACAGCCTGGATATATCTTATGACCTACAGGAATCCCATCAAATAAAAAAAAAAAAAAGAAATGGTCTTGTATGAAGACTGGAATAGCCTCAGACACTAGTAGATAGTGACTCACTGCCTGAAAGCAGCCTTGGAGGAAAGGATGTGCTCATCTTGGTTCACACGAGGTTGGACAAGAGCCAGCCCTGTAGCCTTGGGGACAAGGCTGCCATGGGCATTACCAGCAAGTGTCAAGAGCTGGTCCTTTCCCCTCTGCAGCCCTGGTGAGCACCTGGGGAGTGCTGTGTTCAGCTGAGCCCCTCTGTGTGAGGAACAATGTGTGCTACTGGAACAAATCCAGAATAGGGCCACAAAGATAGTTACAGGGCCTGGAGCATCTGTCATGTGAGGAGAGGCTGAGAAACCTGGGACTGCTCAGCCTGCAGAAAAGAAAGTTCAGGGTGAGGGATTGGCAGTGGAAATCTTTTAATTGTTTGTAAATCTTTGATGAGCATGAGTAAAGATGACTTCTTGCTGATGCCCAGTGGAGGACAAGAGCAACAGATACCATTTGAAACACGTGAAATTTATCAGAACCTGAAACACTGGTTTACTGTAAGGGAGACCAAGCACTGGCACAGGTTGCCTGGAGAGGCTGTGGCATCTCCATCCTTGGGAATATTCATATCTGGCTGGAGAGGGCCCTGAGCAACCCATTGTGATCGACCCAGCTCTGAGCAGGCAGCTGGACTAGACAATGCCTGGAGTTCCCTTTTCATCTCAGCCATTCTGGGATTTTGCAGTGATCTGCAGGCACCTATTCTCATGAGTATGTCTGAAAGCTGTGAATTTAAAGAATATTTCTGAGTTTGCCTAACTGCCACGTGGTTTTTTTGGTAGTGGTTAGTATACTTGCAAGTCAATTCTGTAGAAACTCTTGATGCTAAGAAAACATTTAGAGATTAAAAACAGACACTAAAATATTCTTACTGTCTTCAGCTGGTTGTAATGAGTTGCAGAATTGGTGGTAGATGATCAAGCCCATAATATTTGAAATGTGTGTTTTACCTGGCCTTTTTTTCTTTAGCTTTCTTATTGGACAGAATGAATATTCAATTCTGAAAATATTATACCTTTGTTTTGTATAGAAAGTGGAAAAATACTACGCTTTTGAGATTCCAGATGTACCAGCAAAATCTGAATACCTAGAAATTAAATATTCAGTGAGTATAATTAATCTGATAAAATACCATACCTTGTTTTTTCATCTAATTAAGTTTACAATGTGAGCAGTTTCTGTATTAAAATGGTGAATGAACATTGTAGTCTTGGCTGATGTATCCAGTGAGGATGAAGAACTTAAACTTCAGTGTGTTTGTACATTACTGGCCTGATTTTTAAGTGGAACTATAGTGTGATTTCCTCAATTACAGTAAGGCATTATGGGTTAGGGCTTTGCTTGTGGGGGATGAGGGTGATTTCAGTACTGAAGATACTGTCTGAATGTGGTTTGTCAGTCTTGAAGACTTCTGTGGGATGAAATGACTCCCTGCTCTCTGTTATTTAGGCTGAATGCCCTCGGCTTCCCCAAGACCTGAAGGGACAAACATTCTCACATGTCTTTGGAACCAACACCTCTAGCCTGGAACTTCTCTTGATGAATCAGAAGATCAAAGGACCCTGCTGGCTGGAAATAAAAAATCCACGTATGATGGTTTGCATGTGAAATACTTGGTTACCAGGAAACACATACAATTATTGATTGGGGGGGTAGGGGAAATTTAAATTGTACAGATGAATTATCGTTTTTTACATTGACCTTGCAACTTATTGCTTTAATTTTCATTATCTATAACCTTGCAACTTATTGGCTTAATTTTCATTATCTAGTACAAATTTTAAGTTATTCTTCCTTTTTTGGAGTGACAAATATCTGTATAAAGTTGTACTCTGTACAGATGAGATTATAATTTTCAGTGCCTATGAGAGGGATCTGTGCAGTGCCTAGCAGCTGCTGTTTGATGACTATCCTAATGCCATGTATATGGAGCTAAACTTACTTGATTTGAAAATGTCTCATCTTTCTGCTCTTGATAACTAAGATTTGGGTTTTTTTCTGCAAATAGGTATTTTTGAGAACAAATGGCTGCTAGATGGTTTTTTTTGTTTGCGAATTAGGTTTTTATATCTTTTTTCTGACACTTGGAAAAGTTTGTGGTGTGGAGGTATTTTAGTTTTAAATCCTTTCTGCCTAATGATTGGTGTGTAGCACTTAGAGGTGGTCATGCTGCTTTATTTTGGCTTGGTAAGAACCCTTTATTCAATGTGTGCTGCATATTCCCATGAACATAGGAATGTTGATCATACTGGACAAAAGCTGCATCTGTTGCTGCAGTCTCCTTGGGGCACTTGCAGTGCAGAACTGACTGTATGAATGCTGACACCAGGGGTTTCTCCTCTCAGCAGCTCGCTCAGTCACTGACAGAACTGAAACCAGTACAGATGACTCTGTGTAAAGCTTCCTGAAGTATTTTTTGGAATATGCAGACCTTGATCCAAATCTTTTTTTTCTTATTTGGTATTGAAGAGCTCCTGCTGACTGGGAAGTCAGGGTCCAGGGAATTACCAAAAATTGGGCAGGATTAGTGTGTGTCTTGGGCTCTCCCACCAGGACAAAGCATTTGAAGGATATGCTCTGTGCAGCAATGCCATCAGAGAAGCCTTCTGTGGTTTCCAGAAGCATGGAGGTGGTTTGTGTTGTTTCCTCAGAGCCTTCAAATCAGCCAGTCAGCTGGTGTAAAGTGGAGGCTGTGGCCATGAAGCCTGGCTTGGTGAATGTGGTTAAAGAGCTTTCTCCTCCTCCTCCTCTGGTGGTCATATCCTTCAGCATGAAGACCATTCAGAACCCAAAGACTCACCAGAATGAGGTAAGTAATCTGCTCTCATTTTGGTTTGGTTTTGTTCTTTGGCATAATACTAACTAAATAAATAACTAAATAAACGAAAAGTTACCTAAGCTTGGAAGATCCTCATAAAACATGTTTTAAATATATTTACTGTTGAAAAGTTTCTCTGCTCTGGGCTTTTCAAAGAAATTTTTACTGGGGTCACACTCTGGCCTAGGGGGCCTGCTTGGTGAGAATGTTTACTGTGACAGTGGATCCTATGTATGTTTTTAAGCCTTCTCTTTTGTCTGTTCTGTCTCATAAGTGAGACTGCCCCAGCACAGCTGTTAATGGATTAGTATTAATTAATTAACTAAGCTAGCACTAATCATAGGTTATGGGTAAAATGACCAGGCTTTTCTGCTGATAAAACTCATTTTAAAATGAGAATTTGGTATTGATCTTAGAGCACCTGCTATTCTGCTGTAAGATCTTTCCTCAGAAAGGAAGAGAGATGTAGGGGCCACTCTCAGTTGTGGACTGCAGACCACAATGTGTTCTTATGCCTTTTTTTTTAACATAACTCTTATTAATGAGAGAAGAGATTTAGTATTCACTAATAGGATAGGACAGTTGTTTCTGGCTAATTGAATTGAAGACTAATAGGTTGGCAAATTTTTCAAGCAGAATTATTCCTCATGGTGAATTAATTTTTTTTTGGTGGCGGTATGGAAAATAAGTGGTTTCTGACCAAAGTAACGGGACATAGTCAAGCTACCAACAGGACTCAGCTTGCCAAGGTGCTTTAAAGCCTTTCTGCTTTATTTTCTGCTGGGTTTTCCTGATCAGTGTCTGGGGAGCCAGGCCAAGCAGTCAAAAGTCATTAAAGCTTCTGGCTTCCAAGCACTAAACCTCTTGGCTTCTTGGCAGTGTTGACCGCTTGCTTAGGGGCAGCCCTTCCTGAGGCAAGGCTTCTCTGCCCTGCTCACATCTCCCCTGCTCTCCATGGGGAATCCTTTAGCATTGTGGGGTCTGGTCAGATTCAGAACAAAAACTGATAAAAGTAGAAGTTTCTCAAAATGGATTATTTTTTCTCTCAAATTTATAATCATTTATGAGCAAGTACTATTTTATTTCCTTGAGGTCAATTGATAGCTTTCTTCTTTTCAACTACTTGTAGTTGGAGTTAGAATGAGAAAGATCTGTTGGCGATACAAGAGAAAAGAGATGAGAAACTCTTTAAAAAAGGATGGAAGAAATGAGTATGGATAGTAGTCATGCTTATTTGTGCTTATGAAGTTGTGTGCTCTATATCTCCTTGGTATAGGTTGTGGCTCTTGCAGCTCTGGTTCACCAGAAATTTCCTTTGGATAAGGCTCCACCTCAGCCTCCTTTTCAAACACACTTCTGTGGTATGTACTTGGAACAGTTTGAGTGGAAAAATTACTAATTCCATGTTTTTTCCTTTTTTGTTCTGTTTCGGTTTTTTGGTTGGGGGGGTGTTTATATTAAGTAATTTATGTAAATTTTTATTTCTTTCTGTCACTGCAGCAATAATGGCCTAAATAGGCAACCGACAAAATTTCAACTCTCAGACAGGCTTTTCTCCCTATTTTTAACTTCACTGGTTACTGACTTTTTATTGAAAACTTCATTTAAGAAATCTTAATTTGAGATGATAAGGCCTGCTCTATACAGATGCATGTAATTTTTATTGGTTGTATTCCATCTTTCTCTGCCCATCAGTTTAGACCATTTATTTACTGTCACTTTAATTATTTTTCTGTTCAGCTCTTCTGAACTGAATTATTTATAAACAATTTTTCTTAGGGGACAAAGATCTCACATCAGTGTCTTTGCAGTAATATCAGCTAAACCTTGAAATTCAGACACTGACTGGAAGTGATGAAGTGTTGAATGCTTGTGAGAGGAAGCTCTTCAGGAGCTGTGGCCCATAGTTTTAATGTCCAATGGTAACATCAAATATGACTTGATTCAGATTTGTTAATGCTTTAGTAATTTGGAATTTTAGTAATTACTTGGTTAATTTAATTACTAATTTAGTAATTACTTGGTTATCTTAAAGACAGTATTCACTTAAAGCTTCTGTTTCAGAATCAGAGGTCAGTTTTCTCAGCTCAGTTTGTTGTGAATGAGTGCTAATGGGGAGGGGAACAATTAGGAACTTGTATGTAAATACAAATATCACTTTTTGCAGCTGTTTCCAAACCGAGTGATTGCATTTTTCCTTATGACTTCAAAGAAGCCATTAAAAAGAAGGTAATTTCATTTTGTTACCCTTCTGATTGCAGTACCTTATAGAATATGAACTTTATGGTGCTTTTGATAAGTGGTGAAGAGAAATAGTTGAAGGAATGGAATGATTATTTAGTTAGTTTTCCACTCTGCGAACTTAAATCCAGGTATTTATTCTGTGTTGCTTGTAAAAAAGTGATGTATGCTCTGTGTGATTCAGTATTTCTGCTAATTGTGTTCTTAAAATAGAGGTGTGTTAGGCAGGAGAGTTTGAAAGATTTTGCAGAGGCTAAAATTGTGGTTGATTTTTATTATGCCTGACTGTAGTCATAGTAAACTGGGAGAATTTGTTTCTTCTTTTATTGAAGAGTAAAGTCTATCAAAATTTAGAAGATGTCCTTTCTAAGGGATGGTGGGAGAGCTGGCAGAATAATAAAGTAACTTATTTTTGTTTTTCCTCTGTTTCTGTGTGATCTTAAAGTCTGTGAGTGAAAGATGCATATGGAACATTTTCCTGGTGTGCTTGATTCTTATGAGGCTCTTAAAATATCACACCTGCATTCAAAAGCAGAAAGGGAAAAAGCCTCTGAGAAAAGCTTTCCAATGTCTATGGGAGTGAGGAAAAAAATCCTTGAATTACAGAAGGGAAAGCAGAACTCTGTGGTGCTTTGTTATTGTCTTGTAACTGGTAGGGGAGAGGAGATGCTTCCATTTTAAACTTATTGGGTCATTGAAATCAGGTGCTCTCTTGCTCCTTTTAGAATGCTAAAATAGAGATTGCTGCAACAGAGAGAACACTGCTGGGATTTTTCCTTGCGAAGATTCACAAAATTGACCCAGATGTTGTTGTGGTGAGTAGTTCTGAGACTTTGAGAATTAAATTCAAGCATATTGTCAGTTGGTCAGCTTTGTTCTTTTTCTTTTGTCCCCTTAGAGGCTTTTTAATGCTTGTCTTAAACTGCCTTATGAATTGAGTTTGCTTATGAGACAGCAGGTATATTTTGATACAAAGATGATACGGAATTTTCCCTGACAGCATTTTATACATACTGTTATTTCCTATAATAGCTAAAATAAGCAGTATTTTCACAATACCTGAAACAAGTTTGAGGTTTTTTTCTTTACTCAGAAAGACAAAACACAACAAAAAACTCTGGTTTTCTAGAAAAATGGGAACTCTTGCTGTACTTAAGATTCTGTTGCAATTCAGATGCTCATATAATTTGTGTTTATGCTGTAAATCAAAATAACCATCTATACAAATCCATGAGATCTGAGAAAAATTTTGCAATAAGCATACTTATGTTTTCTGCTGTTTTAGCAGCTGAGGGTTTATTGTAATTACTAATTTTCCTTTTTTTTTTTTTTTGTTATGTTTAATTAATGTGCAGTACTAACTTTCACGTAATAAAATTCTGAAGACAATTTGAAATTGGTTTTAGGTCTGAGGTTGATTACATACAACTTGTTAGATTATATGTATTTACCTAACTTCTGTAGGTAGGTACAAATAATTAAGTGATGGGAATATGATGAAATGAGCAGTCAGTGCCTGATGTTTTCAGCTCACTGCAGCTGGTATCCAGTGTTTGCCCTATGCCTAAGCTTCCTGGTGCCTATGACAAGGAATCAGAAGAAGCACTGCAGCCAGTGGCTTAGAATTGAAGATGCCAAGAGCAGGGGTGTGGGAGCTCCTATGCTGAAAACAGCAGAGCTGTGTTAGTGCAGTTTAATTTGCACCTGGTTTAATTAGTGCTGTTGAAATGCTGCTCCCATCTTAAGGAGCTGCTTCTACAGCACAGTCCTGCACTGCACAGAGGTACCTGCTGGAGTGGACCTGCAGTTTCTGGTGGCTGGCTCATGTTCCCCAGGGGCAGCATTTTGCTTTCAGCTGAGGCTACAGACCAGAGTCATAAAATAAAACTGTTTAAAATATTGCTGGAGTGCTTTGATATGTAAATGTTGCTTGCAAGGTCTTCTACCCAGGTTTAACAGCTGTTCCTGTTGTACTGTCAAAGGAAAAAATTACAGTATTTTGATGCCACTATTGTGACTTTCACAGGTGGAGAAGAAAGGAATTACTCTTAGCTTAAGTTTATATACTCTATGAAGAATGTTGTGGATTTTTCTGGAAAGCTTTAAATCCTAATCTCTGGTATCAAAGCATGAAGCTGTATTGTGTGTGCAATGAGCCAGTTACAGAGCTGATTTTGGTATTCTACTGAGCAGCATTGTTAGTGTTAAGACTAATGAGTTCTGTTGATGAACGTTCTCTTAGAAAGTGCTTTCTACAAGAGAGATAATGCCATCAATTAGTTGGAAAAAATCACAAAGGGCAAAGGAATACTGAGTGTGTGAAAGTAAGTCTTTCAATTTGCATTTGTTGTAACCTTTTTTGTTATTTTTTCTGCTTCAAGGGTCATAATATTTATGGATTTGATCTGGAAGTGCTGCTTCAAAGAATTAATTTGTGCAAAGTCCCTCACTGGTCCAAGATAGGTCGACTGAGGAGGTCTAATATGCCAAAGCTTGGGGTAATAAGATTGCTTAAGTCTTTTAAGTCCCTTTATGTTGCATGTGATTAAAAATGAATTAGTTTTTCTGAGGAATTGTAAATGTGACACTGATGTATTTTGACTGTTGGTCATGCTGAATTTCGTGGGTCCCAGATCAGAAATTATGAGTGTTTATATGACTTTTATTACAGTAATAGGATAAACTGATTTTCAAGTTAGGCTAATTTAGTTTACTTATCTCAACTAGATGATAGTAATGACAGATTAATTGCAGTAGTCTTTACTGTAACTGTCTTTGTCTGCTGTAACTGTAAAATGAGAAAAAGCAATTTGGACTGATGGGTGAATCATCCCATAGAGAGCTGCTAAGCTAATAATTCTGTAGTTCTTATTACATATTTATTCAGAGGACAATGTCTGAAGCTTGAAGTGCTGAACATGACTGTGTTCTTGCCTGTTCCAGTCCTTCCTGGAGGCCAAGTTGGCTATTTCTGTGTGGTTCTGTGACTTTTTTATCCTGCTGTTATTACAAAAAGTATCCTTGAAAGAAAGACAAAATCCATATCCAGGTTTTTGTTGGGGCTATTCTAATGATTGAAGAAAAAAAAGGCATGATAGTTTAAAAGTTAAGATATAACCAGTAGTGAAAGTTAAGTGTCTATTTCTTAATATCTACAAACAGTGAAAGGTACCATGGATTCCTTTAGGGCATAATTATAAGTCCTTATATTAGTGATATTTAATAGAGTTTTTTGAGTACTTAGTGACCAGCTGACTTGACTGAGTCTTATAAACATACATTGTGGATAGATGTTTTTTGTTAGTGTTTGTATGTTTCATTTTATTTGTGTTTCTCTCTTTGTGTAATACATGAAGGGCCGGGGAGGGTTTGCTGAAAGGAATGCTGCCTGTGGTCGAATGATCTGTGATGTGGAAATTTCTGCTAAAGAACTAATTCGTTGCAAAAGTTACCATTTGTCTGAACTGGTCCATCAGATTTTGAAAACAGAGAAGGTAACAATTCTACCAGAGGAAATTCCAAATATGTACAGGTACGTTATGGATTGGGAGTTTTAATCCTTCTCTGTAGAGCAGAGGAGCTGATTCCCTGACATAAAATTTTACATTTCCTTACTTGATTTGTTGTGGGGATGCTGACTTATTATACTGGGATTTGAAAGTTAAATACTGTCTTAACATTATAAAATAATGTTTCAAGCTGCTTGTTGTGGCTTATTATGTATGAGGCAGGTTGATTTATGGGAGCATTGGTGTAGGTACACTAACAGGAGATGTAAGCCCGAGTTTTGGGCTGGTTTTTCAATTACAGGAGGTTGCTATAAAATTCATCAGTCATGTGCTACAGATACCATGTGTTCCATACAGCACATAGGTCTAAAGCCTATAAAGTACAAGGGAGATGGATTTTACTGTGCTAGGCCATGCCCCTTCTTTCCCCAGTGATTCTCCTCGCTTACTGTTCATGCTGGAAAACACCTGGACAGATGCCAAGTTCATTCTCCAGATCATGTGTGAGCTGAATGTTCTGCCACTGGCTCTTCAGATAACAAACATCTCTGGGAATGTCATGGTACATTTTTATTACATTTCACCCCTCTCCACTGTCCCTTCCAAACAGTTCCATGTTTTCTGTGTTTGATTTGCTGGGTTTAATTTCTAAACACTAATTTAGAATGCACAATGCTGTTAAATTTTTTGCTGTGACGAGGAGAGTTCCATGTTCTAATCAAGTAATAATGTAAAACTTCCTTAAAAGTATCACATTTGAGTTTTGCTGTTGGTGTTCTCTGTGCTTTGCTCTGAATTCTCTTTTCACCCCCTGTTTAGTCGAGGACAATGATGGGTGGACGATCTGAACGTAACGAGTTCCTGCTGCTTCATGCCTTTCATGAGAAGGATTACATTGTGCCAGACAAACAAGTTTTCAAAAAGCCTCCACAGAAGCTGGTGGGTCTAGTTTTTCTCTTCCTAAAAGTTTTTATTAAAAAAAGGAGAAAACATTCTTCCATCTTCTGCATGTTACTGTTCTGTAGGAGCACAAAGAACCCCAAATATAACTTAGATATAACTTAAGGGTACAAATATGCTTAATTAAAACATTGTTTTTGTATGGAATCCATAATGAGAGTGGGACAGTGTAATAGCTTTTCCTTTGCAGCACAGATCTATAAAAACTCAGTTGTTCTGTTAGTTTAAAATAAGCTAAGTACTTGTCTGTGTGGGGAAACAGTAAAGAGGGTAATCTGTGTTGTTTAATATTTGCATTTAGTTATTTTGATGAACACTCTTTCAAGAAAAATTTGTTATATGGATGAAATATCCAAAGGTATTAAAAAAATCCTTTTTTTTAATACCATTGTCAATACTAATTATAGAAATATCTAGATGTTAGTGAACAAATTAAAATTTGAAAAAGCATTTGTATTTCACTATATATTGCTTTTTAGTTTTAAATAAGTTCAACAGAAAGCTTGAAAGCAGTGATTTCTGTTGATTGTATTTTTCCATCAAAGTAGCACTGGAGTTCTAAATTATTCATAATAGAATTGAACAACTCGGAGAAGAATTCTTATTACAAAATAACAAATAACAGAATATTCTTTAGGTCAGTAGTAATGATTTTATTTGTTTTATTCAAGCCCAGCCATTCTGTTTGCAAAACCAACATTTTAATTGGGCAATCATACCACTTTTGGATCATGAGTTGATTTTTTCATAGTGTGGACTTCTACAGCCAGTTGTAAAAGGCATTCTGGTGTCATGTTGAACAATGACAATACTCTAGGGTCTTTGTAATCTCTTGTTTTTTTCCTGTCAGAGTTGGTTTGAATGCTGTTTTGACATGTAGAGAGCTTTAGTAAGGATCATGATGAAAACACCATATTTTGCATATATTTTGAAAGGAATTCTGCACTGGCTCCCAAATTTGTATTTGACTTGCCAAAAATAACTCCTCTAACATTACAGAAATCTTAGCGACTAGATAATGACTTTTTTAAATGCCACATGTAGGTGGATGAAGATGAAGATTTTGAAGATCAGAATAAATCAAAGATAGGGAAAAAGAAAGCAGCATATGCTGGGGGCTTAGTCTTGGAACCCAAAGTCGGTAAGATGTGGCAATTTTCTTTCTTCAATGAAGTTAGAGACAGGTAGGTTATATTAATACAGAGGGATTGCAGTGGGGACTCTGTGGTTGTGGGAGTTTGGTGTTGTGGTTGTGAGGGGAATGTTGTTGCATACAATAAAATTCCAACATTGATTGTGGAACTGCTTCTTTTGAGGGATTAGGACTGTACATTTATGTGTAATTGTCTAATGGACACGTAAGTTTTCTTTCAGTTTCTCCTCTATGTGGGGAAAACTGTACAAGTGTCCTATAGTAACACAGAAGGTATCTGTTCAACTCTGGTGAGTTAATGGGGTTGGATCGTTCCACTTCTGACAGCTTCTGTAAAGGGCAATGCTGCATCTCAGCAGCTGCTTCAAGGGATTTAGGTCATGGAAATGTGGTACAATGTATTACTGTCACTTAAATATTAATTGTGGAGTTGTATGAAGTCCTTCGGGAGACTTGAGTAATTATGACTTCTGTTTTAAACTCTGTTTTAGGTTTTTATGACAAGTTTATTTTGCTTCTCGACTTCAACAGCTTGTACCCATCGATTATTCAGGAGTTCAACATCTGCTTCACCACAGTGCAGAGACTGTCATCAGAAGCACAGAAAAGGGCAGAGGTTTGAGTGCTTTAACTTGTGACTTCAATTACACTATCTTAACTTCAGAGTCCTCTCTGTGAATCAGCTTCTTAAGAAACTGTTCTTTTCCACTGGTTTTTTTTTTTTTGTCCCCTTTCACACATAAAAAGTGATTCTTATTTAAAGATGTATATGTTAATTTGTGGATTGGGACTTTTTGGAATATTTTGTGTCTGCTACCTTCCTTTCTGTAATGCTCTTACAGAATCTTGATAAGTTCTCTTCCATCTATTCTTGATATCCTCATGAAACAAGATTTTTACTGAGGCTCTGTGACCCTTTTCAGCAGTTTCTGAGCCCTTTTACTAGTTTCATCCTAGCTTGACAAAGGCTTCCTGAAGTTGTAACTTGTATATTTATACAGATATACCTGATGGAGGTAGGCAAAAGTCTCATACTTTCTACAGGAAAGAATATGATTATGAGCTCAAGCCTTATTAGACATCAGGAAAATTAAGTGTGACTTGGGAGGGTGATATTGTGACTGTGTGAGCTGTGGCACCAGCTTCACAAAAACTCTTGGTGTTCAAACTATGTTAAACACAACTGAAAAACCTCCTGAAGGTACAGTTGGATGTTCTGTTTTATAAGCAGCTGTGTTGGCTCTGTCTTATCCATGGCTGGAGATTGTAATTTCCTCAGCTGTGCTGAAACACTTGTTGATGGAACTGTGTTGTAAACTGAAGCATTGAGCTGTTCAGGTCTAAAGGTTAAAGCAGAGGCTTTTATTTTTAACTGGTATCAGCTCACAGGTTGGAATTAGTTAGTCCTGTAGCAACTGAAATATGAACACAGTAGCAGAAATGTGGAGACAAGTATGTGGAGTTCTGGCAGTAAGTTCCTTCAAGTTGTCTTTGGATTTTCCCTGCTTTCTGAAGTGTGCTTCAACCTGAAGCAGCTAATTTTGATTTCTCTCCCTGTATGATGTTTAATCAGGCTTTGGTGTAATTTCTTTTTACAGTTCTCCTCAGACTGCTTTACTAGACTTGCCAACCTCACTGTGTCTGTATTGCCCTTCCTTGGCACATTTCTGTAATTTCATTGTGCTTGAAATACCTTTCAATTTTTGCCATTTCTTCAGTCAAGCTAAGAAGGTGCCTTTCTGCTATCTTGTTTTGCTGTAATCAAGAGTTGCTTGGGGTGGAGTTTTTGTTCTACTTTTGTCAGTTTCATAATTCAAAGTATCAATTCCACAGAGTACGTGCTCCTTTAGACAGGTCAGAACACCAAAGGTACTTCAATGATGTTAAAAAATGGATGCATTTTCCATCACAGAAAGAATTGCTGTGTGTGTACTTCTCTTTATATTTTTGTATCTATCTATCTGTCGTCTGTCTGTCTATCTATATATCTATCTATCTATAACACACACTCTGATAAAAAACAGAAACCTTCCTGCTACTGGTCCATGCCTTCTTTGTGTTTCGCCAAGAGTGAAACAGACTTAGGCTCTGTCCCCCAGCAGGGTCAAAGTAATAGAGTTAAAAACTGTAAAAAAAACCTCTCATGCTTGCTCTAAACTGTGCTTTGGGTGCTCTGCAGGAATTGGCACAAGCTGTAGAGTTTTGGGGTTTTTTCCCCACCAAGCTTTTCACTTAATGCATTAAAATCTAATCTTCAAGCAGTAAAATGCTAAGCAGCCATGATCATTTCACAGGTCGAAGAAGAGGAAGAAATTCCAGAGCTTCCAGACCCATCTCTGGAAATGGGAATTTTGCCTAAAGAAATCAGGAAACTGGTGGAGAGAAGACGCCAAGTTAAGCAGTTAATGAAACAGCCAGATTTAAATCCTGACCTCTATTTACAGGTGTGTTTTTTAGGACTCCGTTGATTTTTTCCCCCTCTCCCCTTAAGTGCCCTGATCAGCCTTGTAGAATAGAGATGATTAGTAGTGAGCAGTGATTGTAATGTGCTTTATTTGTAGCCCATCACTGCTGCAGACTGTATAAAAAAGATGTGAATGTAATTGTGAGCATTAAGTTCTGTTCCCTGATGGCTGTGGTTGGATCATTTTTCTGGTTGTGTTTCTTTTCAGTATGATATCAGACAGAAAGCTTTGAAACTCACTGCTAACAGCATGTATGGTTGCTTGGGATTTTCCTACAGCAGATTCTATGCCAAGCCTTTGGCTGCTTTGGTGACACATAAAGGGAGAGAGGTAAGTCATGAGACAGGTTATACACACATGTGAAAAGGCTAAATTTAAGCCACCTGCCTTTTTTTTTTTTATTGAATACAAGAATGGTTTTGTTCTTGAAACTGCTTTTGATTTCAGAACTCTGAAGTTTATCTTTCTTGTGAAAGTGTTTGGTTTCAGTGGGCCAGATTGTGGTGGCAACAAAAAAAAATCGAGGCTGCTTTCATTTACAATGAATGAAATTCAATTAATTTTCCATGAATTTCTAGTTCTGCTTGATGGGTTAGTATTCCATGAATTTCTAATTCTGCTTGATGGGTTAGTATTTGGTTTGGTGGTATGCTTCAGCTTTGGATGAGCTTACTTGTAGCCAGACTCTCCTGTGGCCTGATATGACTTCCTGAAACCCTAAAGTTTGTGATGGGGCAAATTAATCATGGAGCCAATGGATTATATATCAGGGCTTATTTTTCGAAACTCTTTGTTCCTTAAAGTTTCTCATTAGCCTCATATTTTATTGTAAGAGTTGCACTTGACTTTATCGGCCAAACTACTCTTGCTGTTGGTCGGGATGGTGGCTCAATACAGATCATATCAGTTTTGCCCCTGTGAGAAAAATAATCTTCAATGATCCAAAACATACCACTGATATATATTAATTGTCTTAAAACATAAAGAGGTTTGATATTAGTTCCTTATAAAAGAGAATACGGAGCAGGAGTCTGCAAAGGTGCCAGGAGCAGTTGTGTCAGGATGGCTGGTCAGCCTTTTCTTGGTCAGGGAGATGGATGAGGTCACATCCCTGCTGAGAGGCTTATCCTCCCTGTGATGTGAGGGCACACCCACTTCACAATTCCCAGCTTAATTGCATTGGGGTGTTTTATTCCTGGTAACACGTCTTTGTTTTTAATTATCTTCCTATCTAAGCAATTCTCTAGAGAGAACTGCACATTTGTTGTCTTCCCAATTTATGTAAGCAGTTTTGTTTAACCTTACACATCTGTTTAACTCCGAAGTAATTTCCCAGTTTGGTAACTGCAAATGTGCCATGTAGCCCTGTGAATTCAGAACTCAAGTATTTCCTTTAATAAGCTATTGTGCTTGCTGATAGAAGATTCAACCTCATGTTGTCTATGAGGCTGGCATGCAAAGCAGCTTTTGAAAGTGACAAATTCTACTTTTTTCTTTGATTTTTTTGGTAATGATCTCCATGTGTGATATGGACCACCTGCCACAAATCTGCTATTCTATGGATACTTAGGCTTTTGGCCTCTGTTAAGATGGGGAAATACTTGTTGTTTGCACAGGGAGTTTATTCAGATTTGTCTGTAATGTATAAGCCATGAGATAACTATGTGAAATTCTGGTATTCCTGCTTTATGTTTCAGAGTGATGGTTAAATGGGGAAATCCTAAATAGGTGCTGCAGAATGTGCTAGGGAGTAATTAGAGATCATTTCTCTTACATAGTTGATCTCTGGTTGGAAAAGATTTTCTTATCTCCTAAATTCTGGTGGTGCTGGACCTGTGCTGGCTTCTGCCAAGCCTTTGCACACATTTGAGTTTTTGCTGCAGAAGATGACACGAGGATATCTTAGTTTTCTGGTCTTAATGTTTTTTTGTTTGTTTGTTTTAAGTTGAAATATCTGATCTGGAAAAACATTGCTTTAAATTTTTATATTAGTTTTTCTATTCATAGGTTTCCTCTTACCACTCAGTTCTAATATAAAAGAAGTAAATGTTAAGTATCTGGAGGTTTGGCTTCTCTGTGAGAAAAGGTTAATTAAAAAGTAACTGTTACGGAAAATTTATCATCTGAATTTAAATAGCCTTTTCTGATCTGCAATTAATACCTTTTTTTTATACTGTTGTCAAGGGTGCCTGAGTAAATGCAGGTGGGCTTGTAGAAGTCTAAGTGGGAAAAATATTGTGTGGGATGAAAACTGAACTTAATATTTGCACTAACACAATTACAGTTCAATCGTAAGTCTTAGCAGAGTAATTGGAAGTGGGAAATATCTATTTCATGTTGAAGTTGTTAAAGCTCATCTAGCATCAAGTTTTAATGTAGGTGAGGATGAGTTTTGATGAGTCCTGTAAATGGGTGCTTTTCAACTGTGTGACTGACAACCTTTCCACTGAAGCTGTGGGAAGATTCAAGTACCTGATGCCAAGTGCTGAGTACCACCTCTCCTGGACTCTTAACTTCTCTGTGGTTTGGAGATGCTGGTGCAGTAAAAGCGGTGGAGCTGCTATGGGGTTCCTTGTGGTGACTAAAAATACTTGTAATTGCACATGGCTTTTATAAAAACTTGTGTGACTATATTAGTGAACTTCTGAACTATATTGGTAGAACTTGGCATGTTCACTTCATTTTGGTGGCAGAAGTATTCAATAGGGTGTGGAAAAGTAATTTTTAAAAAGCCAGATCACAGAAGTAGATGATCCTTGGGGTCCCCTCCAACCCAAACCATTCTGTGATTCCGTGACAGTGTAATCCATAAAAGCTCAGTTCTCTTCGGTCAGCTGTAGAGAGATACAGGCCAGTGCTTGATTTTTATTTTCCTTCAGAGAGGGAATAGAAATGTAACGAAGCCTTGCATGCCTGGCCAGGGGCGGGCTGGGTCCAGCAAAGTTGATCTGTCCGTGTTCAGGGAGTGCCTGGGAGGGGACAGTGTGATAGCGGCGGGCAGGGCTCGCTAGATGGCGATAGAGACCTGGAGATCTTTCATCAATTAACACTCATTTTTGTCAAAGAGTTTAAACCTTAATTATCGGCTTTTCCGATCGGGTCTTCCTTGTTTTTCATTTGTGGGTAATCTTTATTGGGGCATATCAATGTGAACTTGTCAGAATTTAGGTGTCACAGGTAGACTGCTAAGTTCTGGAGTGTTTTGGAAGAAAAAACTGCAAAAATTTGCAGTAAAAGCGAGTTAAAAGTGTAGCTCAGATCTGTTAGACCATTTTGGCAAATGTAAATATTTTTCTTTTTTGACTGTGAGAAATGCCTCAGTTCAGCAGAATTTTAAAAAAAAATTGAAATTCTACATTTGCAGGCCTTTGATCAGGAATTTGTTAGAAGGATTCCTGAACTTTCCTCTCCACCCCCCATGTTACTAAACCTTTGCCTGGACATTACTCTTGTTGTAACTATAGCAGTTGCTCGCATGGAAAAGTAATAGGAAAATATTTAATATATTTTTAGCTGTCCTTTAATGTAATTTAACAACTGGAAACAAGATGAGTCGGAGCTGTGCAAGCAGCCAGCTCTGCACCAGCAGGCACTGCGGGGTCATGCCGTTCCAGCCTCTCTAAAGGACAAGCCTTTTGATGAAGTGTCAGTTGTCTGGTTTCCTAAATGCAGGATGCTGTTTGCTGCAGGGTTCTCCTTCAGAACAGCAAAGTTGTTGAGAGAATTTCACTGTAGACAGCTTGCTTGCTAATGGCTTTCACTCAATGCTGAGGCCTTTTCCAGGTACTTTGTTTTTTTTTTTTTCGTGTTGTTTTTTTGCTGTTGCATATTTTTGCCCAAGCAGACTTGCCTTTGGAAGGAAAACAACACATTTGCTGTTTTCAGTAGTGCTGACAGGTAGACCTAGTGTTCAAATATGCGAAATAAAAGGGGGAAAGAGGCAATTGGGTTAATTCCAACTTTCTCATTCAGATCCTTTAGATACATTCTCAATTAATAATTAGTTTAAGGCCCTGGCAGTCAAAAGGAAAGAATAAAAGCATGTTATTGCTGCAGTCTGGGAGAAGAATGGATGAGGGAGGAGAAAAATGAAGTGGAGAAAGATGAGCTCATTTAAAAAAAATTAGGGTAGGTAAGCAGGTTAATGGCCGTCTACTGTAATTATGATCTGTAAAGAAATCCAGGCATTTCTTTTTTTTCTAAAGTCTTGTTCATCCAGGGAAAATGATCATCAGCTGCTTTCTCTTGATTGCACCTAAAGCATGGGTTATACAATCTGCAAGGGTTGTCACGTGATTGGGGCAATTGACAGACTCCTGGTTTCTTCCATGTTGTAGTGTGGGAGAAAGAGAATTGCTAAAAGAGGGAAAGGAGCCTCTTCATGTCTTGTTATAAGCATGCCATCCATATGGAACGCATGGAACTTGATGGTGAAAGGCGAGGCAAAGAGTTTCTAATGGCTTTTAAATACCAAAATGGCAGCCCGAAATCTGGAGGGAGAAATAATGCTAAATTGCTGCACTGTCCCAGAATGGGAACTGTTGGGATTAAATAATTTGCCACTGTTGAATTTATCACTGTGCGTGCAACTGGGAGCCTGTGAAAAAGCTATGTATGTTACTCTGCATGCTGATATCCAAAATGAGTTAGAGTAGACAAGGAGAGGCTGCATACAGTCTGGAACTGTGAACTGGGCACCAAGTAGTAGAAAAATTATGGAGAATCTTTACATTTGTTGAAATATTATTGGTAGTCAAGTGCAGGAAATGACATCTGGTCTAATACAACATTTAGTTTCTCCAAGGAGAGGAAACGAAACATTTCAATTAAGAAGAATGGCCAGAATATTTTGGGTAAGGAGGTAATTAGTGAGAAGGGAAAAAAAATTTTCTTATTTTATTTTGGATGGCATGTTGGTATTTTTTTCCCTGTGGACAGAAAGGTTTTATTTAATGGATATTCACCAAGAAATATTTAGGAAGATTGATCAGATTCATATTGATTGTACAGCAAGTCAGATGAATAGAGAGACCTTTTTTTTCTTTTCTTTTTACTGCTTATTTTAAGATTGTGCTATTACAAGAGGTGTGATGCCTCTCACTTCCTGACTGCTGATTCCTGTGAATGGGTTAGAGCAATTGCATGGCCCCATGGTGAGTTGGATCAGCCTGGTGATCTGAGTTGAAAACTAACTCCAGAGGAAAACCAAATTGATTTCAGTTGGATCAATGGCTCAGTGGCTCACTGTGTGCTCTGAGAGCTGGTGGAAGCGAGGAGACTGGGAAGTGGGGGCAGGCCCAGTGTGAAGTGTAAGGGGTCAGGCATGACCAGCCATTTTTCATCTCATATCTGACTGTGAAACTGTGGGCTTACTGTTAATATGATAACACGTGGAGATTTTCTTTAGTTGTTGTTTTCTTTCTTTTGTACTTTTGATTTTTTTCTTGTGGTTTTTTTTCCATCCTGCCAAAAGACGCAGATTTTTCCTTGTGTCATACCTTAACCTGGCTGACCAGGTAACAAGACGATTTCCTCACCCAGAACTGTGGTAAAAAACTGAGAACCAGAGTACTGGGAAGAGCAAGGTCTCTGGAACATTCTCTGTATCTGAGCTGTAACACTATGTCCCCTTTTAGAAGCTGCACGTGTTGGGTAGAGAGCTGCCACCTCAAGATTAGGGGACGTAGAAATGTCTCACCCTATCCAGTGGTAACAGGAAAGACTCTCAGGTGTTCAATAAAGTACTGGGGAATGCACTTGAATCCTGCACCCTCCAAAGTCTGCCATGCCTCAGTATTACTAAAGAAATTCTTTAAACCTGTCTAGAATATTGTGGGGATTAACAGAGATCCTTCATGGTTCTCTTGTAGAGGTGCCTTATTAAAAGGGAGACACAGGAGCACAGGTGCTTCACCATGAAGGTTGAGAGCTTGAGCAGCATCACACCACCATTGGTAAACTGCCTTGGGTCTGTCTTCAAACACATTTGTTTTCCAAACCCCCCTGTTAAGGTCAGAAGAATACAAATGCTAACTGCTGCTTTAAGGTTTTTCTCCAGCCTGTATATTTGGTAGCACCACATGTCTTTGCAGTATGCATTTTCTTAGTTCATGAGTAGCTTGCCCAAAAATCCTTGGGGTTTTGAGACTTCTGCAGAAGTTGTTCTTCAGTATCTTATTGACTCACTCATTTTCATCATGCATTTATCTTAAATTGAATGTTGGCTTGTTCCAGAAACCCTGGGCTTGGATACCTAGGTGGCAATAAAGTTTTTGAAATAAAAGATACTTCAAACACAAGTTAAAAATAATTTTCATTTTCAAGCACTATTCCTAAGAGGATAGAAAAACAGTCTCACTGAAGTGTCTGTCTCCCACGAGACTTAAATAAATATTCATACTGTCCTTCAAAGATATGACACCTTGATCTCATTATCAAAAATGTTCATATATATATTTCCTGGGAATCTTGCCCACTGTGCAACAGCTGACTTTTTTCATCACAAATTCTATTAGAAGCTTTTAGTTCCATCCACAATGAAACGATCTGTTTTTTTTTCGTCTTGGAAATACTCATTTGAGCGTACTAGGTCTGTTCTTTCAGGTAGTGGTTTCAGGATGGTGATGATCCTACTTTGACATATAGGAAGAGGCTGAAAGCTGGGTTCCTTCATTCTGGATAAAATTTTTGAGGATGGAATTAACTGTGATCTTCAACAACCTAAACGGGATGTCTAGAAGAAGCCAGACTCTTCCCAGAGATGCAGAGCCTTGCACCAGGCAGGTCTAGCCCTGTCTGGGGCCAGAGGTTGGGATGTCCAGAGATCCCTTCCAACCAAACTTGGTTTATAACCATCAGCTTAGAAGTTCCTGTAATTCTCATTGAGGTTTATCACCAAAGTCAGCAAGATCCAACAGATGAAACTCATCATTTGAAGGGAAGAAAACTGGAAGAATGAAGATATGTCAGCAGTGATACTTGTTCTTACCAGGCTGTTTTGGTTTCAGGGCCAAAAAGATAATGTTTGAGTACTTTGCTGTATAGATCAGGTGGTGTGGTCTCTTGCATTTTATGTCCTTTCACTCGGCCTGTGCCAGGATTCATTGGCTTAATTTAGAAGATAAGCATGAACAGCTTATGCTATTTTCAGCACTGAAATATACTTATGGGACAGATGAAAGAGTTTGTTGAGACCTTTATTTATCTGTGAAAGATGGACTGTATCTACTGCTGCAGGTACAATACTTTGTAAGGATATGGGAGATCTTGGTGGGCAGCATCAGGAATTCTGGTTGGAACAAAGGACTCTGGAGATGTAGGTGTAGTTTAACAAGCTGGGGCATACCTGAGATCTCTTAACACTAGCAAGGAAGAGTGTAAGTCAGGCATGCAGCCTAAGGTAATTTGTTCTGACTCCCTTTGAAGTAGAAGGAGAGCGGTGTCAAAGCTGGATGAACTAAATCCCCCAAACTTTAGAGCTTGATCAGTGATTGAGGGACACCAGCATTATGCTCACTCTCTATTGGTTTTCCTTCTAGCAATTATACATGATGTGATGCAGGAGATGTTGGGGTTGTGTTGTCTTTAGCTTCAGACTATGCCTCTTATCAAATACAGGTAAGGTTTCAGAGAGAAGGATTAAACTATATTTGTTGATATCTGCTTTGCAATTTGATACTCATTTTTGGTAATTTGAACCACTAGGAATATTTGCTCCTTAAAATCTTATTTCAGCACCTGGAATAGTTAAAAAAATAAACTAAAATAAAAAATAAATTAAAATACCCATTTCCCTTTACCTTTCCTGGTAGTTCCTTCTTTGTTTTCATATGTTTTAACTGGCAGCCTTTAGAAAGAGCAAGAGCTTATCAAGCAGTGCTCATCAAAAATATGGAATGATGGGACATCATTTGAACCTTATTGCAGGATTTAGTACCTGACAGTCATTTCTCTGGGAGCTTATGCTCGTCTTGGTAGTTACATGAGACTTTTAAAATTTGGATTCTGATGATTGATAAGCTATGATTTAAAAACAAAATAAAAAAGCAAAAAGCGTTAATGCTTTCTTTCCAATTATCTGCCTATTTCATGAAACAGAGCAGAAATTCCCGTGTTTGAACTATTAACTACTGGAAGTTACCAGAAAAGTAGGACAGTGTAATAATCTGCTTTAATGACGTTCAGGCTCATTATTCCTGAAATGACTGGGTAACATAGAGGAGACCTTGAGGTACAAACACTTTTTTTTTTTTTTTTAAATCCAAGGAAAGTGAAACTGCAGAACAGTTGCCAGGAAGAGGGGTAGCCATTCTAAAGTAAGGGCTCTGTACTTGGGCTGCTTTGCCCTTCTGACTTGTTCTCTGTGCACTGCTGTTTTATTGGGCAATACCACACTTTGCACACTAAAAATTTCTTCCTGTATTCTGTGATTTCAGTGCAAAAAAAGTTTCCAGTGTGAACTTCAGTTTTCTTCCTTGATGCTTTTAATTTTTTTCGGAATATTAAACTGTCGCAAGCTTTGTGCTGGAATTTGGAATTAATAAGTGGAAGACTGGCATAAAAGCATATGAATGTCTTAGTCCTATGCTGGAGTGCATGCAGCCTTCTGGTTCATTTTTTCCTGGTTGGAATTTTACTTGTTGAATCTAGAAATTCCTTGGTCATACCCTTTGATTTTTGGACAAACCAAATTTAAGTCATGATGACAGCTGATGTTTTGGTTTTCATGTGACTGCTTTCATTTCTTCCATTTCCTCCTCATCTCTCTCAGAGCTCACAATCATCTTTGAACTTAGGTAAATACCATTTTTTTGTTTGCTCAGAAATCTTTTGGTTTCTTTAAATTGTAATTGCATCTCTGCCTTGATGTTTAATATGTATGGTACCTGGGTTTTTTGGTTCAATGCATAGCTTCATATTTTTCAGCTTTGAGTTAGAAGTAGTTCATCCTGGGGATAAAGGAAAATCAATGAGAAGCCTGTACTTAGACTGAGAACCCCTGCAGAAAGCTTTGATTAGAGAAAAGCTTCAGATCTGACTCTTGTGCACAATTGTCCATCAGGTCACCAGTCATTTTTGTATGTACGACTGTGCCACGGTTGGTAGGGATGGAAAAGGTCTGTTCCATCATCTCTTAGCAAAATATGTACATAGTCACTCCAGCACACACCTCTTGGTGATTGTTGTTGTTGTTGAAGGCTGTTGTCCTTCAAGAAGTCATACACATTTTAATTTTGCAATGTTTTGAACTGACTGCTTTTAGTGATCACTAATTTTTAATAGACGTGGAAGACGAGCCTGCCTTCAGTAGAATGTGTTAATTGACAGGTGTCCCAAAGTTCTGCATTCTTGGCAGTGGTCCAGGATGACAGAGCAGTAATGACTTAGAAACTGCTATTCCTTCCTGGTGCAAGGATTGGAGGAAATCTGTGGAGTTATTAACTACCAGTCTCTTCTAACAGAATGTGAGAAGATCATTATGGCATCTAATTAGTTGAGATTACATCCTTTATGCAGAATGTTTGGGTTTTTTAAATTTCCTTTACATGCTGTCTTGTGACTTGCACTATTAGGGGTTTTTTTTCTCCTCTCTTCAGTGTTCTGGATGGTTACTCTGAGGATTTGAGTAAGGGATCATGTTCCTATCTCTGTGTGGTGTAATTAGCACAGCTATTTAAATGTTATCTGGAACCCATTTACCAGATCTGTCAGTTGCTGCTTAGTTCAGTGGAAATGCTTTTATGTAAATCACAGAACAATACTTCTGACTTGTAACAAGATTGGGCTGAATTTGGGGAACTGAAACACTTCATCCTGGAATAAAAATGTCTTGCTGAATCAAGGGTAGATTATGAAAGCTGCCACTTTTAAAAAGTGTATTATGCTAACATATGTATATGTATAAATTGAATTAGCTGTGATACTCCTACAGTGAGAAACTTCCCACTGGTTCTAAAAAAAAATAAGGAAAAGCTGACACACATGAAATTTTCCTCCAAATTTGCATGCTAGCTCTTCAGCTGATCTTAGAATATTTGGTATTGAGACCTGATGGGGTACAGGACAGATACTTTCCTTCTACTTTCTCGTAATTTCTTGATGAAAGTAGTTCCTTCTGTGGCCCAGAGATAATTGCATTTTATAGGGATCTAGTGGCATTTTATAATTATTTGATTGCTCTTAGGCTTCTGTGGAAGATAACCACATTTTTTTATTTCATTCAAATAAAAATAACCTTCTCTTCCCTCCCACCTTCCTTCAGTGTGCTGACCTTTTGCCATCCCATATTTTGGAGGTAGATTTTGAACTTAAGGAAAATAATTATGGAAATTTCTCATCTTTCATATATGAGCAGCTCATGTAGTTCTGGGTTTTCTTCAGAAGGATGGGTGTCTGACATAGTGACCAAGGAAAGATTAATTAACTGTGGCTTTTGTTTGTCTGTCTCAGTTTTCAGCCTGGAGTGTAAGCTTGTGTCACTTTGCTCTGTTATAAATACTGTGTTAAATTACAGCAATTTTTTTAAGAAACTGTTTGATTTTTTGCCAGGGATTCCTGAACCATTTAGTAAGAGTTTGAGGGATCCTATTCCTTCTCTGAAAATCAGTGCCAATTTTGGACTGTGCAGCTGTCCCAATTTCCTTTTTATTAGTTTTCACTCTAGGAATAAATTTTTGTTGCCTGATGTTTATTCTATTAGCATATTTAAAGTCAGCTATTTCCTTCCCCTGTATAGCTCTTGCTTTACTTACCCTTTAGACTTTTTTTTTTTTTTCTTAACGTGGAAAAAAGAGATGGATCTTCCAGAGGATCTGATGGTAAAGCAGTATGAAGTGGCATTTATGTGACTATTCCAGCAATGATCCTTCTGTTATTCCATACAGTACTGCATAGCTTTTGGCTCAGCTGGCCTGCATAATAGGGGATAGCCTCCCTGCTAAGCCAAGCAGCTCCTCTGTGCTTTGAAGAGCACGTCAGGCATGTGTGGTAGTAGATTATCACAATTATCAAGTATCAGTTCTGACTTAGTATTTGTCCCTGGCCTTTTCCATCTTAACTTGAGGAAAGTCTGCTCTGTGACTGTCTATCAGCCCCTCTCTCTCAGAAGAGCTGTGGTTAATAGTTTATTAATAGTTTATGTTGTACATAGAGCATCAGAGACTTGCTCTATTGCTCTTGAGCATAAAGGGGTATTTTGCAGTTTTATATAAACAAGATGCTCCTTTCATAATTTAATCTCTTTTGGACAGACAGTATTGGAAGTAGACATTGTCAATGGGTTTGTTATGGCTCAGTAAGTGTTTCTTAGCTTTAAAAAAAACCCCAACCAACTTTCTGAATGTTTTGCATAATAGAGAATTGTCAGATTTTGTCTTTGATTTTTGGTATTTGTGTCATGCCCAGTAGTTGGTTTAGGACTACAGTTATCCACCATAAAGAGACCAGCTGTACTTGTTCCCTGGGAGGAAGACTTGATGCTCTCTGAGGTTCTGAGCTGTTACAATGAATGTTGGGAGAGAGGGAGTTTGGGAAAACCTGAGCCAATATGCATACATATAATGAAAAACCTCTTTTACATCTTTTGTTTTAACTATTTTTGAAATGAAATGGGTGTAGGTCCTTAAATATTAAGTTGACTGTCCTTTGTGTTTGGGGAAAAAAAAAAGCATGAGCTGCTGATACATTTTCTTATATGACAAGTAGTTAGTTTTCTTTTTATTATTTTATTTTTGTTTTCTTCTTTCCATGTTTCCAAACATGTTTTTCCATGTTTGCTTCTCAAATCAGTAACTGAATGTGCTTCTTGGTGTGTGCTTGCTTGGGAATAGGAATTGAACAAAGCAAGATGTGGAGTTATTGATGGGATAGCTTAAAAAGAGATTAATGGTCCAAAAATGCTAGCAGCTCCTCTGATAATTGCAGTGTCTTGAAGTTAATTTGTGAACATGAAAACATGAAAGTTACTTTTACCTCCGTGCTTAGTTCAGTCAGTGTGTCAGGAAGTTAAATGTCAAGAATAAAATGACCTAGAGAAGATAGCTGTGACTCTTGAAGTCACAAAAATAACCTGGGAACACTGGATGCTCCAAACTGGTAAAGAGAAATACTGCATCACACTGAAGGACAAGCAACTTCATGATTCCATTTATTGAGTCCAAAAGTATGCAAGAGTTCAAAAAAAATTGGATAATTAGTCCTCTTCTCTACATACAGAATTAAAATAGCAAAAATTTATTGAACTCTCTAAACCAATCTTGAGAGTCAATGTCAGGATTTCATGAAATTTTTGCTCACTGGGAGCTGAGAAGGAAGCTTCTTGTGGGGAAAAGGGCTTCAGATGCTTTGCTGGGCTGTGCCTGATACTGGACTTTGTGGGAAAGAAATGTAGATGGGTTACACATGAGGTCTGCACGTTGGGGTGACAGTCACTGTCTAACTAGGTTTGGGTTTTGATTTTGTGTTTGGGGTGTTTTTTCTCTATTATTTTTTCTACAGAAGAAAGCAGCTGGGTAAGATCTGTGGGAGTTGTGCTTCCAACTCTGCTCCTTTTTTGCTGATGCCTTGTGTTGAACTCTTCCTGGAGGATGAAATGTCTCTTGGCACATTTGTTGCCATCTGCTGTTTGTCTCTGTTGATAAGGCTTAGTTAGCACTTTTCCTAGGAAAGTGCATGACATAGTTTCAAAAACTGCTCCATTTACCTGTTGCTGTGGGACTAGGCACATGTTTTCCAGCTGGTACATATCATTACAGTTTCAGATGACTAACATGAAAAATGATAATTGAAGCTACAAGCCTATTACGTAGTAAGCTTTAATTAGTTAAACTGCTTCGTATTAGTTTACCATTGGTGCTAATGCTCTTGAAATTAATTGGCACTAAAGGGGGTTCAAAGTTTATATGCAATCATTGCTGTTATAATGTGCTATATTACTAGGTAACTTGGCTTATTAGGTGATTTTGTTCTCAATTATTGCTGCAAGTCAACAAGGACAGAGTAATTATCTCACCAACAATAGCCTTGCTCCCAAGACAGATGCGAGCAGACCCTTCCCAAGAAGTTCTGCAGTGTTCTAGCAAATAGACAGGAGAAGGAGCTCTGCATATGTCACCCAGCAGCAGATGGGGAAGATATTTAGAAAGTAGGATAGCACACTTTCAGATCTTCTGTTATGCTAATAAAGTTTTTGTGTGAGAACACAGCAATGTCAGTCTATCAATGACATCAACCCCTGGCATGTGCAGGCCATCAAAGCAAACACAGAATGCCTTTGTATGCATAGCTGGACAGTGTAAGCCAGTTGCTACTGGAGTGAAGGTCATCTCTCATTTTCCTAGAATAGACTGAATACCTAGCATACACATTGATTAAACTTCTCATCAGACACAAGTTGTGTTTTTGTTAAAATGGAAAATTTAAAGTAACGGGAATTTCTAGACCCCGTAGGAATTTCATTTTTAAATGTAATACACTGGTGTAGTATAATATGGCTTATACTACACCACCAGTGTGCCACTGGTGTAGTATAATATGGCTTATATCAGCCTACAAACATCTAATAGAAGAAAAAATAAATTGAGTGGATTAATATTACCTAGTAAGTGTAATACTGAAAATATAATAATTATTAATTAATAACTATTTAATTCCTATGCACAAATTTAAAATGGTAGAGTTTACATCAGAAATTAATTGCAAATACAGATGACTTTCCTGAATGGAAAAAGGAAAAATTACAATGGTGAAAGTGTGGAATAGTGTGACTGAGCAGTGCAAATGTGCATCTCTTATTGGTTACTCTCAAAAATGCCTTCAGGAGAAGGTTCATTGAATCTTCAGATTTTAAGTGTCTTGATCTGAGTTCTGATACTATTCTAAGCCTCTCTTTACAGCCAGCATGTAAATCTTTATTTAGGGCCATCTTTCAGCAACTGCACACAGCAGGTCAGGTATTTATTCCATCCCAGGAAACTGCTGTTTCCAGAAATAAAAAAGGGTAACCACTACATCTCCCTATTTTTCTCTGTCACTTATTTACTTAGAGATTGAGAAGTTTTGCAGGAGCATATTTGTGAATGGACATGCCTTGTGTGAATTTTAAAGATGTCACGATGTCACAAGTTATAAAGGTGGATAATTAAATGATAGGTGGCTGGAAATATCTGTGGAATTTTACAGTGGATGATTCTTTGTAGCTGCAGTGATTTTGCTCTCTTTGAGCAGTATCAGTTTACGAGTTAGAATCTTGAGTATGTGGAGATACTGTAATGACTTTAAACACTGATGCACACAGAATCAGCTTTGTAGGAATAGTCCGGGAGATAGGAATTCATTTTGGATATTTTAAGCTAAGGTGTTAAACCTACTTTTTAGGATTTTTTTGTTGTTGTTATTGTTCTAATCTTTAGTATTTACAATTATGACATTTAAATATCTCTTTTAGGAGGTTGTAGATCCCCGGAATAAAAAAGACAGTGCAGAAAAAACAATCCTTGTGACTTCCATAAAATTATTACTCTTCAGGCAAGGGTTTACAAGCGTGGAATACAGGGCACTGCAGCTCCGTTTATGTGCAAACTTTGAAGATACAGAGAAACCTAAGTGGCTGTTTTGTCTGTTTCACTTTTTTCTGAAAGGAAGGAAAAAAAGAATACTTTGTTAAATCATTGCACTGTAGATGTGATGATTTTAAAGGTATCTCTTAAGTGCCTGTTTGATAACATAGAGGGCTCCTCAGGAGTGGATTCATTTTGATATTTTAGCCTTGAAACCAAGTTTCTGTGTGTGAATCTACTAAAACTGTTGGTGTCATGTGTCTAATAACCCTGAATCTGCTTGAATAATGATAAAGCCTCCTACTTAGTCTGTCTACCTCAAGGGAATAACCGAGCAGCCATCATGACAATATTGCTCTGAGCCAACAAAATACATTTTACCCAGGAGTTTGCTTTGAAGCATGGACTATTTTTAAGGCAGTAGTGAGAAATGCCCTGAAATGAGGCTCAGTGAGGAACAAGTATCTATCTCAAATTGTCTATCATGGCCAGTGAAGTTGAATAAAAACAGAACAAAAACCAAGATAACCCAACTTCACCTTATTTAAAAGATAGCAAGATATCCATCCTTATGAGTAGGATTATGTGATGCATGTTTTAGGGAGCTGGGCTGGATTTCTTAGAAGACCATTCTGCCATGCAGCAGTCTACAGGCTCCTTCAGTTTTGCTCCATAGTCTTGAAGCAGTTGTGTTTTTTGGGCTTCCTGCTGTGACAGAGACCATTGCTAATCACAGGAACCAAACCAAAATGTTGCAGATGTCTGATGTCCCAAACATGTGTGAATCAATTTGGAATCTCTAATGCATCTCTTCATTCTCTTTCCTCCTCACTGTGGTACAAGTTCTCTTGTATAATCAGTTTCTTGTGTTTGTTGGTGCAGATTCAGAGTTGGCAACATAAATGAGCCAGTTTCAGTTCTTGGCTTCATGGTGGAGGAACTGCATGGAGGTGGTGGTGGATTTCCCAAAATTTGTGTTAATGAAGGTCCCTCCCATGGTTTGCTTCTAAAAATTACGCTGTCACTCAACCTGACGTTACAAGCTTGAGGTAGACTCTATTTAGTTAAATTTTATGGCCCATGTGTGGTTGAGGAAGGCCAGTTAGGAATCACTGCTGTCTTCTGCCACACTGAAATACTGAAATTTATGTGACATGTTTTGGATAAAATTTTAATGAAATGGATACCTTTCATAAAGACAACTCTGTGCTGTTATAACAAGTCGTGTGTGCTTGGCAAGAGAGGAACTGTGTATTACTCATTTGGCATAGCATAAAAATATTTGTACTTAAAAATTAGTATTCAGTAATTAATTTGGACCTTTTATTATTTTCCTTATTTAATGCAGGGGAGTTTCTTTGCTTATGTACTAAATGTTTATGAAAGATTTCAGGTAGTTCTGACCCATGTGCGCATGATCTGATATCTTGAGTTTGCTTTGCTGTAGTGTACATATGTGTAAAGCATTTGCAAGGAAAAAGTGATGTTTCCCTTGTCTTAGCTCAGTCTTGAAGTGTTTACTGTTTATTTTATTGTTAAAACTCTGATCATCAGTTTGTCTCTTTCCTCAGATCATACTTGTGCTTAGGAGGGATCGAATTACCTGTGCTATAATTCACCTCTGAATAGGCTAATAAATTTTGTGTGCTTTTATGTTTTCTGGTTTCTGGATAGTACCTTGGACCATGAATTTTTATGGGATTAAATAAAAATTTTAAACAGAAAAACTCCTGATGTAGTGAACAGAAGTATCTTTAAATGAGTAATTCCTGCAGCTTTTAGTGTTTTAATGCTTACTGCAAGTTACCAGGTTTTAAGGCTCTTGAGTGAAATAGGAGGTTGGGACCAGAAGGGAGGTTGAACTGCAGCCTATTTATAAGAACTTTCCGGTACTAGCTGGGGAACATTTTTGAAGTATGCGTTGGAGACTTGAGGGCTTTTGCTATTGGAATGGTCCAGGGTTTTTTGGATAGCAGATATGCCCTTGTGAAGAAGGTGGATTGCAAGAAGGGGACCCTGTGAGCCTGGTGGTTCAATGCTGTGCCATGACTGAAGACTATGCTGTCCCAGTGCAGCTACTCTGAGTGTAGTTGGTGGTCAGAGACAATTCCTGATGTGCAGCAAAGCATTGTTAATCCCAGTGCCTGAACCCATAAGAAGGTCTCAAGTAGTTAGAAACTAAGAGTGGATGGATTATACCAGGCCTGAGTGCCTGAGCATGGCTCAAAAAAAAAAAAAACGAAACCAAAGGGCTCTCTTAGCTCAAGTGTCACATAGTTAATATTTAGAAAAGAAGTAGTTCTAATTATATTTGTTTTCCTCTTTCCTCATCCCTGCTTTTCTTTTACCTTAACGTACCAAGAAGTAACTCTTGAAGTGGTGCATTGACTTGTATGTATACAAGTATATGTATACAAGTATATATACAGTTATAGGGTAATTTAGTCAGGCCCCTGTAGTATATGGGATTCTGGATGCTGTATGACACTTGGGGTTGGATGATAAATGATCTTGAAGATCCCTTCCACCCCAGGCCATTCTATGACTCTTTGGGGTGGGAATTTTTTTTGGTGGAGGAAAGATTTTGGAGCAGGGCTTACATGCTTTATCTGTATAAAAGCATTGGAGGTGCATTGTACAACTGGATTTTGCCTCTTGCTGACTTGCCTTCCTTATAAATTCTGTTTTTTAATGTCTCTCTCTCTCTTCTTCCCTCCTCTCCTCCCCAAAGTGTTTCCTCTGCCAAAACATCCACATTTTATGTTGTTTATCACTTTCCAAATTTGCCATAACCACTGCTCTCATTTCTAAGGCTTTCAAGTTGAATGCCATGTTGGTTATAGATGAAGGTGGGAGCCTGGAGTTATGTTACCAAAGCTGTTGAGTAAAAGTCAACTCTCCCACCTGTTTGACCTGTAGTGAGGTGTTTGGGATAGGTGAGGAGGGGATGCAGGAGGGGGGAACAGGCTGCTACTGCACCAGGATGGTGCAGGTGCCAGCTAGCAGCATCCACCTGACTGTTCCAGACTGTCTTCTCAGAGTACAAAAATGGGATTTGCTGCTCAGACCCTGGCTTTTGTTCTGGCTAGACCAAATGGAAGGGCCTGTTTCTGTGGGAGGAGCAGGCACCTGCTTTTCCCTGGAGGGAGAGAGGGGAGGGATGTTGTTCTGGATCTGTCAGGACACTCTGGCCATGTGTAGTGGTCAGCATGTTCTGTGCTAGTGCTCCATTTATTCGTTCCTGCACTGCTCTTTCAGTGCACCTGAGCAGTTTGCTGGCAGCTCCCCAGTGCACACACTGCTTGTGGTTTGTTGCTGCAGGAGCTGAGGTGACTTGCTCCATTACATGAAAGATTAAGTAGTGTCTTCCTTCAGTGTATTTCTCTGTAGGCAGTTTTTTGTTACATCCCCAAGTGCTTTCACCATCCATCCGTGTGTAGACGTTTGAGCTGTTACCACTTAGCCTGTTGTTTTGGAGGTGTGATTTCCTGACTTTCTCCCTGCTCTACTCTAGACAGGCTGGAGTGTCCTTGAACCTGCCCTCCCCTTTCTGAAGTGAAGAATGAGAAGGCTTTGGGCAGCTTAAGTGTCGGCCATGCTGCAGCTGACAGGAAACTGATCTGGTGCTTGGCCCCGCTGCAGCCAGGGCTGCCAGTGGCATGTGCTGGGCTCTGCAAGCCCTGCCAGGGCCAGGGGGTCGTGCTCAGGACCCCCTGTGCCCCCTGCAAGGTGCAGCCTGGCTGTAGATGTGGTCAGAAATTGCCGTCCGCCCCAAAATGTTGTGGCTGTTTGCCACAGCTGCCCGTCCTGACAAAACAGTGACTGGTCTCGGGGTCAAAGGTTGGTGAAAACTGTTGCTAACTTGAGATGATTGATGTTGGAAAACTAATTAGGGAGCAGGGGCAATTAATTTGATCACTTGTACTGGTTTCTCTTACGGGTTTTGAAGGACTTTGCTGAGCTTCTTTTATCCGCTTCTTTTTAATTGAAGGAGGGATGTGTTTCTAGTGGACTGCTTCCAAGAGGAAAGACAAGGTAAATTCATAAACAGTGCTTGAATTTACTTGTGTGATTATCCAGAGGCTGGCAGGGAGGTTCCTGTTTTGCTTGGGGAGGGAAATGTCAGACACCCTGGAGAAACTTTCATATGAAATACTTAATGACATAGTTGGGATCTCATTGACTGTGCTCTGCCACAGGAGGTGTTCTGTGTAGTTGGGGAGGTAACAGCGGAGTGTTAAAAGGGTATTCTGGTAACATTACTTTGGCTTATTCAATTGCTGATGACAAGACAATGTGTTTCCACTTTGGTCCATGCTGCTAAAGTGTAATATAATTATTTGTATTAGACACCAGCCACCTGTTAATATCGTTCTTCTAAAGGTCATTGTGTGGTGCCTTGCTGTCTGAAATTAACGGCCCTGTATCAGGTTTGTTGGTCACTCTTTTGTGTGACACAGGACAAGTGTTTGTGGGGAAAGAATGTGAACCTGATACCCTGATGGCCAAGGGAGAGGAGAGGACCAGGGACAGGCTCTACCGCTGCTATTGTCGTGCTACAAGGCCAGGGCTGGAAAACAGGCAGCTTCCTTGTGAGGTTCTTTTGTCTAACACAGTCCTTGTTTGGAACAAAACCAACTTGCAGTAATTTCCTAGAGAAGCAGACTGATTTCCATAAACCCAGGCTTTTTGGTACCCTGGATGTGGAGGGAACACTGTATTCCTAACCTGGGCTTTAAAGGAGAGGAAGGTTGCTGCTCCACTGGCTGTCAGTCCTCCTAATGCCATATAAGGAAAGTGAGATGATGATAATGTGCTTGGTGACAATAGGTAGATGCTTGATAATTTATATTAAAACATATGGTCTTGGCAGTTAACCTTAATCCTGGTGTTGGATTATTTTATTAATGTCTGTACAGTGACCTGAAAATGCAAAGCACTGTATCATTGAGAAATGTTGACCTTGTTGACTGAAAATTTTTAATTAATTTTGCTGAAAAAAAGGGTGGTATGCATTTAACTTGAACTTTCACTCTTCCCAGCTGATCTAGTGTTAGCCTTTGAGAGAGGTGGGGAACAGGTAGGACTTGCAGATGAACTTTGTGCTTGTATCCTGTTCAAGAAGCAGATGCAAGTGACTGCTGCTGTAGGGGCTCAGCTGAATGACTTTGTTTTCAAATTTCCAGAAAATGAAAGCTTCAACTGCCAAAAGAACAAAACAAAGCACCTGGTTTACCACATGGTGTAGGACATTCCAGCACTTGTGAAGAGGGAGGGTTGGCTTTAAGCCATCTATATTCCAGTGTCATTAGTAACTGCTGCTAACTGTTGGATTGAATTACTGGCTGAGAAAGAGCAAGGGCTTTTAGAGTCTTCTCTGCAATTGAAAATAGTCACATGAAAAACTCCCATTACTGACAATTTTATAAGGAATAAGGATCTCACTCTATCAGTTGCATATTTATTGGCTCAAACCATTTGAGGCTCATTATGCACATGTAGATAACTCGTTGTGGTTGTTTGAAAAGGTTCATTAGGGTCTTCAAGAATTCTGGCTTTATAAAAATCTAATTCATTATTTCTGCAGTGAAAGAGTTAATGAAGGATCACTTGTGGCTTTTAATTTTCAGCTAATTAAAAAGAACGTCTGTTTTTGCCTTGACACTTGTCGTTAAAAGTGCCAAATATAGGAATTTTTTTTGTGTGTGAGTTGAAGGGTGAGGAGGAGGGGGAAAAGTTACATGTAAATCATTTAGCCATTAACCTAATGTGGTGGATTTATAAATCCTATTACTATAAGCCCTTTTCATTTCCACTGAGGCCTGACGTGTGCTTGATCCTGCTAATGTAAAATTCATTCTGTCTAAGTGATTACTGAAGTAAGACATTTTAGTCAATTTTAATCAGATTGTGTGATACTTGCTTGAACATCAACGTTAAGTAAGATATGGACACAGTTTGGCCATGTCTTAATTAGCCTTACAAATCAGACTGGGAATCAATCAGTGAGCCAAGTCTATGAACCTTTTGACACCTAATGCTTTCTGTGGGGGGAAAAACCATCTTTGCTGAGGGCTGAAAATACAGGGCTTGGAAGCAAGATTAAGATTGTAATTTGATGTTCTTGCTTTATGGTGTGCTTGGCAGGCCCTCACAGTGTGCAAGTCCTTTGCAGTGCAGCCCTCATTGGTGTTTCAAAGTTAAGGCCAGTGGGGTGCTCCCCGCAGCCCATCATAAATTCCTGTCCCCGCAGCAGGAGCAGCAGTTGGAGTATTTTTCTGAAGCTGCTTCTGCACCAAGATACATCTGTTATTTTGGTAGGGGGTGGGGTGAGGGACAGCTTATCTTAAAATGTAACCTCCTCCATCCAGGTGTTCACTGGGGACTAGAGACTTGGATTCGTGGGACATCTGTGTTTCTTGGAATTAGCTGGCCCTGTTTTCCCTATAGGGAAGCATTAGTATGGAAGATCTGCCTCATAAGCCCTTCAAATATTGGTCAATGTTGAGATCAGAGGTGGTTTTTCTGAAATATCATCCTTTGATCCGACAAGTAAAGACTTTGCTGTTTTTCTTGGATCACTGCTTTTTCAGTAGGCTGACATGAGCCTCAAACTGATTTTCAGTCATGTTAGTTGACCCAATTTTTGAAGAGTCATTACTAGCCAATATTTTTTCTGTTATAATCATGTAGAATTTCTGTATTGGTAACAACTTTTTTGGCATTTTCTTCTAATATGTGGACCATTTTCTATTGTTACCAAGATACTTGAAAAACTTGTCATGTCCTTGAAGGATCCTGTAGAAGTCTTGGGTCTTTTTCCCCCCTGCCCTCCTCTTTTGCTTATCGTGTCTTCTGCAGCACAGTGGAAAGCCTTAGGAGAAAAAGGTGCTTGAAGTATATGGAAATTAAAATGTTTAGTACCAGAGACAGCTGATGTTCTCCCAAAGTAGGCAGCGTCTTTTGCAGAAGTCCCATCTGCACATGGTGTTGTGTCATGGCTGAGAATTTTGTAACCTGGTAAAAGTCTAGTCCATTGTAAATCACCAGCTTAGCCTGGAGATTTTGCTTTGCCATTGTTGAAAAATTACCTGCACAATGATTTTGTCTTAAGGCTTGAAAATTCAGCCACCAGCAGTGTTGGCAAACAGTTTTCAGAATCACTCTAAAAGTCTGTGTGATGCAGACTTTGTAAGTTGCTTTTATTTCTCAGCTTCCAGGCAATTTAAATATCTTTTCTCCTCTATCTAACCTGTTAAATTACCTCTCTCTGTTAGGGTGAGAGTACCTCATTCAGTCAGATGTTACTTGGTTGATGATAGGACTGCAAGCACATGTGGAAGAAAGTGGGGAAGATGTTTTCTGCTTGATCTGAATGCCTCTTTGTCTTCTGTTTTCTCTTTCCTACGGTTACTGTTGGTCTGCCAGGTGTGCCTTTTTGAATGAAAATGAGAAACTTCTTTAGTGTAGATCTCTTACTGTGGTTGGGATGCGGCTCTTTTGAAAAGCTTTGAAATTAGATGTTAATTACCTTTCTCTTCTACTGGATAATCTTCTGTACTTCAACCAAATAAGGATAATCTTCTATACTTTAATCAAATAAATATTCAAATACTTTGAATTTGCCATATTTCAGCTTTTTGACAGTTTCTTATGTGATGGATTGTAGGAGAGCAAGTGCTCATGAAAAGGCAGAACTTATATAGAAAAAAAAAAAATCATAGCAGTTCAGGTGAATGGGACAGTTGATATATCATATTTAAATGGAATTAGTCTGAACAACTGCACAGTGATGGCCAGGAAGAGAACTGTCAAGGTTCATGTCAGTCTTTTAAGATGGTAGATGCCAATATCATAAGGTTATAAGCCTGAGAAAGAGGCAGTGAAGTCCATTCTAGATCAGATTTTAGGGTAAGATTTTCGTTAATCTCGGTCAAATTGTGGTTGGTTCTTGACTTTGTACATTAAATATCTTCCTATAATTGTATATATATATATATGGTCAAAATAACTGTGCAGGTTCATAAACTTAAGGTACCTCTAGGGTACTGTGTCTCAGAAAGGAACATGACCTGCAGAAGAGAACGGGCATCTCTTATCAGCCATGTTTCATTTGTAGTTCCTGGGAAAATGCTTTAAAGTCTCTTTGTTTCACAGCTTATCAAGATTTACCAAAATTAGCATGACCTATTTTAGATATCTCTACAGTGTCTTGGAGGTTGGTGGGCAGGTGTATTTTGTTGGTGTTGGTTTTTTTTTTTTTTAATCCAACAGAGTTAATGCATTTTTTAATATGTAAAAGGTTCAATATTCCTGATTTTTTTTCTCTTTTTTTAATAGGCACTCGATATTCTTCAGCCCTCTCAAGGGAAGATCTGTGGGTTTTTTTCATGGAATTTATGTAATTTTAATCATGGATTCTATGTGTGTGTGTGTTTGGTTGGTTTGGTTTCCTTTGTTGATTGAGGCACATGGGAAGATCCATCTGAACATCAGGAAATGCTTTTTACAGTGAGGGTGTCTGAGACCTGTCACAGCTCACCCAGGGAATGTGTGGAGTCTCCATCACTGGAGATACTCAAAGGTGTCTGGACATGGCCCTGGACAGTCCAGCTCTAGGTGGCCCTGCCCAAGCTGGGGAGCTGGACCAGATGACCTCCAGAGGTCCCTTCCAACTTCAGCTGGCCTGTGGTTTTGTGATTAAATTTTTTTTTTTTTTTTTGTAATTCAAACCAGACCTTAAAATCCCAACAAATTCTTACAGGGATTTTTATTCCTACAACATAACCCTATATTTGCTTCTGTTTTGGGGATTGGTTTGTTTGTTTGTTTGTTTGTTATTTTAGGCACCTGTAGTTATCTAAGGGCATTAAAAAGGAGCTTAGCAACATTTCTATCTGTAATAGCAGTGGATGAAATCGAGCCACAGTCCACCAGTGCTTGTGGTTGGATTATTATGTTGGCACTAAAACTCAGGGCCCTGCAGGTCTCATTTCAGATCTAATTCTAATGAGGATATTGAATGACTGGTGTGACAATAATGTTAATCAGTGCTGGTGCCTTCTACTTTAACTGAAAAGTGAGAGCAAGAGAGAGCTTTGAAAGAAGGTTTCCTTGGCATATGAGTGAAAGCTGAGTTTTTTATTAACAATTCAAACTCCTGTAATAAGTAGTAGGAAAGCTTATTAGCTATGTTTTTAGATTAAACAAAACCTTTAGGTTGTGATGTTCTTTCTTTTAACAGAATTTGTGGGATGACGAATTTAAATGAAAATTTCTAAAGTCGAAGATTGATTGAGTTGAAGTATGTAGCACGAAATCAATCCTGTCAAACTGTAGGGAAATAAGTGAGACATTTATAAACATTGTTAATGTTTTAGAAATCTAGTTTTGTGCAAATGTATTTTGAATTCTTTACAAATGAGATAACAGTAGGTCTAAATGACAAATTAAAGATTTAAAAAATAATCAGCATGCCTCTCTTGTAGTAATGGATTTATGGAGGTAGCATGCTTAACTTGCATTTGTAATTAAGGTTTTTCCATCATTAGAATAGAAATGTATTCCTGTTGAGCAGTATCTTTTTATGTGATTTATGTGGATTGAATGAGTGGCAAAACTCCACTACTTTAATCTGTTATGTGGCTAAAAGTCAGTATTTGGATTGGATTCCTAGAGGGTCATGCTGAAAGGTTAAATACATTTGTCTGTTTTCTTAGTCTTCAAATTTCCATATTCTTTACAAGTAACAAACAAATCCATGTCCTGTGGGATTGTACAATGACAGCTTAGCAACTTGGCTTCATTACTAATGAAGCCATACTGCTGTTCATTTCAAACCTCTAAAGACTGAAATGGGTGGGCTGTACGTGGAGTGCTTAACAACAGACTAATGCAGAAAAGAAACTTCTTAAATTATAATTTCTTAGCACAAGTTCATAGTCCTGAAAAATGTAGCTGTATGCATTGAAAAGCCACTAACCTCATTCTGTTTTTAAAAACAGCACAAGTGTCCTGGGCTATGAGACAGACTACAAAAGGTATTAAAAGTGCCCTATACTACAGTTATAGGGTAATTGACCAAGTGACCACTAAGTGCTGAAACCCTAAAGGCTGATAATAGTGGTCTCTTTCAGGACTTTGCTTTTACATGAAGCTCATCTTTTCTCAATTGGAGTACTCCCAAAATTGTCATGGAACATATTTCTGTTTCTGCAGGAGCTCTCTGACATCAAATGTGGTTCCATCCTTAGCTCTTAGGGGATTATGATAGGTGTGGTGTGGTGAATGTCTGTGGATAGGCAATAGCTTCCAATGACACGGACCCTTTTATTCCTGTGCATCTTTACAGGAAAAATTGGGAAGGTGAACTCACCCTACAGTTCCTATTCCTGACTTAGAGTTGCAAGCCCTATTTAAACAAGCAATTTAGGATTGTTAACTAGTAATTTTCTTTTGTAGTTAGGTTAAAAATAGTTAAAAAGCTTAAATGAGCTTTTAAAAAAATGTTATTTCTACATTATACATCTTACAATTGTTTGATTGGTTAGTAGATTTTATTTCTGATATGCCTTGTAAATGCTTACTTTTTTCTAGGAGAGTCTTTCATATCCTGAGGAGCTCTGTCTTGGGCTTTGGTTGGTTGTTGGTTTTCTTGTCAGACATATCTAGGGAATTTGGGAAGCTCATTTTTAAGAGATAATCTAAAAAGATTGTGTCTGACTCTGACGGACTGTCAGGAGCTCTTTCCATCTGAATCCAATCCAGCTTCATCAAGTTGCATGGAACAAATCAGAACTGAGACTGAGACTTCATGCTGTTAAACATGTATGTTCCTCATTGCATTTTCAAATCTTTGGAACATTCCTGACTTAAGCAGCAAATGTTAAGCATGCCATGTAGAGCTGAAACTATTTCATAGAATCACAGAAAATGCTGAGTTGGAAGAGACCCATTGGGGTCATTGAGTCCCACTCCTGGCCCTGTGCAGGACACAGCAGGAGTCGCACCGCGCGTCCGAGAGCATTGTCCAGACACTTCTTGAGCTCTGTCAGGTTGGTGCTCTGATCACTTCCCTGAGCTGCCCAACCACCCTCTGGGTGAAAAACATTTTCCTGATATCCAACCTAAACCTCCCCTGACTCAGCTTCAGACCATTCCCTTCACTGGTCACAGAGCGAAGACATCAGTGCCTGCCCCTCCTCTTCCCCTGATGCGGAAGTTGTAACTGCAGTGAGGTCTCCCCTCAGTCTCCTCCAGGCTGAACAAGTGACCTCAGTGGCTCCTCAAGGTTTTTTGTCCCTGGCACCACCTAAAAAGGCTTTTACCACATTGCTAAAAGAGATGAGAAATTACACACAGAGCTGTGTCTGAAGGCTTGGAGGAAGTATCCCAACAAGGCATGGGTTTATGGCACTGAAGATTTAGATGCAATGTAAGACAGAGGGGCAGGGAGTGGTGTTCCAGGCTGACAGCAGAGAGGAGGAAAGTCCATAGGCATTTGTAAAGTAGCCTGTATAAGTAACATACATTTTTCCACATATAATGTGGAAATATATCATAATAATTTTTATTACTCTGAGGGTAAATGAAAAATTAAACTGGAGCTGGGTTTTTTTAAGTTGTGAAGCCTCTAGGCATTCATATACATTTGATCTCTCATCTTTTGCATTTGAGTAGCTTTGGTGGAACCTTGAACATCCCAGTGTAGTTGGGAAGCTGAATGTACAGGAACTTATTTAGTCATCGAGGCTCATAATCTCTCAGATCTGAACCAGATTATTTTGAAGTCTTCCAGAATGGTCCTTTCCTTCAGAGCAGAGATGACCTAGAAAGTGCCAGAGCTTTGTCTGTAACACTGTGCTGGAGGCACTCCCTTATTCACATGGATGTGCTTGAAGAGGCCCCCTTGCTGTTGGTTACCTGGTCCTTCCTGCTCACATATCCCACCCTGTGCTTGCCAGCAGGGACATGCACTCTGCCCCTCTCAGTGCTGGCTCAGGGCTCTCCTGCCAGCCTGGGAAACCTGTTGGCACAGATAATTTTGCCCCATTTAGGCAAATGGGTCCTTCCTTGCTCAAGGAATTCTTGGTGCTGACACTAGCTGCAACCACGGAGGATGAGTAAGTATTGTTTAACTTTATAAAAACACCTGTCGTGTTGTCTAAATATATCTAATCTAATGAAACAAAATTATATGCTTTATGAAAATCCTGCATGACATTTAAGAAATTAGGTAAGAGAACTTTCTTAGGAGGCTAATTAGAGGCTAAAATACTTTTCTGAATTTGCATAAATGTTGCTTTGATAGACAATCACTTAGTCAAAACGAAAGAACAGTTTTAAAGCAGTTCAAACCACTTATAAAAATTTTTTGATGGACACAACATCCACAAACAATCTATTCATTACCAAGGCTACCCTGTCCTCTTATCTCCTATAAAATGTCAGGATCATTTTCAGTATTACCTGTATGTAGTCATAGATTGCCTTGTTCTGTTCAGTGTAGCTATTGCAAAATGCCCTTGGTTCTTGAAGAAGAAGGCTGTATTGTTCAGTAGAGGGCCTTTTTCTTTTAAGAATACTCATCAGGTAGTTCAAGTGTGTTCTGCATCTGTTTTTCTCTTTAGCACTTGCTTGTCTTCTCCCAGGCCTTCCACTTTCTCCAAGCACACATGTTGTGGTTATTACTTAAAAGATGCTGACTGGGAGAACATTATAAAAGTGTTAATTCTAGTTTTTTGCTTTTTATTAAAAAAACACCCCAGAAATAAATGGGAGGAAGATTTGATTCTCAGGGGGTTTGTCGTCATCTCAGGTAGTGCACTGAGTTTATCTACTGCTTAAAATGTTTAATCTTTGGAGTATTAGTTTTATTTCTTTTTCAGCTTGATAGGCATACTTGATGTTTTTGAAAAGCCATCTTCTCTACTGATTCTGAGACATACTCCCTGATTTCTCCAGGGCTTCTAGTTAAATGGCTGTGAGAGTAACTTCTCTTGGACATGGGACAGTACTTGCATTTCTGTCACTTTGAGAGACATGCTTATATATTTGAAAAATAACTTCTAACACTGCAGTTTTAAACCTGATGTGGAGGATGGCATGGTTATTATTCCCTACTCTGGAACAGATTTTACTGTTATTCAGATGAAAATCTCTGTTCTCTGGTTTTAAACCTTGGTTGGATTTTAACTTGTCTGACTAAAAAGGAAACCTTCATTTTTTAGTAATTAATTTCAATTATTTATTGTTCTTGTAATTTTATTTTTTTTTAATGAAAGACTGATTATATTTTGCTGAATGTGTTACTCTTGTTCAGTTTGGGAAACAAAACAATGTAAAGCTTTCCTGTCTAAATGTTTGTTCATTCCACTGAAACAAATGCGGTTGTTTTCTCTAAGGAGAATGCATATGCATTTAAATATTGAATAACTTAACACATGTTTTGGTATTACTAGGAAATAGTAAATGATGCTTGTCATATTCTTTCTTAATTAGGAGGGGTTTTACTTGTGGTTTGTGATGCAGTTAGCTTTTGATACAGTTGCAGTCAGCTTTCTAGGCAAAGCTACCTTTGCATCTTATAGTTCAAGTACAAAATGTGTGTCAAGCATAAATTTATTTAATGCTTTGGAATAAAAAGAGAATCATAAAAGTAATGAGCCAAGATTTGTACCACGTTCTTCTTCATTGAGTGAAACAGGGATCCTTGCTCCTTCATTTTTGGTGTTCAGTTTTGAATGAGTTTAAAAGAAAATAACAGCATGGGTGGGCTGAGCCCTGGTGCTTCTCTAGGAACTGTCCCTGTGTTTGGTTTCTCTGGAGGGTTAGGAGATGCCTGGGCTGTACCAACATTTTTCACAGCTAGTTATCACATGGACATTGTATTCCTGCTGCTTCTGGGAACTCGGAACACTTCTGGGAAGTGGGTCAGAGCCGGGTCAGTGACCTTCTATGCGCGCAAGTGTTCAGCTTTATTGTTGAGCACTCCATTTCTCTGTTCTGAGACTGTAAAATCATTTCCAACATGGAAGTTTTTGTGTGTATTTGGTTTCTTTTTTGTTGTTGCTTGCTTGTTTTGATTTGTTTTTGTTTGTGGGTTTTTTTCATTTTGTTCAGTGCTTCTAAGAGTATGTTTCATTGTTCTTTCTTTCATCCTAATACCAGAATAAAACTTTCCAAAATAGGCAAAATTTGTTTTAGTATAGCATGGTTTGTAACATACTGTATAGAAAAATTAGTAGTTTCACAATTTAATAAGAAAACAATTCTGGTTCTCCCATTCTGTTCAGCGAAGCTCACCACAAGTACTTGAAATACAAGTACTGTAGAATTTTAAGGATATGATTGTTTCTGGCACCAAGGGAACATTGTCTTCAAATTCTAATTCGATTCTCATCATCATCTGTGTTTTATTGTAATCTTTGCATTTCTTGTCAAAATGTGGCAAAGATACACATAATTTTTTTTGTACTCAGCACATTTCTGTTGCTGCCTTTTTTGTGTCTTCTGTTGTTTGTGAAGCAAAAGATTCTGCCTTTTCTTGCATGCAAACATGTGTCACTGGATCTTTGTGTACGCTGCTTCGGAACCATTCTCCCTGAGGTTTTGGTGCTCCATCCAGTACTGCTGTTACATACAGAAGCTGTGAAAGTTGTGTTCCTGTCTGTCAGCTTTGCTGGGTGGAGTATGAACAGTTATTTTCAGCATTTCTGAAGAAAAACAAAACAAAAACACCACAGAAGGGAAAAGTTTGGCAGGTTGGGAGTATTTCTCATGCTATTAGTGTTTCATAGGAGTGCACATTTTGGAGATATCTAACTTTGAATGTATTGTCGAAGTACAGCAAACACTCAGTAAAAGCTGTTTGAAACAAACTTATTAACTACTTGAATCTGATCACTCAAACTTTTCTAAATCAAGTCCATTGTCTGATAAAAGGACTGAATTGCTATTCTTCATTCTCTGTGGCAAATAAGGCCTCCATCGTTCTTTCACTTACGCTTAGGGCATATGTGCCTTTTTGTCCAGCAATAGAAACCTTTTCTGGAAATCCTTCTTTATAAAATCTTTTTACAGCATCCTGTGACCGTGGTTTATCAGTGCTGGTCTACTTAAGACAAAATCCTTACAAAGTTAATGAATAGGTTACAAAAATACAGAGGTTCAGAAATACTTAGAGTAGTGAGTGGTGTTACTAGAACACAGTTTTTCCATCTCATTTATTCTTCTGTCCCATGGGAAGGAATAGCTAATAAGAATTAGAAAAGCAGGTGACAGAATTATTTTCTTACTACATAATTGCAGAAGTAAATAAATGATGCGGAAAAATATATCAGGTCTACTCTAGATAAGTGCAGATGGTTTTCAAAAATGCAATTTTTTACAGGGCCTTAAGGCTGCTTGTTTCTCTCCTCATGCAGAGTGAATGCACAAAGAGTGGTGTGGGTAGGATTTATTTGTTTGTTTGTTTGTTTGGGGTTTTTTGTGTATGCTTCTCTGGTACAATGTTTTTATAATGACTGTGCTCATTCTTTTCAGTTGGCTCTTAAGTCTTCCCTTCTGTTCCTTGTCTATGACCCCAGGATTCTGCAGAAAATGTGTGTTCACAGGAGAAATCTTTGCACCAGCATATTAGTTTTATATGCTCTCATTGGTTTTTAACTCTTGTATCTTAGTTTGTGTCCACAGAAACATCCTCTCAGCAGAAGGTACTCCTCAGAGGTTTTTAAATAAGGGATCTTCAAAAATACTTGATGTAATAAATAATAGTAAAGCTGTTCTTTGTATATTTATATTTTTTAACCATTCCCTGTCTTAATTTAATTAAGTAATTAATGAGTTGGGGTGGGATTAGAACAGGGGATTTTGCAGTTTGATGAGGGCTTGTCTGCAGTTACAATCTTTAAGTTTATATTGACTTGCAGTTCATGGGTGAGAGAATATGTGTTGCTAGCCTTGCTTTTACAAGAAAAAAAGTTAAAAGAGTTTCACAGATGTTCACTGTTCTTAGAAGTTCACAGGTTTTTAGGAGTATATGTTTGCTGGGGGGAGGGGGGCATTGCTGTACAGATGGGTTGCCAGGCAATTAATTCTTCCTACTTGGAACAGGAGACAATCCAGCTCTCATAAGCAGTGCAGTATTATTTGCAAAAGGAAACTACCCAATACCATTTTTCCTATTCTCTTCCTTCTTTCTTCTGTCTTCCCACCTCCCTTCCTCTGCTGTGCATTTCTGAGAAACTGCTCAGGATTGATATGATAGCAGAGCTGTCATTCTCTTTAACAAAAAAAAAAAAAAAGTCAGTTTTATTCTAGGTATTTTAATAGAGTCCCATTAAGAATGTATTGCTGACTGAAATATTGGCATGAAGGGCTCTCACTGAGCTGAGCCCAGGAATTAAGAAGTCAGGAAATGGGCTGCTGCATTGCTAAAGAACCTTGTGTGACACAGTATCTCCTGATTGGGGGGATCATTACTGCTATTATGACTCGACTTGCGTAGGAATTTTAAATTTCATCTGAATGTCAGTAATAACCCTCTTAGCAAATTATCCTGAATAAAATCACGAAGGCATTTTATATAATAGGTGTTGAATTACTGGATAGATTTGCTAATTAAATACTCTTTGTTCTGCTGCAGTTGACATTACAGGGTAAGATCTTGAACAATTATTCTCAACAGCTGTACTTTGTTAAGGGAAAAATTAACTACAAAGTTTATTTTTTTTCTACACTTGAAATTGGCAGATTTTTGAAATGTGCTTGAAAAAATTCCATCATCCAGTTGGTAATGAGAGGATAAATATGCAGGTGTTGCTGTGAAATCAGATAACTACCGACTGCCTTATTAATGAATTTAGCAATACTTTGTAACCTTCTGTTTTGTAGCTGTTGGCACTTCCAAGTGATCTCCTGTCAGAACGGGTGGCACCAGCATATGCCAGTCACTTGATGAAGCCAACTTGTCTGTGACCCTCTTGCTGTGATTACCTACACCCACTGCTGTCCTCGGGGACAACTGAGAAATGGTTTTTGTACAGCCAGACAATTTTTTTAGTAGGGGGTATTCCTTTATAAAAAAGAAAAAAAAAGTTAACTTTCTCATTATTAATGGAATTATTTCAGAGAGTGAAGTAGAAAATGCCAGAGATTATCAAGGGAAAATTGATAGGCCTTCCTTTCTTTTCAGTATAAACTCTTCATTTTGGTGTAATTTTTCAATTTTGTTTCAGGGACTCCTGTTTGCTTTTGGAGTACTAAGGGAGAGGTAGAACCTTCCTCTGTAGGAGTTAGCTAATGCATAAGAGGAAGGGTTGTGGGGTGGTGAATATGTTGGAATTTTGACTACTTTATATGAAATTTGATATCATGTACCAGTGATATGTCTTTAGAATAATTTCAAAACTCCATAGAGGGGTGGTGGGGTTGAATGTCTGAAACACTCACTAGGACATAAATAGGAGTGGAATACCTTCTTTTTGAGCTTCCAATTAAAATGGAATTGTGTGTGTCTGATTCCAGTGACAGGTACAGCCTCGCAGGAATCTGCAGTTGAGGCTCACCATTTTCCTGTTCTATAAAGAAGACTGAGGACAGCTGAGCTTTCTGCACTTTTGGACTTCAGCAGAGTTCAGGCATCACATTGTTTGAGTGCCTGGTTTGCAGCACCAGTGAATTGTCCTTAAATCAACTGGATGTTTTGAACTTGACCCAGAGAGTGTAAATCCATAGATATCCATATGTGCTTGGGGAATAACCCTGATAAGGACATGTGTTGTGAGTTCAGCTGGGTCAAAGTTACATCACAGTTTGGAACTGAACCTGTCTTCAAGTGCCTTGAGGGGAACACAGCTTTCAGGGCATAATTGCAGACCAAAAAAAACCAAACATAAATGCACTGTGGTTATGTAAAGGTTCTGAAATACTGAAGAAACTTTGCATTGGTGTTAAAGTAATGATAGTGTTGCCATCCTGTTTGTGTGTTGTTGTGTAGAGGGGGAGATTTCACCTGTTTCAAAATTCCTTGCTGTGACAGCATAGTCAGCATCTCAATAGTCAAGACTCTTGGCTTCATTTTAGACACCTTGGCCTTATGAGAGTAGTGAGATTTCCCTGAACATGATCTTACTCCCACTGAGCATGGACAGCTCTTGTGTGTTTGTCCCTTTTCTTTCCTCATCCCTGCTGATCTCTACTGCTCAGCTCCCTGCCACAGGCTTCTTGAGTACAAGTCTTAATTCTACCTTTTGGCAAATATGGCCAAGGAGTATTGCAATTTAATTTGTGAAAAATAGTGAAAGTGAGACTTGGTTACTAAATTTGGTGTAAGCTGTTCATAGTATGTTGCCTGACTATATTTTGAGTTCCAAATTGTTTGAGTTCACCTAACAGACTCTGATCATTGCTGTAACATGTGGTTCAGATTAATCCTCAAGAAAATGTAAAATATAAATATATATGACTAGCAGGATTGGCTGAAGAAAAATGGAGGTTTCTGCTGAGTGGCAATGGAAAGGACTGAAACCAAGGAAGTGGGATCTGGAGCTGTGTGCCAGAGCACCAGGATGTTGATAAGAAGGAAATGAGTGGTACAGTGGAACTGTGGCCAAGTGACTGAAGGAATGGACCAGATGATGGTTCTCATGCAGCTGTGCAGAATTCACCAAGCTTTTTCTGCTGCTCCAACTACAGTTTTTTTTTGATTAAGCTCATTTGATTGTCCCTTTTCTGTGCTCCAGCTGTAACTGGGGCTGCAGATGAGATGGTCTCCCCACCCTCCACTGTGCTGAGCATTATTAGAGATGGAAACAGCAGCCTACTCATGTGAGGTCTCTTTAGCTATTTCTCAGGTTCAGAGAGGTGCTGTTCAGAGCATTTGGAGAATTGGGATGCATTCTTGGGTGAGGAACAAGCCTGGTTACACCCCTTGACTCAAGACCTGTGTCCTGTCTTTATCCCAGCTCCTTGTCCCAGTTCTGGTTTCCATAAGGAGTTTGCTTTTTGATGACCCATTTTGAGATCATTACAAGGGTAATCAACCTTTGACTAAGTCTTCTAAAGTGACCACCATCCAGGATGGACTGAATCAGACAGGATGTTTTTGGGAAAAAATTCAATGACATCAAGAAATAAGATGATGGATATGAAGGCAACAACTGATCTAAATTATTGAAAGAGACTTAATTCTGGCACTTGCTGATTAGGTTGTATTTAAGCCATTTGATTCAGTGTTCTTTTTTCCTAAGGTAGAATGTGTGCATGCACATGCAATTTTGAGATTTGTTTTAATCTTGTTTTAGGGGAGTTAATAATAGCATTAATACAAGGTCAAACGAGAATTTACTCATGTAATAGGAGTATTGAGGTGACTGTGTGTTGCCAGGAGAGAGGTGGTTTGCTTTGTTTTGAAAGGTGAGAGCATTTGGAGTTAGCAACCTAATGGATATGTTTGCCTGTGTTAGCCTGTAATTATATCATACGCTAATCTTTGATTATTTTTTTTATTTCAGATTTTGATGCATACCAAGGAGATGGTGCAGAAGGTAATGCTGAGCATTTTCATTAAACAACAACACTTAAAGAGCACACCTGGTGAAATTTTTTTATTCCAGGAGAACTGTAACCCAAACAGACCTGAAATCACTTCTTAGGATGCCTAGTTTACAAATGTAATCCTTCCTGATGGATTATAGCTTTTTTCTTTTCCTACCACAGATATGATCTGGACCCTGCTTGAAGCCTATGTGGGACTGTTTCAAGCAAATTAGCAACAGTGCTAATTAGAGTTTACTCATAAACCTGTTACACCATGTGTTCTAGTGGTTTATTATGGTTTATTTTTTGGCATCCTTTAAACTCTGTCACAGGGTGGTTTTTTGACTCTGTGGAGTTTAACATGGACATGGCCATATTGCACTTTTTACAGCTGCATTGATTTTCCACCACTGAAAATGTCAGATCTTAATTTTTTTTCAAATTAATATTATGCAATTATATGCATCTGCCATTTTTTTTGTTGTTGTTGTTGTGACATTTACTGGTGTTGGCAATTTTTCTTTTTACCTTTTTCCTTGCTATGCCTTTCATATGCACCTCAGGCTTTTTTATGTTCCTCAGTTTGTCTAGAATTTGCTCATTATCCAGAGTATTTCAGAAGTATGGCTGGTGTTTGAATACAGTTTTCTCCAAGCAGGGCATTTAAATTGTTACAAGAATCAGAAGTGATGTGAGGGGCAGAGTGTCAGTCAAAGAAAAAGGGTTCAGTAAATATTTGTGTCCATCTCTGGGTGTAGTTGTTCAGTAGTTCAGCCTGGAAAGAGAAAATTTGTGGGTCATAGTAGCTAGATCCTTCTGCAAAGGAGCATTCCCTGAAAGATCTGCTGCCCAGGGGAGGACAAACACAGGTGGTTGGATTAGCAGAAGTTAAAAGATGGGAGAGGGAAGATGGAAATATGAAGCCATCTGCATAATCTGAAAGAATGAAGAAGAGCAGCCTAATCTGGGCAGTGCTGTGGTGTTCTCAGGTGCTGTCATCCACAGATTTGTTTGAAATGGAGAATCTAAGTATTTTTTCTCTCTTCTTTTGGTTTTTTTATTTGTTTTTTTTTCCCCTCAGTGATATTTTGATGGCTGCAGATGGGATGGGATGCCTGACTGTGATCATACCTTTCAAACACTTTGTCTGACTGCCTTGTCTGACTGCCTTGTCTGAATTTGCCCAGCAGTCTTGTGGAAGTGATTTTCTTGTGTCTTAGCAGTCCAAAATTATTTCTGATCAGAGTTCCTGCTGTTTCTCAAGATCAGACTTGTTCACTGACTTATTTTTCTAATATTCATTTAGTAAAATATTACCTATTTATATTATGTACACAACTGGACAGTGGTCTTTTTAACATAGCAGTGGCTGAAGTTTCTTTATTCTCTTTAAATTCAAATAGGTTTTAATGAAATGTACAGACCTATCAGTAAAAATCTATTTTACTTTTTCTTGCTAGTATACTTTTTAGTGTTTAAGGGGTAATTTTTGAACCTTGAAAGTTATGTGAGACTTGTAGAAGATGGAATGGCTCTTTTTTGTTTTTCAAAGCAATTTTTTTTTTTTTTGTTTAGATGAACCTTGAAGTGATTTATGGAGACACAGATTCCATTATGATAAACACTAATAGCACCAGTTTGGATGAGGTCTTCAAGCTGGGGAATAAGGTAAGGAACATTTTCTTTTTTGAAGATTTCCTATATAAGTCTGTGTTGTTACTCTGAGTGGTATTAAGATGGTATTAAGAGAGGATTCTGTGGCACAAGCAGAGAATATGCCCTAAGAAAGAACTTTACAATGTGTGGAACCTATGAAGTAGTAAAAAACTCAGCTAAACCTGTTCTTTATTAGGTGTAGCTATCTGTGCATTTTTAAAAGCGATTAAATGAACCATTTCATTGCATAACAAGCTTTTTTTACTAATCCTAACCTAGCAGGAGAGTATCTCAATATTTGGTGAACCAAAGTGTGAGGTACAATTTCTCCTCCAAGTTAATTTCAATTACAACATGAGCAGTTCTGATTTTTTTTCAGGAGGGATGTTTCTCACTTTAGTTTTGTTTAGTTATGTAATTTGTATGACACTATTGAGTGTCATGTTATCAGATTCCCACTGGTAAGTTCAAATATTAATTTTCATGGTATACCAGATACAGATGAGATCTGATTGATTAGGAGCTGGCAATCGATGATGTGGAAGTTTTGTGGGTCTCTGAAATTGTGGAAGAAAAGTGAGAAATATTTCAGAACTTTCTAAAGAAAAGATGTAAGAGAAGCTGTTTTTGAAAGATGGAAGAAATTGTGATGAAAATGAGAGCTATGGAAACTCTAAAAAAACTAAAGAAACTCTAAAAAAGCTAAAGAAAGCAAAGATGTATTCAGTACAATATTAAACAGAAGTAATTTAATTTTAAGGCAGAGAGTGATTCCAGGGTTTTTTAGAATACTTCTGCCTTCATGCCAGTGGGAACATTTAGAAGTAGATGCATTCAGGAGCAGAAAATGGGATAATAACTTGATATCATAACTGAGTAGCAGGAGGGCTGCTAGCATGGTAGAAATCAGTCTTTCTTTTTTGTTTGCCACATACAAGATTATATATAATTTCTAGTGTATATACAGTAGTGTATAAGAAAGTTTAATCTTACTCCAGTTGTGTGTGTGTGCTTTCATTCTGGTTTATTTTTTTTGTCCCTGTGCTCCCATTTGATGGCTAAACATTACAGGGGATAGTTAAATAATAATAACTTTTATGAAATCTGACAGGATAAGCAGGATAGGTTAAATACATCTGAATTAGAGTCAGGTTTTCTGAGAGAATAGCTGTGTGTTTGAACTTGTCAGATGCTTAATGAGAGTAAAATCTTAAGCTTTTTTTAATCCATTGTACTTCTGTATTATGTATCAGGGTTTTTTTTTAATTGAACAAAAAAAAAAGGACAGAAAGATGTGTTTTGATTAAAATCATGTACAACATATAAAAAGTGAATAAACTTATCTCTGTAAACTAGCACAATCAAACCTAGCATCAAAATTGCAGATGTTTTGGCTTTCAATATTCTTTCTGTGGCAGAAAAAAGTGATTCATATCTCTCATTTCACGTTTCTTGTTTGTTTGTTTGTTTGTTTATTCCTCAAGAAAGTGACAGTTGTTTTTTTTTTTTTGCCAACACTTTGATCATTTGCATTTTCCTTGTTTTGAGTAATTCCTATTAAAAAAATCAGGATAAAGAATTGTCTGTTTTGATGAGGAACACTCTCAAGAAATGTCTCTGCTCCACTGCATAATAATTTCTTTCCTAAAGTTTTGTGTTCAGAGGTGAGGAATATTTACATTGCTTTCACTGTAGTTTTGCTTTAATGTAGACTGTATGGAAGGCACAGAGGTTTAATGCAAACAATTACAGTGAGAGCAGTTAGTGAGTGTAGCCCTGTTCTGATGTAAGGTGAGAATTTGTGAATTGTCTTCAGCAGTGAGGCATTCCTCCAAGAAACTAATTTTGGTTTTTTATTGGAGAAAATTCTCTTATGTGCCTTCTGAATTCCCCCATCTAATGTGTGTATTCTCTCCCACCCTTAACCCTCCAGTATTTACATCCATGCCCTTTTCAGTCATTACTTAGCAGAAGTTTTTTCTTATTTTCTGTGTGTCCTTATGAATCAGATTTGCCAGGACATTCAGTACTGAGCTGTTACTGGATTTTGAGCACTTGGTGCTGTAAAAAAGAAAAATTGAAAATTAAAATTGCAGAAAAATGTTCAGAGGAATTGTTTGACTGTTTTAAGAAAGAAAATATCAACCTTGTAGCAAAATGGTTTTTGCCTCATGATATCCTTCAAAATTTGGAAATATACAGGGAACATCAAAGTAATGGTAATTCCTGCAATAGGGAGTACAGAGATCTAAGAGTGAAAAACTAAGTACACAAATATATGTGTACACAGAAATGAAAAGTTTTTAAGGAAGGTTTTGGTTAAAATGGTAATCTGAGTTCAAAGCTAGATAGGAAACCAGTGAGATTTTATGCTGAGGGTCATGTTCTTGGTGAGAGTATCTACATGGCAAAAGAACTTAAATGCATATCCCACTTCAGTGAGACATGAGAAGAGGATAGTTCATAGTTGGTGGTAAAAGTGTTAGTAAGAGTGAATATGGATACTGAAAAGCAACAAGGAAAGTTAAATTGTAGAGGAAAGAAAGTAAAGATTAGAACAAAGACAGAACAGGATGCAGAACAGGATATGCAGATACTCTGTTGAAGAACATAAACTAAAAACATATGAAGAAAAAGGAAAAAGGCAAGTGGGAAACTTTTCAGCCAAGCCAGTAGATGGGTAAATGTGTACTGGAAGCAAAGTTTGTTGTTGAAGGTTCATGCTGTTTTGAGCTGTTGCACTTCTATTCCCTTAGAATAGAGGTAAGAGATACTTGGTACTAAATTAAGACAATATATCAGTGCCACGTGAAACTTTTGTGTATGGATAAAACATAGTCTGTGTGTAGAAAAACCTCACCTTTTCCTCTCAAGGAAATCAGGCTATGGAAAAGGTGTGTATTTTGTGGGGAAGGGTAAAAGAAACTTGCCTGTTTTTCCTGAACATGTACACACAGAGCTCTGGTCTGCAGTCATAGTTTTTGTCCCCTCCCTGGTTTTGGATGAGAGTGGGAAGAAAGAAAGGTGCCTTTGCAAGATAACTTTTCTATAAGGCTATTTGCCTTTTCTGTCTGAGTGACCATCTCTTGTCTTTGCCTAGTAAGTAGGTCCCTGCTGTGAAATCCCTTCTTTGCTTAATTTATGGGAGAGGTTAGGTGGAATAGCTGTTCTGGTAAAATGAGCTGGAGTCAGTTGTCTCCAAGGTCACTTCAGTCTCATGTTTTTCTGCCTTCCTTAATTTTATTAAGGAGTCAGACGTACCAAGCTGTAGATACTAAAAAAGTCAATGGATCAACCTTAATTTTAGTAAGTGACTTGTAGTTACTGATGTGTAATGAATTAATGATATCTGACCAGTCTTTAAAATGTGTATGCAAATACAGAGTGTGTAGTGTAACTTGTTTTAAAACTTAAGAACAATTGAATTTGTCCATTGTTAAATTGTTGCATTTGTTGTTAATGTTTGTGCATTTGCAGATCAAAAATGAAGTGAACAAACTGTACAAATTGTTGGAAATCGATATTGATGGAATTTTTAAGTCCTTGCTATTGTTAAAGAAGAAGAAATATGCTGCTCTGAGTGTGGAACCAACAGGAGATGGGAAATACGTAACTAAACAAGAGCTGAAAGGGCTGGATATAGTCCGGAGAGACTGGTGTGATCTTGCTAAGCAGACTGGCAAGTGAGTTTCTTTGTGGCGTTGTCTTCTGTGCTCTGTTTGAAACAGTAAACATTTGTTCTTACTTTCCTAAACATTTGATACTGTGTTTCCTGAAGATCACAGTTGTTATCTAACATCAGTGTTAGGCTGATTTTTGGAGGAGATGTAAATATTACCTTCTGCCATTGGTAACAGCTTAGACCAGTGCAAGTCCAAATGTCTCCAAATTTCACTCTCTGGTTTTGTGTCTCCTGTAGAAGCTGTGCTTTTGAGTTGTCAGTGTTGTAAATGTCATTTAATAAACCAGGACTGAAATCTTGTGAAGATGGTAGATGCTGTCAGCACTTGGAGTTGTAGGTTCTAGGTCAGATGTTTTATTTCCTAAAGAAACTGGTGCTCAGCACTTTCAGCACCCTCTAAAAAAGCTGGAAGTGTGCTGGCTGCAGCCTGAGGAGGTGGTCCCTTTTCCCAAGACTGCTTCTCTTTCCTTTTGCCATGAGACTTCATTATGATGGAGACTGGATTGACTGTTTATTAATTGTCGTTGCACAGGGCATTTTAATGCTTTAATTCAGTAGAAGTAACACATTTAGCATCATAGAAAGAAAATTAGAGAGAGTGGAGAGGTGGTCATCTGGGTGCTGACTCATATAATGCCTCTTGAAAACTTAAACAGCTCATGGTCCAAATGTATCCAAAAATGAATACTTTTCACATCTGTAAAAATACACCACACACTTGCTTACTGTTCTTAAGACTTGCATTTTCTAAGAAAAGATGCATCATAATAGAAGCAAATTTTTCCAAGTTAGGAATGTATTAGTAATTAAAGCTATACAAATGTTGGAGAGTGTTCTTTAGTGACTAACTCTTCTGCAGCTGGCAGATCTTCCAACCACATTTTGCAGCAATAGGCAAGACTTTGCTTACTTGATATGTTCTCTTCTCCCCCATCTTAAGGTACCTGCTATGGAATAATAAATGGAAAAATGATACAGCAGAAGAAAACAGAAAGTTGCACTCACCCAATCCAAATAATTAGTTAGCATTAGAACTATTTGCAGTGATTTGCTTTTAGTAAAATAAGTAAATAAATAAAGCACAACATAAAATATACTGGTAAATTTCTATAAATTTTTCATCAGATTTCATCCTTGGGCTCTTAAATGTCTAGAGAAAATCTAGGGGAAGAGAACATTCTGTCTGTTGTAATGGTTTTACACGTGGCAAGCTTTTCTTAATTTTGTACTGTTTTTGCAGCTATGTAATTGGTCAGATTCTTTCTGATCAGCCCCGAGACATAATTGTGGAAAATATTCAAAGGCGACTTATAGAAATTGGAGAAAATGTGGTCAGTGGTCAAATCCCTGCAAGTCAGTTTGAAATAAACAAGGTAAGTGATCTTGCACTTTTCTGTCTCAGAAAAACTTTACTGTTCCTTAATATACTGACGGCTGGCAAAAATGCTTTTAATCCTTATGATACTGTGAAATAGCAGGAATTTTATTAGGTGCTGAATAGTTGAGGACGTGCTGTGACGATTCTACAATTTGAGTGGGAAAAAGCCCTCAAGGAGGGTGGAGGCTGGAGGCTCCAGAGTAACACCTTTGTGTCTTGTCCCATCCTGCTGTTTACCTGGCTCACTCTGCACTTTGAGAATGGTACCATGTTTTCAGGAGAAGTTCTCCTGAGCTGCTACTTTACATTTCAGGTTTGAAATGCATAAACTGAAGAATGCGACGGAAACAAATCAAATACTCTGTTTTCTAGAAAACTCTAATAATATTTCCCTAGAAAGCTCTGTATAAAAAAGTTAATAGCCATTTTGAAACCTCATGGAAGACTTCTGTGCAACAAGAAGTAAAATACTCTGCTTTGTTTACAGCAGTTTTATCAGCAGCATTGCGGTTTTGGGTTTTTTTTTTTTTGAATCCTCAATGATTAAAAACTATTTTTAGCTTCAACCCTTTCCTGTTGGGGGGGTGTTTCACCAATGAATTGGGTATTACATGCCCCTCTTATGCTTCTAATAGAAGAGATCCATCAACTGTCCATGCAAAGTCTGTTTCTTTTGCCAGCTGGACATCTGTCTGCTCTGTGTTAATCTGTTAAATGTGTTCAGGTTGTGATATGAGTGTAGAGAAATCACTGAATTTTGTGGTTGACTCAAAAAAGAATGTTCTGATGCAAATCTTCTAAAAGCACTTAGTGTCCCTGTAAAAGATATATATAGCAAAATGTTCACTTCAAATTCCTAAAGTTTCTCTGTTTTACTACTTCAGAAAAAAATGTATTTAACTATTAAGTCAAGTGTAGAAGTTGTTTCTAAGAATTGGGATGACAGTAAATATTTAAATGTAGCATTTTATTTTGTTTAAAGGAAAAGTTCTTGTGGAATCTCAGTAGTATGAGATACACAGAAATACTTAAATTCACTTGTACCCTCTTGCTGCAGAGCTTGTTGTGTACCCTTAGCTAGACAATATTGAGATTTACTGTATGACCTTAATGGAACAGGAGTAAGAGGGTACTCTCTGGCTCTATTTTTGTGTTTTGCATAATATTGTCATCTTCAATTTAGTTTAATTTTAAAACGATTGCATTATGATCATAACACTTATGCATTTTTCAGATAGTAAGTGTAAAAACATCTTTTTGTTTTATTAATAATAAAATTTATAAAATTTGAAGGACTGGTGCCTAGGGCTTACCATATGGCAAATAAGTTTGTCACAGATTTTTTATCTTTGTGCTTCAGATGAACTTGTGAATAGTATAAGGATGAAGATAGCTGCTATGTAATCTTGTCTTTTAAAGTTCTGAGTTGTCCATCACTGAAGTAATGGATTTTTCTCATAGTTATGCTTCTGTTTTCCCCTTTGATATTTTAGGCCTTGACCAAAGATCCCCAGGATTATCCTGACAAAAAAGCCTTGCCACATGTGCATGTGGCCATGTGGATAAACTCTCACGGAGGCCGAAAGGTGAAGGCAGGAGACACAGTGTCATATATCATTTGTCAGGTAAAAATGTCTTTCTTTATAGCTAAATACTAGGTATTGTTTTGAGATACAGCAAAAAAAACCAGGTTAGCTCCTGGGAAAATATGTTTTGGCATTTCTTTTTGGTGAGGTCGTCTTACATTTTAAAATAGTCGGTTGTCTGTACTACATTTAGTTTTAGAGATCATTGTGATCACTTCAGCAACTATTTCTATGTAGTGACTGGTAAAATCTCCCTGAATTAATTCATGTTTGGAGCTAGAACTTACTTTAAAGAAAATGCCTAGTCTTCATTTTCAGCAGAAGAAAATTCTGGTGGTGAAGAACCTTTCATTTGTGGAAAGATAATTGTTGTTGTTGATTAAATAGTGTCATTGTTTTTTCCAGTATCACCTTTGTCTGTTCAATTCATAGTCATTTGATCTGGTGGTACCTCTGCTGTATAGACTGGGAAATTTGAGCCACTTTCTAGTTTCAGGTGTTTATCCTATAAATGCTTATCCCTATTTCACAAATAGATACTCCACTTTGGTTCTGTTAATTAAAAAAAAAGTGTAGCTTGAGTTAGATGGACCAAGTGGTCTTTTAGGCCAAGCTGATGAACTTGACAATGTGACCATTTCAGCTCCTTCATTATTTTCAACCCAAAATATGCTGTATTTGACTTAATAGAGAGTTCTTAGCCTGGCCCCCCAAAGCTGCCAAGACTTTTGAGAGCTGGGCCACGGGTGCGGCTGAGCAGTGGCACAATACAAGAGAAGAATATACTTGTTGAAAGAAGGGAGCTGAAGGAGTTGCATTGTAATTATTTTTGCAAAGCAGCTGGATGAGCTGAATAGTCCTAAATTAATTTTGTTCTGAATACTAAGTTGTCTGAAAGGAGTAGGAGGAACCAATGGCTTGCAGTCTGTCTTTATTAGTGATGGGTTTTCAGTCCATCATTGCTGACCCTATTGAAACCAGTAGCTCGTCTTAAATGAAAAATGAAGGTGTCGTGTATTAATGCATTTGTACTATTTTGCTTAAAAAAATCAAAAAAGACTGTACTTAGCAAAAAAACCCCCAAAATAGTACTTCACCCTACCCTGCCCCATTCCTATAAATGTTTACATCTATTACAGAATCTTGCAAAAATACTGCTTTGAGTTTTGCTGTAAGATTTTTGACACACATTAGAAATAATATTTCTTAGGGCAGTTGAAGAGTGAGATTACGATTCTACACATTTAAATGAGTTACATTTTCCAAGAGTACTGTTGTCTTAGATCTGATACTTAATTCTTCCATGTATATTGTTTTCAATTTAGTTATTGCCTTCCCAAATTGAATTATTTTCTCCTTATCTTACTCTTTCAAATTGGAGAAGAATGTAATGTATATTTTAACCTCTAAGTGGTGTTTCTCTCTTGGCTTGAGATGTCACCATACATTTTTTCAGTATTTCTGAATATTTTAGAATTTTCTCTTTCTAATCAACATTGTTGCCTCTGTTATTTATTCATATGCCAATTAGTGCTGGTCCCTTCTCTGACCATTCATTCTCTTAATATTTTTATAAAATTAAAAAATATAAATTTCCTAGCAAAACAGATATAGTTTTGATATCCACGAGTTAGAATTTGCTTGTTGTGCAAAATAATAATGCTGGTTTAGTACAAAGTGAATCCAAAATGCATGCCCTCTGTGTATTTTTAACTGGGCTGATGGTTACAATGTGTTTTCATTGTGCATTTCAGAATTGACAGATGGGACTGTTTACTCTGTCTCCTCGTACTGATTTGCACGTGTAGGCTACAATAATACAAGCTGGTTTTGCATTCTTGAACTTGCTAGTTGATGCCAGCATCAGCAATGCAGTTTTTTTACTACTGCTGGATTTGTATTGGATGCATAATAAATCAACCAAAAGAGTGTGTAACGATTTTGCATTAAAATAATGCATAATATTTGAAACATAATCCTTTGTATAGACTTTTATCACACTTTGTTTTGTATGTGTCTCCTTAGGATGGATCAGATCTCAGTGCCAGCCAGCGAGCATATGCTCCAGAACAGTTAAAAAAGCAAGAAAATCTTAAAATCGATTATCAGTACTACCTGTCACAGCAAATACATCCAGTAGTTGCTAGAATATGTATGCCCATAGAGGGAATTGACTCTGTTCTTATTGCAACATGGTTAGGTAAGTATTCTAAATTCAGTTTATTTGAAGAATTTCAAGATCCAGAGTAAGAGGTTTTAATGTATGTTTCTCAACAGAAATGCTTCCCCAGATCAGTCTTTTTATATTGAACAATAGCTTGTGTTACACAGTCTGTAGAAAGCAGTGTGGACTCTAAGTGTATTTATGACTTCTGCAGAATAGTATTTTTTCAGAAGGTGATCACTAACACTTAATCTTACAATCCTTGTTCAGAGTTGCAAAATCTGCTTTTCAGAAATGACAGTACTATTGCATGTCTTTTTGAGATTTTAAGTTGCCAGGAGGAGTGTGTTAATATTTTTCCAGAGAGAAATGCTGGCATCTCTGGCATCTTCCCAGGGGGAAAAACAGTCATAATTACAATGAAAGAATACAAATTTTTACTAGGATGTAAGTGAAGACTTGATTGCTAGAACTGACTTAGTGGATGATAGAAACATAAAATCTTAGTAACAGTTTTAACTGTTTCATATGGAGGAATTAAGTGGTCCCAAAACCAAGAAGTGTTGTCAAAAAAATACCACTAATGTTAGTGATCCATGAAATCAACAGTTTTAATTCAAATAAGCAACAGGGAATTGCTCTTGTTAGAGTTGTTTTTCCTTTTAAAAGGATGTCTAATAATTAGAATTAGAGATTTTTCTGCCCAACTGTGATTGCCTTTTCTTCTCTATTCCCTGGGCTTCTTACCTGGAAAAACTGAAAGGTTGAAAATTTGTTAACAGTTTTATTGGATCTCTGTTCTTGAAAATACTATACTCTGTGTGTGTATTCCTTTTAGTGAAATTTTGTGATTTGCAACTCACATGTAGTTCATTGTTTTCAAAAGTGTTGCTCAAGGACATGAAAAAGTTGTTATTTTTGCTGGCTATGAAAGTATTGACAAGACTGCCTTTTCTCTAGGAGAACTTCTTAGAGAGTTGCACTCTGTCAGTTTAATAGTTTGTGTTTTAGCCTGTGTCTAAGGAAGTTCAGACCTGCAGAAATTACTTTTCCCAGAATTTTGCAATGCTCAAAGGAAGAGTTAATTGTCAGCATTTTGTATTTAGGTGATTTGGACAATTAAAAATCACCTGGTAGCCTCACCTGTGTAACTGCATCTCTGTAGCTCCCTTAGTAACAGCTGAATAGCTTGGAGATTGTACCTGGAATGTGTGCAGGAAAGGTGCCTTGCTGTTTCTCAGGAAGGAAGATGATAGCCATGAAGGATCTTAATCTCCCAAGACAATCCTTGTAACATGCAGCTTTTTCCATCTCCATTTGTGAATGGTTGAGTAGGGGTTGAAGACACAAATTCTGCTTTTTCTGAGTCAGCAAAGGTGTCTCTTGGAGGCATTTGATGTTCCACGTGTCCTCAACAGCTCTCATGCTCTGAGGAGGTGCCAGCCCTGCTCCACACATGCAGGCTGACCACACAAATCATCCAGTTTATTATGTGGCAAGGCCTTGGTATCCAACTTTCCCTTGATGTCAGAGATGACTGTGTGGCATGCCTGACTGAAAAGGTCAAGCACTCTTGGTTAGGTTGAAGGGGTTTAAAATAGGCAGCAAATTTGTTCTTCATTTAGGTTAAAGACAGGAACGATTTCTGAAGCTAGTTTATTTTTATTGGCAAAGATTGTTTGTCTTGTAGAGTTAAGCTCAAATTCAGAGCTCTTATTCACAACAAGTTCGATTTTCAGAAAAGACTGGTTCCCTTCAGACACCTAAATTAACTACCCAGATCTTAAGAATTCTGTGCCACTTGATAGGCACAGAAGGTCCTGCCACTGTTTGCAAGTGCCTGTGCTGCTTTTTGCACTGTAGTACATTCCAGATGAAGATTTCTTTTATGGTCTGTAATAACATCATGCAGCTGAGAGTTTATTAATAGTCCACAATTGTCAGTCTGAAAACCTGTATGTATCTATTACAGTCTTAGATCTGAAGTGTGTTCAGTTTGACCTTGCTGTACAGTCAAAATTTATCACCTTCCATAGCTTTGTTTTCTTGGGAAAGCTTAAATTGTGCTTGAGGGTAAAGTCAAGTCTCTTTCAAGACTTCTGATCTGCTAAGGTTTTCATATACAGCACTTGATCAGAGCTGTACATTAGTCATTGCAAGCTGAAGTTATCTTCCAGGGCTTTTTTAATGATACTGTGGTAGCATGCTACTTTTTAGTAGTCAAGTGGTTTTCTTTCATAAAAATCAAAAAAACTTTGTAAGATACAAAAGAGTACAAGATACTTGAGTCCATCTTGGTAAAACAAGCAAATACAGAAACTGTTTACTGATCTGTGATGCTAAGTTGGGCTTTTTTACTTAGCATTTTCATCATGATGTACATCCAAATTCCCATTGTTTTTCCCACCATGTTGCAAAAAGGCACATTTTCCCATTCTGAAGGATATATAAGCATCATATCTATGGACCAAAACCATGTTGCATTCTCACTGTGTCTTCCTCCACTGACCAGATTTATTGTATTGTGTAGAATATGTGTCTGTATAGGGAGAGTGGTTGTAGAAAAAAGATCTTGGCTGCATGTTTAGCAGAATCTACAATAAAGCATGTTTGTACGGTGAATATTTCCTGTCACCCTGCTAATCTGAGTAGATAAAATTGAACTCTGGTAGGGAAACTTGGCTCACATCAAAGTGCTGAAAAGGTCTTTGTTCTGTCTGTGCTCAAAGCAAGTAATTTTAAATTATATTAGACACTGAAGAACAAATAATGTAACTTAAAAATTGCAGAGAATCCCTTAAGTACCATATTTATTTGCTATGGAATCAAGTTGAAAACCACCTTTTATTTTGGGGCATTGTAGGAGGTCTGCTGAGTGTTTGAGAGATGGAAGCTCATTGTTCCTAAAAATGAGAACCTCCTGGGCATATTCCTTCATTCTCTTTGTCTTGAAGTTTCTGAGGAAATGGAGTGGCAAGATGAGGATTGTCTCAGTTTGTAAAACTAAATAAAGTCTGCAGTCTAATCAGTTATATAATTTCATAAATCTGATCTTCCTAAGTCTTGGAGATCTGACTTCATCCTTAAGATATCCAGCTTTTAAACTGGAAGAACTGTATGGCACAGCAATTCTCTTACTGTGTTTCAAATTAGGGTTTTTGTTAATACATAAGTACTGCTCCTTGTCTCAAAGTAAAGGTACATCTTATTTGTGTGTTGTCAGAAATAAGCGGGCATTATGAAAGTAGAGTTCTTTAACCATGAGACTTCTGTTGCTGTTACTACAGAATATGATTTACTTCAAATGATGGAAGTTGATGATTGCTGTCCTAGACAGTGTCATGATGTTCTGAAAGAGGTGTGTTCCACTGCCTTCGAGGGATGTGCACGTTGGTGCTCTGCAGATTGCTTGGCACTGGGCATTTCTTAGGAAGACTGTCTGATTTTAGGCAGTCATTACTGGGTCCTGATGAGGCTCTTGTCATTAGGAGCACTTCCCAGTTCTGCTCCCTGCTTTGAGGTAGTGTCTGTGTGTTAGCTGCTTCTTGTAAGGAGACCCACCAGCACCAAATATATTGGCTTTTTAAAATTGTCTTTTAAAAAAATTATTATTAGAGAATTTTTCAGGTCTCTTTAATACAGTGTGTAGAAGCTGCACAGACAGGCTCTCCAGACAGAAACCAGGATGGATGCTCTCCTTGTGGCATGCAGAATTTACCTCAGGTTTTGAATTTTTTGTTGTTTTGCTTACATTAGGGAGTGAAGTGAAAGGACAGTGATGAAAATTAAGATTAAAGTCGTGGCAAAACTTCATGACAATACAATAACTAGCCCTAGAGTGTGTGGACTTTGCTGTTTGTGTGCTGGCTGGGTGTTCTGAGATGCTCCAGACCTGCTCAGACCCTGAGAATCGTTAAAGCGCGTTGGAATTAATAAAAGAAAGAGTGAAAATAGGAATGAATAAAGAGACAACGCTAAGATGGATGAATAAAAGAAACAATACCGATGTGAGTGAGCAAACGAAGGGCCCGGCCGGGCGGGCGGCCCCGGGCCCGCGGGCCCCGCTGCAGTGCGCGGCGCCGGCCGCGGGGTGGCAGCACCGGCTGCCGATTCCCGGCCTCCCGCGCGGGGTCCCTGGGGAAAGGTGCGGGCGGAGGCGCCGCGGCCCCCGAGCACCTGCGGCTGGAATGCGGCATCCCGGGCACGGGCCCGGGCACAGCCCCGGGAACAGCCCCCGGGCACGGGCCCCGGGAACAGCCCCCGCACGGCGGCCCGGCGGCCGCGGCGCCCGTGTGCCCGCGGGGGAAGGAAGGGCACAAGCGATCCGCAGAAATGTTGCTTTTAAAATACCGCGTTTGGTAAAAAACTCTGACCGTTTTTTCAGGTTCTTGGGTGACCCGCTTAGCTTGCCAATTAGTAATGGTTTTAATAATTCTATTGAATAATTCAGGAACACCTCCCCGAACTTAGTTGTGTTAATTAGTTTGGTCACCCCGCACGTTTGTAATGTCGCAGTGCTTTGTCCTGCATCCAACCTTGTGGTTTTGGTGCGGTGATAAAGCCTACCTGCAGTGCAGGTAATTTCATGATAGCCCTGAAGACTTTTTCCTATCAGAGTAAGTCAAAGTTGCTTTGATTTTTATTTTTTCTTGATGTCTTGAGGGAAATTAAAAAAAAAAAAGGAGTTCAAAGTTCACTCATTAGTCTCATACTATTAATTTAAAAATTAACAAAACCAGATATTATTTTTTTTTCCACTGCCCAATTAGATAGTCCCTGTTTTGTGTACCAAGTGAAATAATGTGACCAGTGTGACCTGGTCTGAGAGGATACCAGTTAGCTGCTGAAATGAATTAACTGAACCAACTAACTATTCCTGAAAGGAGATAATAAATAAAATAGTTCCCAATTCCACAAGTTAATGGAGGTAGGCATGTTCTTTCAAAGCCTGATTTGTAGTCCCTTTTATTTCACTGTGGCTGTTTGCACACCAAAACTTGAATGTATGCTTGGTTCAGCACAATATTTTTTTGTTGTTTTTTCCAGCCAAAAAAGCTAAGAAAGTTCAGAGATAGGTGTGATTTAAATTCTTACAAACAATTTTTTTCCTGTTAAATTAAAATAAAGTGACCAATACTTAGTCACTGTTTTTGACTCAATGATGGAGAACTGCAGTTGTCTGAAGATCAGAATTTGTCTCCTTTAATCTTTTAGTGAGCTACTTTGCTCCATATTTGCGTTTTGTGAAAAAAACCAAAGATTTCTAGCTGAACTGTAATGGAATCTGTCTCAGAAAGTTGGAATCATGCTTTTTCATTCCACTTCTGAACTCGGAGTAAACTGAGATTTTTTGTTTTCACATTACTCTCTTAGAGCCAACCTACTGCATAGTTGTTTTTTTGCAAAATCTGAATACTGAACTCCAGTTCCCTTTCTAAACCTTTTATCTACTACCTGTGTGCTGCATATATATTACCAACCCTTCTATTAAAAAAAAAAAGCAAAAAAGCCAGAAAAAACTCCTACAGTCTTTTTTGGGGGATACCATGTGTATTAAAGTGTAAAATATGCTATTAGCAGTGTATTTTGCTTTTGCCTTTTTTCTTTAAATGAATAGTGGAGAAGTGCATTAAAAGTTTAGAAACCTCCTGGAGGTGAATTGTTACCTGTCTGCATTGACATTTTTTCCGTTTGGCAAAATTGGTAAGATGGAATAAATTTTAGTGAAACCCGTATTCTATCAAGAACCAAATAAACTTATTTGGCAAAGGAGTTTTTCCTTGTGCTTGAATTTGTTTTAAGACTGTGGCATAAAAATTCAGAATAGTGGTATTAAAGTCAAACATATGCAATTTTTTATATACAGACAATTTATATCTGCCTGTATAACACAGCTGTTGTAAGCGCAATAATATTTGTGTAGTTTAACTGAATATTGTTCCTAAGCATTTTCTTTAAATGTCATGGTACAGTTATAATAAGGTGAAGGTTCACTTTCTATTTGTGGTCTTGGTTACATTCTTATAGGAATTATTATATTTTTAAACTGAAGTTTATACATGATATGGTTTAACACATGGTAATCTGTTACTTGGCTTAATGTCTGTTAAAAATATTTTTAAAGTCTTCTCTGATCTTTTTGTTTTACTACTAACGTGAGCCATAGTTTTCTGAAGGGTTTTCTCTCCTACTGCTCATTCGATTAAGTTTTTTTTCTGAACATGTGTTTTTTCCTAAACTTAACAAAAAACCCCTGTAAATGAGATGCATGGACTTTTAAAATGTTGCACATGACAAAGGATGACAGAACTTGAGGATTTTATTAAGTTTACTTTGGCAGTCTTATTCCTAGAACAGTGAACTTCGTGCTTGCTTGCTTATTTACTTATTTGTGGTTGAATCAGTATTTCTGGGATCTCTTTTGTGTATTTATTTGTTTAAAATCTTGAGTTCTGGCAATCAAAAATAAAGCACTTTGTCTCCTGCGCTGCGGTTTTAAATGCTGCTGCTGAATTTTAACCACTGCATTAGATTGAAACCTCCATGCTGTTAACCACTGAGCCAAAATGAAATCGACCACTGCATTGAAATCAGAGTTGGCAGTTGTGTACGGACTTGAAGGAGTTGGTAATAGCAGTGCACCCGCGTTTCTTTAATGGGGTTTTTATTCCCTGTTTTTGGTATTAATGGTGCCATTTTGATTTAAAGACTGTTTCTTAATCACGATGCACATTTTTATTGAAATATTTTCATTGTAACTTAAGAAGGAAATAACAATAAAGCTATCCTTTAGGAGTGGTTTCCTCAGAAACAAAATGTTCTCTTGCATACTCCCATGATAATGCAGCGTGCTTGTTTTATTTATAAAGCAATCTTGCGTAAGAAGATAAGTAAGATGATTTCTTCATGTCTCGTGAACCTTTATTCGTGGTTAAAAATTGTAGAATGTATTTATGTTTTATAGAGGAAGTTTTGCTAAGAAGAGATTTTCAGCTTCTCAATTTACATTTTGTAACTTTCTTTTGAATCTGCTTCACCAAGCATATGAAAAATAAGCCTGCTTGCATGGTTGACCTCTTAGTCTTTTGAAATTTTTGTTTCTTTATTAATAGGACTGGATCCCTCCCAATTCAGAGTCCATCACCATTACCATAAAGATGAGAATGATGCCTTGGTTGGTGGCCCAGCTCAGCTCACTGATGAGGAGAAATATAGGGATTGTGAAAGATTCAAGTTTTGCTGCCTCAAATGCGGAACAGAAAATATTTATGACAATGTCTTTGATGGTTCGGTTAGTTGGTTTTTTTGTTTGTTTCGTTTCTGTTCATTGGTGAGGGAGAAAAATGCTTGTAGAGAGAACAGCTTTTCAGATAGGATTCAAATGATGTAGGAGAAGATACCATATTGTTTCAGTCCTGCTATTTATAGCTTTGGAGCAGATAATTGCTGATAGGATAGTGCTGAAATATTTTTCCCATTTTTGCATTTCAGCTGCGTCGCCTCGCAGAACGTGTGAGATTATCTGGCTACATTAATCTGTTTGCCCACAGTCGTGAATGATTGTGCTGTTACTTTTTAAAGGAATCCTTATCTTAACACCTTAGTAACTTCTAGTTCTCTGTTTAATAAAACTTTGGTATAGCAGTGGCAGTTTCTTATCCTAAATCATATTAATTGGAACAAAGTGCTTTTTAAACTTGTGTTTATCTTGCTGCATCCCACCTCCCTTCTTGAGAGTAAGGTTTTTCTGTCTTATCTTTCCTTCTGTCTATGTGAATTGAATAAAAAGTCATAGGGGTACATTCTTATTGAGAAGTTCTGCCAAAAAATGCATCTCTGACCTTGGACCACATCTTGAAGCAGGGCCAAGTATTTAACTCTACAGCATGTTATGTATGTATTAGTCATCGGCAAATTAGCGAGCTTCAGAGTAGTGAAAACCTTGAAACTGAAAGCAAATAAATCTTTTATCTAAATTAAAAGTAATTATTCTAAGTTAATTTGGACAAACAGCAGATGTTTTGCATTTTTTGAATCAAAATAAAGCGGTCTTTGGAAGCATGTAAGAGGAAAAGACACAAATCGAGTGATACTCTGTGAATCCTTGACTTTTTTTCATCGCAGCTGTAAATAAGACAGTTAATTGCATGTAGACTTGACAAGTTGCAGATGGGCTAACTGGAGAGGAGTGGATGTCAAACTCCTTAAAAAAAACATATCCCCACCACCAAACCACAGAAGAAATCCTGAAACCAAGGCAAAAATCTCCTCTATTTCACCTGGAGTTAATTAGTGTTGTGAGTGGGGGTTTAGCCAAGATGGCTCACAACAGCTGAGTCTTACCTTGCAAGAAAGTTTTCTGAAAGCTGCATGACTGTCCAGCCTACTGGACTGGTGTTACATTAGTGAGAATTCCACAAACTTAATTTTAGCTGTTCACACAACACCTAAATTTTAATGTCAGGTGTTCCGAAGGTTTTAAAAATAAGGGAATGAGATAACCAGCTCTTACTGTTTGAACTTGGAGAAAATAAAAAATGATAATGTGATTTTTCTTTATGTAGTTTGTCCCTACAACCCTCTTGGTAATTTCATAATTAGTATTTACAAGGTTGATTTCAAAGCTCTGATCAAAGGACTGAGGCTGAAGTTTGTCTCTGATAAAACAATAAATCTGGGGCTTTTTGGGTAGAGATGGGGGACCATGATTTGTCCATAGATGATATTTTTTTACTCAGCATTTCTTTTTTAATTATTAATTAGTGGTGTGTTCTCTAAAAGAGCTTTCCTTAAGAACAGAATGAAGATATTTCTGCCCTGCAGTTTCCCATATGGGTGTGGCCAACCATGATGGGAAGAAAGAAGGCCCAGATATTATGGGTCCTTTAAGACTGCTACTTTAAAAAATATATGTATTATGTCTAAACTTCTGAGGTAAAATAACTTCTGCTTCCTCCTCTGTCATAATGATGCTGTTTTTACACTTCTGTTTTCAGGGGCGGTTTATTGAACCCAGCTTCCAAAGGTGCAGCAAGACAGAGTGTGAGGAGCCTCCTTTCAACTACGTGGTTCAAATGAACAACAAGTTACTGCTGGATATTAGACGCCACCTCAGAAAATACTACAGTGTAAGTATGCCGAAAATACTCTGTTGTAGGAAAGGGGTTTTTCAAGTAGTGCTGAGTTTTTTGTGTCATGTAACCCTTTTTTTTGTGTAATGTAGTAGCATGCAACAGCAACCCCCAATTTTCTGAAAATGAGACAATCAGTGAATTAAAAAATAAATTTAGAATGTTTGTTTTCTTAGTTCAACCTCAAAATAGCTAGATATATTTACATTTCTGTAACTGTTTGTGTCAGCATTATTACAGATGTAGTAGCTCTCTGTTTTCCAGATCTTTAGCCAGAGTGCATTATCTCGATGCTTCTAGAAAAATCTATGAAGCCTATCAAATATGTAGATGTCAGTTTCTTATGTAATTGAGATATGATTCTCTTTCTTCAACTCAAATTGATATATATTGTCTTACATTGTGAAAAGGAAACCCGAATATAGCTTTGTAAAAATTCTGAAGGACTGTAGGAAGGGAAGTACTATGAATCTTTCTTAATAATGATTGGGGAAAAAAATGAGGAGAAAGGTGGGTAGTTAATTAAATTGCTATAATTATCTTTTTTTGAGGGGTAGTGCAAGAAATCCAAAGTGCCAGTGTTAGTGGTTGGCTTTGTATGGCATTGTGGGGAAAAAAGGTGTAGTATTTAAAATTCCTATCTTCTCACTGTCCAATTTAGGACAAAATCCACCATGCTTTTTAACTTATATCAATGTGGTTTGTATTTCTGATATGCTAGAAGCATCATATTTTGTGAATTGGCATCTAGCTATTTTGGTCAAGTTTTCATAGATTATCTTATGCTATTGCCTGCCTGCTTCTTTTTATTGTCCAACATTGTCTGCTTACAGAGCTGCAGGATGGACATAAATTTTGAAGACATTCATGAACTTTGTGTGCTCATAACTTTTTATGCATCCAAAAAAGTAAATAATTTTTGAGAATTTGGCCTGTACCAAATGTCAATGATGTACCTAATTTGTTCTGTGTTTTCTTAAGTATTATAGAATTCTTTTGCAAACAGCAGCTACAATGCTAAGAATTGTTTCTATGGTTTAATGCTAAGTTTGAGTGTATGGAAGTGTATGTTTTGTGTTGTCTTTCTTCTGTACTAGTTATTAACGCAATTACAGGTGAATGTTTTCTAAACATTATTCTGGAAGCATTATAATTTCTGAAGGTAAAAATACTTGATATGAAGATCTTTGCATCAAAAGAAGCACAAAACTTTCTAGAGCTATGAAAATTTAAGCATTATTTCCCAAGGTAGAGTAAGATTGTTCCGTTCCATTGAAGTTAAAGATGACTTGGACAGGTGAAGTCACCAAAATGTGAGATCTCATGTTACTTTATTGCAAAGTCCAACCGTTTGTAAAATTATCATTATATTAAAGTGTTACTAAATAATGGGTCTAAGTCATATATTTACACTGATTCTTTTTGTATGAAAGTTGGATTTTAGATTTGATGTACATGCATAATGATAATAGACAGTGCCAGATGCTAAATAATTTCAGGCATTGGAAGTATTTGAAAAGATGTGCAGAAGATATGCAATAGTAAACTTGTATGAAAAAAGATGCCTTTGAGGGCAGGAGAAATTCTTACTGCTGATAAGAACAGAAAGTGATGTAATGCTTTGTGCTCTTCTGTTTTTATTTTAGTTGGTTGTTTTGTTTTCTTTTAAGACCATGATACCAAACCAAGAACCAAACTGTAATGTTTGAATGTTGAACATTGCAATTTGCTTACATAAATCTATTATGTGTCTTGCTTCATGGTATATTGGATAATTAAGATAATTAAAAAGAAAATTATTTGTCCATGTAAGTAAAAGCCTCTGATTTTTTTTAGTAGTGAGAATTTGTTTTTAAACTGGTTAGCTATAATAAGGTTTAAGACTAGTTTTTGACTGTGGAATACATTCAGACTCTGGAAATGTGAGATTAATTTCCAGATTGTACATTTATTTTCTTTTTACAAAAGGGCTTTTCATGGACTTGGGCAAGTAAACTTTTTGTCTTGATAGCTCCTAGAAAATCAGATGCTGAGACTTTTAGTTTATTCCTTTCATCCAGTACTTGTAGTGGCTGTATAACAGCTGGAGTTGAAATTCATCAAATGGGTGTTTGCACTAATATATATAATCCTATAAGCTATAAAGACACACCCAGAAGTATTATGGCAAAGAACTGTCTGAACAAAACATTTAATGAAACTTTCAGCCTCTCATTAAACAATGTCCTATTGTAGTAATTGCATCTGAAAGGCACAGAAATACTGATTTGTAGGGATCAAATATATTGTCACTCCTTTTTAATTTTTTATATATTGTTTTGTTTATGTATTTGTCAAATGGCACATAATAGAAAAACATAAAATGCAAAAAATGTGATTTTTAACCTGTAAATAATGAGCTACCTTTTATGAAGACAGCCCTATCAAGAGCCTTTCAGCCTGATCCACAGCTCACTGAGATGAATGTGTACTTTTTTTTCAGTGAGCTTTTAATCAGATTTTTTTTCACGTCTTCAAGATATTGCTTATTTTTTCCTTTAGACTATTGAAATGCTTTTATATGTGGCTGTGTAAATTTAGGGGCAGGGAGGAGTGCCATAAAATCTAAAAGCAGAAAATCTACTTGCCCTTTTTGGCACATGAAACTGTGTTAAATAAAAAAATACAACCATGATATACAACATTCCTTTAAAAAGATGGAAATGTAAGTGCATAAATAGAAATTTGTGAGCCTGCTACAATCCCATTGTTTTTGTAAATTACTTGCCTTTATATGGAAAGATCTGCTTCTGCAATAGTTTTTTGCTATGAAACACTGAAATGTTTTATATTTGGGGTCTAAAACGTATCTACCATTGCTCCAGTATTTACAAATTTCTTAATGGCATTAGCAATATCAATTTTCATAATCTTACTCTTAAATCTAAATATATTTTTAAATGACATAGATTTTATTTCTTCTCAGAAATGCATTTATTCTATGAGAGATTGATCCTGTTGTGTGCTTTTTTTTTTTTCAATTCTGCTTCAGAAGAGCAAAATAGATGAAAAGAGAGAGAAACGCTAGCTAATCTAAATTGGGAAATGAAGAGGGCTTTTTTAAGCATGAAAATTTCATCATCTTGTCAGCTGGCAGAATGCCTGCTGTGTGGATTCACAAAGGCTAAGAATTACACTTTCATGAAATTTTCCTCACTAACTGCCCTGGTTAATTTGAAAGATAACCCACTGTTCTAATTCATTCCTCAATTGGGCGGTGCAGGTTTTATCTTTGATCTGACAAAGCATTTGTGTTAATCGTTTTGGCCCTCTACTAGACACTCTTGGGATTGTGCTTTTACAATAAATGTGTCTGTGATAGCTCTTTAGTCTATTATACTTACAATAGATCCATAGAACTGGTAATTAATTCTGTACTGCTTTGGAAATGGGGAAGAATAGGTGTAGCTCTGTCAAGTGCTGCTGGGAAGTTTGTTTAGCTAGTTCATTTTTGAAGTGTTACCCTCAGCCATCAATGAAACATCCATGCTAGGGGAATGGGAAAAGCTGAAATATGCAAGCATAAATGGAAAAACTGACCAACTCTTTTGCTTAAGCAGGGTGTAATTTCATTTATAGTAAATGGATCTAATTATTACGTTGGAACCTGTTTTGTGTTTCCCACTGGAATATTCAAATGCTCTTTTTTGAACACTTAGTAAACAAAAGCCAGCTCTTAAATCCTCTTTTAAAAAGCCCTGTAGAAGTCAGTGTTCATGACAATTAAATGAATCCCATATCTTATCTAGCTGTTAAGGTGTTAGTTTTGCCAGCTAAAAAGAATTGAATAAAAGCCCCCAATATCTTCTAATTTGAGCAGTAGCAAAATTCATACAGAACTGGTTTGACTTGGAAGTTGGTGTCCCTGAAGCAGCAGGTTTTTAATTTTTTTTAATAACACATATACACCTGTACTATTGTTTGTAGTATCTTTATAGGCTAAAATCTGCTCTTATATAGATATTCTTTCTATATTGTCTGATACATAATGTGTGGCATCTGTAGAACTCTATATGTTTTTCAAAACACATAAAATGATGTGAACTTTAAAAGGGTTTTTAAAAAATACTGAAAAAATCTTGGTCCAACCTGTATTGCACCGTTTTTGTTTCACAGCCTTTTTCTCCTGGAGCACTATAACCCACACACAAAAGTGAGTTTGAAGGCTATTGAACACTGCTAAATAACTTTATACTGTTCAGCTGTGAAAATTCAGTGTTCAATAGCCCTCAAAATTTCTCATTTCTTACCTGTGGTGGGGTGTTCTACTGCTTGCACATTAGGTCGCAGTATAAAAGCATCTTCAAGATCTTTGAATTACTTTATATATATATATATGTCTTGTTGTCCTGACTCTTGTATATATGTTCAAGGGATTTGCATTAATATTTTGTGCACTTAAAAAGGTAAAATATTTATAAATAAGAATACATTGTAAGAGGCCATGGCATTCACACAGGTTTTGGGATTGCATGGCAAATTTGCTTAAGAAAGATGACAGGGCTCATTCTGAACCCAAAATTTCCCACACCTCAGTGAGGTGTATTGCCAAGAGCCCACAGGTGTACACCACATGAACAGGTGAAAATGTGATTGTGGGTGATGGTGATGACTTCTGTAATCATGTTCTCCCAAGAGTCATGCATTGAAAGGATTTTTGTTTGGTGGGTGGGTAGGGCTGAGAAATCTCTTTGGTGTCAGGGAAAGGTGTCTCATAGTGGTAATAGTACAATATTTTATTTATTGCTCTGGTAATAGTACTAGAATTATATGGGCATGTGATGAGGAGCAGTTTGGGCCAGAATTGTGACACCAGCTCATGTAGTAGGCAGAATCAGATAGCTAGACTCTACCTTCAGATTAACTCCAGTGATTATTTTCAGTCCTTTCTGTATGTATGGAAATAGGTTTTTGAGTATTTTCCAAGCTTGAACTTGTATCACTGTCATTTTGGTTTATACATACGGAAACAGAGATGTTTATTTTTAGTGCTGAAAGCTTCCAAGTCAAGGCAGAATTGAGAGCGATTGGAATGAGAGATAAAATATTAATGTGATTCCATTCACAGTTTACTGGGAAGCTGAGAGAGAGAAGGGAAGTTGCCACCAGATTATCAGGAATTTCTTCTTCCCCTCCACAGCAGTATTTTGTGATCCTCTCCTTGACTGAGGATGACAAATGAGTTTTGTTTGGAATCAAGTTTTGGTTAACCAGGAGGAAGTTAGAAATACCTTAGTTATTGAATTGGACAGTCAGTTTTCTACCATATGAAAGTGTAAGACGTCTGTCATAATTAATAGGTTAAATTAATAAATATTAATTAATAAATTAATGTTTATTGAATAATAAAAGATGACCCTTTTGGTCATGGTGTGTAGTGCATTTTGGGGATGAGTAAGCAATTGTTTGTCACTGCACTCATCGAGTCTGTTAACTGGAATCAATTCACTATTACTGCAACTTCTCCATGATCTGCCCTGTAAAGGAATTGTTTGGTTCAGACTTCCAGCATCAATACAATTTTTAGTGAAGTGTTTCAAAGTAATGATCGATGTGTCTTTACAAAGGGTTTAACTCTCCTCCCTGGATTTTACCAGCCACGATGGACATGCATCCATCTCACTGGTGCTTGGGAAAGGCTGGGTATGACTCTATACACTCCCAGTTTTAGCCACTGAGAATGAGTTAACATAAGCAAAGAAACAGCATCTGTACTTAGTCCCCAGTCTGGTACCTTGCCAGAGGAGGCTTAATGACACTAGATATCTGTCAGCTCTTTGTAGAAAAGGCTCCCCAGGCTGGCCACCGCATGGATCAGGTTCTAAGAAATGTGGATTGCTTCAATAGAGTAAAACTAACTTTGTAATTTCCTCTGTAGGTAGAATGCAGGAATGTAAGGACTTATTATCACAATAATTTGTCTGCTTAGGCTTATAAATGGCAGTATTGTGAACACCGTGTTACAGGAAGTGTGCCCGGAGGTAAATATGGTCGTGGGTATGATTGCCACCAAGTGTGTAATGTTTACCTAGGTGATTGAATCACTCATCTAATAACAAGATGTTGCTGTCTTCAGAGGATTACAGAAAGCACAGTCTTTGAAGGTACTCTGTTGGAACTGATCTGTTGCCCCGGTCAAAGCAATGATGAATTTCAGCAAGACTTGGAGAGCAGGTTTGTGCTGAACTAGAGAGATGCAGTTGTTACTCAGTCTATCTGATCTGGCTTTAAACTGGCTACAAAGTGTGTAGCTTTGGTGTACCAGTAGCAGCATTTCTTACGAGATTCTGTAGCCAAGAATTTTAAATCTTGGTTTGATCTGTGCGTCCTGCAGAGAGATCTGCCACAATGGCATTACTGGTGGTGCTTGAGAGTGAGTGAGCAAATTGTGTCCTCCTTTGGATACCTTGGATTGACAGAAGTGCTACAGAGACTATATGGATTTGGAGGATTTGCTGCTTTTCAGTCTGTTTTAATAACAAATAATGAATCACAAGAGGGTTTATAAAAAATCACTGGTCTTGAACAGATCGCTGTTCATCTTTCTTTTTTTAACAGGAGTTTTAGACAGCCGTTTTAAATTATTTTAGGTTTTTATGTTCAATTTAAAGTTTGATGGAAAATTATCCCACTAGTCTATAATTAGAGACATTACAAGAAGGAAAGGTCCAGGTAATCTAAATAAGGAATAAAGTAAGTCTTAAAACCACCAGTTCCCGTGGAATTCTGATGTAGTTAGTGCCTTATACTATAGTAATGTGGACCAACCAATTACTAAAATACCAAACCATGTTGAGTCTGTATTAGTCTACAGAACTTTTAATAGAGGCAGCTTGCCAGGAGATTACACAAGTGCTCAGGTTCTGTTGGACTTGAGTGCTTAATGATGTTTGTGTAACCAGGAATTCTTACAGTGCCCAAACACCTTGCATCCATCAGGACAGAGCCAAAATCTGGTTTTCTCTGGACATTGTTCCTTCCTTAAGAATATGTTTGCTTGATGATGTTTATGACCTAAAAGTGATGTACTTACCAGAAATGTTTTCTTAGAAGTCACTGTTGATATGGAGATCCATGGTCCACTGTTGATTTTAGAAAGTGAAAATTACTTGCTTTAAGCCCTTTTTAAAACACCCAAAACCTAAAGTGGCACCATTTGTGGTAATTCAGAATTGAATGAGCATGTAAAAGGAAAAAATATGGATTTTGTAATAGCTGAAGTAAATCTATGTTACCTATCCCAGAGTTTCTCAGTCTTTATCATAATTTTTTTCTTCAGCTTCAAAAGTAAGCTTAAAATAAATTTTACAGTATTTGAAAAACTAAAGTGCTTTTTATTCAGTCACCTTCTTTTTGTAAACAGTTTTGTTTGATGCTGTCTTTCGTAGTCCACATTCCTAAAAATAATTGAACAAGAAAATAATGGGATTGGGAGGCAATGGAGGGCACAGATGAAAAACTTCATCTATGTTTGCCCTAAAATGCTTTGCCTTTTGGCATATTGGGAATGGCTTTTGCAGGTGTTTATTTTTCTCCTGCTCTTAGGTGTTAAAAGAATTATTTTCATTTTTTCTGGTTTCAAGCAGTTACCGTTGCCAAAAATAATTATAGCAATGTTCAGTCACTCTTCTATTTCTTGATAAGACACTCTTAGAAAAATTAAATAAGGTGTTCCTCAACAGAAGTTATTTCAGTATTGAAAGTCTCATCATAAGGAAGCTTTTTAGTTAGAAGATAATTTAAAAAACTTTCATTTCACTTCATCTGAGCAGCTGCTTAGTTCTTGTTGATGTTCAGTATTTGGTGCAGTGAGGGAAAAATGGGTGGGTACGTCAATGTTACAGAGTGAACTCATCAAGTGGGGAGTACTTCTGATCTTTCAGCTTGGTTCCTGGGATTACGTTTATATATGTGAAAAAACCTCTGAGCAACAAGTCTGGGCAACACCATTTAGCTAAACTCTTCTGCTTTCATGTGCTCATCCATGTGCTATGGGAGAGGGAAAGTGACTCTTGAGCTGGGTGAGACTTCTGGGGAATTATTAATTTTTCAGTTATGGTGGCCAAGAGAAGCAGTACCAGCAGTACAATGCGATAAACATTCTGTAAGATATCCTGTATCCTAGGAAACACCATGGTCAGTTTTAGCAGCCTGTGCTGTGTTAGAGTTGACATTTGTTCCTCTTCCTGACTTGTGGAGCCTGTAGTTCTACAGGTTTGTTTGAAAGGAATAGTTTTAAGAGCCAATTAAGTTTTGGATCATCTGAGAATAAAAAGAGATGTTACTTCATCTTAATTGAGACTGTTCCCATCTGCAGGTAGAAATGGCAAATACTGTTGTATCAGACATGGCTTCATAGAAGGGTTTTGGATTTGCTTCAATGTCTTGTTCAGAAGTCAACTCAAGATGCACAGGGTCTGTTTTCTGCAGAGTATCAGTGTTTCCTGCAGTGGATACGTAGAAGTGGAGTATTTTTAAAATTGCTCAGGTATTAAGGAAATAACTGCTTTGTATGCCTGCTGTGGGAGATAGTGTGGTTTGAGTGCAGAACCTTATTCCAGTGTGTGTAGTCAGACAGTAAAACTGTGCTGCAAAACAGTGGTTGGCCCATATGAAGCATGTGTTGTGTTGGTCTCTGTGAAGAATCCTGGAAGCTTATCAGTCAGGTTGGCTAGATTGGGCTTCAGAATTCATTTCATGATACGGCATCCACTGGGCTTTACTTCTACATTTTACTGACCATTAGTTAATCTACTTTCAATCAATCAAACATGTGGTTTTTGCACTGTCTGTTTCTTTTGTAAATTGAGCCTGCTGAAGGGGCAGCTCTGCCTGTGCTTTAGTCCTGTGCATTCTGTGATGGCACACTGTTTTAAAGGCCTTTTTATTACTACAGATGAACCTCCCCTCTCTGTTTCCATGCCATGCTTAATATTAATATGTCTTCAGTCTGCCTGCAGCTGCAACATCCTATAACACAAGACAAAAAGAAAAAGGGTCTGTAGTCCTGCTGAAAGTCTTAGACCAGCTTAGTGACAGTCTTGTTCACTTTCCTCTGTATGAAGACTTTCAGCTATCCAGCTATCTCCAGTCTAGGGGTGAGTGTGTTGGGCTTTGAATCCATAAATGTGCCTGAGAAACATTTCTGAAGTCTTCTAAAGGTGTGCCAGATTTCTATGTGAAAATTAAGGCTCTGCAGAATTTGACAAGTAGATGTTTTCCTTTTTTCCTGAGCAAAGTCATAGCTTTGTAAGTGGCATCTGCAAGAGATATCACAAATCCATGACTATCAGTAAAGGTCTCCAGATAGGAATGTTTCTGCAGTGGCTGAAATTATTACATCTAAAAATAAGAACCTCAGTTTCAGAATTGTAGCAGATACTCGATGCCTTGCATGTGTACCTTCCACCTCCTATGGAACAGTACAAACCAAATGCTGATGTTTGAAATTGGTTTGTTTTTTTATGCTGGACCAGAAAACAACACTTCTTTGTCTTGTCCTTTCCCTTCCTGTGTCTCCTGGTCAAATGTGGACAATAAGATAGTATGAACTCCCAAATGGATTTATTTAATTAATACACCCACTCTACAGCAATATCATCCCAGACATTGATTTAGCTGGCATTTTTCTTGTATGCTTTTTTAATTTATCATTTATAACCACCTGTCTTAGAAGATTATATGCATGAACATGTTGGAGAGCATTTTTGTAATAATAAGCTATCCTTTCCTAATTAAAATTTGGTCAACCTAACAATATTATTCCTTTTATCCTCATTTGATGTAAGTTCCTGTATTAATACCTTCATTTTGGATTATCTGTATTTATAATGTCTTTCTTAAGATGTTTGCATTAGCAACACTTAATTTCTGCAATCTGACTTGAATGTGAAGTATTTAACATCGTGCATATTTTATAGTTGGTATGTTTTAATTGTTTAAGTTTTTAGAATTTACTGGATTTGGAAGAATTATCTGAAAGGACAGAACAGGAGGTGGAGTCAAGTGGAGGTGTATCCTCATCAACTCCGCAGTCAGCCCCCATTCCTTTGAGTGCAAGGCAACCCAGCTGTGAGGATTGCTGGCCACACTCACTCTCATCAGAGAGAGAAAGAGGTGGGGGGTGGGGAGAGAGAGAAAATTAGCAAGACAAAATTCCTTTCTATCAATCCTGTCTTTACACAAATTCAGACTTCTGAGTTCCCATACGTGAGTGTGTAACTTAATTTCCAAATTACATGATGAAAGCACATCTGTCCCAAAATTAATACCTCTTGAGAATATCATAATTGTATATACTGAAAATAATTAGTATCTGTAATTTGCAAGTCATAAATGTCTAATTTTTAGCGAAGTTGTTTGTTTCCATTTAAGATAAATTCTCAATTTAATATCCAAAGCAACATTTGACTATACTACAAAGGGGCCAGAGTTGTTTAAAAACAGAGAACCCCCTGGCCCCCCAATATACAGAGGCACAAAATGGCATCTGCTGGTTTCTGTTGCAGAATAAGACATTAGATTTCTGCAGTAAGTTGGTAATTGCTGTAATAATTTTTACTGGATAATATATTTTTTCCATACTGGGCCAATTAATGCTGGATGATCTTGCAATAGAGCTAGCAGATACCAAGCTCCCTGTTACTGACCACCTGTCAAGCACAAAGATTGAATGTAGAATTTGAATTCGGTAGAAATTCTCTTTATGTGTATCTACCTGTGCATCCATCTATCTATCTGATTATGTCATTGAGATTAGTACAACTATTTAGAAATATTAGATACTATTCCAGTCGTTCATGCAGTGTTGATGATGCTGTCTCACACTATTCTTTAGTATTTGCATGTGGTTTTTATGCTTTCTTTAAGGAAGCAATTAATCAAATCCCCCCTCCTTCCTACTGCTTTTTGTGTTTTTTTTTCTTTCTGTGATAAGAGATCACCATTTGTACTGAGTTGTTCCTTTAATGGGGCATTTTTTGGGGATCACCTTGTTAAGATTTTGGTGGTTTTTTTTAACCCCATCAGTTAAGTAGCAGAAATAAGCTGAACTGTGATATGATCTTTGAGAGAGTTTTGTGTACAATTACACATAAGGTGGTTTTATGATCTAACATCCTTTCTCCCTCCCCAAAGTAAAAGGTACTGAAATACCGTGTAGAGAATTCATAATTTAATTTAAATTCTCTATATTCTGGTTTGTCTTTGTTGGCTTCCCAACAAGAGTGAGTCAGGCACACTAAGACTTAGAAAATAAGGCTGTATTATCTGCTAAGAAATGCTCAGGGGTTTCTCCAAAATTGTGTTTTCAGTGTTCGTCCTGTGTCCATTTCTGAAGGGCTTCATGAGGCTCGTGGCACTGTGCCACCCAGCAATCAAATGTCATTCAGAAAAAGGCTTAAATAGCAAATACCTGTTTGAGGAGCATCTGAGACTGTAGTGAAAATAAGGAAAATTATCTAGGGAGTGATTGCAAACTTTCATAATGAAAAGTACATTTAGTTTCTTTGTAAATTAAACTGGATCTTTCCAGACACAGATCTGTGCATGAGAAACCAACATCATTACCAAGGCTTAGTCTCCTATATTGATGGGGTCAATGTGGTTATTGGCCATTTTTGGTTTTTTAGAGACAAAAGGCCTCTAGACAGATCTCTTTCCTTCCCATTCTTTTCACTCTAATTTTAATTGTAGGTAACTCCTTAGCTGCAAGGTTTCCATCCTTCTCCTTGTGGTGAGTCACTGAACTATCTGTAACAGATGAAATGTGACACAGAATTAGGAGTCTGTTAAAAACTCTCTTTTGGCAGCAAAGATCTTCAGAGGCAGCACAACATCCTTAAAATAAGTAAGTTAGTGCAAGAAAGTGCAGTCTCATGGAATCATTGAAAGGGACCCTAAAGATCATCCAGTTCCAGCCCCCTGCTATGGACAGGGATGTCACCCCCCAGGTAAAGGTGCTCAGGGCCTGATCCAGCCTGGCCTTGAACACTGTCAGGGATGTATCTCTCCCACTGTCTTGGTTGTTTCTTCAGATTAATTCTAGCAGACTTCATTAGTTGTTAATAGGATATTCCAGCTATGCCTGAACACTACCAAAGGAGTTTTGCTTTTTATGTCTCTTAAGTGTTTTGGAACTCTTAGAAAGACTCCCTTTGGATTATAAAAATTGTTTAAAAAAATCTAAATTTGGATATTTAATGAGTACATCCAATTTGACTTTTTGGGCAGAAGTCAGTTTCTTCACAAGAAATCTGTAAAATGTCTTGCTGGACAAGGTTGTCTGACCTTATGAGATACCAGCACACACGCAGAGGTAAACAAATTCCTTCATTCCCAGTTCTGTTCTGTGTTGTTGCTTTTCATACTGACTGCTCAGTTGAGATACCTTTCTGTTATTCTCAAACATGTAAGCATACCTAACAGAAGTATTTAATTATTGCGGTTAATGCTTTAAAAACTGTAATTTCAGACTTTTCCTGAACAGGAGAGTTGTGTGATAATTCTTTCAGCTGCTTAGAAAGTTACTGGAAAGTCATGAAATGGTAGAAATATGTTAACTTTTATAGGAGGTCCTTCTACTGAAGAATTCTTTGTTGCATTGCCTAAAGGAAGATGTAGGCCAAATGTTGTTTCTTCTTAGTTCTGTTTTTTAACCCAACATCCTTTTTTTAGAGCAAAGCTGTATTAAAATGATCAGATGATGAAATTCTGCTACTTCTTCAGAGAACCTTGGGGCCAGCCTCAGCTATTTTATTGCTTTTACATTTTTCGCAAGAGAAAGACAAGAATATGCTTTCATTGAACTTCACATGTTGTTTGGCCAGTTTTCTATAATTCAGTAAATACAAATTGTACCCTGGTTATCCATCTATGTCTGTCAAGCAAATTTTAATGGATGAGTGAGTGAGTCAAATTCTATGCATGGAAATATACAAATATGCAAAATATGGGTCTAATTACAAGGCTGCTGAATTTACACAAGGTCAGGTAAACAAGGCACTCTGTAATGATTATTAATTGTTAATAATGCCTTTGGCAAAGCAGATTTCTGCTTTGAACACCTAACAGCTTTGCATTTTTAGTTATATGAAACAGCCATATTGGTCAACTGTTGAAAAAGATAAAAGACCTCACCTCTCTAATTGCTTATTAATTTTATCTGAGTAATGGGAAGGATACTGTTCTAAAAAATAAAAGTATATTCTACAGTTACATGTTAAAGTTCCACAATGAAAATCAAAGGAATGCATTATCATTCATTCCTTAAATAAATGAATAAATTAATTTACAGATAATTTGTTTTCTCATAAGGTAGTCCTAGAAGCTGTTTCTGTCTCATCCTATGTTGTAAAGAGCCCTTTTTGTGAGTCATCATTATTCTTTGAAGTAGTTGGGGTTTTTTTAAGGTGTTCAGTCTATCCTGTCTGAGTTCTGTTGCCCTTTCCTTTACCCTCATCCATGTACCTTTTAAACTTACCTCTCTTTTGGTCAATTGTAAATATTTGTCATGTGGCTGTAAGACAGAAAAATTGGCAAAAAAGGAGAGAATAAAGGCTGAAATGGGAAACATGAGGTTCCATTATTGAATAAAATTGAACCATGCAAATAAAAAGTAATTTCCTTTATATATTAAAATACTGGATTTTAAGGTTGAATGAGCAGTTAATTTGACAGGAATGGTGAAAGTGGTTGTAGGTAGAAGAACATACCTATAACAGATTTCATAGTTTTGCCTGACATTCTCCCCTGGTGTTGCAAGTACAGTTCTCTCCTGTTGCAAGCTATGCAGCAGCCAAAGCTTCTTTCAGCAGTAGTCCTGCTTTCTTTAGCACTGCCACAATCCAAAATGAATGTATTTTGAGGATGAAACAAGTTTGAAGATCATGAGAAATACCAAATTTGGTTTAGATACTGAGAAAATGGTTAATTTTTTAATGTTTGTTGAGTGATTGCAGACCAGTGACACAGACTGGCTAAATAAGAAACTATGGGTTTTATTTAATGAAGGGCTTTGCTCAGTGTCTCTAACATTAGCTGAGTGCTTAATGATTGAAGGAACTTCCTCCAAGACAATCTTTCCAGTAAAACGTTTGATAAGAGATGCAACTGCCTAGTTAGCAGATGACTTTTCTGATAAAACTGAAATGTTTTCATCTGTATGAATGTGTGAGTCTCTGCAGATACAGCTTCTGCCTGGCACTTTGTGTCAAGGAGTTCCAAAGGATATTTGAGAGTTGAAAATATTTCTGGTTTTCACTGCTGTGGTTTTGTCATCTTTTCAGCTTCACTACAATTCTAGTTTGAATTGCAAAGAAAGGTAAACAAAACAACAAGTTTATCATCTGTACACTGTATTGTTCACATTTGTAGGCTTTCTTTTGTCAACTTCTGTTTTCATGGACTGTCTTTTGCACTCCTTTTGTTCCTCTTTTGCCAGGATAGTGGTGGGTGAATATCAGCAAGCACTGATGTTCTCTTAGGTGAGCCATGGTTTTCATGGGCACACAAAGGCCATAACTGTTTACCAAAATCCTTTTCATCTTCTGTTTTCTCAGCATTCAAGTATAGAATTGCTTGTAGATTGTTTTAGTGCTACACATGATCAGACATAGGGCAGCAATTATATTGAACATTTTTCAGTTTCTGATGTTAATCTTCTATTATTCTGTTAATCCTGAGAATTTGTAATAAAAATCTTTCCATTAGTCAAAATTTGCCCTTTTTTGTGATACTCTTTGTGCCATGCTTGTTGTTCCTATCAAGTTGCTCTTCCTTATTTTCAAATGTTAGCAGAAAGTGATGTTATTTCACAATCTCTGTTATGTTTATAACCACAAAAAAAAAATTATTCTATCATACTTTTTTTTATTTATAAGGCTGGTTTTGTTGTTCTTCTTTACACTGGTTTCTTCTGTCTGGTTTTAGTAACGTGCCCAGAATTGTAGACACCATTTCAAGCAAGGCCTCTCTGCTGCCTTTATACAGACAAATGATTTCTTTTAGTCCTTTGTTCAGTTTTTTTTCCCCTCTGCTTTTTTCCTTTTCATTCACTTTTCCTTTTGATTAATGTATTATTTTAGCATAATTTTTGCCTTTCAGCATCAGTCTCTTACTGTGAGCTAACGTTTATCATTCTCACATCTCTTCTCCATCCTCCCCTCCCCAATATGGCCAGTATTATCTGTGCTGGTTTTTTATATTTATGCTCTTTTATGACTTTCTATTTGTCTGTTGCATTTCTGAATCTTTTCTATTTTCAACTCTCGCAAGAAGTTATTCCAATTTGTATGTAACTGTCACCTAAACAGTTTCTACTGTTGATTGTTTTGGCTCTGAACAGAAAGCCTGGGTGGTAAACAGCCTTATAAGCTTAGCAGAGGCTAAACTTTCCCATCTTTCACCATGAAGAACTCTCAATTCTGATATGAATTATTTGTCTTTTCTCCTACGTCAGTGTTAGAGTTAGTCTGGATTCTTGCTGGCAGATTGAGTCTGTTTGGGTCAAGCTGACCTCCCCCAGAAGTTTTGTCATTTTGGATTTCTGTAGGGATCTCATTCTTACTTTTCTAACATTTGTTTTATACCATGCTGCTTATACCAGTACATAGATTCTGCTTAGATAAGTTTTATTACTTTCTGTGAATTCTTTAAATTATCAACCTTTTCCACTGTTTAAAAGGTACTTATGAGTATATGGAGGTTTTTTGATAATTTTGATCATGAGAAGTATTCCTTAGATTAAATGTGTGGTACTTATTTTTGCTGTGGTACAGGCAAAAAAAAGTATAAAAGCATAATTTGATGACTTGGACCAAGTTTGAGGCAATTTGTGCTACTGATTGAATTTTGGAGTTGCAACTTTTTCTTTTGCTAATTTCAGTAAAGTAAAGGTATAAGGTACATTGTCACCGATATATTTTTATTTTATTTTATTTTTTCCCCTTCAACTTTTATGCATATTGAGAAGTTCAGTCTGCTTTGCAAACACGTACTAATGCTATAATATGTTTTCCCATATCTCCCTTCTCAAATTTTTACTGTTATTGATTGAAGATTCAATTGAGAAATGTGTTTAGAACCCTGCTTTCTGTGGTAATCATAGAAGTCAGTGGGAAGACAAGAAAATTGTATTGAAAGAAATTGTGTGCGTGTGTGTTTTGTGTTTCAGCATAGATTATCTCTGCCAAAATAATAGCTGTCATTTTGTTCTTGTTATATTAGTGGCCTGTAGCTTACTACTACCCCTTTTGCCTTGCTTTTGTCCATTCGTCTATTTGTGAGTAGAAAAAGAATTTTGTGAAGGGCCATAATTTGGGGGCTTTATTATGCTAATAAAATCAATATTTTTGTTATCTATTTAAATTAAATATTCCAAGATGGTGACCCCACTCTACCCTGGTATCAAAGCTGCAGACCTTAACATTCAGTGACTTTGAAACTTGAGTTCTGTTTAGAATTTCACGTCATGCCTGTCGCAGGAGAAAAAGATGGAAAATGTATACTCTGAGCCTATAGGACTTCCTGCAGTGCTTATTAATCCTTTATGGATCATTTGAAATGTTTCTAGTTTATTTAAGCTTTGGTGCTTGTATCAGATTGTTCCTGCAAAAAAAAAGGGAAAAGAGATCATGCTTTGAATTTTTAAAAATGATCTCACTTTCAAGCAAAAGCACTTTTATGCTCCATTAGAGTTGAATTTGCCAAACTCTTACATCGCATTAACACAAGCTTTACTGGATAGATAAACGTGTTGTTCAGGGACTGACTAGAACTTTACCAAACTGCATATTAAGATTTTGTCATCTTGCAATTTTTATCTTGAATATTTTCATCATGCAAATAGAGGGATCAGACAAAATTATTTCATTAAGAAACTGCACGGCACAGTTTTTATGTATTAACAGAGGATCGAAAACAGGCACATCAAATTTGATTGTTGGGTATTAGACCAGAGTCTTGTTAAACTCCCAAGTGTGCCATCTTTTGCAAAGAACCAGTTAAAGTTTATGCACATAATTGAAGCTTTGCTTTTTGTGTTTTGCTGCTGTGATAGAGTTTTAGAATAAATGCATTATGATTTATAGGTTGTGGAAAAAAATTCTGGATCCACAGGCAGGAGAGAAAAACTCTGGGCGGAATTATCTTGGTGTAATTAAGGAGAAGTCTCCACGTGAAATGCAGTAGCAGATGGGAGAGCTTGGCATTGAATTCATTGCACTGGGATAGAGAGGCCATCAGAGCCCTTCAGGATTGGTCTGAAGGTTAAGATATCCAGGTCTTTTTTTCTGGGATCATTTCAATATATATTTTCTCAATATATTTTTTTTTGCTTAACTAATAATTATATGTATGAATGGTTGTGTTCTCACTGTAAGTGCTACTTTGCAGGAACTTTTTTGTTGTTGTGTTTGTTAGTTGAACCAAGATTTTTATAATAATGCATTATATCTTCTTGTTTTACTATTTCTGGGATATTTTAATATGCTACCTGCTCAGAATTATGTTTTTCAGGTATGGGTTATTCTGCCTTAAAAATCAGCACCTTTAGAGCAAAATGGAAAATTACGTGTTGTTATTCTCCAAAAAGTTTCTTGTAAGAAATCACACTCATTGTTAGAATGTTAGCTTATCTTTTTCAGTTTCTTTTACTTTGTGTGTTTTATTACATATGAGAGTGGATTAGTATCAATATGAAGTAAAAACACCTTTTATGTGTTTATATCCTCTTACAAAATGCTTATTACCATAGTAACAGAGGGGGCCTATAAGCTTAGTGTATTTCTTTAAATATTTCTAAAACATACATAAAGTATTCTGTAGGTATTACACCCATACATTATGTGTGTATGTGATCTTTAATTCCATTTACAAAACCCCTCACAACTAAAAAAAAAAAAAAAAACCCAACCAAAACCAAACAAACGAAAGCCACCAAAGGAAACAAAACTATTTGGAGTATTAGCTTAAAGTTTCACACACTGTTTTTCTAAGGATGTGTTACCTGACTTGAATTTCCATCCACAGAAATTCAAAAAAAGGAAATTTTAATTTTATGTGGGTGTTTGTTGGTCTGTGTCACATATGTAAATGCATGCAGATACATGTATACACACACTGATTCCATCTGATGGAATTTGGGAAACAGTTGGAATATTTTTTCCCTGAAAATATAGGCTGAGTAATCTGAATTGTTGCTAGTGTTTGCTTTTAATTTGTTTGCCCACCTTTCCCATCCTCTGACCTCTCTCATTTGTCTCTTGCTGTCTTCTTGAGTTCTTGAGAAATTAATAACACCTGAGTTATGCTAAAGCCAATTTAAAAGGGAAAAAAAAAGTCCTTAAAGATAGGTGTTTGAGGAGGGGAAGATTTAATTCAAAAAGATCAGAGGTAACTAATCAGAGAAGTCAAGGTAAATTATTCTGGTTAACAAATATCTGGGTGCTGAGGGGGTGGCATGGGTGTCTTCATTCTGCTGCAGATGACTCTTTCTAAAGACAGTGGTCTTCCCTGGGCCAGGCATCAGTCCGTGCAAAGGGTGGCTCAGCCTTTCCCTGCCGTACACGAACATCAGGACTGGCTTAGGTGGAATTCACACCTACACTTTACATTGTGATGCAGGGTGAGAAGAGAGGTTCTACCAAAACCTTCTCCATGTTTCCCTGCTGGACATCTCTGGCAGAATTGTGCCAGCCACACCAAAGGTTGCTGCTGGTCACATGGGGTGTGATGAGAGAGGCAAAAGCATTTTGGTGGCTCCTGTTCAGTTCAGGTTCACCAGCTGTGTGCCATCAGCACACTCACCAGGGGTGGATGCTCTGTGCTCCATCACACAGCTCATCAGTAGAAGATCTGAGTGGGACTGGACCCCAGGGCTGTGCTGCTGTTTACTGGTCTCCAGCTAGAGTCTGCTCCACTGGTCACTATGCTGGGCCCAGACACTGAGCCAGTTTTCAATCCATCAGGATTTTCTGAGCACTGGCTGATGTTATTTCTTTCTTCTCTAGATTCAAGTACACTATGCTGCCTGTTGCTTTTCTCCCATCAGTATACCTACTTGTTTTTCTCAGGTCACCCTTCAGTCCCCTTTTGTGATGGTGAGAGAATGCTCCTCAAGGTCTGTTGCTATTATTCTTTTTTCAGCTCCTTCAGACATTGTTTATGGCTCTTCAGCATAGCAGGTTTTTTTGGTTTTTTTCTTTTTGACTCTTGCCACCAGAATTGTATGTGGTCCAGTATCATTCTCATCCATGTGCTTGAAGAAATTCAGCTAATTTCTCATACTCAGTTCTTCACTATTCTGTCTCCACATCTTGCTAGATCTGCCTTGAAAGCTGATGTTGAAGAACTTGTGTGCCATGACTCCTTTTCAGGTGGTAATTTCTGGCATAATGTATTTCCATTCTGTAGGGCTGAACTGAAGTCTTTGTTCCCAGTGTGTTGCTTTTGTTTTGCTGAACTAATGTGTATTTTGTGTCAAATGAACAAGGTTTTCCAAAACAATTTCTCCATGCGTATCATTAATTGCTGTTCTGCTTTTGTCATTTGTGAATTTTGTCTAAATTGATTCTTCTCTTCTACTAATCAGTGGTGTAAAAAGAGTTAGTGTAACCTTTTGTTGTGATACACCTGCAGCAATCCCTCTGCCTGCCATGTTGAGAAATGCTTACTTGACTGTCATCACTTTGTGCCTCATAGACAGTTGATTTTTTGAGATGCTTCAACTTTGCACCTCTTAATCCATTTCATGTGTACTTCATTAGCACGTGCAATGCTGATTTAATGCAGTGTCCTTTGGAAGTTAATCAAATGTCATTCAAGAGATTATTTGTAATATATCTGCCTTTCTTGACCAAACCTGTAATGAACTGCCATGTTTGTTTGAGGCTTTTCTATATAAAACATTGACTGGTGTTAATTCTGTTGCTGTTCTTAAATCCTTGATCACTTAAAGTCTATATCAGTATTTCTGTTGTTTTTCCTCAGGTTATGATACATAGAAATAGTTACATGGATTGTTCTGATTTGCTTCTGTAACTATTTCAAGGAAATCTGTTATTTTGGTTGATATTGGGTCTCAGTCATTTGAGGCAACTTCGAGGGTTGGCAAGTTCAGCAAGTAACATATCATCTTGGCTCTAACAGGACTGTTGAGTTCCAGCATTTGTTCTATGAATATGCTGAATTTTGAGGACCTATTAAGTGTTTTCTTCTTAGCAAATCAGAACATAGTTTTTTATGCTTATTTGCTACTATGCTGTTACTGTGCTTTTTCAAAATACAGAGAAAAGTTGCATTTCTGATCTTTTTCTGCTGTAAACTTTTTTTTTCCATTACATTATTTCTTTATTTCTACATTCTTAGTTAATATCTAATTTTCCTTATTAGTGTACTACTTTGGGAAACTTCTGATTTATGTCAGCAGCTGTCAACTTCCAGTCTCCATTTTTTATACTTACATTTTACACATGCAAATTAAAATTTACTTGTCATTTTCTTTACCTTGAGAGAGAGGACTTTCGAGTTGTTTGGAACTGTTCTTTTACCTATATGAAATATGATGAGGTCATAACATTAGTTTCTAAGTTGTCGCAGTCTTCTACTCCAGACATTTAATTTTTCTTTACCTGTCATAATGAAATTAAATATTCTCTAGATTTTAGAAAATACTTGTTCTAGAGACATGGGGCAACATGTGGAATGTCTGCTACAAACTCAACCTACACCATAACAGCAGGGTTTTTTTCCAGCAGACAGCATGTAGCAAGTAACGTGTTGTGCTCTCAAGAGTTTGCAGTTGGAAAGCAAAGCTCCCCTGGGCCATAAAATTTCAGTATTGAGCTGTTGACTTTAAGGGCCTTTCAGGTCTTGGTAGCAGCTAACCTTTATAAAAAACAAAAGCATAATTCGTTTGAAGGATCATCCTTTACATGCTGATTTTATGCAGCTTGTTCTTACTGGGTGTGATTTACTAAATAAGCGTTTTGAGTGTTAGGTTAAAACAAAAAAAGTCACTGCAGCAGCAATGTTGTGTTATTTTGCTTTCTGTGTCTGTCACCAGAAGCAACAGAAAACAGTCAGTCTCTTCTCCATTCTCATGTTTTTTAGTTCAATGGGTTTATGACAGGCCTTTATTTCTGTTGAGTTGGCTTTTTTTTAGTGCTTACTCAGGAGCATCAATTTTAAAGGTCCATCTGGTTACTTTAGTTGGTGTCCAGAATAGTTTAAGAGATTTTCAAAAAGCCAGCACACAAAACTCCCCACTTTCTGCTGTGTTCTTCCTGAACCCTTGTCCTTCTGATTTTCTTCATACTAGCCTCAAAGCAGATTTTAATAAAATTTACCATGTATTACATGGGTATAAGTTCTGAAAAATTAAGTTATAAAATTTTTAAGTATTGCCACGTTTTAGATGTCTGCCGTGCTATTTTGAATGCCAAATTCATCTAAAGTTGAATCTTGGCTGGAATTTTAACCTAAAATGGATTAAAATTTTTTCAAAATTAAATAAAACATGTTTTTTCTGTCTTCAGCTAAACCACAGCAGCTCTTCAGAGATGCTGTTGTTTCTTTCTGACTTCACTTGGCTGCAGGAGATCAGTTCTTTATAGCAAGTAGCAGATACACTCAATTTATAATCCTTTGAAATCCTTAATTATTAATAGAAAATACATAAACTCTCTTAAAATTGTGTATCCCTTTGACGTCAGGTCTCAGTCTGGAGCAGATGGTGTGCCTTGTATGGAGATATCCCTCGGAAGGCATTTGTAATTGACATGGAGGTGATATGAGCATCAGTCCCTTCTGAGGAAGTGAGGAACTCTGCAGTCTGGCAGTAGTGGAAAGGCTAATGAAGTCAAAGTCAGTAGGGAGGCAGAACAGGAGCTTTCTTCAAAAAGAATAGGCAGGTCTAAGGCAAAGTTTGAGAACAACTGAAGGAGACTGGAGGAAAGAGTTCTGGGCAAGTGTTGAGAGGAATTACAGAAATGAAAGCCTGAGGAGAGGCCAAGGAGGAAGCCTGACCATCCCATAATACTTCACAAAAGGTTTTTTGAGATTTCTTAAACTAATCTTGATGCTTAGTTTAATTAATGGTAGCAGGAAGAAAAATCTCATTTAAGGTGAAGTTAAGTGGAGCAGTGTATGTTTATTATCTCGGAATAAAGTATGCTACAGATTTGGTTTAATTATTCCAAATCAAAGTTCCAAGAAAAGTAACTTGGAGTTTAAATGTAACATCTTGGTGTATGAACCTGCCTAGCGAGGTCGTGAGAGGGGAAATCTGTTGCAATATAAATCGTTCAGTTGAAGCCCACAGTCATGCTTGAGTTATAATCACATGCTTATTTTAAGACATTGCAGTAAAAGCAGTGTTAATGTCATTCAGGTGACCTTGCACACCCAAAATTTTGGTGCTATGGCTTTGAAGTCTTTAACATTTGGCTATGAGGAAGAGTAGATATTTTATCTTTCTTTTTTTCCTTGGTTGTCTTTTGTCCTCTAAAGAAAATCCATCTAAATTTGATAATTTTACAAAATTTTAAGAAAAATTTGTAGTGTTGAGCAGGGGCCTAGGCTTGATTAATAATTAAAAACCAAGAAAAGCCCCATAAAACCAAGAAAGCAACCCAAAAATGCTTGCAAGAATTGACTGTAGATAAGGAAGAGAGACTGGAGTATGGCACATGAGATTGGAGTGGACCCAAGTGACTGTAGGTGAAACTAAAAGCAAAGAAGCTGAATTGACTGGAGTTGATTGAATTAGAATTATTCAAATATGGTATCTGCTGGATAAGCACCTGGCTGGGCAGATGGGATTGAAATAGCATGAGGAGGCAGGTGTGGGTGGAGATGGCCTGTGAAAGTTTGGGCACAAAAACCAAGCAGTTATATTGGAATGTGATTGGTTAAATAGAAAAAGGAAAGCATGAGAAAATTCATAAATATTTTCCTGCCTTTGCTGTTGGAGAATACTGGGCAAAATGCAGTGCTTTCAGAGGAGACAGAAAGTTACTATGGGCTACTCTGTTTATTTCCAGAAGCAAAACCTGTGTATTCCTTTAAATACTGTTTTGAAGAAGAATGGATTTTTTAAAAAGATTTAAAAATAGAAGAGAGATTCTGATACTACAGAGTTGGACATTTAAAAGTTGAACATGGAGAGTGAATACTGCTTGCTTAAGTTTAATGCAGGTAATTTATGAGTGGTGTTATCCCTTTCTGTGTTTTTTTCAGTGTGTACAGGTGGGACAGCACTGGTTAGATGAGCAGCTGGTGTGTATTTGTTTCTCTCCATTGCATAGTGGATGCTTTGACCTTATTGAATGCACTCACTGAAACTTTGGCTGGGATTATTTATTTTCTCATGGAGTTTTTTGTGGCACACTTACTGTAGGATCAAGTGGCTCTTAAAAATCATCTTTACAAGAGCCGTTTGTTAAGCGACAGGCCAATTATTATTTCTGTTTGTCAAAGAGATGAGGCACAGGGGAATGAACATTGAATGCGTTCATAAGTTTGGGTGCCCAATTTGTGGATCAAAGGACCTGTGTTTTCAGTGTATGGTACTGAGTAACTGCCTGAAGAAGAACTTTCAGGTTGCAGTTGGGTCTGAAGTGATTCCTGAGGTGCTCATAGCTTGTGGGTCTGTTCAGTGAACTGGAAGTGGCTTGTCCAGCAGCACAGAGGACCTGTGTAGTGGCAGTGGTGCATTTCAGCACCCTGGGGCCACCTTCAGTTGACTTTAGCACTTTGTTTTCATATCTTTCATTTTGCTGCATCCTCTCTCCAGTGTTCCCAGCACAGAGGGATGCAGCAATAGCTCTTTTTCACTTCATAAACGTGTTTTATTGTAAAGGCAATCCAGTACTTTAAAAAGAATTAAAATATAGATATGGCCCTTTAAATTGATACATGATTTGTACATACAGTGAACTAAGATGAGGATTACCTTGGCTTCTGATTGCAGGCTTCTTGAGCTTAATGTATTTGTCATCCACTCTGTATGTGGAAATCTATTGCTAAAGGGTGCCATTGCATTTCACAAGCAACATATGCATACATCTGATGACAGGATTTGGTCTGTATAAAGGCATAACTTGTTTTTATTAATGATATAATGAAAATTAGGCTCTCAACTATTCAGTCAGCACACTGTGGCATAATAAATGTTTCAGCACAGAACTTAGGTTCCAGTAAAATATAGCAAATTCATTGTGACATCCATTGGTAACACTGTTTTCAGCAATTTTTTTTTCTTAGGCAAAATTACTTCTCTGTATTTCCAAGATACATCTCAGAATTTGGTTTTAATGTGATTTCTTGGAATCTTACTAGAAGCCTGTACTATAATTTACTATACTGTAAATTATACTGTAACAATAAGTTCTTTACAATTGTAAAGAAATAAAGTTTAAAAGTATTAATTTATTGTATATTATAATTCTATCCATTGGAAAATGTTTTAATACTGTAGGTATTCTGTTAGAAGCTACCCAGTCTGATAATTTTAAGAGATTTTTTTTTTCATTTTAAGCAGCTGTTTCCTCTCTGATTTGGATTTTAATCATGACTTGACTTAAGCTTTCATGTCTTATTTAAATGCTGCCAGGAGAGAACTTGAGCACTAGTTACTTAATTATTTGCTGTACAACAGCTGCTAATATTAAAAAGGGGGGAAAAAACCCACAAAAAATGCCATCTCATCTTTAGGTCTGCTACGGACAAAAAAAGCAAAGGCAGGGAGGATGACTGTAGCTACCCTGTCTGCTTGGCACAGTCTTCCTCCTCCTCCTCCTCCTCTCTCTCTCACTTTCAGTTTTCAGTGTAATGAAGAGCAGGAGAACAATATTCTGTAATTAAGGATTCCATTAAGTTGAAGAAAAGAGCAAATGGAGTTGTTTGTTCTCCTAGCTGAAAAAATTTGTCTGGGGTGGGGGTTAGTGGTAGTAGTGTAGAAAGAGAGAGAGGTGGGTGGAGAGACTAAGTCAGGGCTGTTTGTTGAATATACTGTTAAGGACTGTTACCATCCTAATTAATCAAGTTAGAAATTACAGCTGTAGTCGGTTTCCCCCCAATTCTTGTTATCAATTTTCTTCTCTTTTGAGACAAAGCAAATATAAATTTTGTGTTCATTTGTCATTCGTTCTTTGACTTCAGCATCTCTGAAAATAACAATGTAGCACAAAAGACCAGTATTTACCTAGTTGTAATGTGGGTTGCCATGGTGTTTTGCAAATTATTGCAATTATGTTCACCATGCGAGTCGCCCTTGGTAACTGGCGAAAAAACTGATAATCCTGTTTTGAACAAAAGGTCAAATTGCTGAATAGAAAGTCTTGATTAACTAAAAGATGTACAAAGTGGAATTATTTCCTACCATTCAGAAATAGTTCTTGATCGGGTTTGGGGGAGGGGGTGAGTAAGTACATCTGATTACTGAAGTACAAAGCATTGAAAGGATGTTGTCTTGAGCCTTTCATGTAGTCTTAATGGTGGCTTTTTTGTCAAATTTACCCATTTGCGGCATTGAAAGAGGCAGCTGCATTTAAGCTTGAGAGATGGTGCTTTTTCAAGAGTTCAGTGCATGGAAAGTTCTCAGCAGTATCTGCAGTTTACTATTAGACCTTGGGCTATTAAAACTGATGTGCTGCATTTGAGCCCATAGCTCTTGGTGCTTGTAAAACCCTCTGACTGATGATCTAATAAAGTGCTCTTACCGGACAATCTCTGATCAGATACTTTAGGGGAGAAAAAAAAATAACCACAGCTCTGAAAAGGGTGGAGGTAGAAACACATGGCTGGACTGAAAAGTTTGCTTTTGTAATCTCTGGTGGAAATGTTAGTAAATAAGACTTGTGCATTCTGTTTAAGTATTTCAAAGGCTCAGTGTATTGTTCCAGAATTCATTTTTATTTACATTTACAGAAGCAAAAATCAAGCAGAAAATATGAAAAGTTTTTCATAATGACCAATCTTCAACAGTTAAATACAAGTATATAGAGGGGATGGTTTCCTGCACTTTAGTTCTGTGAATTTTCTTTTGTCTTTCCTTTATCATTCTTGGGATGGCAGGGGAAGAGAGGGAAGAGGTGAGGAGGATTATTGAGTTTTCTTTTTCAATTATTTCTACTTCTTGTTTTTTAAATAGTACCTGGAAATTAATTCTTAAAACTTTGGAGAGCCTGTGTGAGAGCAGCATGAAAGCAAAGTAAACCTGAACAAGTTTGTGGGTTTACATTGTGCATCACCTAGCAACCCCCTGGCTCAGCCAGTTCTCTCGTCTGCCCCCAGTCCTGTTTACAGACCATTCAGACTGCTCTTCGAAACCATGAAAGATATTCAGTTTCATTAGTGCCTTTCTCAAGGAGAAAATAATTAAACTTAAATGAACAAACACTGCTTAGTGATGTTTTAAAGTTCTCTAGTTTAAGGTGACCAGACTCTGGAGACCCCTTTCTCTGCCATTACCTTTAACTCTTTTGAGCTCCTCTGAACTTACATACCCATGTACATGTGTTGCCACTTGTAAAGTTTTTGGAACTCTGTTAACTCCTTCAGCATTCATAGATGTTCATAACGTAATTGCAAAGATAAATGCTTCATATAAACAATCTTTTTTTGTTGATACCAGCCTGATATTTATACTAGAGTTGATGAACCTTACTGTAGGTGCCATGTATATGAGCAAAACCTTTGTGTTCGATCTTACATCTCATGTTTTGCAGCAAGTTCAACATGACAAATCTGAAAAATTGAAGGACTGTACAAAAATTTGAGGTTAGAAGGAAGATAACAGAATTGTGTCATGATTGGGGGCAGTAGAGTGTTTTTAGCTGTCTAACCAAACAAGAGGCATAGTTTTTAAGAAATCTTTTGAATTCTTACTGTTTATATGTTGCTAGACTCCTTGACAAGCAATGCATGGATGGGCTGTATGAGCTCTTTGTGCTTTGTTGGTAGTTGACAAAGCAAAATTCTTTCTGCAGCAAGGTACTGTACTTAGTTGTGACCTATTGTAGCCTAAGAATATGGCTTCCTTTGAGTTGTGTGAATAGGGAGAGTATTTTGGCAGAATGGACTTAAATATCCTTCTAGAGGTTTTCACTCTCGGTACAGAAATCCATAAGGCTTCTTTCACGGATCCTTTTCTCAATTTAGTTTTCCATGTGTAGTCATTTTAAGTATGTCTTCTCTCAGTTGCTTGCTCAAAGTCCATTTTAGCGGTTTTCAGTTTGTCTTAAGTGAAATAAAATTGTTGGTAATAGCTGGGTCTCTTTGTGAGTGGTGTGCTAGCCTGAGAAGACTTTTTAATCTTTTGTGGTGTGTTTTGGTGCCTAGAACCTTATTTTAGTGAAGGTAAGAAGACCTGGGTATTGGATTTGATGTGAAGTAAAGCAGAAAATATTTGCTAATTTAGTTTGTAATGTACAACTGTTAAAGTTGGAATTTGTCCACTTGTGGTGCTATTACATGTGCTAAAATGAGGGCCACTGTTTGCATCAAATCTATCACAAGGGTTTGGAGTGCTCTATTATCCTTTCAGCAGGCTGATGATGGAACCTGGGCTTTGCACAAATGAGATCAATAAGTTTCAAATAACTTTTATGAAATGACATGTGACTGTACATCTAAAGGTATCTTAAAAAAATCAATTTTTAATAACATGTAAAACTCTTACATTGACCTCCAAGATATTTTTCACTTATGTCTTGTTTGATAATTTTGTTTAAAACATTTTTGATGTTAGCTTGAGTGTTTCAGTTCTTGGGGGAGGGGGGAAGAAGGCTAGGGTGCATTTCTTGCTCCTTCAGTTATCTCCCTTTGATCACATACACACACCTCCAATACTTTTATTGGTAAAACTGGTATGACATTGCTGAGAATAGTATTATCTTGAAAATAATGAAGTTTTCTTTCGATCTTGATGGCTTCCTTCTTTTTAATTTTTTCCCCTGTTATGCATTAGAATGCAATTCAAGTTCTATAATTTTGAAATATTCAGAATTACAAAATACCATTCTTGAAACTCTGCAGGCTTTCATTTTTGGTAGCCTCTAAACAGGGACTTGATGTTCTGTGGCTGACTTTGCCTCATAACAGTTGCATATCTCACACTAGAGGCATTGCTGGTTGGACTGTGAGATAATGCAAATTCTGAAGGAAATACTAAAAAGTATGCTATGGGACAGAATTTTGTTGTGGGTTAAATCCTCTCAAATTTCTGGCCATTTTCTATAAAATCCAAAGGGGAGTATTTTGGATATTTAGGATCAGTGCACTTGGCAGCTTCACTTCTCAAATGGCCACCTGGAATCTCTATCAGAGCTTTTACCATTCTAGTATCACCAGCTTTTTTCAGATAGAAGGACATTTTGTGTTCTGAGAATTTCAGGGAGTGTTTATGTCCTCCTTCATGCTTTCTTTAAGGTAACAAGTCAGTGTAGCCACATTGCCTTTAATGACAGTTTGTGTAGTTGCTTTGGACCATCTGTCTGGTCCTGTGAAGGTGTAGTTCCCATTGATGCCGGGTGCCTTTGGGGTGGCAGCTTTCCAGTGGGAACAGAGACAATAGATATGAATGTCTCTGAGAACAGGAATGTTTTGGAGTGGGTGTCCTCTTTTGCCAGCACTGAGTGTTAAAGTGATCACTTGCCTTCCACTAGGAAGTTACTGGCTGATAGCATCCTTTAATGTGGGTCATGTGATAATAATACTGGATATATAACCAGTCTTCTCCAGGACCTGTACTGCTTTCAAGTAATACACTTTCAAAAGCATATTTCCTCATTTAAATGACAGTTTTGTATTTTTCCAAAGAGATCACGTCTGTCTGTTCATCACCCTAGATAATGTGGAATTCTGAGGAGGAGAGTGAACCTCCAGGAAAAGAATTTCCTTTCTTTATATGAGTTTTTGGTATCCACTCCACCTCACAACTGAATTCTGATCAGTTATTCAGGCCAAAATTCAAGAGGCTCTGAAAATAAGGAAATGCTTAGAAAAGCAATTTAATTCGTGTCGTCCAACTTCCATTGAAGTGAGGCAGCATGAAATGGAGTGTGAAATGCTGTGGTCACTGTTTACATTTTCCTTAAATTGGATGATCAGGTAACATCACACTAAAAATACTCTTACTGGGAAATGTAACCTGTTTTTTTCTGGATGAGAAGCTAGCTACAGTATTTTTTGTACAGAAAAAGAAAAGTTAATATTAAGTCAATGCCCAACAGTGACTTGATAAAACAGGTTCTTCTCTTGTGATCTGAGTAGTCATATACCATGTTGGATCTGTGATCAGGTTTCTAAATGCATTATAGTTAGCTTTATGTATAAATTTCAGGAACTAATTTCAGTTGTTGTTACTGTAATAGCTCTAAAACTATTTGCATTGCCAAAATGTGCAGAACAACTAACAAAATATCAGAGAACATAGAATCAGCATTCCCTGGGTAAGGGATTGAAGCTGTAGGGTAAATGTATAAAGAATTCATGCTAACCTAAGATGTTCCACTCTTCTAAGCATATGCTGCGATATCTTCCAGCTGCAAGAAGCTTGGCAGCATGTTTAACATGGTACCTATTCCACTTAAAATAAAAATATAAAAGCTCCAGTCAGCTAGCATCAATAGTGGACTCTTGACCCAGCTCCTTTTCTAAAACAATTTATTTGAAGAGTCTGTAAAATATCAAACGAATTTGTTATTCAGAGATGATTAAATGTCACAGCGGTATAAAACCTCAAAATATTCTTGAAAATCATCTTTGTCTTATATACTCATATTGGAGATTTCAACTTAGTTCTAAGATGTTTTTGACTTTGTAGTTTCAGTTGTGCCTGACAGAGAGACTTTGCACATGCTCTTTGCTGTAGAATTCTTTTCCATTTTAAAATTCTCAGATGGAGTTCAGACATATCTCTTCTCCAGCATGGGATCTCTTGAACATAACATTAGGGCTTTTGGTTTAGTACAATTTGATCTCCTTGTAGTAACATATTAAAGAAATGGAGAGAGCTTCTCCATCAAGTTTTTGTTGAAGTGAAAAGAAGGCTGGAATGCCTGATACATCAATAACAGTGTCTCTCCATATACTACTTTGAGATCTCAGTATGTCCAAGCTGTCTGATGGAAGAGGCTTTACAAGTCCCCTGGATTTCCTTCATAGATAAATTGAGATCTTTCTCATGGTGTCACATACACATATTTTCTTTAGTGCTTGGTAACTGATTTGCTTGGAAAAATACCGAGCTTTGAAAGATCCTGAAAAAGTTGCTGACCCAGAATTCTGCATCAGTGATTGCTTTTAACTTCATTATTCCATTTTTTTAGGGTTGGTTTGCATGATTCTTGTAAATAGTGTACCTGTTTAATACTTACCAAGGAGATATTCCTTGATAGGAAAAATGTCAAAACAGATAAGATGCTCCTTTATAAGGCCTTTTTTCTGATTGTGGTCATTTTTCTATGGGGGGATGGAAGAAGGAAAGCCTGATGGCTCATTTTCCAGACATATTATGCTCTTCTGTGGCAGCACATTTTTTTTGTTTCCCTCAAACTTCTTTTTTTCTTTTAAATTTATTATTAATAATATTTTTTTAAATTCTAAGATAATTCAATTATCTTAGAATTTTGCCTTTATGAAGAATTTGCTTTGTATTTTCTTTCCTGTGCCCAAAGAGGAGAGTCGGCTTTTAAACATAATGAGGTGTCCCTTTCATATGTCCATCCAATCCTATATAAATTCAGATTATCTCATCTCCAGGTTGTTTCCATTAGTAGCTGCAAGGTCCAGAGGAGTGGCCGTGTCCCCTCAGGTTGTGGTGGGACACACAGACTTGACAAAGTCAGATGTCTGAGGGTGTCACCTGTGAGGAACCTTCCTGATTTGAGTGTGCCACACTGGCTCTGCTTTGGTGCTCTCACAGGTCAGTTCCTCCATCTGTAGGATCGTTCAGGCAGCTCTCTGATGTTTCTTTGTGCTTGCTCTGGAGGGACATTCAGGATGAAGTGCACAGAGCAGGCAGGCACCAGGGCTCTGCAGAGTCACTGTTCCTGCAGGAGAGAGGTGTGAGTCTCTGACTGTGCCAGTTCTGACCTCAGCAAGTCCTCCATCTGGAAAAACCCTTTCAAATGTTAAATGAGTCTGTGACTTTCTTCTTGTGTCAGCAGCAGTAGAATTGGTTTGTTTATAACAGTGCATCCTCTGAGGTTTTAATCAAGTGTATTTCCCCATGAAAATGTGTGGTGTTGTGTGAGGAACCTAAGCTATGCTGAAAATCACTGAAGTGGTGGAATCACCATCCCTGGAAGTGTTCAAAAGATGTGTGGATGTGGCAGCTGGGCTGCTGGGGTAGTGGTTGGTCTCTGAGCTTAGAGGTCTTTTCCAACACTAATGATTCTATGATTCACATTACTTAGTGGGTTGAGTTTTCTGGTGGAATCTTATTTCAGTACTTATGATAGCATTCCTGACCTGAAGGGGTTTCTCCATGGCATTGTAGCAGTGGCAGATAGGTGTCACTCAGGTCTGCTCTGTCTGCTGAAATTCCAGTGCATGACACTAGTTCTTACCCTGTCATTCAGACTTTCATTGCTGCTGGTGTCTCACCAAGGTGGGGCAGATGCATTGTTACTGGAGTGTTTCTTTGTTCTGAGCAGGCAAGAAAGCAGATTAGAAATTTAAATTACTTCAAAGTATGCAGCAGAAAAACTTTCCTGACTTTACAGCAAGAGCTCATCTTTAAGTCAATATTCATGTCACCTTTCATGTTGGAAGTGTAAAATCACAATATAATTCTCAAAAGATGTAGTTACTACTGACAGTGAAGCCATTGGCCAAAGAATATGCGAACAGAGGTTGTGGTTCTAGTTCCTGAAATGTTGTCCACTACTAGGAAAGTGTGTCTGTTCCCCCAAACACCCAGAAGTGTTTTTTCAGAAGACACAGACAGGGAGAACACACCACATGTGTGGAACAAAATATTGCAATTGGAACTCATAACTTTCAGGTCGCTGAGTTAAGTCCTCTGTTGCCATGATGTTGTCTGATTTAACTTCATAAAATCATCTGTCTTTAAATACTGCTTAGGGGGATCAATAGATTTGATAATGTATCCAGTAATGAGGTGGAACCTCATTCTTCCAGAGGATTTTAGGGCACTTCAGCCAGATTTGCCCTGTTAGGCAGTACAATCCATAATAATGGATGTTGTCAGGAAAGCAAGTTTTGGAGCTTCTGGTCTTGGAATGAGTGGAAATAATATCCTTTTGTAAGAGTAGTATGAAAAGAAAGGCCAGTGTGAAGTGAAAGTGTCCTGATTAGCAAATCACAGTGGTACCTGGATCAGGAAATCTTCATTGCATTGTCTCTCAAATTCAGCCTTCCAAAAACCAGTTTGCTGATCCGTGACATGAGCAGCAGGCTTAAGCTGGCTGACAGGACAGTATGTTCAAGTTGGGCTCTTGTGCTTCCCTTCTGGTGGGTTTGATGGTGTAAGGTGATAATTTCAGCTCTGCAGTGCTGGTGACACAGGTTTGGGATGTAATGTGCTCAGATATGCCAACCATCTGAGATGAGCATCATCCGCCAAGATCCCATTTTCAAAAATCCACATTAATATTGTCTTCAGTGGGGAGGAAGGTTCCAGAGAAGCAGGCATGGATGACAAATAAATTTGACTCCAAAGTAACTGACAGTGACTTCTGAATAATTTTCAGTGCTTGCAGTGTTCTACTTTTTACCAGGACATTTTTTCATTCTACATGAACTTTTAAAGTGTTGTAGTCCCTCAGCATCCAGACTGTCTGAAGGCAGGGACAGATGCAGAACTCAGGTGTCTTAGGGAAGCACATTCAGTCCTCTGCTGTAGCAGGCAACCAAGCTACATTATCAAATGTAATTTGTAAAAATTATTAAGATAAAGCTCAGTAAATGCATGTTGTTGACCCCTGCAACTTCTGTTTGAAAGGCTGTTGCAAAACCACTTGCCTCTGTATTTTGGGGTAATATTTCTAATGCTTGTTGATCATTAGAATGGGAGAGGCTAATTCTCAAGAACAGTCTTACAAAGAAACAAAAATTACTTTTGACTTGCAAATTTCTCCCTATTAACTACAGTTCATGGACTTAATACTCTTCAGGAATTTTCTTTTATATTGTGCATGTATTTCAGGGTTTTTTCACATACTTTTTTATATTTTAAAATGAACTGAGCATTTGTGGGCAGGATGTTTGGAAACGCTAGGTGCTTTTTCTTCCCTCTGTCAACCCTTATTTCATTTCCCACGGTGTTGCAGATACCAGATAGAACAAAGCTGAAGGTTCCCTATTATGATTTTGTTTGATGTACTGCAAATTAATTTACAGACTCAGTGATAGCTGCTGGGAAATGAAGGATTGGTTTTGTTTGGTCAGTGAAGATGACAGGCATGGATCAAATAAGGGTTAACAATAATGCACTTGAACAGATTGAATCAGAACACATAATGCATGTATTGAATTGAATTTGATTGCAACATGCATGACCATGGAAAAGTTTTTTTGTTTAAAAGAAATCAAGGCTATGGCTTAATTATCAAAGAAAAACAGGAGACATAAAGAGCTACATGTTTCTAATACTGCATTTTTCAAAAATAGCTCCCTTCACACAGTTATCTACATGTTTAATTTCCATGCATAATAGCAACAGTTATTGTTGTCATTTGTTAGGAGAGATTAACAGATAGCAAGTGCAAACAAACGCAAATAAGGCCTGAATAGAGAGGTGACAAAGAAGAAAAGACCTCTTTACTGTTAATTATAACTGGTGGGAAGTCTATACAAATGACATTAGCTGTTTTCTGTATGAATTGAAGTGACATCCACTTTGTTAGTACCTACTCAACACATTTGGGCATTTTATTGTAGGCAATAACTTAAATCTTCCATTTTTTGAATATAGTTTATTGAGAAATGTGCTGCTCAGTAAAACTTGTATCTTTTGATCATTATTTCTTAGTAGCTGAAAACAAGCATGATAGTAAGCTGTTGAATTTAAGTGGTTATTTTTGTCCTAAGCTATGGTTTTTTAGTTAAGCCAGGGGATTTTCACTCTTTTTTCACCTGTTTTTTGTGCCCAGCAGAACCTCCCAGTGCTTTCTTCAACAGTGACTGCATTAGACTGAAACAATCCATAAAGAAACTTGCTTCAATTTATTCAGTGGCAGTTTGAGAGGACCTTCTATGCATTCTCTTGTAAGACAGTAGAAACTGTACCTTGTGAGTGGTGGAGTCCTTTGTTTCATAATTGTTAGCTAAAAAGGCCAATAGATGGCAGAAAACACAGTTACTTTTGTCATACATTATTGTCATGGTTGTCTATTTTTGAGTATTCTGTTCAGCTGAAGCTGGGATGTTGCTCCCATTCCAGGCTTTGTTTTTTCAGTTGCACTTGCATTCCCAAACAAAATATCTTACTATCTGGCAGTTTCCATTAATTGTTTTTCTAATATAACAAATTGCTTCAAAGTTCAGATGTAGTAATTTAATATGTTTTGAGTCATGAATGTTCTCTTTGTGCACACAGAATCTTTTCATAGTTACAGCTTAAAAAATTAAGCTCTTCAACAGGAAGGTTTTGGAATGGGTGAGGACGCTGTCTACACCTCCCTTGCCTGGCTGTGTATTTTAAGATGCTGTTTATGTCAGATTGCTGCCAGATGTCTCATAGGAGGTAGAGAATAAACAGATTTCTAAACAGAGCATGTCTTTTATCTCTAAAAAATTAACTTAATGCAGGATTTGTGAGATTTCAGTATCTTTAGAAAAATATTTTTGATTTTTCCCTCACAGTGGCGCTAATGGTATTATTGGTACTCATGTAGGTGAGTGCCTGAAGATCTCAGTGCTATCCTTGAGTAGCTTTTTTTGGTAGAAGGTTATTCCATGTCTCTTTAAACTGAGTTATTTAATCAGTGTGAGACCACATAATAAACACCTACCTCTTTTAGAGGAAATCTTAAGTTCATTTGCAAAACCAAAACCTGTCTTTTTCACTTGAGACACATTTGTGTTGCTGACTTCAGAAGACACAGGTCAGATGTGTGTTAGGTCAGGCCCTCAGTTAGGATTTCTCACAGTGAACCATGTGTTGGTGAAGTAGCTCAGTTTTGGTGAGCAGTGTCTTATGTTGCTAATGTCAGTTCTGAAGTATTTGTCATAAATAAATTGTATATGACAGTGACAAAGAAAGTGGTTCTAGGACTGCTAGGGCAGCAGTTGTGCAAGAGAGCAAATCACAGGTTTTTGAATTGACATTTTCTCACTTTGCAGTTTTAAATGTCATCATTTACATTGCTGATCTACATAACAATAAAGTTCACACTTAGTGTATCAGATACACTGATCATACTGTTTCCAAAACCCTTTACTTTAATAGGAGGGTAAGGAGCAGGTAGGATTTCCTCATCCCAAAATCTGTTAGGTGAATTGCTTTTGGAGATGCATTTTCTTCCTCCATTTACTATAAATGGATCATAGGGTAAGCTAATGGATAGTAATGGAGAAGCTTAAACTGGGTATCAGGCTTTAGATGTCAGAGTTGGGTGAAATGAATCTAAGTGCATATGTAAATGCACTCTTTCCATTCCTGCACTGTGGCTTAAACTCTTCACGAAGCACTGTGTATGTTGATATTGCCATGATGTTCTCCACACAGTTTTTCTGTCTGCCCACATGGACATAAAAGCACTGCCCTGCAAGGGCAGCAGAAAGTGTTCTGATGGATTTGGCACCAAGTGGGATAATATTGAGTATATGACATGGTTGTAAAAATGGTGAAAGAGGAGAGGTCTCTGGAACAAATGAAGTTATTTGGAAAGGATTTGAGGTTTCATCTTAAAAAGATAAAGAAAAACTATAAAATGGTTTTGGAGCACTTCTGAAATTATTATAGAATATATTTTTAAGTTGAAATCCAAGTCGAAATTAGGTAGAACTCATTGACAGAGCATAACATTGGGACGGCTTGTCAAAGAGCTGCTGAAAATGGAAGCAAACAACTTTTTGAGTTGTCTTCTGATTCATAACATTTCTGCCAAAGTACCAGGAATCTAGGTATGGTTGGATTTAATTTCTTTGCAAGAGCAACAAAAAATTTTGGACAAAATTAACCAGTTAATGTGGGCAAAATTAACCAGTCACTATTCCCAGCAGAGACATCACCAACCAATAGTCTGAAATGCAGTTTGACAGGGCTCAGCTGCTCAGGGTGGTAAAAGCAGGAACTGCTTGAGAACAGTTGCAGGAACACTAAGTGTACTTGTCAGTTAACAACAGAAGCTTAAATGCTTTGCCACGTAAGGTGAAGTGAGGAAATGCTAAAACCCAATCTTAATTTTGTGTCCAGTATGTGTATTGACCTAGTAGGGAAGAATAAAATTATGATTCTTAAAAAATAAAAAATATATTTCTGGATATGACTACTCAATGCCCAAATGCTTGGTAGTGGGCTCTAGGCAGACAGAACTTGAGGAGAGAAAGGAGCAGAGAACAAGATGGTAAATACCATTTTGTTCCTGTATAAATTCATGTTCATCACTATTGGGAAGACTGTGTGCAGTACTGGTTTCATCTCCCTCCCCACTTGTCCCATTTTCCACCACTCCCTCAGTTCCAAAAAGACCTAGGAGAGATTGAGAGAAGGACAACCAAGATTTGGAGTGGTTTCCAGGCAAGGAACAACTAAGTAAATTAGGACTGTGGTTTGGAAAAGACTTTGATTGAGGGTGATGTGATGGAGGTCTGTAAAATCATGAGTGGCACAAAGAAGGTGAATGCAGAATGATTATTCCTAGTCTCTCCTGATGCAAGAACTGGAAAGTGTTAAAAGAGAAACTGTGTGCATTTGTGTGTGTGTTTTCAAGAAAAATAAAGTGCTTTTTCATATAGTTTATAGGTGTTCTGCTGGATGTTGCAGATGCTAAAAGTTTACATGGGTTTGAAAAGCACATGAAGTTCATTGGGCTCATTAATGCATTAATTCAGTCACCATTGAATACAGAGACAGTGATTAGGGTGGTCCTTGACCTATTTCCAAAAGCTGGGAAAATCTTTGGAAGAGTTCTACCCTGTCCTTTGTCTTTTGCCATCCCTTAAGCATCTTTGTGGTTCTTAGGGATGAGGTGTGGCATTGTTTATAGCCTATGGTTGAACCTCGCACAAAAAGTTCATCCTTTCCAGTTCTGGAATAATTCCTTCTTGCATACTCTTAAGCAAAGCCTTTTGCGTTGTCTCCCTGAGCTGACATAGAGCAAATTGGCTCAGATTTTATTTCATTTTAACTCAGTAAAATGTTAGATTTTCCTAAATGAATCAGTTTATGTTGAAGTCTTGGAAGCTTTCTGAAAAAAAAAAACAAAAACAAAAAAACCCCAAAACCTCAAAAACTTAAAAAAGAAGAAAAGAAAGCTTCTGGCTGCCATCAGAAAACAGAAAACTGTTTCTCCCCTCTAAAGTGCAAGCAAAGAAATGGCATTTTACTTAAATATTCAATTTATTAGAAGTTGTGCTGAATGGAGTGGAGTGTCCCGCTGAATGGTCTACCTACCTGGATAAAATACTCCTGTAGTATGTTAGTATTGTTGTAACTGGAGAAGAGAAGAGCAGAGGTTTTGGTATATTTCAAAGGGATGACTGCAGTGTGCAGAGTGTGGGATTTCCAAGCAAGAAGACTCCAGCTTTGTTGTCTGCCATTAATTGTGTTTAAACAAGGTCCTTGAAGAACCTTCATCACTTCATACATATTACAGTATCAGATTCACAGAGTATGTTAAAGTTGGGATCTTTTTCTGCCTTGACTTGATTCATTTTTTAGGTGGAATTAAAACAAGCTGTAACTTGAATTTAGGGTAAAAAACGATTTTTTTCTGTGTTCTGCCCTTCGCCAGGGTTGGTTAATATGCGAGGAGCCAACGTGCCAGAATCGAACGCGTCGGCTTCCGCTGAGTTTCTCCCGGAGCGGCCCCGTGTGCCAGGCCTGCAGGAAGGCTGTTCTGAGACCAGAGGTGAGTGTCCTGGGACAGAAGTGGAGTGGGATTCTCCTGAAGCTCACCTGGCTCTCAACACTGCCTTTCAAAGGTAGCAGGATTAAGCAGGAATTTTGAATTTGTTTATTGGTTTAAAGGGGACTGTTTATGCTTTTCTTGCTCCACATTTAAGCTGCATCCTCATTGCTGTGAAGAGAGCATGCCATGCAGCTGCTGTGTTTGGAAGTTTTCCAACTGACAAGCATTTGGTCAGCAAACTAGAATTTGCTGGAATGTCTCTGCCAGAATACAGGTAAATTAACATAGACAAACAAACCCAACCTTCCAAACCAAAACCAGGCACCTGCTTTTCTCCTGACTGGTTCTTACTTGGCTGCATTTGGTGCTGAGGAGCTGGAGGTGAACTTCCATGCCCTCATCTGGGGATACTCTAAGATGGTATTTCCAGGAGATCAGAAGTTTTGGGTTCTGCACATTTGAATTTGGCTCCACGCCTGAAAAATGTAAAGGCTTTTAAACCTCATGTTGAGCTAGATGGTCTGGTCTTCCAGAATTCAAGACTGCCTGATGGTTTTCTTGGTTTCTGAGAGTAAAGGAAGCTGATTGTTTTTAAAATTCTGGTAAAGCGCTTCAATTGGT